>JAGMVL010000338.1:0-1487500 GCA_019202695.1 Populus x sibirica | reverse complement strand
TCAATTTTCAAATCAATATTAAATGATGAAATTTTAAAAAGTTAAATAAAAAAGATTAGAAAAAAAATCTATTCGGGTTAACTAACCAAACTCTTGACCTAGGTTATTAGACCATGATAACCTCATAGAAAGTAAACCGGAATAAATTATAAAGTCTAATTCATAATTAACCCAATGTTAAAAGACAAAATTAAAAAGATAAAAAAAAACAAGATAACTGGATTAACCCACCAAGTCAGCGACCCAGGTCATGAGACCGAAATAACTTTATAGAAAACAAATCAAAATAAATTATGAAAACTTATTCTCATTCAAATGTTAAATAATGAAATATGAAAAAATCTCAATTAAAAAGGATAAAAAAAAAAACTTGAGATAGTCAGGTTAATTCATCAAACTCGCGACTTTAATTATGACACCAGGATAATTTAATATAAAAAATCAAAATAAATTATGAAGATTAATTCTTAATAAATTAAATATTTAAAAGATAAAACTAAAACATTAAAAAAAAATTATATATCTATATCTGTTCAAGTGTTTCTTCTTCTAGGAATCAGCTACAACTTTTGCAGACCGCCTGAGCTGGATGAAAGTGGCGCCAAAATGAAGGTTTTGGAGAAAATGGATTTTGCATCAAGGAAGCCGATGCAGGTTCCTTCCACGTATTTCGTAATTACATTACAATTACGAAATACGGCATAGGAAAATAACTGTGCACTCTCTAATAAATTACTGTTCATTGCTACAGTATTTTTCTTTATTTACTTTTTTTTTTTTTTTACTTTTGGCCTTTTCTTTTTCGCATCTAACTTTTTCTTTTCATTTAACAGTGCATTTCTGTTTGATACTCAATTTTATAAAAATTAAATTTAGTTTTATTGGGAACCAAATTTCACATTCGGGTTTTTACTTTTTAGAAAGATGCATGCTTAGCCTTGCCGGCTTACTTGCTAACTTTTTTTTAATGCGATAGACGTAATGGGCCATCTAGAAACACACATCTGACCTTTTTTGCCTTTTTTTTACCCTTTAATTTAAATATAATTTCTTTAAAATTAAAGAATTTAAAATATATTAGCATATTATTTAATTAAATACTTAAAAATTAATTAACAATATATTTTAGATATTAACTAAATCATTGACTCGTGCTACACTGCAGGTCAGATCAAAATTTTCTTGAACATAAAAAAGTTGTTCAGATATTTTGTATTTTTTTCTAATGAAAAAAAATTTAAATTGTATAAGGATTAACCCGATATAACCAGATTGATTTTGTGAGTCCAAAAACAATTTATACAACCAGTAAAAACACAGTTTGACTAAAAAAACTTCAAGATAATATCTTTTTTTTTTAATATTAAGATAACAATATATTAGATTGACTTTGGTCAACCCAGATTAACATATCAAATCTACGATCCGAATTATGAGAATATAATAACCTCATAAAAAGCAAATTAAAATAAATTATGAAGCCTAATTCTTAATCGACTCAATGTTGAATGATAAAATTTTAAAAAAAAAATCAATTAAAAAGGACAAAAAATAATCTGAGTTAACATATCAAACTCGCGACTCGAGTTATAAGACTGAAATAATCTCATGGAAAGAAAATAGAAACAAAATATGAATTTCAATCTCCAATCAACCCAATATTGAAGGATGTAATTAAGAAAAATTGATTAAAAAATAAATCAATAAACAAAATAACATAAATAACAACCCGAGTCAGTCCGCCAAACTCATGACCTCAGTCATCAAACTGATATAACCTAATAAAAATAAAATTAAAAAATAACCTGATTTAACTCGGGTTAACCTACTAAATCCGCAACTTTGATCATGAGACTGAGATAACTCTATAGAGAACAAATCAAAACAAATTATGAAGTTCAATTTTCAATTGCCCTTATTGGACCCAATGTTGAACGGTGAAGTTAAATTCTAATTAAGAAATGAGATTAAAAAAATGAGTCAAGTTAATCTAAGTTAACTTGTTAAGCATTATTATTGGATCATGAGGTCGACATAACCTAATAAAAAGAAAACTAAAATAAATCATGAAGTCTGATTCTCAATCAAACACGATATTAAATGATGAAATTGAAAAACAAATCAATAAAAAAGTAAAATAATCGAGTAAATTGGATTAACCTACCAAACCCACAACCTAGGTGATAAAACGAGGACAACCCAATAAAAAAAAATTCAATTTTGAAGGACCCATAACCCGTGTCATGAGATCGAGATAACCTTTTAGAAAAAAAACAAAAAAACAACTTGATTTAACCGAGGTTAAAATATCAAAACCTGCGACCTTGATCATGAGACCAAGATATCCTCATAGAAAACAAATAAAATTATTATGAAGGTCACTTCGTAACTGACCCGATATTGAATGATGAAATTAAAAAAAATTAAAAAAATAGCACACTAAACAATTTGAGTTTACTCGAGTTAATCCGTTAAGCACTGTTCTCTGGTAATAAAGTTGAAATAACATAATAGAAAGTAAATAAAACAAATTATAAAGTCTGATTTCTAATCAATTCAATATTAAATAATAAATATGAAAAAAAATGTTAATTGAAAAGAAAAAAACTTGAGTCTACTAACCAAACTCGTAATCTATGTTATGAGTAAATAATAACTCAATAAAAAAAAATCTAATATTAAAAGGAAAAAAACATTAATTGAAAAAAATTAAAGTTAAAAAAAAACACTATTTAAATGAACAATATTTATGACAATAGATATAGTAAAATTTCCTTATCTTTTAATTTATAGATAATTTATTAAATATCATTTGATTTTTACTCTTCCAGGATAAAAGTAGAGAAGTTTTTTTTATAATATTAAAAGCATTTATTTTGTGCAACCCATCATTATTGTTTTTTTTTTAATTCAAATGGTTGCTTTCATGCAAGTATATATTTTTACTCTGTTATAGGATAAAAGTTATAATATTAAAAGTGTTTATTTTGTGTAACCCATCATTATTGTTTTTTTTTTAATTCAAATGGTTGCTTTCGTGTAAATATCTATTTTATTATCATATAATTAAATAAAAAATATTTTTAAATAAAATTATTAAACCTAATCGAGTTCATGATCTAGTCGATGATTTGACGAATTAACCAAAGTTGATTCTGGTGGATCCAACATGTCATCGTTTAGATATTAAAAAAATATTACATCATCTTTGAACTATTTTTATGGTCATATCAATTTTTAATTCTCGCCTAGGTTGTCTTTGGACATGTTCATTTGATTAGGTCATATCAAATCAACCTCCACGCAATTTAATTTGATCTCCAAGTTAGGCAATGAATCGAGTCAAAAAATTTCAAAGTAAACTCATTAGGCTAGGTCCAATGACACTTCCAAAGAACTCCTCGCAATTTCGTGCGATCAATTTATTATTCTTACATTTTTTTAATACACTAGCAATTAAAATTATCATAATGTTATTTTATATATATATATATATATATATATATATATATTGATTGGAATAATGATAGGGTGTTGTGTAAAAAAAAACATTTCAGTGAAAAAATAATATATAAAAAAAACCTTAAGCCTGTTAATGAAACAAAAATGTTTTAGTTAGAGTGATTTTTCTATCTTTATTTTAATTTGTCCATATTGTTTTGGGATATCTTCTGATTTCTTTTTATTTGTAACAAATAAATGATATTGAACAAAAAGTTAAATTTTTTGTTGAAATTAAGGAATTTAATAAAAAAAAGACTTGTATTAGGAAATTAGTTTTTTTTTTAAATTATTACCATATAATTAAGTAAAAAAATTAAAGTTTTTTCTAAAATATAATATCAGATATCTTAATTTACCAACTTAATAATTTAGTTTTTAGTTAGTATTAAAATATTTTTCTTAATATTTATTGATAGATATAATTCCTAATCTATTTTATTAAATATAAATATCAAAATTTATGTTAATAATCTTAATTTTTCATGCAATTTTTTTAAAAAAACCTATCCACGTTAGCATTTTGTTTTTTTTACGTTAAAAAACAAATTTGGCCTCACTTGTAGAGTTATATAAGGAAAAGGGAAGATCTAGAAGATTTCGAATCCTTTAATTAAGGAACAGGTCCAGATTTTTTTTTCCTTTAAAAAAAAAACAATTTCATATGTTGACGATAACCATTAAGCCTAAAAATACGATAATTTAAATTGGACGTCATTCACCTTACGATTCTAATAAAAATTTGCTATTAATTGCTTTTTTATTGAAGTTATTAATTAGTTTATTTCACTTTAATTAATTCTATTAATATCTTTTAGAAATTACAAAAAAATTAAAGTTAGAGAATTAAGTCTTACGTGGCTGTGAAACTATCTTTCAAAAGAATAAAAATATATAAAAAATTACAAAGTTTGAATAATTATATGGATGTATAAGGGAAATTTTAGTCATTTAATAATAAATAAAAACATTATTCATTTTTATTTAAGGATATTTTTATAGCAAAAAACTTAGTGATTACAAAAATGTAAAAGAAACTAAAAAATTAAAAGAAACATAATTTAGTATATTAATTATAGGAAAATGTATGCACCAACAATAATAAATATAAATAATGAAATATAGAAAACACGGAGAAAAAAAAAATCAATAGAACCATAATTAAGATTCAAAGAAGCTGATCTTAAAACAGTATATGAAAAAATGAGTACAAAATCAAAGCTAAGAAATATTTTTTTAAAAAAAAAAGTCTAAAAACATGCACTAAATATAAAAAAATAATAATAAATCTTTACATCATAATAAAAATATAAAAAACACTTGCTATATAATAAAACACTTCATGTGTGCGCACAAAAATACACAACACAAAATACCAAAAATCAATTTAAAAAATTATAAAGTAACCATCTTGAAAACAAATATTTAAGAGATTACTTAAAAAAGCTAGAAGATTGCAAAAAAATAAATAATATATTAAATCATAATTTTTTCATTGCACTTTAGATATAATAAATATTATTTTACACACTTTTTACTATTTTTATTTTTATAAAAAACGATATTTAGATGTTGAAATGGGGTAAAATAAGAAACCTATGACCATGACAATCAGAGTCGAGCTAACCCAAGATATCACTCCAAACCCGCGATCCAGATCATAAGATTAAAATAATTTAAAAAAATAAAGAGAATTATAAAGCCTTTTAAAAATAAAACACGCGTTAACTTTTCAAACTTATAACCCGGATCATTAGACTCGAAACAATGAATCTAAAAAGACTATGAAATTCAATTCTCAATCAATCAAATATTGAAAAATAAAATTAAAAAAAAATTTCAATTATACAAAAAATTAAAAAATTAGCAATTAAAACAATGAGAATCAAAATTAAAATAAAAAATAAATTTTATATTTGATTGAAGAATGAAATTGAAAAAAAATATTAATTTAGTAAAAGGACAAAAAATATCAATCTAATTTCTACTATTTTCATTATATTAAAACATGAATAATATTAATTAATTATGATCCTCGTAAAAGATGTATAATATAAATCGTTAATATATTCAAAAACCAAGATTTTAACTTATCACAATTTCAGTTATTTTCTTATCTTATACATGCTCATTCAATTCTATTAAATATTTATAGGATTATTAAAAAAAATTTAAAAAATTTAATAAAATCACATTATTAATATTACAAAAAAAAACAAGAGATGTAAAGATTTTGTATACATTATTAATACATTTTAAATTTTCTTTTTTTTTTGCAATTAAAATTGTGTTGATTTAAATAAAAAATAGATTGGATAAGAAAACGTATGTTCAAAGATACCCCTTTTTCGTGACCAACTAATCACACCATTTGCATTAACACTTTTTATAAAGGAATGGTGAGGCTTCATTTCCTAGCTTTTAAAAAAGTAACTTGTTTTTTAAAATATTTTTTTTTATTTAAAATATATTAAAATAATTTTTTATTTTTTATTTTTTAAAATTTATTTTTAACATTAACATATAAAAACAATTTAAAAACAAAAATAAATAAAAATTTACAAAACTCGGTGGAACAACAGTCAAACACCCGAGAAAATAGCAGGGGTATTTTATATACGTGTTAAAATAGAAAGTCAAAGATTGTCTTTTTCGGTCTTGTTGGGGACGAGATGGACTTTTACTAAAACATATGTTCTAGAAGTCGGATTTCTCTCCCTATCTTTTAGTTATCAGTTGCGTAAAGATTTCTGTGCTTGATTTTAATTTCATTTTATTTTTTAATGTCTGGGAAATACATATAATCAAATACTATGATTTCTACGTGTGATAATTCTTAAATGCTCACGAAATATATATATAAAAAAATATATAAAAGGGTATATAGGTATTTTGTGATTTATTTTCATACTATTTTCAGATATTAAAATATTCAATTAATTATCAACCCTAAAAATCATTTTAAATATAGAAGATTTTTGAATTGAATTTAATCGAGAAGGTTTAAACAGGCTGTACAACAAACACAAAACTTGTTTGGCATGCTGCTACAGTTTTTGCATCCTATTTATACATCTCCATAACGCTTTCTTTTATTTGCCATTCCTGATTTCTTAAGCCAACTCCTCTCCTCAAATCTCTCCATCACTCCTTTTCTTCTCCCTGGTACGTATGTTGTTCTATGTTTACTAATCTTTTGAAAGTAAATTACAAAAAAATAAACTTTCTTGATGCCATGCCACCAAGAATTTAGACATATATTTATGTAGTCAGCTGTTCACATAGCTTGGTATGTTTTTTTTTTCTTTTTGGTAATGTGTTTTTGTTAGAGCCCAGGATCGATCAAACCGGGAGGGGTGATTGATTCTTTGAAAAAATAAAGGAGGCCATGAGGGAAGATACAGAAGGTGCATCAACAAACAGTATTGCTAATGGCCAGAAAACCACGAATGGAGAAGATCAGAAGGTTGCATTCCACAAGCTGTTCACGTTTGCAGATAGGCTTGACGTGGTTTTGATGATCGTTGGCACGTTAAGTGCCATTGCTAATGGCCTTGCTCAGCCTCTGATGACACTCATTTTTGGCCAGCTTATAAACTCCTTCGGCTCCAGTGATCGTTCAAACGTTGTTAAGGAAGTTTCCAAGGTAATTTCATTATAGATTCTTTCAATTAATTTTCTTCTTTTTCTCTCCTTATCAATCCTATTTTTTGGATCTTGATTTATTGAATTATTAAAAAAGAGGTTGTTTTATCAATCTTCCTTTCTTTTATTTCTTTCAATATTTGTTTTAGTTTTATTTTTATTCTGATGAATTAATGACATTTGACGATCTTATTTTGCACCTGTTATTTTCCTTTTCTTTTTGCTGTTTTTGTAGATGATAATTTGGTGGGAAAAGGATGTTTGCTTAGCGTTTAAGTTCCCCATTAATCTTTCTTTGATTAAAAGTAGATTCAAGAAGTAATAAATGTATATGAAATTAAGCGTATCAGAGCTAATGAGAAGAGGTGCATTGACATTTTACCCAGTACCCATTACAGAATCTTTCCAAATTCTGTAATGTTGTCTTGATTTCGGTTTTTCTCCCTCTTAATTGGCAATAGCATTGGATCAATGCTGTCATGGATTGTGGAACCACCTATAACTTAATAACCAGAGTGGTCTCCATGGATTTAATGTAGCTAAAAAATCAAAATTCCAGTTTTTGGAGGCTATACAGATAGGTGCAGGTCCATCCTAATTCAACTTTATTAGCTTTCCTATATATCCATGCATTGATTGTGTTTACACTTAGCAACTCTAACTAAGCAGGAGTTGAGTATATATATCTATGTATGTATATAATGCTACTCGAAGCATTTTTTTTATAAATTATATAATACATTATACTGTCCCTTATGAGAGAACAAGAGTTCAGTATTAATCAATGCTGTTACATTTCAACTGCTGAATAATTTTTGTTGGAAATTTAGTTCCTTTTCGCCGGAAGACAAACTTACCTTCGTTTGAATTCCACTTCAGGTAGCACTAAATTTTGTGTACTTGGCAATTGGATCGGGCATCGCTTCTCTTTTACGTAAGGATTGATTTACCTTGGCTTAATTCTCTTCTGTTAAAATATAGCAGCATTATCCAATCTTAGTTTTTGCTTAAGAATTGTGTAAATCATTCTTGCACTTAATTAGGCCTGCTCAACAAGTGATCCAAGGTAAAACTACGATACAATCATCTAAGAAGAATGGGGTTAGTGTTTTGACGATGGAATGGGGATTTTTTTTTTCTTTCTTTCTTTTTTATGGTTTCTACATATTTGAAAGCTTACTATAAGAAGAATCCCTCGACTCTGAACTACTACTTGATTGTGCTTGTAATTGTTGTTGGCCTTCTTTAATGTGTGCATTTTCATGCATTGCATATGATCAGGTGAAATTTCAGTAAGTTCAGATGTGGCATGGTAATTAAGTTTTAGCTATTCTCTTGCTGTGTTGCAGAGGTGTCCAGTTGGATGGTTACTGGAGAAAGACAGTCTACCCGCATTCGAAGTCTGTACTTGAAAACAATATTGAGACAGGACATTGGCTTCTTCGACTCTGAAACATCCACTGGTGAAGTCATTGGAAGAATGTCTGGTGACACTATTCTCATTCAAGATGCCATGGGTGAAAAGGTAGTGCTTTTCTCCTTCTATGTAGTCTAGCAAAAGGAACTATAACCATGATAAATCGAGCTTTCTAAATCTACGTGTCTGAAGGCTGTATGTCAGGTTTTCAAGATTTATTTATTTATTATTATTATTGTTTTTATCTCTCATTCATCCACTCTCCTATCAAACATGAATGTTTTTTTGTTTGAGCTCGAATATGCTGCTGCTGGTACTTAAGAAATACATCATGCCAGGTCGGGAAGTTTATACAACTACTAGCAACATTTTTCGGTGGCTTTGCGATTGGCTTCATAAAAGGCTGGCTTCTTGCATTAGTTCTGCTTTCCAGTATTCCTCCTCTTGTAATTGCTGGTGGAGTCATGGCTTTGATCATGACAAAAATGTCAAGCCGTGGACAGGTTGCTTATGCAGAGGCTGGAAACATTGTAGAGCAAACAGTTGGAGCCATACGAACAGTAAGACATACATATCCGTAACTTATTATATCATATATTTCCATGAATCGCTTCCTAAATTATCCATTTTGTGCTTCTACGAGGTTGCATCTTTCACGGGGGAGAAGCATGCAATTGAAAAATATAACAGTAAGCTGAAAATTGCGTATAATTCTGCCGCCCAACAAGGGTTGGCCTCAGGCTTGGGTCTCGGTACAATGTTGTTCATTGTATTTGGCACTTATGCACTTGCCATATGGTATGGATCCAAATTGATCGTCGAGAAAGGTTATAACGGTGGACAAGTTATGACTGTAATTATATCAATTATGACTGGAGGAATGTAAGTACTTGTTTCAACATTGATATTACCCCTGATATGTTATCTAGTCATATAATCTGTTAGAATCCACACCCTCAAGTGTTTTGTGGTCCCTTGGTCTAGGTCATTGGGTCAGACTTCTCCATGTTTGAATGCTTTTGCATCAGGGCAAGCTGCGGCATATAAGATGTTTGAGACCATTGAACGGAAGCCAAAAATCGATCCCTATGACACTAGTGGGATGGTAGTGGAAGATCTGGATGGAGAAATTGAACTCAGAGATGTGTATTTCAGATACCCAGCCAGGCCTGAGGTTCAAATCTTCTCTGGATTTTCACTGCAAGTTCCAAGTGGCACAACTACAGCTTTGGTTGGGCAAAGTGGAAGTGGAAAGTCAACTGTTATTAGCCTTGTTGAGAGATTTTATGATCCTGATTCAGGTGAAGTACTTATCGATGGTGTTGACTTAAAGAAGCTGAAGCTTAGCTGGATAAGGGAGAAGATTGGACTAGTTAGCCAGGAACCTATTTTATTTGCAACCAGCATAAAGGAAAATATAGCTTATGGGAAAGAAAATGCAACTGATCAGGAGATTAGAACAGCAATCCAACTAGCCAATGCTGCAAAATTCATTGACAAAATGCCTGAGGTAAACCACTTTCTTTTAACGAATGCCTGATCTCTAGTATTTGTTTTTAGTCGTAAGAGCAATGTTTACAATGATATTGACCACTATAATTCCCATCATAAGCAACCAAGTTCATTTTCTATTTATGTTGTTCTATCTTTATGCTTCAAACAAGTAAGTAGGATGGGTTCATTTGTGTTTCGCAGGGACTTGACACCATGGTTGGTGAGCATGGTACTCAGTTGTCTGGTGGCCAAAAGCAAAGAATTGCAATTGCAAGGGCCATATTGAAGAATCCAAAGATTCTTCTTCTTGATGAAGCAACAAGTGCACTTGATGCGGAGTCTGAACGCATTGTCCAAGATGCGTTAGTGAAAATTATGTGCAACCGAACAACTTTGGTTGTTGCACATCGTTTGACAACTATCAGGAATGCGGACATGATTGCTGTGGTTCATTTGGGAAAAATTGTAGAGAAAGGTATTGCTAGACTTGCTGCTTCATCTATAAATTTCTATATTGTTCACCAATCTAATTTCAAACAATATTAAAGGAAGTCATGAGGAGCTGACAAAAGATCCGGAGGGGGCTTACTCCCAGTTAATTCGCCTCCAAGGAGGAGCTATGGATTCTGAAGAATCTCAGGACATTGATGCAGATATGTCGAGATCTAGTTTGGACAGAGACAGGTCCATTTCCAGTCCTAGGAGCCAGAAACATTCTGTTCAGGGATCCATAAGTAGAGGTTCATCAGGAAGTCGGCGCTCCTTCACACTCAACACTGTTGGCTTTGGCATGCCTGGTCCTACCAGTGTTCATGATGATGAATTCGAACAGAACAATGAAAGAAATGTAAAGCCTAAAGAAGTTTCTATTAAACGACTTGCCTACCTCAACAAGCCCGAGCTTCCTGTTTTATTTCTCGGCACCGTTGCTGGAGTTATACATGGTGTGATTTTCCCAGTGTTTGGCCTTCTACTATCAAAAGCCATTAACATGTTTTATGAACCTCCAAAGGAGATTCGAAAAGATTCCAAGTTCTGGGCAGTGCTGTATTTGGGATTGGGTTTTATTACCTTTGCAGCCCTTCCACTGCAATATTACCTCTTTGGAATTGCTGGTGGTAAGTTGATTGAACGAATTCGTTCCAAAACATTTGAAAAAGTAGTGCACCAAGAGATTAGCTGGTTTGATGACCCTACAAATTCAAGGTGTGTTGAGGACATTCTTATACTCCAAATTCATGTTACAGCTTTAGAAATTTCTAAAGAAATTAAGAAACGATATTATTACTCGTAAATATGAATGTTTTCGCCTTTTTCAGTGGTGCAATTGGTGCAAGGTTGTCAACGGATGCTTCTACAGTTAGGAGGCTTGTTGGTGATTCCCTGTCCTTAATTGTCCAAAATATATCAACAATCCTGTCAGCTTTGGTTATAGCATTTTCAGCCAACTGGATGTTGACCTTGATAATTATTGCTATATCTCCCTTGCTATTTATCCAAGGGTACATGCAAGCAAAGTTTATGAAGGGGTTCAGCGCAGATTCAAAGGTTAGTGTTATTCAGTGGCTATTATTCTCTCAAGGAATATGTGTTAGGTGCACTAGTGATGATTTTTTTTCTTCTTTTTTTTGCAGATGATGTATGAACAAGCTAGTCAAGTGGCTAATGATGCGGTTGGCAGCATTAGAACTGTTGCTTCTTTTTGTGCCGAGAAGAAGGTGATGGAGTTGTATGAAAAGAAATGTGAAGGTCCCACGAAGCAAGGTGTTCGGCTTGGGTTTGTTAGTGGCATTGGTTATGGCTTATCATTCTTTATACTCTATTGCACCAATGCATTTTGTTTCTATATTGGAGCTATCTTTGTCCAAAATGGGAAAACAACATTTGGAGATGTTTTCAGGGTACAGAGACTTTATTTTTTTATTATTATTACTATTATTATTTTCATGTGATTCAAAGTTGATTTTATCAGGTTCTGAGCTCATTTTCTGCAGGTTTTCTTTGCGTTGACTATTGGAGCACTGGGGGTTTCCCAATCTAGTGGCCTGGCTCCAGACACTGCCAAGGCCAAAGATTCAGCAGCTTCAATATTTGCAATTCTTGATAGAAAGCCTAAAATCGACTCAAGTAGAGATGAAGGGCTCACTCTACCACATGTTAATGGTGATATTGAGATTGAACATGTTAGCTTTAAATACCCGATGAGACCACATGTTCAAATCTTCAGAGACATGTCCCTTAGTATTCCCTCTGGAAAGGTATTCATCATTACTGTAATCTTGAAACTTCCTTTTAAGAGTTGCTATAAATGCGAGCACCTGCTTCATTATAAACCAAAGAGAAAACGAGGCGCATGACTAGCTCAATATTGTTCTTCTGCAAGCTCTTCCAGGTACTCATTTACTCACCTTGAAATTCTATCTGCAGACTGTTGCTCTAGTTGGGGAGAGTGGTAGCGGGAAGTCAACAGTTATCAGCCTCATAGAGAGGTTTTATGATCCTGATTCCGGTCACGTATATTTGGACAGTGTGGAAATCAAGAAGTTCAAACTAAACTGGTTGAGACAACAAATGGGTTTGGTCAGCCAAGAACCAATACTGTTCAATGAAACTATCCGCGCAAATATAGCTTATGGAAAGCATGGAGAGATTGCCGAGGAAGAGATAATCGAAGCTACAAGAGCATCAAATGCGCACAACTTCATTAGCACACTACCACAAGGCTATGACACCAAAGTAGGTGAACGAGGGATTCAACTGTCGGGCGGACAGAAGCAGAGAATAGCCATCGCCAGAGCAATCCTAAAGAATCCGAAAATTCTCTTACTCGACGAGGCAACGAGTGCGCTGGATGCAGAGTCAGAGCGTATAGTACAAGAAGCATTAGATAGAGTTATGGTGAACAGAACAACCGTTGTTGTTGCTCATCGCCTTGCCACAATTAAAGGTGCTGATGTCATTGCTGTAGTGAAGAATGGTGCGATTGCCGAGAAGGGAAAGCATGATGTGCTCATGAAGATCACTGACGGGGCTTATGCATCCTTGGTCGCCCTTCATATGAGTGCAACTTGAGGACAAATGGAAAAATTTTCTTCTTCTTCTTCTTCTTCTTCTTCTTGTGCTGCTGCTGCATATGCACCGCTACCGGAGGGAGTTGCTATTAAAGATTTTGAAACACTCATACATATATATATATATAGTATTAGTTTTATGGATATGAGAGCACAGGGCTGAATGAAACTCAATGATACATTAAATTGTATCCTTTTCTCGATAGAAAGCTGTCAATCTTCTTCGTCTCGGATTTACAAAAATAATTTGAATCTTCAAAGTTGCAAGAATTTTTTAGCTGGTGATTTCATGTGATTCGGATAGCTTATGTCTAGAACTTGCAATTCTTCTGGCTCAACAAGGTTTGGGAAAGCAAATATCATACTGTGTACTTGTTTTTAGCTTGTATGCATCGTATAACTATTTTTTTCATAAAGTGTGTAGGGCATTCTTATTGTTTTACACCTTGTATATCCTTGCGGGGATGCTACATATAAATCAAAATAAATATTTTTTTTTAAGAATTCAAATGATGAGAAAATATATATTGGTTTTTATGAGTAGCATGATTTTTTTTTATATACAAAGCAAGCATGCTTTTGTCTGCCTGCTTTTTAAATTCAGGAAATGATACTTAACATATCTAGGCGGTAAACTCCAGCGACGACAGACGACTGAAAATCAAGATATACTGTATTTAGATCTAAAAACTCAATTTCCATTTATTTTCATCTAAAACAATCTAAAAACTACCTTAGAAAGCTCATTAACCCCACTACAACCCCAAAACACCTTCTATTATAACAAAAAAACTCAAAATTAAATTAGAAAACAAAAATTTTCCAAGCCCAAATCTATTTTTCTTATCGTCATTAAAGGTGAAAATCATCCTCGATTCTTTTCTTTAAGATGAATCTATAAACACTAAAACCAAAATTATTATATTGGAATTGACTCACCTAAAAATTTTCTCTCTCCTTAACTTTTCCAATAACTTTCTCTTTGCTCTTTTAAATTTAGAAAATGAAATATAACAAAAATAAAGTTGAGAATAAAAGTATAATAACCTAAAAATACAAATATAGAAAAGAAAAAAAACTGAAACTTGAGGGATCATATGGAACTTTTGAAAATCATTTGTACAAAGGAGCCTTGTTTCTTTATTCATGTCAATCTCTGAATTTCATTTTTAAAAGAAAGCTAAATTATCTTCCACCAAATTCAATTTAATATCAAAACATTCAATGACACAAAAAAAAAAAAACGAGAGAAGATAGAGTAAAGCATATTTTAATTTATAAAACCATGAAAATATAGCTGTAAAAGATGCAATTGAAAAAAAATAAAGTAACATGATTGAATGAAAAACTAAAAACCTCAAGGATCAAAAAAGGAAAAATCAGAAAAAAAAGAGCATAGTGAATGAATAGTTTTATATGAAACGTGAACAATTGTTTTCAAAACAGTAAAACTACATAATGTTTTTGTTTTTTGCGGTAAAACTCTTTACTCTTTCATGTGAAACCTGAAAAGAGTTTTTGGCATAGTTGTATATGCCTCACCTGAACAAATTTCTTTTAAACTTTATTATTTTCAAAATATATATATATATATATATATATATATATATATAACCTACATTTCCATGAATTATATATTAACTTTTCAATATAAAATATTAAAACCTCAAATATTTTATTTTAAAAAAAAATCAACCTAGACTGGGTTCAAAAATAATCTTTTTTTACCCGGATTACATTTACTACAGACCTGACGTAAGTGGTTGAGTTAGTCGCTCAACCTCACACATCTACCAACATCCATTAATGATTTTTTACCCGGTATTGGTTGAGATAGATTGATGAGCTCTTCTATAACAAGAATAGCTTACCTCTTCATCAAATGCCTTCGTTTTTTCAAGATTCAATGAAAGAATATACAATCAAAGTGCGTTGCCATGATAACACACAGGAATTGAAAAAATCAGAAAGAAAGAAAGAAAAGGAGCACCAACTTTTTCTTTCTTCTTCTTTCCCCCTTTGGCATTCACTCATTGACGCCTAGCAGCAATTCTAGAATTTGGAGGAACAAGTTGAACAAACACTAGCACAGTAAGACTTAGAAAACTCAAGTAGACGAACTGGTGGGAATCCTCTGGCGCTTCTCCACGTATGCTGATGGGAACCACCCAGCTTTACCCTTACATTCTCCTTCTGACCACCCAGTTGGACTTACCTATAATGTACAAGCAAATTAAAGGTGCAGAAAATGCGATTAAGTATTTTACTTATCCTAATTTAATTACAAACAAAATATAAAGGCCGGTTTCACAAGGGGAGACGAGTTCCTTGATATGATTGATTGTACAGTAAGGTAAAATAGAATAATGCAGACATGCGTCTCTTGATGTCAGACAAATCCTAAAATCATTTTTTTAAAAGTTTCTAACGAGAATTTTCCATTGACGCAGACAATGGGATCTTTTGCACCTGTTGGAAGATGTTTTGCCAAAGCAGAAGAAATAAGAAACTATTTGTAAGAGGTCCAAAAAGGTAAGCAAACACTCAAGCCTTGGAAGTTGCATTCGATATGGATCCAACACGTTTATTCCATGAAAAATGTTCATAAAGGTTTCCTGTTACTCTTAAGAAGAACTCAATTGATTCTGGATACTGCTAGACAAAAAGGTTAGTGCTTGGATGAGTATCTCCCTTGAGTGAGAGAATGTTATGAGTATTTCAGAGATTAGATGCAACATGCAAGTTGTGGAACTTCAGGTACGGTAAGGTTTGTGTCCCTGAAAATCAAATAGAGAAACATTCCAGCTCCTTTTCTATGCTCCATGCAGAAGAGCGGTTAAGAACTTCTAAATGCACATGGATGATCTATCTGTTATAGGATGCTTCCAAATGCAATTGCAACAGTAACAAAGTAACAAGGAAAATCCAGATAACCTTTCTCACAACAATGTAGTCACCCACAGCCAGGCTCAGCTCCTTCTCTGTCTCTGCGAAAAAAGGATGTGTTGCCTGCAAGATGTAACCAAAATTTTACAACTTAAGCTCTATCTAAAACACAATATATTTGATAAAGAAAGCATGCAACAGGAACTAGATTAATTGTAACGCCTGCTTTGCATAAAGATTAAAGTAAATGATGCAAATTTTCAGCTGGAACCATCCATGAAATTCCATGTTTTCAACGATTAATCTCCCTTTTATTTTATTTTAGAAGATAATCTCTCTCCTCTGACAAGACAAGCTCTATGCAGGATAAAGGGATTGAGGACTTGTTCCCACAGAGTCTTTTTTATTGAGCTCCTGTACATAAAAGGCAGGATTGGCCATGTATGGTTTGCCAACAGAAGTCAACAGCAAAAAGTCAGGTCTGCAAATGGCAAGTATCCCTTAAAATGAAGTCTCAATATTTATGCACACATTTGGAGAGGTATCTGGGAGGATTTGAAGAATTACCCCCGCGCATGGGAAATAATAATCAGAATGACCTGGCTAGCAGCATTTGCCAACAAGAGCCATTCATCCACATCACAGAAATCAACATGATATACAATTCAATCACACCGTCTGTCTCTTGATAAATTCTTTATGGAAATATTTATAAAGGTGAACTGTTTACAAGAACTCTAACAATTCAACAACAAGCCCCTTCAATGTACTAGATAGGGGCATCAGCATAATCTTGAAACTTATGTAAAGCAAAGCATAGCATGCAAATATCAGAATAATGTAAAATAACATATTCTTTCTGAAGAGACTTGCAAACCCAACCTCTAAAGTTTCAGTGCCTAATGTAGAATACTTACTTCAGCCAAAAAGTATGTGCTTTTCTCCAAGCCATTTTCTGATGGAATAACAGGAGGCAGAATCACTGGAGGAGCAGACTCTTTTTGCTGTTTCTCCGAGACCATCTGACACAAGTTTCAGACTGTAAGTTGCATTGCTCAGATCGACAGAAATTTCTTCATGAAAAAAATGGAGATTGAACTGACCTCAGCTTCGACCTCACTAAGAATAGCAGCAATTCTAAGATGATAATTTTTTTCTCCTTCAACCTTCAATAATGTATGCTAATCATAAATATGAAACTCCATGAATTGTTTAGGCTTCAAAGTAGAAAATTCTATACTGAAAAATCAAACATACCATGGCAACAAGCCGTTGGAAAGTCAATCTGTGCTGTTGTGCTTCAACAGCAGCTAATGCAGCTGCAGCTTCTTTACCAAGAACTGCCATGTTAGCCTTTATTTCTTGCATCTTGGCTTCTGCTGCATGCAGCTTTGAAACATTTTCAGGAATTGGAGATTCCCGTACTCGTGCTTGTCTTCTGGAAACCTCAACTGCCTGTTTGCTTTTAGTGGTCAATATGAAATCACGAATGATGAGATTATAGCAAATATCAAAAGTATGGAACAAGAAGCGAAGCATGATGATCATACAATATTACGTAACACTAATGCAGCAGATGAGCAGCTTTCTAATTACCTGGGTCTCTGCTTCCTGTCTCATCCGGCTATATCGTTGAGCAAGGTGGCGGGCATCTTCTAAAGGAGCGCCATTAATCATTGCTCTCAAGGGTTCCAAAACCTGGAAAGATGAAAGAAGAAGAAGAAGAAGAAGAAGAATTATAATGTTCATCTCTAGGTCAATTCATGAATAGTTGCAGCAATAATTGGCCTCTGATAATTCAACAGCTCAAATCTTATTTTGTGCTAATCATCAAAATTGGTTATTTATATCAAAAGTTTTTCAATTGTATTTATTTGCTTTTCTTGTCGCAATGTGGAAAAGCTTGAAATTCAACTGCAAAAGAAAACTACTCTGACTCACAAAAAGTCCACAAGTATAATCCTCTGCATGATATCCATGATGCAGTACTTTCAGCAAGGTAAAAGCACATAGCTCTCATTTTGCCTCAACCAACACAAGCAGAAATACTAACCTGTAAAACTACAACTTAATAAAACAAATTTGGGAGTTCCGAAATGTACGAAGGATAGCTACTATGAAACAATAAATTAAATGCACCCGAGTTTCCATCATAAAATATACAGAAATTATTTCCATCTGTACAGGGTAAAAAGTCAACCTGTGAAGATAACAGGCGATTCAAGTCATCCTGCTCCTGTTCCACATGTTTACGAGCATCACCATATATAGCTGCAGCCTTAGCTAACATGTTCTCATTGATGTTCTCAGTTCCATATCTGCAGCAATCCTCTGACAACTTGGTTCCTAACTACCACAAAGTTTGTATTATATAAAAGAAAGTATGAAAGCATCTACATGTCACTATAACATTTAAAAATATATATGTATATAGGAACCCAAAATCAAGTTCATTCAATCCACTTTTACATTCCCCAATATCAGTAGAATGTGGTTGGATGGAGTATTAATTGTTTTATCACCTGCCTCAATATGTCGGTACCCTATGGCGGTGAAGACTTCCGCTGCTTTAACAACATCCTTCTGAAAATCCTGAAACAAAAGGCATCATACACATAAGAAAATAGCAATTTAAATATAAGAAATTTGCAAGAATAAGAAAATAGTGATTAAAGCCTATTTGATGCCTATCAGAGTCATGAGAACTCTCCCAAAGCTAGTGAACTAAGGACAACATGACAAAATAAAGTTCTATATAAAGTAGCTGTGTAAATATAAACCAAAGCCCCTTTCTTTGCAATATTGTTTTCTTGAAACTACAACCAGAATATTGATGCAGTGCCTTTATTTTAATAGTTATGCTGTCCCTCTCAAACCTCGCTGATTATATAATAAAGTGAGATAAGACATACTGAATTTAACATAGATGAATTGTGTCACCAATCATCAAGTTTTGCAAAAGCTGAAAAATAAAAAGAAATTACTGAACAAGCATTGCATGCATGTCATTTCAAGGCAGCATGACCAACAAAAAAAAGACTCAAAACAGTCAGCATCAATTTTTGCAAAAGTTGACAATAAAAAGAAATTACTGACCAAGCATTACACACATGTCATTTCAAGAAGCCACGACCAACAAAAAAGGACTCAAACGATCACGCAAATTGTGTTTCAAGTTCACGAAAACTTGCAGCCAGCCTCCAGTTCATATATCATACTAATTTCCCCTCGCCAAGAGCTCAATTACCACATATATGAGACTTCAAACCATACTCAAGCAGCTTAACAGCAAGCAAAGTCACAAGTGCACACAACGTATCTACAAATAATATAGAGTAGTGGAAATGGACTCTGGTACAAGACTTTCTTTTACAGGTACTCAGGTATAAGACATTTGAAAGCTATTAAGAAGATTTGAGGTTATTGACATTTGCAATGCACATAGAAAAAGAAATAGATAACCAGATTTTGTACACTTAACCAGGAATTTGATTGTAACATAAAGGCAGTTCTTGTCTAGCATGATAACCATCAGATTCCCAGTTGAGTCAGAAAAAGATGTTTAAAAAGAATGTTAGTGTCGAATTCCTTGCTGTCATATGAAGAAATTCATTTAGCATGTCATCTACTGAAATGTGGGATCAACCTTTCATCATCCACAAACCCTTTCTCACACAAATTCATCAAAGGATAAGCACTTCCCTAAACATAATTTCATTAACAAAATAATTACTTCTCTTAAAAGGGTATAGCACATTATTGGAGTATGTGAACTAGTTTAATATTAATTTCATCTCAAGGCAGCAAAATGAACCCACCTTCCCTGAACGTGTCGACCTGTACAGCTTCTCTAGCTGCTGATGTCTGTGCATCTCGACTTCATCAATTACCATTACATCTGAGCTTTCATAACCTGTGCCACTGAACTGCTTTATGACAGCCTACAAAAAAACATTAGTAGGTGTTAATAAGCAATTTTTCTAAAGAATACATGAAGACAGTCAAAGTTGATTGGTCTGAGGTTTCTCAATACAATGAACACAATCTAACACAGAACATTAGAAGACAATATATCAAGCTTATAAATGTTGAATGTTCAAGAATGTATATTCATCATGATTTCTAAATTTGTATGCTGAATGTGAAACCCAACCAGCTTCAGATTATGGCTGATCAGAGTGTATTAAGCAAATATATAATTTCACGTACATTTCACCAAATTGAGAAAAAAAAAATTCTGTGGACACACCTCATGCATAAGAACCATGAGCAAGGCAAGATTAAAAGAATGACAAAGGTAATGAAGTTTGACTCAAAATGTTTCCCTTTGGCGGGGAATCATGGATGGTCTATCCTCTATGGGTTTTTGGGAGTGGATTGCAAGATATTATAGATATGTTCTGTCTTTCCAGATATTTAGTATTTTGGATATAGGGGAATGCTAGAATCTTCATGGATATTTAACCTTGAGAAAAATTTTGTATTATAGGGTAGTGTTACTTGCTGCTTTATGGTGCAACAATTGGGGGCTTTTCAGGCGTTTACCTAACTGATATTCAAGGATACTGTAGCTCTCTTATATAATAAGGCTTATCTCTTCTTTTTCTGTTGTTGAACAATGGCTTAATCTCAAAGACGTACTCATAGATTCCTTTCTTTTGAACACTATCCTTCCTTTATTAATCCAAAAAAAAAAAAGCCAGCATGAAGGTCACAAAAGAAGCTGGTAGTAAGTGAAGAAAAACATTCTTAAATAGAAGTTTAAAATGGTCCAAATCATTCTAGCGAGAACTTCAAAAGAAAACCAGGTCTTCCGCATCTTAAACCTTTCTATTTGCACCATGCAGCATGCTACTGCTAAGAATGAAATGTCTGTGGCAATTCTAATTCACTCTAAATAAAACCCATAAGCAGGTGTGATCCAGTAAAATTAGTGTTTTTTCCTATATACAAATCATTTGAGTGGTTTAAAAAATCTAACTGCTCAAATGCACAAAGATGAACTGGCACACATATTTGGACATATGTAGCACAAAAACTTTCTAACTACATTTGCTTCCTGTTTAAAAGGCTGCTATTAATGGCAACACACATTTGAAACCTTAAACTTAGTTCACTATATGGGCGGGCTTAACTTTGACAACAACAAAAGGATCTGCCTTAGTCATAAATTTGACATTGCTAACTTCGATCATTTTCTCTAATCACAAAGTTTTGATGGATATTAACTCCCCTCATCCACATCATTATGCGTGCTCAAGTTGTTTGCAAATAATTGAACTCCACAGTTTACTCGATAAAAACCAGATATTGCACAAAAGCAACACGCTTAAATCCCATTAACAAGCATGCACCCACTTAACAATTTAAGCTAAATCCACTTATTTTAAACGTTTACTAAAACCCAGATGATAAAAAAAACAAAACAAATCCAACAAATGTTTCAATCCTTTACTTTTGCACATTTTTTTCAGTAAACAAACAATCAGAGACTAAGATGTTAAAGACCAGAATTGAGAAGATCAAAGAGTGAAAAAAAAAAGGGCAAGTTTGATAGATAGACAGAATCATTATTTACTTGTTGTTGCTTGGCTACTTGTTCCCTCAACTTGCTGGCCTGTTTCCTCAATGCATCCATTTTGTAGTCTTTGGATACCGATAGCAAAAGTCAAAACAGAGAATGGCTTTTTCTTTGGATTTCGATTCAATTACAAAAACTTCAGATCTGAGAGAGCTAAGAACCCCTATCACTCTCTCTTTCTCACTGCCTCTAGCTGGAAGATGCTTCTGTACTTCCTCTCAATTCATCTCTAGAATTTTATTTTTGACCCCCTTCTTCCCCTCTATTGTTTTTGTTTTTCACTTGTCATTGTTTTTTTTTAAATTAATTATAATTTAGTCCTTGTACTTTACTGACAACTAATTTAACTAGTCCTCATGAATTAATTCAAGCAACGTTTGAATACTTGATCATCCTTGCATAAATGTACTCAAGCATATTGCAAAAGTTTCGTGGTATCTTTCGCGTTTCAGATTCATATTTTGTTAAAATATTTTTTTATAATGTTTAAATATTGATATTAAAAATAAAAATAAAATTATAAAAAAATATTATTTTAATATATTTTCAATTAAAAGATATCATACACTATATTATTAACACACACTAAAATAACACCATTAATAACCTTAGATTTACATGTGGTTTTCCAGTGCAATATTCTATTCTCAATACTTCTTGATCAAATTTAATGATGCTCGTTTCTTTAAGTTGATTTTTAGAACATTTTAAAGTTGATTAATTGATTAAGCATATTACTTAAGTGATGATCGAATGACTGTTCATACACATCCTTTATAAGTCATTTTTATAGTCATTTTTTTAGCGTTCCATCTACTTTAAAAAATTTAGGAGATGGCTTTAAAGACATTAGGACTAGAATTGTTTATTAGCTGAAATCGGACCATAACCTTTCTTTTATCATTTTTCTTTATGCTAGGTAGATTAACTCTACTAGCGCTGTTGTTATCCACTTTAAAAAAAAAACAAGAAGAAAGCCTTGAAATTGCCCAAGTGGTAGAGGACCAGGATGATAAGTGAAAAAATTGGAGGACCAAAATGTATAAGATTAGAAAAATTAACAACCCAATTCTGATTAACAAAGGGTCTATTGGTGAAGATATTTTTATTTAGGGTAAAGAAATATAAATTTGGATGGTTAAGGACTCAATGAGAACTTTAAAAGATTTAATTAATTTTATTAAGAACTTGTTTGCAAGGAAAATCAATTTTTAGAGTCAATTTGGTTGTTAATTGAAGTTTGGGGATTGAAATTAGACTTTAGAATGTTTAACTAGTCAAATAAGAGGCTTAATTGTGAAAAGTAATTAGAGGCCAGTTCAGGATTTAATTGCAGATTCTCAAGACCAATGACCAACATGTAAGTGACGTGTAATTTTAGGGGTAGATATTGGTCAAATCAAAAGCCAAATTAAAAGGAATTGAAATTCTTGGTGGTCAAATAAGGATGAAATTGAACAAATTAAAAACCAATGACTCGTCTATAAAAGGCATTAAACTTTGAGCTGATATTTGAATTTGACAGGGATGAAATTGCATGCAATTAAAAGTTAGAAAACAATTATGAGTGCAATTAAAAGAAATTTGAAAATAAAAGACCAAATTAAAATTGGCCAAATCCCAAATTAAAAGACCCTAATTTATAGGGTTTAACTTAGATGACGTGTTGTTCACCCATTGTTCATATTTTTAAGAAGAACATTACCTTCGTCCCTGGATTTATACCAATTTTGGTCAATTTATTTGCACAGAACCTTTCTTTATACTTGATTAGTTAATAATCTAGGGTTTGTTTGTATTAATAACATGTTTTTTTTTAATTCTAGGGTTTTAGTTTTGAACCAAAACTCATTTTGATAAAATCATGAATTTTGAGTGATAATCGAAGTGAATTAATGTCAGATTATTAATCATTGCTTGATTTTCAACATGTTTATATCCTTGGTTTGTCCATGTCTGGTCTGATTTGAGAGTCATGTGGTTGGTTTGTTGTAAATGTTCTTCGTGTTCTTTAATTTTATTTTTTATATTTGATTTGTTTTTCTCAAGAATAATTAGTTTTTATGTGTTTTTGGTGTTTAATCTTTTTTTCGCTTCGATTTTGTTTTGGGTTGATTTTCTGGTCAAACTAGGATTTTTCGTTTGGTTTATGGTCGAACCAAAAAATTCAGGTTTAAGACATATTTGGCAAACACACCTTTAAGCATGTTTTGACAATTTCGTTTTGATTGAAAATGATTTTTTGCTAAATAGACCCCAAATAAATGCCATAAAAATTCTAAAAAATTTCAAGGATCAATTTAAAATTATTTGTGGGTTTTTCACATGTTTTTTCAATAATTTTATTTAATATCAGGGTTGTAGACTTATACTATAAGATGTTGACTTGATATTAAAATACCCGTTTTTCGTCAAAATCTCAAAAATTTCCAAAATTTCTAAAATAAATTCTCATTTCAAAAAAAGTGTTTTATTTAATGTGCATACGACCAAGTCTTTCAAAAAATAAAAATCATATTTTGGCTTAAATAAATATAAAACAATATATGGTATGATTTGAGATTTTTTTTATACACAAAAATTCAAAAAATATCCTTGCATGCATTTTTTTGGATTTAATAATTAATTTATTGAATCCATGAAAACTTGGCCGATATTTGAAAAGGCCTAATTTTTTTTTTAAGAATTAATGGTCAATACTTCAATAAGTAAGCTGATATTTAAATACCAGGAGTTGACTATAAAATTCTCATAATTATTTTGAATATTTATCAATTTTAATTGAGAGTATTTTTCACCATAATATACAAGTTGTGGAAAACTCTTTCGTCTTTTAAGATAGGTGAACCCTAACAGAGCACCTACATGAATTTTTTTCCATATGAATTTATTTGGGTATACGAGCCCATAAAAAATTCAAAATACTAGATTTATTCATAAGCGTAAATCTTTGTTTTAAACCATAGATGGACAAGTCATCGGTTAGGAACTCTTCAATACCTTTAAGTCACATCTAGACCATATAATACAACTTATCTCAGGTAAAGTGCATTATGTGTGCCAATATCTTTTCTAGCCACAAACAGTCTCTTACCTTAAAATTTCATATACGACTAGTCCACTCGGGTCTCTTAATGATCTTGAACCAAACAATTAGATAACAACTTCTTGATCCCGATGCCACAATACTAGGCGCACACTTGCGGCAAGCACAATTGGTTTAAACCTATAAGATAAACAATTGAGCAACTCTCGTCTTATTCCTAATACATTGGTTTAAACCTACAAGATAATGAGAAATAAATTTCTCATTAGTTTCAAAACCTACTCGAACTGAGAGATTATTAAGTTCATAAGTATATTCCTCCACTGCCATATTGTTTTATTTCAGTGAATGACACTTTTCATATATCTCCATTATATGATCAATAACTAGAAATTAAGTGTCGATTCTTGTGTTTTTGTAATGCTCTTTAACTCTCTTCTACCTTTTAAGCGTGGAGCCTTTCATACTTAGCTTCATAAACAGTATATTTTTTAATTTTTTTTAATCATTAGTTTCCACTCAAAATAATTTCCCAAGCAAGCCTTCCAATCCAAATAATCAATCTTTTGCATGTATCTCTCCATGGAAATCAACAACTTCAATTCTGATTGCACCTCTATTTGGATTAAGAGAATGTACTAATTGCTCATTTAATCCATTTTATACCATATAATTCATGGGTTTAATTTTATAAAAGCAGTTTTTTTCTTTTCTATAATTAGGTATACATCCTTAACACGACCTTCTAGTATGTTAAAAAGCTTATGGTCACCTTTGAGCTCCTACTACTTCCTATTGTTGTAAAGCTTGAATAGCTTAACCAATTTATTTACTTATCAAGTTGCCTTTTCCATGACATCTATCACATCCAACCATGGCTTAAAATAAAAACTTAAATTAAATTCTAGGTTCTATTTGCTCCGATACAAAAAAAAATAAAAAAGGCATAGTATAGAAAGGAAACAGTAAAACGCTACCAAATAATAGCTAGAAAAATATAAGAATGAAGTTAGAACAAAGATAGTTAAAAATAAAAGATTTATAGAAATCTTAAGTTCTGATACATATAGTAAAAATGGTAAACGATTAAGCTAGCCATTAAAGTAAAGGTCACACTTAGTCAAGAAATAAGCCAACTTTGTAGTCACTTAGCAAAATAAATATAATTGGCACATTGACCCGTGCTCCGCAGCAGGTTAATAACAATTTTTGAACCCAAAGCTATTGGATTTTGTTGGGTAATCGAACACAAAGTTATTGGGTCCTGTTGAGCTGCCAGACCCAAAGCTATTGGATCTTGTTTGGGGCAGGACCTAGGGCATAATTTATTTATGTATTTAATAATATATCTAATTTAAAACTATTGAATAAAAAATCTAAAGAAAATAAAACATTGATGAAATTTTGAATCTCATATACTAATGGTATAAAATTAAAATATCTTCTATTACCCAAAATAATATTATATTATAATATTTATGAATTATCTTTTAATGGATTTTATTGTTCAAAAATTCTTTTATATAATACAAATATATAAAGTATATGATATGAATAAAAAATTTATTGAGAGCTCCATCAACTTTAATATGATAATATTAGAATTATAATTTTTTTGAATGTTTTTATTTTAAAGAGTTCATTGTGATTATATGTGAGACATGTATTAAGAATATGTACATATAAAATTTGTATGCGGCTATTTAACTGTTTTTTAAATATTAATAAAGTTTGTTAAAATATATAAATCATTTAGTCTAATCTAAAACAATCAAAGATAACACACTATAATTACCAAGATTTGTTTTTTAAAAAAAATAATATTACTAAATGAATTCATCTTTTATGTCCATTAAAGATAACATAATCCTTCAATAGGTGAGACAACTTTCCTTTTTTTTTTACTTATTTCTTTATTTTTTTTTATTGTAATAGATTATGCATATACTACATTCGCCACCATTGTTAATGTGCTAGTATTTTTTAAACGCAAAAACAAACATAGTTTAATAAGGAAATTCAAAGCAACTTTAAATGAGAAAAAAAATTATCATCACCCAACTTTTGTACAATAAAAAAAAAGTCTCATCAATTTATTTTCTCTTTACCGTATGAAAAAAAATTACATAAGAGAAAAAGAAAAAAATTAAAAAGGAAAAAAAAATTCAAATTTTTTGAAACACATTTTTGAAACGCAAAAATAAACATGCTTTAATAAGGAAATTCAACCCAATTTCAGATGAAAAAAAATATCATCACCCAACTTTTGTACAATATAAAAAACTCCTAAAAAAATAAATAAGAGAAAAAAAATTAAAGTATTGGGTCCTGCTGGGAGCAAAACTCAATGTTGTCTGATGGGTCCAGACCATAGTTTTGAAACCCGGCCCGGCGGGTCAACCCGGAGCTGGAACCGAGCCGGGTTGAAGAAAAAAATGGGGGAAGGAAAAACCCGATGTGACTCGGCTGACCCGACGGGTTTACTTGACGACCCGGTTGACCCGACAAGACTCGGTTGCAAACCCATTGACTTTTATTTTTTTTGTTTTTACTAAAACGATGTCATTTTGATTTAAAAAAAGAACTGACCCGACCGACCTGGTGACCCAGTCAAAACCCGGAATCCGGGTCTTGGATCGGGCTGAATTTTAAAACTATGGTCCAGACCCAACCCAGCAACACTTTTTAATTAAAAAACAGAAAAAACCGCCCTCTAAGTACTATAATATCGTTTACAGTGTAAATACTTTATATCTATAGTATGATCTACAGTATAATAATTTTATATCTATAATAAATGCATGGTATTTTTCCCATATGTTTGAAAGTATAGTATAATAAAGTAATGGTAAGCCCGTACATCATCAAATGTTTGCTCTGACAAGTTTTTGGTGTTTTTTCTGGCATTTTTTTTTTTTTATCTCATTGTCCAGCTAACTTGCCTTCTTTGCCATTCAAGTTCTTCACAAGATATTTTTGTATGCATTTACCATAACCAGAGTGGTGAAGTGCATTGAATGCTGCTTATTTGGTGTTTATGTGGATACTGTATGAGCCACTTCAAATGTGCAAGTGGCTCTTACATGCAGGTGTGTGGTACGCAGGTGTTGGTAGCTTTTTAAATTTAAATTAATACACACACACACACTAAATTACTCCGAACCCCACATCAGAAAATAAAAAGGCATTTATATTAAAATATTATGTAATGATTACGGGGTTTACTATTTAATTTATTTAATTGAGACCAATCCATAGATAATGATTGTGTTTCCCATTTAAGTGTAAAATTGAGTATATTGTTTTTTTTTTTTTTTTTGCAGCTGAGGCATTAAGGAAGTTTACGAAAGGATGATAGAATTGTTTTTTAAAATATTTTTTATTTAAAAATATATTAAAATAATATTTTTTTTTATTTTAAAAATAATTATTTTTAATATTATTATATTAAAATAATTAAAAAAAGAAATTTGAACAAAAAAATTCGGACCTCACAAATGTTACTAATTTGACAAATTTGATTCTTAATTCTTAATTCCTTCGATTACAATTGACTTTTAGTTTAGTTACATCATTGGATCAATTATCTTATGCAATTAAAGCCTAATTTGTCAATTAAAGCCTAATTTGTCCATTCAACTTGAAAGATATTTTAATTTATGTTTCTTGGATTTTCTACATAAGTAACCTTCTAAACCGTCAAAAACCAATACTTGAAGATATTTAAGATGTAGTTACTAGTCACTTGTAGTTTATTCTAGCCATTTAACCTTAGCTTTATCAACAATATAATTTAAAAACAAATGTTTTTTATTTTTAAAAATAAACTTTATTTATATAAAAAAATTATAGATGAATTATAATAATATCTTGAAAAATAAAATAGAAACACAACAACTAAAAAAAACTTATATTAAAAAAATGCATACCAAAATCATAGTATAGGTAATGAGACCGAGATAAACTCATAAAAAAACTTGAAGATATTCACAAAATCAATATTTAAAAAAAACTAATGCTGAGCCATAAGATTGTACGAATCTGAATTCTCCACAAATTAAATATCAAATGATGAAATCAGGAAAAAATTAATTACACAAAAGGATCCAAAAAATTGAGGGTGAGAAAAAACATGAATTAGGGGGGATAAAAATTCTCAATTGGAGGGTTTAATTGAATTGAAAAATAACTTTAATAAAAGAAAAAAAATCAAAATAATGAGGGTCAAATTATAAAAAATAAAAAAACAAAAAATTTAATTGAATGATGAAATTGAAAGAAATTTTTTTTAACAAAAGTGTCGAGGACAAAATTAGAATTTAAAAAAAAAAGAGGATTGAAATGAAAAACCAAAGATATGAGAAATTACAATTGAAGGACTAAATTGAAAATAATAAAAAATTCTATAAATGGGAAAAGAACAAAATAAAAAAAATTAATAGAATGAGGACTGAAATTGAAAAGTAAGAAACAAAGAGGACAATAGTGTACGTTATCTGTTAGGAGAGAGAAAAGAAGGGGAGAAAAAATCAAATGACCACTGACGATAATCCAATTACTGTAAATTACCACGTGCTACTCCAAATGCAAGAGGACAGGGCGATGTATCTAAGAAGACGATAGACGACCAATTATGTCCCCTAGGTGGCATTACATGCGTTGCCTGAATGGCATGAATGCCACCCAAGTGCTGAGGCGTGCCGAGCACTTTTCAACAGTTTTAAACATTAACAAATTCAAAAATATAAAAATATCAAAATGCTCCCATGACCGGCAACAAAAATAATTTTTTTTTGACTCTGGGGACAAATTTATATTTTTACTGTTAAGAAATTTATACAAAGTCAAGAAAGTCTCTGATTAATAGTTCTATATTTTATTGATTTTAGAGGTAAAAGAGTATTTTTACCGTGAAAGAAAAAAGAAAAAAAACAGTAACACCATTACCCCTTACCCATTACCCATGAGGCTTAATTTTTTCAGACCAAAGAGAATAAAAATAATCTTACTATAACCTAAGATACATTTTACCGTAAATTGAACCAACACTATCTAGTCTTTGATGTAATAATAATATTATCCTATGGCAATGGGAGCCACAGCAGACCTTATGCCAATATGGTTTTCAAAATTTAAAGCACAGATTACATTTGAGGTCAATGTAACTTTTTTTGAGCTGTACTTTTTAATCTCAAATTCAAAACCAGATCCCACCAAAATCCCCACTCTCTAAAAACTTTATTTAGTAAAAATGGCAGCTTTTCTCAAAAAAAAAAAAAAAAAAAAAAAAAACGAAAGGGGCCACAGAGGAGACATAGTGCCAAAAAAACCCTTATGTCACCTTTTGTTTCCCAAATCTAGAAAAGACGCCACCCCAATCCAGAAACAAATATCGTCTGCCAAATTCTACACCTCTTCCCATCCCCACTACAAGCCAAATTCTGCCGCCGACATGCCTGCCTTTCCATCCCTAGTAAATGCTTCCAAGACACCATCCATTTTCTGAAATATAAATATCTTTTCTAGTAACGCGGCTTCACCATTTGAACTTCTCCGGCGGGTCGATCCTGACTAACCCAAAATTAAAATTAGATTGAATAAAAAAAAAAAAAAAAACTTAATGATTTGGTTAAACATTTGGTTGATTTTTGTATTTTTTACTAAAACAATACTATTTTAATTTAAAAAGAATTAATCCGGGTGATCCGATCAAAATTTGGGATCCGAATCTTAAACCGAGCCGGGTTTAAAAATGGTGTATTTTAAATTTTTGAAGATGTTAATATTAGAAATAATTTTTGAAAATTTAAAAAGTATTTATAAAACAATTATAATTACTGTATTTTCAAAATCCCCTCTACTAATAATCCTGCTCTTCCAATAGATTTGCTTTTAAATTTAAGCAACGTGTAATTCTCTAGTAATTAAAGTTTAAACCCCAGTTCAAGTTCTTACAGTAATACTTCTCAGAAATATATCCTTACTTCAAGCATTATTGAATTAAGATAATTTTCAACGTAGCCTATCCTTAACGAGGTCGAGAACAAAATTAATATTACCATTCAAGGTTGCTCCGAAAATATTAACAAGAAAAAAAAAAAAAAAAACAAAGAAAATGCAGACGCGCACACGTATTGTACAGGGAGGGAGTGAGAAGGACACTCTCTGCCGTATATGACGCTTGAAATGAAGATTTGGCATTTAGGAAAAACAAATCACAAATAACTACTGTTATTAGATCGTCTTCACGATCCTCTTCTGCTCCTCGCACCTTACCTCTGCTAACTACTACCAGGTGCTCCTTTTCTTTTCTTGCGTTGCAGTTTAGTGTACATACAAAGCCCACAGTGAGAGAGGGAGACAGCCAACGATCTGTGCATATCCTTTTTTTTTTTTTTGGGTTTGACAGCCCCACAAGAAAGAGATTATTGAGTTATTCAGGGCTAAAGCTAAAATCAATCATGCCATCCGGTGCTAAGAAGAGGAAAGCAGCCAAGAAAAAGAGGGAACAGGTGGCCAACAACAACAACAACTCTTCAATCAGTACCAACAATCCTCAAGGTAGTTTCTTTTTTTCAAATTTGTCGAAGGGGTTTTCGCTTTTTAACTACAATAACCCATCACTTGCCAATCTGTCACTCGATCATGCACTCACTTACTGAGCCTGCTAGGTATGTTATTTGAATCCGAGTAATGGGTTTTTGTTGATAAGTCTTGTTTTGATTGCGTTTGATTGGATTGGTGCATTTCTCCATGCAATTTGTGATGGGTACTTACCAATGACCCTTTGGTTTTGATTGGGTCTGTTGTCGTGGTTTTGGTGTTTTTGTGGATTCTGGGTTAATGAGTCTGTAGATATCCCTTGTTGATCGAGTTTGATAGTTTTTTTTATCTACTGGTTTTGGTGTTTTTCTGGCAATCTGGTTAATGGGTATCTTTCATGTCCTTCTTTTAGCTTGGTTTTGATTGAATTCTTGTTTTTCTTTTTTTTAGTATTTGGATTAGATGTATTTGTTTAGGTTTCATGTTTTGCTTGATTTGATTGGAATTGCGTGGATGTGTTTTTTTTTCCCCTGGTGTTTTAGGCTTAAGAATTTCTCTGACATTTTGATTGTGATACTTTAACCTACAGCACTGTTTTCCTGATGTTTAACTTTTTTCTAAATTTGGTTAAGTTTAGCGATCAATTCATTGTATTGTACATTTGTTAATGGAGGTTCCTTGCTTCGCTTGAATATTGTTGGAGTATAGTTGAAATGCTTGCTTGCAGCTTAATCATCATGCCATTCTGTTTGCAACAGTTTTTTTTTTTTTTTTTTATGAAATTGATTGGATATGAGTTACAGCGTTAGTTGATCTCTTTTCACTAGTGTAAAAGTGATGCATTTTTTTTATTGAATTGATGTATCGAATCCATCATTGGGTTCCCACCTACCTTTCATTACAGAAACATATTGGTTTGATGAGCATTTCTTAGTTCATTTTGTTGTCCTTAAATTTGATTGGAATCGTTTTCTTTAACCATTTTTCTAACTGTAAGTTCTTGTGATTTTATCAATGGTTTCAGGAAATGATGACCCAAAAAGCCATGATGAAAGAGAGAGTGATGGTGGTGAGGTTGGTACCCCTGTATCACAGGACCAACACAACCACCAGCATCCATTTAATGAGGGGAATGGAGAATCTGAGAAGGGAGGCCCGTTGCCTTCTGACTCATTGGCCAACCAGAACAAGCCCATGGAGGTAGTCACTGGGGATGCAGAAGGAAGCCTAAAAGTTGAATCAGAGGACAACATTGCTGTAAATATTGAGAGAGAAGTGAACTCTAAGCAAAATTTGGAGAGTAAAAATGTTTTTATTGAGCATGTTGATTCTTCAAAGGAATCTAATGATGAAGATGACAGGAGTTCTAGCAGTAGTAGTTTCAGCAATGAGTCTCAAGCTTTTGAGAAGAAATCGAAGGAAGCCAATGATGAAGAAAAGGAAAATGGTTCTTTTTCTGAAGAGGTGAAGCAGATCCCTGAAAATGAGAAACCAGTCAAGGAAGCTGATAGTAATTCAGTTTTGGAAACTGCTTCTGCTGATTTGGTTAATCCTGTGGTGCCTATATCTGAGACAGAAAAAGTTGTTATTGAGATTGCTCAAGTTGAAAATCCAGAGGTTCTGGAAGTGGTTGAATCTGGTTTTGAGGATGATGAGGACAAATTGTTGCCTGTATCCAATGACATTGCTGTAAATATTGAGAGAGAAGTGAACTCTAAGCAAAATGTGGAGAGTAAAAATGTTTTTATTGAGCATGTTGATTCTTCAAAGGAATCTCATGATGAAGATGACAGGAGTTCTAGCAGTAGTAGTTTCAACAATGAGTCTCAAGCTTTCAAGAAGAAATCGAAGGAAGCCAATGATGAAGAAAAGGAAAATGGTTCTTTTTCTGAAGAGGTGAAGCAGATCCCCGAAAATGAGAAACCAGTCAAGGAAGCTGATAGTAATTCAGTTTTGGAAACTGCTTCTGCTAATTTGGTTAATCCTGTGGTGCCTATATCTGAGACAGCAAAAGTTGTTATTGAGATTGCTCAAGTTGAAAATCCAGAGGTTCTGGAAGTGGTTGAATCTGGTTTTGAGGATGATGAGGACAAATTGTTGCCTGTATCCAATGAGATTGCTGAAGTTTCACCAGCTATTGTAGTGCCAAAGAAAAATGAAGATAAAGTTTTTCCTATTTCAGATGAGAATGTTAGGGCATCTGCAAATGTGGTTGCTTCTTCTGCATATGGAAATGTAGGGAAAACATTGGTATCATCAGTCAGTCATTCTGCTGAAACTGGTAATGGTGAAGAAAAAACCAAATACACTGATGCTCGTCAAAGTACTGAAAATAAGGTTTGTCTCTTCATGTTGATGAGATTGGCCTGTCATTCTTTTTCTTGAATTTGTTGCATTAACAAGTGAATATGTTCTGCTTTGCTTAATTTATCTGCAGCCTCTTCTTGCTTGTGGTCCACGAGTAGCAGAAAGAACATTGTGGATGAGTTGCTGTGGTATATTTGATCTTCTTACAGGCTCCAAATAGATAATTTCAGGTTAGTAGTATTCCCTCAAGTTAATCAGAACGTGATTTGGTTGGATATTGAGATCTTGTACATATACTGCATATATATGTGACCTGATGTCTCTTTCAGTTACCATTTTGTTGTGATCTGTTTTGATGCCCTGTTGTGCTTCCTCATTTTGAGTTGTACCCTCTCCTTTTCTTTTTGTTTTTTGAAAAAAAAATCCGGAGAGGTTCTTGACTCAAAAAACCAATTGTGAGGTGGTTACCCTTTTTAAAGTTTTTCAGATTGGCACCATCTGCAGATTCTTTTTACTGGGGTCTTGTTTCTCATTATTTTGGATTTGGTTCAACTGTGGTTTGAGGGGTAATGGGATTTTTGTTTTCTTGCTTTGTTCAAGTACCCTCTAAAGCTGAGATTTCTGCACATTTCCATATGGCTGTTGTCTTGTCGTTTTGTTTTGTGATACCCCATACATCTGTTGCAGCAGAAGTTAGCACGAGGAAGCTGTCGTGGACTGGGAATCTGAGAAGGATCTGGTTTGTACAAGTTGGAGATACGAGAGTTAGAATCTCTTACAAAATTTACCGAAACAATAAATGGCAGAAAACCTAAATAGATAAAACAACTATATGAACTTGGCAATTATTGAGTTTCATCAATGGTGCCTAGCTTAGTTCGACCAAGCCTAAGCCTGATTTCCTTGTTGATTTTTTATGGTGTTAGTAGAGACCGCATGTTGTATGTGTTTTTTTCCTTCCATTTTTGATTAGCATGGGCAGATTGGTGTTTTCTCCTCCCCCTTTCTTCTCCTATTATTGCTACTAGCTGAGTTGTGATTGATGTAGTAATTTTCCTTTTTCTTTTTGTACTAAATTTTACCTTCTATTAGGTTCTGCTTCAATTGTGCACTTTGGTATGAATGGATGCCATATGACTGCTCTTCGTTTTATAATTTTATAATGGGCATTCGAAGTCTAAAATTAAAATTAAAATTAAAATTAATAAAATAAAATAAAAAGGTATTAAAGGATGCGAAGAAAAACATTGCATTCGTCCTCACAACAATGGATTGTAGCAGTGTTTTCTTTCCCTTTTCTTTTCTTTTTTTTGGTATCTTTTTTTGCTTTGATCATCAAATTTTTCTTTTTAATTTTATTATTATCATGATGATTTTTAAAAAATATCTAGGTATTGGTTGGTGCTTAATTTCATAAAAAAATATTGTTTGCAAGAAATTAAAAATGAAAGGATTAAAATTGAAATAAAAAAAATAATATCCCTTTTGTTTTTAAAAAGCCATGGTATCAAATCTACTTCTTTCTTTCTTAGCTTTATTTATTGATATTTTTGTTATTTTTAATTTAATATTTTAAGATTGATCATTTGTTTTAATTTAGGTTTTATGTGGTTATCTTGATGTTAAAAAAGTTATTGATTTTATTGCTAAAAAAATATTAAAAATGAGTGTATCAAAATTAAAAATAGAAAAAGCTAAATAAACAAAGAAAAAGATGTCCATTGCTTAATTTTCCTTGTCTTTTTCGCTCAGGATTTTCCTTATCTAAAATTAAAATTAAAATTAAAAAAATAAAAAGTAGGAAAGGACGCGGAGAAAACACTGTTAGTGTTTTATTTTTTGGTTTTTTTTTTGCTTTGATCATCAAAATTTTTTTAAAATTTTTTTATTATCATGATGATTTTTAAAAAATAATCAAATATCAGGTTGGTATTTAATTTCATAAAAAATATTGTTGGCAAGAAATTGAGGATTAAAATTGAGATAAAAAAAATATATCCCTCCTGTTTTTTAAAAAGTCATGGTGTCAACTCTATTTTTTTTTTTCTTTCTTTTTGCTTTCTTTTATTGATATTTTTTTTTGTTATTTTCAATTTTATATTTCAATGCTGTGCCATTTGGGATTTGGGGTTGATCTTATCTTGATCTTAAAAAAGTCACTTGGTTGGTGTTTTATTTCATGAAAAAGAATTTGATTTTATTGTTTGAAAAACATAAAAATTAAGTATCAAAATTAAAACAAAGAAAATGATGTCAGCTGCTTAATTTTCCTTGTCTTTTTCGCTTAGGATTTAGTTTTGCAATTAATGATTTAGCCAAAAATGAGAGATAATTATTGAAAAAATGATGGATGAGAGAGATAAGGTCAGTGATTTTGATGAGAAAAAAAATAATAGTCAAATAAACAGTCAATGAAGATGATTTTGGGCTTTTTGTTGGAAAAAATAGATTATTGGGGTTGAAAAAGTTTTTTTCCTTGTTTAATTGTGTTTTTAAAGTTGGGAGGTTTCAAATTAGCTAAGTCGGGTTTTGAGTTAATAATTAAATATTTTTTTATTACTAGAAACTATATTGTTAGTGAAAATAACATGTCATTTTCTATATATATATATATAAAATCATCCTTTAATCTTAATAAAAAAAATATAAATAAATAACTTGGTGAGACGAATGGGTTTATTTATTGAGCTCTCTCTTTTAAGATCTTTACTCTTTTTTTTTAAATGCCCTTCATGTTTTTTTCTTAGAATATAATTAAAATTAATTACAATTGAATAAATAATATTATATTTGAGATATTAATCAATTTAACATATATTCTCTATTGATTCATGTTGTTGTTATTATTATTATTATTATTATTTTATTATTATGTTAGTAATCATTTTGTTAATTATTTAATGTGAACCTATTATGCATATTTTTTTATGTTTATTGTCATGAATATTTTATAAAAATTAATTTAAGATCCAAATATTTTTCTTTTAATTTATTTTAATAGAAAATGTGAAATATTTAAGAGGGTCCATTTCGGGAATGAACTATTCTTTTTATAATTGTTTTTGTTTTTTTTTTTAAAAGAGAGAATATTACATGAATCATAGAAGAAAGTTTTGGAAAAAAAAATATTTTTCCAAAAATGATTTTGTTCTTTTATTTTTCATGTGAATGTCTTAATACACATTTTTGTGTATTAAGAACCCTGCTAGCTATATTTGTTTTTTCAATGGAGTTGAAATAATTACTTTTTTTTGTAAGAAATAATTTTATTGTTGTGTAATTAAATAAAAAAATTTAAAAATTTTTATATAACAAGATCATATATTTTAATATACATTTTTGTTTCAATTTATTTCCATATTTATTTTTTGGCATTAAAAAAAATTGAGTACAACCCGTGGGTAGAGTTTTCATTTTTTCTTTTTAGTGAATGGTGGCCATCTGTTTATTGTCAGCGTATTTCAATGACACAAAATAATTATAAAACTTTCAAAGCTCGATTTATTGAAATTATAATTAAACCCACATCCATTATATATATATATATATATATTTGCCATTATCTAGATTAGGGGTTACCCCAAGAACCAAAAAAAAAAACCAATTTATTCAAATGATGATCCAAAACAACGTGCATTAAATAATACAGTCTAATTTATTTATTCTGTCAGAATAAACAATTGATGTCTCAGAGAAGCAAGAGACCTCATAATGAAATTATAAATGATGCTCACACCATTTCCTTGTTAATTATTTGTTCATACAAATCCACACCAATCACACAGAAAAACATCAATCTCCTAGTTAATTTCATGCCCCAGAGAGAGCCGGAAAAAGAAAATGAAAACACACCAAGCATACGTAAAGGGACTCTCTCTTAAGGTCTCCTAAATGACGAGGCACCGTGGATGGCTGCTATGTATAGAAGCTGTGTAGCAGAAAGGATTATCAGAAATGCCTCCATGGTTCTCTGCAGAAAGAAATATACTTGTGATCAATTTCTGGTGCATGGTTATGCGCAAGGTTGAAATCTTGGCCAATGAATTATACATGACAAGTGACGAATCTCTGTTTATTCTTACCAGACGGGCGTTCCTGATAGAGAGCTCAATTTCTTTCCAGGCGAAGCTGCACAAATTTGGTTGTCAGTCAGTGATCAGCATAGCACGAAAGAAGCATATGTATCTCTCAGTTTCTTTCTTTTTGAACGTAAATTGAGCATTTTAACCTGGCTTGAGAAAATCATTCTTCTTTTACCCCAAATATGGAACCTTGTCTAATACTTTGTTGATTGCTTAAAGAGTTGCTGAGAGAAAGGGCGAAAGGTGATGGATGGTGGCTGCTTACCCCATGGCTAGAAGAGTGAGAGTCCAAGAAACGGCAGCAACGGAGGCTGCAGATGGCAAGCTGTCGCCGGTCCAAGTCCGAATGTGATTAAGACCAACAATTGCTGAGGCAACACCAACAACTCCGGCGATCAAAGCAAACATCACGAAGAATCCAGTGGCAGCATTTCCCATAGGGAAGTAAATAGGTGAGAAATGTGCTGGCAGGTCAAACCCAGGTCCTGAAATTAACTTGTAAATAACATAATCAGCACACAGACCCCTTGTAAATAACATAATCAGCACACAGACCGTGCTAGCGGAAGACAAGTAGTGCATTATCAGAGTTAATAAAGAAAAGGAGAATAAAGAAGGCGAGAGGGTGATTTACCAATGATGAAACCATGATCAATGGCTCTATTCATAGCCCAACCGCCAATCCCCAAAACAATGACATACATGCAGAAATTTAAGACCAGAAGTAGCAAGGCAACATGTTTTATAATCTGCTGCGAGAGTACCATTGTTGTGCAGTAAATTAAGATTTGTAGAAGGATGAAAGGATTTTGGAGTTAATTTTTCGAGGACTCTAACAGCGCAATGCAGGCAACACTAGTTCAAGTAAATGTGTTTTGTGCAAGAAGATGGAGTCTTATATAAATGGCATTGAACGGAGGGAGGGTTTAGGTTCCTTGCTTGTCGTCGTCAAGGCTGCTTGATCCGAAAGATGATGCATGCATTGTTATTATTATCATGTGGGGTTGTAAAGGGCATGCATGCTTCATCTTCAAGGCAATCCTCCAAAATACATGATTCTTACTCTCTCTCTTTTTTTTTTTTTAATTCTTGTTTTCTAGTTGTTTGGGATAGGGACATTCCTCCACCAGGCTTTAGTTGATCATGGGAGGAAAAGTGATATTCTGTGCCAGTTGGTGAGGAGCTGGTACCTCTACACCTTGCTCTATTTTGTTTGTTTAATTTCATGAGTTCAATCAAAGTTTATTTTTGTATGAATTACTCATATGCTGCATCGAAATTCCTAATTATTTTTCTATGAATACAAGTCAAATATCTGTTTAAGCAAATTGTACCACGTAAGGGTGGGTATAGCCGTGGGATGGGAAGGTTAGAGATTTACATATTTCTTTTGCTAAAGCAAATTAATTAACAGAAGCTAAACCATTCTAGCATTTTTTACTGTTCATCCTTCAACAAATCCCCAGCTTTTTTTTAACAATTGAGCTCAATTTTCAACCTTTTTGTTTTTTTAGAAAAGGGTTGGATTAAAAGATAAAAAATTAAAGTGAAAAGGACGGATAAAGTAAGTGATCACCTTTAATTTCACTTGAAAAATTTATTTTAATCTCTTATCTTTTTTAGTTATTGGATGATCGGTCTCTTTAGTTGTTCCAAATTTACTTTTAGTACTAGACTTTATTTTTTTTATTTTTAGTACTTGAATTGCGAGATGAGATAGAGAGGTTTGTTGGATTCTGGCATGAAGAGAAAAAATAGTTGTTTTCGACTAATCTGACCACAAAAATGATAAATAGTGGTGTTAATAAGTTCCATTTAATGAGGAAAGTTTCACCAAAGTGTTTTTTCTCTTTCAACTTGTTTGATGAGATAGATTTGCTCGTGGGAAGAATTTTTAGGTTTGAGTAGATTTTGGGTTCTTTGAGCTACTTTTTGGTTTTTTAGGCAATGTATATAGGTTTATCAAGATTTTTAGGGTGTATTTTAGGTATTTTGGGTAAAAATAGATTCAAAAACAAGTTTTTAATTGAAAAAACTAATTTTTTGATTTTTCAGCAACTCCTAGTCGTTGAATTATATAGAAAGCAAATAATGTCTCGTCTGTTGTCTTTTTTTTTACTTAAAAAAAGAGCTAGAGTTCAACCCTTTGAGAAATAAAAAATAAAAATAAGTTTAGGCATGCACGCGGGTTAGGATAGAAGACCCACATGCTCGGGCTGTATTTTTAATGCCAGACTCACATGACTAAGCTCATTTTGTTTTTTTTTGTTTTGTATTTAGCTATTTTATATTTGGTTTTAAAAAAATTAATAAAATAGTTCATTAAACCAAATTGTGTTCATTAGTTAGGTCGCAGATTTAACGGGTTAATCCACAACATCCATGCTATTATTTGTTTTTCTTTTTTCTTGTTTAATGCTTTTTTTGTCTTTTAATTAAAAAAAATACAATTTTTTTTAATTGATGATCATTTTTTATTTAACTCAAAACTAGAATAATACAATTTCACTCTTTGATGTCAAATATCTATCTTTGTTATCTCGACCCCATATGTCTATCATTGCTTTTTTAAGTTTTAAAAATATGTTTCATACAAAAAAATATATTTTATTAAGAAACATGGTTGTTAAACACAATCAAATACATAACTCATGTTGTAAGATCAAATATTTTAATTTTAGTAATTTTTTGATCAAATATTGATTTAATTAATTAGATACATGTATAAATATTTTGATTTGTTAAACTATTGAACATCTTAATTTCAATTTCTTCGATCTTCTCCAAAAGAGGAACTTAAGATTTCTTCCCAAAGAAATATTCCATCATCATCTTTTTTCTTTTTTCCTGTTAAAAAAAAACAAAAACTGTACTCCATTCAACATTACCTTTTATTAGTTTGGACACTGCCTTTCGGCTATGTAAATGAACAGCTAATTAAAAAACGCTCCGTTTCATGTTTTCCTGCTTCTTTCTATTTAATTAAGCCACTGACTGCATGACTTTGTTATCTAGAGGTTTACTGGTATAACTTTGTTATCCTTCCTGCTGTGTTGATTATTAATGACAGTTGGCTTTCGTCTTCCAGACTGCCGCCATATTTCAAAACTTCAAATCCTCGCCCCAGCTTTTCCAATTTTCAACTTCACTCCTTGTATTCCCCATTATTCACACCAAAGCCTGCGAAGTGCAAACCCTTCATCACTTTCATGGCTCATATTACGCGTTACACTAGAACAGTCACTCTCTCTTACACTACCTCGCTCGCTAATCACCTTAAGAACCAAAGAGTGGACCAAGCTCGCCTCATTTTTGATAAAATCCCATCTCCAAATCTTCATCTGTACACCAAGATGATTGCTGGGTATACGAGAAATGACAGGCTATGTGATGCTTTGAAACTGTTTGATAGGATGTCTGTTAGAGATGTGGTTTCTTGGAATTCGATGATAAAAGGGTGTTTAGATTGTGGGAATTTAGGTATGGCCACAAGGTTATTTGATGAAATGCCTGAGAAGAATGTTATCTCTTGGACGACGATGGTAAATGGCTACTTGAAGTTTGGGAGAGTCGAGCTTGCCCAGAGGTTGTTTCTGGATATGCAAGTAAAGGATGTTGCGGCGTGGAATGCTATGGTTCATGGGTATTTTGAGAATGGGAGAGTTGAAGAGGGTGTCAGGTTGTTTGAAGAAATGCCTGTTAGAGATGTCATTTCATGGACTTCGATGATTGGAGGGCTTGACCTAAATGGGAAGAGTGAAGAAGCCTTGTTTGTTTTTAAGAAGATGTTGCGTTCTGGTGTTGATCCAACTTGGAGCACGTTTTCTTGTGTGTTGTCAGCTTGTGCCAATGCAGTGGAGTTTAATTTGGGTGTTCAAGTTCATGGTCATGTTGTTAAGTTAGGATGTTTTTTTCATGAGTTTATATCAGTATCACTTATAACGTTTTATGCAAATTGCATGAAAATAGAGCATGCTCACAAGATTTTTAATGAGACGCTGACTAAAAATGTTGTAAAATGGACGGCTCTTTTGACGGGATATGTATGGAATAATAAGCATCAGGATGCATTGAGGGTTTTTGGTGACATGACTAAGATGGGTGTTCTTCCAAATCAATCTACTTTCTCTATTACTTTGAATGCGTGTTGTGGATTAGAGGCTCTTGATAAGGGTAAAGAGATCCACACTATGGCTATTAAACTAGGGTTGGAAACTGATGTCTTCGTTGGTAATTCTCTTGTAGTCATGTACACAGAGTGTGGAAATGTAAATTCTGCTGTTGCTGTCTTTAGGAACATTAATGAGAAGGATATTGTCTCGTGGAACTCAATTATTGTTGGAAGCGCACAGCATGGTTTTGGCCTGTGGGCGTTGATTTTCTTTAACCAAATGATACGTAGAGGGGTAGATCCAAATGAGATCACATTCACCGGTTTGCTTTCTGCTTGTAGCCGTTCTGGGATGTTACTGAAGGGGAGGTGCTTTTTTGAGTATATCAGTCGATATAAATCCAATGTATTGAGGCCTCAGCACTATGCTTGTATGGTGGACATCTTGGGAAGATGTGGGAAGTTGGATGAAGCAGAGGAGTTGGTTAGATATATGCCCGTGAAAGCGAATTCAATGATATGGCTTGCTTTGCTAAGTGCTTGTAGGGTGCATTCTAATTTGGAGGTTGCTGAAAGAGCTGCAAAACACATTCTTAATCTAGAGCCAAATTGTAGTTCTGCCTATGTCTTGTTGTCTAATATATATGCATCTGCTGGTAGATGGGCTGATGTCTCTAGAATGAGAGTGAAGATGAAACAGGGAGGACTTGTGAAACAACCAGGATCCAGTTGGGTAGTTTTGAGGGGAAAGAAACATGAGTTTCTTTCTGCAGACAGATCCCATCCTCTAAGTGAGAGAATATATGAAAAGCTGGACTGGTTGGGAAAAAAGTTGAAGGAATTTGGTTATGTTCCTGATCAAAAATTTGCTCTACATGATGTCGAGGATGAGCAGAAGGAAGAGATGTTATCTTTTCACAGTGAGAGGCTTGCTATTGCGTTTGGGCTAGTTAGCACTGTGGAGGGTAGCACAATAACAGTCATGAAGAATCTTCGTGTGTGTGGGGATTGTCACTCTGTTATTAAGCTTATGTCAAAGATTGTAGGACGCAAGATTGTTGTCAGAGATTCTGGCCGCTTTCACCACTTCAAGAATGGCATTTGTTCTTGCAATGATTATTGGTAGCACTATTGCGGTTTTTTCCTTGTTAAAACTGCTGGATCAATGTGCTGAGTTGGGATACCTATAGGCACATTAAAGCATCTTTATGATGACCAAAACAAATATTTTGAAGAAGAAGAGAATAGAATTACGCAGATAAATTTTGAGTTTAAATAGAACTATGGTTGTGGCTTAAATGATGATTCTGAAGTAGGACGAGGGATTTGTGATTTTGCAGATAAACTTCTCATGTCTGATAATTTGAATGAATGAAAGAACATAGACTAATGAAAGGAAGGAAGAGAAACAATAAAAAACAATACATGATGAAAATAAAGGTAAGTCAAAGCTAAGGAGTTTGTAGGCTGGGGATCAAAACCTTTGTCTGAGTTCCTGACATCCATTGGAAAGGAACAACCAAAGAATTGTCTTAACTTGATGTTAGTATCATTTCTGGGTATTGCAGTGATAACAACCTTTTTGACCCAGTGAAGAAAAGGAAAAGCTACAATCATGTCTGGAAGGAGATGTGTGAATAAATTGTTTTGTGGATAACATGGGACGGTAAGAGGATGTTTTTGGAAGCTTTGATAAAGCTCATAATGTGAGGGTGGGACTTGTTGTTAGGTAAAAGGCAGTGAAACTGAAGCCTTGATGGAAACAGAGCAGGTTGTTCCAGATAGGCACAAAGCTGTATTGCATCTGTCATGGCTAACAAGCTTGTCTACCCGAGGAGTAGTTTGCTGGAGGAGCTGTCAAAGCATTCAGAGACTTTGATTTTAACATAATGGGTAGTTTCATGAAGGTTAATGCTCATCCATATGATTGTTTGCTGAAGAACTCTCATCAGCTCTCGCAAGTGACAGGTAATTAATTGTAGCACTGGAAGTTTTCTAGACAAGTAATCGATTTTTTTCTCTTCCTTAGTATTGATTGAAGTACATAATTGCACTGTTCATAAATGGTTTTAGTAATTTTATGACCATGCCGTGATCATAATATATATATATATATATATAAAGGGTATAATAGAAAACCTAATTAATTAAATTATTTTATTTATTATTTCTATTTTTAAAAAGTATATATATATACACACACACTCCAAATTGTGTGAAATGTATTAATTGCCAATCAACCATTATCACCTACAATTACTCATCAAAGGATATGTAGCCCTTTTCTATTTATTTTTTTAGGGTGTTGCAAGATGGAGGAAAGGAAGATGGAGAAGAAAGGAGGCAATTGGGGTTTGAAGCTTAAGTTGGAATATGCAATTGTGCTGTGTTTTAGAAATGTGGCTGCTGCAACAACTGCATTGTTTTTCCTTGGAAATGCAAGGGCAAAGCTCAAATAAAAGTCGAGGAGATGGATACTGGGCAATAGGAATGGGTGTGGTCTGTTTTTTCTCTGTTGTTTTAGCTGTCAGGAAAATCTACAAGAAATTAATCAAATGGTAGTGTTTAGGTTGTGGTTGCAATCTCAGTTGCTTGAGGAATTGTGGAGGAGAGAAATTAAAATCAATACAATTCACTTCGTACAGAGATAAGATTATGTGTTTGAGGAATTGCTAGCAATCATGTTTTCTTCTTAGTTTTCACGCTTTTAGCACATTCCAGATTTGTTTAAATATCCATTCTGGCAAGTTCCTGTTGCGGCTATCATCAAGTGTCAAGCTTGGGACGAACTCGATGAATTGAGAAGTACTCTTTGGTAGCTGCTGTAGGCTTGATTAACGTTCACTGTCAAGCAAACAGATGTACTATTGCTCCAAAGAGCAAAATGGCTTTCTAGCAGGGAGCTTATGACCAAATTTAATAAACATTCATATAATTCCAGAATATTAACAAAAAAAAAACCCTCATCAGATTTTATAATAAAAAACTAACCAATAAATTAAATTTAACTATAAAAACAAAGAAATCATAAGATTTTACCATAAGATTTTATGGCTTTCTAGTTAACAGATAGGAATACAAGCTAAGTCTAAGATTTTCAATTAAGAATACTAACCACCATATATAACAGTAAAGATTTTAAACAGTTTAGATATTGCAATTTCTAAAAATGAATGAAATCCCTCGAATCTGTGTTTGAATTGATTTTATCCTATCCTATCTCTTTCGTATACCGTTTGAAATACATGCATATAAATATGCATGGAGTGAAGATTCCTTTTTAATCCACCGTGCCTTTACTTGACAGAAAAAAAAACAAGCACACGCAATCGCTAAAGCCATTCTCCTTCTTGTTCTTGCTTTCTTAGCTGTTTGCACAGCTAGGGATGTTCCTTTACTCTCTATGCTTAACCACCACAGATCCCTATTAAGTACTACTCCTAGCCTTGCTGATGTCCCTATTAACTACACTCATGTTTGTGATCCTACACGGTTTGCAAACCAAGGTATGGAAATGAAAGAATTTGGCTACTGTGACTCCTCTCTATCCTTTGAGGATAGGGCAAAAGATCTGGTGGATCGAATGACACTAGATGAGAAGGTGCAGCAGCTGGGAATTAAACAAAGCCATTGGTGTGCCAAGAATAGGCCTACCTCATTATGAGTGGTGGTCCGAGGCACTCCATGGTGTCTCCAATGTCGGCCCAGGTACCTTCATTGATGAATTGATACCTGGCGCAACAAGTTTCCCCACTGTCATCCATACAACTGCATCCTTCAACAAGTCACTATGGAAAACCATTGGTCAGGTATATATATACATATATCTATATAAATAGATTTTTCATAGCTATTTATATATGTTTGAATACTATATATATATATGTGCTTATAAATGATTTTATTTCTGTTATGTGTAGGCTGTTTCAGCTGAAGCGAGGGCAATGTACAATTTAGGGCGAGCAGGGTTAACATATTGGAGCCCTAACATAAACGTGGTTAGAGATCCTAGGTGGGGAAGAATTACAGAGACACCAGGAGAAGACCCTTTTGTGGTAGGCACATATGCTTCTAACTATGTAAGAGGATTGCAAGATGTTGAAGGAGCCGGAGAGACCAAAGATTTGAATTCTAGACCTCTCAAGGTTTCTGCATGTAAGCATTATACTGCTTACGATGTTGATGCATGGTTGGGAATCGACCGATACCATTATGATGCAATAGGGTACGTAACTTCATTAATTATATGTATAAAACCTTCGATTTCTTACATCATTTAATTCTAATTCTAAGGAGTTTCAATTTTTAATGTTCTCAAGGTGACTGAGCAAGATATCTATGTTGGAGACTTTTCAAGTTCCCTTTGAAATGTGTGTTAAAGATGGTGATGTTAGTAGTGTTATGTGCTCCTACAACCGTGTTAATGGCATTCCTAGCTACTTGTGCTGATCCAAGACTCTTAAAAGACACCATCAGAGGAGAATGGGATCTACATGGGTATATGTTACATCAATTACCCAGTTAGTTAATGAATCTTAGTTTGAATTCTAATCACTAATTTATATGTATTTGTCTCTTTTACAGATACATTGTTTGGGATTGTGACTCCATTCAGGTGATGGTAGACAACCACAAATGGCTTGGTGACACAAAGGAGGATGTTGTTGCCCAAGTGTTAATTAAAGGCAGGCAAGCATACCATACGTGTAATGCAGGCATTTTTGTTAATGTTATGAGGACATCTCTGTTGATTTTTATGTCACAAGGCATGTTACTGTTGCACTATCTGTCTCTGAGATGGATATGCGTAACCTTTTGAAGCTCTTACAAGTCAGAAAGAACCTTTATTTAGACGAAACTTAAAGCTGAGATCTTGGAATGCATGCTAGCTTTTTTAATATTGGGAGTGTATATTTGGTTAGAATAACTTTTTGTTTTTTGGTCGATGTAAATGCAGGGTTGGATCTTGATTGTGGAGCCTATTATCCCGACTCTCTCCAAAATGCAGTGATGCAAGGAGAAGTAGCTGAGACAGAGATCGACAAGTCACTAAAATACCTATATGTTGTGCTAATGAGACTTGGATTCTTCGATGGGAGTCCTTCTTTCAAATCACTTGGCAAGGATCATGTTTGCTCCGATGAACATATTTGAATTAGCAGCTGAAGCAGCCAGAGAAGGGGTTGTTCTTATTAAAAATATTAATGAAACTTTGCCTTTGGACTCTGCCAAGTTTAAAAACATTGCAGTGATTGGACCACATTCCAATTCTACAGCAGCAATGGTTGGAAATTATGCAGGTTTTAACTAAATTTACAACTCAGTACAGCATCAATTTATGGCTGGCAATTTTGTTTGGAAATTTAATTCATACTGCGAATTTTATACAGGTGTCCCTTGCCGATATGTGACGCCACTTGATGGCATCTCGAGAAGTGATATGTGATGTTTTGAAATAAGATGAGTATGTAAAAGGCAATAAAGCCCTTGAAAGCTAAAAATGAGTATAAATGAATAAAGGGTATTGTAGTAATTGAACAAAGAGTTGATAAATATAAATAGAAAAAAATAGAAGAAGAGAGCTGTGTTTTCAGAGTGAAAAACTGACGGGAAAAGAGAAGAAAAGGGGAGGAAGAAGATGAGAAAAGGGGGAAAGATAAGGGAAGGAGAAGAGAGTTGGAGAAAATAAGTTTAAAGGTAAGATTATGTATAAATGTGTGTTCTTTAAGCTTTAAACTTCTGTTTTGATAAATGTTAGGGTTTTGAAGATTGTGTTTTGGGTTTGATTGATGAATTAATTTGAATGTTATGGGTTGATTGTGGTGGGTAATGAGTTAATTAGTTGATTTTGAGAGATTGTAGGTAAAGATGATGATTTTGAGTTATGATTTTGTTGAATGGTGAATTTGTGTTAGAAATCAGGAGATAACAGTAGGTAATCAATTCTAGGTTTGAGGTTGAAGATGACAAAATTTCGGTTTGGTCCCTCAATTTATGAAAATTACAGTTTAGTCCCTAAACTTTGGGGAAATTGTAATTTGACCCCTAAATGTATTTTGAGTTTCTGGACAGTGTTATTATGAGATTAAGGATGATTAATCTCAGTTTGATAATTGATTTGGAATATTTTCAGTTTGGTCCCTCAATTTTGGGAATTTACATTTTAGTCCCCAAACTTATGAAAATTACAATTCGGTCCCTGGTTCGTTCTAGACCGAATTTAGGATGGGTTATGGGTGAAAATTCAGTATGGTTACGTATTTACAGTTTGGTCCTCCAATTATGGTAAAATTACATTTTGATCCCTGTTTTGGAAAATTCTCGTTTTAGTCCATAAACTGGTTTTATTTTATGCATTGGGATCTTTTGTTTGAGTTTTTTTTTAGTATATTTCATATATTGTTGTAGGTTCTCCTAATGATCCTCAATAGGATTTCGGGTCTTTCGTCTGACATTCCTTTTAGTTCTATATTTTTCGGGTGAGTGGGATAATCTTTAATATGCATATATGATAAATAAATATGTATGTTGATTATACAATGAGTACAACTAGTTAATTTCTTGAATATTTATATATGTTGCTTTATTTTCTGAGTACTCATTTATTCTTGAATTTGCACTCGCAATCTGTCGAACTAGATTCTATTTGATATGATATATGTTTCTCTGATGATTCTATAAATATCTATTATGCCTTGATATAGGACTTGTCAGTAACTCCATGCTAACGGGGAGTAGTTAGCCTATGTGCACATAATATTCTCGTATACCTAGCCGGTGAGAGAGGTATCACTGTGGGCGATCGATCATCCCACGGTGGTCACCTTCGGTGTCATCTTATCTCTGACATGTATTCCACTACTTTATGATAATATGTTTAGTATGTATATGTATATGTATATCAAGATAAATCGTCTTGAAAACTATAAATATCTAAAATATCTAAAATATATATTAAATGTTATTCCCTCACTGAGTTGTTGAACTCACCTCTCATTCTAAATATTATTTCAGGTTCTTAGTTTCTGATAGCAGGTGGACTTTGTTGAGTGTTCCTGTTTCATCAGTTTTGGTCGGTATGCCTTACTTGTTTTGGGAGGCTTTTCTTTTAGTTTTGATTCGATGTCTTAGACGCTCCACTATTACCTTATTTCAATTAAGTTTGGATTTTAACAATGTAGTGAGTATTATGAATTATTGTCTTTGTTTTAATTACTGATGAAGAGTTTTAAACTATTTTTTGGTTTCATCAGTTTTGAATAATATAATATTTTTGAAGATTATGAAATGCTGCGTATTTTTGAATAACTTATTCTTTTGATATGTCCGTTCTGAGGCTTATCGTAGGTGGGGTGTCCTTTCAACACCGTTCCTGCATTGCCGGTCATGGACCCGGGATTTGAGTCGTGACATGTTATATGAAATGGGATGCGGTGAAATGGCATGCAGGAATGATAGTTTGATCTTTCCTGCCATGGAAGCAGCGAAGAAAGCTGATGCCACTTTGTTATTGATGGGCTTGGATTTATCGATTGAGGCTGAGAATTTGGATAGGCAGGATCTCCTTCTCCCAGGATACCAGACTCAATTGATAAACCAAGTTGCTCAAGTCTCTAGCGGTCCAGTGATTCTGATAAGCATGTCAGCAGGTGGGGTTGATATCTCTTTTGCAAGGGATAATGATAAGATTCAAGCTATCTTATGGGTTGGACATCCTGGACAAGGAGGTCGAGGCATTGCCGATGTTGTTTTTGGAAAATATAATCCCGGTAAGCATTCTATTTTAATCTGTTAATATCCTGCGAGTAATTAATTAACCGAAATTCTATTTTTTCTATTATTATAGGAGGGAGACTGCCACTCGCATGGTATGAGAGTAGCTATGTTGATATGTTACCTATGACATCAATGCCACTGCGACCTGTTGACAGCTTCGGTTATCCTGGAAGAACATATAAATTCTACAATGGCTCAACAGTTTATCCATTTGGATATGGACTCAGCTACACAGAGTTCAGGAACGAGCTAGCATCCCCAGCTGAAGCCTATCTTGAAATCAAATTGAACAAGTTTCAGCAATTAATGCCATGACTTGAACTACACCAGTGAAGGCTACAGGCAAAGTTGTCCTGCTGTTTTTGTTGATGATTTATGAGGTGACAGTCCAAAACGTAGGGGATAAGGACGGCAGTGAAGTGGTCATGGTTTACTCAAAACCTCCAGATGGTGTTAGTGGGGCTCATGCCAAGCAAGTCATTGGATTTGAGAGGGTGTTTGCGGCAGCAGGTAAGAGCAACAAGGTGAGATTTTCTTTTAATGCTTGCAAGAGCCTGGCAATTGTAGATACTACAGGTTACAAGGTTTTTCCATCTGGTGTGCATAAAATCACGGTGGGAGATGGTGGCCTTTTTTTTTTTGTCAGAGTGAGCTTCAACCACTAGTAGTTGATGTTTCTCCTAGGAGTTGGAGAATAGGGTTTTTTTTTCTTTCTTTCTAGATGTCAGTTTTCAGCTAAGTTGTTTCTTGTGGAGGGCTTCTTTGTCATGAAAGTAGGTTTTGTTTGCAGGAATTCATTTTCAAGTCCAGTAAATATATGCTGTTGCTGACATTTTCAGGTAAATATATGCTTATATTTTGTTGTGTGATCATCGATCACACATGACATAAGCACTTCTTCAGGTAATTATATGCTGTTGCTGACAGGCTTCCTAACATACCATCTATCCTCAGATGGTATATATACGAACAATTTGAATAGATATTTGAGAGAGATCAGTGTTAGAATGGTCCCAAAATAATGAAGAAATTACTATTGTGGCTGTTAGCAGCAGACGAAAACTAAAATCGGAATAAGATTACGCGCATATAAAGCTAATAGATATATGAAGTTGTTCATAATATATATATATATATAGCCAGGCAGAAGAACATATATGATAACTGTATGTGGAAACTCACAAATATATATAATTAATAGGATAATTCCTTACAGAAGAGGATAATGAAAAATAAAATCAAAGATTAAAACATTAATATACTTGCTAATATATATATATATATATATATATATATATATATATATATATATGTTGATTATTAAGTTAGACCCGATTCACCTATGAAGAATAAAAATAATCCAAATATTTAGAGGAATTATTAAAAGAAGCAATCGATTCCTCTAAATATATATATAGAGGCATAACTCATGCAAGAATTGAGACATAATAATTTTTTCTTTCTCTTGTCTTATTTGTTGTTCTCGGAATTAACTTAATAAGATTTATAAAAATATTTGTATTATAAAATATCTCTTTGATTCTAGTAATTAAAGTAGCACTAAAACAATTGATATAAGGATAAGGGATCAAATTCTCAAATCATCATTAAATTTCCTTTTATATATATAAAAAAAACTAAGATCAACGGTGAATTCATTTTGAACCTAGATATAAATTACTATTCACTGTAATAATATAATTATAATTTGACCTTTTCAATGAAAATCAATAAACTTTTATTGGGGATAAAATGATTTTTTTTATAACTCATTAATTATTATTAGATTGATTAGAGATAAATTAGTCTTTTGCTTTTCAAATGAATATATTGCCATAAAAAGCATAAAAAGCAAGTTTTAAAGTTTTAAAAGGTTTAACAAAGGCAATTTGGTTTTTTTATATATTTTAAAGATATAGTGTAAAGATTATATTACTCTTAAAAGTAAGAATTATCAAACTTACATCTAGGAGTTTTTTTCATTTTTTATATTGGTTTTTTTGTAATAAACAAGTTGATGATATAATCTTAATTAAAAAGAATTTAATAAAAAGAAAGTTTTGAATGTTGTTTAATGTTTGGATCTAGATGCCAAAAAAGTGAACATAACTCTTTAAATGTTAAAGGGATGTTTGGAAGTGTGGTAACGATTGTTTTTCAAAATGTTTTTTACTTAGAAATACATCAAAATAATTTTTATTTTATTTTAAAAAAATTATTTTTGACACCAGCACATCAAAACAATTCAAAAATATAAAAAAATTAATTTTAATAAAAAAAATTATTTTTTAAAAAATGTAATTTCAACCATATTCTCAAACAGTATATAAATCTAACTCTTGAGATACATATAATTAATCCTTAAAAGTTGCAAATTGACATCTATGCAACATTCAATTAATTCAATTAATCGTTCTAATTTATATTTTGCCTCCATTAATGAAGCAATTTGGGCAGCAATAAATCAAAAAAAAAAAAAAATTTAGATGATAAGGGATATTTTCAGACCAACTTACACGTTAATTGAGATTAAATCTCTTTTATAGATGATCTTAAAAGTGCACCTCTAAGCATTCAAAGAAATTTAATAAATTTTGTTTAGATGTTGGCCAAAGATTCAAACATAAAAAATTAATGAAATATTTTTTTTTTACCACCCAGCCAACCCCTAAAGTTTTTAATAAATCAAAACCTAATTTTACTAAATTGAGATCCATATATCTATCAAGAACCATTAAAAATATATAATATTTTTTTTTTCAAGTGATTCAGTCACCATTCACCAAAGCAAGCAGAATCACAGGCATATATATATGCTTACATGGACAAACTCAATAATGGATGACGCAGTGAGATCGATTAGGAATTCTTGCCAGTGGAGGCTTTGCAGCACACAAGAAAGCAAAGGAATATTACACAAAATACACTGCAAATTAACCAGAAGAGAACCATGACAACTTGACTGAGAAAAATAGTGTTGAATTCAAATGCAGGACCATGGTTGGTCATCAGCTTTCTTCTTTCTCAATAAATCATTATTCATAAACTATAAATTTCATTGATGGTTCTAAATTGTCATAACTCATAAATGAACCAAAGGCTTTCTCCACTCAAATATGCACAAATAGTGGATCACATTTCATTTCAAGGAATCCAAATACAATACCAGGAAAAGAAAAGGAAAAAAAAAAAACCTGCATGCTGCAGATTCAATGAGCGGAGTGAGTGGCAGCAGTCGTCTTCTTAAAATCAATCTTGTCGACTTTAACCTCGCCATCAATGAGCTCGTAAACATACACCACCACACGTAGGCCATCAATGTCCATGAGGACAAAGCTTGGGTTCACATCATAGGTAATGTTGCTGTAGGCACCGGTGGCAGACCCTGGGTTTATAACAACACCTCCCTCGTGTTTGTAAGCTGTGAATTGATGGGTATGACCGGTCACAAGTATGTCCACATCCAGCTGCCTCTGGAGCATTGCTAGTGAGTCCAAATCCCCCCACGGAACAACCTTTAAAACATCAAACCAACAAAACAAAACTAGTAATTACAGGATGAAACTCATCACAAAATCTGCACAGCACTCATGACAAACAAATCATTAACTTTAATCTACAAAAGCTTTGGCCTTTGCCAGCACAATATGGTTTTTCAAGAATACAAATTATGAGGCTAGTGGATGTTCCGATCAAGAATAAGCAAGATGGGTGCCAATGGGATTTACAACAACACAGGAAAGAATGGAGAGGACTTCATCTCATCTTTGCAACTATCTTTGTTTTTTCTTACTTCATAAAATGACAAATCAAACAAACAGAGGAAGTAGTAACTAGGGGAAATGGATATACATCACACTTGATGTCTACTCCAGGAAGTTTCACACCAAAAAGGTAATAAATGCTTAACAATGAAAGGTGAGGTATTCCCAAAAATATCAGTTAAAGTCCTAAAGCTATGAGCAATGAACCAGTGGCGAATTACATGAATATGATGATAGTGGCAGCACAGATTAAAAAATCAGGTTAATTTTATCGAAGAAAGTTTGACAAATTAAGGACAAATGAAAACAAGAATAAGGTTTGACAAAGAGATAACTTAATCTTAGCTGACACGGAAAGAAAAATTGCACCACGGAAAAAATTACATGTCTAATGAACCACAACAACTGGAAAAGAGGTTGTAATATTCGAGTGTTGTACAAAAAGGCCACAAATTTAGAATAGCATGAGGATCTAGTGTAACATCCTGTTTATGCTGGGAAGAATGCAACAGGCATCGTATGCTAGTAAAATAGACAAATGAACTATGTTTAGGAGAAAAAGAAATAAAAATAAAGTAGGAGAAATAGGAAATCAAACCTGATGACCATGGCACAGTCCCAACTTGAATTGACCAATAGTTAATGTTTTGGTCTCTGGATATCGAGTATCTTCATCATATTCACCTCGAGTGATATGTAAGTCAGGGCAAAGAGTCTTCAAGTAGTCATGAACTTCCTGAAAATCTCACAAGTAAAAAAAGAGTTGGTGAAATTTATTTCAGTAAGTTAAACAGAACTGGTGCTTAAATGCTTCTTGTGGATATGCACTATCTCAAAAGACATTCAAACTGCTATCGGCAAACAAGTTGATGGGGTTTTTTTAATTTCCAAAAGGAGAACACGTGGACTATAAAAACCAAGGCTCCTAGGATTCAAAAACCAGAGACAATGCCGAAAAGCCAACATGGGCAACTCTGCAATCACAAGGTTGACCATTGAGATGCATCTAAGAGCCTAACATGAGAGCAGGATAGTAGTTTAATACATTAGCAACCAAAATTACTTTAGTCAAACATCAAGCTGTTAGGTTAAACCCAGCTCCTAGAAAGTTTGCCAAATGGGAAATATCCTACAGAGGCTTAGTCCAAGTGAAAAGGCCATGAGCATTAATGTTTTCAAATTCAATGAAGCAAGGATACAGTGATGATATAAAAAAAAAAAAAAAAGGGATTTGATTTGACCAAATAATAAGAATCCAATTATAAGTGAACTCAGATAGAGGCGAAGGAAACCCATTATTTATAATAAAATAGTAGAATTAAACAAGGTTAATTAAATGGAAAAGGATGAGATACTTTGATAGAAAGATTGCCAGTGCAAATGATGTGCTGGATCTTGCCAGGAACAAGCATGGACTTGAACTTTGCAGGGAGATCAGGTGCTCTGTGGGGTATGTGTAGATCCCCCAGCGCCAATACCAACACCATCTCTAACACTCAGATTTAACCACCAACTTTTTTCCCACACACACAAAGACCTTCCTCTTTTTCGCAAAACCCTCTCTCTCTCGCTCTCTCTCTCTCTCGGGTCCTGTTCTTGATCAATGAGATTGATTCTCTCTAGTTTCGTTTTGATCGCTTTTGGGATGAACGACGTCGTTCTCTGCCCGTCCAAGACTTCCAAACGAATCAGATGGGTGTCCTTGATGAGCAAATGACATATTTGTCCCCCAAATTTAAAACTTAAAAGAAATATATATATATATATATATAATGTTATTTTTATCACAACATTTCATTTCTAAGAATATAAGCTATCCATTTAATTAATATGACTAAATATACATCAATATTTTTTTTTAATAGGTATAAAAGATCATGTTATTTGTCCTAATTTCTGTGTCATTTTTTCCTGTATATTTAGTTGTTGTTGCTGTTTTTTTTTTATCATAATCATTGTGAATTTTAAAATTCATTTTCCTTTCATTTACCTTATAGAATTTGTCCCAGTATGATTGTTGTGTTGTCGTTGCTTTCTTGGGCTATATTATAGGATTAACTATATTAAATTATTTAATTATGAATTATTTTATTGTGATGAGAAGAGATGAGATAACAATAGTTACGATAAATGATAAATGATAAATGAATAGTTTTTAACATGAAATATTGATACTATAAATTCTTTAATGTGTTTATATTAACCTCTTATGATTATTTAGCAAATAGTTGTAGCCAAGTTAATTGGAAATCTGATTAAATTAACATAATTTCAATTGATATAGATTGAAATAAAATCAATTGGTTTGTGGCAATTCAATTTAAATTGTTGTGTATTTGTAGGTTTTAAAATTTTAGGTAATCTTTTGTATAGAGAAGGTGTTCCTGAATTTTTTTAAATGGGAATGGTTTACAGTATCTTAATCCTTTATTTATGTAGATGCCTAGGGGAAAATCAATAGCACGTCATACGAATATGATCGTTGCTAGTTCTTCTAGCAGCGCTTCTAACGACCATGAGTTGTTAGGTGTCAACCAAGAACATGCACCTGAGACATTGACAGCCACGCTCGACACGGGCTTGTCAAGTGTGATGTCGCCATGTCAAAGAGGTTCCCTTCACAGCGGGATCCATTTACTCGGAAGTACCAGGCTCAATAAAAAAACGACGTTTCAATATAAGTTTGTTTTCCCTTCATATCGACATATTAATAATTTTTGAAAAAATAATTTCAAGCAACATTGTCAATTTCAGATTTATAAATATTAAGGCTACCAGAATCATAACATCAACGATGAAATCATCAACGGAAATTCAATTGTTTCAATTGAGTCAGGTTTGCAAACATCCTAAATAGAAACTGATAATTGATACATGGTTCAAAAGGTTTAAGATTAGTATTAACTTAAATATTTTTATTATTATGCTAATTCAGTTAGTTTATTAATATTAATAAAAAATTTCTTGTAAAAAATTTAACTGCAAGGAAAATTTTGAATGGGATAAAGCTAACAACGTTATTGCAATGAGAGTTTGGGAGAATCACGTTGTAACTAGGTAAGATTGAAATCAAGATAAATTTTTTAATCCTTTTATTCAATTTTATTATTCATTTACTAACAGATAACTCATTTGTACCATATAGGTTATGTGATTTTTTGTACGAAGCGCAAAAGAAGCCAAACAATATGCGTAAGAAAGAGATTTTCCAGACTGGAAGAAGGTGGCGGTTTGGAAGGAATTTAGACCTCCGTACATCTTGGAGGACATATAGGTGGAATATATTCAGCACGAGATGTCCAATCATTTTGTGTGATGATCACACTCCTATGCAAAGAACCGGAACCAGCGTGTTCACGGTTCCGTTACCACGTACACTAGCGACTCTATTCCATTCATTTCGCATGCAAAGCGGATGGTAAGATTCTTTTTTAATTACATCCTTTTTTTATTTGTTTTTTTTTATAACTATATTTAGCTAACAACAATTTTTTCTTGCAGGCTATGGTTCTTGGACTTGAACCAAGCCTGATGGAGCTTTTTGTTGAAACATACATGCAGATTGATGACTGCCAAAAAAGGATGCAATAGCATGACCAAGTTTTTGTATTTGGGAGATTTTGCTCTATACTGTTGGAAATGAGGGTGTTCTTACTTAGTCATGCTCATTTTTTTCTACTCAAATTTTTTTTCATTACATGTTTTACTTTAAGGAGAGTTCAATTAAGGAGAGTATATAGTTGTTCCCATAAAAAAATAGTTTTAGACTCCACTGATCAGGGCTTCAATAACAATGAATTTGAGTAGACTTCTCATAAAGCATTTTCTCATTAACCCCTAGGAGATATGCTTTGGTGCTCTTATGCTTTGGTGAAATTATCTTCTAATTGCATGATGGAAAAGAGATTAGTTGTGCTCTTTTTAATTAGTATGTTTGTACTAAAGATGGATATGAGTTTGGTGCGTGAATGTTAAGGATAAAGCCAAGCTCTAGGTCATGGTACAACATCCGAGCATATCTATGAAATGTTATTGCAAGGACATTACACATAATGATGTTATCTTGTATTATAAATTATAGGATGCTTTGCATTTTTCATATGTACTCTCTTGTCTTGGGTATGTAAATCCACTATAGTTGTTTGAGTTAGCTCTGATAGATGGGTGTGTAGCACTCTTTGATAGATAAATAATCTTTGAAAAGATGGGTGTGTAGCACTCGATGGTAAAATGGAGAATCTTCTATTTGACAAGGGTGGAGCTCATTTTCATGAGCTCGTATAGTTATTGATTTCATCTTGCATAGTTATTGATTTTATCTTGCATGGAGGTCTTTTTATTATAATGAGTACATAGGTAGATACTCATCTCTTTTCAACGCCATGGAAAGAAAGCTCAAGCAGGCTAGGCTAGATACTCGTCTCTTTTCTTCTATTTGTTTATATCTTAAAATAAAATAAAAGGCTATTTATATACTTAATTGGTATGACTTCTAAAATAAACCAATTATTAAATATTTTTAAATGATATTGAAGTTTTTTAATGTGGTTTTCATAATTTTGAATATGATTTCAATCATTTGAACTCTTCAAAATAATTATTCTCATTATCATAGAATATAAGTAAAAATAGGTTTTAAAAATCGCTCTGCAGCAGTGCATGGCATTTTACTATATGCAAAAAAATAAATAGCCTTACTTCATTAAAAACAAACAAAAAACTTTTCGGTCAGCTGACTCGGAAACAATAAAATCAGATTTATCCCATACAAAATCGATAAAAACAGTAACCTTTGCATAACAAGGATCCTAATTCAACGAGCACCAGTGACTGGAAAACAACAAAATCAGCAAAATTGATAAAGAAAATAATTTATCACTCACTCCTAAACACACTATTTCAAGATCCACTTCTTCATTCATCCTCCTGGCTGCGCAACCTGGCAAGCTTGTTCGTAACAACAACGTCAAGCTGAGCAGCTCGCTCCACGATCTCTTTTCTCTTCCTTGTTGACACATTATGTGCTATCTCAGCGCAGTAAGTCCTAGAAAACGTGATAGAAAATATAGATTAATGACCAAACAAGTGAATTTCTACCCTGGAATAACACACTCCAACAAGATCTCATCTGTATTTTTCACCTGTTGTGCATCATCAGTACTTCAAGCTCCTTGACATTGTGTACAACAAATTTCTTGAAACCGTTTGGAAGATAATGACGAGTCTTCTTGTCAGAACCATAGCCAATGTTGGGCATTAGAGTACATCCCTTGAACTTTCTTCGGACACGAGAATCAATACCTTTCGGTCTACGCCAGTTTGTCTGTTGAAGATTTAATTAGTTGTCAGCAGCAATTTCCTTGTAAAAGTTTATAAAGAATATTCATATAGTATTTGCAGAGACCAGCTTACTGGTAAAATAGATAGCCAAGCTAGCTAACATGAGCATTAAACCAAAACGAAAAGAAAAACAGTGTCAGCCACTGGATAGAAATCAGTAAAGACTCAAAGGTAATAAATTAGGTAAGCTTGTAGTAGACGAGAGAGGGGAGACAAGAAAATGGCAAGGAAACAAACGAATTCAATACAAAGATGTAAGCAGGGATAAAGTAACAGTAAAGCTTGTATAGACCAGCTAACTGTGTCGCAAAACCTGTTTCGAATTTGTTTCTGCCCTTGAAACGAAATGTCCAGCCACGAATATAGATTCTGGACATTAGATACCATGGGCAAACCTCTCTAAGAAATTTATAGACGAGATACTAAGCACTAAAAAACACGACAAACAATTTTACTCAAATTCTGCAGCCTCAGTCGAAAGATGGTGATTTTTATGATCATCACAGGATAATCAGAACTAAAAAACAATTTGCATCATAGATTGCAGTGGCAAAAAGAACGGAAAATATTAAATTTAAAAAAAATTACAATAAACAGCTACATAGATATGCAGAGAGATCAGATGGTAGTGCATGTATAAAATTCATCATCTTATTGCAGGAAAAGTGGATATATATCATCACACCTCCTTGCATATCTCCAGAATTGAAAACCATACTCGTAAAGTTCAAGGATAAGAAGTCACTATTTGCCATGAAGGATCAGATAAAAAAAGGTTAATCACCAGCTTCCATTAGGAAATAAGACTGGGTGTCAAAAATGCTTCATCATATCCTTCAAACACAGCAAAAGAAAATGGAAAAAAAGACGAGAACTACTATCTTGTCAACGAAACAAGAAAACCAAAAAAAGGTTTCAAACGTTAACAAATAAATAAATAAAACGGGAAAGAAATTGTTTCAGGTATTAAGGGATCAGCTAAAAGGTCAATCTTTATCACCACCTTCCATCAATAGATGAAGGAAGGACGGAGTGTCAAAAGGTATCACCATGTCCCTCAAAATCCAGTAAAACAGAATCCAACCACGCGCCCCAAAAAATAAAAAAATCTATCATCCACAAAATTTTAAAGAAGAAAAACACAAGAAAACAATAAATTTACTCGGGAAAAAAAGAAGTTGTTTAGCCTATAGAAGGGATCAGATAGTCGATCGCTAGCTCACCACGTTGCAACCAAAGAAAGAACCAAGTGAGACTGGGTGTCAAATGGGCTCTTCATTTCAAGGCTAAAAGGAAAAATCAATTTTTAAAAAACAAATATGAATAAAAGGAATCAGACAAAGAAAAGTCAATCACCACCTTGCATCTCAAAGTGCAAGTAAGACTGGGGCGACAACAATTATCATCATTTTCCTTTCAATACCCACTCCCAGATGTTCTAAGCAAAAACAAAAGGATCAGCTACGTATACATATACCTTGACAGAGATCTTGCGGTCACTTTGTGGCCTCTTGAACTTCTTAACTCTCTTCTTAACAATCTTCTTCGTAAGCAACGGCACCGCCATTTTCACTTACCTTCCTGCGTTGAAACAAAACACGAACCACTTATCTTTGTTATAGCTATTTGCATATTATATTGTAATGGGATTTCAGAAAGACTAGACGAAAGTAAGAAAGACAACTCACAGTGATTTGCTACGCCGCCGAGGTTTCAACTTTGAGGTGTGGCTCCAGCTTTATATAAAGCGAGAAGCAAAGCATATTAGGGTTTTTTTCCACTCGGATCCAATTTAAAAAGATCGACGGTGGAGAATTATGGTTCTCTTGATTACCTGGCATGAACCTGTTTGTTTGGAAACAGTAGATGGTGGTTGGGCCATATGGGATTCTTTGGAAGCCCATTGTTTAGACAACGCCATTTTAGACGATTTTTCTTTATTTTTCTTGGACTTTTTGTTGTCGCTGGCATGGTTGCCCGTCTAAGTATTTTTGTGAAAAAAACAATTATAATGTTATTAAACTCAGATTTTATTTTATATTTAATTTAATGATTTATTAACTCAGTTTTTAATTAGGTAAGATTTTAAATTAAATTATCTATACTTGATTTAGTCGATTCAGTCAAAACTCATGATTTTTTTTAAAAAATAAAATAATATCATCTTAATGTTTTTTTAATAAAAACAAGACGTTATAGGTTGATTGGAGTATACCAATCACCAATGCTAACATGTGTTAGCTCAAAAATCTCTGAACACCTATTGAGGGACCGTTTGGTATTATGTTTCATCAAATTTTGAAAATTTTTTTTTTTGCTAAAATTGAGTGCGGTTTGTACTTTTTGAATCGTTTTGATGTGCTGGTGTCAAAAATAATTTTTAAAAAATGAAAAAACATCATTGACATGCATTTCGGCACGAAAAACTATTTGAAAAGCACCTACAACCATACTGCCAAACACGCTCTGAATTATTTTAAAGATAACAACAATTGATGGATTTAATATGTATATCAAAGGATTTTAATGTTATGGGATTTTATTTACATTAATTTTAAGTAAGATAGACTTCTTGGATGCAAATATAACTCGAAGATACCTAAAATCTCATGTAATCAAGTTTTTATAAAATTTAATTTGGCGTAATAAAATAATTTATCATCCATTTTCATTTCAAATGAAGAGCATAAACATTATTGCATGAAATCTTGCACTTTTAATTGTCAAAAAAGCTTCTTAACTAGTTTTAACTAAAAAGACTTTATCTTACGGGTTCTTACACCTTTTATCCAATTATTAACTAAATATTAAACTTGTAATTTTAGAATATATGTGTTAAAGACTCAAGAGTGAACTTGTTAGAGTTGGTTAACTTAGTTTAAACTCAAGTTAAACTTGTAATTTTAGACTCAAGTCATTTATAACCACTTTTTTTCTTTCAAAAAGAAGAACATGTCAATTTCTAATAAAGTAAAAAAATACTTTGAAAATTTAACCTTTATTTTTACGTTTCAAAAGTATTTTTAAAAAAATTTAAATTTTTTTATTTTTTTCTTTACTTCAAATTAATATTTTTTGGTATTTTTATATCATTTTAATGCGCTGATTTCAAAAATAATTTTTAAAAAATACAAAAAAATATTATTTTGACACATTTCCAAATAAAAAACACTTTAAAAAACAACTGCAATCATACTCCCAAACAGATTAACCTTATTTTTTTATGTGAGTAACAGTTATGCAAGTTTTTTAACCTATAAATACTGTGTGTTTGACTTCATATGAGAATTTCATACTCTTACACACTTATTGTTTTAACATTCCAAAAAACTTTAGTTCATCTTTCCATTCTCGAGCTAGATTATATTTATATAAAGACTTGAGTTTAATTCTTTGTGATCTTCTCTTGTGAAGTGTGATAATTATTATAAGAGTTTTATCTATTTTGAAAGTGTAAATATCAATAATCTTTGGTTGTGAGTTATTTAAAATGTTTAAATCTTGATCCCTGCAAAGAATGTAATTATAAGTTTTTTTTAGTCTTGATCTTGGAAAAAAAAAATTAGTATGGTCAACAAGGTCTTGCACACTAAGAAAACTGTAATTTAATTATGAATTCTTGAATGAGAGATTTAAGGAGTGAAGTAAACAATTATCTGAACTACTATAAAAATTGATGTGCCTTTCTCTAAATACTTGTCTTACTTCAGTTGTTATTGAAATTAAGATGTTTATTATCTTAAAGTATCAAACGTTTAATTTAGCTCTAATCTGGTCCTCTTTTAGACTATTTTAGACTTTCAAACCTGTTTAACTTATGATCTAAGTTATAGATCCAACTGAATTTAATAATTTTGTTTTGTAAAATTTATTTTTTATTTAATTATATGATAATAAAAATAAACTCTCATAAATAAAAAATGACTAAAATTATGTAGGGGAGAGAAATTCTTTTCACAAATATTGGTTTTTCTTATTCAATATCATTATTTTTGTTTTGATGTTTTTTTTTTTTTGGTATTAGTGGCATAGTTCATTGAATAAAAAAAACAATCATAAAGAAATATTCGAAAGAATAAAACAATATGAACTAAAAAGAAATAAAATGTATTCTAACAAAAAAAAAATTATGAGAAGTATTATTTTTTAATTGAAAACTTGTTATGATTGTGAAAGCAAGTTTCAATAAAAAAATTCATAATTTGATTATTTTAATATTTTAATATACTTATATGAAAATTTCAAGAACAATAAATTTAAGAAATCATTAAAAATTTAAAAATAATTTTTTTATTCTCACTAAATATTCATGAGCAAATTAATTTTAAAATTCTATAGATTAGACCATTACATAATTATTTATAAAGAAATGGTTAGCATCAATATAAAAAAGTCATAATATTATTTGAAACAATAGCATAATTAGATTTTTTTTTGTCACTTCCTCTTCTAGTTCGAACTATATTTAGATCATAATAATGAACTATATTTAATTAAATATGGAACGAGTTTTATTTCTTTTTTTTTTAAAAAAATAACAAACTCCAAAAACCGGAACCATTTCTCCATTTTCCATTTGAGGGTCACCCTTGAGCAGGAGCCATGCTAACTGATGTCTCCCACTGTTCTATGTCCACCTCTCCACTAACGAGGTAAAACCCGCTCAAATGATTTTCCGGGAAAAATAATTACATAGAACTAATCCCATATAATTTGATTTACACACAATCCTATACATTTTTTTTTTTTGGGGGGGGGGGAATAAAAAATTCTTGTTATTCTGTTATTTCCATTACACAAATCTTCTCCAGGGGACAAGCATTCAAGGAACTGTAAATAGAAGAACGAAGTTCATATGAGTTGGGAGATGACGGGACAACATCAATCCACTCCTTGCCAACCATCTCCACATGCAGATTTGGCTTTGGGATTGCATAGAACTGGAGTTTATGGATTTGTTGCGCCAGCAACCTCATGAAATTCAAGGAAAATATCATGTCAAAACTTTCTTCTAAATCTTTTGTATCTTCAACGATTTTGATCCCTATTTCTGCTTTGCGGGACTCGACAAACCCAAGTAGAAGTGGACTCCCAGTAACACAATTTTGGCTGCTACTGCATATCTGGAAGAAGGTGCTGCAACTAGTCAAATAACTGTCACGGCAATCACACACAGATGTGACGTTGAAATCTACTTAGTTTGCATATGAAACACAAATTTCAGTATCACTGCCTCGAGCCAACATCAATATGCATGAATGAACTCTATAATCTTGATACAGAGCTCTATCATTTACCTAGGCTGAAATCATCTATTCCCCAAGAGACGACCAAAAGTTGTCTATCATGATGAGAAAGCCATATTTCTTTGGAAGAAGTTATACCATGGAGAATTTGATGATCAGTTTGGTTATTTGAAAAGCATGTCTGTAACTCTATAATTTTTGTCCCACTTGTTTGTAATGTGGATAGTGTTAAATTTCATATTAACCACACGAATAAAATTGAAAGGACATGTCTAACCTCAATATACTCCACGCCCATTTTGCTGAGATTCTCAGGAATATTGACAGAAGAAAGCAAGCTAATAACTCCTCCAGATCCAACTGGTGATTGCAGTATTTCCCATGGCGACTTCATCATGATTTTATGTCTCTTCCCTTCTTCTTCAGAACTACTAACAACTGGAATTTTCTCTTCTTCCAAAAACCATACCTGTGAGAGGGTTGAAACCTTTAAAGATCGAAGAACAAAGAACAAAATTGGACCGGTAAAGGAGAACTTGCAAGTTTTTTCTACTTCAACTAACACATGACAAGAACCAAGGACTTGTATTCACATGCATGACAAGTTGAAAGACACAGAGCTAGTAGTTCTGCAGAGATAGCAATCACCTTCCTGTATATTCCAACTCCATGAGAGTCTGTGTGCTAATAGTGTTAGTAAAACCATATGATATTCAGGCTAAAAATGGATTGAATATATAATTAGACAGTCAAACAATTGGTCAGACCAGGTTGAATTTTGAGATGAAAGGCGGTGTTTGGCATTACAGTCCAAGCACAATTTTGAAAATTTTTTATTTTTTTTTTAGTTTCAAATTAATTTTAATTTTTTTTGTTTTTTTGGATCGTTTTGATGTGTATAAATTTTTTTTTTTAAAAAAAAAACATTAATTTAATGCATTTCCAAGCGAAAAACACTTTGAAAAACAACTTATACCACACTCCTAAATAGGCACAAAATCCCAATAATTCCACCCTTATTAGAACAAAGCAGAATACAAGTAATCTTAAGGAAATCAATACAAAACTTCAGCTAAAGCTCTACCGATAGTCTGATATAGTGCTATACCATTACAGTATGCCTTTTGATCCACTTAACTCAAGAAAATCGAGTTGCTGAATAACCCAGCTTTAATCTGCAACTACATGTTATCTAAATAGGAGAGAGAGAGGTGACAATTCAACATCTACACTAACCTTGTTGGAGTCAAATGCGAAGTAATCATTATTTGAGAACAGCTTTTGCAAAGACTGGATTTCTTGTGCAGGGCAAACCAAAATCAACGGCACAGACACACGGTCTTCTATCTGCCATCAACACATGCTCGTCAAACCATTTTGCAAAACCTCTAAAGACTTTAGATAATGCCAAGGGAAAAAATCCTTTGATCATTGCCAAGTGTCATTAAGGCTGTAACTTAAAATGAACTAAAAAAAATCAATCTTAATAAGCATGCTAATAAAAATTTCATCTAACATGCATATAACAACAGGAGGGGGAAATGACAGTCAGAACCTCAAGACATTTGTAAATAGAACAACAAAAAGGATTTTCTTCCCATCATACTTATAAAAGAAAATTAGAAAGAGCTTTATGTACAAGATTTCAGAAATGAGTATCACCTTTACAAATGTCTGATCATCAGAAAGTGACTTTTGAAGGAAGAAAAGCAGTGAATTCTCACTACTTTCAGAGTCAACTACTCCAGGATTATCACCTTTTCCTTTCTCAATGTCATTCAAAACTAAAACGATGGCCACTTTGCCTTTAGAAATGAGAGACAATCCCTTTTCTTGCAATTTGAAATTCGCTCCCAGTTTCTCTTCATTTGCACAAGTGATGAACTTCTTTGATATCATCAAAGAACTTTTTACATGCTTGGTTCTTGTGGCACTGATTAACTCAGTTGCAAAGCATCTGATTCAAGCAGACAAAAAGACGAGGCTCAACACATCTGGCACTGGCACCACTTTAAGTCAAAGAGGAAATGAAGAGATTCAACATGTTCATAAAATAATTAGTATGCAATGCTGATAAAGGCTTCCTTATCTCAACAAAATTTTGACTTCATGAAATACCAACTAACAATCCCAGCTTTATCTAGAGATATAAATACAAACATCATCTCTGGAGCTACCAATATGAATTCAGGAAAATATGGAGACAGAAAAAACAATTATTTTGAATAGTATCATGTGAGCAGCATATTCTTTAACCAGCAATACAAAACATATGGGTTTTCTACAATTAAAAATAGTGATCATATTTATATGTTTAATGCCTCACAAGAAGTTCGGTTCAATAGGCTCCAAATTTGTTTCAGATGAAACAATAATGTGCATTTTGTCCCACTTCAGTGTGAATCCAAACATGAAGAATATATGTACTTCATGCAAAAGTCACCTCTTAGAGGATATCTCTATATTTTCTAGGGCTTGTTGAAGCAATTTGGAATTTACACCAACAATCTGGTCTGCCAGCAATCCCCTTTTAGATTTGTCCCCATATCTTAGTCCATCAAATACATGCTTTTGTTCCATTTCACAGAGTTTCTTCTTTGCTGCTATAAGGTGTCTTTGGAATTTCTTTCTCTCTCTCCATTCCTGAAATGTATCAAAGATGCTCCTGAGCCACCAGCAACAACCAGTGCAAGCATATGCTTAAGCATTTATTTAAGAAAGGAGAAAAGGAAACGAAGCAAAAGAAAGAAACAGAGAAATAGAGAAATAAGGAATCTAAAACTAAGATGCACAGCTGTGACCTCCACTAACACAAATTTGGAGGGGAGGTGGATAGAATTGGGAAACAGCAAAAAGATCTTACATATGGTGCCCTAATAACTTGGCATCAATAAACTATCAGTCCACATGGGTATCAAACTTGAAAGCTCTTCCTAATGTATTCACGAAAGCTGACTAAGGTAGTCCCTTGGTCTGCATTCTCCACTTTTCAATCCTATGTTAGAGCTAAACTTAATTCAAAATGGTTTCACTAGTTGAATATACATAAAATATACTCAGAAGTATGGGAAATAGTGGTATTTGTACAGATAAATAGACAGAAAGGTTCAATTACAAGACCATTTCAGTTGTAGCCTAAGCATATGAAATGAAACAGATACTGTAATTTTGAATGGCTTTACCCTAAATTTGATCATTAAAGTATCATGTTAGTGTTTGATCAACAGCGGACCAAGTTGGAAAAGGATAGAATTAAAGAAAAGAGAGGGGGTCCTTTTCTTCTATCCTATAAAGAGAAACTTGAAAACCAAAAGTTAGCAAGAACTAAGCAGCATCCATAGATGTGAAAGGAAGCAAGATATGAAATGAAAATGGCCCAAGAAGGATATCATACCCACTTCGTGCTACATTGACAGTAGCAGATCAAATGCAAGGAAAAGATGTATCTGAAAGCCTATTATGGCTAAAGAAGTAGGATTCTGTTTAAAATAAAATTGCTACTCCCCATTCTCTAAAACATGGGCGGGTGGGGAAGGGGGAGCAGATAAAACAATTGTCTGATATGGGAATAAACCATGCTTTCATATAAAAGTATATCAGATATGAGAATAAAACATGCTTTCATCTAAAAGTAAGGAAGGAAATGCTGTCAACGATTAAGCTTTAAACAACATATCAAGTGGAGCACAAAGGAGTATGCCTCACAAGCTCACGCCTTTCTTTCTTGGACCTCTCATCCAGGCGTAGGTTTAACTCAAGAAGTCCTTTCGGAGGTGTAATCCTCATTTCTCTTTCATTCATATTGACATCTGGAACAATTGCTTCAACAAAAGGTACCCAGGCAAGATGACCAGATACCCCTGCTTCTGCTGGTTTTGACTTTCCAGTTCCATCAGGCACAACTGAAGATGTGTAGAGCATTACCTGCAGAAGATCATTACCTCCATTGTCGAAAACATTAACAACAGTTCCCACACATTCACCAGTTTCCTGAGAAGGAGACATACAATTACAGTCTTGATACATAAAAGCTGGTGTATCAATAATAAACCAGAAAAAAAAAAGATAATAATATTCAAGCAGCGACCACAAGAAGAAACGAGAACAATAATGCAAAAACAAGGAACGGACAAGCAAGATATGCTGAAAATATGTAAGGAATATTCATAATCAAAAAACATAAACGGCATTAGAAGGATGATTTGGGAAAACAATGGTCTTCAATGCCTAAAATATTTCACAATTCATTGGTATCATGAATAGAAAAGTGCCCAAGCATAAATCATGAGTGGGAGTACTTTTTGGACATTAATGATCCGTTTGTTTTGCGTATAATATTTTACATGTAAGAGTTTTTCGCGTAAAATGTTTTACATGTAAAATATTTTTCAATTTTTGGCTTAAGAAATGTTTTCCCGTAAAATACTTTCAATGTAAAATATTTTCAATGGTGAGTTGGTGGTGGTGGTGGTGGTGGTGGTGAGATGGCGGTGGTTATGGAGGAGAAGGAGGTGGTGGCGAGATGGTGATAGTGATGATGGTGGTGAATTGGTCATGAAAGAGGAGGTGAAGGAGGAGGAGGTGGTGGTGAGATAGATTGATGAAATAAATGAATTACTATTCGTAAAATATTTTATGGAACTTCATGAGCTAAAAATATTTCTCGCTAAATGAACTAATTTGAAAGTTAACTGTAAAATATTTTTTATTGACTAGTTTTTCTGTAAAATATTTTACTGGAAACATTTTCTAGAAAACATTTTTCAAAAACAAACATGGGAAAGTATGGAAAACATTTTTCCATAAATATTTTATGCAAAACAAACGGACCTTAAATTGTGCAAAGCCCCTTTATATAGAACTTAGAGGTAGAGAGAAAATAAAAATACAAACACAGGTATTCACGTTAACAAATTTTCACAAAATATGGAGGTCTTAAAATGTACAAACCTTAAGAATCACTCTCATTCCGATGAGATCACGAGAATAAAACTCTCCTTCTTCCAACTCTGGCCTTTCATATTCTCTTACAAGTAAAGTTGACCCAACAAGCAGCTTAGCCTGAACAAATCATAAATCTCTTTCATAAGATACATGAAATCATGCTAATATGGAGTAATAATCTCTAATATATGTCCACATAACTGATAAGTTTTACAAACAATGCAAAACCAAGGAAAAATTGCATAGATAGTCACTTTGTGGTAGGATTTATTTTGAGTTGAGTAGAGTAAATATATTAGTGTAGCGATCTTAAAGCAACCTCGGCTTCCCTATATCTATGAACTGACATGGAAATAAAAATTTCATCCAGAGTAAAGTTGCACAGAGCTACAACCAGAATCATCCTGCAGTACAGTGGTAGTGCCTCACGGAATTGAGAATTTTATCAATTATTTCCGGAAATCGTGTTGCCCAAACATTTAACATGGAGCCGTTAATAAGAACATCCTGATTTGGTTTTGAGCAACAACACTAAATCACTAGAATATCACCAGGAGTTGGCTTTCAAATCAAAAAGATATTAATATATGCTATATTTTCTCCTAGAGATGAAAATCATGGTTCAACAATTGCAAAACTACTGCAACAAGGAATTCATTGAAGCAGAAAAATATGTCAAGGTAACTGAGGGAATAAACATGAAATCCAACATCCAATAATAACAACCTGGATGGTATCAGACTTCTCATGCCCAAAAGAGGGGTCCCTGAAAGTGCTATATTCGAAGCTGACCGACCCTTCAGCATTTTACACTTTTGCATGTTATGGATGCTATAAGTTGCAAGCTCAAGATCTTAAACTTTGCATCAAACAACACAATGACCCCTTAATACGCATATCTAATGTTGCTAGTACAAAGTCTCAGGCCAAGAAAACTGAACTAAATAAGATAGTACTGTAAGACATGAACAAGCTCACCCGATCCACAGTGTCAATACCCCCAAATTTAAGTATCCAACTCTTGCGTCCATGGTGTCCTCTTCCTTCAACCAGCTCCACTTCCCGAATTACATCTTTGCCTGAAACTAGTTGCCTTAACCATCTTCTCCCAGGCTAAAATATAGGCCTTAAATTATTAGTATTACAATAAAACAATACATAATATGCACGAAGAACAAGAACCCAAATGGAGAGAATATAGTTTCAGTTACCTTGGAAAATCGTAGCTCCGGAAAATCTGTAGTGGGTTTTACAGAAATCTCTCCCTGGAGGCCATGAACATTGGAAATATACCCAACTTCAACAAATTCTGATTCACTCTTTGAAGTTTCAACAATCTCTTGAGTATCTAGAGAGAGAGAGTGTCTGCGCGTACAGGTTCTGTGGAGAGGGGAGAGGATGGCAGGAAGGTAACTCCGTGGAGGTTTGAAGGGCAGTAATTGAAGAGGAGAAGGGGGTAAGAGGGCAGGAGAAAGTCGGGCTGGAAGAGGAGGAACAAGGGGATATTTAGAGAATGGAAGTGAATGAGAACAGAGAGGTGTAGCTGCCTGCTGCATCCTTTTTTTTCTCAACAGGCAGAGATTGTTCTTCTAAATGAAAAGAAGATATCTTTTGCTCGTCTTTCTACTCAGGAGTCTAGAGGTTGAAGCCCGAGTGTGGACCATCGACTAGACGTGGAGTCCCTGTATTTTATTTCTAGAAATTGGATTAAAAAGATAAATAATAATAATACCTTTAAAGTTTTTTTTATTTAAAAATATACCACATCAAAATAATTTAAAAATATCAAAAAAATATTAATTTAAAATAAAAAAATAAAAAATATTAATTTTTAAAAAATATTTTTAAAACATAAAAATAAACAAAATATAAATCTTCATACTTAATTTCTAATTTTTCTCTAACGACAGCAATTAGATAGGCTGTAAGGGGTTATGGTTTGTATTTCCAAGATAGAAAAGCTACGATCTCCATTTTCTTAACAAATACACAACCAAACATTAGCTTATTGTAATTCTAAATCTTGATATTTGGAACCTTTTAATTCCTTCTTCTTCTTTTGCATTTAGGGTTTTGTGGATTTTTGTGAATTATATAAAATTGAATTCTTTAGGGTTTTACTTGAATGCTTAATGATACTAATTAGACACACAATCATTATATATTCAATGTATTAGTTTTATTTTGGTTTTAATTAATGTACAAGATTAATTCTTGAATGCATAGTGATGATATTTTTTAGGTTTATTATGTCTTGAATTCAGTTTGACTTTTATTATTAATATTATTGTTAGTTTATGTAAAAGAAATGATGGGTTGCAACTTGCTTAAGCAATTGAAACTAATAATAAGATTGCTTAAGATGAAATAAAGACGGGAAAATAAGCAAATCAAGCTGATACCTTACAATAACCTGGCAATACTAGATGTGGTTCTCAATTTCAATTAATCTATAACTTGTTAAGGATGTTTAGTGCAACTTGTAAAGCTATAAGGTGATGTGGAAACAACTTATTTGGCAATAAAAACTTTTGAATATGTTTTCATATTGCATCTAATCAAACAAATTATAGGAATTATTAATGTTTTACACCAAACTTTGTAGAAACAAGATCAATAATTTGTCGATGCCATTAGTTTAGTTTCAACTACAAAGTCACTAATTCAAAAGTTACGGGATGATGAACAGAACCTTTACTTTAGAGTGTCAAAGAATTTTGTGTGCGAAATGATATTGATATTCCTGATTTAAAAGCACAAATACAAGAGCTCGTGGCAAGTCTTGTCACCAAAGTAAAGTTCTCACAACTTTAGAACATCATTTCAAAATCGATATATCTATAGTTGTAATTGATTTTCAATTACAAAAGTTAAATAGTAGATTTGACGATCAAACAATTAAGATTCTTATTTTAAGTTCAACATTATGTCATTAAGATTCTTATAGCTCATTCAATATTGATTATGTATGCAATTTGACTGAAAAAATTTATTTCAAAGATTTTAGTGAGCAATGAAAACTTTATTTGAGGTTTTATTTGCAACATTATGAACTTGATATATCAAAACATTCAAAGTTTCAGAAATTGACTATTTTTTTTAGTTGTGTAGAGCATTATTGACGACTTTGGAAAGATAAAAAATCTATCATATAATTGATAAAATAATTCAACTAATCTTAACTCTTCATGTATCTATGGTAATTATAAAATAAGCTTTCTTTGTAATGAAGTTAGTGAGAACAAGGCTTTGTAGCAAAATAGATAATGATTTTCTTAATTTACCTTTTGCTTTCTTTCTAAAGAATGGTAGGTGACAATTGAACCCTTTTTTCTAGGGTGTGAGTGTTTTTTTCTCATCTTGTATTTATAGCAAACAACATCAATAAACATTATAAAAAATTATTTTACTCACAAGTTTTTAGTTTTGTGATATTTGGTCATTATAGTTTTAGGTTTTATTGTTTTAATCCTCACACTTTATTTTCATCATGTTTTAGCCTCTCGGTTCTGAGAGATGAAAAGGAAAGCTGCTAAAAAAGAGAGGAGAGAAAGATCTTGGTCGTCCACATTTCCACAGCAAAAAAAGTCAAGTTTAGTGCCAATGAGTTTTTCATGAAAATAAGAGTTTAATAAAGGTGGTCTTGTCTTCCAAGTAAGTTGAAAAAGTAGAAGATTAGAGTTTTAGAAGTTTTTAATTCAGTTTTATTTTCAGGTTTTTTAGTGATTAAATAATGTTTTTAGGTTAAAAATGATTTTTTTGAAGTTCTTTGAATTTTTAGATGTTTTTACAAGTAAAAACAAGTAAGCATCTAAGTTTTTGGAGTGCGAAAACTTAGATCCTTACTTTTTAACCATAGAATGTGATTATAATTTGCAGTATCATTGGATATACTAAAAAATATTAGGACGAATGATATATTGTTTACCTATTATAAAAAAAAAGGAGAAACCCAAATATACGAGCCTGGCCTTCCGAATCCAAGTACACATGGGGTTTTCTTTTGAGCTAAGTGTGTTAGACCATTTATCCATGCCCGCATGGACTTGGCTTTTTATGAGCCTGACCTTTAACCTTTGTTTTTTTAAAATTTTATAATAAAATTCACTTTAAATAAATTTATTAAAGTGATATCTAAAAAACTATTTAATTATGTCATAGTTTTCAAGAAAATTAGAGTTTTTTAATGATAATATTAACAATTATTTTATAATTAATTATATATTAAGATGTAGATTTTCTTAAAAAAACTTGCTCATTAATAATGTATGAATAAAATATGTATTTTATCATTGTAATTTTTTATATATATAAAATCCTTAGATTTATTAATATAAGTTCATAAAATGATCTATTCATGATTTGTTTTACCCAAACTTGATTTAATAATCATAATGGTTTTTTGTTTAATAAATAACACTTGTAGGGTTTTATGAAAAGATACATTGCTTGTATTGCAGTGTGCTTAATATAGAGATTACAATGAGAGTTGCAATCAGAATAGAAAAGAAGAATTACACACAGAGAAGGAAACAAATGTCCTGAGAATAAGGAAACAAATATCCTAACTATACAGGAAGTCATTGCTAATGGAGATATGGAGCTGGTGTAACCAGAAAGAAAGAGGAAGGGAGGCTTGATGGAGCATGATGAGACCTGTATCCATAATATGTCGATGGCGGCGTTCAGCAGTTCCATTATGTTGAGGAGTATGGGGAGGAGTAGTGAGATGGGTGATGCCATGAGTAGCAAAATAGTTTTTAAGTTTGATGTACTCACCCCCATTATCTGAGTACATGTAAACAATTGTTTTTTTAAAATATTTTTCAACAGTGACTTTGAATTTGGGAAAGATGAGAGAAACATCAGATTTATGATAAATAGGATAGAACCAAATATATTTTGTAAAGTGATCAACAAAAATGATATAAAATCGATAACCATCGGTGGAAGTAATTGGAGCTGGGCCCCAAACATCAGTGTAAATTAAATCTAATGGACCACGACTCTTGAGAAAGGATACATGAAAAGGAAGTTGTTGGCTTTTATGACAGAGACAGGAGTCACAAGTGATGTTACTAGATGATGTACATAAAGGAAGAGTGCAGGAGGTAACAAGATGATGCAGGATACGAGAAGAGGGGTGGCCAAGCCGTTTATGCCAGTCTATCAGTGGGGCTTTAACACCAACAAAAGCATGGAATGATGTCAAAGGAGACAAAGATTCAGGCCACACGTACACATCATTTTTATTCCGGCTGCGAATGAGAGTTGCCCCCGTACGAAGATCCTTCACCAAAAAATGAGCAGGAAAGAATTCAATGAAGGTATTATTAGATTTGCAAAATTGAGAAACTGAAAGTAAATTTTTCTTGTTGGAAGCAACACACAGAACATTAGATAAGGTAAAATTTTTGGAGGGAGTTGGAAGAGTTGCATGGCCAGCATGAGTTATTTTCAAACCTGTACCGTCACCTATAACAATAGCATCCGAACCTTCATAAGCCGAGGTGAGTGAGAGATTGGTGAGATCATCAGTGACATGATGAGATGCTGCAGAATCAAGAAGCCAATTTGGTGGCTTTAGAGAAGCAGTAGGAGTTGTAGAGATAATAGGGCGAACACGAGGACAACGTTTGGCACTATGTCCTTGTTGATCACATAATTGACAGAGTCCTTTGTACCCTTGGCCTAGATGTTTTCGTGGAGGCTGATATGAGCCTTGATAGCCACGATTGGAGTTGGAGAATGACTGATATCCACGATTATTGGAGGAGACTTTGTTATTGTGATAGTGCCTGGGAGTAGAGGTGCTAGATTGGCCAGATCGTTGAGTGACATGAGTTGTGATTGGGGGAGACACATCACGCACCTCTTCATGTTTGAGAAAGTTTTCATATTCAACAAGTTTATCATGAAGGTCTTCAAAGTTGATGGGGTTGTCACGAGCACGAATGGTTGCAGCGATTTCTTTGAATGCTGGACCAAGACCATTGAGAACATGAACTACCAAGTCAATATCACTGGGAGGCTCACCAATGATTGAAAGTTCATCAGATATCCTTATCATGGTGTTAAGAAATTCACCCACAGAGCTGGAGCCACGGGTGGTAGCAGTGAGTCGTTCCTTAAGACTCATTACTCGTGATCGTGAGCGGTTTGCATAGAGAGTGTTTAGTTTCTCCCATGCCATATGGGAGGTTGTTGCAGACGCAATGAGTGGCATGATTTGTTCTGAAACAGAAGCAATGATGGAGTGCGAGAGTAGGCGATCTTGGCGAACCCAGAACATGTGAGCAGGATTAGGTGCATCATGCAAACGTTTGGGTGGTTCCTGATAAGAGCCATCCACATATCGCAGAAGATCATACCCAATGAGAAGGGCATTGAACTGAGCACGCCATGTCAGGTAGTTTATTGGCGTGAGTTTGAGGGGTAATTGTGCTACAACATTGATAGCAATCAATGAATTTAGTGTTGTGATAGTAGGGTTAGACACAACAGTGGCTACGTTTTCTTGAGAGGTTTCTGCCATGAAAATAGGTGGTGAATGCTCATGGGAGCGTGGCGGCTCTGATACCATGTAGGGTTTTATGAAAAGATACATTGCTTGTATTGCAGTGTGCTTAATATAGAGATTACAATGAGAGTTACAATCAGAATAGAAAAGAAGAATTACACACAAAGAAGGAAACAAATGTCCTGAGAATAAGGAAACAGATATCCTAACTATACGGGGAGTCATTGCTGATGGAGATATGCAGCTGGTGTATTTGATACATACAGGGAACCTATTCTTTTACTCTTATAACACTTTTAGTAAAAAAAACTTTTTTTTGTTGAAACAGAAAAAAGAAGAAATGTATGAATAAGAAAATGGAGTTTTTTTATATATAAAAAAAGATATATTTTTTCTTCTTTAATTCAACTCGTTACAACTTTTCTGAATTTTCTAAGTTTCCATTGATTTTTATTCAATAAATCATGCTGCTAATAAATAAAAAAGGCTTGTTCTTGTTAAAAAGAAAAAATTACATGAATGGAAGAAGATAATTTCCACTAAAAAAATACACTTTCCTATAATATTCTAACCATTACATTTATTATGAGCATTTATTTTAATTTTTATAATGAAAATAGATTTTGAAATGCATGTTCATTCAACAATGCTTCTTTTTTTTTGGTATTCAATTCTTTTGTTTTTGCTATTTTATCATTACACTTGATGTTTGCATCAATTTACCTGTCTTTTATTTGTATTTTATCAATTTTAATTTTGTCATTGGAAAAAATAGTAAGAACAAGGACCAAATTTTTTTAAAAAAAAACATGCATTTCATTTTCACTATTCCTGAAGAGTGGAAAACTACATTTTGGTCATTGAAATTTTATATTTTTACATATTTAGTCTGGAGGATCTTATTTTTAGATCCTAAAGCTTATTTCATTTTGATCTTTATGTCCTGTGAAGGATTGTAAAAAAGAAAAAAGAAAAGTGGAGTTTCGGAGATGGTTTGAAATTTTTATTTTGTTGAAAAAAATAGATATAAGCTTAATTTTTTTTAATTGGTCTATTTTTTTAAATCTTCAGACATATTTGAAGGTGTTGCGGGTTAAAATATATTTATTTGAGTTTTTTTAAATATTTTTAAATAAAAACAAATTAAAAATAATCATGCAAAACTAGGGGTGAGCAAAAAAACCGAGAAAATTGAAAAAAAAATAACCGAAAAAACCAAACCGTGAAAAAAACCAATTAAACCGATTAAAATTTTAAAAAAATTAACCGGTTTGATTTTGGTTTTATAAGCCTGAAACTGAAAAAACCGAACCAAATCCAAATCGAAAAAAACCCGGAAAAAACCGAGTCAAACCGGTTTTTGTCCAAAAAAACTGAACCGAACCGGAACTAGTCGGTTTAAACCGGTTTTGGTTTTTTAAAAAAAAAATTTGATTTAATTGTTTTTTTTATAAAAACCGAACCGAACCGAAATAGCCACGCAAAACCTAACAGTGATGACAAAAATTTGAACTAGGTGACGTATCGTGGTCTGCCTATATCGAACACCAAATGTCCATTTAATTTTAAATAAACAGGATGGATGATACGTCCACGTATTAAAAAGAAAAAAGAAAGAACCATGTGTGCATGATCTCCTCCTTTGGACGAGATGCTCGGCTTAATCCTCCAAGGCCCAACGCTTGGCCTCATTTCATATTACTCTTTAATTTTATTTTGAATAAAAATCACTAATGCATAAAATAATTAAGATACTATCTAATTTTGCTATAGTTTTTAATTAAGATTATATTTTTTATATGTGATATAAGCAATTACTTTATGAATTTCAATATATGAACCTAATATGCAAAATTTACAAGAAAAAATACGCTCATAAATATTAATTAAAAATAAAATATTCATTTTATTATTTTTACTGTAGATTTTTTGTAAGGCCTTTAGAAAGAATTTTGAGTGGCCATTCATTTAAAGAATGAAGTTCATTTTTTTCATTATTTATTTAACTGTATGTATTTTATTTTTATTATTTCTTGTTTCTGCTATAATAAAATTAATTCTCAAAACTGTCAAATAGTTAGAAAATTCATTGATATAGTTGGAAAGCAACTAACAACATGAAATAACTTGTAAATGAATATTCATCTCACATGTAACTTGAATAATAAAAACAATAATAAACTATTCATGATTCTATTTTAAAAAGCATGAATGTGATTATAATTTTTTTTAAAGAGTCGATTAAAATAACTAGTTTAGCTATAAAATAAAGAGTTTGTATTAGTTCATTGACTCGCACTCCGCTATAAAACAAATCATTTTTTTAATTTAAAAAATAAATATCTAGATGTTGTTATTGTTTTTTCTAGTAGAAAATAAATTAAAACCGTGTGGGGATCGACCTGATATGATCTGGTCGCCTTGACGAGTCCAAAAATAACTCAGATGATTGGTGAAAATATAGTTTGACTCGGAAAAAATATTTAAGATGAATTTTTTAATATAAATATTGAGACAACAATATATTGGACTGATTCGGGTTGGCCTCTCAATCCGTATGCCGAGGCATGAAACCGTGATAACTCCATAAAAAGTAAATCAAAATAAATTATGAAGCTCAATTTCCAATAAACTCAATGTTGAATAATAAAATTAAAAATAATTAATTACAAAAAAAAAGACCTAAAAAAATAACCAAAATCAATCTATCAAACTCACGACCCGGATCATGAGACTGGGATAACCCAGTAGAAAACAAATTAAAACAAATTATAAAACTCAATTCCAAATCAACATAGTGTTGATCAAATATGAAATTGAAAAAAAAATTGATTAAAAAAAGGATACAAAAAAGACTTTAGTTATCCTTGGGTTAATCATGAGATGAGAATAACCTCATAGAAAGCAAACCGAAATAAATCACAAAGCCTAATTTTCAATCAACCCAATATTAAAGGATAAAATTAAAAAAAATCAATTATAAAAAGAAGAAAAAAAAAACTCAAGTCGACCGAGTTAACTCATCAAACCTGTGGTCCGGTTCATAAGACTGGGATAAAAAAAATCAATTAAAAAAATAAAAAATAACCCGAGTCAACTTGAATTAACTGACTAAGCTCGTGACCTTAGTCATGAGATAAAAATAACCTCATAAAAAGCAAATCGAAATAAATCATGAAACCTAATTTTCAATCAACCTTATATTAAAGAATGAAATTAAAAAAAATTAATTTTTTAAAAAAAAACTCGAGTCAAATAAGTTAACTCGTCAAATCCACGGTCCGGGTAATGAGACTAAGATAACTTCATAAAAAATAAACTGTAAAAAACTGTGAATCCTCGCCTTCAATAAATCTAATATTGAATAGGTTTAAAAAACACTATTTTAGTAAATAGTATTATTTATATTTTTTAAACCTGATCCAGTGGTTGTCCCGGTCTAAGGCCGTTCATGGGTTTTGACTGGATCATCCCGAGTCCACTCTTAATTTTTTATTTTTTTATAAAATAAAATGATATTTTTTTAAAATAAATAATCAACAAGTTGTAACTGATTGTGGATTAACCCGGATTTTTAACTAAATTATCTAAATTTTTTATTTTTATATATTTTTTTAATCCAAGTTAGTTTTAATCTTGGATTTGTTGAATTCCAAGTTAACTCCTCAATCTTATCACGGGAGAAGGGCACGATAAAATTCACTCCCCTTCTGTTTTTTGTTTTTTGTTAATTTCAATTTTAATAATGTGAATGCTTTGTACACACACAGGGTCACTCAAATTAAATTACCAAACCTTAGATTTTTTTATTTTGTTTTTTAAAAAGAAGCCATTACAAAGTCCACAACAACGAACGATTTTATTACACACGCGCTCAAGGAAGAGACTGTAATGCAACATCCTAACTCCTCCGCTGCTTCTGTTTCCACTAAGTTACACGTGTTAACGCGTCAGGAGCCTCATCCACGTGGTAAAAAGCCAACATAGCTGCTGTCTCGACCGGTCCAAAACAAATTTAATCTCGACCGTTCACCTCGTAACATAGCTTCTGTCTTGACAGTTTGTGGAAGTTTAAGGAGGAGAGGATAGTACATTATAATTCAGTCCCTGCATGTTTCAAAGTATTACAACTTAGTAGACCATATTTTTAATAAATTCAATTTAGTCCTTTACTTTGTTTTTTATATATCCTTTCTAATAAGTTAAAATAGAATTGGATTTTTCATGATCCCAAATTTATGATTTAAATCACTTTAGTTTATAAATAAATATAAACATCGTGAGAGTTTTGAGAAACCCCAAGTATGCAAGAGTCAAGGGATTAATTTGTAGTTTCATGAATAATAAGTACTAAATTATAGATCTGATCAAAATCCAGAGACTAAAGCATAATTTAATCGGAGAGAAATATAAAAGAGAGAAGAAAGTCTTTTCCTTTGCTTTTATTATTTTGGTAGGGAGAGAGAGAATGAAGCTCTAGGCTTTAAAGAGAGAAAGTCTCTCAAAGTTTTTAGCTTCTTTCCACACAAACATACAGGTATGTTTTTCCCTTTGTATGTTTCCAAATTTGGGTTCTTTTCTACTTATTTTTTTACTTGTATGAGGTGAATATTATTCTTCATGAACTGTTTCTCTTGCTGTTGATTTCTCTCTCTCCTGTTTCATTTTTTTTTATGGTTAAAGTATATAACTGTCATGTGAGCTGGTTGTTCCTAGGGTTTTCTTGGTTTTGTTTGTGTTGTTTTTGTGTGCAATTATGACGTGTCTTTGTGTTTTTATGGGTTTTGATTGGAAAGACTTGAGTTGACTTTGTTTTTCTTGGTGTTTACTTGAGAGTTATGGTGGTTTTTATTCTAGTTTTATGGTCTTCTATGATGTGGTTAGACTATCTTTCTCTTGTTATTTGAGACTTCTTTGGCTTAAACGCATTCTTAAAAGTTACAACTGAAGAAGGTAAAGCTTTCTCTCGAATTGTGATCTGGGATATACAAGTAAATATCACAGAAAAAAACTCATCCATGATATAGTTCATCTTGAAAGAATTTTTGTGAGCATGGCTTGTTGTTGTTGTCGGTTTTTTTTTTTTTTTGCTGAGTTAAATTTATAGGGTACTGTGTAATTTCTCTTTACCCTTTTTGCAAGTTCATGTAACACAGTCAACCCTTTTTTTTTCTAGTTTTATTTTCGTTTCGTGTTCTGAATCTCAATAGCAAAGTTAAGTAGTTCATGTTTTCCAGTCTTTGATTTGCTCATCACCTTTTGATGTGTTAGCCTCTGAGAAAACTGTCTTGTTCCCTTATGACTTGTTTGACCTGTCCTTGTTGCAGGACTGACATGTTAATCTTCTAACCTAGATTTTCCCACAAGTTTTCATAAATGGTTTTTATTAAAAAAAAAATGGAATTTGCAACCTTAAATCAACATAATTGACAGGGGATTACATTTAGCATTGATGAACACGTTTCTTTTTAGTATTGTTAGCTCTTATTCTGCAATCTTGCGAGTTACAGATCTACAAGTTACTTTTATTGTGCTTGGATGATGCTAATTGTTCCTTGTACAGCTAGTCAGTGGCGGCAGTTTCAGTTAGCTTTTGAAAATTTTCCTGTCTTCCTTTATTGTGTTATCACACTTGACCCCACACTCTCATAACACAACAAAGTTATGTCGCTTTATTACTTTTTTTATGCTAATCTCTGTCCTTTTCTCATAGCTTCTCCACATCTCTGTCTATTCTAATATCCTTCTGATTTCTTTCACAACAGTCTCGGCCGGTTGCTTTGATCACCTAAAGGGGTTTTATTTCCCCACTGATGTTTCCAAGTCGAGATTGTGGTACATATAAAAAAAACAGATCAAATGCCATCATTAAAAATGAAGACCAACCTAAACATGAGCTCTCTAAGAGAAAAAAAATGTCTCAGTGTGTGTCAAAAGTCTAATACAATATCCAAAAAATCATGCTCCCAAGTCTCAGTTTCTCGACAAGCAGCAGAATCTGACAAGTGTGTTCAGAAATGTCAGGATGGCTATGGTAAGTAACTAGCTCCACTTGAATTACGCTTATGTCAACTACTCTCTTAGACAGCTGTGAAAGATTGCTTGGTGATTTGTTTCTTTGTTTGGAAAATTCACAATTTTGGCCTAGTGCCCTAACCTAACCATTTTCCTCATTGCAGCAACTTTAATTTTGAAGAACTGTAAAATATTTTGAATGTTGTTCATTGAAGAAGTTATATTTGTCTTTTAATATTTGTATATTTCATCTTCCATTGTGTACCCCAAAAAATGCACATGCAATAGTTCTGGACCTTACTCTTATCACGACTCCATTTCGGATACATTACAAGCAGTTTGATTGCCAGATTTGTAGACTTGCAATCAATACTGCACATTTGATTTTGAAGAGATTTTTGTTTATTAACTAAACTTCTAATGGTTCTTTCTAGTTGCTTCGAGTATGGAAATATACACCCAGGGGGAGGACATTAAAACTGATGAAGCCGTTGACCAGCAAAACTTACCACGTGATGGAAATTCTCAGTTTCTGAAGCAGCCACCAACCTCTCTAGATTCTGGCACAACTGGGGATATGGTAAGTTTTGAATGTGGAGACTCTAATGTTCTGCTTGTCATTTTTCAATACCTGGACATCAATTATTGGATGTGCTTGCAACACATTTGTTATGGTCTAAACAGAACCTTTCTTTGTTGATTTTCCTTTTGGAAACTTTGGCATGGATTTGAAGCATGTGCTGCATGCGTAATTATGTTCATTTACACCTGGCATTTATAATCATTATCATTGCTAGAGTTCGTTCAAAACTTTAACTTTTTACAATAATGATATTATGAATTTGAAGCACGTAGACAATGTCATGCTAATTTTACAAGTGCTGTTTATAACATTTATCATTAGTTGAGTGCGTTCAAATTTTTAATATTAAGTATGGTAGTAGATTATATTCATTATTATTATTTTTTTCAAATCTGTACGTATGTTTTTGTTACAGTTGTTGCCATCCCTAGCATCTTTCTTCTCCCTTTTGATTTGTATTTTGTACAGATATAGTAGTTTATCTTCTATCAGAATTTGGTTTTGGTTGCATTTCCAAGTACTTTTTAATTGCTGTATCTGACTAACTCATAAACTTTTATGATTTGTTTTCAGACTAGTTGATATTTCTTTCTGTCATTTTCTTTCATGATTATGCAATTCAAATATTCTTTCTGTTATATATGTTATACTTTACATTTTGTTTCATTCAACTATTATTCAATGGTACTATTTTAATGGGAAGTTCACTGATGATGTAACTCAATTATCTTTCTTTTAGTATCCGGAGTTTGTACATTTCAATCGAGCTTTTGCCACCTGTTGTTTATTCTTCCCTATATATTTCTTCTGCTTTTCGTACTCTTTTGTCAAGGTTGCATCCCATCTCTGGTGACTTATTTGATGTTCTCTTTTCGGGTTAAGGAGAATTTACCCACACTGCACTATAGAATAAAAGAACTGATATAGACATCTTTTCCAACAATACATTACATAATAAACTCATGCAATGTAGTAATTCTTGGCTGCACTTGTCATATCTTAGTACCACGTGTTAACAACTCCGAATACTTCCTTTTAAGCCAACAAGTGATGCCTGAAACTGCATTAGGTGCAAAGGTTCTTCCTTTTTCTTCACAGGCTCATAGAATGAGGAAGCCCATGGAAATTGGTAGTCTTTAGCGATTAAGGAGACTCTTCACTACCTAATACTTCCCTTTGCCTATGAAGTTAAAGATGCTTAAAATTGAACTACTTTTGGATAGATTTCAATGTACTCATGTTTCCCTCAATCTATTTCTTGAAATGCTTTCAGTAGAATCATCACTGTGTTTTTAATCATTTTTTTGGATGGTTTCTTATGATAGTTCATTTGATGCAGGAATCTATATATAACTTTGCATCAAACTTGGAGACAATTTTTTCTCCTGTTCTGGAGCTCATTGAAGTCCACAGTGTGGCAAATATTTATGATGATGCAGGTATAGCTCAAACTTCTGCATCTAAATGCATAAAAAAACTAGTCATTAATGCACTTTCAATACTAAAGAAATGGAAGAAAGCCGTATCCCTATAATACCTGCAGTACTATTTTTCCTGTTCAGTTGCCTGCATGACAGCCAATTCTATACAAATGAATGTTTTATTGTTTGTCTCTTGTTGATGCTATCATAATGAGACAATTTATTGTTATATGTGGTATTGCAAAATTTATTTTGAAGAATGTTGGTTATTTGAAAGCAAGGACTTCGAGGACATGTTTACCTTCAAAGCATTTGCTGGCTGGTAGAAGCAAGGATTACATTGGACATCAGTAACAATTTCATTTTTTGCTCTGGTATCCAGCTTTGCTAGGATCTAACTTTAATGTGCTTGTATATGGCAGCTAACATAAAGTCAACAACACTGATTATTAATTAGTGTATTGGTAAAGATAAAACTTTAATGGAAAACTCCAAGTGTTTTGCATTGGAGCTACTCATTGTTAGTGACTTTTTCTATGACAATATCCAGTTTGATTAGTTTTCTTTTAATTTCTTTTGTAGGGAGTAACAGTGATCTTAACGTGCCAGGTTTGGGTATTGATGACAGTGATGATAACAGAAGCTCATGTGATTATCAAACTTGCAACATATCAGATTTCTTTATTTCTGACATGATTATTGCTAGCTTACCATTTGATGGGAGCACTGTTGTCAATGATTTCACCGATGCCAATCCTTTTCCTGATTACAAGTACGCTGAGCCAAGTATGTTGTTTGATGTGGCTGAAGAGTGCATGATACTACCTTTTCTTGAGGATACTGCAAAAATGAGCGACTCTGATGATATGAAATCATGCGAAGAAGCCACGATAGATTCAGATAATAGTAGCTTATATCTAGCAATTAATCAGATAAGATCTTGTGACCGGGAATCTGATCTAAACATTGACTCAGACCAAGCAGAAGACTTTGATCCTCAGTTCTTTATAAAAAATTTACCTGAATTATCTGATGTGGTTTCAAATTTTCTGCCCTCTATCCACCCTAAGGAGTCTTGCAGAAGAAAGTCCGTAACCCTAGTGCTTGATTTGGATGGTAAGAAATTTACGTTATTTATGTCTTGTTACTAGTCCATGTAATATGCCTTCTCCTTTCATATTTTTGAGTTTGATTCTTCAACTTTTCTATTAATCCTGCTGCCTTTTGACAAAACTATTTGAATCATAACAACTGAGATAAGTTAGTGGATAGGTCAGTGGGTCTGAATACAATACTCCGTGTTTCTAATATATGTGGACGTGATATTGTTGAGTTTGATCCTTCGACTCTTTTACTTGTGCTTCTGCTTTATCCGAAGTCTAAACACTATTTTAATGGCCACCTCTGAGAAGATAGTGATAGGTTGGTTGGTTTGAAATTCCGTCATAAACTTTTTGGTTATAATTGTGTTTTCAGCATCATTTTCTCTTTAATTAATTTAATTGAAGAATTATGTCCCATGTACAATACGAAGGTTGAGTCACAGATGGCTTTTCTATTCTCAGAAACACTTGTCCACTCAACATTGGAACACTGTGATGATGCAGACTTCACCTTTACTGTGTTTTTCAATATGAAAGAGCACATAGTGTACGTAAAACAGAGGCCTCACCTCCACACTTTCTTGGAGAGAGTTGCAGAGATGTTTGAAGTTGTTATCTTCACAGCTAGCCAGAGCATCTATGCTGCACAGCTTTTGGACATACTGGACCCTGATAGAAAGCTTATATCTCAGCGGCTTTATCGTGAATCATGTATTTTTTCAGATGGAAGTTACACAAAAGATTTGACAGTTTTAGGTGTTGATCTTGCTAAAGTTGCCATAATTGATAATTCGCCACAGGTATTTACATTTACCTGCCCATTTTGCTTTGATGGTTTTGCACTTTGCTATTCCCCCCCTCCCTGCCTCCCCCGTCTTTCCTCATCTGTCCAATTTTATTGCTGTATGAGCTGCAGTTATCATCCTTGGTTATGATTGTTGTCTAGGTAAATGGGTTAGTGTTGTGTGGTCATTTTAGTTCGGATACCAAATTAGGTGTCAATCTATGTATCTAATCTTCTACAATTAGATTTGGGGATGTTCTGAGCTGACTACGCTGGGGGTAAACTGTAGAAGTGGAACACACCAAAGTTCTTATCTTAGGTCAGGGCACTAGAGTGGAGAAGGCAGTAGAACTCATTACATCAAAAGTGAAAAGTGATGAAAATAAGGTCCTGTTTTTTTTTATCAATGCTAGTATCATGGGAAGCATTGTCTAGCTTCCCCTTCCCTGAGAAAAAGGATTTTGGGTGTCAAAATGGCAGGAACAAAGAAAAGTCTTCTTATTGAATCTACTCTGATTTTTTAACTGTTCTCTTTCGGTGATTTCAGGTTTTCAGGCTGCAAGTAAATAATGGGATTCCTATTAAGAGTTGGTTTACTGATCCATCAGATTGCGCACTAATTTCATTACTACCCTTCTTAGAGACCCTGGTTGATGCTGATGATGTCCGGCCCATAATTGCAAAGAGATTTGGTAACAAGGAATAAAAGAGCTTCTTTTTCCTTACTAGCTTGAATTTTGCTCTTTCTTCTGGTTTATCTTTTAAGCAAAATTTGGTCTCTGATTTAGAATGTCCATTTTCTTTTCTCTTCAAGCTTTTGATATATTTAACTATAGAATAAACTAGTGTTTGTCTCATTCTTGGGTCAGCTCTTGGTGATTGGACCCTTTCCTTTTCTCCTCTAAGCTCACAACTCCATGGGGTGCTCTTTCTAATTTTCCCAAAAGGTAGTTGTAGTGAATGTCTCCCTTTCATTTTACTGTACAGTTGAAGTTGCAACCAAACTCATAAGGGCGTGTATATGAACTTTATCTTGTGAAATATAATTTTGCAAAACTCTTGTTTGCAATCTTAATTGGTGCTCATCTACATGTACTGCTATCTTTTGTGTTAGTTTTTCTTCAGTATGAAAATATTCAAATTCTAGGCTAGCAGTAATAAATTAGAACCTTGAACCTGAAACTTCTAGGCCCATTCCTTTCTACATGGCTTCTTTAGTCTTGAAATATTGTTGAGGCTTCATAGTTACTTCATCAAGCATAATTATTTATCTTCTGAGATCATAGTTTGACTATTGTTTAACTTGCATATCTTAACATCTTTTTAAGGCGAATGATGGTTGATAAGCAGGGAATGGTTTCTATGTATTTCAAGAAGCTTTGTGAACAGACTCAATCAGTATAGATAATTTTATAGTTTTTAAAGGAGCAAGTTAGTTTATATTATTTAAGAGAGTAGGTTTAAAAGCAAATATTTTAATGATACACCTGATTTAATTGCATGGCCATCTATTATCACTTAACGCCATGGAAAGTAAAAAAAAACTTAAGTCTTATTTAAACAATACTATTTATATTGCACAATTTTATTTTATCTGTGTTATGGATTTTTTATGCACTGATTTAATTTTCAAGTTTTGTTATGGATTTTTTATGCGCTGATTTAATTTTCAAGTTTTCTTATCAATTATTGCTCATTTAATTTTTACATTTTCATGTCCTCATATCTTTTAAGCATCCAATTAGATCTTGATGATTGGACATACCTTCATTCCTCTGATTAAATGTGCACTATCTCAAGTTGGTGTGTGGTTTGATAGGGGGTGGTTGCTTAGGCAGGATGATTGTCGGCAAGCTGTCTGCGAGTAAATTACACCTTAAATGTGGCTTATTAAATGTTTCTCCTCAGTGTTTACATGTTGCTTATTTGCAATGCATAGCAATGCTTCCTTGATAATGATACTCGTCCTTTTGATAATACATATCATGCTTCAGGGCCTTCTTACTCCTTTCGGTACAAATTCTTCGAGAGATGATCATAGCCAGAGAAAGTGTGGATTTTAAAGTTGAGCACAACTAGGTGTGGTTCATTAGATTTGGAGGAATTAAGGTTATCTTTAGGTACTCAATTCACTTGGCATGCCTTATGAACATGTGGCTGTAGCTTATTGGTTAGAATCCCCCCCCCCCCAATCCCGAGGATTATCAATAGCCAATGTGAAAATTTATGTGAGTTTTAGGTTTGATATCCTGAGACTATGAGAGTAAGGGATCTGGAGTTAGTGCTATGCATTTGAGTCTGAAATATGATATATAAGGGTGGATTATGTAAATATCCAAATCTGATTAGGGTGACCATGTAGGTCTTTTTGAAGGCCATCAAGCGGATTGTTAAAGGAACACGGGTTTGAAATGCTCCTTCGCCCATGGTTTGGGAAGAAAATGGTGACGAAGTGTCTGATATACAAAAAGACCTGCGTGCCTGTCATATTAACATCTGCTGAATGATCTTTTCTCTTTTGTAATTTCGCATGCCTTATCTGCAGGTCATTTGAGGAAACATACTAGATTATCTGCTAATGGAAAGTATAGGTACGTTGGGTTATTTTGCTATTTTTTCCTGTTACTTTGTAGATAGGGCACTTTGCTACAGAATGGACTCTGCTGACAATTCATTGTTCTATGAATTTACTAAGCAATGTTAAGAACGGATTTTGTTGTGTAGTCTTGTTTGTATCCTGATAAGAACGGATTGGATGCCTGGTCAGTTTGTGTTCTTAAACCAATGACTGATCTCTATGTAAACTAGCATAGAACATCCAATTGGTATAATTGCTGCTATACTAGTAGTTATTTCTCCAATATTTGCAAAAGGGCAGAGCATGATCTGATGGTCTCTATATGTGTTGCGTTAGCTCAGTTTCATTGCCTTTCTGTGTATCTTCACTGTATTTAATTTGAATTCTGGGATTGCCTTTTTAATTTGCTTAGAGTGAAATGCATATGCCAAATCATTTTGCCTACGGATTGTTGAATAAAACGTGTATTTTTTTAGCACTGGTTTTTCCTGGAGAGATGGAGGGTTGTGCAGCCACCAAATCCTTCATGCTTGTTCCAAAATGGGAAAACGTCTTGCGCTTTGCAGTGTTAGTAACAGTTGCGCTAGCATCTGCCATGTATCTTGGCATATGACATGCAAATACCATCATCACTAACAATAAGAACTAGCGTCGGAAAGTCAAGCTAGCCTTAGTTTTGAAGGGAAAAAATGAAAATTGAACGGAACCCTCGCTGAAAACTGGAAAGGAGGCAAGTGAAACTGACTGCGCGTACATCCCAGTCCCAGACGAGCATATTTTTTTGGATCAATAATGAAGATGTCGTTGTGAGAAAGGCAGCTAGGTGTATCGCCTGTATTCTGCCAAGTAGAACCCCAGGGCAGCTGCTGCAATAATACATACAGACTACAAGATCTTGAACTCATAAAAACATCAAAAAAATAAAAGTCTCTCGCTGTTAGCAATTTGCATGATTTGTCCCTGCAACAAATTGGTCTTGTAAACGCCAGGATGGGATCATTATGAAAGATGTATCCCAAAACTGAAAGATGAAGGCCATGCCACTGGCTGAAATCATAGACGTGTAAAAGCTAAAAGATTACAATTTCTATCAAATCAACTGTCACAACCCAACATTTCATGGCATCAATGAGGAATTTTCTTTTTTTAATACTTGGACAAAGTTTTCTTTATACGAAAACTCTTCCAACCATTACACAAACGCAATCTGCACTCTATAAGATTTTCTTTCCAGTTAAATCTATATTTTGCATGCATATCAATCACACAAGGAATTTTTTTTTTTTTTTTTATCAAAACAAAGGATTTATCCCATTAAACAAATTTGTGGCCCTTTGAATTAATAAAATTAAGTATTTGGGAAATCTTCTTATAGTTATGGTGTTATTGGTTTTTGAAGATTTTGATTTATAACAAACTCCATTATTATTTGTTCTTGTCTGTGTCAATTAATATCAGAATCTAACCATTCTTAGTAGTTAGTTATTATGTGCTATTAAATGACCATGGTTGGGAGAGATGGTCGTAGAATATAACATGCTCATGTAGGAGGGGATGAGGAGGAGAGTGATAAATAGAAAACATGCAAAGACAAATTACATAATTGACCCATCAATTACAAATGATAAAATTATATATGCAAGTTGAAGAATTATCATGTCGATAGGCTTTGCAGTTGTTGTTAAAAAAATAGGTTTAAGAAAAATATTTTTAGTTGCGATTTAAAAAAGAAAATAAGTTTTAAAAATACGAGTTTGGTTAAAATTGACATGCATGAGATAAATTTTTATATGCAAAATAATTGAAAATTAAGTAGATGTCCATTAATGAAGTTATTTGAATTTTTATAAAATCAAGATTTGAGATGCAATTATGTATAAACGAAAAAATCAGAAGCTATTTAACTAATCAAACAAATGTTTTTTTTCTATAGTTAAGCACAAGTTACTACGATATAAAATGCTCCCAAAGAAGAAAAACAAAAAACCACCATTTCATCGGACAGCCATGCAATCAGCTTTTGTTTTTCCTGGAAAGAAAGGAAGAAGAGGAAGAAAAACCATGGGAGCCAAACACACAGCTGGTAGTCTTTCGCTACTAGAACAGACTTAATTAACATTCAAAGCCTGAATATATTCTTGATATCTTCATATTAAAATGATTTAAAATAAAAAATATTTAAATTTTACTGAATAATCTGATTTAGTTGCCATAAATATAGTTATAAACTTCATGGATGGTTATTGTCTTCTGGTCTTTCCATTTCCTCCCCCACGTTCTCTCATTAATTTGCAGCCTCCTCACTTTCAAGTAATTTAACGTTCAAATTAATTGGACGCCATGTCCATCGATCCCTGTATAAATCACTCAGCAATCTCAATCACACGTTACCTGACCAAAGACTACTCTCTAGCTACAGTATCACGCTCGAAATTAATGGCTTTTAGCCTTAAGCTCTCTCTTTTCATTGCTTTCTTGGCATGCAGCAGCTTGGACTGCTACAAGGCCAGGGCACGACCATCGGCCTCAGTCTCAAACCTTATGGCTCGCTTAAAACTAGACGGAGACTCACAGAATGATTGCTGGGACTCTTTGGTGCAACTACAAGCATGTTCAGGGGAGATTATTCTTTTCTTCCTGAACGGCGAGACTCAGCTTGGTCGTAGCTGTTGCCAGGCCTTGAGGACCATCGGTGAACATTGCTGGCCTAACATGATTGACACACTCGGGTTTACAGCTGAAGAGGGACAAATTCTTGAGGGATACTGCGACAAAGCTGCCGATCCCACTACTCCGTCACCACCAGCACCATCTGTAATGCCTGCTAAGGTTGTTCCAAAGCAAACTTAATTTGCTTCCTTGATTAGACTTCGAGATTGGCTGTAAGTGGTGCGTGTGATTGTAGCAGCAGCAATAAAACACACTCTTTCCTAGCGTTTCTACGTTATATAACCAAGCTCTCTAGTTTTTGCTATATATATGTAGAGTACTGGCACGCACGTTTCCATGGCCATTTCTCTCATCTTCATCGATTTCTTAATTTGGCATGTTACGTTAACTGAGAACAAGCTAGGGTATTAATTCTAGTTTATTTCACGATCCAGTTGTTTTCAACGAATTATTCACCAATGATCTTAGCAGCCTCGCGATTGAGAAAATCTCGGGCTCGCACTTCAAATCTTTTTTAGATTAATTTGCTGAACAAACCAGTTCAATGGCAGCAAGGTGGATTGCATTTTAAATAGATGGAAAAATTGGAATATTAAATAAAAAGCAATTTCAAATCATAATTGGATTTACGTAGATGGATTTTATTTATATAACCAACGCCGGGCACTTGGTATATGTATAAACAAAAGGAAATTTAATAATAAAATTCCAAGATTGCATTTTATTATCATTATTACTGTCACCTTCCACATGGGTTTGGTAATTTACCTAAAACTCAGATCAAGAGCAAGCAAGATGTGACAACAACACACGCAACAGCTATGGTGGCAACAACTGAACCTTGCTCAAATGCTCTCTGCAAATTCCCTATCCGTGAAAAATGCTGGAAAGCCAAATAGGCTGCAATCACCAAGCCAACAATAGCACCTTCTTGCTTTCCCCTGTAAACACAAAACATCGCAAGGAATATTAAGTTAAAAAAAAAAATGAAATAGACATGATTCTCTCTCTTGATAAACACATCCATCTTACCTTATGTTCATAACTTGATAAGGAGCCACAATTACCAAGAGCAACGCCATAAACGGCAACTCAAGTTCACCTGTGAAAAAAAGAAGACCCAAGATTCAAACTTTTAAGAATTCCTTACCCGTGGTTAAAATACATCAAAATCAACTATATAACATGCGGCGATCCTCCTTAAAATTATAACATGGGATTCTGTAGAAGTTAAATTGAGGAAGAGAATTAACCGGGAAAAAAGAAAAAGAGACGGAAGAGAAGGGCAAGAAATGCAGTCCAAATGCCATATTCACCCCTGCAAATTTTGAAACACCAAACTTGTAGCATAAATCGTCCACCAACCCACAATACAAATCACTCACTGAATTTAATTAATATAAAAAAGTAACATTTTCTTACAGAATAATTATCATTAACACAGTTCATAATCATATCGATGATAGCATAAAATAAAATAAAGTACTTGATCCATGAAATGACGGCTGGCGGTGCTTGGAGAGCAAATAAAGGAACAAGAAAGGACTTTTGGACAGCAGTGCCTTTTGCCAGCACCAACACCCTGTAAATAATTTAATCCAATTAAAAAGGAAAGAAGAAGGAAGCTCAAACAACAAGAGAGAGAGTGATTAATGATTATAGAGAGGTACGCAGAAGAGAGAGCGGAAATCCAGGGGAGACTAGGAGTAGTGAGGGATCCAGCATGACAAACAGCACCAAACCCTCTTCCCGATTCCTTCCTCTTTATCTTCATCATCATTTCATTGCTCTTTATCGATAATCTGTACATATTGTATAAACATAATTAGAAAATGAAACAAGCAAAAACAAATAACAGTAATGATTAGTAGTGAGAAGAGACCTACCTAAGAGGATTGAAGGTGGTGAAAGAGCTCGAGAGTGGTGTGACTGTAGGAGACCTAAGAGGGTTTTGTATAGAAAGAAACTGCTTCTTCTTGCTGCCGCTGCTGTCGGCGAGAAAGAAAGACTGTGCAGCTGGTGGTGATACAGATATCAGCATACTCATCTCTCTCTCTCTCTCTCTGTATTTTCTTGTGAGGAGTGAGGCTCACTCCTCTCCCTATAAATAAGTAGTGAGCCAACCAGCCAATAGAACAAATTTGAAAATTTAATTTTTTAGAGCTTTTTTATTTTAATTATTTATTTTTGTATTTTAAAAATATATATAAAAAATTATTTTTTTATGTTTTTCTATTATTTTAATATATTAATATTAAAAATAATAATATTATTTTAATATATTTTTAAATAAAAAAAATCTTTATAACAATAACACACAAGATATTTGTCGCAGGGGGGGTATTAGGCTAATAGCAATGCAACAAGTGTGCGGTGACTGATTGATATGCACAAATTGCCACTTTCATTACTGCTTTGAGCTCCAAATCCTTAATCATCCCTCTACTTCTACTAATCTAATTTTAATTCTAGGCATAGCTCAATATATAACTATTTTATCAATTAATAACTCATGTTAAAAATATTTAAGACTTCTATAAAATGGTATTGTTTCTTAAAAATAAAATACAATTTGAATAATTAAAAGTTTGAAAAATAAATGAAAATCGTTACTGAAGTTTTTTTTTTAAAAACATTAAGGGTAAATCATCTAGTGATTTTGGTTTAAGACCATCTATAGTTTGAGGGTATTTCTTGAATTTTTCTTTTTAAATTTTTAAATTTTATCCTTCTAATCTCGATGTTACCTCTAACTATATATTAAAAATCCTAGTTTGTGAATTTTATTGTTTAGATTTTTTTTTAAGTGTCTTTTTAATTATGAGATATTATAGCATGTATATATATAGGGATCTGAGACTTGAAAGAAAAAAATTAGAATGGGAGAAAAGTGAGAAACATAATTATGCAAAAAAAATGTTTTTTTGTTAGGTAAATTACCACAACCATATTATAAAAATATTATAAAAACTCCATTTCTTGTTCAAAATGCACTTAATAACGATTTTAAGAAGATAGTTAATTTGTTTTAAAAAAATTACAGAATTAGAGAAATAATATAAAGAAATGGACATGATTATTTTTAATACATGAATGATATTATCTTAGTATTCTTTCTTTAATTCTTAAAATTTTATTGTTCAATTATCTTTTAAATAGTAATTAAGGACTATTTTATATATATAAAAGGGAATTTTTGTCAAATATTCACACTTTTACATGGTGTATATATATGTACTTTAAAGGGATGTTGTAATTTTATTTTTATTTTTTATTAGCTATCTAACTTGGTAGTAAAGGATAAGATTGAAACTTCATATTTAAAAATTCTACAATACAAAATAGAAGTGGGAGATTAGAGAATCTATACGGGTGAAAATGTAGTTTACCCTATATATTTGGATAAAAACAACTAAAACTGAAGGCAAATTGCATGTTGCTACATGTTTTTTCTATAATTTTTTAAATAGTTATCTCTAATTTTAGAAAAATTAAAATAGTTGACAATAGGTATTTTGGTCTTTATATTTTTAAAATACAATAAAAAATAATTTTTTTTCTCGTAGAAGAAATGAGCCATAGACCCAGGGGCCTTTTGGTATTTTAAAATAGTTTTTATGGTAAATCTTGGAAACGTGGACCATAATCTCGTCCTTTTCTCTTAAAATATTATTTTTAATCAATAAAGTAATTAGTGGATGCTTATAGCATGCCAACGCATGAGAGGTGCTCGTGCTTTTTGGGTAATGCTTATGGCATCTTCTAGTGACCGAAGCAGCCCTTCCATCATGTCATTGATGCATTGTCGTGTTCTCTTCTATCATGTGTGACATGTGTTGTCATTGGCAGGGTGAATTATCATCAGTTGGTCTTTTTTTTTTTCTCTCTCATTCCCCAAAAAATACAGGTCTATGTTGTTTGTTTTTAGTATTTTAGTTTTAGTCCTTATTCTTTTGATTTCTATTTTTTTTTGTCTTTTTATATAAGTTTTATTTGTTTTTCAATTTGATCCTTCAATTCCAACTAGTCATATTTTCTTTTTTTCAATTTGGTCCCTATTGTTTTGATTTTTGATTTTTTTCCTTAACCCTTTTGTAAAACTTTTATTTATTTTCAATTTAATCCTCAATTCTAATTTATCATATATAATACTTTTCAATTTGGTCCTTCTGCTTTTAATTTCTGATTCTTTCATTGACCTTTTTATATAAGTTTTATTGGTATTTAATTTCATCATTCAATCCAAGTTCACGACATATTATTTTTTACAACTTAGTCCAAATTCTTTTGATTTTTTTAATCCTTTTGTTAAGGTTATTATTCTTTTCAGTTTAACTCTTAAATTGAAAATTTATTTTTTTCCTCTATTTTATTTCTTATTTCAATTTTAACCCTCATTTTTTTAATTGCTATTTTTTTTATTTTGCTTCTTATTGTATAATTTTTCTTTTCCTAATTTTGTCATTTGGCTTTTCATTTCTTGGGGATTGGGTTTCAATGTTTTTTCCATGCAAGGTACTCCCGGTCTAATGACTCAGGTCACAGGTTTGAAAAGTTAACATGAGTTGACATCATTTTTTTTTGCTTATTTTCTTTTCTAGTTTTGTCGTTTAACATTGTTTTTTTTAAAAAAAAAATTGGCTTTGTCATTTTCTTTAATTTCCTTTTTATATCGGGTTATCCTAATATCATGACGTCGGACGCAAGTTTGACGGGTTAGCCTAGACTAGGTTGCCCTTTAATTCTTAAATTACATGTCTATCATGCTAACTTGAGTTGACTCACACTATTCTTTTATCTTTTTTTTTTTATCCTATTTTGACCTTCCATGTTTAATTGGCTGAAAATTGAACAATATCGTTTTTTGTTTTTGGATAAAGGTTTTTTTTTCTTGTTATTGCGGTTGTTTTTTTGTGTATTTTTTATCCGCTTGTTATCTTTGTTTTTTTTTTTATATTCAAATAAACGTAGCTTACTTAGCGTGTAAGAATGTGTAAGAATTATTTGTAAAATGTGTAAGAATTTGAGTCGTTGATAAATTATTTAATAATACTTAGCGTTACCATCTCTAAATGTTACATGTATTTGTATCTATTTTAGAGAGTCCCGATCTAATTGCTTTTCTCGCGATGCTCTTGTAAACGCAATGTTCCTGGTAAGTAGTATTGGTGTGATAGCCAAGCTTTCCTTTTCATTCGTGTCGAGTGCAATTTAAATTAAAAACAAAGGGAGTACAACTATGTTGAGAGGATATGATGGCAAAAAGGATTGATATGGGTATCGGTATGATTTGAGGATCGCTAAACTACGATGTACATCTTTACTCATTAAGGATTCAAGTATAAGCAATGTAAAGTAGGCCTTCTGTTTTCACTCAAGTTGCTATTTGTTGCAAAGTAAGAAGCTCATCCGATCTGTTATTTAAATGGCAATAAGATTTGTATGGTTCAATTCTAAACGAGTTAGGAGAATATGAACAATATGGCAAAATGCTTTAAATGTCCGATCAAATTACTTTCAAGACTTCCAAGATCTACGTAACTATCTTATGATTTAAGACAAATGAACATAGGTTGAGTTTATTATAGGAAGCAAAGGAATTGAAATCGTTGGTGAAAAATTGCTTCTGTGTTTTAGTGTCTATAATACTTTTATCCTCTTCTGGTCTAAGATTATTATCAGGTGACACAATTTATGAGGTTCACCGCTTCTTTGGCCGACTTGGTGGCGTGTGTTGAAGCATGTTCATTTGCTACGCGGGGAATAACATAAATCCCTCATTCTTGGATGAAATAAATTCGTCTAGTAATTACCACGAGCATTATTGTAGTCTTACCGGTCCCAATTGTTTATTATCGTTTACTCTTTCCGTGGGTGATGATTCTGTCTGGTACTAACTGCTAATTCATATATTAAATCGTATACTTCGAGCACACAGGCTGTAAAAGCAATCCTAAAGCAAGACAAGCTTGTCCGATGCTTTTGAATGCTAAAAATTTGAGAGAATATAACTAGTTAACTTGTCTACGAGCACAAGAACCTAAGACATAGACATTCTACGGTCTTCTTCATTTTCTTCTAGTTTCTTACCAACCAAAAAGCATAGTAGGGGAAATAGATTGTAACATTTTATGGCGAGGACAAATCCTCGAGAAAATATGTGGTTGTTGATTCTCACTGCTTATGTTTGAAGTTCATGAAATTTGGTGGCAATCAAGGAAGGCGTCATCATCTCGTTGAGGGTAACCATAGACTGAATTTCCATGCCCTTAGAGATGTTTTGTTGCAAGAAGTGATCCCACGATGCCGGTTGTAGAGAAGAGGAAAAGTAAAGTGCATGAAACAGAGGTGGTGAGGCTGGGCCGGCCGACTGGTTCCGCACGCCATAAACTGTTGGTGGTCCACCCGGTGAGGTTATTGTGGGAGTCATCATTGTTGGGGTTGGGGGAGTTGTTGTGGTTGGGGGAGGTGGTGCTGGGTTGACCGGTGGACTTATGCTGCATTTTCCAAAAACATGAATTGAGTTTTCTATTGCATGATTTTGGTCATAGGAATGGTTTTAAAATGGATATGAAAGCTTACCTGGGTGTTGTGGGTGATGATGCATAGTGACGGTTTCCCACTTTGCAATAGGTACGGTGCAAACAGAGAAGTTAAGGAATCTCATAGGAAGCAAATTATGTGGATTCAAGCTCAATCATTTAAGGATTCTGAATGGCCAATGAACTAAAAGCAAGGAAACTAATAGTAGATAAAAATTTAGGGGATTCGTGGCTAAAAGATGAGTTAGACCATAAGCCACAAGTCATAGCTATGAAAAATAATTTTGGAAGGGGAAACAGGGTTTCCTAAACAGAAAAACATTTTTTTTTCAAGAGAAGAGACCTACCAAGCAGTGAATTTAGGTTATGGACGGTAATAATTGTAAACGGATCGGATTTCAAAACTTCTCGCGGCATGGCAAAATGATATTTTGTCATCTTACTTGGATCGGTGGTGGTAAGGCTGTCTTTGTTCCGCCAAAAACACTAACTTGTGGGAACTGGATTTTTCCGGTAGTAGCTATTGAAGGCATAAGAAGCATGATCACGGATGGTGTTTGGATTATAACAACTTCCACCCGGTTGAAGTGCGGAACGATCTGTACCACCATAACCACAAGCATAGTCAATAGCTACACTGCAAGCGGTTCGAAGCGGTTAGGGCGGCAATACACCATGCTCCTCCCGATGAGGTCGGATTTGTGGTAGTTGGGGGATTTGTGGTAGTTGGGGGGGTTCATGGTGGCTGGGGGAGGGTTCATAGTGGCCGGGGGCACCATAGCGGCGGGGGCACCATACCCGGTGGGGCGTTGTAGGTATTGGGTTGGTTCCAATTGGTGTTGGAGGAGAGTCTACTGGATTTACTACGGGAGTTGTTCCCGAACCCGGATTTGTTGGATTGATAATGGGAACCCCTCCCGTGCTCGCATCTAGTTGGATGGCGGTCTCGAATATGAGATGAGCATCCTGTTTTCGTCGCCTACTACTTCATATTTTTGGATTGGTTTCAAAATCAGCATTTCAACAACACTTGGATGACCTGAACAAATCAAAAGCGGGATCGATTTCTATCTTTTCTTTTATGTTGAGCAGGACAAGTTATTTTCATCTTGTTCCATGTTAATGGATGAAAATGAAGTTTTATAGCATTCATCCTAAACCCATAAATTTTCACCAACTCCCTGATTTGCTAAAAGCGAAAACACGAGAAAATGGGTTTCATCAATCGAAAAGCACGAGTTCGGCATTCCTTTCTCGAGAGAAAATGGAAAAAGAGTGAGTTTCAAAATCAAATGTTTACGGATTCTTACGAGAATTGGGTTTCATGCAATCGAGAAAAGGCACAAGAATTCATGCACTAAGATGTAGTTTACGGCATGATCACAAGCAACGAATTTCTATGTAGATTTCTATTTTTGTTCATTGTTTAAACAAAAACGCTACCATCTAACAGAGGAGAAATGTTTATAACAATCTTGTTATAGGATCCTCTATTTTGAGACACATGAAGGTACATACATATATGCATGGTTATATAAACACGAGCACATAATATTGGTATGAAGAAAACGAGAGTGCAATGCTGGAAACCGAAAGAAGGAAATGCCAATCACCTGGATAGAGGAATAGATACAAGAGGAAGATTGTGAAACATTGAACGGCTCCTCCGGAAGCCATATTGTCAAGAAGGCATTGCATTGCGGTGTCAGTAGTGTGGTTTTGGAATTCTTCTTATTTGTTTAGAAGAATGAGATACAAACCAAGTTAGGAGCAATGGAGTTATTACAAAGAACAAGAGCTTAAATATCATGGTGGCACAAGTTATATAAATAAAACTCGAAGAATCAAAGCTTCCTTGGGTCATAGAGAGAAGGAAGAATATCAGAAAACTTGAGAAATGAGGCATTGGGGTAGTTAAATTTTGCAAGCAAGAGAAGGTACTGAAAAAAAAGGATAAAAAGGAAAAAGGTAAAAAAGCAATCTGTTCTGCTGGGAATATATGCATATGTGATTGTGATGCTATGGCAGTTTTCCCTTCTCTTTCTACTGTTTTATGGTACTGAATCAAAAAATTAAAGGCATGTTGAGATTTTTTATGTTACGCTTCACCCTTTTCCAATATATATATATAAAGATGAGTTGTAACCCTAGCTATTTGTTGTTAGCCTGATCAATTTACAAATTGCAAAAAAATAAATAAAAAATCATGATTCCTTGAATAAGAAGGATGCAAAGTTAAGGATACCATCTATTTTTAGGCATAAATTCAAAGCTTATGGAAACTTTCTACTATTATATCATAGTTGGTAGGGAAAGCTTGAGATTGTGCTTGGATGCTGCTGCTTCCTTTCCTTTCCTTTTGTTAGGCTGGCCTTGTTTGAAACAAAGAAAAAGAGAGGGCTTCTTTCACAACGAGTAAGCTCAGGGCTTATGTTTTATTCGCCACTACTGATGCTTTTTTAGAAAACTATGGTGCTGCTTTTGGATGAAAATAATTCTAGATTGGTTCCAAATTCTAAAACAATTCATCCTTTTATATAATTCAAATATCAATTTATCTCTCTCATGTTTTACATTTTATGTAACTCTACTGCCACCACCACCACCAGTCCCACCGCCACTCATCCACAAGCTCCGCTACCCCAACCACCTTGTCCTTCGTTACTCATCATGTCACCTTCACAACTCTACTCTTCCAGTGCCACCATTGCACCAATCCCATCTTATATCTTAATCGCAGAAAACAATCACTATGATTCCATGTTCTGTCCTCATTAGTACTACCACATCCATTTTCGTGCACCACAACGATCATTACCAACTGTTATCTTTACCAATCACCAAGACATTATCACCAATTGCAATGATTATATGACAGTAGAAGATTTTTATCGAAGAAAGAAACCGCAAATTACATGTTCTAAATAAAGGAATCTCGAAAGTATGCCCTTTTATAAGCTGAAGGAAAATAAAATTACATGTTCTAAATAAAGGAATCTCGAAAGTATGCCCTTTTATAAGCTGAAGGAAAATAATCACGCATCCCAGTACTACAAGAGAAAGAAGAAACAGCCTTGATTCATCATTGGTTACAACGGAATTTTCCCAATGCATCTTAGAAGGAAAATATTAAATTTAAAAAAAATTACAATAAACAGCTACATAGATATGCGAGAGATCGGATGGTAGTGCATGTATAAAATTCATCATCTTATTGCAGGAAAAGTGGATATATATCATCACGCCTCCTTGCATATCTCCAGAATTGAAAACCATACTCGTAAAGCTAAAAAAATAGAAGTACAAGGATAAGAAGTCAATATTTGCCATGAAGGATCAGATAAAAAAAGGTTAATCACCAACTTCCATTAGGAAATAAGACTGGGTGTCAAAAATGCTTCATCATATCCTTCAAACACAAAGAAAAGAAAAAAAGAAAAAAGAAAAAAAGACGAGAACTACTATCTTGTCAACGAAACAAGAAAACCAAAAAAAGGATTCACACGTTAACAAAGAAATAAATAAAAAAACGGGAAAGAAATTGTTTCAGATATTAAGGGATCAGCTAAAAGGTCAATCTTTATCACCACCTTCCATCAACAGATGAAGGTCAAAAGATATCACCATGTCCCTATCAATCCAGTAAAACAGAATCCAACCACACGCCCCAAAAAATAAAAATAAAATAAAAAACTAATTCACAAAATTTTAAAGAAGAAGAAAACCATAAAATTACTCGGAAAAAAAAAATAGTTGTTTAGCCTAGAGAGGATCAGCTAGTCGATCGCTAGCTCACCATGTTGCAACCAAAGAAAGAAGCAAGTGAGACTGGGTGTCAAATGGGATCTTCATTTCAAGGCTAAAAGAAAAGACCATTTTTAAAAAAACAATGTGAATAAAAGGAATCAGACAAACAAAAGTCAATCACCACCTTGCATCTCAAAGTGCAAGTAAGACTGGGGCGACAACAATTATCATCATTTTCCTTTCAAGACCCACTCCCAAATGTTCTAAGCAAAAACAACAGGATCAGCTACGTATACATATACCTTGACAGAGATCTTGCGGTCACTTTGTGGCCTCTTGAACTTCTTAACTCTCTTCTTAACAATCTTCTTCGTAAGCAACGGCACCGCCATTTTCACTTACCTTCCGCGTTTAAACAAAACACGAACCACTTATCTTTGTTAGCTATTTACTTATTATATTGTAATGGGATTTCGAGAAAGACTAGACGAAAATAAGAAAGACAACTCACAGTGATTTGCTACGCCGCCGAGGTTTCAACTTTGAGGTTTGGCTCCAGCTTTATATAGAGCGAGAAGCAAAGCATATTAGGGTTTTTTTCCACTCGGATCAAATTTAAAAAGATCAACGGTGGAGAATTATGGTTCTCTTGATTACCTGGCATGAACCTGTTTGTTTGGAAACAGTAGATGGTGGTTGGGCCATATGGGATTCTTTGGAAGCCCATTGTTTAGACAACGCCATTTTAGACGATTTTTCTTTATTTTTCTTGGACTTTTTGTTGTCGCTGGCATGGTTGCCCGTCTAAGTATTTTTGTAAAAAAAAAAAATAATGTTATTAAACTTGGATTTTATTTGATATAATAATTTGATGATTTATTTATTAATCCAGTTTTTAATTCAGTTTAGATTTTAAATTAAATTAAATTAAATAAAAGTTAATTCAATCAATTTAGCAAATCTATACTTGATATAGTTGACCCAATCAAAACTCATAATTTTTTAAAAAAATTCAACACAATGTCATCTTAATATTTTTTTAATAGAAAAAAGACAATATAGGTTTATCGGAGTAGACTAAGACTAACATGTAACGCTGAAAGATCTTTAAACACCTGTAGTTTAATTATTTTAAAAATAACAATAATATGTATATCAAAGGTTTTAATGTTATGGGATTTTATCCACATTAATTTGAAGTAACACTGGATTAACCCGTCAAACTAAGTTAACCCGTCAAGCCCGAGATACATGTCATGAAAGTCTGATAATTAAATAGAAAGAAATTTAACATTAACAAACTAAACTAAACGAAAAAAATTAATTAAAAAGAAAAAAAATTCCGGGTTAACCCGTCAAACCAGGTTAACCCGGAAAACCCTTCAAATCAGGTTAACCCGTCAAACCTGGGATTCGCGTCATGAAAGTTTGATAACTAAATACAAAAAAAATTGACGGGTTTACCCAGAATTAACTGGATTAACCCGTCAAACCCGGGATACGTGTCATGAAAATCTGATAATTAAATAGAAAGAAATTTAACATTAACAAACTAAAGTAAATGAAAAAAATTAATTAAAAAGAAAAACAAATTCTGGGTTAACTCGTAAAATCAGGTTAACCCATCAAACTCAAGATCTGTGTCATGAAAGTCTGATAACTAAATAAAAAAAATTTAACATTAACAAACTAAATTAAACAAAAAAAATTCATTAAAACAAAAAAATTTAAAAAAAACTCAGCGTTCCATTTACTTTTTAGTATATGTTATAATATAATATAATATATTAATAATGAGAAAAGTCTAAAAGGCGTGGGAAAACTACAATACTTTTCCCACGTTTTTTAGAGTATTGTTAATGGACTCTTTGGATGCAAATATAACTTGAAGATGTCTAAGGTCAATTTAATATAATCAAGTTCTTATAAAATTTAATTTGACATCATAAAAATAAATTTCATCTAAAACTATTTTTCAATTATAAATTCTTGTAATCCAATTTCTGTACATTGTGGAAACCTATACATAGTGAATAATATCTTATAAGAAATTTATTTATTAAATATTTTTATATTATCACCCATTTTCATTTCAAATGAACAGTATAAACATTATCGCATTAAATCACTCTTGGATGGCTGAAAAAGATAGAGTTCGTTTTTGGATTTAAAAAGCGCACTTTCATTCATTTTTACTTAAAAAACATAAAAATAAATAAAAAAAAAAAAAAAAAAAAAAACACGCCAGCGAAATTTTCTTCTTCCTCTCTGTTCTCTACCAACTGCATTTAGTCCCTAAATTTTGTATATTTAGTTCCATTATTATGATTTAAATGAGATTAAATACTATTATTTTGATCAAACTCATTCAAAAATAAATATTTAATTAATTGATATTTAATGAATTAATATCTTAAAAAAATATCAACCTTTTTTATTCAATTAACTTTGATTAAACTTGAAGGGAAAAAAACAAATCATAAGGGGTTGAAATTTTTTTAGATATTAATTTATTAGTTATGAATCAATTTAATGTTTATTCTCAAATGAAATTGCCCAGAATAAGAGTATTTAATCTAATTTAGATCATAATAATGAACTATATTTAATTAAATATGGAACGAGTTTTATTTCTTTTTTATTTTGAAAAAAAAAAACAACTCTAAGAAACTTGAACCATTTCTCCATTTTCCATTTGAGGGTGTAACCCTGAGCAGGAGCATGCTAACTGATGTCTCCCACTGTTCTCTGTCCACCTCTCCACTACCTAGGTAAAACCCGCTCAAATGACTTTCCGGGGAAAATAATTACATAGAACTAATCCCATAAAATTTGATTTACACACAATCTATACATTTTTTTTTTTTTTGGGGGGGGGAATAAATAATTCTTGTTATTCTGTTATTTCCATTACACAAATCTTCTCCAGAGGGCAAGCATTCAAGGAACTGTGAATAGAAGAACGAAGTTCATGTGAGTTGGGAGTTGACGGGACAACATCAACCCACTCCTTGCCAACCATCTCCACATGCAGATTTGGCTTCGGGATTGCATAGAACTGGAGTTTATGGATTTGTTGCGCCAGCAACCTCATGAAATTCAAGGAAAATATCATGTCAAAACTTTCTTCTAAATCTTTTGTATCTTCAACGATTTTGATCCCTATTTCTGCTTTGCGGGACTCGACAAACCCAAGTAGAAGTGGACTCCCAGTAACACAATTTTGGCTGCTACTGCATATCTGGAAGAAGGTGCTGCAACTAGTCAAATAACTGTCACGGCAATCACACACAGATGTGACGTTGAAATCTATAATCTTGATACAGAGCTCTATCCTTTACCTAGGCTGAAATCATCTATTCCCCAAGAGACGACCAAAAGTTGTCTATCATGATGAGAAAGCCATATTTCTTTGGAAGGTTATACCATGGAGAATTTGATGATCAGTTTGGTTATTTGAAAAGCATGTCTGTGGTCTTAGCATGCTGTGATTGCAGATAATAGGAGAATGATGATACAAAGGTTTTTTTTTTTACTTCATGCAGAGTTATTTTATAAACCTCAAATATGCTGCCTAATGCAGATTGTTGATATCCGTGTACAATCCTTCTAACATGATATTGCGAGAAAAAAAAGGTGCTACCCACTAGCAGAAGTTTTTTGTCCCACTTGTTTGTAATTTGGATGGTGTTAAATTTCATATTAACCACACGAATAAAATTGAAAGGACACGTCTAACCTCAATATACTCCACGCCCATTTTGCTGAGATTCTCAGGAATATTGACAGAAGAAAGCAAGCTAATAACTCCTCCAGATCCAACTGGTGATTGCAGTATTTCCCATGGCGACTTCATCATGATTTTATGTCTCTTCCCTTCTTCTTCAGAACTACTAACAACTGGAATTTTCTCTTCTTCCAAAAACCATACCTGTGAGAGGGTTGAAACCTTTAAAGATCGAAGTACAAAGAACAAAATTGGACTGGTGAAGGAGAACTTGCAAGTTTTTTCTACTTCAACTAACACATGACAAGAACCAAGGACTCGTATTCACATGCATGACAAGTTGAAAGACACACAGCTAGTAGTTCTGCAGAGATAGCAATCACCTTCCCGTATATTCCAACTCCATGAGAATCTGTGCTAATAGTGTTAGTAAAACCATATGATATGCAGGCTAAAAATGGATTGAATATATAAGGAGACAGTCAAACAATTGGTCAGGCCAGGTTGAATTTTGAGATGGTGTTTGGCATTGCAGTCCAACCGTACTTTTGAAAAATTTTGAATTTTTTTTTAGCTTCAAATTAATTTTAATTTTTTTTATGTTTTTGAATCGTTTTGATGTGTATAAATTTAAAAAAAAAAAACATTATTTTCATGCATTTCCAAGTGAAAAGCACTTTGAAAAACAACTTATACCACACTCCTAAACAAGCATAAAATCCCAATAATTCCACCCTTATTAGAACAAAGCAGAATACAAGTAATCTTAAGGAAATCAATACAAAACTTCAGCTATAGCTCTACCGATAGTCTGATATAGTGCTATACCATTACACTATGCCTTTTGATCCACTTAACTCAAGAAAATCGAGTTGCTGAATAACCCAGCTTTAATCTGCAACTACATGTTATCTAAATAGGAGAGAGAGAGGTGACGATTCAACATCTACACTAACCTTGTTGGAGTCAAATGCGAAGTAATCATTATTTGAGAACAGCTTTTGCAAAGACTGGATTTCTTGTGCAGGGCAAACCAAAATCAACGGCACAGACACACGGTCTTCTATCTGCCATCAACACATGCTCGTCAAACCACGTTGCAAAATCTCTAAAGACTTTAGATAATGCCAAGGGAAAAAATCCTTTGATCATTGCCAAGTGTCATTAAGGCTGTAACTTAAAATAAACTAAAAAAAATCAATCTTAATAAGCATGCTAATAAAAATTTCATCTAACATGCATATAACAATAGGAGGGGGAAATAACAGTCAGAACCTCAAGACATTAGTAAATAGAACAACAAAAAGGATTTTCTTCCCATCGTACTTACAAAAGAAAAATAGAAAGAGCTTTATGTACAAGATTTCAGAAATGAGTATCACCTTTACAAATGTCTGATCATCAGAAAGTGATTTTTGAAGGAAGAAAAGCAGTGAATTCTCACTACTTTCAGAGTCAACTACTCCAGGATTATCACCTTTTCCTTTCTCAATGTCATTCAAAACTAAAACGATGGCCACTTTGCCTGTAGAAATGAGAGACAATCCCTTTTCTTGCAATTTGAAATTTGCTCCCAGTTTCTCCTCATTTGCACAAGTGATGAACTCCTTTGATATCATCAAAGAACTTTTTATATGATTGGTTCTTGTGGCACTGATTAACTCAGTTGCAGAGCATCTGATTCAAGCAGACAAAAAGACGAGGCTCAACACATCTGGCACTGGCACCACTTAAAGTCAAAGAGGAAATAAAGAGATTCAACAGGTCCATAAAATAAATAGTATGCAATGCTGATAAGGCTTCCTTGTCTCAACAAAATTTTGACTTAATGAAATACGAACTAACAATCCCAGCTTTATCTAGAGAAATAAATAAAACATGATCTATGGAGTTACCAATATGAATTCAGGAAAATATGGAGACAGAAAAAACAGTTATTTTGAATAGTATCATGTGCGCAGCATATACTTTAACCAGCAATACAAAACATATGGGTTTTCTACAATTAAAAGTGATCATATTTATATGTTTAATGCCTCACAAGAAGTTTGATTCAATAGGCTCCAAATTTGTTTCAGATGAAACAATAATGTGCATCTTGTCCCCCTTCAGTGTGAATCCAAACATGAAGAATATATGTACTTCATGCAAAAGTCACCTCTTAGAGGATATCTCTATATTTTCCAGGGCTTGTTGAAGCAATTTGGAATTTACACCAAGAATCTGGTCTGCCAGCAATCCCCTTTTAGATTTGTCCCCATATCTTAGTCCATCAAATACATGCTTTTGTTCCATTTCACAGAGTTTCTTCTTTGCTGCTATAAGGCATCTTTGGAATTTCTTTCTCTCTCTCCATTCCTGAAATGTATCAAAGATGCTCCTGAGCCACCAGCAACAACCAGTGCAAGCATATGCTTAAGCATTTATTTAAGAAAGGAGAAAAGGAAACGAAGCAAAAGAAAGAAAGAAAGAAACAGAGAAATAAGGAATCTAAAACTAAGATGCACAGCTGTGACCTCCACTAACACAAATTTGGAGGGGAGGTGGTTAGAATTGGGAAACAGCAAAAAGATCTTATATATGGTGCCCTAATAACTTGGCATCAATAAACTATCAGTCCACACGGGTATCAAACATGAAAGCTCTTACTAATGTATTCACAAAAGTTGACTAAGCTAGTTCCCTTGGTCTGCATTCTCCACTTTTCAATCCTATGTTAGAGCTAAACTTAATTCAAAATGATTTTGCTAGTTGAATATACATAAAATACACTCAGAAGTATGGGAAATAGTGGTATTTGTACAGATAAATAGACAGAAAGGTTCAATTACAAGACCATTTCAGTTGTAGCCTAAGCATATGAAATGAAACAGATCCTGTAATTCTGAATGGCTCTACCCTAAATTTGATCATTAAAGTATCACGTTCCTGTTTGATCAACAGCGCACCAAATTGGATAAGGATAGAATTAAAGAAAAGAGAGGGGGTCCTTTTCTTCTATCCTATAAAGAGAAAATTAAAAACTAAAAGTTAGCAAGAACTAAGCAGCATCCATAAGCTGTGAAAGGAAGCAAGATATGAAATGAAAATGGCCCAAGAAGCATATCATACCCACTTTGTGCTACATTGACAGTAGCAGATCAAATGCAAGGAAAAGATGTATCTGAAAGCCTATTATGGCTAAAGAAGTAGGATTCTGTTTAAAATAAAATTGCTACTCCCCATTCTCTAAAACATGGGCTGGTGGGGGAAGGGGGAGCAGGTAAAACAATTGTCTGATATGGGAATAAACCATGCTTTCATATAAAAGTATATCAGATATGAGAATAAAACATGCTTTCATTTAAAAGTAAGGAAGGAAATTATGTCAACAATTAAGCTTTAAACAACATATCAAGTGGAGCACAAAGGAGTATGCCTCACAAGCTCACGCCTTTCTTTCTTGGACCTCTCATCCAGGCGTAGGTTTAACTCAAGAAGTCCTTTCGGAGGTGTAATCCTCATTTCTCTTTCATTCATATTGACATCTGGAACAATTGCTTCAACAAAAGGTACCCAGGCAAGATGACCAGATACCCCTGCTTCTGCTGGTTTTGACTTTCCGGTTCCACCAGGCACATCTGAAGATGTGTAGAGCATTACCTGCAGAAGATCATTACCTCCATTGTCGAAAACATTAACAACAGTTCCCACACATTCACCAGTTTCCTGAGAAGGAGACATTCAATTACAGTCTTGATACATAAAAGCTGGTGTATCAATAATAAACCAGGAAAAAAAAAGATAATAATATTCAAACAGCGACCACAAGAAGAAACGAGAACAAATAATGCAAAAATAAGGAACAGACAAGCAAGATATGCTGAAAATATGTAAGGAAAATTCATAATAAAAAAACATAAACAACATTAGAAGGATGATTTGGGAAAACAATGGTCTTCAATGCCTAAAATATTTTACAATTCATTTGTATCATGAATATAAAAGTGCCCAAGCATAAATCATGAGTGGGAGTACTTTTTGGACATTAAGGATCTGTTTGTTTTGTGTAGAATATTTTACAAATGGAAAATATTTTACATGTAAAACTTTTGCACGTAAAATGTTTTACATGTAAAATATTTTTCAATGTTTGGCTTAAGAAATGTTTTCCCGTAAAATACTTTCAATGTAAAATTTTTTTCAATGGTGAGTTGGTGGTGGTGAAAGAGCAGGTGGTGGTGGTGAAGAAGGAGGTGGTGGTGAATTGATCGTGAAGGAGGAGGGGTGGTGAGATAGAGATGGTGTTTGAAATAGTTTGATGATATAAATGAATTACTATTCATAAAATATTTTATGGAACTTCATGAACGAAAAATATTTCTCACTAAATGAACTAATTTGAAGGTTAACTATAAAATATTTTACTGGAAACATTTTCTGGAAAACATTTTTCAAAAACAAACATGGGAACATCTGGAAAACATTTTCCCATAAAATATTTTATGCAAAACAAACAGACCCTAAATTGCGCAAAGCCCCTTTATATAGAACTTAGAGGCAGAGAGAAACAAAGATACAAACACAAATATTTACGTTAACAACTTTTCACAAAATATAGAGGTCTTAAAATGTACAAACCTTAAGAATCACTCTCATTCCGATGAGATCACGAGAATAAAACTCTGGCCTTTCATATTCTCTTACAAGTAAAGTTGACCCAACAAGCAGCTTAGCCTGAACAAATCATAAATCTCTTTCATAAGATACATGAACTCATGCTAATATAGAGTAATAATCTCTAATATATGTCTACATAACTGATAAGTTTTACATTTCCGTTTAAACAATGCGAAACGAAGGAAAAATTGTATAGATAGTCACTTTGCGGTAGGATTTATTTTGAGTTGAGTAGAGTAAATATATTAGTGTTGCAATCTTAAAGCAACCTCGGCTTCCCTATATCTATGAACTGACATGGAAATAAAATTTCATCCAGAGTAAAGTTGCACAGAGCTACAACCAGAATCATCCTGCAGTACAGTGGTAGTGCCTCACAGAATTGAGAATTTTATCAATTATTTCCGGAAATCATGTTGCCCAAACATTTAACATGGAGCCGTTAAGAAGAACATCCTGATTTGGTTTTGAGCAACAACACTAAATCACTAGAATATCACCAGGAGTTGGTTTTCAAATCAAAAAGATTTTAATCTATGCTATATTTTCTCCTAGAGATGAAAATCATGGTTCAACAATTGCAAAACTACTGCAACAAGGAATTCATTGAAGCAGAAAAATATGTCAAGGTAACTGAGGGAATACACATGAAATCCAACATCCAATAATAACAACCTGGATGGTATCAGACTTCTCATGCCCAAAAGAGGGGTCCCTGAAAGTGCTATATTCGAAGCAGACCGACCCTTCAGCATTTTACACTTTTGCACGTTATGGTTGCTCTCAAACTAAAACTAGACCATAATGGTTGCAAGCTCAAGATCTTAAACTTTGCATCAAACAACACAATGACCCCTTAATACGCATATCTAATGTTGCTAATACAAAGTCTCAGACCAAGAAGACTGAACTGAATAAGATAGAGTACTGTAAGACATGAACAAGCTCACCCGATCCACAGTGTCAATACCGCCAAATTTAAGTATCCAACTCTTGCGTCCATGGTGTCCTCTTCCTTCAACCAGCTCCACTTCCCGAATTACATCTTTGCCTGAAACTAGTTGCCTTAACCATCTTCTCCCAGGCTAAAATATAAGGCCTTAAATTATTAGTATTACAATAAAACAATACATAATATGCACGAAGAACAAGAACCCAAATGGAGAGAAGATAGTTTCAGTTACCTTAGAAAATCGTAGCGCAGGAAAATCTGTAGTGGGTTTTACAGAAATCTCTCCCTGAAGGCCATGAACATTGGAAATATACCCAACTTCAACAAATTCTGATTCACTCTTTGAAGTTTCAACAATCTCTTGAGTATCTAGAGAGAGAGAGAGTGTCTGCGCGTACAGGTTCTGTGGAGAGGGGAGAGGATGGCAGGAAGGTAATTCCGTGGAGGTTTGAAGGGCAGTAATTGAAGAGGAGAAGGGGGTAAGAGGGCAGGAGAAAGTCGGGCTGGAAGAGGAGGAACAAGGGGATATTTAGAGAATGGAAGTGAAGGAGAACAGAGAGGTGTAGCTGCCTGCTGCATCCTTTTTTTCTCAACAGGCAGAGATTGTCCTTCTAAATGACAAGAAGATATCTTTCGCTCGTCTTTCTACTCAGGAGTCTGGAGGTTGAAGCCCGAGTGTGGACCATCGACTAGACGTGGAGTCACTGTATTTATTTCTAGAAATAGGATTAAAAAGATAAATAACAATAATACCTTTAAAGTCTTTTTTTATTTAAAAATATATTAAAATAATATTTTTTATTTTTAAAAATTATTTTTAATATTACCACATCAAAATAATTTAAAAATAAAAAAATATGTTAATTTAAAATAAAAAAAATAAAAGATTTTAATTTTAAAAAAAATATTTTTAATAGATTTGATTTGTTTTCTTGTACTAAGATAGGAAAGCTACGATCTCCATTTTCTTAACGAATACACAACCAAACAATAGTTTATTGTAATTCTAAATCTTGGTATTTGGAACCTTTTATTTCCTTCTTCTTCCTTCGCATTTAGGGTTTTGTGGATTTTTGTGAATTATATAAAATTGAATTTTTTAGGGTTTTACTTACTTGAATGTTTAATGATACCAATTAGACACACAATTATCGTGCATTCAATGTATTAGTTTTATTTTGATTTTAATTGATGTACAAGATTAATTCTTGAATGAAAAGCGATGATATTTTTTAGGTTTATTATGTCTTGAATTAAGTTTGATTTTTATTATTAATATTATTGTTAGTTTATGTAAAAGAAACGATGGGTTGCAACTTGCTCAAGCAATTGAAACTAGTAATAAGATTACTTAAGATGAAATAAAGATGGGAAAATGAGCAAATCAAGCCGATAACTTACAATGACCTCACAATACTAGATGTGGTTCTCAATTTCAATTAATTTATAGCTTGTTAAGGATGTTTACTGCAACTTGTAAAGCTATTAGTATTGCTCCAAAGATGGAGCAAATTATTCCCAGTAAGGTGATGTGGAAGCAACTTATTTGGCATTAAAAACTTTTGAATATGTTTTTATAATGCATCTAATGAAACAAATTATAGGAATTACTAATGTTTTACACCAAACTTTGTAGAAACAAGATCAATAATTTGTCGACGCCATTAGTTTAGTTTCAACTACAAAGTCATTGATTCAAAAGTTACGGGATGATGGACGGGAGCATTTACTTTAGAGTGTCAAAGAATTTTGTGTGCAAAATGATATTGATATTCCTGATTTGAAAGCACAAATACAAGAGCTCGTGGCAAGTCTTGTCACCAAAGTAAAGTTCTCACAACTTTAGAACATCATTTCAAAATTGATATATCTATAGTTGTAATTGACTTTTAATTACAAAAGTTAAATAACAGATTTGACGATCAAACAATTAAGATTCTTATTTTAAGTTCAATATTATGTCATTAAAATTCTTATAGCTCATTCAATGTTGATTATGTATGCAATTTTGCTGAAAAAATTTATCCTAAAGATTTTAGTGTGCAATGAAAACTTTATTTAAGGTTTTATTTGCAACATTATGAGCTTCATATATCAAAACATTCAAAGTTTCAGAAATTGATTATTTTTTTTAGTTGCGTAGAGCAATGATGACTTTGGAAAGATAAAAAAATCTATCATGTAATTGATAAAATAATTAAACTAATTTTAACTCTTCATGTATCTATGATAATTATAAAATAAGCTTTCTTTATAATGAAGTTAGTGAGAACAAGGCTTTGTAGTAAAATAGATAATGATTTTTTTAATTTACCTTTTGCTTTCTTTCTAAAGAATGGTAGGTGACAATTGAACCCTTTTTTCTAGGGTGTGAGTGGTTTTTTCTCATCTTATATTTGTAGCAAACAACATCAATAAACATTATAAAAAAATATTTTACTCACAAGTTTTTAGTTTTGTAACATTTGGTCATTATAATTTTAGGTTTTATTGTTTTAATCCTCATACTTTATTTTCATCATGTTTTAGCCTTTCAATTCTGAGAAATGAGAGGGAAAGTTGCTAAAAAAGAGAGGAGAGAAAGATCTTGGTCGTCCACATTTTGACTGCAAAAAAGTCAAGTTTAGTGCCAATGAGTTTGTCGTGAAAATAAGAGTTTAATAAAGGTGGTCTTGTCTTCTAGGTAAGTCGAAATAGTAGAAGATTAAAGTTTTAGAAGTTTTTAATTCAATTTTATTTTCAAGTTTTCTAGTGATTAAATAATGTTTTTAGGTTAAAAATGAGTTCTTCGAAGTTCTTTGAATTTTTAGATGTGTTTACAAGTAAAAACAAGTAAGGATCTAAGTTTTCGGAGTGCGAAAACTTAGATCCTTATTTTTTAACCATATAAGGTGGTTATAATTTGCACTATCATTGGATATACTAAAAAATATTAGGACGAATGATATATTGTTTGCCCATTATATATAAAAAAAGGGAGAAAGCCAAATATACGAGCCTGACCTTCTGAATCCAAGCACACATGGGGTTTTCTTTTGAGCTAAGTGTGTTAGACCATTTATCCATGCCTGCATGCGCTTGGCTTTTTACGAGCCTGACCTTTAACCTTTGTTTTTTTTAAAAAAATTATAATAAAATTCACTTTAAATAAATTTATTAAAGTGATAACTAAAAAACTATTTAATTATGTTATAGTTTTCAAGAAAATTAGAGTTTTTTAATGATAATATTAACAATTATTTTATAATTAATTATATATTAAGATGTAGATTTTCTTAAAAAAAAAACTTGCTCATTAATAATGTATGAATAAAATATGTATTTTATCATTGCAATTTTTTATATATATAAAATCCTTGGATTTATTAATATAAGTTCATAAAATGATCTATTCATAATATTCTTTACTGAAACTTGATTTAATAATCATAATGGTTTTTTGTTTAATAAATAACACTTTTAGTAAAAAAAAAAAACTATTTTTGTTGAAACAGAAAAAAGAAGAAATGTATGGATAAGGAAATGGAGTTTTTTTAAATATAAAAAAAAGATATATTTTTTCTTCTTTAATTCAACTCGTTACAACTTTTCTGAATTTTCTAAGTTTCCATTGATTTTTATTCAATAAATCATGCTGCTAATAAAAAAAAAGACTTGTTCTTGTTAAAAAGAAAAAATTACATGAATGGAAGAAGATAATTTCCACTAAAAAAATACACTTTCCTATAATATTCTAACCATTACATTTATTATGAGCATTTATTTTAATTTTTATAATGAAAATAGATTTTGAAATGCATGTTCATTCAACAATGCTTCTTTTTTTTGGTATTCAATTCTTTTGTTTTTGCTATTTTATCATTACACTTGATGTTTGCATCAATTTACCTGTCTTTTATTTGTATTTTATCAATTTTAATTTTGTTATTGGAAAAAATAGTAAGAACAAGGACCAAATTTTTTTTAAAAAAAAACATGCATTTCATTTTCACTATTCCTGAAGAGTGGAAAACTACATTTTGGTCATTGAAATTTTATATTTTTACATATTTAGTCTCTGTTATCGGAGGATCTTATTTTTAGATCCTAAAGCTTATTTCATTTTGATCTTTATGTCCTGTGAAGGATTGTAAAAATGAAAAAAGAAAAGTGGAGTTTCGGAGATGGTTTGAAGTTTTTATTTTGTTGAAAAAAATAGATATAAACTTAATTTTTTTTTAATTGGTCTATTTTTTTAAATCTTCAGACAGATTTGAAGGTGTCGCGGGTTAAAATATATTTATTTGAGTTTTTTTAAATATTTTTAAATAAAAACAAATTAAAAATAATCATGCAAAACTAGGGGTGAGCAAAAAAACCGAGAAAATTAGAAAAAAAATAACTGAAAAAACCGAACCATGAAAAAAACCAATTAAACCGATTAAAATTTTAAAAAAACCGACCGGTTCGATTTCGGTTTTATAAGCCTGAAACTGAAAAAACCGAACCGAACCCAAATAAAAAAAAATCAGAAAAAACCGAGCCAAACCGGAAAAAAACCGAGCCAAACCGGTTTTTGTCCAAAAAAACCGAACCGAACCAAAACTGGTCGGTTTGAACCGGTTTCAGTTTTTTTATAAAAAAATTCAGTTTGATTGTTTTTTTTTATAAAAATCAAACCGAACTGAAATCTCAACGCAAAACCTAACAGTGATAACAAAAAAACCGAACCGAACCAAAACTGGTCGGTTTGAACCGGTTTCAGTTTTTTTATAAAAAAATTCAGTTTGATTGTTTTTTTTTATAAAAATCAAACCGAACTGAAATCTCAACGCAAAACCTAACAGTGATAACAAAAATTTGAACCAGGTGACGTATCGTGGTCTGCCTATATCAAACACCAAATGTCCATTTAATTTTAAATAAACAGGATGGATGATACGTCCACGTATTAAAAAGAAAAAAGAAAGAACCATGTGTGCATGATCTCCTCCTTTGGACGAGATTGTAGGCTTAATCATCCACGGCCCAAGGCTTGGCCTCATTTCATATTACTCTTTAATTTTATTTTGAATAAAAATCACTAATGCATAAAATAATTAAGATACTATCTAATTTTGCTATAGTTTTTAATTAAGATTATATTTTTTTTATATGTGATATAAGCAATTACTTTATGAATTTTAATATATGAACCTAATATGCAAAATTTACAAGAAAAAATACGCTCATAAATATTAATTAAAAATAAAATATTCATTTTATTATTTTTACTGTAGATTTTTTGTAAGGCCTTTAGAAAGAATTTTGAGTGGCCATGCATTTAGAGAATGAAGTTCATTTTTTTCATTATTTCTTTAACTGTATGTTTTTTATTTTTATTATTTCTTGTTTCTGCTATAATAAAATTAATTATCAAAACTGTCAAATAGTTAGAAAATTCATTGATATAGTTGGAAAGCAACTAACAACATGAAATAACTTGCAAATGAATATTCATCTCACATGTAACTTGAATAATACAGAAAATAATAAAATATTCATGATTCTATTTAAAAAAGCATGAATGTGATTACAATTTTTTTTAAAAGAGTCTATTAAAATAACTAGTTTAGCTATAAAATAAGGAGGTTTGTACTGGTTCATTGACTCGCGCTCCGTTATAGAACAGATTATTTTTTTAACTTAAAAAATAAATATCTAGATGTTGTTATTGCTTTTTCTAGTAGAAAATAAATTCAAACCGTGTGGGGATCGACCCGGTGTGATCCGGTCGCCTTGACGAGTCCAAAGATAACTCAGATGACTGGTGAAAATGTAGTTTGATTCAGAAAAAATATTTAAGATGAATTTTTTAATATAAATATTGAGACAACAACATATTGGACCGATTCGGGTTGGCCTCTCAATCCGTATGCCGAGGCATGAAACCGTGATAACCTCATAAAAAGTAAATCAAAATAAATTATGAAGCTCAATTTCCAATAAACTCAATGTTGAATAATGAAATTGAAAACAATTAATTACAAAAAAAAAAACATAAAAAAACAACCAAAGTCAACCTATCAAACTCACGACTCGGGTCATGAGACTGGGATAACCCAATAGAAAGCAAATTAAAACAAATTATAAAACTCAATTCCAAATCAACATAATATTGATCAAACATGAAATTGAAAAAAAAATTGATTAAAAAAAGGATACAAAAAAGACTTGAGTCATCCTTGGGTTAATCATGAGATGAGAATAACCTCATAGAAAGCAAACCGAAATAAATCACAAAGCCTAATTTTCAATCAACCCAATATTGAAGGATAAAATTAAAAAAAAATCAATCATAAAAAGAAGGAAAAAAACCCAAGTCGACCGAGTTAACTCATCAAACCAATGGTCTGGTTCATAAGACTAGGATAACAAAAAAATCAATTAAAAAAAATAAAAAATAACTTGAGTCAACTTGAATTAACTGACTAAACTCGTGACCTTAGTCATGAGATAAAAATAACTTCATAAAAAGCAAATCGAAATAAATCATGAAGCCTAATTTTCAATCAACCATATATTAAAGAATGAAATTAAAAAAAAATCAATTTAAAAAAGAAAAAAAACTTGAGTCAAACGAGTCAATTCGTCAAATCCGCGGTCCGAGTAATGAGACTAAGATAATTTCATAAAAAATAAACTATAAAAAATTGTGAAGCCTCGCCTTCAATAAATCTAATATTGAATAGGTTTAAAAAACACTATTTTAGTAAATAATATTATTTATATTTTTTAAACCCGATCCGGTGATCATCCCGGTCTAAGATCGTTCACGAGTTTTAACTGGATCATCCTGAGTCCACTTTTAATACGCAAGAAGGGCACGATAAAATTCACTGCCCTTCTGTCTTTTGTTTTTTTTTGTAATTTTAATTTTAATAATGTGAATGCTTTGTACACACACCGGATCACTCAAATTAAAATACCAAACCTAAGATTTTTTTATTTTGTTTTTTAAAAAGAAGCCATTACAAAGTCCACAACAACGAACGATTTTATTACACACGCGCTCAAGGAAGAGACTGTAATGCAACATCCTAACTCCTCCGCTGCTTCTGTTTCCACTAAGTTACACGTGTTAACGCGTCAGGAGCCTCATCCACGTGGTAAAAAGCCAACATAGCTTCTGTCTCGACCGGTCCAAAACAAATTTAATCTTGACCGTTCACCTCGTAACATAGCTTCTGTCTTGACAGTTTGTGGAAGTTTAAGGAGGAGAGGATGGTACATTATAATTCAGTCCCTGCATGTTTCAAAGTATTACAACTTAGTAGACCATATTTTTAATAAATTCAATTTAGTCCTTTACTTTGTTTTTTATATATCCTTTCTAATAAGTTAAAATAGATTTGGATTTTTCATAATCCCAAATTTATGATTTAAATAACTTTAGTTTATAAATAAATATAAACATCGTGAGAGTCTTGAGAAAACCCGAGTATACAAGAGTCAAGGGATTAATTTGTAGTTTCATGAATAATAAGTACTAAATTATAGATCTGATCAAAATCCAGAGACTAAAGCATAATTTAATCGGAGAGAAATATAAAAGAGAGAAGAAAGTCTTTTCCTTTGCTTTTATTATTTTGGTAGGGAGAGAGAGAATGAAGCTCTAGGCTTTAAAGAGAGAAAGTCTCTCAAAGTTTTTAGCTTCTTTCCACACAAACATACAGGTATGTTTTTCCCTTTGTATGTTTCCAAATTTGGTTTCTTTTCTATTTTTTTCTTACTTGTATGAGGTGAATTTTATTCGTCATGAACTGTTTCTCTTGCTGTTGATTTCTCTCTCTCCTGTTTCATTTTTTTTTGTTTTATGGTTAAAGTATAAACTGTCATGTGAGCTGGTTGTTCTTAGGGTTTTCTTGGTTTTGTTTGTGTTGTTTTTGTGTGCAATTATGACGTGTCTTTGTGTTTTTATGGGTTTTGATTGGAAAGACTTGAGTCGACTTTGTTTTTCTTGCTGTTTACTTGAGACTTATGGTGGTTTTTATTCTAGTTTTATGGTCTTCTATGATGTGGTTAGACTATCTTTCTCTTGTTATTTGAGACTTCTTTGGCTTAAACGCATTCTTAAAAGTTACAACTGAAGAAGGTAAAGCTTTCTCTCGAATTGTGATCTGGGATATACAAGTAAATATCACAGAAAAAAACTCATCCATGATATAGTTCATCTTGAAAGAATTTTTGTGAGCATGGCTTGTTGTTGTTGTTGTCGGTGTTTTTTTTTTTTTTTGCTGAGTTAAATTTATAGGGTACTGTGTAATTTCTCTTTACCCTTTTTGCAAGTTCATGAAACACAGTCAACCCTTTTTTTTTCTAGTTTTATTTTCGTTTCGTGTTCTGAATCTCAGTAGCAAAGTTAAGTAGTTCATGTTTTTCCAGTCTTTGATTTGCTCATCACCTTTTGATGTGTTAGCCTCTGAGAAAACTGTCTTGTTCCCTTATGACTTGTTTGACCTGTCCTTGTTGCAGGACTGGCATGTTAATCTTCTAACCTAGATTTTCCCACAAGTTTTCATAAATGGTTTTTATTAAAAAAAAAATGGAATTTGCAACCTTAAATCAACATAATTGACAGGGGATTACATTTAGCATTGATGAACACGTTTCTTTTTAGTATTGTTAGCTCTTATTCTGCAATCTTGCGAGTTACAGATCTACAAGTTACTTTTATTGTGCTTGGATGATGCCAATTGTTCCTTGTACAGCTAGTCAGTGGCGGCAGTTTCAGTTAGCTTTTGAAAATTTTCCTGTCTTCCTTTATTGTGTTATCACACTTAACCCCACACTCTCATAACACAACAAAGCTATGTCGCTTTATTACTTTTTTTATGCTAATCTCTGTCCTTTTCTCATAGCTTCTCCACATCTCTGTCTATTCTAATATCCTTCTGATTTCTTTCACAACAGTCTCGGCCGGTTGCTTTGATCACCTAAAGGGGTTTTATTTCCCCACTGATGTTTCCAAGTCGAGATTGTGGTACATATAAAAAAAACAGGGGGTGGTTGGACATACCTTCATTCCTCTGATTAAATGTGCACTATCTCAAGTTGGTGTGTGGTTTGATAGGGGGTGGTTGCTTAGGCAGGATGATTGTGGGCAAGCTGTCTGCGAGTAAATTACACCTTAAATGTGGCTTATTAAATGTTTCTCCTCAGTGTTTACATGTTGCTTATTTGCAATGCATAACAATGCTTCCTTGATAATGATACTCGTCCTTTTGATAATACATATCATGCCTCAGGGCTTTCTTACTCCTTTCGGTACAAATTCTTCGAGAGATGATCATAGCCAGAGAAAGTGTGGATTTTAAAGTTGAGCACAACTAGGTGTGGTTCATTAGATTTGGAGGAATTAAGGTTATCTTTAGGTACTCAATTCACTTGGCATGCCTTATGAACATGTGGCTGTAGCTTATTGGTTAGAATCCCCCCCCCCCCCAATCCCGAGGATTATCAATAGCCAATGTGAAAATTTATGTGAGTTTTAGGTTTGATATCCTGAGACTATGAGAGTAAGGGATCTGGAGTTAGTGCTATGCATTTGAGTCTGAAATATGATATATAAGGGTGGATTATGTAAATATCCAAATCTGATTAGGGTGACCATGTAGGTCTTTTTGAAGGCCATCAAGCGGATTGTTAAAGGAACACGGGTTTGAAATGCTCCTTCACCCATGGTTTGGGAAGAAAATGGTGACGAAGTGTCTGATATACAAAAAGACCTGCGTGCCTGTCATATTAACATCTGCTGAATGATCTTTTCTCTTTCGTAATTTCGCATGCCTTATCTGCAGGTCATTTGAGGAAACATACTAGATTATCTGCTAATGGAAAGTATAGGTACGTTGGGTTATTTTGCTATTTTTTCCTGTTACCTTGTAGATACGGCACTTTGCTACAGAATGGACTCTGCTGACAATTAATTGTTCTATGAATTTACTAAGCAATGTTAAGAACGGATTTTGTTGTGTAGTCTTGTTTGTATCCTGATAAGAACGGATTGGATGCCTGGTCAGTTTCTGTTCTTAAACCAATGACTGATCTCTATGTAAACTAGCATAGAACATCCAATTGATATAATTGCCGCTATACTAGTAGTTATTTCTTTAATATTTGCAAAAGGGCAGAGCATGATCTGATGGTCTCTATATGTGTTGCGTTAGCTCAGTTTCATTGCCTTTCTGTGTATCTTCACTGTATTTAATTTGAATTCTGGGATTGCCTTTTTAATTTGCATATGCCAAATCATTTTGCCTACAGATTGTTGAATAAAACGTGTATTTTTTTAGCACTGGTTTTTCCTGGAGAGATGGAGGGTTGTGCAGCCACCAAATCCTTCATGCTTGTTCCAAAATGGGAAAACGTCTTGCGCTTTGCAGTGCTAGTAACAACAGTTGCGCTAGCAGCTGCCATGTATCTTGGCATATGACATGCAAATACCACCATCACTAACAATAAGAACTAGCGTCGGAAAGTCAAGCTAGCCTTGGTTTTGAAGGGAAAAAAATGAAAATTGAACGAAACCCTCGCTGAAAACTGGAAAGGAGGCAAGTGAAACTGACTGCGCGTATACATCCCAGTCCCAGACGAGCATATTTTTCTGGATCAATAATGTAGATGTCTTCATGAGAAAGGCTGCTAGGTGTATCGCCTGTATTCTGCCAAGTAGAACCCCAGGGCAGCTGCTGCAATAATACATACAGACTACAAGATCTTGAACTCATAAAAACATCAAAAAAATAAGAGTCTCTCGCTGTTAGCAATTTGTGCATATCAATCAGTCACCGCACACTTGTTGCATTGCTATTAGCGTAATACCCCCCGCGACAAATATCTTGTGTGTTATTGTTATAAATATCCTTTTTTATTTAAAAATATATTAAAATAATAATATTTTTTTTAATATTAATATATCAAAATAATAGAAAAACATAAAAAAATAAAAAAATAACAATTTTTTTTATATATTTTTAAAACACAAAAATAAATAACTAAAATAAAAAAGCTCTAAAAAATTAAATTTTCAAATTTGTTCTATTGGCTGGTTGGCTCGCTACTTATTTATAGGGAGAGGAGTGAGCCCTCACTCCTCACAAGAAAATACAGAGAGAGAGAGAGAGAGAGAGAGAGATGAGTATGCTGATATCTATATCACCACCAGCTGCACAGTCTTTCTTTCTCGCCGACAGCAGCGGCAGCAAGAAGAAGCAGTTTCTTTCTATACAAAACCCTCTCAGGTCTCCTACAGTCACACCACTCTCGAGCTCTTTCACCACCTTCAATCCTCGTAGGTAGGTCTCTTCTCACTACTAATCATTACTGTTATATTTTTTTGCTTGTTTCATTTTCTAACTGTGTTTATACAATATGTACAGATTATCGATAAAGAGCAATGAAATGATGATGAAAGTAAAGAGGAAGGAATCGGGAAGAGGGTTTGGTGCTGTTTGTCATGCTGGATCCCTCACTACTCCCAGTCTCCACTGGATTTCCGCTCTCTCTTCTGCGTACCTCTCTATACTCATTAATCACTCTCTCTCTTGTTGTTTGAGCTTCCTTCTTCTTTCCTTTTTAATTGGATTAAATTATTTACAGGGTGTTGGTGCTGGCAAAAGGCACTGCTGTCCAAAAGTCCTTTCTTGTTCCTTTATTTGCTCTCCAAGCACCGCCAGCCGTCATTTCATGGATCAAGTACTTTATTTTATTTTATGCTATCATCGATATGATTATGAACTGTGTTAATGATAATTATTCTGTAAGAAAATGGTACTTTTTTATATTAATTAAATTCAGTGAGTGATTTGTATTGTGGGTTGGTGGAGGATTTATGCTACAAGTTTGGTGTTTCAAAATTTGCAGGGGTGAATATGGCATTTGGACTGCATTTCTTGCCCTTCTCTTCCGTCTCTTTTTCTTTATTCCCGGTTAATTCTCTTCCCTCAATTTAACTTCTATAGAATCCCATGTTATAATTTTAAGGAGGATCGCCGCATGTTATATAGTTTATTTTGATATATTTTAACCACGAGTAAGGAATTCTTAAAAGTTTTAATCTTGGGTCTTCTTTTTTTCACAGGTGAACTTGAGTTGCCGTTTATGGCGTTGCTCTTGGTAATTGTGGCTCCTTATCAAGTTATGAACATAAGGTAAGATGGATGTGTTTATCAAGAGAGAGAATCATGTCTATTTCATTTTTTTTTAACTTAATATTCCTTGCGATGTTTTGTGTTTACAGGGGAAAGCAAGAAGGTGCTATTGTTGGCTTGGTGATTGCAGCCTATTTGGCTTTCCAGCATTTTTCACGGATAGGGAATATGCAGAGAGCATTTGAGCAAGGTTCAGTTGTTGCCACCATAGCTGTTGTGTGTGTTGTTGTCACATCTTGCTTGCTCTTGATCTGAGTTTTAGGTAAATTACCAAACCCATGTGGAAGGTGACAGTAATAAACAAACAATCACCTGGTGTTATCCTATGTTACCATGTTAGCTATAGGTATGGGTTCTTTGGCAGATAATAAAATGTGTAAGAATTTGAGTCGATGATAAATTATTTAATAATACTTAGCGTTACCGTCTCTAAATGTTACATGTATTTGTATCTATTTTAGAGAGTCCCGATCTAATTGCTTTTCTCGCGATGCTCTTGTAAACGCAGCTGTTCCCGGTAAGTAGTACTGGTGTGATAGCCAAGCTTTCCTTTTCATTCTGTGCCAGAGTGCAATTTAAATTAAAAACAAAGGGAGTACAATTATGTTGAGAGGATATGATGGCAAAAAGGATTGATATGGGTATCAGTATGATTTGAGGATCGCTAAACTACGATGTACATCTTTACTCATTAAGGATTCAGTATAAGCAATGTAAAGTAGGCCTTCTGTTTTCACTCAAGTTGCTATTTGTTATTTGTTGCAAAGTAAGAAGCTCATCTGATCTCTTATTTAAATGGCAATAAGATTTGTATGGTTCAATTCTAAACGAGTTAGGAGAATATGAACAATATGGCAAAATGCTTTAAATGTCTGATCAAATTACTTTCAAGACTTCCAAGATCTACAGAACTATCTTATGATTTAAGACAAATGAACATAGGTTGAGTTTATTATAGGAAGCAAAGGAATTGAAATCGTTGGTGAAAAATTGCTTCTGTGTTTTAGTCGTCCGTAATACTTTTATCCTCTTCTCGGGCTAAGATTATTATCGGGTGACACAATTTATGAGGTTCACTGTCTTTGGCTAGCTTAGTGGCATGTGTTGAAGCATGTTCATTTGCTACGCGGGGAATAACATAAATCCCTCATTCATTTTGGATGAAATAAATTCGTCTAGTAATTACCACGAGCATTGTTGTAGTCTTACCAGTCCCAATTGTTTATTGTCGTCTACTTTTTCTGTGGCTGATGATTCTGTCTGGTACTAACTGCTAATTCATATATTAAATCGTATACTTCGAGCACACAGTAAAAAGCAATCCTAAAGCAAGACAAGCTTATCCGATGCTTTTGAATGCTAAAAATTTGAGAGAATATAACTAGTTAACTTGTCTACGAGCACAAGAACCTAAGACAGAGACATTCTACGGTCTTCTTCATTTTCTTCTAGTTTCTTACCAACCAAAAAGCATAGTAGGGGAAATAGATTGTAACATTTTATGGCGAGGACAAATCCTCGAGAAAATATGTGGTTGTTGATTCTCACTGCTTGTGTTTGAAGTTCATGAAGTTTGGTGGCAATCAAGGAAGCTGTCATCTCGTTGAGGGTAACCATAGACTGAATTTCCATCCCCTTAGAGATGTTTTGTTGCAAGAAGTGATCCCACGATGCGAGTTGTAGAGAAGAGGAAAAGTAAAGTGCATGAAACAGAGGTGGCTGAGCTGGGCTGCCGACCGTTCCGGCACGCCATAAACCTGTTGGTGGTCCACCCGGTGAGGTTATTGTGGGAGTCATCATTGTTGGGGTTGGGGGAGTTGTTGGGGTTGGGGGAGTTGGTCTTGGGTTGACCGGTGGACTTATCTTTGCATTTTCCAAAAACATGAATTGAGTTTTCTATTGCATGATTTTGGTGATAGGAATGGTTTTAAAATGGATATGAAAGCTTACCCGGGTGTTGTGGGTGATGATGCATAGTGACAGGTTTCCACTTGCCTGCAATAGGTAAGGTGCAAACAGAGAAGTTAAGGAATCTCATAGGAAGCAAATTATGTGGATTCAAGCTCAATCATTTAAGGATTCCGAATGGCCAATGAACTAAAAGCAGGGAAACTAATAGTAGATAAAAATTTAGGGGATTCGTGGGCTGAAAGATGAGTTAGACCATAAGCCACAAGTCATAGCTATGAAAAATAATTTTGGAAGGGAAACAAGGTTTCCTAAACAGAAAAATATTTTTTTTTCCAAGAGAAGAGACCTACCAAACAGTGAATTTAGGTTATGGACGGTAATAATTGTAAACAGATCGATTTCAAAACTTCGCAGCATGGCAAAATGATATTCTGTCATCTTACTTGGATCAGTGGTGGTAAGCTGTGTTGTTCCGCCAAAAACACAGCTTGTGGGAACTGGATTTTTCTGGTAGTAGCTATTGAAGGCATAAGAAGCATGATCACGGATGGTGTTTGGATTATAACAACTTCCACCCGGTTGAAGTGCGGAACAGTCTGTACCACCATAGCCACAAGCATAATAATTAGCTACATGCAAGGCGGTTTACGGCGGTTAGGTGGCAATACACCATGCTCCTCTCGATGAGGTCGGATTTGTGGTAACTGGGGGATTTGTGGTGGCTGGGGGGTTCATAGTGGCCGGGGGCACCATACCGGCGGGGGCACCATATCAGCCGGGGCGTTGTAGGTATTGGGTTGATTCCAATTGGTGTTGGAGGAGAGGCTACTAGATTTACTACGGGAGTTGTTCCGGAACCCGGATTTGTTGGATTGATAATGGGAACCCCTCCTATAACCGCATCTAGTTGGATGGCGGTCTCCGAATATGAGATGAGCATCCTGTTTTCGTCGCCTACTACTTCATATTTTTGGATTGGTTCCAAAATCGGCATTTCAAAGAACACTTGGATGACCTGAACAAATCAAAAGGCAGGATCGCATTTCTATCTTTTCTTTTATGTTGAGCGGGACAAGTTATTTTCATCTTGTTCCATGTTAATGGATGAAAATGAAGTTTTATAGCATTCATCCTAAACCCGGAAATTTTCACCAACTCCCCGATTTGCTAAAAGCGTAAACCTAAGAAAATGGGTTTCATCAATCGAAAAGCACGAGTTCAAAGATTCCTTCCTCAGAGAAAATGGAAAAAGAGTGAGTTTCATTATCAAATGCTTACGGATTCTTACTGAGAATTGGGTTTCATGCAATCAGAAAAGGCACAAGAATTCATGCACTAAGATGTAGTTTACAGCATGATCACAAGCAACGAATTTCTATGTAGATTTCTATTTTTGTTCATTGTTTAAACAAAAACGCTACCATCTAACAGAGGAGAAATGTTTATAACAATCTTGTTATATGATCCCCTATTTTGAGACACATGAAGGTACATACATATATGCATGGTTATATAAACACGAGCACATAATATTGGTATGAAGAAAACGAGAGTGCAATGCTGGAAACCGAAAGAAGGAAATGCCAATCACCTGGATAGAGGAATAGATACAAGAGGAAGATTGTGAAACATTGAACAGCTCCTCCGTAAGCCATATTGTCAAGAAGCTGCATGCAATGTAGTGTGTTTTTGTAATTCTTCTTATTTGTTTAGAAGAATGAGATACAAACCAAGCCAGGAGCAATGGAGTTATTACAAAGAACAAGAGCTTAAATATCATGGTGGCACAAGTTATATAAATAAAACTCAAAGAATCAAAGCTTTCTTGGGTCGTAGAGAGAAGGAAGAATATCGAAAAACTTGAGAAAGGAGGCATTGGGGTAGTTAAATTTTGCAAGCAAGAGAAGGTACCGAAAAAAGAGGATGAAGAGGAAAAAGGTAAAAGAGCAATCCGTTCTTTGGGAATATATACATATGTGATTGTGATGCTATGGCGCTTTTCCCTTCTCTTTCTACTTGTTTTATGGTACTGAATCAAAAAATTAAAGGCAGGTTGAGATTTTTTATGTTGGATACGCTTCACCCTTTTCCAATATATATATATATATATATATATATATATATATATATATATATATATATATATAATATGAGTTGTAACCCTAGTCGTTTGTTGTTAGCCTGATCAATTTACAAATTGCAAAAAAATAAATAAAAAATCATGATTCCTTGAATAAAAAGGATGCAAAGTTAAGGATACCGTCTATTTTTAGGCATAAATTCGGAGCTTATGGAAACTTTCTACTATTATATCATAGTTGGCGGGGAAAGCTTAAGATTGTGCTTGGATGCTGCTTGCTTCCTTTCCTTTCCTTTTGTTAGGGCCGGCCTTGTCTCAAACAAAGAAAGAGGGGGGACTTCTTTCACAACGAGGAAGCTCAAGACTTATGTTTTATTCGCCACTACCGATGCTTTTTCGAAAAACTATGGTGCTTTTTTGGATGAAAATAATTCTAGGATGGTTCCAAATTCTAAAACAATTCATCCTTTTATATAATTCAAATATCAATTTATCTCTCTCATGTTTTACATTTTATGTAACTCTACCGCCACCACCACCACCATCGCCACCGCCACTCATCCACAAGCTCCGCTACCCCAACCACCTTGTCCTTTGTTACTCATCATGTCACCTTCACAGCTCTACTCTTCCATTGCCACCACTGCACCAATCCCATCTTATATCTTAATCGCAGAAAACAACCACTATTATTCCATGTTCTGTCCTCATTAGTACTACCACATCCATTTTCGTGCACCACAACGATCATTACCAACTGTTATCTTTACCAATCACCAAGACATTATCACCGATTGCAATGATTATATGACAAGAGAAGATTTTTATCAAAAGAAAGAAACTGCAAATTTCATGTTCTAAATAAAGGAATCTCGAAAGTATGCCCTTTTATAAGCTAAAGGAAAATAATCACGCATCCCAGTACTACAAGAGAAAGAAGAAACAACCTTGATTCATCATTGGTTACAACGGAATTTTCCCTATGCATCTTAGAAGGAAAATCTCATGCTATAACCTCTACCTCCACACCCTAGTAAAAGAAAATGCTTCTTCGTAGCAGTTCTTCTATTACTTCCAAATACATTATCCAAGCATTGATGCCGTTGTTAAGTGATAAATCCTCCGTATGTTGCGGGGAAGAATGCAAAAGCGGATGCCTCCGGTCGGCTTATGTTTCGGCTCTCACGATTAGGTGATTAGTCAGCTCATCGAAGCACAAATTGGTCTGTCATATGTGGTTTCCCCTCTATAGACACACCATTGAAAGGAAATCGAGTTGAAGGGGGTCCTAGTTGGGTTTTCATCTATAGGACAACAAATGGACGAATTTCTTGATTGAAAAGGAGCATAGAAACAACATAAATAGAATACATTATTGGCAGAATAAGCTAGCCAACCTTGCCGCAAGTCCTCTCTCCCACAAGCACAGGCGTTCAATAATCCTATTCATGAACTATTTTATCCTCATCTAACCCCGATCTTGATTCCCAATTAAACATCTCACCGCCAATGATTTTCGGGGATATCCCATTATCGGTTCTTAATCAATCCCCAAGCTTCATCCTCAAGAACATTAACCGAAATCGTCTACTATTAGAGGATGATGTCAAGCACCACTTACCTTTCAGATGGGACTTCCAGATCATCAAATATCCAGGGACGATCATCAAAGTAACCATACAAAGCGGTTGAACGTTTACATACAGAAGTTATGAAAAAAGAGCAATTCCATGTAAGTATCTGTCATCATCAACTATCAGTAGGTTTGAGTCTCAACACGGCAACACCCTCCACTTTCCTCTATTTCATTATCCAAGGCCAGAGTCAAAATCGGTCGAAAGAAATTGACACCGCAGACCTCATGACATTTCATCTCGATCAAGAAGCCTCGATTTTGAGATTTAGTGGAGGAGACCATCTCCATGAGCTACCTATTAATGTAATCCGGCAAGGCAGAATCTGATTGTTATGTTTCTCTCATTCTATTTATGTATCAAACCAAGACCAAACCCACAATTCCATTGCTTTCTCCAACCTTTCTTCTGCCTTGACCACACAGACATAGACTACGAAACATAAAGTGAAGTAGAAAAAGTTACTTGAGCAATGCAATCCCTTTATCTTTTACATGAGCTACTAAAAGAATGGAAAAGATTTAGCTGCGAGTAAGCTATCCTCGATAGGAAATGTAACTTGAGATTGAGATTTATCCAAGTAATGATTAGAAGGATTAATCAAATTAAAATAGTGTTGTAAATTAATTATACTTAATACTAAACCTGTGGCAAGATTACAATTACGTCGCGAGTTTAGAAAAAGAGAGAGAAAGGTATCGAAAAACTAGGGGGGGAAAAGTGGTTAATTGATGACATTTTAGGAAAAAAAAAAAAAGAGTTCAGGTATCAATGTTGATAAAAAAAAAATTTATTTAGGTGTTTTATACACTTTCTCTTATTGAAAAAGGTAGATCGAGAAATAATTTTTTTATTTAATTTTGTATTTTTTAATTAATTTAGAAATGTTTTGAGTAAAGAAATTGGTTTATTGACATTTTCAAGGTATTTATTGTGTGTTTTCAAGTTAAAATAGATTGAATTTGACAAGTATATAACATTTCATCTGCTTTTTTTTCTTTTTTTTTCTAAAAAAAAGATGAAGTCAATGCTAACAACTAAACACAGGGCTAGGCACACAGCTGGCCTTCTAGGTCAACACTCGCTTGACTCGTTCAATTCTTAATTTAATTTTGAATAAGATTATAGTTTTTTATATATAATATTGGTAAACATTATTTTTTAACCGTCCTTCATGATATTTTCTTTTAAAAAAAATTGGTCACTTTCCTAGCATGTCTATTTTTCTTATTATATAATTAAATAAAACATAAATTTCAAAAAATAAAGTTATTAGACGTAACGAAGTTCATGACCTTGGTCGTAAGTTTTTCAAGTTAACTAGAGTTAACTCATGTCAATCCAAAACATTGTCGTTTTAATATTTAAGAAAAAAGGAAAATTTAATTTTGTAAAGTCAATCTGGTTTAATGAAATGATGTTGTCTTGAAATTTTATAAAGTCAATATCGTTTTCAACCCGGTCATGTTTGAATCATACAGGTTGAATAAATCACATCAGATGAACTCCAACCCAATTTAATTTAAAACGGGATAGGCCTGCATGAAAGTCTTCAATTTTGATTAAAATTCAATGAAATAAGTTAATTTAAAATATATTTGGGATATTATTTTATTAAATATCATACAATTTCTCACTTTGTTTCTGACTAACATAATAGTATTTTTTTTTAATAATATTAGCAAACGTTTTTTTTATAAAAACTTTTCATGTTTCTTTCTTAAATTTTATTTGGTCACTTTCATGTGCATTTCTATTTGTATTATCATATAATTAAAAAAAATAGATTAAAAAATAAAGTTATTAAACCTTTTTCTTTCTTAAGTTTTTTAGAAAAACTTTTTTTTCTTAGCTATTTTGTATTTTTTTGGCTTTATTTTCCAAGTTCATAGTTTAGAGTGAAGCTTTTATTTAATTTTATCCTTCAATATTGGATTGATGATAAATTACCTTTTATATTTTTTTTACCATATAAAAAATAAATTGACAAAGTGCATTCCATAACCTAGGTCGTGAATATAACGGGTTAACTAAATACTAATTGAAGAGTTAGATGTGGATTTTTTGGCACTTTTTTATATCTTTTGTTTTATTGTTGTCAATCCCATCATTTAGTATAATGTTTTTATTGAATTTTATCCTTCAGTGTTGGGTTTATTGTAAATTAATCTTGGTATTTTGTATCATGTAATAAAATAAAAAATTAACTCGACCTAATAGAGTTCATAACCCGGGTTACAGGGTTGAAAGGCTAACTAAATATTAATTAAGGAGTTAGGAAGGGATTTTTTAATTTTAAATAGTTATCCTGAATTTAATAACAATGCCGGAAATTTTTTAACAATCTAAATACACTTTTTTACGTTTGAAAAAAATTATATCCAACCCACAATGAAAGCGTGAGCGGATAAACTAGTTGTGATCTAATCTAATTTCTAAATGTAATTGTAATGTGTAATGTAATTGAACAACATATATAGCGTGTGGGTTTTTCAATGTCGCACTATATATAATTTACTGTGAATTGCTATAGTTAAATTATTATTTTGCCCTTGAGTGGAAAAAATATTGAAGTTGATTGTGGGGGTAATTTGGTCTTTTCCAACTACTCATCAGTCATTAAAAAGATTGTTAGGAGTTATCTGAGTCTTTTTCAAATTTTTGCATAGTAAAAATACGCTTTTATCGTTGAAGTCAACAAAATTTAAAACTGTTGACCAAGGTTTTTTTCTTCGCTTTTTCACAAAATTTAACAATATTAAAAATATTTATTTGCCCTTGATGTAAAAAAAACTAAAGCTATTGATCAAGGGTTTTTCTGGTTTTTCTATTATTAAGTTACTGTTAAAATACATCCATGCCTTTAGAAAAGATAAAAAATAAGACATGCATTTATGGATTTTTTTCCCCTTTCACACGTGTTTATTTATAATTTCCTTTAGATGACACGTGTCATGTCACTTGTTAGTCGTGTCCTTAGAAGTATTACTATGTCCTTTTTTTCTTGGTATGGTGGGTAATGGTGGATGATGGACGATTTGTCACCGGTGATCGTTTTTTCTTCCTTCTTTTCTCTCTCTTTCAGAGAAAGTGCACGCCTGTTCTCTTTTCTTTTTATTTTTCAATCTCAGTCCTTATATTTTTTATTACTCATTTCTGTCATTGACCCTTTTAAAAAAGTTTTTTATATTTTCAATTTATTCCTCAAATTACAATTTATTTATTTTTCCAATTTACTCCTTATTTATTTTATTTCTGATTTTTTTCTTTGTTCTTTTTATAAAATTTTATTAGTTTTTAATTTCATTATTCAGTCAAAGTTTATGATGTTTTATTTTTTTCAATTTATCCCTCATTTTTTTTTATTTCCTTTTCCTTTTGTTAATTTATTTTTTTAATTTAACCCTCAAATTAAATTTTTGTACGTTCTCTAATTTATTTTTTATTTTTATTTTCATCTTCATTTTTTTAATTACAATTTTTTACGTGATTAATTTTTTTCCTAATTTTATCCTTTGTAATTTGATTTGTTTGGAATTGGCCTTCGTGATTTTTCTATTTGTCGTGTTTTTGATCTAGTGATACGGGTCACGAGTTTTAACAGTTAATACAGTTAATACAGTTAGGGATCTTTTTTTCCTAATTTTTTATTATTTTATCTTTCTAATTAAAAAACAAATAATTTTGTGGTTATCTTCAAAAAAATTTATACCGGTTTATCCCGATCTCATGACTTAGGTCACGGGTTTCGCAGGCTTTTTTTGGATATATATTTTTTAAAAAATATTTTTTTTATTTTATACATATAAGCTTTATTTTATAAAAATAGTTATTTTGAAATAATATTTATAATATGTTCCTTGCATAATATTTTTTATTTTATTAACTTAGTTTCATATATATTTCTATTTCTATTATCTTTTATTGATTTTAATAAACAAATTCAGTTGACACAAATGAGTAAGGGTCTCATTTTGCGAGATCAAATATCTTTATCTACATCCATCTCTTAATTTTTTCATTTTCTCTTTAAGTTATTGCTAACGATTTTTTATATTTATTTACATAAATGATCATTGATCTATTTGATTAGATACCCGAATAACCTTATTGATTTATATTTTAAATTTTTTTATGTAAAAAAAATATATCAAAATAGTCTATATAATGATATTTGTCTTTAAACTCATATTTATTTAAAAAAAAAAAACATTTACTACCCGAAACGGGACTCATGTAAAATAGCAAATAATAATAAAGATCCCGAGGTCAGTAACCCTACAGCAGACTCTCCCTTACTTGCAGGGGCATATTACCATGTCCTGCGAAAGAGTCGATTGGGGCGATTAGACAAACTGGGCCCAAGCATACTTCCTGGCCTACCCAGGATAGCGAACCAAAAAATCTAAAGAATTTTGAAATAATTAATGAAAAAAAAACAAAAGAAAAAGAAGAGCTGGGGTTCTTATCAGGTAGGACAGCCGTCATCCACTTCCAGCAGTAGGGAAAGGTGCGTGGAGATTCTTAGTTTGGACACGCCAGTGCCCGTACATTATTTTATATGCAGAATCTTTACTACAGGATAAGCTCAAATTATTTTATTCTTCAACTCTTTTTTTCTTTCCCCATGCAGTGTGTTTAATAATTTATTAATAATTGTTCTTTAAAATAATTTTTACTTAAAAATATATTAAAATAATATATTTTATATTTTTTAAAAATTATTTTTAAATATCAGTATATTAAAACTATTTAAAAATATAAAAATATTAATTTACTGAAAATTCATTCTTAAGCATTTTTAAAGTCTAAAGTACCGTTTGAGAACGCGGTGCAAATCATATTTTCCTTAAAAATTTTATTTTTTTTGTTAAAATTTAATTTTTTTTGTGTTTTAGATCGTTTTGATACGCTAATCTCAAAAATAATTTTAAAAAAATAAAAATATATTATTTTAATGCATTTTGATACGAAAAATATTTTAAAAAATAACTACAACCATGGTTGGTTGATGAAAGAACTAGTGAGATTTTTATTTACTCACATCAATTAAAAATATTTCATTTATGGCCCCAATTTATATGGTAATACGTTATTGGATGATCTTTGTGAAAAAGATCTCTAAGAAGAAGAGATTCAAGGGAATTATTATGCTCATCAAAATGTTTTGTTGATTACCCAATTTTTATTTCTTCAATGAAGAATCTTTTTGGTATACTTTCAAATTTTTCATCTTATTTATTTCATGCCTGCATGATCTTTATGACTAACAAAATTTAAATAAAATCCTATCATGATTATAATTTCAAAAGTAAGTTTTAAAAAAGTATTCCAATAACCTTCCAATATTTTATATGTGATTAAATGAAAAAATGAAAAAATATGATAAAATTATATCACAAACATATTTAAAAATTTAAGATTTTTTTTTATTTTCGTTGAATATTCAAAAGCAATTTTGTTTTTTTTTTGTTTTTTTTCTTTTCATATTAGGTGCATAATAGTTTAAAAAGAAATTTTTAATATTCCTATAAAACCCAAAGTATTATTCAAGAACCATGACAAAATTAAATAATATTTTGAATATCATATTAAACATTTTTTTATATTGTGTTTTAATCAAAATTAAAAAACAAAACATAGAAATGAGCTAGACACCTGACCAAAAAGATAGGCTCGATGCTTCGGGCTTGAAAGGCCAAGTTTGCACACTCGCCCTTTTTTTTTTTTCCCTAAAGGATAGATAACATGTCAGACCCTATTTTGTTTTTTTAAAAAAACCTAGATGACACGTTATTTGCTTACATAGATTTCAGCCACAAAAAAAGTGATTGAAAAATTGAGTTGATATTTTTTTATTCAAAAAATATATTTTCACATAAAAAACCTAATAAATTAATTTATCAGTATCCTTAGATCAGTTCAAAAACATAAAATTAACTTGAAAAAAAATAATAACATCAAATAGTAACATGAGAGCTCAAAAACTTCTTGGTGGCATTATTCATGTAAAGAGGAACACTTTAACATCAAATTTGCTATTTTTTCATGGCATCTAGCTAAATTGATCAATTTTTTGTTGTTGTTATTGTTTCTTTTTTTTTTATTTCTAAAATATAAAAATTTAAAATTGAAAGGATCAAAAAATAAAAACAAAAACCATGGAGGGAAATTTGTCAAAAAGGCACTTGATGAAAAATGAAAAAGCCCTTTTTTTGTTTCATTATCAATTTTGGTCCCAATATTTTTAATTTTTTACAAGCAATAAAACCAATTTCATAATAAACTCAAAGAAGGTATATACAAAATTATCTAACTAAATTTCCAGTCAACATAACATAGAATAATAAAATTAAAAAACAATTCAATGACTAAGATAAAAAAAATAGTTCAAGAATTAAAAAAAAAGGAAAAACACTTCATCAAATCTATAATGGTTGGAGCTACAATGTTTTTGACAATTTATTAGATTTTCTTTTAATTGTAATTGTAATTGTAATTGTAATGATTAGAGAATTTTAATTTAGTAAACAGGAAAAACAAGACAAGAGAAAAGAACACATCCCCTACCCCCTCCATTTTTTAATCTAAAAAACAATAACAAAAGGATTTTTTTTTTTTATAAAAAAAATCACATATACAAAAGAGTGAGAGTGAGAGAGAGAGAGAGAGAGAGACAGAGAGTTTTGGGTGCTAAAAGCAAGAGTGGGAGCTTTAATTCTGTTTCTTTCGTTCTTTCGTTCTTCCTCTTCCTCTTCAACTCGGTCCTCTAACACCCAGTCGCCGCGTATAAAAACAAAGAGAAAATCAGACAAGCAAACAGCGTTGTCTTCCTCTTTTCAGATCTGAGAGATACAGAGGCAGATACGGTCTGCTTGCGTGCGTGTTTAGAGAGAGGGAGAATGAGTGGCAGAGGAGGAGGAGTAAATAACAATAATGGAAAGGGTAATACTGGAATATCAGGGATACCTGCAGCGTCAAGGAAGATGGTACAGAGCTTGAAGGAGATTGTTAGCTGTCCTGAACCTGAGATCTATGCTATGCTTAAAGAGTGTAACATGGACCCTAACGAGGCTGTTAACCGTCTCCTCTCTCAAGGTTTTTTCCCCTTAACCATATTATCTCTATGCTCTTGTTCAAGTATTTTTGGTTTCAGTGGAGTTTGAGGTTAGGGTTTTTATTATTGGACTCTCAGTTTTTTTTATTTGATTTTGATAAATCGAAAATTTCAATTTCAAGTTGTTTGCTTTTCTTTACGTTTTAAGCCTTCAAATCTTTTGAAATTAGGGTTTTTTCATGGACTGAAAATATTGATTCTTTTTTTTTTGGTAATTGAACTGCGTGTTTAGGTATAGTTCTTTGTGTTAGTCTTATTGTTTTAATGAAATTGTTTGATTAAGTTGCTTGGACATGACAAGAGGAGGTTATTAACTGAACTTCTTGATTAAAAAAGTTCAACGTTTTTAACTTTCCGGGAGTTCAACTTTGTGGTCAGATTTTGGCTTTGATCATCTTGTGCAAGTATTGCTGTACTGCAGCTCGTAGTGCGTTTTGTAGTCTTGAAGTTTTGATGGAATTGCTTGGTTCTGATTCGTAGGTATGAACATTAGAAGTTTTACAGAGGAAGTTTTGGAGAAATAGAGTTAAACTTTCTACTTTTTCAACAAAACATGACAATAGAGCCGTCTTTCTCTTCATTATCATTGATAATTTAGGTTGTTGATTTGGATATGTTGATTATTCAACATTAGGTGACCATCATGAGCATGCTAAATTGTTCTCACTTGAGCAAAATGTCTGCAAGCACATGCATAATTGTATCTTGAGTGTGTATGTAAGTCCTCTTTTTATCAGAAAATGAAAGTAACATTGATTGACATCTTATTAGGCCACCGCCACTGCCACTGCTCAGCCATTTTTGTCAACATCAACTGCTTGATATAAATGATGGTCATGTTGTTTTGATAGCTGTTTTAGCGTTTTGTGATTCCATTTTTCTTATGTCTCTGAGCTGTTTTACTGCATGTATATGAGATTTTAGTTGTTGCATTAATCATTTTGCTTGATCTCTATGTTTTGGTTCTTGTCATTACTTTATATTAATACTCTTGTCAATTTTTGCTTTAAGGTTCTAATAATTGATCTGTTTATATTGTCCTTTATGCAATTGGAAAATTGAGAAGTCTCGAGTCTTCTATTGAGTTTGGCCTGCATGTGAATTTGACTTGACATTTGTTCATTGTGTAGATCCTTTCCATGAGGTGAAGAGCAAGCGAGAAAAGAAAAAAGAGGTAGAAAATGTAGATACTTGTCTCATTGATTTTCCTAAATGTTGGATTTATGTGATAGTCATATACTTAATTTACTTTCATTGGTCAAGCAAAGAAAAAAATAAATCACATTGTTTATTATCTTTTTGTTTGAAATGCTATTGTAGCAATTTTTTTTTTTTGTGATAAACTGTTAACTAGAAAATTCCTAATATTTCATTTCATTGGCCCAACTTTAGCTACTTTTTTTTATGTCATACATTCTCACTTGTCTTTGTTGTTGATTAGAATAAGGACTCAACAGATTCCAGGTCTCGAGGTGCTAATAACATGTCAAATCGTGGTGGTAGAGGTGGTGCAGACCGCAATGGGCGTGGTGGCCCTGGTAGGCCTGCCTATTTCAGCTCTAATGGTATGAGAATGCTGCAATTCAATTTACTAGAGTTAATCATTTGTTAGTGTGGAATGAATGTGGACCATAACAAACAACTTTTCTCCAGAATCTAGCACTTTGCATGGCAAACCTTCATACAAGAAGGAAAATGGAGCAAATGCTTATGCTGGTCCTTCTCCTTCTGCATCCGGTATGGCAGGAAATAATATTAATTGGCAACCTCCATATCACAGGTAATGTCCATATTTAAACCTTAATAGTGACAAATTTTGTGTTTTTGCAGATTAATACTGTATTTGACATGTACTGACGATACATTATAATTCAATATTTATTCATGTTTTTGTGGAATGGTATAATAAAAGTCATATGTTGGTGCTGATTGGTTAAGTATGTCTTTAATACATGTAATGGTACACCTTTTACTTCAGATCTAGTGTTGTGCTTAGGAAAAAGCCGTCATGAGGTTTACTGGCCTGGGATATATGCTTGGGTAGCTTCCAATTTGCATATTTTGCTTAGATTGGAACAAATCTGGGTTAAACTAGAACTTTTTACCTGCTTGGGGCACATGGTGACTGCACTATGAATTACAGTAGCAGTAATTTTGAATATAGCTTTCATCTTTTTGTGGATCCATGCTACATCCTTAGGTTGTTTAATTCTGTGAAAGAAGAGATTTTATGTCCAGACAAGTTTTTGATGCTCTGATGAAGTAGTCTGACATAGAATTCGCTAGTAGTCTGGTCATTTAGTTAAGCATGTAGGGTTTATTAGACCTTGAAACTAGCTATTGGAAGAAGCTTTTAGGCGTTCTTAGAATAAGTACCAGTTTCAAAAAGAATTAGTATTCTATTGCTGTTATGTTATATTTGTGCTGTGCTCCATGCATTTTTTTTTTGTTTTTTTTTCTTAGCCACTGGATGCTTTCTTCTCTTGGATTTTAATGAAGAACATTTGTTATGCACTCATATTTATTCGTGTAGAAGCATTGCTTAGTTGTATTAATACGTATGAAATATGGTTACCAGTGTTAATGTGTATGCAATGTGGAGATTGTTGTTTCTCATTTTTTATTTACATTTCATGCAGTGATTCTGTGGCCATAGAAAATAAAATGTCAACTGTAGGGGCAGGTGATGGAGTTTCTTCATCATCACAGCCTTCTCCTGGATATCAATCTGCCTGGATGGGGGTTCCAGGTCAGGTATCAATGGCTGACATTGTAAAAATGGGTAGGCCGCAAAATAAGGCATCTACCATGCCATCTCATCAAAGCGTCAATCATCACCATGCTACAGCTCCTCCTTTGGCAGCATCACACCATGATTTCCATTCATCAGAAAATCATGCTCCCAAGGTGGTGGAAATAAATACAGAACCAGAAATTGATGTGAACCAGCGTGTTCATTCCAATGATGAATGGCCATCAATTGAGCAGCCAACTGCTGCCAGCGCATCACCTGTTCGGGAGGTTCCTGCAGATTCTGAGTTGTATGGAGATCTATCTAACTTGCCTTTAGATAGAGGTAGTCAGCACGTCAAATCCCAGTTCGATGATGTTCAATCATCAGAAGATGCTCATGATGAATCTTTTGATGCAAACCATGTGGGACCTGCTTCTGTATCTACTAGAAATATGCAGGAGGATTGTTCTGGAGGTTCATCTATTTTTGATAATAATATGTATGGGAACATCAATTCCTACCAGTCTCACAGACATACTTTTGAGAATAATGAAGGTGAGTTTAATGTTTTAGATTCATCTATCATTTTCCAATTGCATTCAACTATTCCTTTCAAAATTGTAACTTTTCCTCGAATGATATTTCAATCAATTGAGAATGTTCAACATTGACTTAAGGTCTATCTTAAATGTTGACGGATTAGTTTAATTTCTTGTGATGATTTTGTCTTTTCCTATGTAAAATTTCCTGCAGCCTTGAACTGAGCCTTCATATGCAAATTTAGTAAGACTTGCCCAGGGAGTTTTGAGAGTCATGGCTCAATCATGATGTATTTATGGTTGGTTGACAACTTTTCAAGTGCTTGAATGTAATACTCTCACCCAGCATCCATGCACCATAAAAGGGGGAAAAAGGAAACAATTTTGCATAAAACATGTAGCTTCATAACAGAATGCTGGTATTTTCACCTTAACTGTTTCGAAATTTTCTCATCAGCCCCTTCTCCATGGGGACTGTCAACATCATTTCTACACTGTTTGTGTGGAGTTGATTATTTTGTGGTTTGTCCTTAAATGACATGCAACAATGCTTTTCTAAACTTGTCTCCTTTGCCTTCCTTAAGGAGCTATTGACAGTTTATCTAATTGATTGTATCTCATGCGATTTCAGCTGAAGATGGCACTTCATCAGTGGCTGCTAACTTACATCAACTAAGTTTGCGGAATGATGATCAGGGGGTGCAGCCTGAAGAGGATAATCCTTCTGTAATAATTCCAAATCACCTGCAAGTTCATACTCAAGAATGCTCACACCTAAGCTTTGGGAGTTTTGGATCTGGGATGAATTCAGCTTTTTCTGGGCATTATGCATCAATGCCCATGAATAATAGCTTGGAAGAAACATCTGAAGTGGTAGATGCTTCATCAACTGATCATTCAGACACTAGGTATGCCTTTTTTATGGTAAATTTTTCTACCCTTCATGTTTTTTTCTCTTTAATAATAAGTGGAATGTATATTTCTTGTAGAAATCCTGAATATTATGGGGATGAGCATCTCAGAAATACAGTAGATGAAAGTTTAGTACATAGAGCTGGTGTGAGTGCTGCGAATTACGATACTCCTCCAGTTCCACAGGCGGAGACTTTGAAGGAGACATCTGAAGCTGCTCAAGGGAATCAATATGCATTCCCTTCATCTACACCTGGTTATAGTTATGAAAACACTCAACAGTTGAATGCTGCATTTAACAACTCACAGACAAGCACTCAGATGCAAAATATTGCTCCTTTCTCAAGTGTAATGGTAATGCGATGAAATAAACTGCACTTATCTCCAGAGTGTATAATTTGTTATTTTTGCGTGATATATAAAAGTTTTTTTTTTTTTGTTAAGGGTGGTTTGTCTATCAGTTTTTTTTTTTTTTTTTAATGAGCAAGATTTGGTTTTGTATTGAAGACAAGGATTTTATCAGTGGTTCTTGTTCACTTACAGGTTCTAACTACAGATAATATTTCTTTTATATTCATTTTATGCATGAGAGATTGTCTATCTTATTATTTGTGTAGCTGAGTTTGTGTGTGGAGTAATGTGCTTGTATTTTTGTGTCTCATTGTACTTAATTAGTTTGTGTTATTAACTTACTAAATGTAGAAGACAGTACCACAATATTGATTGGTTGGCCTTTTTTCCTTGTTACATTTTCTTTTTACAGCAGGCATATACAAATTCTTTGCCAAGTGCCTTGTTGGCTTCAACAGTTCAGACTGGGAGGGAGACTGACCTTCCATACTCACCCTTCCCTGTGACACAATCACTGCCCACAAAATACAGCAGTGCAGCTTCGTCTATCAGTGGTCCTGGCATTTCCATGTCAGAGGTATCCTGCTACCATAGCTTTCTTGAACTTGATGAAGCTTACTATGTTTTCTTCACAATTTATTTATTGATGCAATTAAGAAGTAATTAAACTGTTGACTTAAGGAAGATCTCTGTAGTTCCATATGCAGAGGTAGGGAATAAATCTAAAAAGAAAAAAGAAAAAAAAATCAATTTGTGGAACCAACTGAAAAATTTAAGGTAGGCATCATACATACCTTCCTCACATCCATTTTGGAATCTAGACATTTCCATTTTTGTTATTTTTCACACACTTTCAGGTTCCCTAGTCCATAACCAAGTAGATAAATTGAGCATTCAGCAGAGACTCGTTCTGTATGGATGTTGGTTATGGTGTAGCATCACATGGATGAAGTGAAACTGCAATGCATCTCTGTTTCACAAATCGTGTGCAAAACACTTCCTAACTAGAGATCTCATTTATTCCCCAATTTTCAACCATCTCTCTTCCAGGATAAAGAATTCATCGATGATGGTGAGCATGTCTTAACAGATTTTTGCATGCACATGTTCTTGCTCCTAAGCTGTATGGTAACAGCTATTTGCATAACATATTAAACAACTTCGTGGGTTTTGGATTCAGCTGATGAGCTTACACGCGCTAACTCATAGCTGACCTCATTGTTGTGAGTCTGGAAAGTTGGCTTCTGCTATCTTCTGATAGGTTTTATTTCTTCTGACTGAAGACTGCACCTGTTTAGTTGAATGAAACATGTCTTGTAAAATAGTGAAGACAACCTTATTAGGAGAAAACTTCTCGTAACCATTCTTTACTACTTTGATGCACAACAAAACCAACCATCCCTTTCTGTGATTTCTGATATTTCCTTGATAGTTGAATATAATATGATTTTGGGGGATATAATGATAGACTTGGATTTATATTTTGGTGATTCGAGTTGTTACTTGTAGTTGATTTTTTGGAAAATGAGACGTGATATCGCTGGCGGTCTAGAAAGAGAAAAAAATGAAATCACACGAGAAATTTACGTGATGAATCTAGTTTCAAACTTGGTTGGAGTGTTATGTTTTGATTGTTTTCTCCTTGTTCTGATTATTGGCTTGTAAACATGCTAGGCTTTGAGAGCAGGTGGTGTTTCTACACCTCAGCCAACTCCTCAGACGCATCCTGGTGCCAATGTTGCCACAGGACCTGCTCTTCCACAACACCTTGCTATGCATTCTTATTCCCAGCCCACCCTTCCTTTGGGGCATTTTGCCAACATGATCAGCTATCCTTTCTTAGCTCAAAGCTACACGTATATGCCATCAGCCTATCAGCAGACCTTTTCTGGTAATAATACATACCATCAGTCGCTTGCAGCAATGCTTCCACAATACAAGAACAGCGTTTCTGTAAGCAGCTTGCCCCAGTCTGCTGCTGTTCCTTCTGGGTATGGATATGGGAGTTCAACCAGCATTCCCACAGGAAACTTTCCTTTGAATGCACCTGCTGCCCCTGCAGGCACAACAATAGGCTATGATGATGTTTTAAGTTCTCAATACAAGGATGCCAGCCACTTGATCTCACTTCAGCAGGTAATGCCTCTGCTCTATACCGGGCATTGACAAACTCTCAAGGATGTGAATTATCTAGTCTGCATTGAATACACCTCATCCAAATTGGGACAGGTGTCATGATGAAAATTCCCATTAACAAGTCCAGAATCATTTTGTAGCTGCTCGAAACTTGAGTTTTGTGTGGTTATGACCAACATCATGTAATGGTTTCACGGGTAGATTATTCACTTCACACTTGGTGTTGCCTACTCTCTCACATTTATGTGGGGACAGTTAACGTAAGCAGGTTCCACATGAATGTTGTGAGGGAAGGGAGCAGTGCAATGGCTGTCGCTAATAATTTCCTTGATTTCAATTGCATGTTTTATTTATGTGAAGCTGAAGTAAGGTTTATCTTGTGTTGTCAGAATGAGAATTCGGCCATGTGGATGCATGGGCCTGGTTCGCGAACAATGTCGGCCGTCCCTGCCAGTACATATTACAACTTCCAGGGGCAGAATCAGCAGCCCGGTGTATTCCGGCAAGGGCAGCAACCGTCCCAGCATTTTGGGGCACCTGGGTACCCAAATTATTATCATTCACAATCGGGGATGTCATTGGAACACCAGCAGCAAAACACAAGGGATGGTTCCCTAGGCGGGTCTCAAGGCCAGCCATCAAAGCAGGCTCAACAGTTGTGGCAGAACAGCTACTAAGAATGCCATCACCTCCTGGTTTTTCAGGGCATTGTAGTGAGTTTGAAAGTGGCCAATCAAAGGCGTTCCTGCTTTTGATAATTTAATGTAATGATTTGTTGGTGATCTAAAGAGAACTTGACTAGCTACTGCCCCTGTGCCATGAGGTTGATTCTACTGCGTAATTTATCAGCTTGATCTGGTTAACTTAGGAACACGTGTGCTAATCTGGGCTACTGGACTATTTTATTCTCCTTGTTCGCCTGTTCTCGTTATATAGTCAAAGTTAACTGTTTTTTTCCTTCTGCTGGACACTTGGGACGGAGTCTCTTTCTTTCTAAATTTACTCCCAATTACCACGGTAATGGGGTTGATCCGGCTAAGAAACTGAGAAACTTAATAAAAAATATTTAAAATTTTAATATTTTGTAGGAAAAAATTAAAAATCAATTCAATTAAGTATAGTATACAAGTTTAAAAGATTATTTTAAAAGAATTTCTAGAAATTTTTTTAAGTTAAAAATATTTAAATCAAAAAGTTGTTTATTTTACATTGAAACAATATAATTAATTTTATTCAGGAGTATATATATTATATATTAAAGTTCAAATTATATATTAAAAAAAAAACATGATCTAGTTTATTCATTCCAATCTTTTACCTATATGAACTAGTTTAGCCACCAAATTTCGTATCGATGTACCAAGCCAGTACAGGTTTGAAAACTATACCAATTACATTCCAACGTTCCATGAACATGTATGAATTTAATTTATTTATAAAATCCTGTAATCGAATTTATTATAATAAAAAACTATTTTATTAATAATAATAATAATAATAATAATACCTTTATGAATGGGAATTGGATCTCGAAAACGTCTTCTACTGCAAAAAAAAGAAGAAGAAGAAAAAGACTGGATGATGCATGTGCTCTGCTCTTTTGATGGTCAAGAGGCCATCAAATTTTCTCAACGGAGGACAAAAACGCAATTTAACTGCGGGAGTGTCTGCGGTCACAGTGATTTTAACTTTAATTTAAGAACCCTATTCTTTGGGCAAAAGGAATAGATGGGAAACGGACGGCAAAAGCAAGCAGACTCCCCCCCTTCCAAGCTCTTTGTCGCTGTTTATTCTCACCCTGTCCCTCACCCTTACCCTAAACATCTCCTCTCTGTGATGCTTCTGGTTAATGTCATTTTTCAGTTGAAATCTGAATATGCACAGACGAGTCGGAAAAGAAAAGAAAGGAAGAAGAGATGGAACAGGGCAGCATGATGATTGAGAGTCCCTCTTCGGTGCATGAAATCATGAAATCAGAAAACAAGAGCAAGGTTTATGGTAACGGCGGAAGAGATGTTATGCCTGGGAGTGATGTTTGGACAGATGGACTTATTTGTGCCTTTGAATTCTCTCCGAGGCGTACTCCCAAATCCACTCCCTCAACCACAACTCCTTCTTCCTCCAACATGTTTAGCACCAGACACACGGTTAATAGTGAGTTATCAAAGGATGGCGGAATGCCTGAGAGACAGGAGAGTTGCAATTTATTCGAATCGTCGTCTGTAAATCGCAATGCCCCTTCTTCTGATGCTCAGAAGAAGATCCTCCCATCAAGACAGGACAGGCATGAGGATGGCCGTTGGATACCCATTGGCTGGGCTAGGATTTCTCAGCTTGTCCAAACTGTGCAAATTGACGGTGACTGGCCAACACAGCAAGTAGGGTTGCCGGATGATGAACTCGGTCCTACTGTTGCAGATTTAGCAGCTCCCTATTGGGAGCGTCCAGCCGGCCCTACTTGGTGGTGTCATGTCGCCGCAAGTCACACCTCTGTCCAGGCATGGCTCAACAATGCTAAGTGGTTACATCCTGCCATCAGTTTAGCTTTGAGAGATGAAAGTCGACTCATCAGTGAGCGGATGAAGCACCTTCTTTATGAGGTAGTGGATAGTTTCTTTTGTATTTCAAGTTATAGCTATTCCTTAACATGGATGGGTGGTGCTAAAAATACTTGAACTCCCTTTTGTGCTTCTTCAGCCAAGGTCAATTTATGTGGCATGAAAAAAGGGGGCCTGGATTGTTTGTGTAGTGGAAAACTGTTGGTGACTGGCCTATTTGAAACGTTCATCATATGTGACTGTGACTGTGATATTACCTTCTTTGAATTATTGTATAAAAGCTATGAGAAAAATGAACCTTCACATTCCTCATTCTCCTCTCCCTCAAGTAACCCATTGTTTCTTTAGTGTAATGTTTTCCTCTTATTTTAATTTCTCTAAATTTTTATGTTCATGATATAATTTCTAGCATGAATATAAAGCTATCTTGTTTGAGCATGTTACAGTCACTATCACCATAACTTTGTGAACCTGTGTATATAGAGCAACTGCTGGATAAAAACTTGGAGGTTCCAGGTTCAACTCCTCTGTACTGTTGTTTGTGGTTTTTTCTGAGAGAAAATGTATGGCAGTTATTAGGAAAGGAGTTCATATAAAAGGGCTAGTTGATAAATATTTTAAATTAAAATCTGAATCCTTAAATAGAATGCCCAGGTAGCAATGGTCTATGCCAAGTGCCTACACTCTACAATTCGCAGAGGTTGAGGAAGAAACCACTTTAACAAGATAAGAACTGGGAGTTTTCCCTTTAGTTGAATAGATGCAATCATGCAAATGTAGGAAGGGGAAGACGTTGAACTTACAGCCTATGTCCAAGGGAAAATGTCATATTTGTGCCCACCTAGGCATATAATCCATCTTATGTTAAAGTTGCTGAGATTCATCCTTGGATAAGTTCAGTGTTGTGTTGTTTTCTTATTTCTTGTTTTGTAAATTGTAACCTGGAATGAATTATGTGTCTGTGCAGTGTAAATTATAGCCTATCATATCTCACGTATTTTGTATATCCATGTAAAGTTGAAGAATGGGTCCTTGGCTTAAGGGAAGAAAGTGAAAATTGTTGGATCCAAGAGATGTCTGTACATGACAGACTACATGAATTTGTATTTCATTATATTTATATGAAGTTGATTAAAATTTGTAAAAAAAATAAAATGGTTTTAATAGGTTCCTAGTTTTTCTCCCATGACATTCTACTTGATTATTATTAATTGTCATGATTTGTGTTCCTATCTAGGTCCCAGTAAGGGTTGCTGGAGGTCTGCTGTTTGAGCTCTTGGGACAATCCGCTGGCGATCCATTTGTTGATGAGGATGACATTCCTGTTGTACTGCGCTCCTGGCATGCACAAAACTTTCTTGTAACTGCACTGCACATAAAGGGGCATGTGTCAAGAGTGAATGTTTTGGGTATCACTGAAGTTCAGGTTTATTCATGACTCGGAGTTTTCAAGTGGACTAGAGTACTGAAACAAGTGTTGTTAATTAAGTATTCAAGTCACTTGATTATTGATTCATCCCTTTGGTGCCCCGATTTGGTCAGGAACTTCTTTTTCTTGGAGGCTGTAATGGTCCAAAGACAGTGCATGAGGTCATTGCACAACTAGCTAGTCGGATGTCTAGGTGGGATGATAGGTAATGGAAACCACTGAAACTAAACTATGTTACATATTCATGGCTTAATTTAATTTGAAATCATGCTTTTGTCCATTCGATTTTTTCCCTTCCTTTGGACGACAAATGCACCATCTGCAGGCCAATGGCATCCATGCAATATATCTGAGAACCTGGCCTCTTTTTTGCTGATAGCAAAACTAATTCCCTCTTGTTTTTCAGATGAAAAAGAAAATGCATGATTAAAAGAACAAGTATTTACCGTTAGCACTTCAGCAAAACTGTATCATGTCATGTGTTCCTTTCTGTTCCTACTTTCTATTACAAAACAACTGTCTTCAAATCACTTCTCTGTACCAACTCACCCGTGTCTTGTCCTGCACTGTCTTTAGGAAAATAACTTATTCTGAGAAGATGAACGGATATTAGCATATATTATGTATCCTTTTCTTTTTCTAACTTCAAGTTTTTGTTTTCATCTCTTAATTTTTTAGGCTGTTTCGAAAATCTATATTCGGGGAAGCAGATGAGATTGAGCTGAAGTTTGTGAACAGGTTGAAAAGACATGTGCACTTTTCCAAACTTGGATTTGTTACTATATCATATATAATTTTTGTTACATAAATTGCTATGAACAGGAGAAACTATGAAGATATGAGTCTCTTCAGTATTATCTTGAACCAAGAAATCAGAAGGTTGTCAAGACAGGTAGTTCCAATTGTTGAAACTCTTTTATGCATATACATTCTGATTTCTGTCTCATCGCTTGTATATATACATTGTACATTTGTGCTTGTTCTGCCATTTCATGAGTATCTGACAGCTGTCATGCTTACTGCTCTGACGAGCAAATCTTGATCTGATGATATGTAGACATTGAAACTTCCTTGGTCTAGACATGGCAATTATAAAATCCAGATGGCGCTTTTAAGACCTGGTGGTCCATAAAAGTATCTGCCAGCAAAATCCCATTGTTTTGGAGTTGGCATATTTTCTTACTTCTCACTTCCCAAGGGAATGCATGTTTGTTCCATTTAGTACCAAAACCAGGGGCTATTCATTTGCAGGTTATCAGAGTGAAATGGTCACTCCACGCAAGAGAGGAGATTGTTTTCGAGCTTCTACATCATTTGAGGGGAAATGCAGCAAGAATGTTGCTAGAGGAAATAAGAAAGAGTACAAGACAAATGATAGAGGAGCAAGAAGCTGTTCGAGGTCGTTTGTTTACTATTCAAGATGTTATACAAAGCACTGTTCGGGCATGGTTGCAGGTTTGTTTTGGAGGGTGTGTGCATGTGTTTGTGGGGGATATGATCATATCTTCGTTTCTTCCTGGATTGATTTGAGAAATCCCTCGTTTTTTGTTTCTTTTCTCCTCTTATGCAGGATAGAAGCCTTCGTGTAACCCATAATTTGGCTGTTTTTGGAGGCTGTGGTCTTGTGCTTTCTATCATCACTGGGTTATTTGGGATCAATGTTGATGGGATGCCTGGAGCATCTGGTACACCATATGCATTTGCTCTATTTACTGGCATCCTCCTCTTCGTAGGATTGGTGCTGATTGCTGTTGGGTTACTTTACCTTGGACTGAAGAAGCCAGTCACCGAAGAGCAGGTTCAAGTAAAAAAGTTGGAGCTGCAAGAATTAGTAAAGATGTTCCAGCACGAGGCAGAGACTCATGCCCAAGTTCGTAAAACTGTGCGTCGCAATAACTTGCCACCAACTTCTGGAGATATTTTCTCAGATGATGTGGATTATGTTCTCATCCAATGAAGACATTATGCTAATTCAAGGTGATTGTTACAATGACTCCAAGTCATCGGTGACTTCACTTTTTTGTTAGGAAAAACAGTAAGTAAATGCATATGTTTATGTAATTCAGTTGCAGACAGAAAGTAAATTAGATTTGAGCGAAGTCATGGAAGAAAAACGCACCAACCAATGCTTCCTGCTCAAAGAGATCTTATGTTAATTCCTTGGATCAGATATATATCTTCTGAAGGTTTTTTTTTAATTAAGACATTACCACTTTTATCACCATTGTTACTGGGTAAAAATGATCTTATTGAATATATTTCTATGATTCTATTATGTAGTACAGTTGGGGCTGGACTTCATTTATATATAGGTCGTCGCTGTGGTAAAATTTGGATCACCACCTTTTCATGCAGTTGTGTGTTCCTCTGAAAAGCCTAATGCTCATGGCTTCAATGGAGCTTTTTCGAAATTCTTAGCAACGACCGACTGCAATTGCAACGACATGCAAGTTTCGAAGCTTCATTGCTAAATCCTTGTAGTCTGGGTATCGTTCCAGCTGAGCAAGCTTGTAAATAGGAGACAAGTTGCTGCATGATGGGCACAGATTATTTTATAAAAAGACATGCAAAAGTCCTCTAGCCCGCGAGGATGCTAAAGAATACTGGTTATCTTACATAGCAGAATCTGACATTAGTTAACCTGCAGTTCGACCATGCGAGACATGAAGACGCAACTTCAAGTCATGCATGCACAGTGAAACAAACGAAACTGCTTTGGATAGCAAGCACGGCTGCTTGGTAGAACTTGAGAATGGACTTACATTAAACACAAGCTGGCTGATTACCACTTGGTCCTTCGAGTTCGAGTTTAGAAGGTTGGTCATATTACCCCCTCCCCCAAATCAAACTCAGAACTAAGCTATTTATTTATACAGATATAGACACCGGGATAGACTGTGATGTGAAAGTGAGAAACAGTTAAAACACTCGTTGCTGTTAAGCATCACTTGCTGCAACAACGGAGCAGAGGTGACATGCATTCATTCGAAGACTGAGTAATTTAAAAGCTCCTCTTTGCCTAAATTATACTTTCTTTGAATAGTTTCGACCAAACAGAGGTCTGAGCAACACAAACCAAAATATGATCAAGTCAGACGAGCTTATGGACGCCCATTGAGTTGATTACATCAAGGAGGGACTATCTTGAGAAACTGGTGCTTACAAAGCAAGTATATACACAGAAGAACCCTCTATTTTCCTCTCCTTTTTCCTGGTGCAATTATCACTTAAGAAGGGACCTTGCTAGATGTTCCCGTGCAGTTGCCAGTGCTTGTGAGAATGTCTGCAAAGAAAGCAGAAGTTTATAGTACATACTGTAGCAACGATTACCAATTTGACCAACAACTCTATATTTTTCTAAATTCAAGGTTGGAAGAAAGGAAGTCCGCTGGAATAGCAATACCTGCTCAGACAATCCTTCAGCAACTGTACTATGACTTGCAACCTTCCCCACAATGACATTTGCATCGGTTTCCAAAATAATACTGCATCAGGACGTGTTAAGAGTTATTTCTGGGTGATAAGAGATAGCCTCTGAAGTAAATGAGTAAAAAATACGTAGCAAAATTGTTTGAGAACATTTCTGGATGTAACTGAGGTAACTTTAGAACTAAAGTGAAGCTTTGGCTATCATTAATGATCCAATTCTTTTTAAAATTATTTCCACAAATTTACTATGACAAGTAGATTATCCATGGATCCAACGTTTCCCTTTCAGGAGTTCAGCAGGTTAAAGGACATGTTTAAATAATGACAGAAAAGAAGAAACAAACTACATATCAGCTAAAGGAAAAAAATAAGCAACTCATTTGCATAAGAAGAGCACATTGCATACCCGCCATCAACAATTTCATCAATGCACAACAGGATAAGATCTAGATACTCAAGTGCCTCTCTTTTCTCCACATTGCCTCTGAAACAATGAATGATTAAAATGGATATGAAATTAAATAGCAGAAAAGGGTGGCGATTTGTACTGACAGCATAAAAATGTATGGAAGAACAAGGTACGAAGTGGCATAGCAAAAACCTAAGGAGAAGGCCAACTGCATCAAAGAACCCTTGAAGGACTGTGGCTAAGATGACCTCATTTTCTTCTTCACCTCCAGTAACAAAAAAGTGTAGATCTTGAACAAACTTATAAACAACAATGTTGTTCTCAAGCATTGTTACCTCAACTGTAGACAAGGTCACAAGATATTAATACAGAAGCTGTGATAACAGAAAATTGAGCAGAGCCAACCAGTAGTGATAACCATAATTCATGAATATGGCAGTGAGGAGATGTTGTTCACAAACAAGAATATGTAATCTGCAAAAAAACTGAACTTTGCAAAACATTTCAATGTGTTGCCCCCACCACTGTCACTAAAAGGGTCAAGAAACTCAATGCCACAGATTCAGTAAACCACAAACAACTGAACTTTGCGAAACATGTGAACGTATTGCCCCTGGAAGAAGAAACCTCAACCATGCTCCATGAGTGCCAACAGAAAATTACATGTTACCTTTTTTTTAAACTTTTATTGCACCAGTGAAATTAAAAACCAGGAAGAGCACAGTATATTACTCTCTCATTGATCTAACCAGCAAGAATATGAAATGCCATGGGCGATAGCCAACCCCACACAAGCAGCACAGAAGGTGAACTCATACATAATGAAAATAATCACAGGGCATGAACTAAACGCTTACAAACACGCAAAAAGAAAGTCCTTAAGAGTAGTTTAAGCAGGAGACAAATGGCTAACCTTCCGAGCGTGCATTAGTCTTTTGAGTCTTGTTAAATACAGCTTTCTCAAAAGCTTCTTTGGCACCATTAGTTGGCCAGTCATCACAAAAATACTTGGAAGCCACACGCTTCCCTTCAAAATCCAGTAGAAGGATATTTTTTACGCAAGGGCACAGCTCCTACAATCAACATTGCACTTTAAGAAGAAAATTCTCAAAACAACCCAGATCCCAAAATGCACCAATTCAGTTTGTAATTCAATGCTATGCCATGCCAGAAGTTCCAAAACCCTAACGGGGTGTTCCACTTTTTAGCAGCAATGCAAGCCAAAAAAATCTCTATAAAGTAAAATACTCTAAATCACAATTAGGCTTCAGAGGCAAAACCAAATATAAAGAAATGATCATATGCAGAATCAATGATTCAAAACAGCAAAAACTAAGCACAATCCATGTATAGCCAAGCATAAATGTGTATCTTTAACAATAAATTAATATAGTAAATGAAACCCTAAATTTTCTCTATTATTGCATGTGCATTAAAGAAAGTAATAGCTCAGAAAGAAAGAGAGAGAAAAGTTACTGACCATGTTGTGGTTTGGCAAAATTTCGAAGGGAAACCGATCTCCCAGTTCGTTCGTGAGAGAAAGTAGTAGTAAAGCAGGCTGTGGTGACTGGTGAAAGAGACGCTAAGTATGGCCTCATTATGGCCTAATTAAAAGTAAAAGAAAAGCTAAATCACGTAGAGAAAGTATTATAGTTTTTATCTAAATGTATGAATTGATATAATTTTTTTTATATATTACTTTTTTTATTATTTTTGTTTGATTACATGAAATTTTTTTTCTTTTTATATTTATTTAAAAAATTATTTTTATTGATTTTATTTTTTAATATTAAAATAACTAAAAATTTAATTTTTTTTTAAAAAATTAGAGTATATGAGGAAGCATCGTAGACAAATCTTGGATTGATACGGTGTTTCTTTTATATTAATTTTTTTTATTTTTATTTGAACATATGATATTTTTTTTCATTTCTTGTTTTTCTGTTATAATTGTTTTTTAAAAAATTATTTTTATCAATTTTATTTTTTAATATTGAGATGGTTGAGAATTTATCTTTGTAATTTTTTCTTTTTTCTTTTGTTTTTCTATATGGTTGGCGTGGTTTGCGAGTTTGTCAAAATAATCCAGATTGCCCTAGTTTATGGGTTTGGTGGAGTTTTTTTTTTAATTGAACTTGATTTTTTTATAGCTTATTTTTTTCTCATATCGTTAAAAAAATAGTTTTAGAGAAAAATCATTTATTAAACTTTATAAAGTAACAAAATTAAATGATGTGAGGAAATCATTGTTCACCCAACACCCATTGCACTGTGAATTATAATAGTAATCCACAATTTTTTCTTTATTTTTTTTGTTTTTTTATTTTTGTTATGATTTTTTTCAAATATATTTTTGTCAATTTCATCTTTTAAAATTGAGATTGTTGAGAATTTAGATTCATAATTTACTTTTTTATATTTTGCTTTTATATGAGGTTAGCGTGGTTTACGGGTTTGCCAAGGTAACCCAAGTTGCCTCGGTTTACGAATGTGATGAGTTGTCTTTTTTTTTAATTGAACTTGACTTTTTATAGTTTATTTTTTTCTTACAAAGTTAAAAATATAGTTTTAGAGAAAATTCATGTTATTAAACTTTATAAAATAACAAAAATTAAAGGGTGTGAAAAAACCACTGGTCATCCATACACATTACATTGTGAATGACAATAGTAATTCACAATGTTTTGTTTCTTTTTTTGAATTTTTGTTATGATTTTTTTAAAAATTTTTTTGTCGATTTCATCTTTTAATATTGGGATGATTGAGAATTTGACTTTATAATTTGTTTCCTTTTATTTTACCTTTGTATAAAGTAGCATGGTTTGCGGGTTTGCTAAGGTAACCCGAGTTGCCCTAGTTTACGAGTTTGGTGAGGTGATTTTTTTTAATTAAACTTGACTTTTTTATCATCTAATTTTTTCTTATATAGTTAAAAAAAAGTTTCAGGAAAAATTTATATTATTAAATTTTATAAAGTCCATGGACCTATTCACAAGTTTAGCTAGTTACCTTGGTTCGCAGGCTTGACAAGTTTAAATTCTTTTTAATTAATTTTTTTATTTCAACTTTGAATATTGCCACTTGCAATTTAGTCAACACTATCTCTTAAGCATGTCCTAGAATTATGTCTATATTGTTTGTAGATATTGCACATAGAATTATGTCTATATTGTTTGTAGATATTGCATCTAAGTGTGGATGTCCTTTTCCTTATTATGACCATGTTTGTTTCCTGAAAAGTGGGTTTCGGGAAACCACTTTCCAAACTTTCCTGTGTTTGTTTGTCATTAGAAAAGTTGGTCAACGGAAAACACTTTCCAGTCAAAGGAAAATTTGGCTTGGTTTCAGGAAAGTGTTTTCCGAAAAATTTGGGCGGAAAACACTTTTCGGAAGTTGTGAAAAATTTAGAAATGTCATATTATTTGCTGATTATATCAAATTTGGTCCTCAAACTTTTGATTGCTATATATATTTTGTTTTGGATATTTATTTTTCAATTTCATCTCTTAAAATTTAATTTTTATATTAACTTTGGTCCTCATTTTTATAATTGTTATTTGCTTTTCCCTTATCATTTTTTTATTGAAATTTTTTATCTATCAAATTTGATCCTCATTCTTTTGATTGTTACTTATTTTATTTGAAATAATTTATGAAATGTTAATTATTATTATTTGAATTTCTTCATCTTTCATTTTTTTTATTTTTTAGATTTGATCTCTATTACTTTGATTATTATTTATTTTATTTGAGATAATTTATGAAATTATATTTTTTTCAATTTCATTCTCATTCAACCTTTTAATTTGTAAGATTTGTTCCTCATTATTTTAATAAACTTGGGAAAAATAAAACATTAATAAGTTATTTTTCAGCTCATTTTCCATGACATAACCAAACACTGGAAAGTGTTTTCCTACTTATTTTCCATTACACTACCAAACATCGAAAAATAATTCACTTTTCCGGAATTCACTTTTCAAAAAGAAACTACTTTCCGGCAAACAAACGGAGCATATGCCAAGTTGGTATTCTCCGTCTTCATTTTTTTTCTTGGTCTACACACACTCTTCTTTATTATGACTCCTTGTTAAGCTTTAAATCAACCTTTAGTAATGGATGCACCATCTCAAGATATTTTTTTTAATTATTTATATAATGTAATAGGAACTGCATACATCTTCCAACTCAACTCTCTTATAATGCACACAAGTCATCACATATTGAAATGATAAAGGCAAAATATTATCGCATTAGAAAAGTCAAAGTAATTGTTTTTATAAAATTGTAATATATTTTTTAATAAAAGCAATAAGAAATCAATTTTTTTCTGCGAATTTAATAAAATTGAAAATGTATTGACAAATATATTAAAGCGCTTAGGGAATTCACTATAGTAGTGAACAATACCCATAAAAAAATCTTCAATTTTATCCTTAAACTTTTTTTTTTCAATTTCAGCCTTTTATGTCCAATTTTATGACCAAATTGTCAAAAATCTTTAGGTAAGAAAAATTCAATGAAAGAGGATCAAATTGTAAAACACATAGAAACCTCACGGCCAAAAAATCTAAGAAAACATTCATTTTTGTCCTCCTATTTTCATTTTTAACTTTAACAGTCCTTATAGTTTTTCAAATCTCCATTTAATCCAAAAAAATTATTTTTTAGTTCCTGGGTTTAAAGGAAGAGAGAATGAATCATCAAATTATGGGATAAGAGAGAAAATCAATGGTTAACATTGATTTTGACCATGAAAAAGATTAATCTTAGTATTAACGAGTTCTATTTGACAAGGAAAGTTTGATGGTGGTGGTTTTGAATCTCATCTTGCTTAAAAAATATAGGTGTTTTTAGGTAAAATAAGCTTTTAGAGAAAAGACTTTACCTCAATTTTTTAACCACCATAGTTGTTACGCCTGACATAATGGTGACTTATTGTCTTTCATGTAAGGGAAAGGGTTTTTTTATTATTTAGAGGAGTCAAATGTTTTCTATTGAAAGAGAGTCACCACCTAATATTATGATTACTGAGAAACCCTGATTGATTTTTAAATTTCTAAGGTAAGGGATTGATTATGCTAAATGGAAGACACTATCACCCTAAAGCATTTTACCTAAGGTAACTTGTATTGTTACTTGTCTTTTATTCCAAATGGTTTTGTAAATCCCGAGAAAAATTAAAGAAAATAAACTAAACTAAAAAGAAGTGGGGGCCAGAACGAATACACTTAAAGAAAATGGGGCCTAAATGCAAATAAGAATAATTATAGAGCACAAATACTCCTATTCTCACCAAAAACAGATCTGCACCTACGTAAAGAAAGAAAAGATGGAGTTTTTATATCTATTTTTACAAATCAAGACGCAAACACCAAAATTTCAAGAACCCATCCCAGTTGAGGGTTATAGGTAAAATAAACCCTGGTGGGAAAGGGATTAACAAGAAAAATTGAACAAGAAGAGAAGAGGGGAGGGTGGCTGTCATTAGAAAGAAAAGGAGGGATCGAAGCCTTGATTCGCACCAGGTAAGATATTATAAACCTGGTTTTATGAGTCATTTCAAGTCGATTATGAATTGATGCTTGGATGTTAATTTATGTATTGAGTTCTTAGACTTGAATTGAGGAAAAAGTAAGAGTTGTTAAAGTAAAGAACTTCGTGTGTTGTGTGTAAATGGAAAGGTTGATGAATCTGAACAGTTTCGTCATTGACCTTCAAAGAGATTTTAGGTAGGAGAATGAAGGAATTAGGATCAAGTTCCTTCATAGAAATTGTAGTTTTGGATGTTTACTAACTAATGAAATTGGTCTTGCTTAATTTGGAGTCATAGAACTCAGGTTATGGGTCACCAACCGAGATTGGGTCATGACGGACCCTATAGGGTAGTAGGTCCGGTTCATTGATGAGCAATTTTGACTGTCTTAGAGGCGGAAGCTGGGTTCTCCTCAAAACATAGAACTTGTAGCCTCATGTCTTACCTTTCCAACACTATAAATTTTGCTTGAATTGGAGTTCTATAACTCCGAGATATAGTTAAAAATCTGAGGAGAGGTCGACAAGTAATAGTTCAAAAACAAGACAAGAATGATTCGATGTCTAGACGATATGATTAGACAAGAATGACTTCAATGTCTAGACGATATGATTCAAAAACAAGACGATGAAATTCAAAACGGACGATGAACGGTTGGACAAGATACGGTCCAAGTGTTTGTTAATGAGCGATTTTGACTATTTTAGATGTAGAACTAGGTTCTTCTCAAAACATAGAACTTGTAGCCTCATGTCTTACCTTTCCAACGCCATAAATTTCGCTTGAATCGGAGTTCTATAACTCTAGATATAGTTAAAAATTTGAGGAGAGGTCGAGATAGTAACAGTTCAAAAATGGACAGTAACAGTTGGACAGAGTGTTTGTTAATGAGCGATTTTGACTATCTTAGAGGCAGAACTGGGTTCTCCTCAAACATAGAACTTGTAGCCTCATGTCTTACCTTTCCAACGCCACCAATTTCGCTTGAATCGGAGTTCTATAACTCCGGATATAGTTAAAAATCCGAGGAGAGGTCAGACAATAACAGTTCAAAAACGGACAGTAACAGTCCAAGTGTTTGTTAATGAGAGATTTTGACTATTTTAGAGGCAGAACTGGGTTCTTCTTAAAACATAGAACTTGTAGTCTCATGTCTTACCTTTCCAACGCCATAAATTTTGCTTGAATCGGAGTTCTATAACTCCAGATATAGTTAAAAATATGAGGAGAGGTCGAAGACGATAACGATTCAAAAATGGACAATGAATGTCCAAGTGTTTGTTAATGAGTGATTTTGACTATCTTAGAGGCATAATTGGGTTCTTCTCAAAACATAGAACTTGTAGCCTCGTGTCTTACCTTTCCAACGCCATAAATTTCACTTGAATCGGAGTTCTATAACTCCAGATATAGTTAAAAATCTGAGGAGAGGTCGACAAGACAGGTTCAAAAACGAGCGATACGGTTGGACGAGTGATAGTCCAAATATAAAGAAAGGAATGATAACTAGGATTGGATAAAGAACGACAGTAATAATGAGTGAAATGAGAAAAATATAAATTACTAAGAAATGACTGAAAGAAAGACTTATTGGTTGTTGATATGGTTATTATAAAACATATCATTGAGTGAGGAAAATTTATGAGATAAACCCGTGATTTGCGGGAGGGACCACGAACGTGGTGCAACATCAACAACGGGGAGCACGAGTAGAGCTTCTATTGCAGGTAGGTGATTCACACCTATGCTTTCTAGTTAAATTCCATGATTTAATATATTTTTGATGTGAAATGTGAATTACTGAATGTATGTGTATTCAAGGTGAAAAGTTGTTATATGAATTGCTAAGTGATGAAATTATCACTGACAAAGGAAATATGAGAAGTGTGATTTGAGGCATAAACTAGCATACATTGAGTGTATGTTAGGATCCCGGATAAGGGGATCACCATGTATTGTCTAGCATACATTGAGTGTATGTTAGGATCCGGGTAAGGGGATCACCCTGTATTGGCTAGCATACATTGAGTGTATGTTAGGATCCCGGGTAAGGGGATCACCCTGTATTGCATAGTTATTAAACCCGACCCGGGGGTTGACCCGGCCAAGGGGCCGGGTCCCGGGTTTCATGGGTCAACCCAGGTCAACTCGGGTCAACCCGGATTAACCCGGAAAAATTAAAAAAAAATTAAAGTTTTAATATTTCATATGAAAAAATCATGTAAATATAGATTATACATATTATGAAGTTTAAAAGAATATTTTAAAAAGTTTTTTATCCCACATTGAAAAAACATAACTTTTTTCTTGGAAACATAGAGTATATATACTAATGGGTTTCAAATCCCACATTGAAAAAACATAACTTTTTCCTTGGAAACATAGAGTATATATACTAATGGGTTTCAAATCCCACATTGAAAAAACATAACTTTTTCCTTGGAAACATAGAGTATATATACTAATGGGTTTCAAATCCCACATTGAAAAAACATAACTTTTTTCATGGGAACATAAAGTATATATATGAAAGGGTTTCAAATCCCATATTGAAAAGATAATATATTATCCTTTTAAGTTGAAGTATTTAAACCAAAAGGTTTTTTATCCCACATTGAAAAAACATGGTTTTTTTCATGGGAACATAGTGTATATATATGAAAGGGCTTCAAATCCCACATTGAAAAAACATGGTTTTTTATATGGGAACATGGAGTATATATATGAAAGGGTTTCAAATCCCACATTGAAAAGATACTTTGTTATCCTTTTAAGTTGAAGTACTTAAACCAAAAGGTTTTTTATCCCACATTGAAAAAACATGGTTTTTTTCATGGAAACATAGTGTATATATATGAAAGGGCTTCAAATCCCATATTGAAAAGATATTATGTTATCCTTTTAAGTTGAAGTATTTAAACCAAAAGGTTTTTTTATCCCACATTGAAAAAACATTGTTTTTTTCATGGAAATATAGTGTATATATACTAATGGGTTTCAAATCTCACATTTGAAAAAAAAAAAAAAAAAAACCGGGTCTCGTCCGGGTTTGCCGGTCGCCGGTCCCGGGTTGACCCGCCGGGTCGCCGGGTTTGGCCGGGCTGTTGCCACGGCCGGTCTTTTATTAAACCCGGACCGGTCCGACCACCGGTCGGCCAAGTCCCGGTCGACCTGCCGGCGGGCGGGTTTAATAACTATCTTGTATTGGCTAGCATACATTCGGTGTATGTTAGGATCCGGGTAAGGGGATCACCATGTATTGGCCAGATACATTTAGTGTATGTTAGGATCCGGGTAAAGGGATTGCCTTATATCGACTCCTATGGGGTAGTGATGACGATACCAGTGAAATTGGTATCGGTAATGACGATACCCATCTCTCTCATACCTATTTTCGGATCCTGCTTTTATGGAACATATAGTGAGAGTTGTGGCGAGCGGGAATGGTAGCGGGGGCCTCCAATACGACTCCTAGATCGGGGGGAATAGTCACCATAGTGCAATGGGTGAAGGGTATGAGAGAGATGGGTTGTATGACTTACGGGGCGAAGAGGATGCTTGAGATTGCTTGGGCATTGGCCGAGGAAAGTGGAAAGAGTTATAAATCGAGATGCGGGTGCCAAAGGAGCTACGGGTGGATTGTGTGACTCGGCTATTGGTTGAAAGTGCCCATTCTTGGTGGGAGACCATTAGAGAAAGGAGATCAGGGGAGATATTGAGATGGAGGGATTTTTGTGAAGAGTTTGAGGAGAGGTACTATTCTTGGGAGCATAAGAGGGAGAAAGAACAGGAGTTTTTGGAATTGAAGCAGGGAGATTTGACAGTCTTTGGAGTATGAGAGGAGATTTCGGGATTTAGCGGCTTTTGTCTCCACTTACCTTCCCACGAGTGCCACAGGGTGGAGAGGTTCCGTGATGGATTGAGGCGAGAATTGAAGATGATATTGATAGCCATGCAGTTTCAGTCGGTACGGGAATTGGTACGTGCTGCTCAGGGTATGAAAAGGGTAATAAAGGATACCCCGAAGCCAGTGGTCGAGCAGAGTCAGGTAATGGGAGCTAAGAGGAGAGATTTTGAGTTTATAACTGGGAGACCTCCTTTCCCAAAAAAGGGGAAGAGCGGGCCATCATCAGGACAGTTCCAGAGAAGGGGTGGGAGTTTCACCCCAAGAGGGAGCTCGGGAGGATCTAGACAAGTCGGTGGAAGAGGAGCTTGGGGAGGACAGTCTAGACAGGAGTCAAAACTGGCTGGAGGGTTTACGAGCAAAAGGGACTAGTATATCCGTTTTGTTAGAGGTGTGAGCGACGACATCGGGAGATTGCTGCTCGCGATGCGGGGAGATGTTATATTTGTAGAAGTGAGGGGCATCGATGGAAAGAGTGCCCGCATGTAGGAAGAGGTTGTTACTATTATGGGGACACGAGTCACCGAAAGAAGGATTGTCCTCGTAGAACTACCGAGGGAGCCCATGGTCAGAGGATTGAGGTTCGAGCCGGCGGCAATCGGTGACGGTCAATCGTCCTATCGGGCCTACCTAGTCAAGGACGAGTGCTACTCGTGGGAGGCCCAGAAATCAGGAGGGCAGGACTCAGGGTCGAGTATATCATATGACCTACGAGGATGTGGGAGTTATACCTGATGTGGTGGCAGGTACTTTACAGTTAGATACAATGCAAGTTTATGCTTTAATTGATCCTGGAGCTAGTCATTCCTTTGTATCTTATAGAATCGTGAATAACTTGCATGTGTTATCTAGTAACTTGGGTGTAGGGGTGACGGTTAGTACACCTTTGGGAGAGAATATACATATTGATGATATTTATAGAGGGGTAAAACTATATATTGGAGGATTAGAGTTGAGGGCGAGATCTTATGCCGTTAGAGTTATATGATTTTGATGTGATTCTCGGCATGGATTGGTTAAGTAAACATAAGGCACAAGTGGATTGTTTCACCAAGACGGTGACAATCCAAGGAATAGGTGATAAAATAGTAGTGTTTAAAGGGGAAAGAAAAGTAATTCCAAGTTGTGTAATCTCAGTCTTGGTGGCTAGGAAATTACTGAGGAAAGGTTGTTCTGCTTGGTTAGCCCATGTAAGAGAGCTGGAGAAGGGTAGCATAGATTTGGCTAGTATTTCGGTTGTGAGGGAGTTTCAAGATGTATTCCCGGAAGAGTTGCCTGGATTACCTCCAGTTAGAGAAATTGAAGTTTCCATAGAAACTATTCCGGAGTTTCTCCTATAGCCCGGTCTCCTTATAGGATGGCACCTATGGAATTGGCGGAATTGAAGGTCCAGCTTCAGGAATTGTTAGATAAAGGCTTCATCCGGCCTAGTAACTCACCCTGGGGAGCTCCGGTATTGTTTGTAAAGAAGAAGGATGGCACCCTTCGTTTGTGCATTGATTATCGTCAATTGAATAAAGTGACGGTGAAGAACAGTACCCACTCCCATGAATAGATGACTTGTTTGATCGGTTGAAGGGTGCTAGGGTATTTTCTAAGATAGATCCGAGATCTGGATATCACCAGATTGAGAATCAAGGAACAAGACATACAAAAGACTCGCCTTCCGAACCCGTTATGGGCATTACGAGTTTTCGGTGATGCCTTTTGGGTTAACCAATGCTCCGGCCATGTTTATGGACTTGATGAATCGAGTGTTTCGGCCTTACCTGGACCAATATGTGGTTGTATTTATTGACGATATGTTGGTGTATTCAAACTCTCACTTGGAGCATGAACAACATCTAAGGGTTGTGCTTCTGACTTTAAGGGAAAATCAATTATATGCAAAGCTGGATAAGTGTGAGTTCGGCTCAAGGAAGTGGTATTTTTGGGCCATGTAATATCCACGAAGGAATATTTGTAGATCCAAGAAAGGTTGAGGCCGTGTTAAAATGGGAAAGGCCTACCAACGTGATAGAAATCCGGAGTTTCTTGGGTCTTGCTGGATATTATCGAAGGTTTATTGAAGGATTCTCCACCATAGCATCACCTTTAACTAAGCCGACCCGCAAGGAAGTCCGGTTTGTTTGGTCGGAAGAGTGTGAAGCAAGCTTTCAAGAACGAAGGAGAGGCTCACTTCGCTCCTTTGTGTTGGCCCTTCCATCAAGGACGAAGGGTTTGTGGTATATAGTGATGCCTCAAAAAGGGGTCTGGATGTGTATTGATGCAAAATGGGCGTGTGATTGCTTATGCATCAAGACAGTTAAAGTCGCATGAGGTGAATTACCCGGTTCATGACCTAGAACTTGCAGCGGTGGTGTTTGCTTTAAGAGTATGGAGACATTATTTATATGGGACACAAGTTCAAATCTTTACGACCATAAAAGTTTGAAGTATTTGATGTCACGAAGGAGTTAAACATGCGACGAGAGAAGATGGGTAGAGTTAATAAAAGATTACGATTGTGTTATTGACTACCATCCTGGTAAGGCTAATGTAGTAGTCGATGCCTTGAGTAGGAAGGGAAAAACAGTGATGAATGATATGGAGCTTAAGGAACAAGAAAGTATAGTGGAATTAAAGAAAATGGGCTTGCGGCTAAGTGTAGGGCCGGAGGATCACCGTTAGCTCAATTAAAGATCCGATCCGTGCTTCGAGACGGGGTCTTGGTGGCTCAACAAGCGAGATGGGAAAGTAAAAGAGATCAAGAAGAGGGTAAACAAGGGTATAGAGACATCATTTCAAATGTTATCCGATGGGCTAATAGCTATGGGTAGGCGAATTTATTTGCCTGAGGATAAGATTTTGAAAGACGAAGTATTAAGAGAAGCTCATGAATCTCGATTTGCTACTCATCCTGGGAGTACAAAGATGTATAGGGATTTAAAGGAAAACTACTAGTGGCCAAATATGAAGAGGGAAATAGCGAATTTGTGTCGAATTGTGGGATCTGTCAACAAGTAAAGATAGAACACCGAAACCCGCACGGGGAATTACGGTCATTATCAATTCCGGAATGGAAATGGGAGGATATTTCTATGGATTTTGTGACGGGATTACCCAGGGGAAAGAAGGGGAATGATGCCATATGGGGGTCGTGGATCGACTAACAAAATCTGTTTTGTTTTTGCCAATAAAGATGACTGATTCGGTGGATAAGCTGGCAAAATTGTATGTAAATGAAGTAATCAGACTTCACGGAGTGCCAGTTTCAATTATATCGGATCGGGATCCAAGGTTCACATCAAGATTGTGGCCTAGCTTACAACGGGCAATGGGGACAAAGTTGAATCCGAGCACGACATTTCATCCTCGAACGGATGGTCAATCTGAAAGGACCATCCAAACTCTTGAGGATCTCTTGAGGTCCCGTGTCTTTGGAGTTTGGAGGGAATTGGCGGGATCTCCTGCCATTGGTGGAGTTTACTTATAATAATAGCCATCAAACTACTATTGGTATGGCTCCATATGAAGCATTGTATGGGAGGAAATGTCGTACCCCAATTTGTTGGGAGGAAGTAGGAGAAAGGAAGCTTTTGGGACCCGAGATGGTGCAACCGACAACCGACAAGGTGAGGGTGATCAAAAAGAGAATGAAGGAAGCCCGGATAGACAAAAAAGTTACGCGAGATCGCCGAAGAAGGCCGTTGGAATTCCAAGTAGGGGATAAAGTATTTTTGAAGGTGGCTCCTTGGAAAGGCATCATTCGATTTGGAGTAAAAAGGAAATTAGCCCCGAGATATATTGGCCCTTTTGAGATTAAAGAAAGAATCGGGCCGATTGCATATCGATTAGAATTGCCCGTATATTTGGATAAGATTCACAATGTGTTCCATGTATCATTCTTTGCGAAAGGCCAAGATAGACCCCTCACGGGTATTGCCACAAGTTCCTATGAAGATTCAAGGGGATCTAACCATGAAAACTAAGCCTGTCAAGATCTTAGATCGAGATGAGAAATTGTTGAGGAATAAAAGAGTTCCCTTGGTGAGAGTATTGTGGAGAAGCTCTCGAATAGAAGAAGAAACATGGGAAAGAGAATCCGAGATGAAGGAAAAGTTTCCGCACTTATTCTCAAACATAGGTACGTAACTTGAATTTCGAGGACGAAATTTTTATTAGGAGGGAGATTGTAAATCCCGAGAAAAACCAAGGTCGTATTAAATTAAAGAAAATAAACTAAACTAAAAAGAAGTGGGGGCAAGAACGAATACACTTAAAGAAAATGGGGCCTAAATGCAAATAAGAATAATTATAGAGCACAAATACTCCTATTCTCACCAAAAACAGATCCGCACCTACGTAAAGAAAGAAAAGATGGAGTTTTTATATCTATTTTTACAAATCAAGACAGAAACACCAAAATTTCAAGAACCCATCCCAGATTGAGGGTTATAGGTAAAATAAACCCTGGTGGGAAAGGGATTAACAAGAAAAATTGAACAAGAAGAGAAGAGGGGAGGGTTACTTTGTCATTAGAAAGAAAAGGAGGGATCGAAGCCTTGATTCGCACCAGGTAAGATATTATAAACCTGGTTTTATGAGTCATTTCAAGTCGATTATGAATTGATGCTTGGATGCTAATTTATATATTGAGTTCTTAGACTTGAATTGAGGAAAAAGTAAGAGTTGTTAAAGTAAAGAACTTCGTGTGTTGTGTGTAAATGGAAAGGTTGATGAATCTGGACAGTTTCATCTCTTGACCTTCAAAGAGATTTTGGGTAGGAGAATGAAGGAATTAGGATCAAGTTCCTTCATAGAAATTGTAGTTTTGGATGTTTACTAACTAATGAAATTGGTCTTGCTCAATTTGGAGTCATAGAACTCCAGTTATGGGTCACCAACCGAGACCGGCCATGGTCATAACCCTATAGGGTAGTAGGTCCGGTACTTGCAATTACATGGCTTACTTCATGAAACCTCTTGTGTCCAAACACCTCAACAAAATGGCATTGCCGAACGAAAAAATCGGCACATTACGGAAACCGCTTCTCGGCACTTCTTATTGGTGCAAATATGCCACGTTACCTTTGGAATGAAGTCATTGTTCTTGCAGTATATCTTATGAACAGAATGCCTTCAAGAGTACTAAACTTCCGAACACCACTACAAGCTTTTTCCACATACCGACCCCTTCCATCTATATTGATGCTCGCCCCACGGGTATTTGGGAGTGTTGCATTTGTCCATATTCATAAAAATCAGCGCACCAAGCTAGACCTATGTGCCATCCGATGTGTGTTCTTGGGATATGGAACACATCAAAAAGGTTATCGGTGTTATCATCCACCCACTCGGCGCATGTATATTACCATGGATGTCACTTTTTTAGAGTCGGAGTACTATTTTTCCGAACAATTATCCACTTCTCCCTCTCAGGGGGAGCCATCTTTAGAAAGTGAGAAATGGATAAATCTGGAATTTGAAATGATAAAAGCATCTGTGGAGCCACCAGTTCAGTCAACGGAGCCGCTAGTTCAGTCAACAATACACACTCAAGACCCTCCCTCTTTGACAGTACCTGAAGACCAAACTTCTTCAGAGAATATATCTGAGGTAATACAACCAATCCTATCTTCTAATGAAATAAATACTTCGTGGGATATAAACTCCCTTTCGAGCACAATCGAGGGAAACCTCCAAAACGGTACTTCCCAGAGTATGCGGCAGAAAATCAAAGATACCCTATTGCTAATCATGTTTCATCCCACAAGTTATCGCAACCTTTGCAAGCTTTTGCCCACCAACTCTCTTCAACACATATTCCTGGAGATATACGGGAAGCACTATCCTCACCAGAATGGTCTCAAGCAATAATGACAGAAATGGAGGCATTAAACAAAAATCACACATGGAGTTTGGTTTCTTTGCCGAAAGGAAAACGAACCGTGGGATGCGAGATGGGTGTTCTCTATTAAACATAAAGCGAGATGGAACTATTGAAAGATACAAGGCATGATTGGTGGCGAAAGGATTTACCCAAACATATGGTATAGACTACCAAGAGACTTTCTCTCCAAAGAGCCAAATTGACCACGGTTCGAGTTCTACTATCCCTAGCAGTTAATCAAGATTGGCCGCTACACCAACTTGATGTGAAGAATGCATTTCTTCATGGAGATCTCGAGGAAGAAGTTTACATGGACATTCCACCCGGATACAACACTAACTCTGCAGAAAAGACAAGGTGCAAGCTACAAAAGGCATTATATGGACTAAAATCACCAAGAGCATGGTTTGGGCGATTTACTTCAGCAATGAAGAAATATGGATTCAAACAAGGCAACTTGGATCATACCTTATTCCCGAAACATAGACAAGGGTATGTAACTGCACTAATAATTTATGTGGATGATATGATAATTACGGGAGATGATATAGAAGAGATTTCTCGGCTCCGAAGAATTTGGCATTTGAATTTGAAATGAAGAATCTTGGGGGGCTGAAATATTTTCTGGGAATTGAGGTGGCAAGGTCAACAAGAAACATTTTCCTTTCACAAAGGAAATACGTATTAGACCTCCTTATCGAACCGGTATGTTAGATTGTAAACCGGTTGACACTCCAATAGTGCGAGAATCATGGCTTAAAAGACTGTGCAGATCAAACACCTACCAACAAGGAGAGATATCAACGATTAGTTGGGAAACTAATATACTTGTCCCATACACGACCGGATATAACTTACGCGGTAAGTGTGGTAAGTCGATTTATGCATAATCCGAGTGAAGATCATATGAATGCAGTAATTCGAATCCTTAGGTATCTGAAATCATCTCCAGGAAAAGGCCTTATGTTGTCAAAAAATCAACATCCGAACATTGAAGGGTATACGAGATGCTTGATTGGGCGGGGAAACATTACTGACAGACGATCTACTTCGGGCTACTTTACATTTGTTGGAGGAAATCTGGTTTCATGGAGAAGCAAAAAACAGAAGGTGGTAGCATTATCCAGGTCGGAGGGCTTTGAATTTCGAGGCATGACCAAAGTAATATGTGAAATGCTATGGCTAAGAGAATTGCTCATTGAAGTTGGCTATCCTCCAATTGACGCAATAAGACTCTTCCGTGACAACAAAGCGGCGATAGCACTAGCACACAACCCAGTACAACATGATCGAACAAAACATGTGGAAGTAGATCGTCACTTCATCAAGGAAAAACTAGAGGCCAAAATAATTCAGATTCCATTTGTGAAGACCGAAGACCAACTAGCAGATATTTTGACAAAGGCGTGTCAAGCGGGACATTCCACAATTCACTTGACAAGTTGGGAGTTGATGATATCTACTCACCAACTTGAGGGGGAGTGTTAACAAAAGCTGTAAATTAGCAAATACCATATTTAGAATATTTAAGCTGTATTAATTCCTAAACAATAGCCTATAATATCTCACACACTAAATGCTGAGATATGATTTTCTTGTATATATTCTACAAAGTTTCAATGAAGAATTAAGCTTTTGAGCCTCAATTTGACAAGTAACAGTTCAAAAATGGACAGTAACAGTTGGACAGTAACAGTCCAAGTGTTTGTTAATGAGCGATTTTGACTATCTTAGAGGTAGAACTGGGTTCTTCTCAAAACATAGAACTTGTAGCCTCATGTCTTACCTTTCCAACACTATAAATTTTGCTTGAATTGGAGTTCTATAACTCCAGATATAGTTAAAAATCTGAGGAGAGGTCGACAAGAATGATTCAAAAACAAGACAAGATATACGATTCGATGTCTAGACGAATACTTGATTAGACGATAATGATTCAATGTCTAGACGATAACAGTTCAAAAACAAGACAGTAACAGTTCAAAAACGGACAGTAACAGTTGGACAGTAACAGTCCAAGTGTTTGTTAATGAGCGATTTTGACTATTTTAGATGTAGAACTAGGTTCTTCTCAAAACATAGAACTTGTAGCCTCATGTCTTACCTTTCCAACGCCATAAATTTCGCTTGAATCGGAGTTCTATAACTCTAGATATAGTTAAAAATTTGAGGAGAGGTCGGATAGTAACAGTTCAAAAATGGACGATACAGTTGGACGATAATGTCCAAGTGTTTGTTAATGAGAGATTTTGACTATCTTAGAGGCAGAACTGGGTTCTCCTCAAACATAGAACTTGTAGCCTCATGTCTTACCTTTCCAACGCCACCAATTTCGCTTGAATCGGAGTTCATTATCAATTCCAGAATGGAAATGGGAGGATATTTCTATGGATTTTGTGACGGGATTACCCAGGGGAAAGAAGGGGAATGATGCCATATGGGGGTCGTGGATCGACTAACAAAATCTGTTTTGTTTTTGCCAATAAAGATGACCCGATTCGGTGGATAAGTCGGCAAAATTGTATGTAAATGAAGTAATCGAGACTTCACGGAGTGCCGGTTTCAATTATATCGGATCGGGATCCAAGGTTCACATCAAGATTGTGGCCTAGCTTACAACGGGCAATGGGGACAAAGTTGAATCTGAGCACGACATTTCATCCTCAGACGGATGGTCAATCTGAAAGGACCATCCAAACTCTTGAGGATCTCTTGAGGTCTCGTGTCTTTGGAGTTTGGAGGGAATTGGCGGGATCTCCTGCCATTGGTGGAGTTTACTTATAATAATAGCCATCAAACTACTATTGGTATGGCTCCATATGAAGCATTGTATGGGAGGAAATGTCGTACCCCAATTTGTTGGGAGGAAGTAGGAGAAAGGAAGCTTTTGGGACTCGAGATGGTGCAACCGACAACCGACAAGGTGAGGGTGATCAAAAAGAGAATGAAGGAAGCCCAGGATAGACAAAAAAGTTACGCGAGATCGCCGAAGAAGGCCGTTGGAATTCCAAGTAGGGGATAAAGTATTTTTGAAGGTGGCTCCTTGGAAAGGCATCATTCGATTTGGAGTAAAAAGGAAATTAGCCCCGAGATATATTGGCCCTTTTGAGATTAAAGAAAGAATCGGGCCGAGTTGCATATCGATTAGAATTGCCCGTATATTTGGATAAGATTCACAATGTGTTCCATGTATCATTGCTGCGAAAGGCCAAGATAGACCCCTCACGGGTATTGCCACAAGTTCCTATGAAGATTCAAGGGGATCTAACCATGAAAACTAAGCCTGTCAAGATCTTAGATCGAGATGAGAAATTGTTGAGGAATAAAAGAGTTCCCTTGGTGAGAGTATTGTGGAGAAGCTCTCGAATAGAAGAAGAAACATGGGAAAGAGAATCCGAGATGAAGGAAAAGTTTCCGCACTTATTCTCAAACATAGGTACGTAACTTGAATTTCGAGGACGAAATTTTTATTAGGAGGGGAGATTGTAAATCCCGAGAAAAACCAAGGCTGTATTAAATTAAAGAAAATAAACTAAACTAAAAAGAAGTGGGGGCAAGAACGAATACACTTAAAGAAAATGGGGCCTAAATGCAAATAAGAATAATTATAGAGCACAAATACTCCTATTCTCACCAAAAACAGATCTGCACCTACGTAAAGAAAGAAAAGATGGAGTTTTTATATCTATTTTTACAAATCAAGACAGAAACACCAAAATTTCAAGAACCCATCCCAGATTGAGGGTTATAGGTAAAATAAACCCTGGTGGGAAAGGGATTAACAAGAAAAATTGAACAAGAAGAGAAGAGGGGAGGGTCGGCTGTCATTAGAAAGAAAAGGAGGGATCGAAGCCTTGATTCGCACCAGGTAAGATATTATAAACCTGGTTTTATGAGTCATTTCAAGTCGATTATGAATTGATGCTTGGATGCTAATTTATATATTGAGTTCTTAGACTTGAATTGAGGAAAAAGTAAGAGTTGTTAAAGTAAAGAACTTCGTGTGTTGTGTGTAAATGGAAAGGTTGATGAATGCGACAGTTTCATCTCTTGACCTTCAAAGAGATTTTGGGTAGGAGAATGAAGGAATTAGGATCAAGTTCCTTCATAGAAATTGTAGTTTTGGATGTTTACTAACTAATGAAATTGGTCTTGCTCAATTTGGAGTCATAGAACTCCAGTTATGGGTCACCAACCGAGACTGGGTCATGACAGACCCTATAGGGTAGTAGGTCTGGTACTTGCAATTACATGGCTTACTTCATGAAACCTCTTGTGTCCAAACACCTCAACAAAATGGCATTGCCGAACGAAAAAATCGGCACATTCTGGAAACTGCTCGGGCACTTCTTATTGGTGCAAATATGCCACGTTACCTTTGGAATGAAGCTTGTTTCTTGCAGTATATCTTATGAACAGAATGCCTTCAAGAGTACTAAACTTCCGAACACCACTACAAGCTTTTTCCACATACCGACCCCTTCCATCTATATTGATGCTCGCCCCACGGGTATTTGGGAGTGTTGCATTTGTCCATATTCATAAAAATCAGCGCACCAAGCTAGACCTATGTGCCATCCGATGTGTGTTCTTGGGATATGGAACACATCAAAAAGGTTATCGGTGTTATCATCCACCCACTCGGCGCATGTATATTACCATGGATGTCACTTTTTTAGAGTCGGAGTACTATTTTTCCGAACAATTATCCACTTCTCCCTCTCGGGGGAGCCATCTTTAGAAAGTGAGAAATGGATAAATCTGGAATTTGAAATGATAAAAGCATCCGTGGAGCCACCGGTTCGATCCAACGGAGCCGCTAGTTCAGATCAACAATACACACTCAAGACCCTCCCTCTTTGACAGTACCTGAAGACCAAACTTCTTCAGAGAATATATCTGAGGTAATACAACCAATCCTATCTTCTAATGAAATAAATACTTCTGTGGGATATAAACTCCCTTTCAGGCACAATCGAGGGAAACCTCCAAAACGGTACTTCCCGAGTATGCGCGAGAAAATCAAAGATACCCTATTGCTAATCATGTTTCATCCCACAAGTTATCGCAACCTTTGCAAGCTTTTGCCCACCAACTCTCTTCAACACATATTCCCGGAGATATACGGGAAGCACTATCCTCACCAGAATGGTCTCAAGCAATAATGACAGAAATGGAGGCATTAAACAAAAATCACACATGGAGTTTGGTTTCTTTGCCGAAAGGAAAACGAACTGTGGGATGCAGATGGGTGTTCTCTATTAAACATAAAGCGAGATGGAACTATTGAAAGATACAAGGCATGATTGGTGGCGAAAGGATTTACCCAAACATATGGTATAGACTACCAAGAGACTTTCTCTCCGGTAGCCAAATTGACCACGGTTCGAGTTCTACTATCCCTAGCGAGTTAATCAAGATTGGCCGCTACACCAACTTGATGTGAAGAATGCATTTCTTCATGGAGATCTCGAGGAAGAAGTTTACATGGACATTCCACCCGGATACAACACTAACTCTGCAGAAAAGACAGTGTGCAAGCTACAAAAGGCATTATATGGACTAAAACAGTCACCAAGAGCATGGTTTGGGCGATTTACTTCAGCAATGAAGAAATATGGATTCAAACAGTGCAACTTGGATCATACCTTATTCCTGAAACATAGACAAGGGTATGTAACTGCACTAATAATTTATGTGGATGATATGATAATTACAGGAGATGATATAGAAGAGATTTCTCGGCTCCAGAAGAATTTGGCATTTGAATTTGAAATGAAGAATCTTGGGGGGCTGAAATATTTTCTGGGAATTGAGGTGGCAAGGTCAACAAGAAACATTTTCCTTTCACAAAGGAAATACGTATTAGACCTGCTATCAGAAACTGGTATGTTAGATTGTAAACCAGTTGACACTCCAATAGTGCAGAATCATGGCTTAAAAGACTGTGCAGATCAAACACCTACCAACAAGGAGAGATATCAACGATTAGTTGGGAAACTAATATACTTGTCCCATACACGACCAGATATAACTTACGCAGTAAGTGTGGTAAGTCAGTTTATGCATAATCCGAGTGAAGATCATATGAATGCAGTAATTCGAATCCTTAGGTATCTGAAATCATCTCCGGAAAAGGCCTTATGTTGTCAAAAAAATCAACATCCGAACATTGAAGGGTATACGATCTTGATTGGGCGGAAACATTCTTGACAGACGATCTACTTCGGGCTACTTTACATTTGTTGGAGGAAATCTGGTTTCATGGAGAAGCAAAAAACAGAAGGTGGTAGCATTATCCAGTGCAGAGGCTGAATTTCGAGGCATGACCAAAGTAATATGTGAAATGCTATGGCTAAGAGAATTGCTCATTGAAGTTGGCTATCCTCCAATTGACGCAATAAGACTCTTCTGTGACAACAAAGCGGCGATAGCACTAGCACACAACCCAGTACAACATGATCGAACAAAACATGTGGAAGTAGATCGTCACTTCATCAAGGAAAAACTAGAGGCCAAAATAATTCAGATTCCATTTGTGAAGACCGAAGACCAACTAGCAGATATTTTGACAAAGGCAGTGTCAAGCAGGACATTCCACAATTCACTTGACAAGTTGGGAGTTGATGATATCTACTCACCAACTTGAGGGGGAGTGTTAACAAAAGCTGTAAATTAGCAAATACCATATTTAGAATATTTAAGCCTGTATTAATTCCTAAACAATAGCCTATAATATCTCACACACTAAATGCTTGAGATATGATTTTCTTGTATATATTCTACAAAGTTTCAATGAAGAATTAAGCTTTTGAGCCTCAATTTGACAAGTAACAGTTCAAAAATGGACGAGTATGAGTTGGACGTTGAGTCCAAGTGTTTGTTAATGAGCGATTTTGACTATCTTAGAGGTAGAACTGGGTTCTTCTCAAAACATAGAACTTGTAGCCTCATGTCTTACCTTTCCAACACTATAAATTTTGCTTGAATTGGAGTTCTATAACTCCAGATATAGTTAAAAATCTGAGGAGAGGTCGACGATACTTGATTCAAAAACAAGACAAGATAACAGATTCGATGTCTAGACAAGAATGATTAGAACGATATGATTCAATGTCTAGACAGTAACGGTTCAAAAACAAGACAGTAACAGTTCAAAACCGGACAGATAACAGTTGGACAAGAATTGATCAAGTGTTTGTTAATGAGCGATTTTGACTATTTTAGATGTAGAACTAGGTTCTTCTCAAAACATAGAACTTGTAGCCTCATGTCTTACCTTTCCAACGCCATAAATTTCGCTTGAATCGGAGTTCTATAACTCTAGATATAGTTAAAAATTTGAGGAGAGGTCAGATAGTAACAGTTCAAAAATGGACAGTAACAGTTGGACGATGACTGAGTCCAAGTGTTTGTTAATGAGAGATTTTGACTATCTTAGAGGCAGAACTGGGTTCTCCTCAAACATAGAACTTGTAGCCTCATGTCTTACCTTTCCAACGCCACCAATTTCGCTTGAATCGGAGTTCTATAACTCCAGATATAGTTAAAAATCCGAGGAGAGGTCGACAATAACGGTTCAAAAACGGACAAGAATACGTCCAAGTGTTTGTTAATGAGAGATTTTGACTATTTTAGAGGCAGAACTGGGTTCTTCTTAAAACATAGAACTTGTAGTCTCATGTCTTACCTTTCCAACGCCATAAATTTTGCTTGAATCGGAGTTCTATAACTCCAGATATAGTTAAAAATATGAGGAGAGGTCGACAGAACAGTTCAAAAATGGACAGTAACAGTCCAAGTGTTTGTTAATGAGTGATTTTGACTATCTTAGAGGCATAATTGGGTTCTTCTCAAAACATAGAACTTGTAGCCTCGTGTCTTACCTTTCCAACGCCATAAATTTCACTTGAATCGGAGTTCTATAACTCCAGATATAGTTAAAAATCTGAGGAGAGGTCGAGACGTAACAGTTCAAAAACGAGGCGTGAATAACGTTGGACGGTGATAGTCCAAATATAAAGAAAGGAATGATAACTAGGATTGGATAAAGAACGACGGTAATAATGAGTGAAATGAGAAAAACATAAATTACTAAGAAATGACTGAAAGAAAGACTTATTGGTTGTTGATATGGTTATTATAAAACATATCATTGAGTGAGGAAAATTTATGAGATAAACTTGTGATTTGCAGGAGGGACCACAGACGTGGTGCAACATCAACAACAGGGGAGCACGAGTAGAGCTTCTATTGCAGGTAGGTGATTCACACCTATGCTTTCTAGTTAAATTCCATGATTTAATATATTTTTGATGTGAAATGTGAATTACCGAATGTATGTGTATTCAAGGTGAAAAGTTGTTATATGAATTGCTAAGTGATGAAATTATCACTGACAAAGGAAATATGAGAAGTGTGATTTGAGGCATAAACTAGCATACATTGAGTGTATATTAGGATCCCGGATAAGGGGATCACCATGTATTGTCTAGCATACATTGAGTGTATGTTAGGATCCCTGTAAGGGGATCACCTCGTATTGGCTAGCATACATTTAGTGTATGTTAGGATCCGGGTAAGGGGATCGACACAAATGGACTAGCATACATTTAGTGTATGTTAGGATCCCGGGTAAGGGGATCTCCACGTATTGGCTAACATACATTCGGTGTATGTTAGGATCCCGTAAGGGGATCACCATGTATTGGCCAACATACATTCGGTGTATGATAGGATCCCGGGTAAGGGGATCACCATGTATTGGCCAAGATACATTTAGTGTATGTTAGGATCCCGGTAAAGGGATTGCCTTATATCGACTCCTATGGGGTGGTGATGACGATACCAGTGAAATTGGTATCGGTAATGTGATAAGCAAAAGTAATCACGTTGATCTTATAAGGTCCGGAATGAAGGTTGATAGTGGTAGAGGGAACGATTATTAATAGTTTGAATAAGAAAGAGATTTTAATAATAAAAAAAAACTAGAAGGGAGAAGTAAAAGAAATATGAATGCATGTTACCCTGTTGAAATTATTAGATATTCATATTGTTATATTTATTGTGATATTCACCTTGCAATAATATGTATTTTGTTTCGGGGTCATCGCATGAACGACGGGAGTAGATCCTAGCTTATGTTCCCTTCTTGAAATCTAGGTTCTAGGGAGTATACCCTTGTATTTTGTAAACATGAAAATGTTTGTATAACTTAATTTGTATAATAAATGTTTAAACTCGATTGGATGAATTTAACGTTGTAGTTTATATAACCATATTTCATGTCTATGTATTTATATTTATTTAAATTATCCATCCATAATGATATTTTTGTTATATAATGCATATCATAAATATTATGGTTGATAGGTGTGAGTATAATTGTGGAATTGAAACCCAGGATGATTGGGTCGGGAATTAAGTTATGAGATGCGAACTGTTAGAAGTGTAAACAGGTTACATGTCGGTAACTTGGGACCTTCCGGTATAGTGGGGACTCCGTCGAAATTCCGGTAGATGTTAATACGAAGACCATGAATATGTATATACAAAAAAAAAATTAACTACTTTGTTTTTCTATTGACATGAGATTGTTGTTTTATCCCAGAAATGGGGGATGTTACAGTTTGCTGTGCCTAGTATCAATGGTCTATCTATATGGATGATAATAGGTCCACTGCAATGACTTAAACTCTAGATGGATGTTCGAGCCTATCCTTTACGGGACTTTGTCATTATTGTTATTCCCCAATTACTTGGAGAATTGACTTATCTAAAACCAACTACTCTTGATCAAGACCTATGACCAGTAATAGTCTATCAGGAGATGTCAATGAATAATTGTACAGGCTTATACTTATTGAACCTAACCCAAGTCCTAGGAAAAATTATCACTAAAGGCTTTTCTTATGTAATTGTGGCCCATGGATAATGACTTGCTAAATTTAATTTATCCTATAATACCAAGGATAATACCAAGGTTTACTTATAATTTTATTGAACAATTTTTTTACACCCGAATCCTAAATATCAAAGCATTGACTTTTATGGGTTCATCTACTTGGAAGTGGGATTCAATGACATGAAGGTTCGTTTTTAGACTTGTTTAGATAATGACCTCTATGGATTCATTTGCCTCAAGGTGTTTTGCTAAGTTTAACAATCACATTTGCAATTTAATTTTAGGGTATTGCTTCAAATTAATGGTTATGCGCATCGATTAATAAGACTCTTGTATACACAACCACATCAAGTGGATAACTTATTCAAAGATAAAATATTAACAAAATACTTAAATGAATCACCTTGTTACCTTCAATCGATATCTAAGAGTAATGACCTCTAAGGGTTCATTTACATTAGAAATTGTTGATGGATGTGTTTACTTATGCATTTCAAAAGAAAATTTTGACTATTAAAGATAAAATTACAAGATGTAAGTGTTACTCCCAATCAACATCCAAAATAATAACTTGTTATAAGCTTATTTATTTTAAGTATCATAGGTGAATAACATATTGACAATTGAAAAATTATTTCTTGAAAAATAAACAAATATGATTAAGAACCATATGAGAAATTTGTACAAACATTGAAATGCTAGCCTTTTAATATGGGTTGAAACCTTAATAGGTTTTATAAAGAAATTATAAAACCTGATACAAATGTATGCATGAGTGTGAATTTATTGTTTTGTATGAAAACAAGCTCATGTATAAATAATAAAAAGAAATGACAAAAAATATTAAACATGAGAAAAATACAAACTTTAAGGGATTCAACCTAGAAGCATAAAAACAAAAAAAAACAATAAATACATTTTCAATGCACATTCTTTTATAAAACATATCATGATGAAAACACACAAACAAATTCAATCTTAAAGTTTGTTTAAACCTAACAATTTCATCACAAAATAACTCAAAATCAATAATAAATCAAAATAATTATTCAGAAAATATTTAGGATTTGAAATAGACCTTTTAGCGGTGGATAAGGTGGACCAAAAGCTAGTATAATAGTGATGGTAAGGGCAAAACAGTGGTGGTGTGTGTATGACATGTGCTCAAAAGGGTTGTAATAGTTGACGTGTCATTGTACACTCCACCAGCATTTGATTGATGCACAAAAAGGCTCGCAAAGTGTACCACTCCTTGATCCACCTTTTTATGGTGGAAGTATAGGTCACCACTATCCAGTGAGGGAGATCTGAGGCATTGAAGGTCGATGGTCAAGATTTTCTCTAGTATTTTAGTTTTTCTCTCTCTAGATGCTCACACAAAGATCATTAGGTTATGGAACTTAAATGATTATATGGTACTCATCAAAGGGAGAAGAATTTTAGTGGTCTCGCCTTGTTTGAAGGTTGGAGGAGAGAGAAATTAAAGAGAAAAGTTTTAATGGTTATTTTCTTTCTTTCCTTAATCTACAACAATATAAGGGTTTTTGGCTTCAATTGATTGAGGGGTTTTGTAGAGGGTTCAGAGAGTAAGAGAATGCTTATGATTTCGTTAAAAATGGAGCTCATATATGAGAGAAATTAGATAGAGAAGTTTTGGTTTTAGATAAATAAAGATGAGACTATGAGTTTTTTGTTTTGTAGAAAAAATGTGGGAGAAGATGAATAATGTTCTTCTAGGGTTTATTTCACTAAATCTCAGCTCACTTTCTCTCAATTTTTGTTTTATTAGCTTCCTCCTATGGTGGCTAGGGTTTTGCTTAAGTTTTGGAAGAGTGTGAAGGAAGAAGATGATGAATAGTGTTTTTCTAATTTTTTTCTTATTCTCTATTTATAGTTTAGCTTTCTTGTCATTTTCTCTCAATTACTTGATCCTTAAGTATCTCAATTTTGTTTTGGTCACTCTTTTTCTGTTTTTTTTTTACTTTAGCCCACTATCCATTTTTCTCCCTATTTTTATTTTTATTTTTTTGTTTTTTGTTTTTTTTTTCAAAAAACAACATTAACGTCAATTTGACAGAAAAAATAATCAAGAAATACGAAATAAATATGAATATGTCAAAAACATATTTTTTAAAAAATTTATTTTTCTAAAGGGACATCAACAAGAGAAAAATAGTTAAAATTACAAAATGAGCGTGAGAATGATCGAAATGCATCAAAACATGTTGTTTTTTAAATTCCTTTGTTTTTTTCTTTGAAAAACATTTAAAGAAAAGAGTCAAAATGGTGTTATAATAACAATGATCATTGGGTTTTATGTAAGAAAACAACTTTTTTTTTAAAAAAAAAAAATAGGGACAGCCCCTTAAAAAAAAATTGAATGTAGAAAAGTGTTTTACAAATATATGAATAAAATATTAGTTTATTTAGCTCATTCATGCCCACTATAATAAGTTATTTTGGTTTTCTATTCATAGCTTTAACTATAACTTTAATTCTATTTATTAGTCTCACAAGATATAACTTATTCAAAATTAAATGAATGAATAATTCATTATTATTTTTTGCAGCATTCCATTTTTTAGTTTCTTACCTCGTAAATTTCTAATTCTTGGTTATTGAGATTTATGGGAAATATGGATTAATATTTAAAGATAAATATTACCTCTTTTTTACTTTTCAAACAAATTGAAATTTTGAAGTTTTTTCTATTTAAAATTATCTCAGGTCTAATTCATATTATTTTGGTTAAATTATTCATAACTGTACCATGGTGACCAGTTAGATATTTGATTAATTAATGCCTTGTTTTTCTATCTTCTCATTTGTTTAATCCACGAGAGATCAAATTAAGATTATTGCTGAAGCTTTTCACTAAAAACTTTTTCTTTACCAAAAAAAAAAGAATGAAAAGAATCATAATTTGTAGAATTTGAACATAAGACATTGGTTTCACAGACCCATTTTAATCGAATTGAACTAAGAGTGTATTTTTATGACAAAAAAAAAGTTGTAAACAAAAATATTCTTTTATTTATTTTACTCCACTAAATTTTCAATGCCTATATTATTTCATATATGAACTATATTATATATAAATATAATAGATAATTACAAAAAATCTCTTAAGATTTGATAGTGTTTTCACTTTTTTATTGTATTTAAAGAAATTATACTTTATATCCTGAATCAAATAAAATATTAAAACATAATTAAAAAATAAAATTTCACTTGTATATAATATAACACAATCTCAATGTCTTTTTCCAATCTCTTACATTTCCTTGTCTCCCTTCCCTTCTTAATTAGAGCTTTATAAACCAAAAAAAAAATTTATTTTTCCTGAGGTTTCAAGTTTGAACTCTATGATTGTTAATATAATAGTCACTGAAGGTTTACATGATTGTTAACTTCAAAGCCCGTGAGATTAGTCGAGATATACACAAAATGACCCGGACACTCACTTTATTAAAAAAAAAAATCTCAATAATCGAGCAACTAATATTCCATGGGATTGGTCAAATTCAAGAATATGAAGTGACCAACACCACTTTCTCCTTATAAATTTTGCCAAGAAGACCTCTTCGTGCCAAGGTAAAAAAATAAAAATAAAAATCACTAATCAATTATATTATTTAGTTTGATGCATTTGAGGGGCTAAGACACAATGCAAATATTTTTAATACATTTTTATCACTTTTACCAATATTTTCTCCTTCATTCATGTACAAATCACTAAGATTTTATTTGAATATTTGTTTTTAAGACCATAATAAATTTTTATTTAAAAAAATGTGTGTTTAGTTTATAAAATGTATTGCTATTAGGTTAATTTGAAATTCGTGAGTATTGTTTTTATGTTATTATTAAATAAAATATAATTTAAATAAATTGGGTTAAATTTTTTTTAAATTTAATAATAATAAAAAAAAAACATTTCAGAGACATGAATGTTTTTTTACATCTAAATTGTTTTTAGTCTAACCCAGAGCAACACCTAGTGAAGAACTAAATTATAAAAAGATTTTGAAATGTGATGGTTGTTTTTTTATTATTATTCTTTACAATTTGATTTTTATTTTATTATTTTCAATTCATTTCCATCAATATATCATTCAATTAACTTCAGTATTTACAATTGATGTTTTGACCTAGCGGTAGTAGGGGCTTGTTCCCTTTCTCTACACCTGGGTTCGAACCTCATTGTGTATGTATGTTATCCTTACGGTGCTTTATATGCTCATTGGGTTTGCAGGATGTTCAGTGAGCTGTGAGATTAGTTATGGTGTGCGCAAGCTCACCCGGACATCTACATAAATAAATAAATAAAAAAAATTAACTTCAGTCTGTCAATAACAAAAACATCTCCTCCAATAGCAAAACACAGAGAGCTACGTCTAGGCTTGCTTTTGCTATACGAATAAATTATGGCGACTCGGCTCTTACCTTTTACACTCTTCTCTTCCTCTAAACCTCAGGTGTGTTACGCTTCCTCTCTGCTCCCCATCTCTCTCTATCATTCAGTATTAACTTCCTGGCGACGCATTTTCAGGTGCCATTAGCAACTCTGTCTCATATCCTGTTCGGAGGTCACCATGGACGGTACTGTAATCCATCTTTGATTCTTTGTTTTTTCTTCATTCTGCTCTTACTTACTTGGATTTTGGACTTTCTAAGAAGGACCCGACTGTTTCTTTGCTGTTAATTTTTACCCTCTTCATTGTTCCTGAGCCGTTTTAGGACAGATGGTGTTAGATACCTTAATCGATTATGTTATCTGATGAGTGTTTGTGTTTATGCCAGACTTGAATTACTTTCGATGTGTAACAATTAATGGTAGTCTTTTTTTTTTGGGTTTCTGCTGCAAACCTTTAAATGGACATGAATAATGAGTGAAATGAACGATTTTGATTGGACAGTATTTAGATTTTGTGAGGAATTTTGCAATAATCTTTTATTCCTTTAGAAGCTCTACTGCTGAGAGAAGCGACCTCATCTTCCTGCTATTGTTTGACATTGTTCAAGCCCAACAACAATTGTTTGTAACAAATTTATTGCCGATTTCGGTTTACATCAAGTTGTCCTTTAAGCACTTTTGTTCTGTGCTCAAACTGGAAAGTTCTCCTCACATCAATCATGTGTTCAGCTAAAATGCGTGACGTCTAATGCTTTAAGGTGTTCCTTAAGAGATGCTTCTTGATTGGGTTGTGAATATGTGAAAAGCTTGTTTCTTGGGATTGGTGTAAATTCTCTTGTCCATTACATCAGTGGCAGTTTTTGTGAGAATCTTAATTCTTTTTTTTTTTGTTAGGGATTATTAATGGCATAAATTTTAGTACAAAATATATGCAAAATGTAAACCAATTAAACCGAGGATATAAAATATAATTTCTAGAACTAGGGGCAATCTATAAATGTAGATAGAGGGTTTGTTTAGTCATTTTTCCTTTGGTTTAAATATAATAGTAAACATAGTTTCTCCTCAACCCTTTTTTTCAAATAAATTTATTGTGTGAAGAAATTTCTTGCGTACAGCTTCAGTACTCAAGTGGAAAAGATACGTTGGAATCATGTGGGAGAGTCATCAAATAGGAACCTGATTTACAGATTTAGAACTTTTTGTGCTAGCAGAGGTGCGTGATGAACTGTGACTAATTTACTGCATGAGTTAAATGCAAACCTATGCTAATTTTTGTCTTTTTTTTTGTGACTTGGATTTTTTTCCTACTTGCTTATCTCACAAAACAGGAAAAAAGAAACGAATTAAAATCATTCTCTTTCAACCAAGCCTATAGTTAAGGGTGGAGTTCCGTTGCTCAAGCTTGCGACCTAAGGATGCAAAATTCTCAAATCTCTTGCAAGCTACCCCCCCCCCCCCCCCCCCAATTATGTATTAATTTAATTTATTACATTATATATGGGAGGTTGAACTATTTGGTCCTATGAATGCCTCAACAGAAATTTGTTTCGTTCTACTCAAATCACTTATATACCAGGTCAACTTTGACAAAGAGTCAAAGACATTAAAATGATGAATCTTGTTAAGAAGTCCGTATAGATTGACTGAAAAGTGGCCTTCTATATAACCTCAGAAAATATTAGAACCAGAAATGAAACAGAAAGAGAAAATGTATATTGGTTGTGTGTGTATTTATATACCATAATCTCTCTCTCTCGCTCTCTCAACAAACATTTATATGTGAAGTAACTATAAATACTTTTTTGTCATTAGTCTTATGTCCACCATTGCTTTGTCTGGATCATGCTTCCAGATTTGAATTGCTCTTTTCCCTGGTGCCTTTGTTGCGTGTAGGGAATATGGGAGTTCAGTAAATTTTCTTGTATACTCTTCTTGAATAAGAAATGTTTGTAGTGTTTGATTTGGCAGCACAATACATGCTATTCGTAAGATCCTCATGTAGGATGCTTTTGTCAAGAGCATGCAAGTGCTAATGGCATTTTTTTATTACACAAACCGCTTGCATTTTGGATATGGGATATTCTTGTTCTTTGAAACAGTTTGCTTGCCATGATAGATCTGGCTGCTAAGAAGTGTGTGCCATGCAACTCAAAGGATCTGCAAGCCATGACTGAAGAAAGTGCAACTGAATTTCTGTTGAAGGTTTGCCATTTGATTTGTGCTTTTTAGTTTTTCATGCAACCTGTTTTTCAACGTGGTATTTCTTAGGTTGCTGGGTGGAATTTGGTGAATGAAAATGGTACACTAAAGCTGAATCGTTCATGGAAAGTAAAGAGTTTTACTAAAGGGCTGGAACTGTTCCAGCTTGTTGGGAACGTTGCTGAAACGGAAGGTATGTGCTTGTTGCTGGTGGCTTTCACTGTTACTGATATATGAAATGCCAATATTTAATATTTACATGAAAATTTTAGTTTTTTTTTACAGATACGAGTAACAATATATGTTCATTGCAGGTCATCATCCAGATCTTCATCTGGTTGGATGGAACAATATAACAATTGAGATATGGACTCATGCAGTGGGTGAGAACTTTTTGTCAATCACATGACTCTCTTTTTCATATTTATTCTGTTACGTATTTACATGCAAGAGATGAATCCAATGCTTTCTACTCTCTCATCACATAGGCCATGTTCTCAGAATTTTCCTTTCTCTCTTTGCTCTAGATGAAATATTCTATCTCTACCTCTTTCTCTGCTGCTTTCTTGTTGCAGTTTTAGTAACATCATATGCCATGAAATTAAATAGAGCACAAATATGAAGATTTTGCTTTTCCAGATTTCTACCTTCTTAATCTCTCAACTGATGATGTTATATGAATTGGGAGAGAGGGTATTATGTGCTTATGAAGTGAAGTGCTTGTACAAATGGGGAAGGACAATTCTGCAAGTTTCTAGGAGTTGAGCTATATTTTCTGCTTTTAATTCCTCTTGAAACTAGGTGCCTGAACAAAGCTGAAAAAGGTTATGCAGAATAGCTACTCATTTATTAAAGTGATTTGTCATTTGTGTCATATTTCTGATTGACATGCACCCAAAGATGCATCTGAATTTCTCCCAAGCAGGCAAACCACACTGGACTCTGAACTTCTGATGGTAGAATCTAGTAAAGTTCAATAAAGAATCTCGCTGTGGGAAACATCAGAAGTTGTGCTGAAGTTGGTCCCACATAGGCCTTCTTTCTTAAAAGTTCCTGTTTGTTGCCAAAATAGAGTTCTAATCATGATCTATGCTTTCACAGGTGGACTAACGGAAAATGACTTCATACTTGCTGCTAAGATAAATGGGCTTAACCTGCATCACCTACTGAGAAAGAATGCTTCTGCTTGAGTTGTAAATACAACTGAGACTTCAGGTTTTTCGTTAATAGTCTTATCTGAAGATGTTAGGAAAGCCTTTTTTTTTCTGGGTTTCTGTTAAGAGATTTTAAGTTTTGAATTTAGCTCTGCATAACTGGTGACATAGAGGTTTTGCAAACATATATCGTGGTAGTTGTATACACAATCTTAAAGATAAAGATGACTGAGAGTTGTAAAAGAGGTTTGCAACTTCAGGGTTTGTCAGTGGGATTTATCGCGCTTTTGCTATGCAAGCATGTCTTTAAGTGTCCACCATTTTCCGATATGATCATCTCTTTTAATGTTTTACAACCCCTTCCACCCACCACCACCACCTCAAAACCCACCCCAAATCCAACTTCATGGCGATGATTATATGGCTCCTTGGTTTTGAGTTCCACTTGCATTGTAGACAGTGGACTGGACTGTTTTTGCTGTGTAGATTCTTGTTTGTCTCAGTCCACTTCTTTATTACTTTTCTGACTAAGCATTACATCTGCCTCATCTCATGGAAGTGGACATTTCTCTGAAATTAGTGGACATTACAAGGTCATGTCCGTGCCTTCTATCACACCCAAACTGGCATTAATGTGGATAACGAGCCAGCAAACAAAATGTTGTGAAGATTGTCAGAATGGAAAATGAGCAGTACAAGTGAGGAAGGTTATCACACAAATTTATTTTCGATATATTTTTGAGTAAAAAAATATTTTTTTAAAAATAATAATTATTACTATAATACCAAATACTATGAAAGTTGAGTTTGTTGAGCTTTTCAATAAAATGACTAGTCTAAAGATTACACTGTTCACTCCTCCTTTGAAGCTGATTTTCTGTACGTGTCGCTAACAGGAAAAAAAAGGGTCAAAATAGTTCTTCTTCCTGCGCTATCAGTCCCAAGTCTCTGAACAAAATAGGAGGTAAAATTAAATTAAATTTTATCATAAAATTATTTTTGATATTAGTATATCAAAACGATTTTAAAATAAAAAATTAAATTTTTTTAAAAACAATTTTAAATGGTAAAAACAAATATGCTTGGAGGGGTTAATGGCTAGATTTGCATTCAATTGTTTTTTTGAGTAAAATATGTGAGGTCCTATACTATTAGTCAAATTGCAAAAAGCTCCTCGACAAAATTATTCAGCACAATCAATCTTTGAACCAAATCAAGGGTAAAATTGGATCCTCCTGTTAACCGAGGTTAGGTTTTTATATGATTTTGGTTAGGTGAAATCATGTGCCTAGCACGTGACATTTCCAAGCTCGATCCTCTGTTCAATGGCCTTCTGGGCAGAACATTTGATTTAACAATTACTAACTGACACGCTTTAAAGACAACGTTATCAAACATCAAAAATCACATCCCAATCCCATATTTCCTCTGCACAGTCCACTTGAAAGAATCTCTAACATCCTACGAATTCACAGGAGCCGAGTCTTCAAGCTCCAAAGAAGGAGGCAAGGATTGAATGATCCAAAAGCCAAAGATCCTCTGCCCTAGAACGAATAAGAGTATCATCAGGTTAACTTAGACCTAAATCATTTCTAGCTGATTTTCAACGACATGGTATATTTCCTGGATGTTGATTTCAAAATTTAAACTTAGAAGAGACAAACCTCCTTAATCACTGGATAGCATCTCAGAAACAACTAGCTATATGATTTCCTTCCGTAAGAATTAATAGATATTTAAGTTTTCAAGTCCACACTTCTTTCTTTTCTTTTCCATGTTGATATTTATTGCAGTCGAGTCATTAGCATGATCCCCCTGTTCATATAAATCTTCAAATTTCTTTGTGCTGTCTATCTTGATTTTTGTTTTTTGTTTCTTTCTATTCTTGCTTTTGCTCGAGGTTCTTTGTTTAACATCTTGCTTTTGACCTGCGATACGAATTAGGATATATAAATTCATCTCAGATTTACTTTAATCAAGTTGATGTGGAATACCAGCAACAATCTATTGCACGCATGATCTTTTTTTGGGACAAGCTCAGAAATCAGAACCCTCTTGCCTTGCCTTTGATTGCTCCATACCAAGCTTTTCAGCCTGTATGGATTCCAAGCTCTTTTTCTTAAGATTTGGAAACCACATGCACAAAGCCAACTTTTTTCAATAAATTTACCATAATAGATTTGATTGCCAGCATAAAAGATATGTTTGATCTCTTGATTCATTCCTGAACAGTTCAACTGAATATATATAACAGTTCAACGAATCCAAAAACAAACGAAAATCCACCACCTTCACCGCAATTTGCTAATAACCCTCCTGAATCAGTATGCCCATTTTCCATTCTATTATTTTACAGCATTTCGGCACCCCACTCTTTATCCACATTAGTGCCAATAACCATGTTTGCTTCATTGATAAGGCAAAGAACAGCATCCTCTATGTAAACGAGATCTAATCTTGAAAAGGGTTGTCTGTTGTGTCCCCTGATCAATCAGCTGACAAGATCTGACAATGATATCTGAATAAATAACATAAATTGACCCAACTCTGAAGTCTGAACAGGCAAAACATTTATTCATAAATCCAGGCAACATGGTCAAGACTTCCAACCACTGAACATTAATTAAAAAATTTCCAATCAATTTGAATCAATTACTGGTTAATGAAATAAAACTGTTGTCAAAAAACTTAGATATACAAAGTATAAACAGTTGTGATGTGTTTGTACAGAAATGATTGAATGAGCAATTTAAGTTCTGCAAGCAGCCTTAAATTAGATTCAATATCTGGACCTGCATTTACACCAGACTTGAAGAGCATGAAACAAGGTTTCCTTCGTTTATGCACACAATTCTATGAACTCATAACACTCCTGATATGCTTTTCCTTTCCTTCCTGTTTGTCCATTTGTCATGCATCATAATTATAGTGAACTCATCCCCAAGCGCAAGCCTCTTCAAGACCAAAACCAAATCAATTATGGTTAAGGGAATCAATGATATACTCTTTGATCACACGAGCAATGTATTTTTAGGAGATAATTACTTTATTGTGAAAAAGGTATCGCGTGGTAAGGAGAGAAATGTAGATATCAACATACTCAACTCTTACGACCATCATTGCAGAGAGTTTAGAGTTGATCATCTCACTTTTTTTTTTCTTTTAAGAAAATCAAGGATGTTTCACCAAGAGCAGCATGGTTTGAGTAGAAATGATGATCAAAATAGTTATTCATAATCTCTAACATTTGAATGCAGTAATGAATTCAATACATGGAATTGAACAGAGGCTTATTGTTACAGTGTTATCATATTAGAATTCAAATCATGCCTTTGATTCTCCATGATGGACACGCAGCTACATTCACAAGAATTTTAAGGCATTAAAGTGATTCCCTAAAGGCATAGCAGATGGAAAATAAAAATTTGAAGTAGAATTGTCTCCATAAGTTCAAATGTTGGTTGTAATAGTAGGGTAAAAAACGACAGGGTAGAAACAATTCATTTTATGGCAGCATTTTAGATACATTCAACGGGGAAAATACCGAGTAGATCCAGTGCACTACGATCTCTTCTTCACATTCATATGGGATCCACAGGATGCATGAGAAGGGAGCAAAACATTGGGTGTATAGAAAAGCTTTCTATGTGAAACATTTTCCAGTCGGTTGGTTGTCATGACTAGTGAGCAAAGGATCTTCATCAACACCTCGTGAAACATTTGCTTGTTAGTTGGTTGTCATGACTAATGCGTAAGGGATCTTAATCAACACCTAATTATGAGCTTTTCCTATGCAAGTCACGCAGCAATTTGTGAAAGATGTAATGCTCAGGACCAAATCTTAACAAATTGAACACAATATTGGCAAAAGCCAAATTCTTCCCTGGGATAATTTTACGAGCAAGACACATCCTATAGGTGAAGAAAAGAATTTCAGGGCTTCACTGATCAAATTCATTTTTGGAAATTGGATTCTCAAACAATTCTTCCACCATGGGCCAGTTCATTTCAAACAAATATTACAACAGTGGTATCCCTATTAGGTTCAATTTTCAGCTCAAACCACAGCTACATTATTCAGGTGCAATGCAATCAGGCTGCATCCTCTTTTAGATATTCCTAACTATCTAGATTTTCCCACATCCTAATAAATTAAGGAGCTAGAGTAAAGCTACCATTCAAGAAAGCATTTTTAACGAACAAGCATTAAGCAAGTTACCTCAAGAGATATATCTGATCCTCATTTTGACACAGGCTTTTGCAAAAGTGCAGTCAAGTAAACCTCCTCGTTCTTCAAGCCACTAGAATCAGTTTTATTCCCAACTGCCCACTTCACCTTCTTGTAACCCAATTTCCCAATCAAAGGTCCAAAAACCTTATCAAGATCCATTCGTTTACAAAAGAAGTGATCAAACCACAAATACCCACCGCCCCTCAACACTCTATCAACATCGTAAAACAAAAACTCCATCATTGTCAAAGGTATCCACCTATTCACTGCATGCGCACATCTGACCAGATCCACCACCCCATCAAAAACCGGCAACCTCTGCTGCAATGGCACATGAAGTGGCACTAAGCCTCTCATTGCCACCACTTCATTATTGGGCACATTGAAATTCATTGTTGTAGTGACAACAGTCACATTGTACTGCTTCATTCTAGCTGCAAAAGTACCAGTAGCACCACCAATATCAATACCAAGTCTAATAACAGAATTGGCTGATTTTGCTACTTGTAGCAACTGTGGGACTGGGAGATCCAACTCAGTCTTGTAAGTCATAAACTTGGAGATCTCAGCGTTTGGATCAAAGCCAAGACCTGGGCTTTTCTTAGCTAGGCAAGAAAATGACTTGCAAGAAGGATACTTGTTCCAGATTACATTTGAGTCAAGAAACGAGGAAGGGAAAGGGTTACGAGGAAGAGAAGACGGAGGTTTTGGTGGGGTTTTGGAGAAGCATCGACGGCGAGGGAGAGGGTGGCAGCCATGGAGGATTAAAGACTCAGCAAGAAGATCAGAGTCAAGAGGGCAAAGAGAATAAGGAGTGTAGGCCATGTACTTGTGTAGAAGATCAGGGTGGTTATGGCAAGAAGAAGCTATAGGTGAGAGGTGTGAATAAAGGAGGAGATCTTGAGGGATGGAGGGTTTGGTAGTGGTGGGAGATGGGGTAATGGAAGGTGGTTGGTGGCGCGTGAGATGGCTAATGGTGGCGCGTATGGTGTTGAGTTGGTGGAGGAGGTGGTCAGGGACTGGTTGTTGAGTTGGGGGCTTGGGAGATTGAAGAGTGGAGGAAAGATGGTAGAGGGAAAGGATGTTGGTGGCCACCATGGCTAGGAGAAGCACTAAGTTCAAGCCCATGGAGAAACCCATGATTTCTTGCTAACTGCAACTGCTGCTAGCTCCTATGACTGTATATGTCTTGCTAAGTGAAGCTCAGTGTAGTGTTAGTTGACCAGGGGAGTAAGTCTTAAGTTCTTTTGTAGTAAAAGAGCAGAGATATTTGGTTGTCTGAGAGTATAGCGTGGTTGTATTTTTAAGTATTTTTTATGTTAAAATATATTAAAATAATATATTTTTTTAATTTTTTTTTAAATCAGTGTATTAAAATAATAAAAATATATAAAAAATTTAATTTAAAAAAAAATATTTAATTTTTTATAAAACACAGTTTCTATAGCATTCCCAAAAGGTGCTGTGTGCATTCTGTTGGTGATGATCAGATTTGTGGCCGTTGAATAAGAAATGTGTGGGTCCTCCTCCTGATTAATGTTTCGAATCACATGAAATTATTCGGAGACACAAAAGTTGAGGGCTGCTCGCTTTTTCCGTGAGGTGTTCACATGAAGGATTTGACGGATGGGTTTTCAATATATATATATATATATATATATATATATATATATATATATATATATGTGTGTGTGTGTGTGTGTTAGTTAACGTCAATTTTTTTTTTGATGGGTTAATATTAAAAAAAATTAAAAAATTAAAAAAATATTTTTTTAATATTTTTAAAATGAAAAACATTTTAAAAAATATTTACTACAACACTTCCAAATACTCTTAAAATCTTGGAGAGCTACCATAGTAAAAAAATAATATATTTTACTGAGTTGAGTCGATAATAACAATGTAATTTACTAGTGTTTGTTATTGTGGATTTTTAAAAAAAATTATATTTTTTTAGTTTTAAATTATTTTTTAATGTGATTTTTATTGTGTGCTGATATTAAAAATAAAATTTAAAAATTATTTTGATATATTTAAAAAAAACATTTTGAAAAGTAGTTTATATTACACTTCCAAATAAGCACTCACTTGATTATGGTAACATAAATCATTTTTTTATATTTAATTATGTCATTAAAATTAATGACATATCAAATAAATTTTATAATTACATTTCCTAACCAAAATTATCTCTTCACGCATTAACATTAATAATGTATCAGATTTATTTTATTTGTTTTTTTTTTAATATTTATCTACTTTTTAATATTATATAGATTTAAATGAAATTTACTAGTGACATGATAATTCAGTTTCTTATCTATAAATCAATTGTTTCAGTGACACTTCAATTACTAGAACCAAAGAGATATTTCATAGTACAAACATCTTTATAAATCTTGTCAAGTTAATTTAGAGAGTCAAAGATGAAACAAGAAAAAGAGATAATTGTTTTCTATCAAAGTAAAAACTTATGTCTTCATATAGGCCATGTCTTTATATATATAAGTAGAGGAAGTAGTTACTTCCTTTAGTAACTTCTCTAAATATTTGGACTAAGCACATTCTTTTCTGGGCGGACTAGGCCTAACCCAGTAACCAACATCTCTTACTCGCTCATGAAGGACTGGATCTATCTAATACATTATAGTTCAAACTTGTACAAGAATTTCATACTTGATGAATAGACTATGCGACCTGAAGCACACAATGAAAGGAGCTCCAATATGTAAACCTAACACAAGCCATATAAGAGACATCAACCTCATAATTAGTTACTCCTTAAAGTGTACTAATATACCCCCAAGCATTTTTAATTACACATGACTAAATATAACTCAATCCCTCAAGAATTTTATACTCAATTCATCCTTACAATTACAAGTATTCTAAATCATATCAAATTTATTCGAGTGATATGATCCCGGTCGATGAATACAAGTAACAGATGTAGAATTAAAATTACCTTTTCTTTCACTGTCATATCAATCAAATCTGAATTAACTCGCTTTCCTAAGAGTCTTTATTTAAGTCGAATCATTCCATGACCATAGAATATACTACTAAAGTAGCGATCATTTATACATCACCTTATGATATAGTCAAAAGTTACAAAGGGTAAGATATTGAGATCTTATACATGATCTCCAAGACTAACATAATAAAGAAACATGGATCTATTTTTTATTTTTGTAATGGTGTTAGCACATGTAGTATGAAATACATGTTATAATGGAGCTTACTCTTTTCTTATATGAAAACAAAAAATGTATGTCGTTGCTCTCTTTATTAGAGAAAATACACCATACGAATCTTAGTCTTGTCGCCAAAAAACATAGACTTCAATTAGAAATTCTTATTTGCTCATTGTCATTAGTGGCAGATGAATAATTTCATACTCGCCTTCAATCACAATAGACACATAAATAGTGAGAATTCATTCATATTGATTCTTTTACTTAAGAACCTCATCTTGGTCCCAACCAATATGACTTTTTAATAATTACTTTTAGTTAAAATTGCTCTCACTGGATCCAAATCGCTTATTGAGCATTAAAACTCAAATAGTCTAGACTCACCTTACAAATATTAGAGGAGATTGCTCATGTGAGTGAGCTAATATAAGTATATCGGCATACTTTAACAAATTATATTATATAATACTCATAATATATTCCATAAAAAAGAGTAAAGAATAACATGATATATTAATGATATTTATTCATTATTCAATTATTGTAAGCCTTTGTATGATTCTTAAAACTAGTTATATTGTTAATTACATTCTACATATGCCAAGGGATCTCACATGTCTAACAAATTCATCCCTTGTTATTGGTTTTGTGAGTGGATTTGCAACCATAAAATTTATAGAGATATGTTTTAGGATCACATCATCTTCAGTAATTGCTTCTCTAATATAGTGATATCCCATTTTGATGTGTTTGGTATTTTCATGGTATTTTAGATCTTTGGTCGTAACTACAGTGTTATCATAGTAAATTGTCACCAAGTATGATGTTGATTTGATAATTTTCAAATGATATAACAAACTCTTTAACTAAACAACATCTTGTGTTATTGCGGAACAAATTATATACTCAACCTTCATAGTAGATAAGGTTATGCAAGATTGTTTCTTGCTCCTCCATAGTATTGCACTATCATTAAGTAAGAAAGCATATCCTAAAGTTGATTTGGATTGGTCGAAATCTCCTCTTCAATTAGCATTAGAGTAACCCATCAATCGTAAGTCTTTCTTTCTTTGGTAACATAGCATGCAATTCGAAGTTCCTTTCAGATATTATAGAATCCTTTTGATTGTCTTCTAATGTTTCTAACTAGGATTTGATTGATATTGGCTAACCAATCCAACAATATAACATATATCGGAATGTGTACATATCATTGCATACATCAAACTACTGACAACACTAACATAAGGTACTCTTGACATTTTCTCCTTTTCTTCTAGAGTCCTATGACACATATCATGGCTCAGGCTCAAGCTTTTATTAACAAGGGTGTTCATTGGTTTGCTATTTTGCATGTGGTAGCGCTCTAATATCTTATTGATGTAAGTCTCTTAAGTTAAACCTAAAAGCCTTTTAGCACAATCTTTTATGATTTTCACACAAAGAACATAGTTGGCCTTACCCATGTCTTTCATTTCAAAGTTTTATGATAACCACCTTTTAATAGTTTCAATCATCTTTTTGTTATTTCCAGCTATTAGGATGTTGTCAAGTGTGGATTAAATAAAAATGACCAAATCATGTGAAATCGTCTATAATTATGATGAAATAATTCGCACAATATGTTCCCCTCACATTCATTGGGCCACAAATGTATGAATGAATAGGTTGTAATGGACTACTTGCTATTTTAGCTTTGCCAAATGGTAATCTAGTTGTTTTTTTAGCAAAACAATACTCACAAATGGACAATTCTTCTTTGGTAAGTGATCCTAAAAGACCAGCTCTTGCCAATCTATGTAATCGGTCTTACTCAATGTGTCCTAATCTAGCATGTCAAGTTATGATATCGTTATTATTAGTAGTGCTGGAACTTTAAACAACATAAATATAAGCATAATTCTTAATAGATACATCAACGATGTTTAACACCATAAAATTATTTTATATAAAAAAAGAACCATAAAAAATATTGTCCAAATATATTTTCATACAACAACTAACAAAAATAATATAAAAGCCCAATTATAGTAAAGCAAGAATAGACACAAGATTTTGTCAAACTTCAAGAGCGTAGAGTACATCATGAAGATAAATTATGTGATCGCACTGCAAATCCAGTTTGCAGGTACCGATCCTAAGCATAACAGTAGAAGCATTATTCCTCATGTATATACATCTACTTTCTTTTAGAATTCGATGAAATTTCATAAAGGTTGTTCGATCCCTTGCTAATGGTTGGTTGCTCTTGAGTCTATAGTCCAAAAAGGAACAAATTTGGTAAGACTACTAACGTATAAGTTAGAGGAATGATTGTGGTTAAATATTATCTTTGGCTTAGTACAATCACGAGAAAAGTGATCAGGTTTACCACAATTGAAATAATCCATATTCTTGTTTTTTTATTGTTGTGTTTCTCATGCTTCTGTTTATATCCATTACTACTTGCTTTTATTCCTCTCTTGCCATATTTGGGACTCACCCTTGCCCTTTTCATAATTAGAGTCATGCTCCTTGCATCTTCGTTTCAGATATGAAAGCTTCGTTTACAAGCTTCTTAGCAAGAAATCGATCTTCTTCAAGTTCAACATGATATGCAACATCATTAATTAAATGTCTTGATTTTGTCATTGTGGGTAAGGTTAACATACATGTGTTCCTAATTGTTTGGCAAAGAGTCGATCACAACTTAAACTTATTGTTCATCAATCATCTCATGCCCAACATTCTTTAGTTCATCAATCATGTTAGATATGACTGTAAGATGTTGTTTCATTGTCTAATTTTGGCGCTTCTTGTAATCATCAATTTTGAGGGTTAACTAACGAAATATAGTATTGGAGGTTTCCCCATACATAATCTTCACTGCATCTCAAACTACTTGGGTTGAACGATGGCTTTCAAAATGTAACATTATATCATTTATTATGCTGCTCAACATCAAAATACGAGCTATATGATCCTTGCACTTGTAGGTTTGATATGCTTCCATATCAAGCTTGTGCTGAGCAATGTTTCCTTGCTCAGGTTTAGTCATTGGTTATGTGATTATTTACAGCATTTCTTACTCTTTCAGGAGATACTCAATCTTACAATATGTCAAACATTGTAATTTTTTTCACTTAGTTTGTCTTCATGGTTCAAATCAGTAATAATACTCTTAGATGCAGCTATAGCAAGTACTATTGACACCAATTATAAATATTAGTATCTCAATACAATTTAAATGACATTTATTGCCACTTTATTCTAAATTAAACAAATAATAATCTAACACATACAATAGAAATGAAAATAATGTTAAACACTTAATCAATTTCTATTTGTATGGTCTAATTATTATTGGAAATTTAAATGAATGCAAAAATTATAGTTATTAGTTTCAACTAACAACTCTCACTGATCAAATTGCAGATATTTTAAAATATATGCATATAATGTAATTAAAAATTAAATTACATAAAAATATGTAGTTCATAACTTAAATTATTTTCATACAAATAATAGTTTTTTTTCTCAACTGTTAAATGACAATTAGCAATTGACTAGCCAGCACCATAAAATGATATTTACCAATTCTCGTGATTAATTGGTAGTTTTTTTAATTAACAAATGGCAGTTACATGACTGCCATTTATTTAGCGGAAGGAGTATTTTCTAATTAATGATAAAAAAACAAAATCTTAACAAAATTATAATTCTCCAATGCACTTCTTTGAATTTGAATGACAATACATCAAATAAAGTTTTGTAAATATAAGACTCAACGAAAGCATTCTTTCAACATAGAATGTATAACTAATGTTTATGCAGTAATAGATGTATTGCACAAAAATAACATAAGGCATATATTAAAACCATGTTTTGATATCATTGTAGATTTAAAGGAAACTTACTAGTGACATAAGAATTCGTTTCTTGTCCCTAAATCAATTGCTTCAGTGCCACTTCAATTACTAGAACCGAAGAGATATTTTATAGTATGATCGTCATTATAAATCTTGTCAAGTTAATTCAGAAGATGAGAGAAGAGAAATAGAAAACTATTTTCTTTCAAAGTAAAAACTTATGTCTTCATATATATATATATATATATATATGATTACTTCATTTAGTAACTCTTCTAAATATTTGGACCAGGCTCATCCCTCATGAGTAGACCAAGCTTAAGCCAATAATCAACATGTTAAAATTATAGATGACAATGGGTACTCATGGGTCGGATTTTTCAATCCATTATTTTATATAATACATTAAAACATGTGGGGTTTTCACTATAGCAATCCATTATGAAAACCCCATTTTGACCTTATTTACACAAGTGTTTTGTTTTTTTTCCCTTCTTTGATTATTTTTCAATCAATGTTTTTTTATTAATTTTACCCTTTAATATTAAATTTATTTTTTATTGGGTTATCCTACTCTCATGACATGGGTCACAAGTTTGACAGGTTAAACCGGTTGGGTCGAGTTTTTTTTTAATTAACTTTTTTTTTCAATTTCTCCCTTTAATATTGAGTTAATTAGGAATTATGCTTCATGATTTAATTTGTTTGCTTTCTATTAGGTTATTCCGACCTCATAACCTGAGAATAGTGTTTAATAAGTTAACCTGCGTTGATTTAGGTCTTTTTTTGTTTTTTTTTAATTGAAACTTTTTCCAATGTTATTATTCAATATTGAGTCAGTTAAGAATTCAGTTTCACAATCTGTTTTGATTTGTTTTCTATTGGGATATCTTGGTCTCATGACCAAAGGCACGAGTTTTATCATTTTAATCCTGGTTAAATCAGGTTGTTTTTTTAAGAGTGTATCTCGGTCTCATGACTCGGGTCACAGGTTCTTCAACATTGGATTTGCGTTTTATTAGGTTGTCCCCGACTTATGACATTGGTCGCAGGTTTAACGAGTTAACTTTGTTTTTTTTTTTTTCTTTTTTTTTAATTGACTTTTTTTCTCTTCCCAATTTCATCATTTAATATTGTGTTTTTTTGAAAATTAGGTTTCATAATTTGTTTTGGTTTGTTTTTTATCAAGTTATCCTGACCTTATGACCAATGAACAATCTTTAATAGGTTAATTCAGGTTGACTTGACTTATTTTTTGTGTTATTTTTAAATTAATTTTTTAATAAATTTCATCATTTAACATTGAGTCTGACATGGTTGACTGAGAATTAAACTTCAAAATTTATTTGGATTTGCTCTTTATGAGGTTATCTCAATTTCATGACCAGAATCGCAAATTTAAAGGGTTAAATCAGGTCATTTTATTTTTATTTTCTTTAATACTATCTATTATATTTACAGATTAAGTTTGGACAGTATGGGTGTGGATGCTATAAATACCAGCTAAGGTACTTGTGTTACATTGCATGTGAGATTCTAAGTAAATTCCAAACATCAAAAAAGAAAAAGAAACATGCATTACACATGTATTTTTTGATATCACAAAATTTATTAACTCAAGAATGGAAAGATAATATATATTTTTAATATTATAAATAACAAAATATTAACTAATAAATATTAAAAAAAAGAGAAGACGACAATAACATAATGTATACATTTGTTTTTTTGGTATCATAAAATTTGCTAACATAGGAATGGGAAATTGATGTTGGTGTTTAATAAAATGAACTAGAAAATATATTAATTAATAAATTGGAGAAAAAAATTATGAATGATAATTAAATACAAAAGTGTGAAGTTATTTTTTTCTAGTAAGAATTAAAAGATGGATATAAATATAAATATTTTAATTTGTTTATTCTTTTTATTTTATATATTTTTTCATTTATCTTGAAGATTTACTTTGGTTGCTAAATATATATGATTTTTGTTAAAAAAAAGCAAGTCATGCTCGCACACCTGGTTAATTTTTTTTAATATAATGAACGACATGATATTCATCTAGGTAGATGACATGCCATCCACTAATTTGTTTTTTGATCACATTCGGTGACCATAAAACTGAAATTCAAATTTTTAGATCAAAAATTCAATTTTCAACAATTCTCACCTAAAAATACTTTAAGAACATCTTAAAAACCTCAATAAATTTATTTTGAGCCCTGAAACACCATTTAATTATCTTTTAAAAAATTGAATCCAAAAAAATTCATAAACCCTAATTTACAATTTTTGGCATGTTTAAAGAAGAAAAACAATTTTTATTGAACTCATTTCTTAAAGATGAACCCATTAACATGAAAATTGACTTTTTTATGATTAAAATATGGCCAACCAAACTCTTTCTCATTGCTCTCTTTTTCTCTGATAAGGGACTACAATGTAAGAAATTAAAGCTTAGGAATAAAGCATAAAATCTAAAAAAGGAACATATATATATATAATAAAAGAAGGCTAAACCCGGTCCCACCAGCTCCCATTGCTTATGGATGGATGTGTAGCTTTGGGCCCATTAGCCAGTAGCCCGTTAGGGCTCACAAAATCGCGTCTACCAAACGCTAGGCCATGTCGTAAAGCATCCACCCAATAATATACAAAATCTCTTTGGAGAAGGAGCAAAGAAAAGCAAAGCCAGGCGGGGCAGGCAGATTCACAATCTTCAGCAAGAATCTAATTTTCTCGATCACTCCAATCAATCAATGGTATGCTCTAAAGGCCTTTTATTTCCCCTTTAATTTCCCTCTATTTTGTTTTAGTTTTTTTTTGCTCCTTTTAGTTACCTATTACTTAATATTTCTTATCTACTCAATTTATAATATGAACGTTTAATTTCATATAAGTAGGTACTATATGAACTGATCTCATGTTGGTTTCCATTATTTTTGCCAAACACACTTCAAAGTTGGAGTCTTTTTGTAGTTACCAACAGTTAAGGAACACCACTTTTTTTTTCCGCTCAACTCTTCTTATTGTTGTTATTAATTACAGGCTGATCCTGAGTTAGAAGCAATTAGACAAAGAAGAATGCAAGAGCTCATGGCTCAACGAGGCATGGTAATCATTATTGTTGTTGTTGTTACTACTGCTACTTTTAGTTCTCTTAATTTAATTTGTGTGTATGAATTATACGTGGCATTTTAAAATTTATTTCTTTTATGATGATGGCATTGCTGAAAATTTACTACTAATTGAACAGGGAAATCCGCAAAATTCTGAACAACAGAAGGCCCAAGAAGATGCAAAGAGGTCGGTTTCTGAAATTCTACTTTTGCATTATTACTCAACAGAGGGCCTCTTCTGGTTTCCGAAAACTTGATTTGAAATGAGAGCATAAATTATATTCTCGAGATTTTATTTTTTTGAAATGGTGTGTTCTAGTTTCTGAGTAAGTGAGGGATTAGCAAAACCTTGTACAGATGTTTGAAAGCTGGGTTGTTTCTGAGCTGTTTTTAAAAAGCTACTTTTGAAAACAGTTCATAGAAAATCAGAAATTGAGGTTCTGTCTAAACAACTTCATGGGATTTTGTGTTGCGACATGCGACTGTTATTCTTATACAGAATTCTCAAGATGGACTATTAATATGTTTAATGCAGCGATGCTGAGGAGCGAAGGCAAATGATGCTTAGTCAGATTTTGTCTTCTGAAGCACGAGAAAGACGTAAGTTCACATTTGAGATCACCTCTAGAAGTTCTTTTATTGGATCATAATTTATCTTTCAATTTTGCATGCTTTCTCTTGAAAAATTTGCTTCATAGTTGCCTTCTCAGAAAGCATCAAATTACCACACTGCTTATGTTTCATTATTCAATTGTTAGTTAATTTTGTTTTTGGTTTGGCACTCTTTTTTTTATGATGCAATAATGTAGCATGGTATTATAGAACATTATGTCTTTTGGTGAAATTTTGCATGGTTAGAATGGAGTTGGCCAGTGAATTCCTTGTTGGAGAATTTAGACTCTATAGGAATTTCTTTTAATCTCGTTCAATAGACTTCTTAAGGGTTTGCAGTTTCTTAATCATTCTTTTTCGGTGGAGATACCGAGTAACAAGTATCTTGATTAGTATCCAGTTTCAGCATGAGCATTCTTGAATCCCTGTGGCTTGTAATTTTAACTTGTTTGGTTTATAATAAGTTTCCATTTTTCTTCTCTTTATTAGTTGCGGACATGTTCATAATCATGTATTTAAGAATTGTTAAAAAACAAATGTATTTGTCTCATTTACTGGGTATTAAGCTAGTTAAATAGGATATTGTTTTATTAGGATGTTTGTAATTTCCTTGGTGATTGTACAGCAGTTCGGCCCATGTGTTGATAATCTGTTTGTAGGTTTGGAAAGTAGAATCCTTGCCAATGAGATTTTCCAACTGCTTTTCTGATAATGCTGGCTTTCTCAAGATTTGAATAAACTTTTATCTAAATTTAATTAAAATACATTCACTAAAACCAAGCATATGATAGAAATGCTCATTGAATGTATGGATAGACTATAAGCCTATAGGCTATTTGGATGTTATAGCAGAATGATATTCGAGGTATGGATGACCAATAAACACCAAAGATATACAAACAAATGTTTGATATGCGAAATGGATTTTCGAGAACCCAAAGTCAAAATATTTTTGCAAAATTAAGCTCAGATCATTCATTTTTTGGCAAATCAAACTCCAAATCAAAGAGTGATGTGCTGGACTATCCTCCATCGTTTACGATCAAACATAGGTGTGAATTGTGTCTCGGGTTTAGTGTTCCCACCAACTTCCTCAAGGTTGAAAGAACTCGACCTTGTCAAGTATAGCTCCAAGCGGCTTCGATAATACTCTCAATGATCAGGATTAAGCAGCTGCAATGTTGCTTTATTGATCCAAGTACAGTTTGAAGCAGGTAGCCCTGCCCATGAACTAGGATTCTTGGTAAAAACAACTTGGGCATCCAAAATAGCATTAATATATTCCTTTTATGCCAATGATAAATATAATGCTAGTTCTCGGTTTGGTAGGTTGATTTGCTGGTAGATCGGGGCGACGTTGTTAGGGCTGTTGCTGGTGGCTGCTCTCAGCATTATTGCTGTTGTGGTTTTATGTGGAAGCTGGTGGTGGGGGGGGGGGTGGGTGCTGTTGGATTTGGGTGATTTGTGTTGTTAGGGTTGTTTCAGTGAGATGCCTAGACAGTGGTAGTGTTATTTGGATAGTGAATTGTGTTGGTATTTAGCCTGTTACAATTGCTATAAATTTGGAGAGGTAACATATATTGGCTTGCTGGCAAGTGAATGGTTGATTTGGGCAGTGGATTTGAACTCTGCTGTAACGGAAAACAGAGGAGATTTCAGGTGGTTAAGGTATGTGGATTAATGCCCAATTTGTAACGGAAAAATAAGAGAAAATCAGGTTGACGTGGGAAAAGAAGATTAGAAGAAAGAAAAGGGGAGAAAAAAGGGAAGAAAGGAGGAGGAGAAGAAGAGATGAAGCAAGAGAAGAGAAGGGAAAGGGGAGTAGAGAATAATTTGTAGCTTTCCTTATTTAATAAAAAATGGTGTGAGATGTAAAAAAAAAGTAACACCAACAATTGGGCGTATAGCCCACAAAAACAAAATGTCTAACAATAACATAAATCAAGTCCAATAATTAAACGAAATGAACCAAACTAAAGAGTGACAGGTTGGACTATCCTTCATCTTCTACAACCAAACACAGGTGTGAAATGTGTCTTGGGTCTAGTGTCTCCACCAAAGCCAAAGCCTGTGTGTTCAACTAGAATAATAAGCCAAGGGAATAAATTTTCTTGCAATTCAGCAGCAGATCCAAATTGATTCGCCGAGTGCACAGGAACATGTATCTGTGTTAATATGACCTTTCATTGTCTTATCAACTATTGGGGGATCAATTGTGTTACTTTACTTTCATGCTATCTGTGCAGTTGCCCGAATTGCTCTGGTGAAGCCTGAGAAGGCAAGAGGTGTTGAAGATGTCATCTTGAGAGCTGCTCAAATGGGTCAAATAGTTGAAAAGGTATGGCAGAAGGCTGTGGCTTGGTGCACTTTGGTTCATTCCTAAGTATATTTTGGGTGCTTATGATCTATATAGGAATTTTCACCCAGAGCGATTACAAAGTATTCAACCATACTGTGTTGAATTTTTTATTTGTAGGTTTCTGAGGAGCGGCTCATATCAATGCTGGAACAGATTAACAACCAAACAACCAAGCAGACAAAAGTCACAGTAAGTCGTGAATGATTAAACTGTTTTTTGATATCCTTTTGTGTCTGGGGGATGTATGGATTTTTGACCTTTTCATGTAATTCATCAGATCCAGAGGCGTCGGAGTGTTCTAGATGACGATGATTAACTCAGATATGCAACCTGTGTTTCAATCGGTGTTTTATATTGGTAGTATATTTATCCTAGACACTTTTTGTGTGTTTTGTATGTAAAATGCTCATCTGTATTCCTTGCTAGACCTTGTAGTCATAATCCTCATGTTCCTATCAATCCTGTTTCAAAGACTCATTCTGAGTCTGAGTGATGAATCTGGCTAGCATTGCAACCACCAAATTTGCCATTTGAAAAAGTCAAAATTGGTATGATGATGTGAAAAGATTCATTTTGGTCCCGATGCTGGGCTGGCATGGTTGTTGGATCAATGTGATGGGATGTATTGATAAGAAAGTAGGATTACCATGGCTACAACTGTGAAACTTCGGTGTGTAACTGGCATTTTCAAACTATTGGTAACTATTTTATTTTATTATATATTTATTTCTGGTGAAATGCTGATTTGCTTAGATGTTTGTAAGATTGTTCTAGCTAAAAGATTGTAGTTCTCCTTGGTGTCTTGTCGCACTCAACTTCACATGTGACTTGCCATACATGACGAAACATTATTTGTGGGAATCCAATTGTTCGTAGCTCACAAGTTCTACCCATTAATTATGGTATGGTCACCTCATAGGGTTTCTTATCTTTTGCATTAAATGGAAGAAATATGACATACGAAAGAAAATGGTAAACGTGGCTCTAGAGTCTAGATGGCTCATGGCATGTTCTGTATAGAGCTAGACTGAGACGTGGGATGCTGCAGACAACCTGTATCCTACAAAGGAGGTTTCCTGGCTTGTTAAAAATTCCGAAGATCATTGGTTAAACGATTGGTTAAATTATTATCCTTGTCTTGCGCTCTGTTTGGAAGAAGGGAACAGGGGATGTGCCGCAGAAGTTGCAGCACACCCAACCAGAGCATCTGGAGGCGCAGTGGCTGTCGCTAAATTTGCTGGTGTTGATTTTGTATAGAGTATTGAACAAGATCTAAGCCATAAAAAGGGTGGCTGGTTTCTGCTTTCTGGCATAGTGTTCCAAACCAATACAAATAATCCAAGGAAATGGGACTGTGTTCAATAATTGACGATGGCACACTTGTGGCAGCCATTATTCGTTTTCGTTGCATGTGGATGACAGACAGACAGACAGACAGACGAGGTTATCCATAAAAGAAATAAAAAAGATAGTGTTCGCAAAGCTACAAATAATAGCTTCTAAAAATTACATATGAAAGCGGAAAAGCCACAAATTATAGCTTCTCAAATTAACACATAAAAGCGGCTTTTTATATGTTAAAGTCATAGCGACAACTAAGAGCAGTGGAACCGAAGCTTCTCTCGAAAAAAGATCAAATTTCTCTTGGAAAAAGATGTTTTTACTCTAATCATTGACACAGTAGCAAATAAGCTTGCTTTTCCTCTTTATTTTAGATTTGAATCCAAATTTTGATGAGTGTACCGATTCAAGTGTGGATTGATTAAATATTCTAATTGTGAAAGAACCACTTGTCATGGCAGTGACAAAGGCGCGTGAAGAAGCGTAGCTTATTTCTCGGCGGAAATGTGGAATCATACGTTATTCATATGCATGCAGCGAAACACACGTCAGTCATCTTGGAGCAAATAGCCCATGAATTCTCGAACACAGTTTAACTTAGGTTTCATATTTGACAAAATCTCTATCTTAATCCTTGATTTATGACTTTTGTTGACAATACGTTGCTTAATTTTCTTATATCTCTTGCTATATTAGTTTTTATTAAATTAAACGATATATTTGGGATTGAGTAAGCAACAAACATATCAGACATCAATCATGTATAAAAAGACGACGATGCTAATATGGTAGTTGATTTTGTATGCGTATTAGTTTTTATCTTTTTAGTAATGAACTTACTTGAAATAGAGGTCTGACTAAAATCATTTGTAGTTCGAATTTTATAGACTCTCCTATACTCATACAAGAGGATTCCACATGCTTCCATAATTTTGATGCTATCATTGCATGGATCAAAGACTTGTTATTAACATCTTGAGAGATAAGTATCCAATATACTCCAAAGAATATGCAAATTACTTAGCTAAAGTGGCTGCTAAGAGGGAGGAGCGTTTTTAGATTTGGGAGAGCCCACCTCCTGGGATGAGACATTTGCTCCACGCTAATATAGAGCGTGTTTGGCAGTGTAGTTGCGGGTGCTTTTCAAATAACTTTTCGTGCCAAAATACATGGCAATGATGTTTTTTTATTTTTTAAAAATCATTTTTGATATCAGCACATTAAAACGATCCAACACGTACAAATCATATTAAATTTTAGCAAAAAAAAAAAAATTTTAAATTTTTTGAGAACGCAGCCGTAGCCACGCTCCCAAACGTTTCCATAATGGGTATATTTTATTTTAGGTTTTAGTTTCTTTTTTCATTTTCATTGTATTAAAAAAGTAAGGAGCTGGTTAACGTTGATTAAGAAATATCTATATCACGATGTATGCATGTGTATGTAGTGACGATAGGTTCTCCCCTAGAAGTTCTATCTGGAAAAAAAAAAAAAAAAAACAAAAGAAGATAGCTTTTAACGAAAGTTAAGGGATTAAATTATAAATTCTTAAAATTAGAGTATTAAGCTGTAACGAAGTTGAAAAGGCAGGTAGTACAAGGTTATTAGCATAAGGACCGAATTGAATCAAATCAAATTTAGCATCTGTATATAAAACTACCCCTACCTTTTGGGATCCTTAAAACATTATCCCTCTGGTAACCATTTACCGGCGAACAGAATCGGCGATATGGAGAAAGAGCCTCTACTTCCATACCTAAGCCCAAGAAAGAGAACACCGCAACCACCGCCACCCCTTTTCCCTCTCCCTGAAGACGATGAAATCTCTTTGCCTCTCCCTCTAACTCCTTCTGAACTTAAAGACCTCCTTATTTTTGGACCATCGTCCGCCTCTCCAAGAGACCCTTCACCTCTCCTTGAAGCCTTGACTCTTTCTCTCAATTCACCAAGATCCTCCACTCCTAATCTAGATTTTAGCTCATTTCTTGATTCTCCTCACTTACAACATCACCATCAGCAGCAGCAACAGCAATCTTGGCTTGTTGATCCTGATTGTCAATGGACAAAAACCAATCTTCACAGGTCCAAAACTGCACCTGCTATGGCTGTCATCAATGATCTTAACCACCCTGCCATTACCAAGCCTAAGTTTGGTTCTCAATCAATAGTACGCCAAGCTTTTGTTCTCTTGGTACTGTATTTGTCTCTTGGTGTGCTTATATATTCTCTTAATCGTGATAAGTTCAAAGGAAATGCAACGAACCCAGTTGTCGATGCTTTGTATTTTTGTATTGTGACAATGTGTACTATTGGTTATGGGGACATTACCCCGGATAGTACTGCTACCAAGCTGTTCTCCATTTTGTTTGTGCTGATTGGTTTTGGTTTCGTTGATATTTTGCTTTCTGGGATGGTTAGCTATGTGCTTGACTTGCAAGAGAGTCATTTGTTGAGGAATGTTAAGAGAGGGGTTGAAAAGGAATCTGCTGGTTCATATATAATTGATGTGAAGAAAGGGAGGATGAGGATAAGAATGAAGGTGGGACTGGCATTAGGTGTCGTGGTTCTTTGTATTGGAGTTGGTGTTGCTTTTATGCATTTTGTCGAAAGGTTAGGATGGTTGGATTCACTTTATCTATCCGTTATGTCGGTTACAACTGTTGGATATGGTGATAGGGCATTCACTTCCTTGGCTGGTCGTATTTTCGCTTCCATTTGGTTGCTTGTGTCGACGCTTGCTGTTGCTCGAGCATTTTTGTATTTGGCTGAGGCAAGAGTGGATAAGCGGCATAGGATGTTGGCAAAGTGGGTGCTTGGTCAACACATGACTGTCTCTGAGTTTCTTGCTGCAGACATTGACAACAATGGGTTTGTGAGGTATGCTTTGTTACTGTCTTTTTCACATTTGCAGCATACATGTTTCCACTTGTTTGCTTTGAAGGTCAGGGGTTAATAAAATTGCTCTCTTAAAGTCTTATAATGATCCGGACTATCTTATTTACCCTTTCATAATCATATTGGGTATTCCCTTTTGTTTTGTTAGTATATGTATTGACCTTGAATTACATAGAATTACAAGTTTTTGACATGCAATTGAGCTTTAATTTGCTGAAAGAAACAGAAAACCATGTACAAACTGCTATTAGTACTTAAAGGCTTAAATTGCGATGTTTTCTGTGAAAAGTTGAGCTTCTGAGATTTGTGTTCACATTGTAAGAATAACTTGGTAAAGAATGAGATTTAGTTTGTAGGTTGTTATTAAAGCTCTGTATTTATGTACCTAGTGCTTGCAAAATTTGGATATTGATAATGAGGTATTAACCTTTTCAAACACTTTGTATAAAGAGCCATTGAGAGCCACAACTTGCAGTAAACTGCTTACAACTTAACTTGGTTACATTTACCTTTTGCTATGCATTTTAGGCTACTTGCTCAACTGCTGCATAATTTGTTATAATAAAGCTTTTTTAATTGAAAAGTGCATGTGGCCTTCAGGTTTCCTAAAAGTTCAGTAGGTTATAGGTGAACTAGAAGAAAGTTGAAGTATTAGTTGATAGGGTTTAGACATATTTAAGCTCACTCTTAGTAGTTCATTTATAAAGAAAAAGAAAAAATCAATAAAATACTATGTAGGAATAAAATTTGAATAAAACTATCTATATATAACGCAAATACATAAGATACAAATGTGAATAAAAATTTATTCAATGCTTCACTAAATTATAACATGATTATATTAGCAGTATAGTTTTTACAAATCCTTTTATTTCGAAGAATTACTTTTTAATATAAGCGAGACAAATATTAAAGATATAGACATGAATAAAAAATCAAGGATTTAATTTAATAATTTGATAAGTTTTGATAGTATTTTTCAAATTTTAATTGTTGAGTTTTGCTGACCTATTTTAAAGTATTTAGAGTTTTAATAGGCAAAATAAAGTGCCAATAAGGTACTATATAGGTTATGAATTATTCAAAAAGCTTGTTTTATGATATTTAAGGTTTTATGTGATGTATAAATAGAAATATAATGAAAAATGGGATTAACATATTTTTTTAGAAATCATATTAATATTTTAATCTATTTCTTAATTGGATATAGAGTTTAATTTACATATTCAGTAATGCCATGTATTTTGTATTGTCCTATATAAAAAAAGAAAATCCTTTTATATAAACAGGACAAAGGTCTTTTTAGTTTTAGCAAGTAGAATTAAAGGTAAGACAATATATATATTTGTTTTAAAAAGACAGTATATTTGGTAGTTACTAGTAAATTTTTTTAATATATGTTATAATTCATAAAATTTAAGGGTATTTTTGTCGAATCAAATATTTTGACACCGAGTAATAGTTATGGATTTTTTTGAAAATATACACCTCTTTGTTCCCTTGAGTTGAAGCAACCTCCAATTTGGCCAGGTACTTCATTACCTTGCCATGTATAAGCCCCTGTCCTATAAAATTCACAGTTTGTTAAACGTGAATACATGCTCTTACGGTCAACTGTAAAGCAATTGTAAAGGTCTTTTTAGTTTTAGCAAGTAGAATTTAAAGTAAGACAATATATATTTGTTTTAAAAAGACAGTATATTTGGTATTTACTAGTAAAATTTCTTAATATATGTGATACTTTATAAAATTTAAGGGTATTTTTGTTGAATCAAATATTTTGATGCTGAGTAATAGTTATGGATTTGTTTGAAAATTTACACCTCTTTGTTCCCTTGAGTTGAAGCAACCTCCAATTTGGCCAGGTACTTCATTACTTTGCCAGACTCCATATTGAACCTTATTCATTCCTTGAATCCCAAGAAAATTTCTCAATGTTATGTATAAGCCCCTGTCCTATAAAATGCACAGTTTGTTAAATGTGAATACATGCTCTTAGGGTCACCTGTAAAGCAATTGTACCTTTTCTCTTTGAGGGTGAAGCAAGTGTAAATCTTGTTGTGCAGAGAATGAATGTTAGCCCTCATTTTAAGTGAATGATCATAGTTGATTCATGTCCCGGGTCTACACAAGTCGAAATCATGAATTGAAATTGGTTGACTGGACAAGTTGCCACCCTGTTATGCATAGGCCTTGCTTTCCTCGTACTTCCTCTATAATAGTCCCAAATATTCTCTGCCTGGTGAAAAGGCTTTTTGGTGGAAAAGTTGATTAATGGTGTCAAGAAACCTGGCAAATATAGCATTGTGAATACGGAATAGAGGCTAGTGTTTAACTTTTGTGCTAAATTAGAGCAATAAACTCGTGTCATAATGGTGTCTGAACTGCTGAAGACCTGAAGTAATTTGACTCTAAGACCCCAGTTATCATGTTAGTTTCTTTGTCTTCATGGTGGTTCTTCTTCTGTGACTGCTTGTCCATGCTCCCAATAGAACCCTCTGCCTCGTATAAGAGAACATGAGATTTATACATGGGGCCTCGTCATCCCATCTGTCTATGTCTGTTCTTTAAGAACTACTAACTTTCTGATGTCTTCCTCATATTTTAATTTCTGAAACTTATTTTAAATTGATATTTTATAGTACATAGTTTCATTCAAGCAAAAGATACCTATAGTTCCACATGAACTATTATATTTGACTTCAATAAGCACCTGGTGTACGTATTATTTTGTTTTCTAAATGTTTTACTATTTTTTTAATCAATCTGCCAAGTATCTCCTAGTTACTGTACTGGAGAGGTGGGCTTAAGTCTCAGTGCACAAAAGCTGGTCCCAGGATACTACATGGCTTGCAAAATTAAAAAAAAAGGGAAACAGTTTACAAACATGAAGGGATTCTGATGATGTTTTGAGAATCTTGGTACATAAGTTGCAACATTATAGAATGTAAACTAGGCTTGTTTTGTGAAAACTAAGCTAATGGATATGTAGCGCCAATTTCCCAATGCTTATTTAGTTCAGTGTTGTCAAGAGGCGCTTAGGCGCTCACCTAGGCGCTCTAGGTGAGGGGAGGTGAGGCCCCAATGCCTTTATTAGCCTCAGGCGTTGGATTTCAATGATGCGCCGCCTAGGCGAGCACCTTGTGAGTGGGTGCAAGTCGTTAAGGCTAGCGCCTGTTTGAAGTTCTTTTTTTATTGGTTAGATTTTTTTTAAGCTGATTTATGTTTTGATCCATTTGTTTAATTTTTTAAAATGATATTTAATTTTGCTTTTTAATGTATTCGGCTGCTTATTACTTTAAATTATCTTATTTTGTTTTAAGGGTGAAAAATGTAACTTACTACTATGTTATGGTATTTTATATTTTCTTTTGAATTTCTAATGATCTAATCTTAATTGGAAAGATATATATTTTAGATTTATATAATATAATATAATATTGCATTTTTTAAAAAAATTTATAGCATATTGTCTTAGTTCATTCGGGCGACCGCCTAGCACCTTGGGCATTTTACATGCCTGGCGCCTTTCACCGCCTTTCACCTTTGACAACATTGATTTAGTTATATGCATATGCAGAAATGTGGTACCACCCAGTAGGTCTTAAGTAGGCACCCACAATAATTATCACATGGTGAATATGTTTGCACTAGTTGAAGCACTTGGTTCAAGGTTCGGTGGATTTTGGAGCACAACATATATATACCTGTTAACTGTCATGTTGGCAAGTTAGTTTTTGCGTTGTTGATACAGCTCCCTAGGGAAGCATCAAAACCTTGCATCTGGACGGTTCCTGCTGTCTCATTATATTGAAGAGAAAGGCTAATCACTTCTGACAATGTTGGTTCAGTAATCTAGATGACCTTGCTTCCATTGGTTTCCCTCTTAGTCAAAGGATTCATTATGAAATCTTGGGGGAGAATAATGCAGTCAATGAAAAGCGTATTCTGGTATTATTGTTCAATTAATATGTAAATTCATTGACTTGGGTCTTTGAGTTATTGAAGAAATTTTTTGTTGAGGTTTTTTCTTTCGGTTTTGAGAAGTTGTTTAGGTTTCATTTGTATCATTGGGAAATTTATTATTACAGGTTTCATTTTGATCATGACTCTATTTCCTTACTACTTAGGTCTTCATGGTGCCTATAGCTTCTTAATCTATGTGGCAGACATCAATTTTCAAATGTGGCTATGGAAATTTCCTTGTTCGTGTGGATTTTTTAGAGGGCTTAAATTTCTTGCTAATTCAAGAAGCATCCGTTATGAATTTCAAGGATTAGGCTCAGTTAATTTCTAGCTGTCTTTTTTCTCTTACCACGGGGGTTCTCTCTCTCACTCTTCCAAGAAATAAGTATCATGAATTGTAGCTTCCACGTAGTTCTATCTAATAACAGAAAGTGGATGGCAATGTGGTGTCTTTTCTTCGCAATCTGGCATGGTGTGTATATCAAAGTCTAGCTGGCCTAGACTGGATATTCTGTCTTTATTGACTACTTACATTAGTTTCAAATTTGCAGTAAATCAGAGTATGCAATATACAAGCTCAAGGAGATGGAAAAGGTATCGGAGAAGGATATTCTACAGATATGCCAGCAATTTGATAGACTAGACACCGGCAACTGTGGGAAGATTACACTTGCTGATCTCATGGAAAGCCACCCTTGAACAAGTCTTCTCATGCGCTACCAAACACTAGAAATCTCAGTGGATTATAGATTGAAACCCTTCAAGAAAATATAGTTAAATGAATTGCAGTGCCTGATAAGTTGATCCTCTTTCCTATTCGTCGTGGCTACCCAATCAGCTTGCCATCTCTGGAGTTCAAAGGGTCCTGAATGGACAAATTTCCACACGCTGTCAACTGAGTTTAGAAACCGGTTTGACTTTCAAGGTTGCATGTTTCGGCAGCTTAGCTCCTAGCAGTCACGCTACTGGTTGTCTGGTCTAATGACAGGGGGATGACGACTGTGATGATTGGAGTATAAATCACTTAATTTTGCTAGTGTAGGCCTATCAGATTAATTGTTTTTGAGATGCCAAAAAGATGAAGCTCTGTGTAATTCAAACATGACTGGTTCATGTTTGTTATTGAATGAATGAAGGTGGGGCTGCTCCTTCCTCCCATTTGGGACAGGTTCTCTTATGTTGTTCGAATTAAAATCGACATTAGCAGGAATTTATCCTGATTCAATCTGCAGCAATTATCTGCCTGTGTTTTTATGTGTTTGCTTATGCGTCAAGGGGGCAGCAGCATAAGTGCATTCTAGACACTCTCAGCATCATTTGTCAACCTAGACATCTAGTCATCCTGGCAAGCGTCAACAAAAGCCTTAAAGGTTGGTAACTGCTCTCTTGAACCGTTGTTTATAAAAGGAGTTTACAGGCGTTTAGGTCATTATCTCTATGTTGTGGCCAAGGGGATTCCGCTGCAATTTCCTTTTTCTTTTTCAAAAATAATAATAAAAAAGTCAAGGGGTTGGAAAACGTGACAGCGGTTGTGTTTTTAAAGTATTTTTTACTTAAAAATATATTATTTTATTTTTATTATTCATTATTCATATTCATTACTTGAAAAATTAAAAAAAAATATTTCTTTAGATGAAATTCTGTTTTCATTATTCATTCATTTTTTTTTCCAAACAATATATTTTTTTTTTGTATCAAAAGCTTGATTTTTCATATAAAACCTTATCATGATATGTTAAGCAATTTTTAATCAAGAAATAAAAAATAATGTTTTTATTATTTTTATTTGACTGTATGAAAAAAAATAAAATAAATGATTCGAGTTTCATATATAATTATTCATAAAATAATTATTAATATTACTAGAAAAAGCTCTTAATTTTATTTGAAAATTATGACATAATATAATACCTTTTAAAAATCATTTCAATTATTTAAAATATTAGAATCTGAGCTTTTGAACCTTAAAAACTCAAATTTCAACTTATTTTTAATATTAAATATCTAAAAAATATTTTAAAAATCTTAATAATCCAATTTTGAATCTAAAAACACTATTTCATCACTAAAAACTCGAAAACTAAACTGAATTGAGAAAATATTTATAGGCTTGATCTACTTTTCAACATAGTTAGAGGATAATTATTTTTATTGAATTTTCATTTTTAATTAAATAAATTCATTATCACGATATGTTTTTATAGCTTTGATATAGTTAATTGAGATGACTTTTATTGAAACATGGTGAAAATAAAATTTATGGATTGAAACCAACAAACCTAAAACTAAACGAAACAAATAATTAAAAAAAAACAGAGAAATTTATGTACCAAGGTGTAAGGTGTAGTTATATAGTGTTTGACCATTTTTTTTAGTATTCTTTATAATTATAATGAATATAATTAGGCCCCATTCAACGTTAACTTTCCAACAAAAAGGAAAAAATTAAAAAGCTGAAGGGGCCAGCAGGGCAGATTACTATTCTCTAAACATGTGTGGGAATTCATCAATGTCTTCTTCGTATATCCACTCAATCCGTGATATGGATCATAGCTATATGTATGTATATATATAAATGGCGCAATCATTATTTTCTTCGTCACTCTCTGTTTTCCAGAGCCATTTTCTTTTTTGACATAACACCGGTGATCTGGCTTTGTTTACTTTGAATTGCTGAAACATAAACTCCCGTCAATGATTTGTTCTTCACTAATTTCCCAATAGAAATAATCAGCTAACATTTGATGACTGGAAGCTGGGTTGTTGGGATTTGCCTAGATTTAGCACTGTAATTAGGTTCTGATTAAACTCTTTTAATGATGACGCCCGCCTGGGGCTGGGTGTGCTTTCATTTTTATCCATCTTCTTGTTCATGAAAGGCTGCTTGCATTTCTTTCCTTCCTTTTCTTATTTTCTTTCTTAAATATCCATTCAAGCAGATGCACTGTTTATTTGAACAAGTCCAAATACCCCAAAAACTAATAGAGGGGCGACAAAATCAGTCAAAGTTCTACATTCCAGTCAAGCCCTCTATCTTTCTCCAAGGTAGCATTAATGTCAATCTTTCTGTGATATTCTAGCTTAAAGTAGAAGGGAATTGGTAGATTTCCAATGAGAAAAAGTGCCCAAAGACAAAGTCAGTTTTGTTCATAACTTGTTTGAAAGTTTAAATTCAAAAAGCTCAATTGATCACTCGCGGATTAATCAAAGCAATTGCTTTAGTGAGCTTTGATTTGATTTGGAGTGCAAAGTCTACACATGCTTTCCATTACACAGGCTTCTTATTTCTCAAAAGTCCACTTCTGAAATCTCTTTCTAGTTCCTTTTCTCAGTTCTTGGAGGTAAAAACTATTTACATGAGAAGAAAAACAAAGCAATGAGCCCACAATGAGGTGAGGGGGCAACACATCCTTTTGAATTCAGATAATCAAGAACCATTTTGTTTTTAGAACATGGCGTTTACTCAAAAGGAGAAAAGGAAAGAAACTAGGGGGAAAACGATACGTTAGGGCACGGTCAAGTCACCTAGCTTGTCCTATATATTGCAACTGGTTGGCATTGATTTTAAACAAATTTCACTATCGTCTTTCTTTCTTGTTGGCTAATGATATAATGGTGGCCACAATTCTTGACAATTTAGGTCATGGAAGTGAGAATGATAATTAACCAGGGAGGACGAGTCAAAAGAGCTTTTGACACAGGAAAGAATCTAACCATTTGAGAACCTTTCACATTTGATGTTCAAGCTGGCTCAAGAAAACTTCATGGATACATGTTCAGATGTTTTTGAAAATATATTAGTGGTTGTTTTTTAAAATGTTTTTTACTTAAAAATATATCAAAATAATATTTTTTTATTATTTCAAAATCAATTTTAACATCAGCGTATCAAAACGATATGAAAATATTAAAAGATATTAATTTAAAGTTTAAAAATATTTTTAAAATATAAAAATAAACATGCGTTGATTTTTACTTCAAGCACACTAAAGACAAAATAAAACACAAAAAATTTGGAAACCAAATTAATGTATTAATTTGGATTTTATTCCAATCTCTTCCTGCGTACTAAAGAAAAGTCGTGGTTAAATGAAAGTCACTCTCATGCTTGTAAAAGAGGCAATCACACTAACAACACAACTGATCTTGCAGGATTTTTGTTTTACATGTGATGGGCGCCTAACATGGGATCTTACCATATCTGTTATAGAAACTTGCATGCATGCAAAACATGCTTAAACACTGCAAGCTCCATGTTTCTTGATGTGTTAGGAGTACCCAGATAATAAAGAACGATGCTTGCTTGTGTTCTCATTTACTTACAAACATCACATGATCGGTTGCTTTCGGTTTTTCCAAATTGATGTGTGGTTTGTAAAACATGACAGAGCCTAAGGCTCCCACTATGATCTCATCTTCCCTCTCATCTTCCCACCCTTTCATTTTCTGAGTTCAGTAAAATACTGCAGCAGCTCTTCTGCTCCTTCTCCTTCTCCGAATGAAAGATTGCTGTCTGCTAGCTGCTGACAGCCCACCTCAAGTGCCTCTGTGTGGTATATCCATCATGTGGGCTTTCTTCCTTGACCTTTCGGAATTTATCTTCAACAATCTATTTTCGTAAGCATGTGTTGGCGTACAGAAATTACCTGAAATCTAAATAATAATAATAATAATTATAACAACAAAGAACAAAGAAGATTAATCATACACATGTATAAATTAAAAAGTCATCCAATTGAGAAGGTGAAGCGTGGAGGTTAATGGTTGGCTGAGTTGTATGGAGATTTATGTGCTATTTTATGTTCGATTCAAGCCAAACAATGACATGCTAGAAATTAGATATAGAGTGGGAGAGGAGCACCTTTCTGCCTTAAATTAGGGTGGTAGCAAGAGAGACCTCCAATGGAGTCCACATCAAGAAGATTCCCTTTTTCTGGTCACACACCTAACAAAAACCTGCTCCTCTTCCAAATCGACAGGGACGAGCATTAATTCACCAAAGACCATACACTTTATGTCACATATAATGGAAGCAAACCATTTAAAGTCAACAATCTCAAGCTCTTTTTTTTTATTAAAAAATAAATAAATTAATTCCAATCTATCTAGTCTAGCACTACAAAGTCATCTCTCTTAAGCAACCACCCGCACATCTATAGAAACCAACCATTTCATATCATCTTGACTAATTAATTATATATACGCATGCTCCCATCTGATTGTTTTTTTTACTATACTTTGCTAAGTTGGTTTCTTGTAGATTTCCATATATTTATCCGCCCAGCAGTACTACTAATCCTCTATGTAATTAAGCCTCTTGCGATTATCTAAATATTGGTGCATTTATATACAATAAGTCATTTCTGATCTCCTTGCTAGCAAAAACTTATTAGTGATATGAATAAAAGAAATTAATGTTAGAGTAAAATTTCATAAATTTAAGCAAGATTATTTGGTAACACTTACCGAAGTATTTGGAAACTGATTTAAATAAAGATAGGTTATTGTTAATGATTAATTATTTTCCCTTAAATTTTTATTATTTATCTCTTGATGCAAATTAAATAATTGCAATAAACTTTCAAGGATTCTAACAACATTACCTTATTTAATTGCACTACTAAACATGGTTCATAAGCTTTAAGAAATATAACTCGAATCTCTCTATAGGCTATAAAGTATAATAAAAAACAAAGAAAAAACAAAATTTAAAACTAAGGAGGTAATCTAGAAAACTGAGGTGAAGAAGAATATGAAAATCTATGTAAAACACTCTTATTTTAATCCCCTTTTACAGTGGATTTTAGAATCAAAACTGATCTATAATTAAAAAAACTAATTCCATTTATTTATTAGTCTTAATTACATGCCACAAAACAAAATTAACCCGATAATTTTTTACTTTAAAATCTGATTTTTTAGATTAAATAGAAAACTGTTCAAGTTAAAGAACAAGATTGTTCAGGCTCTTTCTTCATGTGTTGGATAAATAAATGGTTTGGTAAAAAATAATTCTTCATAAGCCAAATAATTATTTTAAAACAAACTCAAATTCAAGTCCAAAATAAACTAGCTAAAAGCAAACCAAAACCCAGGCTCGAAGCATGAGGCCTAAGACCTTAGGCTAGAGTGATGCAGGTGGAAGATATAAAGGCAACAACAACAAATAAAACATAGAAGATTTGATGAGCGATAAGAGTTGCAGATGTAAACTCTAAATTCTTAGTTTTATTTTCTGAAAAATAATGCTAATGGTGTTTGCCTCCTTAGAGGTTCACAAAATATTTAAATAAACTAGAAAACGCTACCTCTATTAGAAAACAAATAAAAATTCAAAAGGATAAATAAATTAACATAAAATCTAAAATAAAACAATATATTCGAAAAAAAAACTAGGAAACATAAAAAATTGGACCAAACAACAACTTTGAGACCTAATTTCGGGAGATCCAATAGTCTGATGAACTGGGTATGCATAAAAAAAACCCTGCATATAGAATCACCTAGAAAAAGGTAAGCCTAGTCCAATTGTCGGATATCCTTTTTATCACCATTCTAAGCTACTAGACTTGTCCCTCTAGTCCGTAAAGGCATTTGCTAGACCAACTACATAGTTTGCTTGTGGTAGATCCCCAATCCAATCATGACAAATCCTTACTCGAATGTTGAGAACCTTGATTTTTCACAAGCTTGACTACATCATAAAGGCCCAGAGCCCAGAGCCCATGCCTAAACTTGTGTTGTACATGTGCCCATGCTTGAGTTAAGCAAGTATGCACGCGTAACTTAAGCCTAAAACCACTTTACTTAAGCTTGTTTATGACTCTTCAACTTTTCATTATATAAATTGCAAGAAAATCTTGTATTTTTTAAATATGGAATAGAGGATTTTGAGTTTCATAAAAACATGTCAACCTTATTATTGTTTATGACTCTTTGTTAATGATTAAGAAAGATTTTTACATCCATTTGATGTATTTCAAGTTTGTAAATAGTTGTGATGACTATTAACACTCGGATGAAAGTTATTCTTAACATAAGTGAATATGTGTAAAAAACAAATGCCAACCTTATTATTATTTAAATCTTTTAATAAGAAGTCTTGTTTTGTATTTGTTAATAATTCTCCCAGTCTTCATCTTCCTTTTAAAGATACACTTAATGGCTTACTTTTAGGTGCAACACCCACTAGTTTCTATATATGATTATTTATATTAGATCAATTTCATTGTCTATTGTCTCATTCCGTTAGAAAGCTTCAAGATATGACATTGCCTTAAAGTAGATTTTAGGTTCGTTTTTTAACATGTATCTTAGAAATCAAGACCAAATGTTTTGGCTGTTTTGCCTTTTTACTCCTTTTAAGCTCAACTTCATTATCTTTCAATTGATGATAGCTACTTGAGCCAGGTTCTATCATTCTTTTAAGTAAATATTTTTCTTATGATTTCTTAAATGGAAACACATCTTCAAATAATATAGCATTCATTGATTTCATTATGGTATCAGGATGAATGTCTTTAATATTTGACTTCTATACAAGAAATTGATATGCACTATTATTGTATGCATATCCGATAAAAAATGACACATAATTTAAGGACCTATCTTTACCTTTTTAGGATTAGGGACTACCATTTCTATACTTTAAGGTATTTATTGAAATGTTTTCTATATTTTTATAATTTATATGATGTCTTTTCTAATTTTTTTTTATAACTTTCAAAGACCATCTTAAAATTATTTTTCTTAACAATGAGTCAAACACTAATTTCTCTCTAATTTTAGTAACATAAAGCACATTGATGGGGGTGAAAAGCTTTCCAGAATACATCTTCAACATGACCTTCATAATACCTAGTACCTTTGAGGTTGATGTATTGTCCATCTACAAGTGTTCATCATCCATTTCTTTGTGAGTGGAAAACACCATCTTTTTGGCACACACATTTCTTATTGCACTAGTATCAATCCACTACTACTCAAGATTGTTAATTAGGTTGACTTTGAAAACCATAACAAACAAATTCTTTTTTAAAACTTTATTTATGGCGTGATTAACCTCAAGGTAACATCGGCTTGAGTAATCTTTTTTTTTTTTGTAGGATTTTCCTTGCTAAGCCTAATTTCTACAATCCTTGGCTTAATGTCCAACCTTATTGCAGATGAAGTATTTGTCATTAAACTTCTTAGCAATCCTCTTTACCTTTATAATAAGCTTTTACTTTTGGTTTTATTATGAGTCTTCACCTTTTATTCAACAATGTTTGCTTTGGAAGCCATACTGGAAGAGTTAGCTCTTCTTTTAGACAACTTATTATCCTTATCTATCATTAACCTTAAAATAAGGTCATCAACTCTTATTTTCTTACATTTATACTTAAGGTAGTTTTTGAAGTCTTTCTAAGATGGTGGGAATCTCTCAATAATTACAACCACTCCAAATGATTCATTAAAAACCATTCATTTAACATGAATATCATGCAAAATGAGCTCAAACTCTTGAACTTGGCATATCACAGTCTTTGAATCGATCATCTTGAAATCTAAAAATTTATCAACTATGAATTTTTTCATACCAACATCTTTAGTCCTGTACTCTTGGTCCAAAGCTTTCCATAATGTCTTTGCACTTTTGATTCAATTATGCATATCATATGATGTATTGTTCAATCCATTTGAGATATAGTCCTTATATGAAATCCCTATTCCATGCATCAATAATTGCGACTATGGTGGGATCAAATTCATCATTTGATAAATTTTAAAAAAATTAAATAAAAAACAAAGTCACGTATATTTGATACATAATCGAACTTACCCAAATTTGAATCTAAACACCAATATGCACTATTTCTTATTTTAATAACTTAAAATGGTATTTTCATCAATTCATATTAAATTACTCTTTTATTACACATGCTACCGTTAATTTTAATGAAATTAATTGATAGAGTGATATATTAGCTAAATAGAAAAAACTTAAGGTTATTATTTGATTATTTTTATAGAAGTATAAGATTGAGAATTATAATGTAATATATAATAACATATTAATAGATTTCCTTTGTAGCTACTTTGATTTAAAAAATAACTACTCAATTTATAAATTACAAAAAATAAAAAGTATGCCATGGCCTTTATTCAATTTTGTGAAAAACATCCCATTTTTTCCACTGGAAATTTAAACCACTTTTGGTAAATTAAATCTCATAAGAAAATAAACAAGCGAAACCCACACAATAATCCATGGAAAATCATTTGTGTCTTAGAGGGAAAAAGCTACTGGATCAGCTCTAAAATAATTCATTATACACACATCACCAAACCCTAAAACACCAAAGATAACTATTGTTAATCATCTTTATTCTGCCATAGCCTTTTGTTTTATATATACATAGTAAATAATTCTCTTCTAGAAGTAGCTTGATATGCAGTTGCTAATTTAACCTTTTCTCCTACAACGATAACATTTACAATTGCCTCTAGATTTACCGTCCCTATAAAATTCTCTATTCCTACTCTCCCTCTGTTATTTATCACAAGAGCCCATGCATTATCTACTATCACTTCACTTCATCTTGTTTCTTTATTGAATAAACTATCTTTAACTATAGATAGCGACGAAACACCATTCCTAGTAGAATTCGTAAATGTTATAACCAAAGTCTCCTAATTATCTTGTAGAGTCTTTGAAAACAATACTTCTTTTAACTCATTATCTAACACTATTTTCATGGTTATTAACTAATTAATAAAATATTAAAATTCATTTAAGTGTTCATTAACATACCTTCCATCTTTATATTTCAAATTCAAAAGCTTCCATAGAAGATGACGGTAGAATTCTCTCTACAGAAATAGTACACGTTGAAGCAATATTGATCATGGTAACCACTTGTTGAGTAGATGTAATGATCAATATTGTTTTTTTTAAATAAAAACCAAAAATTATATAAGTAAATTTTGGTTATAAACATAAGAAATGTAGTAACTAATTAAAAATTTCAACAAAAAAAACTAATTTAAAATTATATAATAACCATAAAAAATTAAACAATTTAGTAAATAAAAGTTTTATAATTAAAAAGGCTGATTTAATCTCATTTCAATTGTTTAGTTCAAATGATATATATATTTAACATGCACCATTTCAATATGTTTTTTTTATATATAAATAAAATGCATGAACTTAACAAAATAGATTAATGGTTAAATTTTAACTTACGTTTAAAGTTGCTAATAACATCCTAAATTATTAAACTAGTTCACAAAGTTATATATGTATAAATTAAATAAATAAATAACAGAATAAAACCTTAATATTGTTGGCAAAATGTTTTTACTGAACTGAAGAAATTACCTAATGTTAATTGAGATTAATTGTTTTGTTGGTTTAACTACAAGGTAAAACATATAATTAATACTATAAAAATAGAATCAAAATAATAAAACAATCATGTTGGAAAAAAATCATGTAAATTTAAACTACATTGTTTAATAACACTTACTTGTTGGAGTACTTAAAATCTAATTTAGATGAAGATCAGTTGTTGTCAAGGATCAAATTTTTTTAAAGGCTTTATTGCTCATCTTCTGATGCAAATAAAATGACTGCTATCAGTCTTTTAAGATTTTAACAATACTACCTTGTTTAATTTCACTACTAAACAAGGTTCACAAACTCTAGAAAATATCAAAATTTCTCTACACTATAATAGAACCTAAACTCCGGAGTAAAAAAAAGAAGCTTTAAACTAAGGAAGTAACTCGGAAAACTAAGGTGAAGAAGAGTATGAAAATATGTGTAAAACACTCTTTCTTCAAGCCCTTTTTATAGTGTATTTTGGAACTAAAATTGATGTAGAATCATTAGAATTAATTCTTTGTACTTATCAGTCTTAATTACCCACTATAAAACAAAATTAACCTAAAATCTTTTGGCTTTAAAATCTAACCTTTTTTGTCTTAAAAAACTATTTAGGTTAAAAAAGAAACTATTAAGACTCTTTATTTATAAGTTGTTAAAAAATAATTTTTTATGGGCCAAATAATCATTTTAAAATAAGCACAAATCCAAAATAAGCTGGTAAAAAGTAAATCCAAACACAGGCTCAGTACCTGAGATTCAAGGCCCAAGCTTGTGCTAAAGATAAGCTCGTGTGTTGGATTTGTAGGAATATGCAAACAAAAAGGCCCAAACCTTTCTTCTGTTATTAGTCATGTGTGTGTGTGTATTACATGAGTGATTGTTGCCTATATATATGGAGGAATTATAGGTAACAACAGATTTATAGGATTACAGGAATCCTTCTACTGCTATGATTGATCACAGGAATCCTGTTGCCATAAGACACTAATTTCTCTATTGCCAACTGTGATTGATCTTTATCTTATCATTCCCCCTTAAGCTCAAGGCGGTACAAGATCGATGAAGAGCTTGTAACGATTGGAAGTAAACTTGATTGAATAAAGTGGTTTGGTCAATATATCTACAAGTTGAGCAGGGCCAGCAATATGTTCTAGTAGGAGGGCACCACTGGCAACACGTTCTCTGATGAAATGGACATCGATTTCAATATGTTTTGTGCGATGATGAAAAATTAGGTTCTTAGCCATAGTAATAGCACTAATATTGTAACAAAGATAACTTTGAAGGCGAAAGGCAGTAACCAATGCTTTTTAACAGATTCATAAACCACATAAGTTCAGCCATGGTGGAAGCCAGGGCACGATATTCTGCTTCTGTCGTAGAGCGATATATGGTGGCCTGCGTTTTAGCACCCTATGACAACAAGTTAGTACTCATATATATGGCAAAACCAAATATGGATCGTTGATCATTCGTATAGCCTAGCTAGTCAGCATCACAAGAGCCATGAAGAGTAGTTAAAGGCGTTGGAACAAAATGAAGACCAAGGTCTAGAGTGCCCTTGAGATAACAAAAAAATTCTTTTAACAACAATGAGATGAGGTTCCGACGGGGCATGCATGTATTGAAAAACATAGTGAACAACATAAGAGATGTCAGGTCTTATAAGTGTGAGTTATTAAAGAGATCCCACGAGCTGACAAAAAAGTGAGGGATCAAATAACAATGTGCCGTTAGTAGCCGTTAAGGTTGTGTCGGATGCTATAGGTGTGGCAACTGGTTTAGCACCAGCTAAACCAAATTTATGCAAAAGTCACAGTAGATACCTTATTTGAGTAATGGTGAGTGCTGCGTCAGTCCTGACAATTTAAAGGCCAAAGAAATAGTGAACATCACCAAGGTCTTTCATGTAAAACATAAAGGAGAGATGAGTAATGAATGCATATATTGGAGATGAAGATGACCCAGTACGAAGGATGTCATCAATATAGATCAGTAGAAGAAGAATGCCTGAACCTTATTGACGATAAAATAGGGATTGATCATAGGGATATTGTATGAAGCCCATTTGCTGTATGTAGTTAATGAATTTCATATACCATGCACGAAGTGCTTGCTTTAAACCATATAAAACCTTGTGAAGAAGATAAACATGATGTGGATGAGCAAGATCCTCAAAACCTGGTGGTTGAGCCAAATAGACATGTTCATATAAATTACCATGAAGAAATGCATTACTGACATCTAACTGTCTAATACGCCACCCATGAGACAGGTCAATGTTGAGAATTAACCGAATAGTGCCTAGTTGGACAACTGGACTAAAAGTTTCATCATAATCCAGTCCTAGAAGTTGAGTAAATCCCCTGGCCATAAGTCCTTTATACCTGTCAATTGTGCCATCAGATTGTGTTTTAACTTTAAATACCCATTTACTGCTGATCAGATTCATATACGGTGTCTTAGGTACCAAGGTCTTAGTGTGGTTGGCATGTAGGGCATCCATTTCAGCTTGCATTGCCGTTTTCCAACGAGAAAGTCGAAGGGCCTGGCGGTAGGAAGATGGCTCTAGAGGCTGAGCTGTAAGATCAGCAAGAAAACACACATATATTAGATGTCTAGTGGAAATGAATGTTTTTGGTTTAAGATTGCCTGTTTGAGTGCGTGTAACCATGGGATGAGTACCTTGTGGTAAAATGGAAGTTGCTGTCTCAGTTAGGGAAGAAGGCAAGACTGATTGCATTTGAGTTGTGGATTGAAATGCTGAAGATTGGCTGGTCGCAGGCTCATAAACACTCCATTGATTTGCGAACTGATTGGTGGTCTATACAGAGCATGATTTTTAAGAGATTTAGGAAGAGTTTGTAGCTGAAACAATCGAGGAGTAGTTGAATTTGAAACTGTATTAGTCTTGAAAGGAAAGTGTAGCTCATTAAAATTAATATGTCTGCTAATAAAGAGATGACTAGAATGTGGTTCAAGACAACAATATCCTTTGTGTTTGGCCAAGTATCCAAGAAAAACATAGTAGACTGATTTGTATTCCAACTTGGATATACCAAAAGGTGAAAGTAAAGGATAGCAAGAACATCCAAAGACCCATAAGAAATCAAGGCTGGGTGAGGAGCCGAATACAAGTTCATGAGGGGGCTTGTGTTTAACAGCTGAAGATGGGAGATAATTAATGAGAAAAACATCAGTTTTGAATGCTGTCGTCCAGTATTTGGTTGGAACAGATGCATGTGCCATTGATAACATGTCGATGTCAATGCTCAGCAATACCATTTTGTTTTGGTGTCCTATGACACGAAAGTCGATAGACTATACCATGAGTTGCAAAATAATTCTGCAAAACAGTGTTAATGAACTCACCACTACCATTACTTTAAACAATTTTCACAGATGTACTGAACTGATTCTCCATTTGTGTAATGAATGTAGGAAATACAGTTGCAACATCAGATTTGCGAGCCATATGTAACGATAATGTTCATCAATAATAAACAAATAAAATCTAAAACCAGTAGGCCCCCAAACATCAGTATGTAGTGTATGCAAAAAGGAAGTTGAATATGATTGACGAGAATTAAAAGGTAGCGTTGCAAACTTACCCAACATACAACTCTCACATAAATTTATTTTTCTATTCAATGATGGTAGAGATAACCTGTTAAGAATTTGAGAGTAAGGGTGGCTAAGATATGCATGCCACAGACTGCCTGGAACTTTATTTGCTAAAAGGCTGAAGAAATGATATGGAAGTTGCCGCAGATTGATGGGGTATAAGCCATCCTCCATAGAACCTTTAAGAATCACTTACTTTGTCTTCATGTCATTGAGAAGAAATCCCCATGGATAAAAGAGAAAGTAACAATTATTATCCCGTGTAAATTAAGAAACAGATAACAATTTCTTTTTGATATTAGGAACAACTAACACATTATTAAGCTTAAGAGTAGAAGTAGGTATATTAGTATGTCCTATACCAACTATAGAGAGACCATTACCATTTTCAACCATAACAGTATCAGTACCAGAATAGGAGTCAATGCCTTGTAGCTCATTGGAATTTGGTGTCATATATTGGTTGGCACCAATATCGGGATACCAACTATCCTTTATATTGTCTCCTACTTAAATGGCAACAAAAGCTTTATATTGTACAACTTTGTCATCTGAAGCAAAGCAACCATTAGCTTTGTGATTTGGACCACCACAAAAAAAGCAAGTAATACCTCTTTGTCCATAACCAGAGCTGTGACTTGCACGAGTGAACGAGGACAGTCTGGTTCTAAAAGAATTGTCTACAGATCATGAGTTGTAAACATCTCTGTTAAGTCCCTGGAATTGCATTTTGGAATAACCACCAGAATGGCCGCGCACATGATAACTTAAGATTTTGTATGAGAACGATTTCTATTTATGTAGAAGGCAACGTTGGATGGAGTGGTTTTTGCATTGTAAAGTTTGATTTCAAAATCATGTAGTTTGCTAATTACACCTTTAAAAGAAAGAAACATGTCACGAGCATTAAGTGTTGTAACAATAGGATCAAACTCAGATCCTAATCCATGCAGGATGCAAGCAATGAGATCATCATCATCCATTGATTTCCCTGCACCACGAAGCGACAAGGCCAAAGACTTGGTTTTGTGTAGATAGTCTTTTGAGGAATAAAAACCTTTGCTGAGAGTCTGCAATTCTCCCTTTATTTGTTGTATAGGGTCTCGGGTATGACTTCCATAAAGAGTCTAAAACAATCCAAGCATCATGACAGGATTCACTATTTATGACTTGAGAAAGAGGACCGTATGATAGAGAGCTATTGATCCATTCAAAGATCAATTGATCAGTACACAACCAAGTTGCTGCTGTTGGATTTGATTGCAAGGTGCTATCGGCTCCAATGATGGTGGTTAATTCAAGGCAAGAAATGTCATTAGTTACATTACCAAGGAGACCATGACCTCTCAGAATTGATATAACTTGAGCTTTCCATAACAAATAGTTATTGGAGGTAAGCTTGATAGAGATATTGGGTAAATGAGTATTGGAAGGTGAAAACTCAAAAGCAGAAGGCATGGGTAAAATGGAGGAGGTGGGAGAGTCCATTTCAGGCTCTGATATCATGTAGGAATATACAAACAAAAAGGCCCACACCTTTCTTCTGTTATTAGTCGCGCGCGCGTGTATATATATATTAATTACATGAGTGATTGTTGCCTATATACATGGAGAAATTATAGGTAACAATAGATTTATAAGATTACAGGAACCTTCTACTGCTATGATTGATTACAGGAATTCTGCTGCCATAAGACAGTGATTTTTCTGTTGCTAGCTGTGATTGATTTTTATCTTATCAGGATTAAACCCAAAAACATTTTGCTTAGATTCATTTATAACTCTTCAACTTTCCACTATATAAATTACAAGAAAATCTTGTATTTTTTTTTTAATATGAGATAGAAAGTTTTAGGTTTTACAAAAACTTGCTAATTAAGAATTTTTTTATATTAATTTCTGATTCTTCTATAATTTATTTTAATCATATTAATATTTTATATTAAAAATTTTTTGTTATAATAATTTCCAATAAAACCTTAATCCTAAAAATAAATAGATTCTCCTTTGAATTTGAATCAAATTTCAAACGTGCTTTACACGGATATGGTGTTTTATTTCAAGAAAGAAATCTTCTGTATTCAACATATGATGGTGACCCATGTATTTTTACTAACTAGATGCTAGTTAACTTTTGAGAAATGACATACGCATGACGCATATGTGATGTATTTAATTAACGCAGCATACTTTTACTCTGTTCTTTTTATATTTCTTTTTTTATTTCTTTTAATTTATCGCTATGAAAAAAGAAGAACAAGAACAAGCATGTCAACTTGATAAGCTGCTTGTTACTTATGTTGTGTCTCAGCCATATATGTGGAATTGATTCTGGCGTATATCAATCCGTGAAGAACGAACCTGGCTTTTTCTCTTCAAAATTAAAATTATCAAAGAAAATCAGAAATTTGGTGGATTTCTTTTCAACTACTTAACAATGCGTGATAGTTTCTTGTTTTATTTTTAATGTTGTATGCTTTCATTTTTTTTCATTTTATTGAAATCTCTTGCAAAGGTAGGATAAAAAAACTGATAGGGATATTAATTTTTAATTAACGTGGATATCTAGATCAGTTTATATATACCTTAATTAATTTTATAAATTTTAAAATTAATAATTATATAAATCTTTAATATTTCTAAAATTTATAACATTTAAACTAATAATTTTTAAAAATTAATTGGGGGTATTTACGTACATAGATGGATGATGTGTCAAGAAAGAAAGATGTCGAGGTTATTGGTCTACAAGGTGATGTAGCTTTTAGCTCCTCTAATTTTCAAAGTTGATGTTGATGGTCAAATTCTTGCAAAAGTTTGGTTTGACATCACATCATAAATTTCTTCCTCTTGTTTTGTTCTTTGAATTATTTTTAGCCCGATTCCTATTGCCTTAACCCTTTTAATAATTGATAGGTATGAAAACTTTTGCCTGCTGGCAACACTACGACGAGATGGTTAACAACGTAATTGTTTTTTAAAATATTTTTTTATTAAAAATATATTAAAATATATTTTTAATATTAACCTATCAAATAATAAAAAAATAAAAAATAAAAAATAAAAAAAATTAAATTTTTTTAAAAACCCGACTTAACAACAAAAACAAAAATAGTATAAGGTATTTGAGAATATGATTGTTGTTGTTTTTTAAAATGCTTTTTACTTATAAAAGCATTAAAATGATATTTTTTTATTTTAAAAAAAATATTTTTAACATTAGCGTATTAGAAAAATCTGAAAATACTAAAAAAATATTAATTTGAAGTAAAGAAAAAAAATTTAATTTTTTTTTAAATTATTTTTTAAACGCATGAATAATTAAAGAGAAGGTGAAGAAACTAGTTTGAGATATTGTGTTTTTTTAGCTTGAACTATAAAGATATCCTCGGAATGTTGAATGATATTAAAAAACACATCCTTATATTAGCATGATGTATTTTTTTAAAAAACTAATAATTCTTTTTGATATTGGTGGACGGTTTGAATTTTTAAAGTCAAAGAAGGGAACAAATATCTTTGATGTAAGAGTATTAAATATATTTTTTATGGATGATTAATATAAAACGTTTCTTTGTATTGTAATTTGCTAGATGCAAGCATTTATTGAACACTTGAAATGCATGTTTATCCCCAGGAGGTACAAATTGGAAGGTCCACATTCAAGTATCGGCTTCACATTAGCTGTTGACTAGAAGAAATTCTCGTCTTTGACTGAATGATCAATGTGAATTAAGTTTAAAAGAACACAAAATAATATTTTCAGTCAACAAGAAATTCGATGATGTGTAACACTCGGTTAGGCTTGAAAAATAGAAACAAAAAGAATTAAAAATGAGGTAAATATATATTTAATCGTTCAAATAAATAATTGTACTTAATTTAGTTCTTAGAGTTATTTAATTAATAAAATAGCTTAAAAATATAACATCAATTAAGTGAGTTTGAAGCTATCCGACGCCCATCAACAGTCATAAGATATCTCGAATGTGAAACTGACCCTTCCTCTAGAAACCTTGAACACTGCTTGTTTGCTATATTATGGTTGCATTATATATATATATATATATAAATAATTTTATTATATGCTCCATCAAGTCCTGAGACCGTCAATTTTTTCAAGGACGAGTTTTCTTGCATCATCTTCTTCTTTATCCAATTCGTGGGTCGTTCGATAAACATTTAATGGATAAGAATATATGTTCATAATTTGATTAGTGATATTAACCTCCTTTTCTTCTTGGGTGACATGCTTGCTTGGACCTGGTCCAGGATGTTCTGAAAATAACCTGTTTTCGTGGTTTGCTATGTTGATTATAGCCATGAGCACATAAAAGTTATTTGTTATTTTATATTTGACAAAAAAACATTTGGATATTTGTAAAATATTATTATCTTCTTAATTGAGATATATGTATATATATATTTATTATCTTATGAATCACATTGCGTTATTATCATTTGTGTGTGTGTATTTCATGCGTAATAGATAGCTTGAGGGCATTACAGGATTAAGTCCTTTTCTTTTTCTTTTTTTTCTTCTTCATCTTTCTTTGATTTACCAATAAGTAAGCGACTTGAACATTCTCAGAGATTCTGTATAAACCCATTGAATATATCAAGGTCTTAGAATCCATTTCATTAATTAATCATATTTAGCCTGTCTTTTCACTTTCTTTTCGAGTTTAAATGTTTATTCATTTAAAAATAAAGATATAACTTTTTACTAGCTCAATTTAACTCGCTTTATTTTTATGATTGGTTAGATCATAATTTAATAAAAAACACAACAAACAAGTTTAGATAATTAAAAAAAATAATCTAAAAGCCATAAGCCTTTCACTATAAACAAAGACACAGTTCACTGTGAATTAGAATAGTAAATTGATTTTTTTACATTTTAGATGCATAGTGAAATTACTTGAATACCATTAGAAGCAAAAAGAAATTAAAATTGGGGTCTATGGGCTTTTTGATCTTTTCTCGCTTTAGTTGTACAATGTAATAACTAAATTACTATTAAAAGCAAAAAAAAAAAAAGTAAAACTAACATCCAGGGGTATTTTTTTCTTTTCATCATGATTTTCTTAGTTATAATCAATTTAAGCGAGAGAGAATTTAGTCTCTTAAAAAATATAAATATAATTAAAAAATTAAAGCGGCTAATATGTGATATGCATGCGCTAGAGAGTGTGAGGCACCCACACTGTATGTGGGGCCTCTCAGCAATCAAATGTTGCATTCTATGATGACATTGGAAGCATCATGTTGTCCTCTTTTTGAAGGTTAGGTATGTGTACATGATGGAGCAACAATTGGGCTCCTATGAACTTTTTTTCTTTTCCTTCCTCTTTTCTCTGTCCTCACCTTGAATTTCACCACAACCCTTCCAAAAATAAAATATGTCATGTCAGCTTGTATTTTTATCAATTTTGGTCCTGAATCTTTTGATTGTTATTTGTTTTTCTTTTCATGCCTTTTTAAGTTCATTTGTTTTCAATTTCATCCATCAGTACTATATTTCATTTAATTTTTATATCCATTTTGATTCTTATTTTATTGATTCTTATTTGTTTTCTAATCTTTTTTTTTGTTTTTTCAATGTCATCCCTCAGTATTTTATTTCATTTAAGTTATTTTTTTATTGCTATTTTTTTATCATTTTCTTATTTTTTAATTTTCAATTTAGTCCCTTATTATTTTTTTTCATTTAATTTTTATACCAGATTTGGTCCTCATTGTTTTGATTGTTATGTTTTTTTAAAAAAATTAGATGACAAGGAATTTGGCTTTGTGATCTTTTCATGTTTGCTTTCTATATGGCAATCCTTGTCTCATGACTAGGTCACGGGTTTCAAATATTAACCTAATTTAACTTCAGTTTTTTTTTAGTTTTTTTGAAATTGATCTATTTTTCAATTTCATCATTTCAACATTAGGTTACTAGGCCTTACGTGTCATGAATTGTTTTTGTTTTCCTTTTTATGGGGTATCTCGATATTATATCTTGGGTCATGAATTAATTGAATTAACTTGGGTTGACTCGAGTTTTTTTATATGTAAATTAAAAATTAATTTTTTTCATGTTTGCCTTTCATCATTTAACTTGCTTAAGAGTTGATCTCTATAATCATTTTTTTTCTATGGGGTTATTCTGATCTTATGACTACACTGTGAATTTGACTTGCTGACTTGAGTCAAGTTTTTTGTCCATTTAAAAAAAATTTTAGTTCATCTTTCAATGTTTGTTTTGCTAGTAATTGAGCTTCGGATTTCATATGGTTCATTTTTCTCTTTATAAGATTATATCGTATAAGAATTCCATATGAAGAGATCACTTGTGTTCATGGAAAGGCTTATGTGACGATTGTGTAAATGATTCTTAAATTTGAGATCACTAAGTTATCTTATCTAGGAAGTGTTATGGATAGATCCTGCTACATGTTGTCCTAATCAATGGTAGCAAATAGGTAGATATTGGATATAACATGAACTATATAAAGGTATTTGAGTAATCAAGAGAGGATTCATCAACTTAGGTGAATTAGAAAAAAATATTACATTTATTGTCAAATAGTATTGATTGTAAATCCTTGTACAAGGTAAAATGAGATTTAAAAAGAGTTTTAAATCTTTTTCAAAGAATCAATGACTATGATACTTAGAACAAACATCATTTGACATAGTCGATAAACTCTATGCTATAATATTTAAATTAAAACATTATTGATGAAGGAATAATAATTACACTGAGAAACTAGTCATTGAGAGGTGAAGTTAAACCATTTATGACTTTTCTAATATTTAGGGATTATGTCACATTGCTAGACATTGTACATGCTTTTTAAATATAAATTAATCAAGAGATGAATTGATAATAAATTAATTTGTTTAATTTATTTAATCCTATTTTATTTAAGATTGTAATTTATATTTGGACTAACTTATTAGAAAACCTAATATGTCAAACATATAGTAACCATTGATCAGAAATTAAATTGTGATGATTAATCAAGTATGACTTGATTATAAATAAGTTCTAGAAATTGAGGACTATAATGTAATTGATGCAAAGAATTACAATTTTAGACCTAAAAAAATATCAAGTACAGACTTGATTGAATAAATTTCTAAATTTTTTCTAAAATAATATATGTGATATTATTTAAGGGGAAAATTGATATTTTTCCTTTTATAGGGTTTTCCGGTTTGTCTATAAATAAAATTTTATACCTTTATTTTTTATACAGTACAAAACACCTGAAAAATACAAAAGAAAAATGCTAGCTCTCAAAGGTATAACAATCTCTCTCTCCTATAAGGATTCAGAAGATTTCTCACTAGTGGTTTGTGTGGATTACCGTTAGAGGCTGGACACTTAGATGACTTGTGGTTTGCGACAATTCAGTCTTGAAGCAATTATCCAATGCCAAAAAGAACATATGATCTCCAAGTATTCTTTATATAAACCCTAAACAACTCTAGATCTGTCTAACTAGATCTTTGGGACGAAATGTTTTTTTTTTTTTAAATTTAACATTTTTATTGCGTATACATATTTCAGGAAACACAACAATGGTGTCAGAGCTATTGGTAGACAATTAGTATTGTTGATTGCATGTTTTAATTGTTATTGGTGTTAATTGTGAATTAATTTTTTTTATGCAGAATTAAGTTTTCCCAATTTTTTTTTTAAATAAATAAATAAGACTTGATGTTTGGCTACTGTTTTGGCTAGATCTGACCCTAATTGTTTTTTTTATAAATTAGAACCATTAGTTATAAATTAAACTAGGATGATTAATTGAGTGTCACTTGATTGTATATAAACTTTAGATATTGGGGATTAAAATGTAATCAATACAAGGGATTATAATTCTAAAACTAAGAAAAAATCAAGTAGAAACTTGATTAAATAAATTTCAAAAATTATTCTGAAATAATATATATGATATTATTCAAGGGAAAAATTGATATTTTATCATTTATAGAGATTTCAGGTTTCTTTAAAATAGAATGTTATGCCTCTTATTTTCTGCACAATACAGAATACGTGGAAAACACAAAAGAAAAAAGCTAGCTCTCAAAAGCATCTCTCTCTCTCTCTCTCGCTTATAAGGGTTTATAAGACTTCTCACTGGTGGTTCATGTGGATTACCGTTAGAGGCCGAACACTTAGACAACTTACGGTTTACGAACTTCACCTTGAAACAATTATTCAATGCCAAAATAATAATAATATGATATTGTATTCTTTATACAAACTTTAAACAATCCTAAATTTGTCAAACAAGATTCTTAGAATTTCTGAAAAAAAATTAAATTTATTATTTTTTATACATTTTTTAGAAACCCAACACTTTGTAAATTTCAATACTTGGTATCCTAGTTCTGTTAAAACCAAACGAAAACTCATTTTCGTGGTCAATTCCTCCTAAGTTTGTCGTGACAACAAACTCGAGAAGCAAAAATATTGGAAATAATCCAAGTTACTAAAATCATCTCACTACGAAAACTTGAAATATGCGAAATATGTGTTTCTCCGAAGCTAAATACTATGTGAAATTACTATATTGAACACCACATTTTTTTTTTAATCTTTTCTGACCCTTGTTGCTCTCTCTCTATCTCTCTGCGCCAACAGTACTAGAGAAAGAACCAATTTTGTTTCTTATATATGTTTGTGTCGGCTCATTGAAAGGAAGTAAGAAGGAAGAATTTCTTCCTTTCTTTTCACACCACACACACAAGAACAAACTCCCATTTTTCTCCTTCAAATCCAGTTCTCATTTTGCTTCAGTCCCTTTCTTTGTTGGCTAATCATCCAACAGCTCCAAAACAATGTTTTCGTTGAATTTTGATTTTTAGGTTTGAATAAAAATATTGTTTTAATATATTTTTTATAAAAAAAACTTTAAAAATTAACCTTTATAATTCTTTCAAATACCCTGTAAATTACACGGGCTGCATCCGGTAAAAAAAGAAGAAGAAAAAAAACACCTCGCCTCTCACAGCTTGCGTGAGGAAGATGATGACGGTCCCATCAACACGAAAGGAAAGAAAGAAAGAAAGCGATTGAGGGAGTCCCACGTGCCAGGGGTAATGTCGGCTAGGATCAAAATGCCGGTGCCAGTATCAAGCACGTGTAAGCCTGATATTCGCATATCTCTTTTTTATTTTTAATTAATTAAAACAAAACAAACAGTGAAGTTTGAATGTTTGACTAGAAAGAAACCAAAAGCACACAGACTCTCTCTCTCTCTCTCTCTCTGACCTCGTGCCTGACTGACTCTTCTCTCATTTTTTCTTTATTTCTTTCTATATATTATTCTGTAGTCTTCGCTGACTTATCCTTAATTTTCTTTCTAAGCAAATTAATAGTTGTTTAGTAGAGTGATAATTATTACTTTTGAATATGTTTTTTTTTTATTTTAAAATATATTAAAATGATATTTTTATTTTTTAAAATTTATTTTTAACATTAATACATTAAATCTAATAACAAAAATATAAAAAATTCAATATTTTTTAAAACATGATTGAAACATGAAAACTCTCTCTCTTAATCTACCATTTCTTTCTCATCCATATTTTTTAATTAATTACTAGTATTTATATTATATGGTTTGAGTGGATCATATTAATGAATCTGACTTGTAGAAATAATATAAAGTCATTGGATTCTTGTACGTAAATTTCAAGTTAGAAAATTAGCATCCTCATTATTATTTTAGAAGCTAATTTTACAGTATTTAATAAGAGTTTTGTATTTCGGTACATATTCTCATTTAAATAAAAAACTAAATGGGTTTATTTTATATTTTCTCTCTCTAAATTTTATATTCTAAATCATATTAAGAGCTATTTATTACTGTAATTAAATACCTTCCATCTACTTATTTTCAACAACATATATATAAAAATATAAATAAATCTATACAAACTAAAATAATCCTTGGGTTAATCCATAAAGTTTTGCTGGCTAAGATGAACTTAATTCTAATTTATTATATTATAAGAAATATCTTGTCGTTGGTAGGTGACGGATTTGCGTTTTCTAAAAAGAATAAGAGTATTTAATTAAACATGGAGTTGAGTCTTCATTTTTTATATATACAAATTAAGCTGCTTCACATTAATTAATTAATTAATCATAGAAATTAAGAGATTACAGAATAATCTCTTAATTATAATAAATAGAGATATGCATGTTGAACCTTGCGTTGCACACATTGACTACTTGTGCTATCCAAGAGGATGATATTAAACTAGATTTTTATTTTCTGAAGAAGAAATCGTTATGAGAAGGTTTCTTGGCTTCTAGATGCAATGATAATTAAAAAATTGAGATTATTTTCTTAATTAATAAACAGCTTAATTAATTAATCAATAAATAACCCTTTCCATTAATTACTTAGCCATCTTACACCAATAATATCCGGTGTATGGAGCAGTTAAATGATTAGAAATTTAATATTATTGTTGAGAAAACTTTGAAGACCTTGGTAATATATATATATATATATATATATATATTTTTTTTTTCTTTTAACTGAAAAAGAAAAGATTATAATAGTTAGAAATGTAATCATGGAGGTAGACCGGGAATAGGGTGTAAATTGACAGAAGAGGGCGGGACGGATGCGGGAAATGTTTCCATATGAGAGGGCACTTTTGCCCTTGTGATCGGAGGTAGTTTTGTCAACCTTTCTTTATAAAAAGCCATTGGCAAGTCTCCTTCAAACTCGCAGACTCTTTGTACAAGTAAATGAAAATAAGCCAAAAGTCTTAACGCACAACCAAGACCTAGAAACCAAACCCTCTCCTCCTTCTCCTCCTCCTCCTCTTTATCTATGTCTAATGAGCACAGAGACTTTTACTACCACACTCCATTCCAGGAGGATCATCTTGATGTCAAGCCTCCTTCCATTCTTGGTTCATCAACTTATAACAGGAGTCCCGGCCAAGGGCTTGATCCTTCGTCGTACATGAGCTTGACGGAGTGCTTGCATGGCTCCGTGGACTACAATTCACTTGCGAAAGCCTTTGGCCTGTCACCTTCTTCATCTGAAGTGTTCTCTTCCATAGAAGAAAGTTCAAGGCCAGTGGAAGCTAGAGATTTAGATGGTGGGAATAGTACTGATCAAGTTCCAGCCACCCCTAATTCTTCAGTCTCTTTCTCCTCGAGTGAGGCTGGTGGTGATGAAGACTCAGGGAAGACCAAGAAAGAGACACAACCAGAAAAGCCAGAGGATGGAGGAGAAAACTCTGACAAGAAAGAGTAAGTTTCTGTTCATGTAATCCTCGATATCATATATATGAATTGATCTACGCTACTTTCTTAATAATTCTGCCAATATTCTTGAATTAAACATGGTGTAATTCATTTATGTATGTGAGCAGCAAGGCAAAGAAGAAAGCAGAGAAAAGGCAAAAAGAGCCACGATTTGCCTTCATGACCAAGAGCGAGGTCGATCATCTAGAAGATGGATATAGATGGAGAAAGTATGGACAGAAGGCTGTCAAGAATAGTCCATATCCAAGGTATGCATGCCCTAGCTAGTCTCTTGCACTCCCCCAAAGCACAGCAAATCAAGAAGCACTAGTTTTTTTTTATCAGAAACCAACATATAGACACTATATATTTTGCATGCGTTGACAAAACGTTTTGCTCTTATTGATGATTGCCGAAATTAAGGTCAAAGAAAACAAAGGGTACAACATCATCAATCCTTTCATCGCTTCCACTATTTTCTTTTTCCAGCTTCAATTTCTTAAAATGAATTAGGAGTGTTAATTAGCGACAGAAAGGTAATCTTGAAGGTAATTCTTGATAAGATGAACAGTAAATATTAATTAATTATATTTATATCAGGAGCTATTACCGGTGCACTACTCAGAAATGCACTGTGAAAAAACGAGTGGAGAGGTCATTCCAGGATCCATCAATCGTGATTACAACATACGAGGGCCAACACAACCATCCGATTCCAACAACACTTAGAGGAAGTGCTTCGGCTATGTTTTCACATTCAATGCTAGCACCTGCGCCCATGGGGAGTGGGCCTAGCTTCCCTCATCATCAAGGGTATAATTTTGTTCAAATCCCAGCTGCTATGAACAACCAGAACATGGGGGCGTATCCACAAAACGTTAATCAGCATGTGCACCAGCAGTATCAAGTTCCGGACTATGGACTTTTGCAAGACATTGTCCCTTCGATTTTCCTTAGACAAGAGCCATGAGAAGGGTCTCTCTCAGTGTACATATGCTTTTAATAATTTTACCTTCCTGACTTGTTAGGTAATACTTCTTTTCTTCTTTATATCTTAATTCTGAAGTGGACATGCTTCCCTTGGATTAAAGGTGAATTTTGCTACAATATTGGGAAATGCTTTCATAATCCAAGAAGGTCACGAGTCTAAAGCTAGGTCGGTACGTAGCAGTGGTTTTTCAAAAACCCAGCGCGGTAGGAGGATTGCACGCTTATTATACTCCAAATGTAGTCCATTATTGCTCCCTTTTTTTCTCCTTTTATTATTGTATGGAGGTGTAATTTTTTTCATTTGAATGAAACAATTTCTTCTTCTTCTTCTCCTTCTATTATATATAAATTCTATTTTAATGCATAAATCATGTTGATGTATTGATGGGATGTCGTTTTCTAGAGAGTTAATTATATAATTCAACATAAATCATGCTAGTGTTAATGTGAATGTATTGATGGGATACATAAGGCCGAAATTTTCTATCCCGCGGCACTGCTTTTTGTTAGATATTAGGTGAAGGGAAAATTGTGTTTAAAGTAAAGTTTGTGCATATTTAAAACAAGAATTGTGTAGGTTTAAATAAACAATTTATTTTAAAATTTAAATAAAGGAGGAGAAAAACAAAAATAAACGTAACTATCAAAATTGTCTAGCTATGGACCATTTTAAAGGTATTTTTTTTATATAGAAAAGAACTTCTAGCATTATAGAGAACTCTTATTTTTATTTTTCTTTTGTAAGAGAACTAATACATTTTGATCTCTAATCTTGTTTTTACATCTGTTATTGAAAGAGAGAGTTTCCTAAATATATAATTCGTTGTTTTTCTCTTGTTTGTACTATCAAGAGTAAAAAATTAAGTAAATTTGAAATATAATATTATAATCACACTGCAAGCACTAATAAATAATAAATTATTTTAAAGCTAAATTATTTATTATTACCTTAATCTATATCTTCATGCTCATACACTAACAATAAACTTGTAACTATATATATATAACTAAATCAATTAGGGAACAACAATCTTAAAATATTTTAGGTACCTTTTAAACACTTTTATGTTTATGTATGTGTATGATCTAGTTACATATTTATATTTATAACATGTCAAATCATTTGCCACCCCAATTGTCTATATATATCATTCTAACATGGTCCACACTTACCATGCATGTTTTGTTTCCAAGAAATTTTATTGTGATTAAGTTGTAACTACTCGATATTTATAGCATATGAGAGACACCAATATAAGAATGTGAAAGAAATAAGTAGGTGGATAATTTTTATCAATCTTTAATGAGATTGAAAGCTATTCTCTCTTCTCTTGTGTTTATTTTTTTTTCCTGTCTATAAGTATTTAGTAGTTACAACTTTTACACCATAAAATTTTATTTGGTTTACTTGATAGTTCTTATCAACTTCTTGTCAAGAGTAAAAGGAAACCATGTTTTCAAGAATAAAGATGACAACCCTTTTTAACAACCTTTTTCAATATTTTTGTTGCAAACTATTGAAGGTCTTTTTGTCCATTTTATTAGTATGGAGCGAATATTCACAACTTATAATGAAATGTATGATATTATGGTACCAAAGCTTTCCATTTGTTTCCTTCTCAACTAAACAATAGTCAGTAAAGTCATTCTTTATTTTAATAGACACATATTGTACTTTCTTATCATAACTGATTTGAATAATTAAAGCTAATATAGAATAAAACACCCTCTATTAGTTGATTGTTATCCCTTATTAAAAGAATGAACTTGATCTCTTTAAATTGATCTGCTTACTTGATAAAGTACTCTTGGTATGACTTTAATTTCTCATCCTTCATTTTTCATTCTTCCTTCACATGGTAAATTATTAATAAGGAATCACTATGTATATCAAGCTTTTTAACTTTCATTTCCAATAAAGTCTTGATCCTATAAATGTATGCTTCATATTCTACTATATTATTAGTACATTAAAATTGTAATTCGATCACATCTAGATACTTTTTCTCTGTTGATGAAATGAGCACAACACCTATACCATTACCAGATACATTTATTGTCCTATCAAAGTACAAAGTCATATATCTTCACCTATCTTTTCTTTATTTTTAATTATTATAATGTCTTTATTAGGGAATTTAAACTGCAAGGGCTCGTAATCATCAATTGCATTGTTTGCCAAATGATCTGGTATGACGCTACCTTTTAATAACTTTCCAGGCATATAAAAAAATGGTATATTCTACTAGCATAACTTGCCATCATGCAATTTTGTTAGACAAATAGGACTTTTAAAAAATGCATTTGATTGGATCAATTTTAGGTATCAACCAAGTTGTATAATCGAGCATGTATTGCTTGAGTCTTCATGCACTACATATTATATCGTAACAAATCCTTTATATAAAGGTATACCAAGATTCGCAATCATTAAAATTCTTGCTCAAACAATAAATGGCCTACTATTCCCTTCTATAATTATCCTGCTGACCTAGGACATAACTCATAACATGTTTTGTCATGGTCAAATACACGATTAATGATCTTCTCGGTAGTGGTAGGACTAAGAGTAAAAGATTATATAGATACTACTTTATTTTATTAAAAACTCTTCAATAATCTTCATTCTATAATCTCACCATAAACCCCAATAATTTCATGTCTTCACCTCAAATTTTCACTTTAATGGATTCAATTTGAGGTTGTACTTCATCAACCTCTTAAAAAGCTTTCTTAGTATCTAGACGTGATCTTCTTCCTCGTTTGACTTGGCCATCATATTATCCTTAAATACTTCAATTTCTTTATGTATTATTTCATAAAATAGAGTCATCATTGCTCACTAAATGTTTCCTTATATTTTTTAGTTTTAAGGGCATGCCTTCGTAACAAAAAGTTCCCTAAGATGTGACGAAAATGATATTTGTTTTTGTCTTCCTCCACCTTCTTAATATGATCATACCCTTCCATCTATAAAGGAATATATGGAACTTTTGGCAGCATTATCTATAAGTATGTCAATATAAGGTAAAAAGAAATGATTATTTGGGCTTGCTCTATTTATATCTTTGAAATTCACACATTCCAACTTTTCATCTTTTCTTATAACTATCATGATATTCAATACCTACTAAGGGTTTTCAACCTCTTCTAAGAACTTGGCTTTCCATTGCTTTCACATCTTTTTTTTAATCTCTTTGATTATAATATGCGACCTCATTTTTCTTAATTTCTACTTCATTGGTTTGTGTTAGGACTAACGGTAGCTTGTGTATCCCGATATCAATGTCTAGCTCTAGCATATTATCCATTAGCTTTTCTCTAGTACTACTAGGTGAGTGATTAACCTTTTTTTTTTTTTTTTCCTTCTATTCTTCAAACTCTTTTGGGGGCATATCACCATTCATTTCAGGTTAAGTCACCCATTTCTTTCATTTCAGCTATAGAAGCTTGTATGATTATGAGGGACTAGCTAATATAGAGATGATATACATATTCATGAGGTAACGCTTGGTAATTATTTGTATAATGAGACATTGAATTTTTTAAGATCATCTTAGATGACATGTTTTTACTAAATTGGTACCTATAAGCAACTAACCTAGCCTTCTCAGTACCTCTCATACCAATCTCTTGTGCCTTTTTACCGTTTTCAAACCTATGAACAATGAGCATTAAAAAATTCTCAAAACCTTAGTATAACTCTTTTCAATCATCAATCACATACCTATAACCTTGGTGAAACTTAAAAAATAAAATATGCAATACATGTTGTGTAGCTGCGACTTTTAATATATCATGCAAAGTTGTCATTCACACTTTTAAATATGATTTATTCTGATTAATCACCATGTTTTTAAGTACTATCATATTCATGATTCCATTATTCTTACTCATGTGATTTTGTAAAGGATTGGTGTATATATTAAGTGAATTTACATATCCTTTGAAGGCTATCAACACATTCTTAATAAGCAGGCTAACCTATTTCTTGAATGTATTGCATGTCTTGATGTTATGACCTATCACCCCTGAATTGTAAACAAATCTCTCATCCAATTTATACCAATATAGGTAAGATGACTGAATGGGCTTGTAAAAAATATGAGGGACTTACCTTAGTTTGATCATTTATTGATATAATTTTTTTAAAGACATGGAAATGTGAGGCATGTACTCTTGCTATGGGTTGTGTTTTGGGTATATTGTCGGTAAAAAAAGTTAGGTATTTTGATAATAAATATGTTATTAGTTATGGTTAAAAGGTTGAGTATTCAATGTTTAGCTATTCTGGGGTATGACATATTTTTGGTATTATGGGGATTATGGAACTTTGTAAAATATACTTGCCCTAATTACAATTGAGATGTTTGGTGGTATAAGGTAGGTAAGATAATATGAAGGATATGGTTGGAGATACTACGGATAGGTAAAATTGGTTGTCTTTTTAAGAGAATTTAAGGGGGGGAAAAAAGTCTCTCATGGTTATTTTTGTAACTTATTGGTTGATAGATATAACTAGCCATGTGATGCACCTTTACGTCTTTTTTTTTGTTGAGTTTTTCTCTTTTTTTTTTTAATTTAGCAACTTTATTGATTCTTCCAGTTTTGACGGCCTACTCCACTTATTCAACTACGAGTATAATCTCCACAAAACTAGTAGATCCATTTCTTAATATGTATTAATAGAATAGGCTTTTAAAGGTATTGATAAAGAGTGAGACTAGTTCTTTTTTCAAAAGATGAGGTTGGATATAAGCTATAGTTTCTTGCCAACATTGTTTTTTTAAATTAATTCTTTAACCTTATTCTCCATGACATGTAAAATTGATCGATCAAGTGCCACTTCTATGTTAAATTAATACTGGTTCAACTGCTTTATTAATTCTTCTAGTTTTAAAGGCCTACTCTATTTGTTCAACTACAAGTACAATCTCTACAAAACTAGCAGGCCTATTTCTTAATAGCTATTAATAAAATAGGCTCTTGAAGGTGTTGATAAAGAGTAAGACTAATTCTTTTTTCCAAAGGAGAAGGTTGGATCTAAGCTACAGTTTCTTGCTAACACTAACATATTTTTTCCAATGATTTTTTAACCTTCCTTTCCATGATGTGTAAACTCGACCAGTCAAGTGCCACTTCTATGTTAAATTAATATTTGTGTAGTTGTCTCATTAATTCTTATAGCTTCGGTGATTTACTCCACATGTTCAGTTACGAGTACAACTTCCATAAACTAATAGACTCATTTCTCAATAGGTATTAATATAATAGGTTCTTGAAGGTGTTGATAAGGAGTGAGACTAATTGTTTTTCCAAAATAAGAGGTTGGATTTGAGATACGGTTTATTTCTATCACCAATATATTATTTTATTAAATTTTGACTTTCTTCTCCATGACATGTAAACTTGATCGGTTAAGTGCTACGTCTATGTTAAATTAATACTAGCATATGAATGTTTCAACTAAATCCTTTTACTGCTTTATCTTATTCCCATTTTGGCTTATGTACCAAGATAAGGTAACACTGCTTAGGCTTTCATGGAAGAAACAAATAAGAGACTTATCATTTTGAATCACTTCCACCATCTTGCCATAATAAATCCTTAAACGGGTTATGAGGCACTTAACGCTTATGTATTTGGTGAATTTAAACACCTTAGACTTTTATGAGATGACTATATCTTATACCAATCATGTTTTGAAAGCCTTTACAAAATCATACAAGTCTATACCTTTAATTTCTCTTAGCCATTCTTTAATTACGAAGAGCTTTATAGGATCCATCTTTTTTTTAGGCTTTTTATTCATAACTTCTTCTATAACAAGCTTTAGAGTAGAGGCAAACCTTGCTTGTTGGTAGGTCAACAACGTAAAATAGAATATGGAGCCTTTGGAAATTAAGCATCAAGTATCACCCCTAGGAATCTTATGGCTTTTTGCTTAGAAGTAGCCCCTACTGGATATGGAAATTAGGTGATACATCCAGGGTTATAAAAGCTATGAGAGCATGCTACAAGGTGTATATTTCTAGAGCATTCTCTCTATTGAAGAGTCTTTCAATAAATGATCTAATATGATAACCCTGCTCAAGCAAACTAGTGAACCTAAATATCTTATTTCTTATTAGTTCTAACTCTTTCTTGTAGTTTTTTCTAAAAAAAAATATTCTTTTTATATTCCATGTTTTTTTTAATCTAGTATTGTAGGTCCATAAAGAAACTTTATCCTTTCATGGATGAGTTATTTTTTTAGTGTATGTAGATACAAAACACAATTATGAATATGCATGCTAATATAATATAAGAATGAATTTGATTAGATATTAAGTAGCCTTCCTTAAAAGGTGACAAGAGTTATTGAATCTTTGATGACGATCAAGATCTTAATAACCTTTAGCATTTCAAGTTCTTAAAAGTATCATTCTTGTTAAATATAGTGATACTTTACAATCTTTTTATAGAAGGGAATTTTATCCAATTTCACTATAACTTATATAAAAAATAACATTTTCGAGATATGAACATTTCTTCATTAATCTAGAATGTTATCATTCTAAAAATTATTTATAAGCCATTTGGTTTTGTGATGCTTATTACATTAAATTATTTTGAACTAAAGAATTAGGTCATCCATTTTCCTATTAAAACTTAAAGCTTTCATTCATTAAAATATATGGAAATTATTCCAATACAATGTCCACTCAAAATGTGTAAATAGCTCAAAGAATTATTTATATAGTTTGATAGGAAAATATAATAATTTGGCATACAATGGAACATCCTTTATAAAATGATTCATACTTTATGAACTTTGCCACACTTAGATATCTCCTCGAGGAAATCTTGGCCATATGATGAGCAACGTTTTGTAACTTGTCAGCAATCGAGGACACATTTATTGCTAGGCTTTTTAGGTTCTGCAGGCCTGCTATATTATTATCACTAGTCTTTATTAAGGTATCGTTGATATCCATCCAAAGGCTTTAGGCCTCGTTTGTTTGCAGGAAAGTAGTTTCGTTTTGAAAAGTGAATTCCGGGGAAAGTGAATTCCAGGAAAGTGAATTCTGGAAAAGTATTTTCCGATGTTTGGTAGTATAATGGAAAATGAACTGGAAAACACTTTCCAAGTGTTTGGTTATGTTATGGAAAATGAACTGGAAAATAATTTATTAATGAATTAATTTTTTTTTTCAAATTTATCTAATATATGAAAAATATTAAATATAAATATTTAATCACTTACAATAAAAGAATAAAATCTAAAAAGTATAATGATGAATTTTTTTATTATATCTTATATTCATATATAGCTTATTTTATAAAATATAACTATATATGTCATATAATATTATAGAGATATAACCTTGTGAAATTTTTCATAAATAAAACCTATTAAATTTTTTTTAATTTTAAAAGCTTAAAATATGTTTTTTTTTTCATATTAAGAAAGCTAAATTAGTTTATGGTTTTAAGATTTTTTTTAACCAAGTAAGAGTTAGATATTTGGATTTTTTTGGTATGAAGATTTTTTTAAAATATAAATATATACAAAAATATTTTGATAGATTTTTTGGATAAAGATTGTTTTTTGTTTTTACGGGTATAGGCAATTAATTAAAAATTAAATTTTATAATTTTTTTAAATAAAATATTTTTATTTAATATCATAAATTTAAAAAATTAACTCGACACGGATAGTATATTACTACTACTCTTTCTTAATTACAAAGAACAAAATTAAGACCTTCTTCTGTAATTTCATTACATTCCAAAAATCAAGATTCCAGCCAAGACCCACCATTACAAGCTACTTCTTCTTCAAGCCAGGAACTCAAGAAAGAAAAGCAAGGAACAATCAGAGAATCCAAGAGGAGAAAAAGTTGCCCTACAACACTCGACAGGATTGAAGAATTCACTCCACCGAACTTTTCCTTCACTTTTGACACCCAATTCAGCTCCTATTCTCAAGAATTCACACCCAAATTCGGATCTTTCAACTTGGTGCCATCAACCAAAGAAAGATTGGATGATCTTGTTCTCTCGTTTTCATCGAGAGCTCGAAAACAAAGAAGGCCATCAAGAAGATAAGCAGCAGGTAGGGGTTAGTGAAGAAAGAGTGGTCGGTGTTAGCACATTGAGGAGGTCCATTGATGGGATTAGAGAGAAGAAGTGAGAGAGTAGAGAATAATTTGGGATTTATATTTTAGGACAGTGCACGTTTTGTTAATAAAGAGAAAGGAAAGTGTTTTCCTTAGAATAAGGAAAGGAAAACACTTTCCTGTCTTACAGCCTTTTGTTTTCCTTTGACCAGAATTAAGTTTCCATTGACTAATTTTCTTTACGTTCACCAAACACGGGAAAGTAGGTAAAATGGTTTCCAGGAATTCATTTTCCTGGAAACAAACAAGGCCTTAATTATCTTTGAAACTATCATTGTATTTTTTATGTAATTTTTTAGTTTGAACATCTCATTATCAACATGTTCTCATAATTTTACAAGGTGAGTTTGCTCTTTCATAACGAATCGATGAACCTCCTCTAACTTTTTATTGGTGTTCAAAGCTTCCTCAATTTTGTTTTTTAAACTTTTTTATTTCTTCATTTATCTTTCATATTTCTTCTTCAACTCACTTCCCGACATGTCTTTCTGCTTTTATATTGACCTCTAACTTTTGGTTCCTAAGCCATATATACTCCGCGATAGCTTTTTCATCTTTTAATATAACAAATAAAGTTGCATCCTTGTAACTACTTTTAAATTGAGCTAGGTCAAATGTCATTTGGACATATTATTGATACCTTAACTACCTTGCTATTATAGAGGGTGCATAACTGACATATCTTGTGACCTCAATTAAAAGAACTTACTAATGTTAATTATAAAAAAATGACATATGGCATCTTTCCCATGTAAATTATCCTCTTGTTAAATATGGTGGTAGGATGTTTATGAAATAATTCATACCATTAGCCTCTTTATATTACTACCATTCTAACTTCATGAACTTTTTAATGGGTTTTAATTGACCCACTAAGAAATGTCTAAACAATGGCTACTCTCATTATATATATATATATATATATATATATATATATAGTGGACACAACACCTCATAGATCCTATACCTATATTTCTACTATAATTAAGAGATATAATAGTTTCTATTTTAATTCCAATTATTAGGTTGCCTTGATTTCTTTATACTTTTATTAATATATTTGCTGCTTCCAAGCCATTTAGGTCGACTATCGATGGAAATAATATCAGCCCAAAAATACCTAGATCTAATATCTAGATTTTGTTTTTACCATTACTTAGATCATTCACCTTTTGGTTGAATGAGTCTTCCTAAGTCTTTCAAGGCAAGCTCATAATACCTATATTCTCCTCAACATTTCTTGCTATATCACTAATATTCATGAACTTTGCAAATCTGTATGCAATTTCATCATGCCATAATTAAAAATAGATTTTACATACATATTGAGGCATATGTAGCAACTGTTGATACTCTTCTATGGTTGACATTGTATCTATTTTTTTTTAATAAGAATCATCTACATAAAGGGTCCCAAAAATGCATGAGAGCTTTTATAATTTTTTTTAAAAAGGTATTTCTAATACTACCGCTAAATTCCTATATTTCTAAATGAATTCATATTTGTCTTGTTGACTTAGCCTTCTACAACATCAAATGAATTTGTTAGTCCCATTAACAAGTTAGTTTATAGGCTTCAAGTCAAGCAGCCGTATGAAGTTCTTGGCCCAAACGACCCTTTTTTTTATTGTAAGATTTTAGACTCTTGTTGAAACTGTTACAAAATGTTTGTGAATTTTGACCATCTTATCACCTATTTCCTCTCGAAATATCATGATTGAGTCAATACTTCATATTTATTAGGCCTGCTCAGTATGATATTATTGTGAGACTCTCTAAAAAGAAGGTTACAATTATTATGTGTAAAGGTAAGTCAACTAATTAGATTGGTCTTAAAAAGGTCCTCCGTTGTTTAGTTAACAAGCCCTATTAGGCTGAACCTTACAAGGTTCAAATAGTATTGACAGTGAAACTCATTGACTACTAAGCTAGACTTTTCACAAAAGAAATAAAAAAGGATGATGTATGAAATGTAAGCACAAAAGAAAAATTATACAAAGAATAATATATAGATAAAAAAATAAAATCAAACAATAAACATACATTGATTAACTTAGAAAAATAATAATAACACAAAGACATATAGAGTATGCATCAAAGTACTACAACACATTATCATAAGAAAAATAAAGCTTAGCTTTTATTAAATCCCTTGTGGAGTCTTTATTATATTATCAGAGATATCTTAGTGAGCTGATTAGGATTGATAAGGGTAAAGTTATAAAAGGGAGTTGCCACTTAGTTTTATGGTAACTAGAAATCCTAAGTAGTTATTAAAGGTTATAAGTAAGGAACTAATTATGTAAAGGAAAAATGAAAATGACCTTAAAATATCCTACTTAAGATAAACTACTTTGCATTTATTTTTAAATAATAAATATACCTATTGCTTAAAATATTATATTGCATTTATTAGTAAAGGTAATAGACTATATGAGCTTGAAGTAGTGACTTGGGATCAAGCACAAATATGGAACCTAATCCTTACTTTTAAGATACAGGCGATAGACCCGAGAGGTTGGTAATGATTAATTAGGCTTTGGCTTGGTTTTATTTTATTACATTCAAAATGGGCCTTGTGATGCAAAAATGTTTCTTAGATTGTTAATTTAAGTTTCGAAGAAAAGCTTTCAACTTGACCCAACAAGAACCTTACCTTAAAGAATCAAAGTTATATGAAATTAATCACTCCTACGCTATACCTATAACAGGATGCGAATGAGAAGTATAAATCATAATGAGATTGATCAATCCTTCAAAGAATTTGCAAAATCAATCAATAACTTAATATGTGAATCACTCAACCACACAAAAAGAAACAAAGTACACAATAGGCAACAACTTTAGAAAAAATTTACAATTTGAAAAAAAAATATTAACAATTGATTTATATCGTAGAAAGCTAACTCTAATTTGACATAATAGACCCGAACTTGATAAATAGACCTTAAGACATTAGAAACCCAAAATAAATAAAAGAATAAAATAAAACCTCACCCAAATAAACCCTTAAATGCAGCAAGATCTATAATAAACTAAAAGATAAATAAATAATAGCCTAATTAATTAAAATAAGACCAAAGTTGAATTTTATAATCATTGGTATAATAGAAGCCCAACTTCAAACGAATGGTTCTTCCTTATATTGATGAATTAAAAGGTTTACCATATATCACTGAAAAGATATGGATGTCTACTTTCCAATAAAAATAGAATTGCATAAAAATTCATTATATAGTTCCAGTTATAGTCAAACAATAGTTAAAGGTAAAAACTGGTAGATTTGAATTTTCTTATTTCAATCTTTCTGTAATGTCTGGATGCTCCCTGACAAACCCTTCTTAAATATGAATCAAATTAATCAAGGCTTGTTCTTCATTCTTTGATATACTCTCGAAGTCGATCTTAACCCATATATCTTGAAGAAGTTTATTAATTGCCTCTTTGAACCTCTTTGCTCTAAGTCTTATGACTAGACCTAATAAAACCTCTAATAGATCTCTAGTGTTGAAGCTAGGATCACATCATTCCCTCTCTCCTCTAAAGGATTTGCCCTCCAATCATCAGCTATATCAAACAATGAAAGGTTAGATATACTAAACATGGCATCAACACTATATTCACCTAGTAATTCCACTTTATAGGTGTTACATTGATCTTCTCAATAATTTGGAATGGTTAATCTCCTTTTGACATCAACTTAGATCTCTTTAAACCAGGAAATCTATTTTTCCTCATATTCACCCAAACCCAATATCTTGGTTCAAATGCCATTTTTTCCTTTCTTTATTGGCTTTAAATGTATATTGCTCATTCATCTTTTCAAATATAAGCAAATCTAAAATGTCCCATTAAACTGCCCCTATGAGCTTCCCTCACAAGCAATTCACACAATGAAAATTTAGACATACATAATCTATTATCTTTAAATAAAAATCCATCATGCCTAAAATACTTATCAAAGACCAAATGCTCACATTGTCCAAACACTTAACCAAAGTCATCATTATCCACATATAATTCTTTCACATGTTCAAATCCTAAAAATCTAGTGTTCAAGGTATTAAAAAGAACATACCTTTGAGACAATGCATCCATCACTATGTTTTCCTTACCTTGTTTGTACTTGATGACATATAAGAATGTCTATATCAATTCAATCCACTTTGCATATCGCCTATTCAACTTACCTTGGCTCTTTAAATGTTTTAAATATTGATTGTCCGCATGTATTGTAAACTCCTTAGGCCAAAGATAATGTTGCCAAATCACCAAGGTTCTCACTAATGCATACAACTTTTTATCATATGTTGGATAATTAAAAGTCGTTTCATTAAGCTTCTCACTGAAATAGATTATGGGTTGTTTTTGTTGTATTAAAACTGCTCTAATACCTATACATAAGTCATCATACTCAATCTTAAAAGTTTTTGTAAAGTCATGTAAAGCAAGCAATAGGGCTGAAATCAACTTTTCTTTTAACAAGTTAAAAACCTTTTCTTGTTCATCATCCCATTTAAATCCTACTATTTTCTTTATAATTTTAGTTGATGGTGCAACTAGAGGTCTAAAATCTTTGACAAATCTTCTATAAAAACTAACTAAACCATTAAAACTTCTTACCTCACTTATCATCTTAAGTGTAGGCTATTCTTGAATAACCTTTATCTTCCCCTTATCTATCTCAATCCTTTTTACACAAACAACATAACCTAAGAACACAATTCTTTCCATTCAAAAATCACACTTCTTTAGATTAGCATATAATATTTCCTTTATGAGTGTTTTAAGAACCTCTCTTAAATGATTATATATTTATCTAATTCTTTGCTATAAATCAAGATATCATCCAAATAGACAACAACGAAGTTTCTAATAAAAGATCTCAACATATGATTGATTAACCTCATGAATGTATTAGGGCATTAGTCAAACCAAAAGGCATTACTAACCATTCATACAATTCATATTTAGTTTTGATTGTTGTCTTCCATTTATTTTCTTCTTTCATTCTAATTTGATTATAACCACTTTTCAAATCAGTTTTAGAAAACACGGAAGAACAATGTAACTCATCAAGCATATCATCTAATTTAGGGATATGATGTTTATACTTTACTGTAATATTTTTAATGGCTCTACAATCAATACACATACACCAAGTATTGTCCTTTTCATGTACAAGTAATATTGGAATTGCATAATGACTCATACTTTATTAAATATGCTCTTTCAACATCAACTCTTTTACTTGCCTTTGAAGCTCTTTATTCTCATCATGATTACTTTTATAGGTTAGCCGGTTTGGAATTGATGCTCATAGAAGAAAATTAATTTGATGCGCTCAATCTCTTGAATTGGTGGTAAACCATTACGGATCTTTTTAGGAAAGATATCCTCAAATTCCTGCAAAAGAAATTTAGCAACACTAGGAACACAATAATTCAAACCATCAAAATTAAAATGTGCCTCCTTATACAAAAGTAAAATCATAGGTATATTGGAATGATAATCATGAGTAAGGTCACTTTGTTTTGCATAAAAATTAAGGTGTTTCTATAATTTTTCTAGACACTTTTCTTTTTTCACCCTTACTATTTTCTCTCAACTCTCGTTTTTCCCTATGTTTTTTTGTTAAAATCTCCAAACTTATTTCTAATGGCCAAAACTCCCCCCCCCCAATTATTTCACACTCATGACTCACCTTATTTTCACTTGGCCTCACATCCTCACTATTATTTTTCATAAATTCTTATTCAGCTTCCTTGGCTTTCTTAAGCTTCAATTGATCCTCATACATTTTCCTAGGTGACAATAGAGCAAGTTTGTAAATCTTTCCATCTTTCACCACAGTATACTTGTTTTTGAACCCATCATGCTTGGCCTTCCTATCAAACTACCAAGGTCCCCCCAACAGTAGGCATGTAGCATGCATAAGAACAACATCATATACAACATCATCCTTAGACTTTCCTATTGTGAATGAAACCAAAAGTTTCTTAGTCACCCTAACTTCTCCATATTCATTCAACAATTGAAGTTTATATGTCTTAGCATGCTTAGATGTATTCAAGTTCAACTTTCTAACCAAAGTTGAGCTAGCAATATTAGTACAACTACTATTATCAATTATCATACTATATATGTTATTATCAGTATAGCACTTAGTATGAAAGAGATTCTCCTTTTGTTGCTCTACATCCTTTTTATAAATCTAATCACTCAAATATCTCCTTATAACCAAGGATTCTCTTTGCACATCATACTCCACATCACTACAATCATTGATCTTTGACATCACCTCCAAATCATCCTTACAAGCCGATTCCACCTCACCATCATCTCTTATAATCATACTTCTTTTATTTGGACATTCACGTGCATAATGCCTAAGCCCTTGATTTGAAAACACCTAATCTCTCACTTATGCTTCGGCTAAGCAATATTTTTCCTACAAAGCCGCAACTTGCTTCCTAACAAATGAAGGTTTGGCTACTTTAATTGTAGTCATTGGTTTCACCTGTGTATTACTCTTTGTTCTAAGATTTGACTTCAAACCCAAAAAGAAACCCGAATATCCACCAGGTTTTGTACTATCCTTTCTTCTCAATTATTTCTTCATTTTTACAATCATGTGTAACACATCCTCAATCTCCACATAATACTTAACACACTAGAAAACATGGCCTCTAAACTATCCTAAAAAACTTTCAATCCAATCAAAATGTCGTATTAAAATTTATATCCGTTAACATAAAAACGGGATGTTTGGAAAAGATCTTTTAATTTACAGCATTAGAGATGGTACCAATGGATTAACCATTTAAAAAAAAAAAAACAAAATTCAACTATTTCTGCTGGGTGGCCTAATAATGTGTAAAGACGTTTTGAGATATAAAGCATTACAAGTGTGACAGTCAGTGGTCAGCTTGGAATTTGATGTTGAATGGACATTTCATGTGGGATTATGTTCTCCAATTTGAGTGAAGCGAAAGCAGGAAAAGTTGACTGCCTGTTTAGGTAGCGACAATTCAAAGTAGAGCTTGGGAAAAAAGTTTCTACTCAAGAACATGTACAAGCCACTGCCTAACATGTGCTTCATATCTTGACTGGAAAAAAGAGAGGCTAGAATCTATACAAAGAAATTTGTACAGACCAAAAGTAGAGTCAAGTCGTAGGGAGGTTTCTGACCGATGGGAACGCTAGCTGGCTATCAAGGGTAGCGGCCTCGATCCCCTCTACATTTAGGTAAAAGTGATGTTGTTCAAATCTCTTAAATTTCGAGTAATTACATAATTTTGTTGGAATTGGAAAACACAAATTTATTTAATTAAAACTAAAATCCATGCTGGGTCCATGGAGCTGAAGGACAGACGACCATGTGTACAACGTTTTTGTTCAATATTCCTGGCAGAGTTAAACGTGAAGCAATAATATATTTGAATGTTGTCGACATGAAACATACATAGCTGGTCCACATGGAGCAGAGAATTAAGGTATTATTTGTTTACATATATGTTTGTGGAAACAGAGTTCTGCATTCGTTAATGCGCCTATAACATGCACGTGTAAGCTCTGAGGTTATTTTAGAGTACAGCCGTTATTTTTTAAAATGTTTATTTTACAAAAAAATAAATTAAAATAATTTTTTTATTTTTTAAAAATTATTTTTAATATTAGTACATCAAAAAATATTAATTTGAAACAAAAAATAAAAATAAAATAAAAATATTTTTTTAAAAATATACTTTTAAAACAAAAAAAAATAAGTCATGATGAATTATTGTCAAGATGAAACATAGATTATTGGTCTGCATGGCAGAAAGAAATACAATATCATTTGTTTATACATATGTTTTTTAATAAATAGTCACTAAATGTGGAAGTATAATCTAATCATAATATATATACATTTACAATATAATTAAAAAATAGTTATGATGAGTCATTGTCCAATTAACTTAACACACTCTAAATTATTACTAAAAGAGTAAATTATTACTAAAAGAGTACTCTAGCTATTTTTTTTAGCAAGAAATATCTATGAACCAGTTTATACATTATTCAGTATTAATTTTTTAAAATAATTTTAAAAATACATCTATTATATCGATGCATGTGGTATATTTAAAGAAATATTTTTTTCAAGATACTAGTCTCCAGGTTTGAATTAAAAGATGTTTAAAAGTGTGGTAATGGTTGCTTTTTAAAGTGTGTTTTATTTGAAAATACATAAAAATAATATTTTTTTAAAAAAAAAAATTATTTTTAATATCAGCACATTAAAACAATATAAAAATATCAAAAAAATTAATTTGAAATAAAAAAATAAAAACAATTTATCTTTTTTAAAAATACTTTTATAATATACCTAAAAACAAAGTAGATCTAAAATAGATAAGAGAAACAACACAATCTATCAACTGCCAAGGCAATCCTTCAAGGTTAATTAAAGAGCTAGTACTCCTTACTAGATCCAATGAGCATCAAACAATTGGCCAACAATTGTACTCTATTGCCAACATTGAAATGTACTCTATATGGGAGTTCAAAACCGACCCGTTAGAAAAACTATCATCAGTTATTTTTGGTATGTTGACGAGTCTATCGGTAATTGATTTACAGACGGACAAAGCGCGCCAAAAAACATTTACCCGCTTTATTTTGTTTATATTTCGCTCAGGAAGTTTGCCATATAACCGACATAAATACCGTATACAATTACATCGGTGTTTTTATTTGTCCATCGATATATCAATTGGTAAATATAACATATCACCAATGAAATACCATCTGTAATTTCATCAGAGAGTTAACATTCACAGTGGCATTTGCAGTAATTGTTTTCAAACTCTCTGGAATATACCAACGAACGCGGTCCATGAGTGACCCTGTCCGTAATATTAAAAAAAATAATATTAAACATAAGTTAAATAAAAATCAAATTAAAATAATATAAAAAAAGAAATTAAAATAATATAAAAATTAAATATTTATTACAAATTTAAATATTTGTACGTTCAAATACAATAAATCTAAAATTGAGGTGGTGTTGGAGGAGGTTGGTCGTCGCCGGAATCGTGGGGCCAATAAGGAGGAGCACATGGATCACACATGTGTGATCTCATCTTCATTACCACTCGACGAAGTTCTTCATAATCCGCAATGAGTTGTTCATATTTTTCATTAAGATGACTTGTCCGATCCTATACTCGTTGGTCTAACATCACCTCAAACTTTGGAGTATGAGTGCTTGGGACCGATTGCGAGCATCCAACGGTCAAAATATTATAGGTTGTCCGTAAGTTCTTGATCGTAGTGTTAGAGAGTCCGTACACCCCATTTTTATCGGGCCTACCATACGATCTTGCCTACAACTACAAATCCAGATCGAGATCCGGATGGGTCGAAGGATTGTCTCCATATCTCTCCTTCAAGTAACTATTATATATGCATCGTAGAAAGAAAAAATAAATTCATCAAATTTAATGAAATTATAAATTAATAAAATTAATGATTGAAAACTAATGTACCACAAAGTACTGAGCTCGGCTATCCATGAACTGTTGCATCCTTTTTGGCGGTCATCACTTCACACATGTGTTTCAATAAAAAAAATTAATAATTAAAATTAATCCTACACATTTAATTGAAATTGAACAACAAAACTGGAAACAAATAACTAAAATTCAACAAAATAATGAAAAAAATATTTCAATAACAACTAAAATTCAACATAATTATTTATAAGTGGTAATATTTGTGATCGTAAATTTACAAAAAATTATTCTAAATGAAATAAATACAAAATAATAACTAAAATTCCATAAAATAATGCAAAAATTATTTCAATAATAACTATAATCAACACAACTGTTAATTCATAAAATTATTAAGAACACAAAATTGAATAAAAATAATGACCTAAACAAAACAAAAATAATGCAAAAACAAAAACACACACAAATAAAGAAGAAAAATGAATGAAAAATTCTTACCTTTATAGCATGCTTAGTTTCGGCTGAGAATTAAAAAAAATAAAAACAAAATAAATGAAAAGATATTGTTAAAAAAAACTAAAAAGAAAAAAAATAAAGAAAGACAGTATTTCTTAAGATGAGAAGAGAAGATGATGCTTGATTTCAGCTCGTGGATAGTTGAGAGAGAGAAGTAAAGAGAATATAAGCGAGAGAAAGAGAGAGCAAGAAAGGAGAAGAATGAAGAAGATGAAGCACTATCTATTGTGCTCGTGGTCATTTATATTAGGTTTATACCAACAAAATATTAAATATTAATATCTTTAAATGTTTCGTCGGTGCTTCTATTAGAGAAATCAAGTTGAAATTTTCAATTCACATGAAAATTCTCAAATACCCTTCAAATATTACTAATGATTTTTCATTTTATCGATGAGTCTTTAGGTAAAAAGAGTAACCAGTCAACAATAAAAAAGAACATTCATATGCTTATTAATTCACATAAGACACCTCAAAAACCTAACCAAATCCCATGTCTCCTTTACCCTAAACTTCACCCATATATTTGGCCACACACACACACACACACTCTCTCAAGTTCCAATACAACAACTTATTTCTCAAACACATGGTGTGCATTCCAGTAAAATCACCATTTACATAGAATTTAACCATTTTCAACCTTTCTTAAATACACTACACATAATTCAAACGTAACACAACCAACCTTGAAGGATTGAAATCAAGATTAAACATACAATTAATTATCACCATATAGTATTAATATAATTTCATGTCAAATTCCTATATTTAATTTTTTTTTTCATTTTCTTCATTTAACAAACATAACCAAAATCAAACAATTCACTTCACATCATTATATTCCAATTAATCTCAAACATTTCCTACATTACTAAAATCATAAAAAATCTATACAATTCAATCTAATATCCATATTTTCTTCCTTCCCATGTATAATAACAATAGCTAACTTTTAGTAATTTACAATACAATATTCACAACAAATTTTAAACCTTCCCTAACATCATTGAAACATCATTAATCAGCTTAATGTAATCAAATTCCCAAAACCCTAAAAAAACCCAATCATGGTCAACCCCAACGTCTTAACTTTTCTCTAATTTGGTTTTCCAATTTCTTTAATTACTTCCTTAATCATGTCATTTAAATTATTTTAATTTAATCCTTATTTTCTAGTAATCACTTTTATTTTTATTCAATAAGCTTATCAAGCTCAGTCTTTAATATTACAAAATTGTTATAACTTGGTATCGTAGTCTATCAAATCATGGGTGACGAAACAACATATAACTAACTACTTACTAAAAACAATCGCTAGTATTGAACAACAATAAGAAGAGCAATATCATAATCAATAAATACAGTAGAAGATTTTGGAAGAACTTCTTCAACAATTACATCACATAACCACAAAGGTTGGTCAAATGGCAAAGTTATAATAAAATATCACAGTAATTCATCAAAGTTAGAAGCCAATACTAGTAGAATTCTAGGAAAAGGGTTTTTCATTCATCGAGCCCAAAGTTGATTTAAGACACAATCTACCATTTTAAAAGCCGACACCAACCCAAATGAAAAAAAGAAAGAAAGAGAAAGGTCTTAGCTTCAAGTGTAATGATAAACAAAATCCAGGCTACAAGTGTGGAGACCCAAAATTATTTCTAATTAAGGAAGAGGTTGAGGAATAGAAAAGAAAGAGTTTGCCTACTATTAGAGACCCAACGGATTTAGAAAAACTTGTTGTTGCTATTAAAATAATCAATATATCCTTGCATGCTATAATAGGGATTCCTACTCCTACTATAGCGTTAGCAGACACTAACAATACCTACAATTTAATCCATTTGAGTGTTTCGAGAAGGTGTGAATTGATATTAAAGAGCACAAGCTTATTTGGGGTAAGGATAACATATAGGACCAGAATTCAAAGTGAAGATAGTTTTCAAGGTTTAAATTTTGAATCTAAATGATGTAATTTAAGACATAGGCCTTAGTGATCTAGTTAAGAGGATGTGACATGGTTCTTAGTGTCCAATGGTTAAAGGTCTTAGGGCATATCCTTTGGGATTTCTTTAATTTAATTATGAAATTCCAATTGAATAGGTTGAGAATTAAACTTAAGGGCTTAATATTCTAGGAATCAAATATTAATTATAGGCTACGATTTATGCGCAAGCTTAAGAAAATACCAAAAGGATTACTGTGTAAATTTAGGGAATGAAGGCTAAATCTAAGGTTAATGAATATATATTATAAGTCATACAAGAGTTATTTAGGGGATTTGTTGTAGTTTTTGAAGAACCTAATGGTTTACATTCATAAAAAAGTCATAATTACTCCATCACAATTAAAAAAAAAAGGCACCATCAATCAATGTTAGGCCTTATCGTTATCCATACTACCAAAAAATAGAGATTGAGAATATTATAAGGGAATTGTTAGAGTTTGGAACTATCATACCTATTCAAAGCACATTTCATATTCTATCTTATTAGTAAGAAAATCGAATGGATCACGGAGAAATCACATTAACAACCAAGCCTTTAATTAAGAGACAATGAAAGATAAATTCCTGATTGTAGTGGTTCAAAACCTATTGGATGAACTCTATAGGTCAACTTATTTCTCTAAGTTAAACCTAAGATATAGGTAGCACCATATCAGGATAAGATTAGAGGACATTCCACATATAATATTTCAGACTCGTGATGGTCATTATAAGTTCTTGGTTTTGCTTTTGAGCTAGCTAACTCTCTTTTTACATTTTAAGGCTTAATAAATGAGATATTTAGACCAGTTTTAGGGAGAAATTTTTTTATGATATTCTAGTTTATAGTAGAACAAAAAATTATAATTAAAATTTGAAGGTTTTTAAGGCTCTTAACTTAGCATAAATTATATGCTAAATGTTTGAATGCAAGTTTGCTTGCTAGAAAATGGAGTATTTATGCCACATAGTATTGGGTGAAAGGGTTAAGGCTGAGCTAAATAAGGTTGAGGCTATGCTTAAATGACCTAAGCCTAACAACATTAAATCTTTGAGAGGGTTTTTAAGTTAAAGAGTTATTATAGGAGATTTATTAAAGGATGTGAGGCCTATTAACTAGGTTATCAAAAAATAGGGATTCAATTGGGATGGTTTTGTTAATCAAGCTTTGGTAAACCTAAAACAGACAATTACAAGCTCACCAGTGTTACCCCTACCTGACTTTATTAAGCCCTTTATTGTTGAATATAATGCTTCTATAGGGGGAGTTAAAGTAGATCTAATGCAAGATGGAAGACCTATTTATTATCTTAGTAAAGGTTTGAAAGTAGAGGAATTGGTCCTATCAAATTATGAGAAGGAGATTTTAGCTATTGTATCAGCAATATATAAGTGAAGACCATATCTTTTAAGGCAACTCTTCAGGATTAAAACAGGTCTATAGAGCCTAAGGTTCTTATTAGAATAGAAGATAAGAACACCTATTCAAAAGAGTTGGATTTCAAAGATAATTGGGTATGATTTCACTGTAAAGTATAGGTTGAAAAAGAAAACTTAGTGGTATATGCCTTGTCTAAGAAACTTAGAAGGACATAGGTAGGAGAACTATAGGCCATTTTATCACCACTGGTAGGATAGGTATATTACCTTAAAAAAAGTTATGTTAGGGTTAAAGAGGTACAAAAAATTCTAGTAGTGGTGGATCTACTCTCCAAATATGTTTATTTCATAGCATTAACTCATCCTTACACATCATTTGTGGCACAGATCTTTTTCATTGCGTAATAAAATTACATGAGCTACCTAAAGATATAGTAACTAATAGAGATCTCATATTTACTAGCAAGTTTTAGCAAGGCTATTCTTAATCTAAGAAGTACAAGTACACATGTCATCTGCCTATCATGCCTAAATTGATAGGCATACCAAGATTACTAATACGATTTTAGAAAGTTTTTTACGTTGTTTTGCAAGTGATTATCCTAGATAATGGCCCAAATGGTTAACTATGGCAAAATGGTGAAACAATTTAACTATCACTTATATTTTAGGATATCTTCATTTGAGATGTTATATGGGTACTCCCACCCAATTTAATCACCTAGATCATTGTGTTAAATAATAATCGGTCAATGTAAGAGCATGTTAAAGACAAGACTACATTATTATAAAATATTAAATCAAATCTTCACAAGGCACATCAAAGAAAAAAAAGGCAAATAAAAAAAAATAGGAATACAAGGAGAGAGATTGGGTGTACCTTAAACTCCAACCATTTTTTCAATTAAGCATCCAACAATGAAAAAAAAAAGTTAAGATTAATAATATTATGAACCCTTTAAAATACATTAAAGAATAGGGAAGGTAACTTATCGTTTAGAGCTCCTAGTTAGGTCCCGAGTGCATCCCATTTCTCATATCTCCTTTCTAAATGGAAGGATTGGAAAATAAGAGTGGTTGATTCCAAAACTAACACCAATCAACAAGGAAGGACAATAATGCATAGAACCCAAAAAGAATCTTAGATTAAAAGGAGAATACAATAAGGAATAAGTGTACACAAAAACTACTAGTGAAATGACAAGGTCAAAATGATAAAAATGTAGTATGGGTAAGAGAAGAATGGGTTAGAAAAACTCACCTTAAATACAAGGTTAAGGTTTTTTAAGGGAGGGTAGTAATGTTCCCTGTGTATTATATTAACAAGGGAAATGAATAGTCTTTCATGTAAAAAATTGATTTGTCATGTAAAAGACCAAAGTGATATATGAACACAAACAAAATCAATAGTCCATGATCAATCAAGCAAAAGATGATGATGCATCAAATATAGGTGGAAGACAATTAGGATTCACAAAGCAAGAAACGATAGTGTTTGAGATTGTTTTCAAGTTCAATAAAATGACAAAGTAGGGGGATTGGATTTGTTAGAATCTGATTAAAAATTCAAAAGCCATATCCTTTAGATTTTTTTAGGGTTTTTTAAATAGATTATTCCAAGTTGTTAGGCATTTAGAAATATCATAAGTGAACTTTAGTCTTTAGAGGCTTGGATCACCTCAAATGGATCACTAAAATATATTTCTTTGAATTAAGTTTTTTTTTTATTTGTTAGGCATTTAGAAATGTCATAAGTGTAGTTTAGTCCTTAAAAACCCAAACCACCTCAAATGATTTACTAAAAATTGTTTTGTTTAACTCGATTCTTATTTTTTTATAATCACTTTCATTTTTATTCAATAAAATCATCGGTCCAATCCTTAACATTATAAAATTGTTAAATATTCCATAAAATTAAGCTCCTATCTCATCCATTATTTTTTTTTAACAAGTATACTAAGACATGAGCATCTCAAGCACATTTTCAATCTTTTTTTTACTTTTTTTATTCACGTGGGGTGTACGGGCCAGCTTGCGCGCACCTCGACTAATCCCCACGGGCCCTGAAGTTAACGACCAGATAAGCCTCCAATGGCCATCAATATTGACAACCACATGGCTTCAACTTGAGACCACAGGGGAAGCAAACCCCGTAATCCCAAGCTCTTACCACTGAGCCACCTATTAGATGGTTGCACATTTTCAATCTTGAATAAGTTCAACATTGACACAGCCAAACATAGACAAAAGTCACCTTACAACCCTTGCCATTAAGCAAAATAGAAGCAAGTACATGTAGGAAGTGTTTGGAAACGCGGGCCAACCCGCGTTTCCAAATAAATTCAAAAATTCTTTTTTTATTTTTTGCTAAAAATTATTTTTTTTGGATATTTTTGATCGTTTTGATGAGCTGATCTCAAAAATAATTTTTTTTTAAAAAAACATCATTTTGATGCATTTCGGCACAAAAGACACTTTAAAAAGCAATCAAAACCACACTCCCAAGCAGGCTTTATAGTCTTTCTCTCATCCCAAAAGCCTAAAGGAAACTAAGCTAAATCCGAACCATTTTATCAGTAACAATAATATCTTGACTATGTCTACATCCTACATGACACAAACTAATGACAACGATATTGCTACCGTTATTTTTTAGGCACACACATGCATTATTGAGAAAATTGAGACTATTTTTTGATATAAAAGAAGGGTTTTTTTTAACTATATCTTTAAACTTTTAAATGAAATTTTTCATTTTATGATATATTAGAGAAGTTATTGTGATTTTTTTCTTAAATAAAGACATTATTATTTAACATTTTTTAATAAAAATTATTATCTTTGATTATATATAAAATATCAACTCCATCTGTCAAATCCTTAAAAAATACTAACATGGTGACATTACCGAATAATAACATTATTTGAATTCCATTCTATTTATAATTAAGAAGAAGACTAAAATATTAAAATAATTATGTGAATTCTCATTTTTTTTAATTTATATTTATACACACATACATCACCTTAAATAATAAAAAATAAGTTTTTTGAATCCCTTTTAACTTGTATATTATCGTATTGGTATTTTATTTTGACTATTGAAACTCTAAAAATGCCTAAAAACAAGTCAATAAATACTAATAATATTAAAATCTAAAAACATATCAAAAGTTATCAAATTATTAAATTGGATCTAGTATTTTTATTTAAGATATCCTTGTTTATTGTTTTTTGTTATCTTTGATTCCTTTAAATGAAAGGATTCATAATATTTTTTTTACCATAGCTACTAGTATAAAACAAAATTCCTTCAATTAAAACAATTCATAAATTGTTTACATAATAAAATTGTGTATTTGGTGTCCAACCTTCTATCATTTCCTATCGAGTATCTCTCCTTTAATTTTACCTCTATGAATTATTGATCTTTTTTTTCTTTTTTTTTTCTAGTTCAATGTTTCATGTTAATTCAATCTATTAAGTATCGAAGTGTCCATTATCTTGTGATTGAAAGGATCATAAACACCTTTATCATGAAAAAATAAATTATCTCCACTCCGTTGTCAAACTCACACCTAACCCCGCAACCATCCATAGTCAACTACCATGAACTATAGAAGCAACAAAATCCTCTCATCTAATCTCGGCAACAGTGGTTGACAATATTAAATTGTGTTATTAAGTGTGGGTTCGACAATGGTGTAGATTTAATTTAATTTTCAAGATGTTGGTGTGTTAGACCTAGACATTGAATTTCAATTTACTCTTTCCTTTTTTTCCTTTTCAATTTCTTTTCTTTTTTTAATTCTTAATTTCTTTTATTTTTTTAAATTCTTAATATTAATAATAAGTACCTATTTGGTATTATTGTGCTTTTGAAGTATATTTTTTTTTTAATTTAAAAATAATATTTGGTTAACACTTGTTTTGCTTTGAAAACTTGTATCACTCTAAAAGGGAACTACTTTGCCTTTAACATTAACCCTTCCTTTTAACCAAAACAACTACTACTTATTGTGGGTCCATTTTTTTTAATTGAAATGACAATTTCTCTAATTAATTTTTTTTATATTACACATACCAAATATGCTAGTGTTCTATATAATTTTATTTCAAAATCTTTATTTATATCATTGATTTTAGAAGTTGTGTCTATATTTATAATCCTATTCAACTTTTTTATTTTGAACTTAAGAATTAATTTTATGTTATATAAATTTATTTAAATATTTTTTCTTCTCTGTTTTTGTCAATTTTCCAGCAGTTATGAATTAAACTTTGGCTTTCGGTTCAAGAGGAATACACACCAACTCCATTAGCAAGTTGTGAGAAGTAATATTATCATTGTAATTCTTTCAAATTCAAGTATTTATTTTTCATTATTCAGAATTATGTTATTAATTGTTATTCAAGTTTATTGAATTGTTTTGAGATGGCATGTATGCTTCCTAGTTTCTTTCAATCTGTAGTTATTGTTAGGGACTAAAGTAAGAAGCAAAAGAACTAATTTGATTGCTGCAACTCTCATCTTGATTTATTAGAGAAGAATAAACTAAGTTAAATTGTCAAGCTTTTGAATATTTGCTTAGAATAATTTCACAGACTTCACTCCTAAGGTTACCGCGAGTGAATGAGAATTGCTTTCAATATTAAATTTGCTTGAAGGTAAGAAATTAATTAGGGAGCTTTGTCTAATTAATTTACTCGTAATCTCATCAATTTTTTTAAAGTTTAAAGGATATCAAATTTATATGTTTGACATGAAAGAATATTTATTTTATTTCGATGATCAACATATTTATAGGAATGGATGCATGGACCCTTGAACTGAGTTAATGACATATCAATTTGTTATTATTTTTTTATTTTTAGAATTTTGTTTCTTTAATTTTTTATTCAATTCCCCTGTTCTTTTTTATTTCAGTGAATTGTAGGAAGATTAAACGAAATTTGCCTTGGGTTCGACCTAGTTTTCACGATTATACTATGAGTTTATTTTGTTTGTGATAGTAAAGTCAGAATTATATTTTAGAAGTTCCAGCGACCGACCAAATTTTAGCATTGTAGTTGAGGAAGTTTTTATCTAATTTTCCTTTAAATAATGAACTGATTTATACTAAGATCTTCTCATACAAGTGAATTAGTTTTTTATCCAGAAGTTGAGAGAACTGGAAGAGCAAATAGGAAGGAAAAGAGACGAGAGGAGAACCTGCCAACCTTAACACTTTTAACAAGCAATTTTGAAAGTGAAAGAGAAGCATAAGTTTGTGAAAACATGGCAGAACATAGAACATTAAGGGAGTTAGCAACTCCCAACGTGAACCAATAACCTTTGTGCATTGAATTTTCAAATATTAATGTAGCCTTTGAGTTAAAATCTGGTTTGATTTTTTTACTACCTACTTTCTAAGGTCTTGCAGGTGAGGGGCCCCTTAAGCACTTGAAGAATTTCATGTTGTTTGCTCAACCATAAAGCCACAAGGAGTGATAGAGGAACAAATTAAATTAAGAGCTTTCTCATTCTCATTGGCTGACAAAGTAAATGATTGGCTTTACTACCTTTCTTTAGGATCAATAAGAACCTGGATTGACTTGAAGAGAAAGTTCCTGGAAAAATTCTTTCCAGCTTTCAGGGCTAGAACAATTCAGAAGAAAATTAGTGGTATTCGCCAAAACAATTGAGAAAATTTATATGAGTATTGGGAATGTTTTAGTCAGTTTTGTGCTAGTTGCCCATAACACCAAATTTCTGATCAATTATTGCTGCAATATTTTTATAAAGGGTTGTTGCCAATGAAGTGAAGCATGATAGACGTTGCAAATGGTGAAGCACTTATAAAAAAAGACTTCTAAACAAGCAAAAGATTTAATTTCTAAGATGGTAGCAAACTCACAACAATTTAGAGTCAGGGTAGACCACATGCCCAGAAAGGTAAATGAGATAATGTATTCCAACATTGAAACACAACTTTCAAAACTAACTTCTTTGGTTAAACAAGTAGCTTTGGGTCAGGTTAAGCATTCTAGAGTTTATGGCATTTATACATTTTTAGAACACTCTACTGATATATGCCCATAACTTCAAGAGTAGACAGTTCCTCATGTGAATGCAATAAGCGAGTTTGACAACCAATCGAGAAAGTATGACCCATATTCAAACCAATACAACCCCGATAGGAGAGACCACTCGAGTTTGAGATATGGACAGCCGAGTAACCAGCAACAATATCAGTCTTTTGGCCATTATAAACTTGCCCCTCCACCTACCCAGGCATCGAGTTTATGCATGTCTTTAGAAGAAATTGTGAAATCTTTAGCCTCTACCACACAAATGTTCCAACCAGAAACAAGAGCCAGCATTCAGAATGTGGAAACCCAAGTTTTGTAGCTTGCATCATCATTAAGTAAACGTGAGACTAGTAAAAAGAAGTTGTCATCTCAAGCAAAGATTAACCTTAGAGAGAATGCTAGTGCCGTAACTCTTCGAAATGGCAAGGAAGTGGTGCATACTACCTCACTAGATTTGACAATACTAGAGAAAAACAACATGGAAGCATAACCAATAACCTTAGAGGCAGCAACTGAAGAGGTAAGTAAAACAAAAAATTCTCAAAGAAATTTTGGTTGCACCTTCATTTCCTGGTAGATTGGCTAAACCAAAAAAAAAAAAAGGAAGCAGAGCATGAAATTTTAGAGACCTTTTGAAAGGTGGAAGTCAATATTTCATTGCTGGATGCAATTAAGCAAATTCCACGATATGTCAAAATTCTCAAAGAGTTATGCACCAATAAAAAAAAGGTGAAAACTAAAGAGAAAATAAGAGTTGGAGAGAAAGTATACACAATCATACAAAGAAAATTACCTTAGAAATACAAGGATCCAGGCAAGGTCATCAAAAATGTTTTTTTGACACGACATGGAACATACAATATAAACTCGAATCATAAAATTATAAAATCACAAGTAAAATATTTTAATTAAAATCATGAAATTACAAGTAAAATATTTTAACTAAAATCGTAAAATCACAAGTAAAATATTTTAACTAAATTACATGTTATGTCACGGATCATTAAATCAGTGATTCATGTCAATAGCTCAATTGGATCTTATAAATTTTTTTAATAAATTTATGTTTCACCTAAATAAAAATTAAAAAGAATATAAAAAAAAAACTCATCAACAAGCCCAAATACATTGGATCGTCAAGCCAAATATTTAATTTTATTGATGTCGATTCAAAGTTTGTGGCTATATCAATTAAATTTGTATAGTTATCTTTAAAAATTATATTTATATGTTATATTTACTAAGCATAATAAGATAAAAATATAATATTTTATCAAAATATTTTTAAATAATATTATTATGTAAAAATCTTTTAATTAAGGTGCTAATTTATTTATTTTTAAAAAAACCCACATTTAGTTCCCTTACCAAACCCTGTCATGCCATTTAGGCATCGATCAGATAGGAGCTTCATAATGAAAAATTATCTGGAGAGCAAGTGAAGCATGTGGCTCAGGATGAAGTGACTCTGTGAAGCATTTGGCTTAGATCTCAAATGTGTTTTTTTCCCCTTCGATGTTGTTTTTCCTTCAATATTCCATCAAAAGTACATATAAATGCAAATATAAGAGCTATTTTTTAATTCAAGCGCCTCTCTCACAGTGACGTACATGAAAATAATTTCGCGCTGGTGAATTCTTTTTTTCCTTTAAGCCTAAAATGCTTTTTGTGCTACAAAAATCACGTAAAGCAAAAAAATAAAAGTAATTCTAATCTCTTTATTTAATGAAAATTTGTCATGCATGAAAACAACAAGCATAACAACAAATACATGAGACTTTTTTTTTCAAAATTAAAACAAATTAAAACCCCTTGGGAAAGGAGAAAATGGAAAGAAGAAAGGGGAAAGGGGGTGGGTCAGTGGGTGGAGTGTCAAGCGGCGGGGGAGTGGGGCTCATGGGAAAATAGGAGTGCTGACTCAGCAGTCAGCATTCAGCAGTTTTTATAATTTTTACGGTGAAATCATAAAATCAATCCGTTTTTAACAATTTTAACGTGTTGAACTGATTTTATGCAAGTTTGACCAGTTTTGACCGATTTTACTGGTTTTCGAGTTTTTAATCCAATTTTACATGTTTTATATGTTTTGACTCGTAAAATCATATGATTTTACGAGTTAAAACGCGTTTTTAATAACATTGGATCCAGGTATGTTTACTATACCCTATATGATTGGCAATCATAAATTAGAAGGGCTATGCTTGATTTAAGAGCATTGATGAATGTTATGCCACTTTCAATTTATAAGGTTTTAAATCTAGGGCTTCTAAAGAAAACAAGGGTAATAATTCAATTAGCAAATATGTCTAATACATACTCTCAAAGCATTGTTAAGGATGTTCTTGTTAGAGTTAATGAATTAATTTTTCCAGTGGATTTTTACATCATTGACATGGATGATGAGTTTGTGACACGATCAAAGAGTTGATGTCTTATCCCAAGTGCATGAGTGTCGAAGTAATAAATAACTCGGTAAGATCGGGGTCGAATCACAGGGAGGTGAACTATATAAAATTATAAACAATAAATGAAAAGGAGTTGAAGAGAACTTTTGAGATGTGATATTGATGTAAGGATTAAACAATGATAAAATAATTGTCAAGGTTAGAGGATCCACTAATGGTATTTCAAACAAGTATAGTATAAACTCTTTTCATTACTCAACTAGAAACCACACACAAAGAAGGTTCCAATTAGATTATAAACTGTTAACATGATTACATTAGTTATCTTATTCGAATAATGCTAATACTTATAAATATTGTCAGGTATTCATGATGTTAATTTATGTTAACAATAAATCAAGTTCCTTTTATAGCACATGTGTCGGTTATACCATACAGTTGGGCTATGAAAGTGCCAAGTATTTGTTGTACCAAGGGTTATACAACATAAATCTAGATTAACCATTTAACAAGCAAAGTATTAAGAGTGAATAAGATAACGAATGCAAAACATGTTAGTATCAAACATTAAAGTCCATGTTGAGTTTATATTATACTTATTCTTACACCATTAGTGTACCCTTTTCACCTTGATATGATAAACTTAGCTAAACATTATGAATAAGAGAAACATAGATAAACAAGAGGAGAACATGATTATATAAATATAATAAAGGAAATGAAAGGCATAAACAAGAGATTAATTAAAGCAAAACTTAAGCATTACAAAAATATAAAGAAAGAAATAAAGAGCATGATCTTGATCTGAAACCCAAGATGCCTAAATGTATGGCAAATGCCTCCTTTTATAAGCCAAAATTCAGAACTATTGATTTGATGACTAATTGTTGAGTGGGTGGCCACCTCTTGACTTGGTAACAATCCTTATCTTCTTGTCTACATAAAATGTCGTTGCTAACATCATAATTTGAGCAGATAGTCTTCATGAAAGTTCTGGAAAATTGTCTCAGCTTTCCAACAAAACAAGAATAGGTGCATTTGGACTTTTAGAACTCGAGATATGGGTTGAACACTAAATAGTGTCTGGGCTGCAAGACAGATTCTGACTTCTCTGTTATTGCTACAATGTGAACTTAAAAACGCTCTATTTGAATCTTGGACTCTTCATGAAAGTTTTAGGCCTATGTCTTAGCTTTCCATACGTATAAACCAAACCTAAATCCAAGTTCTACAGCTCCAGTTATGATCCAATAACTAAATGGTGTTCTAGTTTGAACTGAACCAAAGATCTCTTTTCTAAGCTTAGCCCTCTCTTTGTCTTCTCAATTTCAGTAGTTAAACTCATCAATCAATCCTTTGATTTATGTGATAGGCCTGCATTTAAGATGAATATTTACCATAAATTAAAGGTATCTTATATTATTAGACATATTATTATAAAACATGCTCTAGTTAAGGAGATATTGATACTTCAAGTGCAAAATGATGATATAAAACCTTGATAAAAGTACACTTTTAAGTACTAATCAGTTTGCTTCAAATTCAACTCATATATTGTTAGGCAGACCATTTATGAAAACAACAAGAACTAATATTGATGTGCATAAAAGAACTTTCTCTTTTGAATTTGATAGATAAATAGTAACATTTAACACTTTTTATGCTATGAAATATCTAAAAGACTCTAATTTTTTTTCATATTGATGTTATTGACCCTATTAAGCAAGTAATTTTGAGCAGAATTTCATGAAAGATGAGTTGAACGTCGTGTTGCAACATAGCAAGACAAATAAGGATGCCAAGTTAGAGAGTAATGAAGATATGAAAGAAACAATTATGTATTTGCATTCACTACTTGTAATGCTATATAAGTTGGTTAACTCACCTTTACAACTAACAGTTTTCTATAAAAGGGTTTTACCTTCTGTTAAACATGCCCCAGAGTTGGAATTGAAATCTTTGCTCACACATTTAAAGTATGTATACTTGAGAGAGGATTAAACATTGCTAGTGATTATTACAAATAATCTAGCTAAAGTTAGAGTGGAAAAGCTATTGAGGTTTGAAGGAACATAAGACAACGATTAGGTGGACACTGGCATATATAAAAGGGATTAGTCCTACAATTTGTATGCATCAAATTTTGCTAACAGGTGATGCTAAATCAGTGAGAGAGCCTTAATGTAAGTTGAATCCAGCCATGAATGAGGTTGTAATGAAAGTGATTTTGAAGTTATTAGACCAATAGATCATCTATCCCATTTTCAATAGTCAATGGATAAGTCCAGTGCATGTGGTTCCTAAAAGGATTAGTCTCACTCTTGTTCCCAATGAACAAAATGAACTCATTCCCATGAGAGTTCAGAATGTGTGGAGAATTGCATTGATTTAAGGAAGTTGAATGATAACACAAGAAATGATCATTTCCCAATTCCTTTCATCGATGAAATATTTGAAAAACTAGTTAGTAAGTCATTTTTCTATTTCTTAGATGGCTTTTTTGGTTATTTTTAAATAGTTATAGCTCAAGAAGATCAGGAAAAGACAACCTTCACTTGTCCATTCAAAACCTTTTATTAGTGACGTATTACTTTTAGATTGTGTAATGCCCTAAGTACGTTTCAAAGATGTATGATGAATATTTTTTCTGACTTGATTAAAAATTGCATTGAAATTTTTGTGGATGACTTTATTGTTTATTGCAATTCTTTCGATCAATGTTTAGATCATTTGGGTAAGGTTTTGAAACACTGTATTAACGCAAACTTGGTTTTAAATTATGAAAAATGCCATTTCATGGTCCAACAGGGAATAGTTTTGGGTCATATAGTTTTGGTTAAGGGTATTGAGGTTGATAAAGCAAAGGTTGATTTGATGACAAGCTTACCATATCCTACTAATGTTAAGGGAATTCATAGTTTTCTTAGCCATGTAGGTTTTTACAGGCGATTCATCAAATATTTTTCAAAATTGAACAACCTTTATCAAGGTTGTTGCAAAAGGATGAGTCATTTCACTTTGAAGAAGATTATCAAATAGCATTTGACAAATTAAAAGCAGTGCTTACTTCAGCACCAATTTGTACAAACACCAAATTAGGACATGCCTTTTAAGAGATCATGTGTGACGCAAGTAAATATGCCATTGGGGCTATACTTGGCCAACAAAATGAAAAGAAAAGTCATGTCATTTGTTATGCGTTAAGTATGTTAAACTCCACCTAATACAACTATTTAACCACAAGAAAGAGCTTTTAGCTATTGTGTTTGTATTGGATAAGTTTAGTTCATACTTGTTAAGATTTAAAGTGATTGTTTTTCATATCATGCAGCCCTCAAGTACCTATTGGCAAAAAAGGAATCCAAACCGAGACTCACACGTTGGATTCTTTTATTGCAAGAGTTTGATTTGAAAATTAAAGATCGAAGAGGAGCTAACAATTTTGTTGCAGACCACTTGAGTAGACTTGTACTTGAGAAAGAATCATTATCGATTTTAGAGACGTTACCTGATGAGCAACTTTTGTATCTTCAAGGTAAGGAAGCTTGATTTGCTGATATTGTAAAATTCCTAGTTGCTGGAAAATTACCTAATGATCTAAATAAGGAAAAGAAAAGAAAAATAAAAAATGACTTTAAGTATTATGTATGGGATGAACCGTACCTTTGGAAAATAGGTTCTGATCAAATTATTCATAGATATGTACCTGATGATGAAATTCTTTCTTATTATCATAACTATGCATATGGGGGACATTTTGGACCTAAAAGAATAGCTAAAAAGATTTTACATAGTGGGTTTTATTGGGAAACTCTTTTTAATGAAGCATATAAATTTTGCAAGAGTTGTGAGAAATGTCAAAGAATGGGTAGTGTATCCCGTAGGAATGAAATGCCACAAACACCTATTTTATATTGTAAGATTGTTTAAGTTTAAGGCATGGATTTCATGGGACCTTTCCTTATTTCTTGTGGTTTTGCTTACATACTGCTTGTTGTGGATTATGTTTTGAAATGAGTAGAAGCAAATGCTACCTATACTAACGATCCTAAGGTTGTTATAGGATTTCTTGTTGTAAAAGTAGACACATAAATATAAACAAACTATAACTTGAGGCGTTTACAAATACTGTCCTTAAAGATATTTCCTCAACACAAGGTTATTCTCAAGGATCCAACAATTTTCTCCTCTAAAGACGAGGGTTACAGAAATAGTGACCAAGATTGAAATGAAATACCAAAGAAGCTTTGCAAACACAAAAAAATAAAACTATGATTTTTTCAGCATACTTTGACTTTAAGAGTACATGGTATATATATAGACTACTAACATGTAACACCTAGGCACAAAATAAATTATAAATTAAAGAGCTTTTACAACAGTTAAAAAAATAAAAGAGTTGTTGAGGAATTAAAAAGTTGCAACTATTTTAAAAAAATAATTAAATAAAAGAGTTATGAGGATTTTGTGACTATTAGAAAATTAATTCCAAGGAGAGACATGACGCTTTTATATGCCTCCACTACTTTTAATTTAGGAGATTATCTTGGGTCCGACATAGCCATAAAACACCATAATCCTTGAATCCAAGTGTTTTAGGCCTAGCACCGTTTCCAGATCTATGTTTGTCTTGGGTTAGGTTGATCATTAAACCCAAGTATTTTAGATCTAGCATGTTCGTCAGACCCATATTACCTTGGATTAGGTTGATCACCAAACCCAAGTATTTTAGATCTAGCATGTTCGTCAGGCCCATATTACCTTGGATTAGGTTGATCACCAAACCCAAGTATTTTAGATCTAGCACGTTCATCAGACCCATATTTACTTGGGTCTGGCATGATTGTGAAACCTAAAGGTCTTGTGTCTATCGAGGTTGTCAGACCCATATCAAGGTTCATTATATAAACACTAGATAAAAACCTTTTAAAATAGTCTTCATTATTTACAACATTTCTCAAGTCTAATATTTTCAGTAGGTTTGGAATTCCTAGAGCAATAATCAGTGATCAAGGTACCTATTTTTGCAACTGAACTGTTGAAGCATTTATGCGAAAATATAGAGTGCATCTCTGAGTAGCCACCACTTATCATCCTCAAACCAATGGACAAGCTGAAGTTTCAAACTGAGAAATTAAAAACATCTTAGAGAAAATGATGAACCCTAACCAAAAGGATTGGAGTCTACATCTAGAGGATGCACTTTGGGCATACTGAACAACATATAAAACTCTAATTGAGATGTCACTATATAGGTTGGTTTTTGGTAAATTGTGTCATTTATGTGTTGAAATTGAACATCATGATTTTTAGGTAGTGAAGAAATGCAACTTAGATCCTAAAGAGGCAGGATCAAAAAGGAAGTTGCAACTCCAAGAGTTGGAGGAGATTCGGTTAGAAGCTTATGACAATGCAACATTTGATTCTTTTTTAAACCACACATATACATGCATACATCAACATGATTAAGGCCTTTTTTTGTTAAATGTCATATATAACCTAGCAACCCATATTTGGATTAATTTTCCTTGAGAACCTTTTTAAACTGATGGACAATTTCTTTAAATTATAAACCCGTACTACAAGCCTTAAACCAAAAGTGTCTTACCCAAGCTATAGAGTTAATGAAGCATCATTTATCATTATCAAAGTATAAGAATACATGGAATAAGTTTGGGAGTGTCTTAATTTGTGTAGTGGAGGTAATAAAACAAGTTGTTATGTTAAATTTTTTGAGTTTTATAAATTTATGTAAAAAAGAAAGGGAAAAAGAAAAAAAAGATCATCTTGTTCTAACTTTAGTGAAGAGTTGCAGATTTAGAAGGTGAAATATTGTTTCTTGGTTTGAATGAAAATTATTCTCTTGAACAATCAATGGAGGAGGTTAATGTGGTTGTAATATTTTCAAGTTTAAAATATCTAGATAGAGTGTTTGGTTTTGGGTAATTTTGCTCCATTAGTTTCTGCAGCTCTAAGCTACCCTACCAAAGATTTTCTACCCTGAACCGAGCCCTATTACAACCCTTGTAAAGACATTATGATTTGTGTCATGCATGTAATTCAAGTGGTGGAGAATGAGAAGATTTGCAAGCTTATGGTAGATCATTTCGAGTGGAAAGAAATTGAGTGAAACTCTAACCTTTCAAACACATGGGAAATAAGTGATTATTCATGCGAGGTCTACACATTTGGTTACTTTATTTTCAAATGAAAACACTTGCTGCACATTTTTTAAGTTGTGTAGAGTGTTATTCATGATATGTTATGATGATTTGAGATTTTAATTGTTGTTTGTTGATGGCATTAAATTTTTTACATTGGAAAAGTAAAATTGAAATTTTGCCCAAGGATATGCAAAAGCTAAGTGTGAGGGAATTTAAAAAATGCAATATATACATATATTTTTATTCCTTTTACACTATGTTGTTTAATGTATTTTAAGCATATCCAAGCTTATTAGAAGTTATTTTTATGAGTTTAGAATGATTATGAGACTTTGTGAATTAATTGTTAAAAGATAAGAATTTATGCATTTTATGTTTCGAACCTTGCTTCTTGTAACAAGTTTTTCACCGAGTTATAATTTCAGAATATGAACATGGGTTGAATCAAAGTTAAAGTAAACATATCAAGCTTTCCAGGAAGGTATTATGGGAAGAAATCTGAGTTCATTTGGACCTTTAATCAGACTTGCAAAATCGGGTTGAAATTCTATTTACAACAAAATTCTCTGCTTTTACACGGCATATTCAAACAGTCATATCTTGAGCCTCAGACATTAAAATCATGTGATTCAAAAGCCCAAAATTATCTACATATCCAGGACTATAACTTTCAAAAAGGATGTCAAGTTAGATAAAATAGATTTGAAGGTGACAATCCAGACACAATCTGAAAGATGAGATTGGTCTCCTGATCTGATAAGGAAACTAACGGTGTCAAGCATCCCACTACGGATGAGAGTTTGACATAGAAATAGTGGGCTTTAGGACCCAAGAAAGGTGTAGATCAAGCCTCTAACATGCCATGAATGAAATAATACAGTTGGGATGGTCGGATATTGCAAGAAACCAAGTTAGAAACCAAGTCTAAGTTGTAGTAGAGTTGGAATTACAGTAGAGTTGTGACAACAATAGAGTCCGTTTTCAAGAAAACTTATGAGGGATTTAACCAACCTTAAGAATCAAATAAAAAAGGAAGAAGTTAAGTAGCATAAGGACTTATAATTAGCCTAAGAATTCTGAAGAAATTTGACAGCCAAGAGAGAGAATAAATAGAACAGAACACAACTGAAACAAGGGCTTTACAACATTTTTTTTGTTAACCCCGATAAAAATAAAAATAAATATATATATATATATGAGAAAAAAAAAGGTCTTGAGAATTGAGTAAATTAATTGATATGACTTATACGAGTATGAAATATAAAAAATTGAATTTTTTGATGAAAAATCACAAACCAACTAATTTTATGTTATAGCACGTAATTTTCAATCTGGTCATCAGATTAAGTTAAAATTTTGTGTGGAGTCTTATGAAATATTGTTTTAACTTAGGTTAAAGTTTCAGAATTTTTGAAGTATGATAAGATTTTTTTTTCAGATAAAAGAAAAAATAGCACAAATGACTGTCTAGAAATTTATTTAGGGACCAAATTGAAACTTTGCCCAAAACAACCCTATTTATAAGCTGCCAGCAATAAAAAAAAAGAGAGGGAGTGTGCAGCCAGCCAAGAGAAGAAAATGTGAAAAGAGGGCTTTTGTCATTTTTCATGGAAATTGCTTGAAAAATCAAAGCAAAAAAAGTGTAAGATAGAAAGAGTGTTAAGTAATTAAAGAGAGGGTTTGATACATTAAGGAGATTACAAGGAGTTTAAAGATTTTAAGTGTGCTTTTAGAGAAGAAAAAATTGAAAAGAGGGACTGTGCAGCCGGCCAAGAGAAGAAAATGTGAAAAGAGGGCTTTTGTCATTTTTCATGGAAATTGCTTGAAAAATCAAAACAAAAAAAGTGTAAGATAGAAAGAGTGTTAAGTAATTAAAGAGAGAGTTTGATACATTAAGAAGATTACAAGGAGTTTAAAGATTTTAAGTGTACTTTTAGAGAAGGAAAAATTGAGCTTAGAGGGAAGTGTGAAGGAGAACTTGATTCAACTTGTTTGGGCTTTTGATTCTTCATTCCATAAGGGTAAGAAAACTCTCTATAAAAATTCATTGTGTTGTTTTTCATGTTTGTTCTTGGATTGAATAGAATTGGTATTATGTGAAGGTGAGTTCTTGATGTTATGGTGGTTTGAATGTATGAATTTATATTGATTATATATTTGTTGAGGGAATAAATGTTTAGGCTTGTCATTAATTAGGTTAATTTGTAAAAAAAAAAAAAAAAGGAAGAGAAAAGAAGATGGAGGGGGATAAAGAGTGGTTTCCACCTTGGATTTGCTATTGATCCCTTATTATGTTATGAGCATATATGAATTTATTATGTTGATTAGTGAAATTTTATATATTGATGCTCAGTTATTATTATGTGTGATTATGGAACTCTTAGATAAATAAAAATATTGGATGTAATTTGTGACGTTGTGCTAGAGTATTGTATATTGGCATGAAAAAAAAAATAAAACAAATAAATGGGTTAAAGTTAATTAAGTGAAAAGTTGAAGAATTATCATGTCACCATTTTTATTTGAATTTTCGACAAAGGTAAAGAATTTTGAGGGGTGGGTTAAATAGATGTAATTAGAGATTTTTGATGACTTAAATGGATGAATTGAGTTTGGATGATGGATTAAAATTTAGAGTAGAAGGGATTTATCCATGGAAAATATAAGAAATAAAACTTCAAGCTTGAAGAAATTAATGAATTGCATTTAAATAGTGAAAATAATAAAGTAATAAGCCAAAGGGTGTGGGAAATTCACTGTTCACCCACACTCAATGCAATACGAATTACAATAGTAATCCACAAGTGCACTCCTTCATTTTCTTTTCACTTTTTTGTTTTTTTTTTGCACTTTTTCTTTTTTTTCCCTTTTTTTTCTTTTTCTTTTTGTTTTTCCCCAAAATTATCTTTGTCAATTTTACTTTTTTAATATTGAGCTGGTTAAGAATTTCGCTTTGTAATTTTTTTCCTTTGAAATACTGTGGATTGCTATAGTGTTTTCCCACATGGTTTTTCTATTTTATTTTTTTATTTTTCAAAATTATATTTGTCGATTTTATTTTTTTAATATTGAGTTGATTGAGAATTTAGTTTTGTAATTTTTTTCTTTAAAATATTGTTGATTGCTACAGTATTTCTCCATATGGTTTTTTTTCTTTGGTTTTTTTTATGATTTTCTCCAAAATTATTTTATTTTTTAATATTAAGCTGGTTAAAAATTACAGTTACAATATGTGAGGGAAGTACTGTAGCTTTCCTCGCAAATTACTGTGGATTGCTACAGTGCTTTTCCCAACATAGTTTATTTTTTGTTTTTTTATGTTTTTTTTCTAAAATTATCTTTGTCAATTTTTTTTTAATATTAATCTGGTTAAGAATTACAATTACAAATAAATACAAGTAAGGTAAATCATGTGAAGAAAACACTGTAACTTTCCTCACAAAACACTATGGATTGATACAGTTTTTCCTCACATGGTTTTTTTCCAGTTTCTTTTGTGTTTTCTTTTTTTTGTAATATTTTTTTTCCAAAATTATTTTTTTCGATGTTATTTTTTAATATTGAGTTGGTTAGAATTTAACTTTGTAATAAAGCTTAATCATGTAGGGAAAGCATTGTAGCTTTCCTCAGAAAACACTATGGATTGCTATAGTGTCTCTTCACATAGGTTTTTTTTCTTATGATTTTTTCAAAATTATCTTTGTCAATTTTTTTTTTAATATTGAGCTGGTTGAAAATTACAATTATAAGTCATTACAAATAAGACTAAATCATGTGAGGAAGCATTGTAGCTTTCATCACAAAACACTGTGAATTGCTACAGTGTTTCCAACATGGTTTTTTGTCCCTATTTTTTTGTGTTTTTTTTTTCAAAAATTATCTCTGTTGATTTTATTGTTTTAATATTGAGTTGATTGAGAATTTAGCTTTGTATTTTTTTTTATTTAAAACTCTGTGAATTGCTGCAGTGTTTTCCCACATATTTTTTAATGATTTTTTCTAAAATTATCTTTGTTGATTTTTTAATTTGTATCTTTGTTGGTTAAAAATTATAATTACAATAAAACTAAGGGCCTACTTGGAAGTGTGGTTGCAGTTGCTTTTCAAAGTGTTTTTCGTGACGAAATGCATCAAAATAATTTTTTTTATTTTTAAAAAATTATTTTTGAGATCAGCACATCAAAACGATCCAAAACATATAAAAAAATTAAATTTTAGCAACAAAAAAATTTGAAACGACTTCTAAATCATATGGGGAAAGTGTTGTTGTTTTCCTCACAAAACATTGTAGATTGTTACAATATTTCTCTAAATGGTTTTTTTTATGATTCTTTCTAAAATTATCTTTGTTGATTGTATTGGTGAAAACACTGTAGTTTTCCTCACAAAACATTATCAATTGCTACAACGTTTTTCCTTATGGGTTTTAGTTTTTGATCACCAACACAACTTTTTTTTCCGTCATGAAATATTAGCTCCATCATACCTTTAGTTTCTATTACTTATCTAGCGCCGGTTCACAATTATAACACAATCAAGTATATTTGTTTTATAAGCCCGTAGCAGCGCGCGGGCATGCCATCTCGTAATAATGAAATGATTTGTTGAATTAGGTATAAAGGAATTAAATTTCCTATAGTTATTGGGAAATTTTTATAATAATAAAGATTTCCTTATAATTGTGGTGAATTAAAAGTTTAGGTTGATGTAACGTTATAAGAATTAATTGTGGAATTATTAAAGAACATGAAGAAAAAAATAATGATAATAATTTCGGGTATTAAAATTGTATTGATCGAGAATTTTACTATGTGGAGAAGTTTTAAGTAAATTATTGGATGATGAAGTATTGAAATCATGTGATCTTTTAAATGAAATAGGAGAGGTTGGAGGCTCCAAACAGCAACAAGAAGTTACTAGTCGAGCATCACTAGTACGTAGGTATCCGACATCTTGAATTTTTGTAGAAAGATTAATTGAAAAACATGTGTTAATTTTAATTAGAAATTTTGTAATTTATATTTTGATGTTAACAGATGAACATATTTGGGTGGATGAATTAGTACTGGTAATTGGGCGAGTGAATTAATGCCTGGTAATTGGACGGAAGAATTAATGCCTGGTAATTGGGCAGATGAATTAGTACCAGTAATTGGACGGGTGAATTAATGTCTGGTAATTGGGCAAGTGAACTAGTGTCGGTAAATGGGGCAGATGAACTAATGCCCGATAATTGGGCGGGTGAATTAGTGCCGGTAATTGAGCGGAAGAATTAGTACCGGTAATTGGGTGAGTGAACTTATGCCCGGTATTTGGACGGATGAATTAGTGCCCGTAATTGGACGGATGGACTAGTTCTCGATAATTGAGTGAATGAATTAGTGTCCCTAATGAGGGAGCAGTACCCCCGTGAAATGGAGATTGGAATTAATTGAATGAATATGGAGGTGTAAGAACTTCATTTTGAAATTTGTTAGACCCTCTATTTAATCTTTCTAGGGATTATAAGAGCACTTGAAACTTTAGAAATAGTTTTATTGATATTGTTTTGTCTATTTTTAATCATGGAATGGTAATCCTAATATAAACTATCCTGAAACTAAAGCATATATCTCTTTTTCTAATAAATATATGAATCCCAACCTATTATGTAACGCTAACTAATTATGCATGTTAAGGATTCTTATTCTATATAGGCTTGGATTCTCTAGTGGATCAGACAAATCTTTTTTTAATGGTCGAGCAATTCATCATAATTGATTGTCCTATCTTCCTTGTCTTTAGTTGATTACGAACTTCTTGTATCAATCATGCTATTCACAATTGATATCAATTTATATTTTCTAATGTTATAGTGAAAAATTATTATTCGTGGATTTTTTTTGGGTTAAACAACATGTCAAACAAAAAAAAACTTAATATCATATATATGAATTTTATATTTAATCATTCATTGTTGAATGACCAACAAGGATCGGGCAAACAAATAGACAATACTAGAAAAACTCGTCTTTGAGAAAACAGTGGCCTCAACACTTGATATATAGCACGAATAAAAAACAATTAAACACATAAACAAATTGGCAAGTAGGGTTCTAAATTTTAGGAGAAAGGGTCAGCTTCACATTCAACTTATTGCCATTTTAACGTATAATTAATAAGACATTGAACACCTGAGATATTATCAATAATTTGTCATCTCTTTGGGTTTTATTAAGGATAATATATATATATATATATATATATATATATATATATATATATATATATTAGGTATACTTGTAGTATACACAACACGCATCACTTAATAATGCAACTTGATTAAAAAAAAAATCATCGGAAAACATATTTTTAAGATAGGAGGATAAGAATATATATATATATATATATATATATATATATATATATATATATATATATATATATATATGATATGATAGTTTGCTGCAAAAGGAACATTAATTATAAACAAGCCGAGAGATTAATGTCACTGGTTTTGTGCACCATGAAGAAGTCCAGAACCTCTGGAAGGAACTGCACGCAGCAAGTGCTAACCCAATGCTAGATTAATGTCATGAACATCTAGATTGGGTTCGCGATCTTTTCTTACGTCCCTGTCTGAGGTAACTTGTATTTTTATTATTTTTAGATTATTAATATGAGTGTTCGAACTAGCTTGCATATATTTCAATTAATCCTACATGTTCTCAAGTTAACGATCATATAAGTTTTTAGTGGCTCTTATGTTTACGAGACTCGAATTAATGATCTCTATTGATGATCTCTAAAGAGTAAATTTAGGACTTCATTAATTAAACTACACCCCTCAGAATTAATTTAACATGGTGTGAATTAAAGCTGATTGATTAATTTAACAATGTATACAAAATCTTGTTTTCCGTTATGTGAATGTATGTTTTCTATATTTTATTGATTCTAGGGTAAACAAAACATTTTTACTGTGAAAAAAATAAAGAAAAAAACATTAATACCCCATCCAAGAGGTTTATTTTTTGAACCACGCACAAATATAATTTTATTATAGCGTAAAACAACACACAACACGCTATTTAGTTTTTTTTAGGTAATTTGAGAAGTGAGGTTTAAAATATTAAATATTTTAAACTATAAAGTCAATGCATAGGATGTCTGCCGCTGGTAGCGTAAAAACAATTTTCCTACAACATTTTAATTTTTCTTCACTCAAATTAAAATAAAAATAAAGATGACATTAGATTGAATTGACTCAACGGGAACCAATTTTGATTTTTCTAATCTTCATGTCATCTAAAATTTGAAAGAGGTTATAGTCTCAATTAAAATGGGTCCCACTCATTTTATAATACATTTTTCTTTTAATTCGATCATAAAAAATATTGTCAAATCATCAATTAAAATTAAATATTTTATTGAATGATTAGCAGTTTCACGTTGAATAGATATATTTAATTTTTTTTTTAAATAACATAATTAGTAGACTAACTATTTTTTTTATTAGAGAATGAAAGAAGCAAAATTATATTTTCCAAAGAGAATAGAAATAAAAAATGAAAAGAAAACAATTCTAGTAATTTGATTGTAGTGCCCGAATTGGAAACTAAGTGAAGTTGTGTAATGTTTTTTTTAATTAGAAATATATTAAAATAATATATATTTTAATTTTTAATATTATTATATAAAAATAATTAAAAAATACTTTTAAAATATTATTTAATATTTTCTCCAGTAAAAAACAATTTTAAAAGTAAATAAAATGTCAAACCTTACATGTAGTGTAGTAAACAAATTAGCCATTTAACCCGCGTTTCGCCGCGAGTTATAATTTTATTTTCAAAAAAATACTGGATATGCAGGTTATTTCAATGTGTTTTTTTATATAAAAAAATTCAAAGTATAAATTAAAAAGCCTATATAAGCAAGATCAAAATATTTCATAACATAAAATGAGATTTGCATCCGATTGTATTTATCAAACTTATTTATTTAAATAAATAAAAGATAAATCTACATCCTAAAAAACTAATGACTTAAACAATAAATATAAAATGAAATTGACTAAATAATTCCACGCCTTAGAAATATTACGCAAGGCTGAATACATAATATGTAAAAACAAATATTTAAAAGCAATATAATTTTTTTAAAATATTATTTATTTTAAAAAGTAAACTTCATTTGTATAAAACACAAATTAGAATAATATCTTGAAAAATAAAATAGAAACAAAACAACAACAAAAAACTTATATTAAAAAAAAGCCATGCAAAAATCATAATCCAAGTCATGGAATCATGATAAACTCATAAAAAAAACTTTAAGATAATTAAAAAACCAATATTAAAAAAAAATGCAGAACAATAAGATCGTACGAAGTCAAATTCTCAACAAATCAAATGTTGAAAGATGAAACCAAGAAAAAAAATTACACAAAAGAATCGAAAAAAATGAGGGTGAGAAAAACATTAATTAGAGGGATAAAAATATTCAATTGGAGGGTTTAATTGAATTGAAAAATAACTTTAATATAAGAAAATTTGATTTAAGGATGAAATTAATTGAAAACAATTCAACTAAAGTGTCAAGGATAAAATTAGAAATTTTAAAAAATAAGAACCAAAATAAAAAACCAAACATATAAGAAATTACAATTGAATGACTAAATTAAAAATAATAAAAACTTATATAAATGGAAAAGAAACTAAATAAGAAATTAATTGAACGGGGACTGAAATTGAAAAGTAAGAAACAAAGAGGAAAGTGGTATACATTACTTGCCAGGAGATAGAAAGGAAGAAAAAAAAAATCAAACGACCACCGACGATAATCCAACTACTGTAAGTTGTAACATGCCACTCTAAACGAAAAAGGACACGACAACACATTTATGAAGACAACGAAAGGCTAGTTACGTCCACCAAGTGACGTCACACACACCGCTTAAATGACGTAGACGCCATCCACGTGCTAAGGTGTGTTGAGCACGCTCCGACAACTTTAAGTATTAAAAAATTCAAAAAAATATGAAAAATACAAAATGTCCCCACGACCCCAACAATTACACAAAATACCTATATAAGAGTATAGAAAATACCTCCAAATGCTAAGCTTATATTTTATCTCTTCTAAGATTAAACAAGTAATTGCACTGTACATTAAAATTTAAAAACTCCAAAACACCTTTATCCAACATCACAATAAAGTTTTGACTCGAAGGAAAATTTGTATTTTTACTGTTAAGAAGTCATCCGTACCATATTTTATTGACTTTGAAAATAATTTGTTTTTTTAATGTATAAAAAAAGACATTAACACTCCCACTAGAGATACTTAATTTTTTGGACCAAAAAATACAAATGTAATTTTATTATAGCCCAAAATACAAGGAGTAAAACACGCACACCAATTATTATTTTAGGTAACACTTAACATGGTTGGAGGAGACATTACCAAGAAAGGACAGAAACCAAAGAAAAAAAATGATTTGATTTAATTATACGAGTGAGTCATATAATTAATTATTTCTCCACAAACAGTGCACTAAACCACACCACAGGAAGGCAGTCATTTATTTAATTTGTCGTTTGATAACCACTTATTCAAATTTAAATAATAATAATAATAATAATAATAATAATAATAATAATAATAATAAAAAGAGTCAATACATCACCAGCATTGAAAGCAAAAGAGCAACAGAAAGAAAGAAGGAAACCGAACCACCGCAATCACAACACCATTCCATTGGCTAGCTTTGGTGGTTGAGAAAAAGAAAGGAAGCGAGAGAGAGAGAGAGACTTCACCTCTGTCTCTCTAAATTATATCATATTTTACTATTTCTTGAAGCAAAGTCTTTGCTTACAAAATACAGATCTCTCTTTCTGTTGCTGTTATGTTCTGCTTATAATTTCTTGTAAGTGGTGCTAATTCTTATCATGCCTTTAGATCTTCCTTTCTCTTTCTAACCTTCAACTACCGCCCTCTCTCTGGTACCTCTCTCTCTGCTAGTTTTTGAATTGAATAATTCTTGATGATCCTGTTTAATTGATCCTGTTGTTTGCCGATTTAGGATCGATCGGAAATGGTGGTATCCGGCCCTATCACGCCTGGACAGGTTCCATTTTCTTAAGCATTTTCTCTTCTTTTTATCTTTTTATATTATGAATTTTATGTATTACAGACTCAATCTCATTGATTTAGTGCTCAACTTGTGTGTAACGGAGAGAGGCTTTGCTCGGTTGTTGTTATGAAATGTACCAGGTTTCGTTTTTGCTTGGATTTATCCCAGTTTTTGTTGCATGGATATATTCAGAGTTCCTAGAGTATAAGAAAACTTCATCCCCTCACAAAGTGTGAGTTTCCTCTTACTTCAAATCACATTTTAATTTCTTGTCTATTCTGCGCTGCCAATGGTGAACTTTAGATTTGGCTTTATATATCTATGAACTGACACTGATCTTGGGGGAAATGCTAATGAACAGAAGTCTATCTTTGTTAAGGCAAGATTACGGAGATTCCAAATGCTTGCTTGGTCCGTCTTTATATTGAAGAGAGTTTTAAATTGCATAAGCCCTCCTGTTTGTAGCCTATGCAAGATACTTGTTTCGTGTGGATTAGCTGGTTAGATAAATAATTAGCTAGTTAAGATTGGAGTGATGGCCCTTATTTTATGATAGTGTGTGTAACTGATGATTAACTGGAGTAGAGCGTTTAGTGTCAATATAGTTGCCATTATTTGAAGTTTGCTGATGCTGTTTAACCCTTGTTACTTTCATGCCTTCAAAAGAATCTAAGCTAGTAATGTGTAATTAGATGTAGATTGAATAGCTTTTCTTCTACTCGTGGCACAGATGTGCTGATATCTTATTTACAGATTAATTACATTGGAAAATATATGTTCCAAAACTTTCTAATGCTGACCATGTGACTTATCTGGATTACAGTCATTCAGATAATAATCTGCTTGACTTGGAGAAGGAGACAATCAAGGAAGATGATCGGGCTATTTTGCTGGAGGGAGGCCTCCCTAGATCGGCATCTGCCAAATTTCATAGTTCTGCCATCAAAATGAACTTAATTAGGTTGCTTGCCACATTATATGCAGTATTGTCATGGAGTTTCTTATATATGAATCTCTTAAAAGTTTTTTTCTTAACTTCTGTACCTAATTGTCTTCCAGGTTTATGACTTTGGATGACTCTTTCTTGCTAGAAAACCGAGCAACTTTGAGAGCAATGTAAGTCGTAAACTCTTTAGATAATGAATACATGCTTCTGTTGGTTTTCCTTGCTTTCTCTAGTTTTACCGTACAAATTCTTGTAGGTCTGAGTTTGGGGCAGTCTTGTTGTACTTCTATATCTGTGATCGAACAAATATACTGGGAGAATCTACCAAGGTGCTTATTTCATGTCCATTGGTCATGTGTTTATTTGCCATGATTTCATCTCTGACAGCTTTGCTTGCAATGAAATAATCTGCTCAAGTATATTAATGCTAATCCCTTCTTATTTTACTTTTGGGTTTGATGTTCTCTGGACAGAGCTACAATCGTGACCTCTTTGTTTTCCTATATATTCTTCTCATCATAGTCTCATCAATGACTTCATTGAGGAAACATACTGACAAGTCAGCTTTCACTGGAAAATCCATGCTTTACCTTAACCGGCATCAGACTGAGGAGTGGAAAGGATGGATGCAGGTAATATCTTCTTGATTAAGCTTTTTACTTGTACAGAAATTTTATGAATGCAAAATTCATAAAAGTTCTAAAACTTGTATTGAGCTATGCTTGGTTGACTTCAGAGAACATAATGTACACCTGCACCTTTTCTCTGTTGTACTTATAGATTGGAATTCATTTTTGTAACACCAAATTTGCCTATGATTATCGTGGCATATTTTTTTAGCCATGCTATGTATTTTCATATGGCCACAGGTAGTGTGATTATTCTCACTTCTTTATTAATGTTATTCTGATATCAGACTGACTAGATGAAAATCTGTCCCAAATATTTGATCTTTTATTCTTCTAGTTAGTGTATCCCAATTCTGATAAAAAATTCCCCAAGAAATCGGAAAATTATGTGTGGAATGCAATATGATTTTGCTTTCAATCATTCAAAGAAATCAGATTGGTATTCATTAAAATCCTTAGTCATATGTGGCAATCTGATGTGTTAGTTGGATATTAGAGATTGTTTACACTGCTAGCTCTGTATATAGAATAATTTGCTGCATTTGTTGTGTATAATAAATAGCTCTGCAAAGTCTAAGGCCACATTAACTCTTTATTTTTTTTTTCCTTCTGAAACAGGTCCTATTCTTGATGTACCATTATTTTGCCGCAGCAGAGATATACAATGCAATACGTATCTTTATTGCTGCATATGTTTGGATGACTGGATTTGGCAACTTTTCTTATTATTACATTAGAAAGGATTTTAGCGTAGCTCGCTTTTCTCAGGTCATATCACTGATTCTCTATACCTTATATTATTTCATAATAGCATGTTATATGCCATGTTTCTTTTCTTTCTTTCTTTTCTTTTGGTATACATTTCTTATAAAAATGATTTTAAATGCATGTTACTTGGTGCAGATGATGTGGCGGCTCAATTTCTTTGTGGCATTTTGCTGTATTATCCTTAACAATGACTACATGCTGTATTATATTTGCCCAATGCACACTCTATTCACTTTAATGGTCTATGGAGCGCTTGGTATTTTTAACAAGTATAATGAGAATAGCTCAGTGATGGCTGTGAAGATTCTTTCATGCTTTCTTGTGGTTATCTTGATATGGGAAATCCCTGGAGTTTTTGACTTTCTCTGGAGTCCATTAACTTTCCTATTAGGTTAGTATCTTACATATTTATCTTGTTTTGATTCATAATCATTTGCTTAGTGACCTTCCTGTGTGCACTTTAATGAGATGAGACTCAGAGTTAAAAATGTCGCAGATTTTTTCATTTTTTTTCTCTTTAAACCGAAGATCAGTTATCTTCTGTTTGTTGTTTTTCTATTGTAATAATTTTAATGGCCTTAATTAGTCTCCATTGTTGTTCTGCATGTATATCTCTCTTGTTATTTAATTTTTATGCTTTATTTTTTTGTTGTCAAGAAAGAATTTTTTTCTTCTAGAATTATCCATAATGGAAATTTGGTTAATTTAGCTTGATTAAGTGTCAAGATTCAAGTTCAGTTGGAATATCTTGATTGCTTTCCTGCTTCAGCATGTGCTTAATAGTTATATCTTTATGGCAGGCTATTCTGATCCTGCAAAGCCAGACCTTCCTAGGCTGCATGAGTGGCACTTCAGATCTGGACTTGATCGCTATATATGGATCATTGGGATGATATATGCATATTTTCACCCCAATGTAATTACTTGAACTGTGGTCACATTAAGTATTTCTTCTTGCTACCCCAACAACTAAAATTTCAAAATGTCTTGAGATTTCAGATTGAGAAGTGGATGGAGAAATTGGAGGAATCTGAAACCAAGAAAAAGCTGTCAATCAAAACAGGCATAGTAGCTGTTTCAGTATCTGTGAGTTGCATGACTCTGTCTACACATTATTACCATTAGATTTTTTATAATCTATTTTTCATTCTTTGGTGATGGTTTGATCTCTTTCTTTTTCCTTCCAAGGTTGGTTATTTGTGGTATGAATATATATACAAGCTGGACAAAGTTTCTTACAACAAGTACCACCCCTACACATCATGGATACCCATAACGTATGTATCAAGGATACATGTATATATTTGTGTCTGTGTGCTCTTTCCTTTTTCCCTTTTTAAGAAGCTTATTACAGATGAAGGACATTTAGGGACCTCTATGAATGGTGTGCAGAATATGTGTCCTTAATATTGTCTAATTAACTCTTCCAGCATCTTATTATAATATCTACATTGTGTGATCCAGTGTTTACATTTGCTTGCGGAATTGCACTCAGCAGCTCCGGAGTTTCTCTTCGACTCTCTTTGTGTATGTTATCTTCCCTGTATATATGTTTTTATTGGCAGTGACTTCTCATGGTTTGCCTTTTTTGTTTGAATAACCACGCTAATTTTGCACTAACCCTAATTTGTTTGCTTTAAATCCACAGTTGGCTTGGCAAGATAACTTTGGAGACCTATATTTCACAGTTCCACATCTGGCTGAGGTTTGAGGATTAACTATCTGGTTTCTTTCATTTTTACTTTCTATTTCAATGTTTTTCTCCATTTTCATTCTTACCAGCCTGGATAATTTACTGAATTTGAATCATAGATAGATATCCTTAAATTAGTTTTTATGGGCACCCTCACAAAGCTCAAGACATCACTAAACCAGCAATTGTGCTGTGAAATGCAACAAAGAAATCCAACCATGATATCATTATAGGACTTCACATTGATCCATTTTGGTCGTTACCTTTTTTATAAAGCAATTCTAACAAGGTTGTATGTTTAAACATTGCATGTCATTTAATAATCAAATGCTCATCTTTCCACATACCTTTTTGAGTGATGGACTATGGGCTTCTTTAAGAATCGTGTGATCAATTGCAAGTTTCTTTGGCAACATGTTGATAGTTTTGAAGATGACATGCAATAAGTATAATGTTTGATGGCTTGTGTGAGAAAAGGGTGTAAAGTAGTAGTGTCAAGAAAATGTCATAGTTGGTACTGAATAATTAAATATCTAAATAATTAAAACAAAACAGAGTACATTTTGATAAATACATTTCTGACTAGTTTCACAGTAAGTGACTAGACAAATCTGTGAATATGTTTTTGAATTCAAGAACTTGGGGCTAATGGAATAGCAATTTAAAATACATGAAATATCCATGCAAGAATTACAATTGGGGTTCTGCTTCTGGTCTGTCCTACAAGAGTTTCTTGTATGGGTTTTTATTGGACAAGTAATTTTATTAAAATAAGAGAGCACAAGTTTGTAAATTCAGTACAGAAGATCAACCCTTGTAAACTGAAAATGAAAATAATCAATAAGATAGGGAAGGGAAGGGACATAAATGATTCTTTATGAGATCATTCTTGTGTGCCTAATCTATAACAAACACAATATAATTGTAGTTTGTGGCTTGAGTTAGCAACTTCTATTTTGTTCTTCTTTTCTTCTATTCTGTTGATATGTCTATCATCTTTTTTAGCTCGTTCTCCACATAGGTTCTCTTTTTAAATCATATTGATCTATGTTTAAAGAAACCTCATGCACACTTCAATGGGTAAAGTTTGTGAAGAATTATAAAGATAAAGAATTCATGAATATGCATAATGCACAGAAAAGAAAAACCTTATTTAACACAATGGCAAGTCTCTCTATTCATGAGAAAAAACACTCAGAGGGGAAAGAATTCCTCGAGTTTACAGATATCTATTTTGATAGAGCGAGGTGAAAATGCATTTCTAACTTCCTGTCTTGCATTTGCAGATCGGACATTCCCAATGGACAGCCTAAGTGGCTCCTTTCTTTTATTCCAGAATATCCATTACTGAATTTCATGCTTACAACAGCCATCTATGTCCTAGTAAGTAAACTTGTTCTTGACCACATAATGATATCAGGAATAATGGTAGCAACAAAGACAATATTTATCCTTATGCTGCTATCTTTACTTGCTTCTGCAGGTTTCTCATCGACTTTTTGAATTGACCAATACACTAAAGACAGTTTTCATACCCACAAAAGACAATAAGCGGCTGTTTTACAACTCTGTTGCCGGGGCTGCTATTTCTCTGTGTTTGTACTGTGTTGCCGTCATTCTCCTTCACATCCCTCATTCACCGGTAAGCCCCTCACTTCCATGTTTGAGAATAATCTGGTAGCTTGTGATGATCTAGAATTATGCAGCCAACCGTACAAGATGCTTGATGGCTGTCTATCTGCCGATGGAATTTTGTTACGATCTGGTTATTATTCCGAGTCTCACTTGGATGTTCATTACCTGCATTTGATATTCAATTAACACAAGCTTAAAATACAGGCCTGAAAAATGAAGACCAAAGAGGAGACTACATAGAAGTTTTCTGTTGGATGTACAGAGAGACAAGTAGGGTGAAATAAGGATACTTGGAAGATGCTGCTCAGAGTTTCAGCTCAAGACATTCAACAAAGTTGAAGAAAAACCCCTCCATTTCCATCCTAGACTTGGTATTTGGCCTGGGAATGGAGGCATGACAGGAAGAAGATTCTTTTTCTAATTACACAGATCACCATATATTCTTATCTGTTTTTTGATTTTTTATCCAACGATTAAAGTTGTAGTTCCTGTGACGTAGATTTGCTGTTTTGCAACAAACGAGTTGAGATTCATTTCTAATGCAAATATTTTTATATGTCCTGTTACTTGTCTGGTGCAATTATATTTTCTGAAAAAACAAAATAAATAACAACCTGAAAGCAAGTTACCTCTCTCTTTTCTGTTTAATGTTCTTCAATGGTTAAATTGTAATTAATATTAGGATTTCTTTTTATTATTCTTTAGGTTAAATTGTAATGTAAAATACCCCTTCAATAAAACAAACACCCTAACTAGGAAAAAAAAAAAAACAAAATTCCTGATTTTTCACCCCGAACGCATCATCATCTTCTGTATTCTTCGCTCTAATTAAAAATAAAAAATAAAAAAACCCAAAAAACACTTGGATCGAGTTTGTCGTCTTATTCGACGGTGTTTGCAAAAGACAACGCTCTCTTTGTCTGCAACTTTCGACAACCATACTATTGTGGAAAAGTCAAGAGCTGTTGGCCCATCATTTTTATTGAAAAAAACTTCAGAAATATTCCACTAACCTCTAACCACTCATTTCCAACCTCAAAACTAAATTTAATTCACTCGAGAAATAAATAAATAGAATGAAAAAACTAAAATATATTTTCAGGCCTCCATATAATTTTTCTTACTATTTCATGGTTGTCATCAACGCCAAAAGACTCATCTCTCTAACGAGAACACATCCACACCAAAATTATTAGTTTTTGTGACATGAATGGTATTTGGAGGCATTATCTATGTCCTTCTTTTCTCTCTCCCTCTCTCCCTTGTCAATCTACTTGAATTTAAACATCCCGTGAATAAAGTTGAAGATCAAAATGTATGTGTTCAAAATAATAGAAACTGAAATATAAAATTGATCAAAATTTATCTTCTAAATGCTTTTTAAAAGCCTCGAAATTATAAAATCACCACCATATAAACATTAAGTCCATAATTAATTAAAGATTGAAAAACAAATCTAAATTAGAATGGTATTTTATTGTATTATACTATTTACGATAACTCATTTGCAATACAGATTATATTTAGATATGAGTTCGCGCTACGCCGTGAGATAATATTTTTTTTTATGGAAAAAAATAATGTCTAGGCAATATAACTATATTATAAATAAATAAGAAAAACAAACTAATGAACAAAAATAGTATGAGTCAATAAAAAATGACAATCATAATGAACAAACAAAATTTTTAAAAAGTATCACGATATCTATAAAAAAAAATTAAGAAGTATGTAATTGGATAAGAAAAATAACAAATAAAACCAGTATTGAGTCAATCTGAGGTAGCGTGATAAATATGTAAGTTGGGTAATAAGGACCGAGCCAGCTCATGTTATCACAAAACTTGTGCTCCAAGTTATAAGATTGGGTTAACCCGATAGAAAATAAATTTAAGAAAATCACAAAGTTTTTTTTATTTAAAAAACTAATATTGAAAGATAAAATCAGAAAAAAAAGAATGCCAAGCAACAACAACTTTTCAAACTTGTAACTTGGGTCATTAGATTGGAAATACCATACATGAAAAAATAACGAAACTCAATTCTCAGTTGATCTAACACTAACTGATGAATTATCATTATTACTATTACTATTACTATTATTATTATCATCATTATAATAATAATTATTGTTATTATTATTATTATTATCACTATCACTATTACTACTATTAATAATAAGTAATATAATTACAATTATTATTATTATAATCACCACTATTATTATCCCTATTATTGTTACTACTACTACTACTACTATTATTATTGTTATTATATTTTAACGATGACTATTATTATTGTTGTTGTTGTTATTTTTTATTTAAAATAATATTTGAAATCTTGTAATGCTTGATATTAATAAAAAAAAAAAGAAGAAGGAAAGGACGACTTGCTTTGTAAAAAAAATAAAATTAGTCACCTAATAACTTTGTTTAATTGCAAGATAACCTACAGGTGTATGTCTCCTAGGCGACTTTTGGACGAGTGACAGCCACCCCATGTAATAAAGCAACCCTTCATTTTAACCCTGAGGGGTGTAACTCAATTGGTCAGGCTCTAGGTTTACTCCTTAGAGGTTGCTAGTTCGAGTCTCACAAACCTGAGGGTCATTGGAGGCTTACATGATCATTAACTTCAGGGCCCGTAGAATTAGTCGAGGTACGGGCATGCTGGCCCAGATACCCACGTTAATAATAAAAAAAAAGCAACTCTTCGTTTCGCAAAATAATCAATACTCATCTCACACACATGCAAGAATTCCATATGCTTTGGTTGTCTCTAATATAAGTTGTTTAATCAACCAATTTGTTTAAAAAGAATTGCATATGCTTTGCTTGTTTGTAATATGCTCTCTCTCTCTCTCACACTATCGAGTTGTTTCATAATTGCCTTTTTTTAAAAAAATTTTGTTATTATTTATTTTTTTTGCATTTTTTAATTATATTATTTAAATAACTAATTTAATCAATAACTTGGATTTCAATTTTTTTTCCTTGCCCACGACAGAATGCTGACCATAAATTTAGCAATAAACTATACAAAGTGTTAGAAATATTTGAAGGATAACATAAAAAATGGAACATGGGAAGCATAGTGGAAGACAAATCTCATTTATATAAATATTATTACTCTCCTAAGAGAGGAAGTCTCAATGGACTTGGACTTAGACTTACAATACTCCATACATATATTTATATTAGTCTAGGATAATAGGATAATTCAAAAGACTTAAAAGATAAATACATATTTAATAGTTACATGCATATATACCTAGGAGAACTAAAAGACACTTTGAATGAAGACTTCAAAATTAATTCCAACACTTCCCCTTAATTTTGAAAGTCATACGGTTCTTGAAATTTGAATTTTGATGGAGGATACTCTTACGAAAATTTTCAATATCTTCTTTATTTTTTTGTCATATTACATCTATAATTAATTTTCTAGAATTAACTTCCATCTTCAACTTGCGAAGATCTCTCTTGCATCTTTGTCCCAGCCACTCCTTTCATCATGGCTAGCTAATGACATTCCATGCCATTTCTTCAATTTGTTTTTCTTTAATTATTGTCTTTGTCTGAACATGACTACTCCTAGCCATATTTCTCCTCTTATGGTTGTTGCCACAATTCTCTAGCCAAACATCTCTTTTTAATATCTGGCTTTTCAAGTGACCATTCCATTTATTCAGGCTGCTGCCTTCTTCTTGTCATGGCTCTTTGGCCATTTCTTATCTCTTGTAGGAGGAGTTCTCTTCTCTTCTTCATGTGTGGTCTCTCTTGTACCACATCTTATCTCTTGTGTAAGAAGTTGTTAACTTGCATTAAGCCTCTTACTTAGGCTTTTTTTTTTTAATCTCTTTTTGATGCAATTCAGGTTGTTGCCTTCTTCTTATCATGGCTCTTTGGCCATTTCTCATCTCTTGTAGGAAGAGTTTTTCTCTTCTCTTCTTGATGCAAGGTCCCAATTCTCTTGTTGGGTGCTATCATCATGCACCTCTATGTTTCTTTTTTAGACGTCACTTGTCCATCCACTCTATTTTTGGATTTCACACTATAGTCCCTCTAAAAGCTCACTAGATCGAATTAGCTCTAATACCATGTTAAAAATATATTTGAAGGAGAAAAGGAAAGCATGGGAACATAAGAAGCATGATGGAAGACAAATCTCATTTATATAAATATTATTACTCTCCTAAGAGAGGAAGTCTCAATGGACTTGGACTTAGACTTACAATACTCCATACATATATTTATACTAGTCTAGGATAATTCAAAAGACTTATAAGATAAATATATATTTAATAGTTACATGCATATACCTAGGGGACACTTAGGAGAACTAAAAGACACTTTGAATGAAGATTTCAAATACCAAATTTGTTGGAAAAACAATAACAGAACAGAGAAGGGGTTACTACTCACACAATTTGGTGGAATACAATAAACTAAATAATGGTACTCTCACACCTTTCATTATCAAATCCATATAATATATATAGACATTATAAAATGTCTTTTACAATCTTCAAAGTACTTAATTAATATTAGACTCTTCAATACTTACTCTAGATTCATAGTATCTTTATATTCAAAGTATTTCTAGATTCATAGTATTCTAATATGGATAGTTATTTATTATACTAACTTCAATACAATTAATCTTGGTAAACAAGTTTAATAACTAACATTCTTCCCTCTTAAACTTGTTCCATCCATCTTCATGATTCCAAGCTTTTTCTGTAAATAACAGAAAACATTAGTCTTCGATGACTTTGTAAAAATGTCAGCAAATTGTTCATGTGTTTTGACATGAATTAACTCCACATCACCTTTTTTATATGCTCCTTAATGAAGTGAAATCAAGTATCAATATGTTTTGAATGTTTATGATGAACTGGATTCTTTGCAAGTGCTACAACAGACTTGTTATCAACAAAGATTTGTGTAGCCTTACTCTGTTTTTGCTGCAAATCTTCCATCAATTTTCTTAGCCATATTGCAGGACACATACACGATGCAACAACAATGTATTCTGCTTCACATGTGGATAATACAACAATAAATTATTTCTTTAATGTCCATATGAAAGTTGTTTCTCCTATAAAGAATATAAATTCAATTGTGCTTTTTCTGTCTTCCAAGTTTCCTGCCTAGTCACTGTCACTGTAACCTATAATTTCAAGATTCTATAAGGATGAATAAAACAATTGATAGCTTGCAATTCCTTTAACAAAACGAAAAATTCTCTTTGCTGTCTTCAAATGTGAACTTCTTGGCTTCTCCATATATTTGCTAATCAAGCAAACTCTAAACAGAATGTATGGTCTGGTACATGTTAGATAACACAAGCAACCAACAATAATTTTATAGTATGTAGGATTAATTAAATCTCCTTCTTCTTCTTTAGTTAACTTGGTTTCATATTCAAATGGATTGTCTGCTGGACAACAATCTTTTATAGTAAATTTCTTCAAAACTTTTATTACATACTTGACTTGTGAAATAAAGATTCCATCACTGCACTGCTTCACCTCTAATCTCAGAAAATAGGCCATGAGACCTAAGACTGTCATTTCAAATTCATTCACTGTGGATTGCTTGAAGTCTTGAATCATAGTTGGATCATCCCTTATGAAAAGTATATCATCAACATATAAACAAACAAACATTACTCTGCTTTGTAAACTTTTCTTCACATATAATGCATGTTCATAAAGGCATCTTATGAATCCTTTCTGTGAAAGATAACCATCAATTTTAGAGTTCCATGCTCTTGGTGCTTATTTAAGCCCATAAAGAGCTTTCTTCAATTTGCAAACCTTCTCTTCTTCTTCTTTTACCACAAAGTTAGCTGGTTGTTCTGCATACACTTCCTCTTCAAGGTTGCCGTTCAAGAATGCTGACGTTACATCCATTTGAAATATCTTCTATCTTTTCTAAGTTGCTAAGGAAATCATCAATCTTATTGTTTCCATTCTTGCTACTGAAGCAAAAACATCTTCATAATCAACTCCATATTGTTGCTTGTACCCCTTCGCTACTAATTTGGCTTTATGTTTTTCAATTTCTCCTTCTGCATTCCTCTTTGTCTTGAAGATCCATTTTACTCTTATTGCATTGTATCCTTCGGGAAATGTTGCCAATTCCCATGTATTATTTTTTATGATGGAATTGATCTCTTCCTTCATTGCTTTCTTCCATCTATCTTCTTGATATGCTTCTTCAAATGTAATAGGATCATTTCCTAAAAACAAGCAAAGTATATTAACATCATCAAGATTGATTCTTTCTGTTATATCATAAATCTTTTGTATGCTCTTTTTTTTTCTGCATTACTCATTACTTCCTCTTATCTTGTTGATTCTGGTTCAGTGTAACCATCTTCAACTAACTCCCATAAGTCTTGTGATCTTAGTAGTGCCTTGTATTGAATACACCACAGATCATAGTTTTGTTTAGTAAGACGGGGAATATGAAACTGAGAATTGTTATTGCTGGAAGCTATATCTACTCTCAAGCTCTAATACCAAATTTGTTGGAAAAACAATAACATAACACAAGAGGAGTTACTACTCACACAATCTGGTGGAATACAATATACTAAATAATGGTACTCTCACACCTTTTCTTATCAAATCCATACAATATATATAGATATTATAAAATGTCTTTTACAATCTTTAAAGTACTTAATTAACATTAGACTCTTCAATACTTACTCTAGATTCATAGTAATCTCTATATTCATAGTATTTCTAAATTCATAATATTTTGATGTGGATAGTTATTCATTGTACTAACTTCAATACACTTAATCTTGGTAAACAAGTTTAATAACTAACACAAAGAACCTACTTTCTTTTATATGGGTGATCATTTAATTTGAACTTCACCCCCCCTTAATTCATGGTGTTCCTATTTAATTCCTTTCCTTTCCATTTTACTTTTGATCCATCGATGTTACAGGGATTTCAGTGCAACTAGTTACTTTTTTTTACCCTCCATCTCCTCTGCTTAATTATTACATCTATCACATTTGATGCAGTCGGATCATTATACTATGAACTCAGAAGATTGCAAAACATAATATTTCTTTATGTCACTAGCGAAACCTAACAGCCTCTTACAAGTTACGTTCAAAAGTTTGCATACTGTATGCTGTTGTATTCATGTATCTACTTACTCTCTCGTTTGTGCATCCTAACTAGGGTTCACTGCCTTATGCTCTTTCTTTCTTAACTCATAGAAGTTGACTCCTTTCACATCCAATTCTTCGGTCCTTCTCACCATCTCCTCCACTCTCCTTGTCTTCCTAAATGACATTATAGGCTCGAATTTATATGCAGAGTCAGTGCTTCGGCCATGAATGGATTGTCACTTGGGTTCAATTTGCTCTAAAACAAAAAACATTCAAGGCAATTTCACTACACCATTAAACAGTTTTACCGACGGAATAATTCCGTCGGTGTAAGGCATGAACTCTGTCGGTGAAATTATTACCGACGGTCTCACTGACGGCCTTCGTCCGTCGGTATACTAATCGTCAATAATTTCCCTTTCCGTCGCTAATTTTGTCACAAATAAAAAAACCATCCACCAACGGTTTTACAGACGAATACGCGCGGCAAAAAAAAAATTCCCGCGAGAATATTACCGACGGACTACACTCGTCTGTATTTTCAACGGTAAGTACCGATGGATAGTCCGTCGGTAATAGTTATGGTAAACACTGACAAAAATATTTCGTCGGTAATTATGGCATGGGTGGTAATTGTTTGGCAACTCTCTGTAAAATACCGACGGAAATTATTCGTCGGTACAACTGTCGGTATGTATTTAAAAAATATATATAAAATAATTTATTAATAGTAAAAAAGCTTAATAAACAAATAAAATTAGATTAAACATTACAAATATAAAAATAATGTTAAATAATATTCATCCAAATATTCATTACAAATTTAATGTGTTTAAAAAACAAAATTAAACTAGAATAGCAGCGGAGCTGGAGGAGGAGGAGGAGGAGGAGGAGGAGGCTGGTTGTTCCCGGGACCGCACAGCCAAAAAGAAGTTGCACATGTATCATCACCCATCTTTGATCTCATCTCCATGACCATTTGACGGAGCTAATCATAATTCGTCGAGAGTTGTTGATATTGTTGTTTCAAGGCAATGAACTCCTCAGACTGGGTGCTCGATACTGATGGAGAGCTCCCAACGGTTGAGACACTACGGGCCGACCACAAGTTTTTGGCCGTAGTGTTGGAGAGCCCATAGACCCAATTTTTTTTGGGTCCACCAGACGATCCCACCTCCATCCACAAATCTGGATCGAAATCTGGATGGGTCGAAGGATTGTCCCCATATCTCTCCCTCAACCGGCTATTATAGGTCTCCTGAAATTTTTTTAAAAAATCATCATATTCAATTCAAGAAAATAATAACTTACAAAATAAAATGAATGAACGAACATACCACGAAGTGCTGAGCATGGTTGTCCACGAACTGTTGCACCCCCTTTTGGCGGTCTTGACTCCGCACATGCGTTTCTACAAACAACTCCATTGGACTCGGCTCATGTCCAAGAGACGCAGCCTATAAGGAAAAAATTGGTTGCAAATTTAATATATTATAAGGAATGAAAAATTAATTAACGATATATTTTATTAAAATTAATCTTACCATCCACTTTGCATGTGCGCTGAATGGGATGGATCCGCCAGTGTGCGTGGTCACCGAACCATGAATTTGCTGGTTCCAGTTGTTGGCGCCGGACTGTGAGAACCGCTCTGAGGTCACGTGCTCAATATATCCCGTCTATATTTCCCCAGAGATGAATGGCGATTTGAATTCCTGCTAAACCGCCACCTTATTCCATCCTTCAAGACCGTTATCCCTCACATGTCTTTTTTATTTTTTTGGGTGTCATACCAAAAATCACGCAACCTACTTCCATAGTAAAAATTAAAATTTAGAACATAAAATTATAAAATAAAAATAAATATTATTTTCGAAGTTACTTAGTTGCCGCATGATTCTCCCATACCTCCCTCACAACATTGTTGTTCACCCTATCCCACTCAAAATTTTTCTGTGTATATAAATAATTCATATAAAATAAAAATAGTACAAGATATAAAATTATAAAAATAATTTATTAAAAATAAGCTGGAAATTAAAAGTTAACACCGACCTGAAATTGTTTAAACCATGCATTGATATTAGGTTTCCACTCAGGATGTCTGGAAATCTGGCTCCATTGAAAAAATAGAATCTCCATCGACGATTTAAACGCCAATGTTATAGCCCTTGCAACCTCAATGTTTGTGAACCTGAAATTAAATAAAATTAATAATATTAATTAGTTGTTCATAAATTATGTTATAAGTATATAAAAAAAAACTAAAACCTAAATAAACTTACATTGAGAGGTCATCCTTCCATTGTGCACTGGTACTTGCGGGTGAATTGACCCCGCTGTGAAGGCACACCGCTTCACATTTGTGAAACCGCGCTAGAAGAGGGAGCATCACAAGTTAGCGCAGATTCCTTGCCGTGATCGGCACCTAAGGATACGTCCTCCTCGGCTGCTAGAAGAACTAGTCGCAACCGTCTGTGACGACGTCTTTGTAGATTTCATTCTACGCATCTACACAAATTTATACGAATAGTTACATAATTAACTTCGATTATTTAAAAAAACTTCGGCAGCACCTCCCTTATACTGAAGACTACCCACAATTTTCAAACCTGCAAATCTTTATAATAACCATAAACCAATTGACTCCAGCAACATCATATATACAATCTAACATCTATAGAAATTCAATTATTTTAAAAAATTCGACAGTACCTTCCCTATATTAGAGACTACCCACAGTTTTCATACCTACAAATATTGCAAAATCAACTCTATACAAGCTAACATCTATAGAAATTCACATCTATATATTTTCAACTAAAATCAATACAAATTCATAAATAAAAATTAAAAATAATAAACAGGATTTATGTAGAGAGATAGAAGAGTTTGAACGAGGCAAGGTGTCCTCTTTCATGACTTTGATTTGGATAGCTTTATCTGGGCAGGTTTTCTCTATTGGTTCTGTAGGAGTGGTTTCCGAAGAGATTTTAGAAACTATTTTTTAAAATGTTTTTTACTTAAAATATATTAAAATAATATATATTTTTTATTTTTTAAAAAATTATTTTTAACATTATCATATTAAAAATAATTTAAGATTATAAAAAAAATTTAATTTTAAAATTTTTTTAAAATTTTTTTAAAATACTGTTACAAATGTTCTGAAACGGCTCCTCCAATGTCTCGGTAATTTGAGTTTACCAAAAGTTCGTGTCCTAGCCAACGTGATCTTTTTTCATGACAAAATGAATGATATAAAGGTGATTTGCTTGGTGTTGGGCCGTTGGCTATTCGGGACTTCGTTTCTTACGTCTATCAGCACGATCTTGACAATTAGAAAAAATTTAATTCTCGAAGCAAAGTTAACGAGTAATTATAATAATGTAATTATAAATTTATTATTGAAAAAAAAACAATTGAATTAGGTGGTGTGGGCAAGGTTGTTTTTTTTTACCATGACACAATTATCTTTAATAAATTAAATATAGTTAAATTTGTTATTTTTATTTATTTCACAGTAAAATTACTACTTTAGTCTTAGAATAAAAAAATATATTACCTTTGACTCAAGGGTGTTTTAGTAATTTTATTTATTCAGAACAGTGCAATTATTTTGATGTTTTTATAGACAAAAACAATATAACTCTCTTATAAGAATTTTTTTTTTTATAATTCTACATTGGTCTTGTTGTAATTTTGGAGATTGCTCATGAGTATTATTTTAATTTTGCATTGTACGTGCTAGCATGTGGACAGCATCCACGCCGTTCAAGTGGTGCATGTGGGGGCAATCTAACCACTAAAAGCCTCATTCTAGGGCGACATTTGAAAGATTTCAATGCTCTCTACATGGTGGTGCAACACGTGTACCAAAAATATCTCTAGTTTGATATTATTAACCATTTTTTTTCTTTTCTTCTCTCTTACTGCCTTGAACTTTGCGTCAACCCTTGCAAAATCTCATTGCAACCTCTTCAATTTCTTTTTCCTTCACATTTGATCCATATTCTTTTGATTACTATTTTTATTTTATTTTAGAATAAGTTATAAAATTACAAAAAAAATTTAATTTCACTCATGCTATTTTTTAATATATAAATAATCTATCAAATTATAAATGTTTCTCAATTTCGCCTCTATGATTTTTTTAAACTTTCAAATTCAGTCCTTATTCTTTTAATTGTTATTTATTTTGCCTGGGATCATTTTTATTTTTTTTAAATTTAATCATCGGGTTTTATTTTTATTGAATTTTATCCTCATTTTTTTTGTTGCTATTTTCATTTTCTTTTGCAAGTATTTTGTATTAATATTTTTTCATTAATTTCATCATTTCAAATTAAATTGGTTGAGAATTAAACTTCTTAATTGAATTTAGATCCAGGATTTCATTGGTTGTGAATTTTAGAGATTAGATAAGGTTTATAAGATTCTCCTGAGTTTGCTTGGTTTTTGTATTTTGTTTTTGAAGGTGATGTTTTCTTATTTTGCATCCTTTTTCTTTTGGGTTTTGTTTGATTATTTTTTACGGTTTGCTTTTTATTGAGTTAGCTCTAAATAATGTTTTTTTAATTTCACTCATATTATTTTTTAATCTATAAATAATCTATCAAATTATAAATATTTTTTAATTTCACCCAATGGACTTTCTTATCATTCTTTTCTTTGGGGTGTTATTTTGTTATTTTTTACAATTAATTTTTTTATTGGGTTAGCCCCCTATAAGTTTTCTCAATTTCACCCTCTACCATTTTTAATCTTTAAATAATCTATCAAATTATAAATATATTTTTTAATTTTGTTCCTTATGATTTTTTAATCTTTCAAATTTGGTCCTTATTTTTTAAATTTTTATTTATATTGTATGAGATCATTTTTTAAACTGTTTTTTTTAAATTTCATTAAATCTAATCCTTATTCTTTTTGTTGTTTTTATTTTATTTATGCTTTTGCAGGGTTTTTTATTAATATTTTATCAACGATTTCATCATTTAAAATTAAATTTGTTGAGATTTAACCTTCTTGATTGAACTCAGGTCTAAGATTTCACGAATTTTAGAGATTATATCAGGTTTAGAAGGTTTGTATGAGTTTGCTTTGTTTTTTCTTTCATTTTTTAAGTTGTTGTTTTCTTATTTTTCTTAATTTTTTTTTATTTTTGCTTATTTTTTAATCTAGTGGCCGGCAAATCTAGTGGCAAGTCTAAAAGACCGAAAATAACATGCCTATGAAGTTTTGGTAATGGTTCGGGAATACGGTTAAAATCGTGTTTTTTAAAAATTTAAAATTTATTTTTATTTAAAATTATTTTTTTATGTTTTTGGATTGTTTTAAAGTGTTAATGTGTAAATAATTTTATTTTTTTAATATATTTTTAAATAAAAAATATTTAAAAAAATAACATTCCAAACAAATGTTTCCCAAGAGATGAAGAGAGTGTTTGGCTGTGCGTTTCAACTTGCGTTTTGTCAAATTTAAAATTTTTTTTTTGTTAAAATTGAGTGCGGTTTGTACCTTTTGAATCGTTTTGATGTGCTGATGTTAAAAATAATTTTTAAAAAATAAAAAAAAATCATTGGCATGTATTTTGACACGGAAAGCTATTTGAAAAGCAACCGCTACCACACTGCCAAACAAACTCAAAGTACGAGCTTTCCAAGAAAAACGCACACCATACTTGACGATTAAGAAGATTCCCCACTGCACATTGAATGGGAGACGAGACAGAAGAAAAACTCTGAGAGGCTGCCTCCTGTGCTGCTAACCACTCATCTCACATCACATGAATTTCATAAATGGCCGCCTGCTGCTTTGCTGGTTGTCAAGGGGTTTGGTATATATATCACACCTGTAAAAACACGTAGTTACACGTTTTCAGTGGTGGGGCAAGTATCTTCTTCAATCTTCCGTCACATAATTTTGCTTTTATTTTGAGAGGCACACTGATATTCCTGTGTAGTTCTGTAGCGCCATTAATTTTGTGTTTTTAACCTCGTTTATTTTGAAACTTCTACATGATCAGGTCGGCAGGCTGTCATGATCACCCTCAGAACAGGAATTTAATAAAATGCAGTAAAAACTACCCTGTGGCATAGGAAATCCCAAATTATTCATCTTCTGTGGTCTAATTTGGGGTGAATTTTTAGCAGTTCAGTTTGTTCCTTCGATCTGCTCGGTTTTGGTTGTTTATAAATTAAAACCAAACCATGCAGAACTCAAATTTTCAAAACCAAATTAGTGAAACCGAAATATTTCAATTTGATTATTTGGTTTTTAATTTATCATTTTCTTTTCCACTTGATTGATATTTTGAAAGGAAGTGGTTTTATGTATCATTATATTTTAATAATATAAGGATTGTATCTAATTTACCATATTATATTATATATTTAATTGTATCTAAATGTTTTTTTTATCCGTCATATTTTTATCATAAAAAATATCAAAAAATCATTTTAACCTAAAATCTATAAGGTAAGGTTTCAATATATGATTTATATTATTCTATAAAATACTAAAACCCTTTGATTCTTTAATTGTACTTGGGTTATAAGTAATTTGCTTCAATTTTTAACTTGAAAACTTACTTATTTTTCAACGCTCTGTACTACATTGAAAGCCTTATTCTCATGCTAGGATTTCATCTCCTCGTGCATGATTTTTAACCACTTATTTTTTTTTTATTGTTGTGACTCTTCCATATTAGTAACCAACACATACCCGTTAAGAGAATATCTAGTAAGCCTTCTCAATTGTGGCTAATCTAGAGCTTCTTGAATAATAAGTTTAAGAATAACAATATTATCATCATCATCATTAGCTGGCTTAGGATCATCAATTAATAGCTCATAAGAAAAACCACCATTATTATCATTTTGCAAATTTCTTCCATGACTAAAAGACATCGAAGGTAAATATGGAGTAGATCTTGGATCAAAATTAGTAGGAATAAATTTAGTAGACTCCATTTTTTCTATTCAAAGCCTTTAGTGGTTTGATCTTTAAATAAGATAAAATCTCTACATCTAATAATTGTACTCTCTTTATGAACCCGTAACCTATAACCAAACTCATCATCTCCAAAACCTTGGAAAACACATTGCTTTGTCTTGTTGTCAAACTTATACCTCCCATCTCTAAAACCATGTACAAATGCCTTGCAACCAAATACTTTTAAGTACACATAAAAAACATCTTTTTGTTTCCATACTCTATCTGTAACATCAAAGTCAATAGGAACTGATGGAGGAAGGTTGATAATAGAAACTGTAGTTTTCATTGTCTCACTCCAAAAAGAATTTAGATAGCTTTGCATGAGAAAACATACATCTAATTATTTTAACAATTGTTCTATTCATTCTCTTAGCCATTCCATTCTGTAGTGAAGTCTTTTGATTTTTCTTCTCCAGCTTAATACCATGTTCCCTACGATACTTTTAAAAAATTCCCCTATATTCACCATCATTGTTAGATCAAACACAATTTACGAGTGGTTCATAAGGGCCCAGACACGACACTTCCCCATATTGTGAAACCACTACTTACTTTAGCCCACTCATCACTTAAGGCGGCGTTAGTTAGGGGTGGGTACACTGATTCGTTATTGGATAGCGGTGAAGGTGCTGATGAGATGATGAACCAGATAGGGAAGAGGCCCCTTTTCATGTGCCCTAAAAGACTTTCTAAGAGCCATTAAAAAAAGCCAAAAAAGAAGTAAAGGCAAAATAGAAACGCACTTTTTTAGACCCGAGGAATGGCAATCTCGTTTCGGCCTGGCCTTGTCTCTTCTCTCTGAAGGCTCCTTTGACTCTAGTATGAAAATCATTATAGACATCAAGTACTTGATCTTTGGATTTTTAAACAACTAGCCCAAAGTTTCCTGAAATGATCATTAATAAAACTAACAAAGTATAAAGAAACTCCAAGAGACTCATTAGTCATAGAGAAAATCAATATGAACTGAATTGACAATATGTGATCTTCTATATGAAAGTGATATTTGAAATGAAACTCTATGTTGTTTTTAAGCTAAATAATTAGTGCAAGTGTTTAGGTTCATACATTTTAATGAAATGTAGTTCTTCTTGAAAAGAATGCCAAGGCATTTATCACTCAATTGTCCAAACCATTTATGTTATAAATTGGTGGAGACATTTTCAATTGCATTTACCTTCCCCGTAACCTCCTTGACTTGTGACATGTAGAGACCAATCTTCTTCCTTTTAGCAACAATCAAAGAACTTTTGGAGAGCTTCCATTTACCATCTCTAAAATAATTGTGATAGCTTTTTTCATCAAGTGTACTCATGGAGATCAAGTGGGAGCATATCAAGTACATGCTTAATATCTTTAAGTTGCAACTTGCACACAAAATTGGTTTCTAACCAAATATCTCTAATGCCTATAAAGCTAGTCCTCTATTGGTTTATTATCCTAACTTGATCAAAGTCACCAACAATATAGAATGTGAAAAAATCTCATAGCATTATAACATGGTAAGAAACAGTTGAATCTGCAACCTAAGTAGTATCATGACATGCAAGATTAACATAATCATTATCACAAACAATGGAAACATCACCATTGAAAACAACTATAGTTGTACCATTTTCTTCATTCTTATCTTTGCCTTTACCTTTTTTATATATTTTGTACTTTCTACAATCCTTTTGAATATGTTCAAGCTTGTCACATTAATAACCCTTAATTCCATCCCTTGAATGAGATCTCTCTCTAGGCTTTTATTTTCCTTCTCAGTCATCATATTCTCTATCTTGCTTGCCATGATAAAATTTGTTTGCTTTCTCCCCTAACATTTTATAATAGGTACATGAGACTTATAAGTGCATATCCATTTCCTTCTTTTTTTCTTCATTGGAAATATTGCCCTTTACTATCTTTAAAGTGAGCTTTATATTCAAAGTAGAATTGCTACATGACACCACCAAAATTTCTTAACTATCAGGCAATGAACTTAATAGGATTAGTACTTGTATCTCATCATTAACTCAAGATTCATCAATTGACATTTGACTCAATAACCATTGAAAGTTATTTAACATCTTCACCATCTTTATATTTTAAATTCACAAGGTCTCTAATCGCAAAAGGCTTGTTTTGTGTACTTTTTTTAGCAAAGGTTTCTTCAATATCTTCCACACTTGTAATCCAACAATGACTTTATAGGCATGCTCTGCTCTTAAGAAGACTCATACTTTAAATATCATATAGCAACTGGGAGAGCAATGTCTTAGGCTGCAGTTTCAGTGACGGATGTAGAGTAGCTATTCTCAAACATTTTTGGAGACTTTTTTTATATAGATCTTCAATTTGGTTGGGATGGGTCCACAATATTCTACTCAGAGGTAGATCTTTATGGCATGTTAAGCCCCCTTCAATGTCCTCTTGGTCATGAAGAAAGATTCTTCACAACAGAGATTGGTGTAGAGGGAAGTTTGTTTCATGTATTTGTGATGAGACTATTACTTCTATGTGGTTAGACTATTAATTTCTACATGGGCAATGGTTTTGTGACCTCTTGCTTTAGAGTTGCTAACATCTACTAGGCTCCCTAGAATGCTAAGTTCTCAAACATCATTGAAAAGGGTACTTGAGCCTTTCCATTAGGTAGTTCGGAGCTTCAGCCTATTTAAGACTCATTTCACATTCACCCTAAGAGTGCTTTACCAAACCATTATGTTTGGAAAGGTCATTCTCTAGGGAGGTTTTCCATTGACTCGGTATAAGGGGTTCCTAGAGAATCCAGACCTACATGCTCTATGCACCATCTACTTTGGTTTTGAGGATTCATCTCAAGGCATTCATTTATCATTTAGCTTGTTTCTATGGGTTGTCTTCATACCATGGACAGACTACATACTTTTCAGATCATTCCTTCTTCGATATGTATTCTTTGTGGGTTGCAGGTGGAGACACAAGACCATTTGTTTTGTCAATGCCCTATTTTTGCTACAATTTAGGGTGCTATCACGAGCAAGACCCTTCTAGGTTGGTCTTCTACGACATGATGACCTCTGCTTCAATGGGCATACACACACTTGAGAAAAGAAAAAGAAGTTCATGCATCTTCTTGCTCAGTTAGCCCTCTCAATCACAATTTACTTCATCTAGTATGAGAGGAATAATTGAGTCTTTCATTAGTTTTATCAATCTCATCATGATGTTTGAGATGAGATTTCTGAACTGGTTTGGTCCCGGTTGATTAAGCTAGAACCAATGTATCATATTTCAGCTGCACTCAAATCCATTTGGCACTTTTTATAGTCATTAGGTATCATTGCTCTTATTGCTTTTTAAGTTCTGCTTACCGCTTATACTTATCTATAGAATCAGTCGACTCGTTTTGTGATTTTCAGGAATCAGTCGATCATTTCCTAGGTTTCTATTTAAACCACTGATTGACTAGTTAACCAGTTGTTTATCTTGGCAATTTACTTTCGCACTCTTGAGCTTCATTTAGCTTTTGCCCTTTCGGGATGCTTTTGATACTTTTGATAATTTTGACCGAGTAACAAGTCTTTGTACTTCTTGAAATATATCCATCATACTTTTATACCTTTTTTTTAACTTTTAATACAATTACTTTTATATATAAAACAACTCTTCCTGGACTTGGATGCTATCCGAACGACACATTCTTATTTATTTTCCTGTGACACAAATGAAGCACCCTAATCCTGTGTGGTTACGTAGTTCCACGTATAGCAGCAGCAGCAGGAGTATTGTTATTTTTATCATCTACGCAATTATAATTCGACACTTGCCGGCAGCCTGGAATCACCTCTGAAACAGAGGTTTTAACAATACTCTGCTTAAACTGCCTAGTAGCATCAAAGACAAGCAACAAAAATACAAATTTACACAGGCTCGAAAATATTTTTATTTTTTATTGCATATCCTTATTATCGACTAAAAAAATGAGAACTCTTCTCGCTTTAAATCTCAACAAGCCTTTCTTCTTAGCTTGCTCAATTGGGAATTTAGTTTTGCCATGGGAGAAGCTCAGGAAGTGCAGCTCCAAGTCATGGGTAAGGAAGCTTTTACCTGACTCCTATTGTCCTTCCTTCCAGTCCTAAACTTTACAGAAAGAAACACTGCTGATTGCTTGTATGAATTCAGTACAAATGGTTATTGAACATAGTTTTTATCCTCATCCCTCATCACCTAAAGATAGCTAGGATATATTATTTGAATATTTTGTTTAGATTGAAAAGGGTTTGATATTTAGGATTCCAAGTACACGATTTTCATTTCTCGAGATGTTATTAGCTCTAGTACATTCAAAAATTTGATAAACAGGAATGGCAATTCTGTACCATTTCCAATTCATTCCAAAGCATATATACATACAATCTATGCTTTTCAGTCTGAAAGAGCAAACTGAAGTGGGAAGAAAACAGCTTCAAATACTGGTTTGTGTACTCCGCATGCTCATGGATTCCTCAGGATATTAGAAACTCAAGTGGCCCATTATTGGATGATGAGTTTATAATTGATTATGCTCTGTACTAAACCAATTTACTAGTAGACTAGAACGTAAATATGCTGAATTACTCTACATTTATGTATCCTTTCCAGGGAAAGAAGCCAAAGAGGCAAGACTACCTAGGCATGAAAATGAGACCAACCAGCCAACAATACCTCAAAAGAGAAACTCTAAGTGGTGGCTCCTAATGGCCTTCTATTCACTTCTTCTTCTTGCTGGCCAGTCAGTGGCCGTTCTCTTGGGAAGATTATATTTCGAAAAGGGTGGGAATAGTAGCTGGATGGGAGCACTTGTGCAGCCTGCTGGATTTCCCATTCTCCTTCCCTTTTACTTGTCACAACCAAAAAGTCCTTCCACAAGCAACTTTGAAACAAACTTGCCTTCTAATTTAGTCCTTGCTGCAATTTATATTTCAAGTGGCTTATTTCTAGCCATAGTTAGTATGTTGCATTCACTTGGTCTCAAATACCTTCCAGTGTCTACTTATTCTCTTGTTTGTGCATCCCAATTGGGCTTCAATGCTTTGTTCTCTTTCTTCCTCAACTCCCTTAAGCTCACTCCTTTCATAATCAATTCTTTAGTACTTCTCACCATCTCCTCCATCCTCCTTGTATTCCAAGACGACTCCGCAGAATCTAAACAAGTCTACAGAAGAAAGTACGCACTAGGATTTATATGCACTGTTGGTGCTTCTGCTGGATATGGATTGCTGCTTTCTTTAACCCAATTTGCCTTTAAGAAGGTTCTAAAGCAGGAAACCTTCAAGGTGGTTTTGGATATGACAATCTATCCATCACTAGCTTGTACCATTGCTGTCCTAGTGGGACTTTTTGCTAGCGGGGAATGGAAGGGCTTAGGGAAAGAGATGGAAGGTTTTAAACTTGGAGAAGTATCCTACTGCATGACTTTAATTTGGACAGCAATATCCTGGCAGCTTTTCTCTATTGGTTGTGTAGGATTGATTTTCGAGGTGTCCTCAGTCTTCTCCAATGTCATCAGTACTTTTGGTTTGCCTGTAGTTCCTGTGCTGGCCGTTTTCTGTTTTGGTGACAAAATGGATGTTATCAAGGCTATTGCCATGGTGTTGGCTATATGGGGCTTTCTTTCATATGTCTATCAGCACTATCTTGATGACCGCAAGCTCAAGAAACAAAATAGCAATGCCGCCGCTACTGAAATGTTAATCACTGGATGAGGATTTCCATGCACACTTATGTTTCATATACAGTGAATGAAATTCCTATTTCTCAGATTGAAGGGGTTAATAAATAATTGGAAGAATTGAAATTTTTTTAATGATAATCCTCCAAGAGTGATTGTCAATTCATAATTGAATTTACACTCCTTGTATGCCGTTTCTTCTATCAATAAGGAGTGAAGATCACTTCAGCCCTCGCACTATAATTTATTTATTTATTTATTTGTTATTTCAACCCCTATCCAACTCTAGTACAAACCAAACCCTGCATTAAGAGCTGGTTTAGGAGTGTAATACAGTATGGTTAAAGCTGATTAATTAATATACACTATAATTTTATATGAATTCTTTTTCTTTTTCTTTTTTGAAATCTTAATTAAAAAATATAATTTATAATTTTTTTAAATTTTATTTTTTAAAATAATAAAAATAAAAGCTACTATAATATTAAATGCACACTGAAAAAGCTGCGACATGTTAGCCCTTCCATTACCCAATTCCCCCAAGGACAAAGCATTCTTGTGTCAAACCAACCACACGAGTACATGAAATGATTCATCGTAGGACTTGGACTTGTTTTAGTTGCAGCTATACCCGACCAATTGAACCGTGTCAAAGGTGGTTGAAACAGATAGCAATAAGTTAAAATAAGATGTTTGTATTTTACTTTTTTTAAAAAAAAAATTAATATAGATGTTTGGGTTAGCTTACGTGTGTCTCAACTAATCATATGAGCCCTGAAGTTAATGACTATGTAAGCCTTCAATGACCATCATATTAACAATCATGTGGTTCAAACCTAAAATCATAAAAAAAAAAAAAAATTAATTTTAAATTTTTATTACTGGATTACCTATTAGATGATTATTTGTATTTAAATTTTAGTGTATGGCAGATGGATGGAAGTGACAGAATGTGTTTTATAATAATAATAATAATAATAATAATAATAATAATATTGAAAATTGCCACAGTGGATCGTTAATTCATAAATAGGAGGCATGGGAGAAATGTAGGTTCGAGTGACATTACATACATATATGTTAGTAAACTTAGGTAAGGAAACAAATAAAAAGGTGGTTTAGATACATAAAAATATTGTTTTAAGTCATCCGGAGTGATAATATTTTTAAAATACAATTAAGTTTTTTAAACCTTTAAAATAATAATAAAAAACTAAAAAAAAATACAGTTTTTATATATATTTTTTTTCTATATAATAACAAGTTTATATGAATTTTAAAATATTAATATGAAATTATACAATATAACTATTAATAAGATAATTATATTTTAAATTAAATTGAATGACTGCTATTCAATTTTATCTTAATAATCATAAAAGTCAAAATTAATTATAAAAATTAAAAAAAAAATAATCCTGTTAACCTATTAAATTTCAAGTTTCATCTTTTAACATATAAATATCTATATTATATCATTAAAAAGCTCATTAGAAAATAGTTCATTCACTATGGATTTTCACTTCATAACACATGATAAAAATTCATATTTATAAACATTTAGGAAATTGTTTTTCTCTAATGTGCGATATAAATTAATTTTTTCTTTATTCATTTTAACACTAGGCCAATAATATATATCTTGTCTTGCAATCAATGATATTTAAAACTGTACGCCGACCAGTCCATAAGATATCTTGTCTTGTCTTGTCTTGCATTCAAGAAATGTTAATGGAGTTTCTACTGACATTAAATATCTTATCTTGTTCTGAAAATGTTAAAATGCAGGGATACTGCTTCCTCTCTCTCTTTCTTTTTTTCACAAAAAGAGATTTTAACCTAAAACGACCCTGAGAGGCCAGGAATAGTGTCGTTTAAGGTACAAAATTATTACCACACTGCTTGTAGTTTTATTTAAACTGACAAAGAAATGGCAGGTCTAGCATATTGCTCGTAGTCATTTTGTAATTTACAATTAAATAAAAAATAATTAATTGAAGTATATGGTAACAATGTTTTAAAATCAAACAAATGGATTTAATTTCGAGTAAAACCTTTTCTCCAACAAATAAATTAACGCATATGCATGGTTCATATATTCATTGGATTGAGTAATTGTTGTAGAACGGTGAACAAATTTATTTATTTACAGTAATAGAAAAATTATATTGAAAAAAAAAATAACTTATTAAACAAGTTTATTGCATAAATTGCAATCCTATAAAATAGCTGCTATTCTCTCTGTTTTTTTTTTTCCAGAAATGAACGGAATGCAATTTAAAAATATAATAATGCAAATGTAAAGATGTACATTTCTTTTCATGATATAAATTTGATTAAATAACCTTATCCCTTCTAACCTCTTCTTCCATAAGAAATCATGTCACCAAAATTAATGTATTCAATTAGGAGAAAAAACGATGATCCTCCCGTTCATTAGTAATTTTTCACCAAAAGTACTTTTTTAATTAAACAATTTCCTCCTCGTTTTAGGGAATTCATAAAAAAAATCATTTTGTCATCGAATTTTCATTTCGGTGACAATTTTCCCGGAATCCGTCATAAAATCATGACTTTGTGACTGAAAAACAATCGGCCTAAAAACATATATGGTGCGTTTGTGATCAAATTTGGTAAAAAAAAACAATTGTGATCGAGTTTGCAATCACCAATTATTATTATTTTTTTAATTTCTTGGTAGGAACTAATGATTGAATTCCGGCCAGTCACAACCAGGTCAAAAAATGATAAAATTTAATTTGCTGGAAATGATTAATATTCATAAAATTAATAAAAGGAATAGAGGGCTGTGAATAGATTATAAATGAAAGAAATAAAATTTAAAAAAATGGTGTAAATTTGTTAGAAGAAAAAAGAGGAAAGTTGGTTTTTAAAAAAAATTTACATAGTTTATGATAAATTTGTGACCTAATGTTTTAGTCACAAAATGTCACAAATGAAAAATAAACTCGAAAAAAAAGAAAAAAAAACATTCATTATTGAAATTTATGATGGAATGATTTGCTACTTACTATATGGTCATAAATCAGTTAAAAACAATAAAAGAGCTTAACAAAAAGTGCGACTGAATGATGAAATAACTTTCAATCACAAATTTCAATGATAAAAAATATGTTTTTTTGGGTGATTTTCTCAGATGAAGTCAAGAGCATTTCAAGCTGTATTGGGTTTATCAAGTGTTGCATCTTAGACTATAGTGATCTTGTTGGGGTTGGTGTTTCTCAAAACACAAGTTCCTTGTTGGAACAGGTCCTTTGATATTTAAGTTAATAGAAAGGAAAAGTAATATAAATGAATATAAAATAGATTAAAGTTGTAGGGAGTTTTTATATGGTGAATGTTGTGTGTTTCTATCTAAAACTTGTTCAATTTTTAAATTCTACTTTGAATGGTATATGATTTCTTACATGGTAAACAAGGTACTTATAGACCTAGATCACGTTAACTTAACTCTAAAGCATGGAGAGTAGTGTACCTCAATGTATAAAGTCGCAAGCATGTAGAGAATAGAGTGGTAGAGGTTGTTGCTAGCCATGTATTGAAAATTTTATGTGCATAGTGCAACACTAATATCTTGAGAATAAATATATTAAGGTATGTGCATTGTGTGAGGGTAAAGAGAGAGAGAGGATATGTGTCAGAGAGAGGAAAAGTATGTGGAAGAGGGAATGTGCATATGAAAAAGAATGTATGTGTGTTAGAGAGGAGAAAATGTGTGGGGAAGAGAAGGTATATGTGAGAGAAAGGAGATGTATAGATAGAGATAGGGAGAGGGATAGGGAGAGGGAAAGGAAAAGGGAGGAGATAAAAGAAAGAGTACAACTTATTTGCCTGACCTAAATGGCTAGCTGTTTAGGCTCGCCTAAATAGCCATTTTTTAATGTTTTTTATGCTCCATCATTTTTTCCGGTCTTTTAAACAATCATGTTTCAAAGCTTTAACCAGTATAAGCAAAGAGAGAGAAAAATATGCATGTCATGGTACCTTCTTGTGATTTTGTTAATGTGCTTGCAAGAGATATGATAGTTTGATCAGTTTGTCTATTTCTCTTAGAATAGAGAACATTATTATATATTATTTAGAAAGTCGATAACGCTTTGTGATCATGAAATAAGTGTTAAAGAATTGTATAGGGAGATATTGCACGGAGACGTGGAGATATGAAAAATTTGTTTGGAGACAGGAAGGTCATGCGTGAAGATTTTATTGGAGACAAAGAAACATGTTTGGAGGCTTGGATAATTCAATGGAAATATCCCCGTAGATATTTTATTTGATACATGAAGAATTCAATGGAGAAATAAAGAAACACTACTGCTTTTATTTATAAAGTTCAAAAGATAGTGAAGATATAATTTTTAAAATTATCTGATCTCGAGTAAAGCATTGTAGGGATATTTTCCTAGTTTGGGTTGCATGTATTTCCTTATAAATCATAAGAGGTATCCTTCAAAGATCAATCTTTCTATCCTTTTTTTTTTTCACGGCGTGTCATTCCTCAATATCATGACTGTTATAACGGTAAAAATAGCATAACTTGTTAGGGTTTTTTGTGTTCATGCCACTTTTAAAAAGTGGTGCTTATTGTAAAAAATCATTTTCCTGAATGGCAGCCTATACCTCAACATATGTAGTAGTAAGATAGGTGGTCATGAACTTAAAGAAAGTCAGGTGATCATGAATGGATCCATTTATGCTCTTTTTAGATGTCTTGGTAGGATATTTATGGCATTAAAGATTCTATTATATGGAAACAAAAACATCATGTCTAGTCATGTTTGATTATTTTACTTAAATATGGTTCTTCATTTTCTATTTCACGTTGAGAAGAGTTCTCTATGTTGAGCATTTTCTTGTTAAACCTTTAGGGATATGCTATAGTGTTCTCTTCTTCCTGTTATGTGATGGTGAAGAACTAAGTAGTATTCTTTTTAGCTAGTATGCTTATAATAAAACAAGAGATGAGCTTAACATAACATAGAGATTATAAAGGCCAAGAATGGAGCCAAATTAAAAGTCATGATACCACACTCGAGTAAATCTACATAATGCTATTGGAAAAATTTTGCATATAGCATCATTCTTTTACATTATAAAATTTAGAATGCTTCTCGCATTTTGTATGTTCTTTTTAGTATTTGTATTTCCTATTAAAAGAGTAGAAGAGTGTAAAGCTATTGTTGGATAACTATAACATCATCATTAAGCATTTGCACTTAGTAGGGGAGTTGTCTCTATGAATTCTGGTGTACTTGTAATGGATCTACGTGTTGTATTTCTTATTGAGGGAGTGGAAGAGTGTGAAAGTGTTGTTGGATAACTATAACATCATCATTAATCATTTGTACTTGATCAGAGAGTTGACTCTTTTGGCTTGATGTTTCCTATAACTCAAGTCTCCTATCAAAACAAAACACCCTCAAAGAGTAGGGGGTAGGGAGGTATGGGTGATGTTGCGTTTACCAATAATGATTTAGGGTTTTTATAAAATCTGCATTTTATACCTTTTTTATATAATTGGTTCAATCAGTTTTGGTTAAACTGGTCTGATTCAATCGGTTTTAGATTTTTGAAATTGAAACCAAATCAAATTGAATTTTTTTATTTGTTTTTTAATATGTTTTTTCTTTTTCTTGTTCAATTTTCTTGGTTTTTTTTCTCTTTAGTTTTCTTAGTTTTCTTAGATTTTTCAATTGCTTGGTTATTTTGAACACCCCTAAAAATAAAGAATATTAAGGAATTTTATAACCTCAGAAGGTTGGCATGGTGGCTCATAAGATTCGCTCTCTTGCATAGATCTTCGTTTTAGGACATCCTTATTGTTAACCCAAAAAAAAAATTTATAATCTCCTAAGCTTTTTATTTAGTCCCAAATCCAATCAAAATACTTTATTATATTTTTTAGTTCTCACAATTTGATTTAATTTTATTGTAGGAACAAGTTTATGGTAAGAATAAAATGTTTTCATGGTTTATGTATATTGTATTATACATTATCTAGATTATGAAAGAGTTAATCTTTTAAAAAATTCAATAGAATTTACTAAATCTTTTAAAAATTAAATTAAAAATAAAAAAAAAACAAAAGAGGGTTTGTGTGTTCCTAGTAGCTATGAACCGTTCAAAAATAGATGTTTAAAATAAAGCCATAAAAGATATGTTATTTTGTGTTTATATATATATATATATATATATATATATATATATATATATATATATTGTTTAAATATTTGTTTTGCAAAACGGTATCATTCTCGCTTAGTTGGGGGTGTATTATTGATAATGAGAAATGTTAAGCCTCTAACAAGTGAATTAGTTGCTCAATTGACAATAATCAAGTGGTAAGGAATCAACTAGGAGAAGAAGAGATTTTTAGTTCGACTTCTACCATTTATTTTTCTCAACTCACATGTAAGTGTGTGATCATTGAGAATTTTGAATTGGTGGATTCTTTTCCGTGATTTGGTTCTTGAAAGTGATCATTCACTTGCGGATCGCGTTTAGGAATATATCTATGATATCCAAAAAAAAAAAAAAATGTTAAGCCTCCAATTATTTTAGTGTTTTAAATCGGAAATAGTTATCTTGTTTTTTTAATTCTCAGAGACATAAGTGACCAAAATTAGAAAAATAAAATGGTGCTTGTTAAGTTTTCTCGATCATTTGCATATCATTATCTATGTAAATTTTTTTACAGTTTCATACAAATTGATCACTTCATCTATAATATTATACATCAACATTGCAAATTGCAAGCAAATCATATTTCTGGGATATTTTGCTAATTTTTCTCTAAATGTAGATAAAATAATAAATAAAAAACATTTTAAGAGTGAGAAATCTAATATAATACATCATAAAACACATGAGGACGACTAGTTTATACCTAAAACTAAATGTGTGGTTTTATGTAAAAGGTAATAATTAATAATATTTTTTTATTTTTTAAAATTTATTTTCGAAATTAGTATATTAAATGTTTTGAAAATACTAAAAAAAAATTAATTTGAAAAAAAATTAATTTTTTTTAAAATACTTAAAAAAACGTGAAATTAAACAGAACCTAATATCTACGGGTTCTTTATTATTAATTGTTAAAATACAAAATGAAATACAGTTAGAGCCACACATAGGCCAACTCTTTTATTAATTAATCTACTCTTATACGGTACTCATGCCAAGAAATTCATTTGATTTGTATTTATGACCTTTTGCTTTGACAATGAGCCAACCTTAATCAATTAAAAAAAGGATAGCTTTCCAGGGACTAGTCTAAAACCGACGTGGAATTTAGTTTCAATTAATAAATTAAAAACATAATATTGTCAGCAGCAGTGATCTTCTCTCCATATCTTATCCTCAAGTATTGAGACTCGCATAAAAAAATATATCAAGGTTGAGTTTTAGACGTGAAATCTATAAAAAAAAAAAAATTAATTTTTATGGTTGAGTTTTGTGTATAATTGGGTTGTATCCAACCACAACTTTAACTATAAAAACTAAAACAAATACTCTCCACCGTTTGGGAACGCGTGTAAACTGCGTTCCCAAAAATTCAAAAGTTTTTTTGTTAAAATTTAATTTTTTTTATATAATTTGAATCGTTTTAATATATTAATTTTAAAAATAATTTTTAGAAATAAAAAATATTATTTTAATACATTTTAAAAATTAACCCAGACGTCACTCCCAGACAGAGTGAAATCAAGAATTAACTTAGACATGTTTCTGCATTTGTTTACCTCAAAAAACAATGTCTCTGCATTTAGAACAAGATGATAAACATTATTTATTGGGAAAAAAAAACAGTTTGGCTATGAAAATATAAAGACGTGAACTGTTTGGTTTTGTGGTTGGGAAGTTTTTTTAATAAAAGTTTTATATATTTTTTTAAATTAATTTTTTGATATTTTTAAATAATTTTGATGTATTAATATTAAAAATAAAAAAATATTATTTTAATATATGTTTTTTAAAAAAAGTATCTTTAAAAAAATCATTACCAAAACTGGCGGCCTAACAATCATTACCAAAACTGGCGGCCTAACTAAGCATCCTTGACTAGTATTCGTCGACGATGGGACACAACAGATCAACAAGTGGCCGGGTGGGTGGGTATTATTTTTTTTCTTCTTTCAAATCAAATTAAAAGCATGCATGATGCATGCATGCATCCACATCGGGACCATTAATTTTGGCCTGAATGTCTGACAAAACAAGCAGTTGACTTGGTCGTAGGTAGTAGTAGAAGGCGATCATTTCCTATCATAGAGGATCAGTTCCAAAATAATCGCATCCTCAGGCCTGTCTGTCAGCATGGAGACTGGAAACTCATCTTCAGCCACAACTTGACAAGTATCGTTTATAAAATCAGTAAATTAAATTGATTTAAAACACTAAAAAATATTAATTTAAAATATAAAAAATAAAAAAATTTAAATTTTTAAAAAATATTTTTGAAATATAAAAACAAACTGAAGTATTTTTAGATTGTATAGTTAGTATTGTTAATGCGGTTAATTTTTTAAAATAATTTTAAATAAAAAATCAAATTTTATCCCGCTTCCATTCAGAATGCAATACAGAACTGAAAAAAAAAACTAGAAAGGCTCGTGAGTCCCATCAGCAGCTAACATCAAAGAATGCTAAACGGAGATCCATACACGTCTCAGTCTCACTTCCCGCAAAACCCATCTCTCTTGTGTATCTTCTTAATTGGCTGTCTTCTTGTCTTCTAGCACGTTAAATTAATCTGACAAATACTCGAGGTAAATCTTGTCAGAACTCCAACTTTTACGCAAATAGTTGGTGTCTGAATATTATGGCTTGCTTCGGTAAAGAACAAAAACCATATTCCATTTTATTTCCAAATTCTATTTGTTATATTCAGTTCAATTTCTTACCGAAGTAAACAAGAAGACCGTTTATATTTATTTATTTATTTTTCATTTGTTTTGCAAGAATACCACCGAGCTTCCCATTAATCTAAAACCGCATCATTTTCCCTTGTAAAACACTAATTAAGAAGATCAATGCATACTGATAATATGTAATTTGAATTTTGAAGGGATTTGAAACAGGAAAAAAAAAGAAGAAGAAAAGAACATATTGTACGTAGGAAAAATAAGTGAAGGTTGCTATATATGTTGAAGCAAGTGAAAGCCATATATATATGCAGCGAAAATGATATGTGCATGCTCAAGTTGCCACTGATTTGGTTTTTCCAGCTGAGCCTAATATAAATGCCCAAATTAGTATCTTTCCTATACTTAATTTATTTGGGACAAGAAATATGCTTGTCGTGATAAATCAACGCATTTTGGGTGTCAAGAGGGCTCGTCAGAACATCTCTTGAAAAGTGTGAATTTGTTGAAGCAATCAATCCGCGGAGATGCAGAGTAGACCTTGCCGTGAGAAAAATGGATTTGAAAAATAATTAAATTGCATTGGGATGCTGCTGGGGGGCATCCACGGCGAGTTTTAAGACGAAAAATGAAGAAAAAGAGTACCTTCTAATACTAATATTGAGGTAATATTTGAGAAATTTAAATAACTGGTTTGCTCAGAAATCCAAGGCTAAGGATGGAGGGTTGGCTATACAAAACGAAGATAACAATTATCTAATACATTGCATTGCGTATAAGTCAAAACCTGTAGGGTAAGATAGTAAAAAAGAAAAGGAAAGGGAGTCACTCAAGTGTTTTTTTTTGTACATGTTATACGTGGATTAAATATAATGCATGCAAAAGATGGTAACATATAACTTGCATAATAATAAACATTAATTCCATATAAAAAATATATATAAATGAGATATAAGAGTAATGCTTACAGATATTCAAATATTTTTGTTTAATGAAAATCTAAACACAAAAAAATATATTTACGCAAGACGATAAACAACCCAACAAATTAGAAATACAACTCGAAAGGTTATGCTTGGAGCACCATTGAACTAGCAAATTTAGGCAAGCATTTCGCATCAAAAGATAGATAAAAAGATAATAGCAATAATCAAATAGCTTATATAAAGGCATATTCAATTTATTTGTCTATGATATAATTCTAAAAGACCCAATGTTGATATGATAGATGATCATGAAATCAATTATTGACTAATTAACTAATCAATCACTAATCTTCTAATCAATTATGTTATCTAATATTGATCATTTCTTCTTTTCAATGAGAAGAAACTACAACTAGGATTTAAATAGTTTATAAAACCTATTCTAAACAAATGAAAACTAAACTAGCATAAATTATAAAAATATAAGGAATGAATTATTTGAAATGAAAGAAAATAAAAAAATTTAATTTTGTCAATTTGAATGAAATAAATGGACAACAATTTTTTTTAAATAAAAACTTAAATAATTTATTCAAGTTAAATAAATAAAAATGAACCAATGATGGTTCTAAATCAATTTTGAAAATCAATCATCACAAAATGAATTAAATCAACAAGTTTTTTTTTTCTCTTAAAAATATCTCTATCAAAATGTACCATGTAAGCTAACAATCAAAATTTAAAAGACAAAAGTCTTGTCAATAACAATCAAAACGTCAAACACGCAACAACAAAAAAAAAAACCAAACCAAAACCAGACCATTACATCCTAAATAAACCAATCAATTATGTTCACAATTTTTCCCTCTTAACCCCATGATAGAGAATTGAACATCAACCTTATTACACCTTAAAATTTCTATGCTGGTATCATATATATATACTCTCAGAGTATCACATAATATTATGACCCTAACACTTCGATGTTTTTCAAAAAAATGCTCAAAGAATAAAAATCCTCATAATTAGTAAAACATATAGGTAAAGGATGAAAATACTAGGAGAAGATAGAAAAATTACCAAATATATCACTAGCATGTGTATGCTACACCCTATTGCTCTTTCTACTCAATAAGTAGTTCCTAGTGGCTCTTTCCATACATGCATGGACTAATCTGCCTTGTAGCTCAAGATTTGATGGTGTAAGCCATCGATAACTTGTAAGCACATATCCAAACTCAAATGATGGTTTCCTATAAGCACATATCCAAACTCAAATGATGGTTTCCTATTTTTTAATTTTTTACTGAGTTGCTAATGTTGCTTGTTGGTTCTTTAAGAGCTTTTAAGAGCTAAAAAAGGCTACAAATATGGTCTCAATGTAGGGATGTTATATTCATCACCATAAAAGAAGAAAATTTCGAGGAGAGGGACCAATGTGATTGAGTTCAATGAATTCTAGTCGGAATGAACACTATCATGGATATGACTAATGAGATTGAGTTCAATTAATTTTAGTCGGAATGAACACTATTTTGACAAAGTTAAGTAAGGGAGAGAAGTAGATAGAGAAATGGAAAAAGAGAGAGATATTTTTATTTTTTTGCTTTCTTATATGGTCCAACCCTTTCATCTTTTTAGATTTGTTATATATATAATCTAGATTGTGTTGCTCTTTTACTATGGATGCTAAGATATTTTCACTGTGAATTGTGGTAGTGTGATGCTGGTTTTGCCCTTGGTGAATTAATGGTTGGGTGTTTTTAGGTAGGGGCTATCTTGGTTTTTGGTTGCTTCCTTTGTTAGGGGTAGGGTGAGGCAAATAGGAGTCAACTATTTTTTCCTGCTATGGGTTAAGGCTTCATGTGGGCATGCAGGCTTGGTGTTCGAACCTCTTAGAAGGTTTCAGGAAGCCATTGGTTTTCATATGGCTTGGCTAGGTTGTTGAGTGGTGTAAGGGTTGTCTTGCAGGGGATGGAGTGCAGTCATTATCATGCATTAAATGCAAGGTGCAATTGTCTTCGTTCTTTGTCCTTCCCGTGATCTTGGGGGGGTCGGTTATTACTTTGGTGGATTGGACGTTGATTTGGGTATGGGGGTTTGGTTTCTGAATTTTTAGTTTATTTTCCTTTGTTTTCTCTTTGTTTGGTTTGTGGATTTTTTATTTCTTAGCCTCTGCTTTTTCTTCTAATGTTCTGGTTTGGCTCATTTTTAAAAATTATGGTTGATTTTTCTTATGTTATGTCACTTCATATCATGTTTCTTTGTGTTTTTGGGGGAGTGGTGTGCTACTGTTTTGATGTCTTTTCTTCTGCTAGGGAGTAGATGTAGTGGTTTGGATTTGGCATCCTTCATCATTTGCATCTTCTTTTTAAGGTTTTTTCTCTTGTTTTTTTAATTTGTTAGGTTCTCTAGCATTCTTTTGGCTTTTTATTGGTTTTATCAGCCTTTTATTTCTTTTTTTAGTTTACTTGGTTTCAATTTTAGTCTTTTTTATTGTTATTTTAACTACTTTGTTTTTTCTTTTCCTCTTGATGGCTTATCAAGTTTCGCTTCTGCTCATTGTGTTTAAGCTGGAAAAATTCTAGTTTTGTGGCCTGCCGTGTTGGTTCTTTTGTTGAGCTACTACTATGACAACTTAAAAAAAAAAAAAACAACATTGTTCGAGACTTTAGATAGCTTTAAAATTGCCTAGTTATAATTATTTGGTTCCCTTAATAAATTAATCAACTATATTATGACAGTTTTTGTTGTTTTAAATTTGCTTGCTTTATAATTTTTTAGGCCTTTTCTCTTGGGTTGGTTTGTTTTATGCTCTTTTTTTTTTCATATGTGGCATATTTTTTTTTGCATGATAACCTTGTAACAAACAACATAACATTGCATATTTCATATTTTGGATAATTAGTCATCTAGCTTTAGCTCATTGACACACACAACCAGTATTTCTTTTGTCATGTCAACATATTTACATGTGATTTTATTTGCATGCGTAATCAATTTCTTTGCAAGAGGAGTTCTTACTATGAGGCTGTTGCCAAGGCTTTTCTTGTTAATATAAGCATTTTCATGTGGTTTTCTCATCTTTTTAGCTCCTTGCTTTTCTACCCTTGCTTTTCTACCGTTGTGTTTTAGGTTTGTTTCTTACCTGTATTTTCAACTTTTCCCCTTTGTTTTATCTTTCTATATTTTGCTGTGTTTTTTTTTTATGATTTCAAACTAGAGGTTTGACCTACGCTTTCGTGATAAGTTTTAAAAAATCTTTAAGTTCCAACCACGTTGTATTCAAAAAACAAGAGGCATATGTTGATGTCTCACAAACCAGAATATTTACCCAAATATTTTTGCTATATTGAATTAGATAATTGTTGACATATAAGAATTGTATAATTTATGTTTATTTAAAAGTTGGAGGACCATAGTGTAACTTTCCCTAAACTTCTAACATGTCTCAAACACCATGGGTCTAGCATGGTTGTTAGACCTACACGCCATGGGTATAAGTCGTTCTAGACCCAAAGCGCTTGGGTCTAGCAATTTGTGTTTATTTAAAAGTTGGAGGGTCATGGTGTAACTTTCCCTAAACTTCTAACAGGTCATTCATATTTGGAGTCTTTTTCATTTGAGTACCTATTCTTCTAAATCCACTCTTAACTAGGAAATCAAAATCAAAAAGCCTTGAATTAGGATTAGATAACCTGTGATAAAACTTTGATAGCCAAAATGAATCATTAGGAATTGTATAGTATATCCATAATTATTTTTTTGTGGGTATTACTGGTCAAGGGCAAAAAAGCCAATACCTTTTAGAATTTTGCTTGATTTTCATAGTTTTGATATTTTGCCTCTATTTGATGTTTTAATTTGATCCTTACACAATCTATAACCACGTCAGACCCAAGCGCCTTGGGTCTGACAACCGTGCATACCAAACCCAAGCGCCATAAGTCTGGAACCAAGCCAGACCCAAACAACTTAGTTATGGCAACTAGCACAATGACAGAAAAAATGTCACGGTGGAGCGCATGTATATATATGGTCTGTATGTCACTAGATTTTTTAACTAGGTTCTTGGTTATCTAGAAACAACATTTTGTGTTTGGTTTAAATAAATGGATATTTCTAAATAGGATTAAATTATCCAAGAAAGTTATGATGAGGAAAATTAAGGCCTTATTTGTTTGTTGGAATATGGTTTCTATAAAAAATAGATTCCTAGAAAGTGAATACTTTTTCGATGTGTGGTAATGTAATGAAAAATAAATTAAAAAATATTTTTCAGTGTTTGATTATATTATGAAAAATGAGCTGAAAATAATTTTTTAATATTTTTTTCAAGTTTAATAAAAAATAAGAACAAAATTTAACAAATCAAAAAATTAAAAGACAATGAAATTGAAAAATAAATCTAATTTCATAAATTATTTTAAATAAAATAAATAGAAATCAAAATAATGAAGACCGAACTAATAGATAAAAAAGTTGAAAGATGATGAAATTAAAAAAATATTAATTTCATAAATTATTTCAAATAAAATAAATAGTAATCAAAAGAATAAAAACCAAATCTGATAGATAAAAAATTTCAATTAAGAAAATAATAAGAGAAAAGCAAATAATAGTAAAAAAAAAATAAGGACTAAAGTTAATATAAAAATCAAGTTAAATCAAATTTTAAAGGATAAGATTGAAAAAAAAAAGATTCAAAACAAAATAAATAGCAATAAAAAGACTGAGAACTAACTTTGATATAATCAATAAATAACAAGATATTTTTGAATTATTTGCAATTTTTGAAAAGTATTTTCTGCCCAAAATAAAAGAAAAACACTTTGCTGGAAACCAAACTAAATTTTTCTTTAACTAGAAAATATTTTTCATTCATCAAGTTTTCTAATAACAAACAAGTACGAGAATATTTGAAAAATAATTTTTAAAAGCTACTTTTCATGAAACAAACAAAACCTAAAATAATATTGGGATATCAAGCTTGCACATTAAGAATATTTTTGTGTTTTTTTTTCTTTTATTTTTCACTCTACTTATGTGACTTTTTTTTTCTCCTTTTTTTTCTTTCTTCAATCTCTTTTCTATTCTCTCACAATTTTTTTTATACTCAAGGCTTATAAAAATATCAAAAATTATGAAAACATATAAAAATTGTTAAAAATTCAAAAAACATGAGAAAAAATCACATAAATGCAATTTTTTAATATTTTTTGAAAAAAATCATAAAATTAAAGAATCAAAATTAGATTGTGACATTGAACGCCGTTAAAGAAATTGAAACTATCATAAAGTCTAGGAACCAATTAAATAACTCTTCATGGTTAATCATGACATCAAGCTCGATCGACCCTAGAAGAACAGCTAGCAGGTTCAATAAACACACAAAATGCCGCACCGAGGCTTGTGGCCCAGCGGTCCTGACAGGGTTTTTCTGCCTCTGCATCCTAGATTCAAGCCTCAGTGTGCACGCCTGCCATCCCCGCGATGCCTTACTTGCCTACTGGGCTTGCAGGGTGTTCAGTGAGTCCGGGAATTAGTCGTGGTGCATGTAAGCTGGTCCGGATACCCCGGGTTATCAAAAAAAAAAAAAAGACACATAAAATGCCATATCATTGTGCTCACTTTTAATGAGACAAAAATTATCCCATAAATATTATAACTAAATCACATAATACTTCGATTATATATATATATATATATATTGGGCCTGCCTTGTAATGTGACAAGAATTATCCCTCAATTTTATAATTTTGAGGAGGTTAACAACCCCGTGCTTGTTTGTGAGTGTCTCACATAATCACATTATTTAGTAATGTAGAGGACAAATTTTATTATTTTGAATTTATTTATTTTAATTGTAATATTTATTTTAAGATTTAGTTAATTTTTTTAAATTTGACAAGTGCTTTATTAGCAATTTTAATATTTTATTTTATTTAGTTACCACATTTGGTAAAATTATATTTTTAAGATCTTTATAAATAAAAATTATAATAGATTTTTGAAGAAACGTTAAAATAATAAAAAATTTATAGTTTTGGAAGTTTTATATAGCCATGTCGGGTTGTTTATTTTAAAGATTAAAATAAAAATTAATAAATCTCCTTATCCAGCTATCTATGCATCATTTAATATCTTTTTCTATATTTTTCTTTTCTAGAAAATAAAAATTATATCATATATGCTTGTGATATAAATAACTTTTTTTAAAATACTTTTTGTAAGGAGGAGAACACAAATTCAATCCCGAAAAAATACATTTATTGGGAGGAGCAGCCATAAAAAAAAAATATAAAAATAATCGGGTAAAAAAAAATATTTTTTTAATCTTAGTTGAAAAAGAGAAAAAAAGAAAAAAAGAAGAAGCCTTTCTGCAAAATGCATTATTAACCTAATCTTTTTTTCTATATTATGGGGAAAAAGCCACTCTGTTCTGAGATGAATGAAAGCAAACGAAAGGCCGTCAAGCATCTGGACTGATTACAGATCATGCATCCACCATTCGGAGATTATCAATCAATCCATAAAAGAAGCATTTATTATACGATCATGGGGCCTGCCATGCCAAACCTTGACTAGGATGCCTCAAAAAAAAAAAAAACGGGCAGAAGCACCTTGCATCTACTTTCGTCTCTGTAAGTCACTAATTCGAAGAAAAACATGGGATGACAGATTTATTTACCATATACTGTTACGATCAAAACAAAAGCAACCAAAGATTAATTTAAATGGCATAAATACATTTGCATGCTGCATCTTCATTTCATTTCATTTGAAATCACTCTCCCTCTCCCTCTCCCTCTCCCTCTCCCTCTCCCTCTCTTGCAAGCTTTATCTTTCGGGGCTTCTGCACTACCTTTGACATGGGAGAAGCTCAGGAAGTTCAACTTCACATCATTGGTGAGTCAGCTCTCTCTAATTCTTGATGTGTAGCACTTTTTATCAAAGAGAATATATATATCGCAATTTCATCAGTGTTCCTCTGTTTTAACTTGTTTCACAAGTGTATGTATGGGAATTAATTAGGTGGAAAGGTCATGAGGTCTGCAATAAGCCTACATTTAGCAGTAGTACTATTAAGATTACATAGTCACCATGGAATCATAGGTTATTTATGATGAAAGAAATACGCATCAAATTTCTTCGACGAGATACAGCAAAGCAAAAGGAGAGTAGGATTCGTTTGCATTTTTTTGTTATACAGCTAGGCAGCTATACTGGTTTTCCCTGCAAATCTCCAGGTGAAATTCTGCCGGCGAAAGCTCGTCTCCTAGGTAGTTGTTGTAAATTCTCTTTCCATGGAGGAGGCTTTTCAGGGTCTTTGTCTTGGAGATCTATTTTATAAGTTCCTATGAATCATGTTTTTGGCCTTGCAACAAGGTTTTAGTTTTTTAAGCTCCCAACTTGGGAGATATCGACACGCTCAAATATATTATTTTCAAATACAATCATGTATTCTTGTACAGTAGCTGACTTGTCCGATATCTGTTCTTATTATCAGACCAAGAAGCTGAAGATCAAACAAACTTACCTCAATATACAAGTATCACCGATAAGTGCTCAACGGCTCCACAAACAAGAAACTACAGGCGGTGGATTCGCATGTCAATCTATACAGTCTTTCTCCTAGTTGGACAGGCAGTGGCTATGCTTTTGGGAAGATTGTACTTTGTTAAAGGTGGAAACAGCAAATGGATGGCAACACTAGTGCAACTTGCAGGCTTTCCGGTTCTTATTCCCTTCTATCTCATCTCAACTACCAGTAAACCCAGCACGAATGATAGCCAAATAAAATCACCATCTGTCACAACACTTGCATTGATTTACGTATCGATTGGACTACTTGTAGCAGCAGGCTGCTATCTATACAGTACTGGACAGCAGTACCTTCCTGTGTCTACTTTCACCCTCATCTGTGCATCTCAGTTGGCCTTCAATTCTGTCTTCTCCTTTTTTCTCAATGCACAGAAGTTCACACCATTTATAATCAATTCTCTAGTCCTCCTTACCATCTCCTCTATCCTACTTGTCTTTAATAATGAGTCTTCAGACGGCACTTCTGGAGTCTCCAAAGCAAAATATGCTATTGGTTTCACATGCACTGTTGCTGCTTCCGCGGGGTTTGGACTGGTGCTCTCTTTGACACAGTTCTGCTTCAACAAGGTTATAAGGAGGCAGACATTTAAGGTAGTCCTGGACATGATAATCTATCAACAAATAGTAGCGACTTCTGTTATTGTAGTTGGACTTTTTGCTAGTGGAGACTGGAAGGGTCTAACAAGAGAAATGGATGGGTATAAAATGGGAAAGGTTTCTTATGTGATGAACTTAGTTGGGACTGCCATATCTTGGCAGGTTTTCGCGATTGGCTGCGTTGGATTGATTTTTGATGTTTCTTCCTTGTTTTCCAATGCCGTAAGTGTTTTGGGATTGCCTATTGTTCCAGTCGTAGCTGTGTTCGTATTCAATGACAAAATGGGTGGTGTGAAGGCAATTTCAATGGTGTTGGCTATCTGGGGTTTCATTTCCTATGCCTATCACCACTATCTAGACGACCGTAATTGCAAGGATGAAAAAAGAAATGCCGATGAGGTTTCTAAAGCTCCCATGCTGGAAAGCTAACTGATTTCTACGATATATGGGAGCCTGGAAATTGATCGGTGACAGATTTCCATGGTTACATACAATTCGGGTGCCTCTGTCATGTCCTAAAATGTAGTTTTCTTCCGTGTAGCAGACCTGTAAAACAGTTAAGCTAGGAGTGCTGTAAAAGAACATCGATGATCAAATTATACGAGCATATTGGAAGGATTGCTGAGTATGAATTGGTTTAGGTCTATCTGCTGGAAACAATGTAACATGTTAATTGAGTAGCAGGGACTAAAAGATCTATCACCGAATCTCAGGAGACTAATCACTTATCAAGATTGCATTTGCACGTGGATGTGGATGACCTCTCAATCTCTCATAGCAATTTAAAACTGCAAGTGGTGCTGTGTATGAATTATCATTAATGCTTAGCCATCTCTGCTGACCAGTTAGTCCATTCTGTTAGAATTTGAACCTTCCAGTTCTCTCAATAAGGCTTACCATTCGAATTTAGAACATAGATTGGCCATATGATGTGCTAAAGTAAAAGTATGTAGTCAATAAACTACATATATAGCTTTTGGACTATGTGAAAGTAGATGCTTTTCCGATATGGGAATTCGGCCCGTGGATATTTGAGAGAATGATCGAGCGTATAAATTCATAAGATGAACTGAAACTTTGTTATCCTTGAATTTGATTTTGCTCTTCAAAGTTCAAAGAGGTGAGTTTTATTTTGTGCTTGATTGACAACCCTTCCAACATTTATAGCAGAACAGTGCTTTAATGTGTGTGCCCTTATCTTATCTAAACTTCTCCTTGTTTATGCATATCCCGAATGACCTCAATGTTTTTTCCATTTACATTCAAGGTATTGCATGATCAATCCACCTGTTTTTTAATCTTAGCTCTGCAAGCTCATTACGTGTTAGAAAATTTTGTTTCAAAACATGGTTAATCTTCATATTTGAAATCGAATTGAAAGTAAGAAATATTCTGATTGATCGGCATTTATTGCTTTTTGTTTGTTTATTTGTTTGAAACTACTCTTTAATGAGATAACCATGAGAAGGTTAAGACCTACAATTCTTGAGCTCAGCCAAACGTTGAGCCCAGACATCTATGAATCTAGCAAATTGTCAGACTCATTGTCTATGGATACAGCCAAGCGCTGAGCCTAGACGCCTATGAGACTGGTGAGTCACCAAACTCATTATCTCTAAATGCAGCCAAGCACCGACCCTAGATGGGACCGTAGATCATATATATTTTATCTTGATGGAACAGTCAACATTTCCCCTACAAGAAAGAGAAGAACATGAGGGGCTATAAAAGGAGGAAACAAAGATGATTATAATTTTTTCTCTCTGCTTTAACAATAGCAATTCTATCTTAATAGAAAAACCCTTAGTCAAAGGGATAATTGATTTTTCTTGAATCGATTCTAATTTAATCATCGTAGAATCCCTAAATATATAAAAGAAGACCTTTTGCAGGTAACAATGATAATTTACTTCTGCTTTCACCGTAAAATGGTGGGTCAAATAGCTAGAATCAGAAAATTAATGACTTTATCCTGAGCCAGACCCGACCTTCAAGCCCACTGGATAAAACAGGACCTCATCATTAGCATCGACTATAAGGACAAAAATTCCAGAGATATGATGAATTTACTCTTCCTAGTGTGATAGTACATTTACTTTGTAAGTAACGATTGTCTCCCTAATGCAACGATATAGTTTATCTTGGAAGGGATTAATATGTTCTTCATAGTACGATCGCTCATTTCTCCAATGATGGGATAGACACTACATTAATAATGGGGATGGATATGCTCTCCCCATCAAATTTTTCGAAGATGGGATGAATTTACTATCCCTAGTGCGATAACACATTTACTTTGAAAGTAACGAGCATCTCCCTAATCCTACGACGCAGATTACCTTGGAAGGGATTGACATATTCTTCCCAATGTGATTGCACATTTCTCCAAGGATGGGATGGACATTGCATTAGCAACAAGGATGTATGTGTTATCCCAAATCAAATCTTTCAAAGATGGGATGAATTTACTCTCCCTATTGCGATAGCACATTTACTTTGCAAGTAACGAACATCTTTCTAGTTCTACAGCACAATTTACCTTTTATGTTGGATCATGAGTTTTATTTTCTCTCATCTCTTTGTGTTTGTCGTTTTCTTTAAAGTAGATCCAAAAAATAACTAATAGAATGTCATTAATTACTCTCTGAACATCATAAAAAGTTTCCCTAAACATTTAACTCAAGGTGCACTTAGGCCTCAAAGGATGGTCTTGTGAGCTTGGGCTTGCAATGCATGCATGTTTGGGCCTAAAATCCAAGCCCATATATCTGAGCTTCAGAGCCGAAACTAGTTTTTTTAAAAAAACATAAAGCAAACGACTGCCCTCTAGAGAAATAACACACCATTTTTCTGCAACCTTTCTCAATCATTAGACTTGTCTTTGATGACTTAAAAACCAGGGTCCAAGATCTTAGCCTCTAAATAACCAAATTTCAATCATTTTTCATCGATAACATTAAAAAGAAAAAAAATCTATAGACATGTAAAACCTCATTTCCAAATAACAAAAAATTAATCAATCAAAAAACTCAAAATCAAATAAATTTTTTTAAAAAAAAATTGAGACTTTATCTACTTTTTCTAGTATTATTAAAGGTAAAAACCATTTTTATTTTTCATAGACACTAAAATTAAAGTTATTGATGATCGAAACTCGGTCACCCAAAAGCTTTATTTTTTTTCAAACTTTTTCAAAAAAAATTTCTTTACTCTCAACCTCCACAAATTAGAACGTGATGAAAATAAAATTTAAAACCAGCACATAACAACCTCAAAGAAAAGTGACAAAATATGAAAAAATAATAATAAATTTAAGAGATCAAATAGAAAAAAAATAATAACCAAATTTCAATGATTTTTCATCGATAACATTAAAAAGAAAAAAAATCTATAGACATGTAAAACCTCATTTCCAAATAACAAAAAATTAATCAATCAAAAAACTCAAAATCAAATAATTTTTTTTAAAAAAAAAATTGAGACTTTATCTACTTTTTCTAGTATTATTAAAGGTAAAAACCATTTTTATTTTTTATAGACACTAAAATTAAAGTTATTGATGATTGAAACTCGGTCACCCAAAAGCTTTATTTTTTTCAAACTTTTTCAAAAAAAATTTCTTTACTCTCAACCTCCACAAATTAGAACGTGATGAAAATAAAATTTAAAACCAGCACATAACAACCTCAAAGAAAAGTGACAAAATATGAAAAAATAATAATAAATTTAAGAGATCAAATAGAACTTTCCCATACCTTTTGTGAAAAAGAGTTGTTTCTTCAATTTTAATCATTCATCTCTCAATTTATTTTTGACAAAAAACCAAACTCTATTTCATAAAATTGATTCTTTATTTAATGTTGAAACAGTTAATAACAAATAAAGTGTTAAAACATTTAATGACAAATCAAGTAAGCCAGAGAACAAATCAAAACATATTTCAGAGTATAAAACCACAAAAATATAAAGTTAATTAACTAAATTGAAAATTGTGCAAACCACAAAGACCAAGTGTTAGAAATGGAAAAAAAAATTCCCAGTAATTTGTGCACGGTGAGGAGTTGTAGTTTATTTAACAATAACAACATATAATTATATAATAATTAAATGTAGGCTGACGTCCAACAGCCCAACCGCAAACTCAAAAGTCGCATGGTTATATGACATGGCAATATTTGACATGCATCTTGCATCTAAAGCTGCCTCAGGACAGCTTCTCCCGTCCAAAACATTTCCCTTAAAAACATATGATCACTTGTGCTGTCTCCAGCTGGTGATGCATACAGTTTTCGTCAGCAGCTATACAATTGGGAAGAATGTACTCCAGCAAGGGCACAAAGAGTATATAGATGGCAGCTCTAGCACAACTTAAAGGCTTTTCGATCCTCATTCCTTGCTCCCGCTCCCAACTGGAAAATCCCACAATAAACAGTATCCACCAAAGAAAAAGAAACAGCCATCAATCTACCTCCGATTGTTTGTATATGCCTCTTTTGATCTATTCTTAGCTGCTAGCACTATGAAGTGCTGGATTGGGCTCTTGTATCCTCCTGCATCTACACAATACTTTGCACATTCCAGAAGCTCCTCAATTTTTTTTTCCGAGTCCTCCATTCTCAAACATTCACTCCTATAACAAATTCTGATCTCCTAGTCACTATCTCCTCCATTTCATAAATAAGGCATGAGAAACAGCTAGCAAATGTATATTCCAAACAATTATTGTGTTAAAAAAGTACATCAAAAGAGAGTTAGAATTGTACCAAACAAGTGACGAAGAGATGTTTAGGCAGTAAAATGACCAGCTCATGGCATAGTGGCGAAGAGATGCTCTTTACATGCTGGCAAATCATGTTCATACCTTACATGCTCTCGCATATGAATTTGTATATGTATATATATCATATATCTATGCAATAAGGGCTTCACAAAAGCAACACTCTTCCCCTCCCTTGCTCTCTCTGTTATGGACATCCATAAAACAAATAGATCTCCTTCTCACATGTAATTCAAGCTGGAGACTAAGAACTACAGGTTGAATACCACTCAAAAGAAAACTTCAAAATGTAGATTGCAGTGCAAAAACATGGAGGCTTAATATGTACTCATGTAACTGGTAAATCAATGAACTACATGAGACAGCCAACATAATGAGCTCGTGGATATTTTCTCTGTAGTTGTGGCCATTGTACAAAAAACTGATCAGCTATCCGCAACTTGTAAAGAAGCAAACCACTTAAAGAGAGCTTCCTCACTCTCGCTATGCTCTCAACATAAAAAACAGATGACCACCTAACCCCCACCATCTGCAGGTCAAATGGATATGGTATTACAATTAACTCCAACACAATATTAGAGAAACACAACACAAGGACTAAAGGCTGAGAGAGAAGACATATACCTTAAACAAGAATGCAATTACACAAAGAGGAACACAAGTACCAGGGCCATTGCATAGAACCTGAGGAATGTCAGTGGCACTTAATTTAGGAATTTCTTTAGTAACAGGAACGACTAGAAAAAGAATAGAAATTTTACCACTTGAGGTCTGATTCGAATCATTAGCCATAATGCATGACCCAAAGCTAGGAAAGTTGTTCCAATAGAGGTTATGTATGACTGACCAACTTCCCTACTTCTGTAAATTTGCAGGAATTGAGTAGAGCCTCCCTTACCCCCATTCTGCAATAACAAGTTAAAAACCACTTCAAATTAGTATAAATCCAAAATATACAATTCACAATTATTTTTTCTTTTTCAGTTAAAACCACTCACAATTAAAATAAAAGATAAAAGCAACATTAAGCCTAACTCATAAAGCCAAGAATTCAATTCGACCTAAGTTCCACATTTTATACCGAGAAAACCAAAATGAGAAAAGTTAAAAAGAGAATAATTTGATGAACCTACCAGATTAAAAACATTTTCCTCTAAAAGATGAGCTTTTTGTAAACTCATATTATCAGTAGCAGCAGCCACATAAAACCTAGGACAAAACCTATCTTTTTGCAGCAGCACATTCAACACATTAATCATCTCCGCCGTGTGTCCTCCTATAATTGACAGCAATAATAATTAATTAACATAGCTGAAAAATATTACAGTTAAAAGAATTTGTTTGAGTTACCTGATCCCAAAACAATTAAAGTGCTGAGTGGTTTTGGGGATTTTGAGGGACGCAAGGGCTTTCCTGATTGACATAGAATGTAGAGAACGCGGGTAATTGCAATCAAAACAACACTGACTGTGACGGTGATGATGGAAGGAGTGAAGAGACAACAATTGTCATCGTGTTGGTTCTCCATTTTCCAAATACAACTTCTAAATGTTGCCGAGGATGGAATATTGATTGAACTCCAAGAATATCTTTTACCAAACTGCTTATGAATTATTTCTGAAAAAAAAGAAGACAAAATCAAGATCAACCAACAACAAGAACTCAAGCCTGATCTCCCTTTTCTTTTTTCAACTCAAATCTGATCTCAAGAATCCCAAAATCACAGCCAAAATGAACAACCAAGAATTACCCAAAACTTCATTCAACAAATCTACAAATGGGTTTAAAAAATAAACAGAAATAAGAATTGGGTTTCTCTCTAAAAGTCACTCAATGAAGAACACAAATTAGTTTTTGGATAAATTTCACCGATTTAAGCAGCAGAGCAGATTATCTTTTACAGGTAGCAGCTTTTTCGTCAACTCTATTGCTGCCAATGAATTGTTCATTCTACAGCTTGCATCATCTTAACAAAAGTCATAGCATTCAGTCATACAAATATATATTTGTCATTGTTCTACTACTTTGTAATTGGCACACATGAAAGTTGATTCAAACGGCATTAAAAGTTACAAACTGAAATTGAGAGACAAATAAACCCTGGAAATTAAAATTTGTTGTTTACAGACAGACATGTGTTTGGGAGGGATGTGGAGAGAGAAGGAAAGTGAAAAGAAAAAATACCATAATGGGTACTTACAAAGCCCTCACTAAAAATTGCCTCGATTCCTTGCTACTAAAGAAAGATTCGCGCGCAGTTGCTGGCTGGATGGCTGCTGGGGGTGGCCGCCTGGCCGATCGATGTAACTCAGACCGGAATTTAGCGAAAAGAACAAAGAGATTGAGACGCCAGGGAGTGAGGGCAGAGAGTCGGACTTGGGAAAACAAGGAGACAATGAGCTGCTGGTCGTTTCACGTTTATAATTGTGTGTTATAACTTATAACCCAAACGATATATATATTCATTCCAATCAGTTTTTTTTTTTTTTACTCACAAGTAAATTTTTTTAAAAAAAAAATTACACGTTACAAAAAAAAAATCTAATATGTATTTACTTATTAGTCTTAATAGTTATATGCGACTAGCTAACGAAAAAAAAATTATCTAGATGTAGATGTAGATGTAGCAACCCAAAAATATTCAAACTTGTTTTACAATTTTATTAATATGTCCAACTTACTCAATTACAATTCACATTATAATTAAATATAATAATTAACATAACATAATATTTTATTAAAATTAAAATAATTATATCTAATCATGTATTCATAATTCTTATAATATTATATCATACAATCTACCTATTTCTAAAATCACCTCAACTCATGGACGAACCTATACCACCACCTCAACTTGTTCAATTCAAAGACGATTTGTAGCACCCTTGTAAGAGTTAGCATCAATATCAACATAGCTCGTAAACGAGCCTAGGATGTTATCTTGAAGTCCACCATGATACAAATATAAATAGTATCTTTTATCTTTTAAATAGTATAAATAGTATCCCCAACACTTTCACGATAAGCGATCTTATCTTTTATTAATGTCGCTTCGAGATACTTAATCTCCTCAATCTCTTGAAGTCCACCATGACACAAATTGAGTGTAATGTTGGTCATGACACATCTCATCCATAGTTTTGAAATTCGGCTCGGTGGTCGACCCAGCCCAAAGCCCGGGTCACGAGTTTTACCCAAGTCATGGGATTTTAACCGAGTCACCAGGTCACCCGGGTCAACCCTATTTTTTTTATAAATCAAAACGACATCGTTTTGATAATAAAAAAAATAGTCAACGGGTTACAATCGGCCTGGTCAATCGGGTCACACCGGGTTGTGACTTCCCCTATTTTTTCTTAAACCCGGCCCGGTTCCAGCCCCGAGTCAGCCGAGTCCCGGGTCGACCTGCGGGGCCGGGTCGGGTTTCAAAACTATGATCTCATCTCATTGATGCCTTCACTAATAGTGGATGCTACTTTTTGAGCCTCATGTCATAAGTAATAAATCTATATACATACATTAAAAAGTTATTAGCACTTATCATCTATAATAACATTAACAATTTTAAAAAATGTTGTATTTAAAAAAATATTGTGTCATTCGACTTTTTATCTCAAATATCGGGGGTATATAATACATCATATTATATGGACACCTAGGGAAACGTAACCAGGTAAGTGTAATAAACTGATGTATGATAGGAAAATATCATTTCATGTGTGTATTGTCAGATGTCGATCATCAAGTATCTGATCCCTCATAATATCTCAAAGATTTAGGTAAGGTGCATGAATCACCAACTAATTCTCCGTATGTTTTCCCTAATGGTTGATACTAACTCGTCACTAGTATCAACATAATTTAGTATGTTCTGAGACAAACCAAATTGTTGCATTATCCAACTAGGGCAGTGCATCCCAACTATATCAAAGCAATGTAATGGAACTTGTGCTAACCAAACCTGAGATACCTCATGGAATATCGACGAAGTTGGTGGTATTAAACAATATGAAAGACTTATATTAGATAACAAGTCAAAACTAAAAGTTGACGTCCAATAAAAAAAATACAATAAATTTATAACTCATACTTGATGAGGTTGCTAGGTATCCAACTTGTCCTAATATAACTCATGAACATGAGTGGGATTTATTGTGAAATGTTTAGCCCCATACCATCTAACATGACAAGCCACAAAGATAGTAATTGCTTTGCACTTAATTTATATAAATAATGTGTTATTCAAAATTATTTTAGTTTGTTTATACCTAGATCCAATGGATAATGACCTTTGAGTGTAAATGTTGAACATATTATTACCCCAGCTCTTTAAATGTCTAATATGAAATGCTTTCATGATTAGAACTATATTAATTAACATTAATGGTTTTAAATTAGTATTTAAAGTGCCATTAATTCTAACAATCAAAGTATTTATTGGGTTATAATAGTTAAAATAATTATACATAGAGAAATAATAGACTCTCATCAATTTGTCTTCTCTTCTTTATATATGTTTTATATAGTTGATGGTAGAGGTATGAAAACATGGCCCCTTAGTTGTAATTAGAAATGGCCCAAAAGTCCTTAAGTAATGTCAAAAAGAACACTAGCACTACATTGTTTGTGGTCATTATAAAATAAAGCCTCCAAACATATACCTTATGTATGCTCAAGCATTCATAACCAATTAGTCATTTGTCGCATCTATTAGGGGTCTTAAAATTTGTATCCAACCACATCAATTTGATGTAGTAGCCTCTATAAGCACTAATCACATGCACTCATCCTAGTTGACGACCATTTAAATCATCTCTATCAACCGACCCTCTATATCCTGTCACTAGGGCTCCATCTATTAGGAGGCCAATCAACATAATGACATCATGTAGTGTGGGTGTCATTTCACTAACATGTAGATGGACCAATTAAAATATCAATTAAAGTAGTTTTAAATGTTTTAAATCCAATAAACAGACCTCTTCATTCTAGATATCATCGGAACGATGTTATTCCTGCATTTATAGAACCAATATGTCATATAGACCTGGCTCTGCAACCAAGTGGTCATGTTTGTCGGAACTGTTGGAAGTAGATTAACCTCCTCTAGTTTGAACCATGGCTCCTCTATGATTCTATCACAATAAGTTGTTAACATTAGAATATAATTAAACATTAAATTAGTTGAATTAAAAACAATAATTCTAATAATTTGAAACAAATACAAATATTAACATACATTGTCAAGTTTCATAAGTTTTTCTATTATGATCTATTTGACCGCATATGTCATATTTCTTATGTGAGTGCCCTCTTTAGCATTTATTTCCTTATGCTGATGAGTGGATTTTCTCAAATCCTTATTTGTTCGTCATTTAGTTCGACATCCATATAAATTTAGACCAATATATACAGGGCATAATGGCGTGTTAAGCAAGGGTTGAAAATGAGTATATGCATTTTTGTATGAAACGTTGGAGAAGAAATTATTAACAAATTATACATAGTCAATATTTCATAAAATGTAACATGTGATAAGGCGTAAACATGGTCGATAATGCAATTGTCATTTACTACAAGTACAAGTTACTTCATTGATGTTAATTGTTTTTTGGACTCTTCTTGTATCGCCATCTATTAGGGGTGTTTTAGACTGAAATAAATCCATTGCAAGATCAAATAGATTTGTCATATGTGTTCTAAAAGTTGCCACATTAGCAAGTAATTTAACTATGATGTTTGGAGGTCACAATACACCACGACTTAAAATTTCTTCAACTTTGGCTCTTTGCTCTATAAAATATTTATTACACCTAAAATGGTCATCTACATTATAACCATTATAGGCAAGCCACAAATACTACTCAAAACATTATTAAGAACTTTGACAAATACATTATCATATTGCCATAACAATAACCACAAAGCGCCCATTTCTCTTAAAGTTTAACTTTTAGTCATTCTTTGATTGCATCATCAATATCCACTAGATCATCATATAGGTATCAAAGTAAGGATTGCCTACTTGGTTTAAGAAGGGCTTTCTAACATTATTTGAATAAGAAGTTTAGCCATATAACACTTCCTTGAAGATTAGAATAATAGGACACTTAGTTTGTTAGTATATATGCCTTGTAGTCAATTAGTTAATTACACGTGACATTGACTTTATTCATATAAATATATTTAATTTATTAATAAAGGCTTATTTATCTTTAATATTCATCAAATATTTGATTAATGAATCTAGAGTGAAGATAAAGTCCTTGGGATAAAAATGTTTTACAAAGAAAATTATAAAGTTATTATAATTATGAGATTCCTATTGCATTAAAGAATTGTTTTTAAAATGTTCCTAGTCAATGTTATATTAAGACCAGATATTAATTAGAGTTGTTGAGACTAATATATATTATGTTATTTTCTTTGTGAAATGAAGCAGTTGTTTTCATAAACTAAGGTATGATGGATATTGAGAACTAATATGTAGGTGTGTCAGATAACATGTTCATTGAATTGACTCAATAAGGATTCCATATGGAGAGATCACATGTGTTTATGGAAAGGTTCACGTGATGATTATGTAAGTGATCTTTAGACTTTAGATCTCCAAGTTATCTTATATATGAAGTTTTATATTTTGATCCTGCTACATGTTGTCCCAATCAAGGGTAACAAACAGACAGATATTGAGTATAACATGAACTAAATAAAGGTATTTAAGTAATCAAAAAAGCATTCATCACCCTAGGTGAATTAGAGAAAATGTTTCATCAGTTCTCAAATAGTATTGTTGTAAATCGTTACGCAAGGTGGAATGAGATTTATAAAGAGTTTTAAATCTTATTCAAATAATCAATAACTATAATGCTGAAAATAAACATGATTTAACATAGTAGGCACATTTTATGCTATAATGTCTAGATTATAACATTGTTGATGAATGGATAATAATTACACTGAGAAACTGGTCACTGAAAGGTTAAGTCAAACCATTTTTGACTTTTCTAATATTAGAGGGATTATGACATGTTACTAAACATTATACTTAATCTTCAAATATAAATCAATTAATTGTTTAATTGATAATAAGTTAATCTGTTTAATTTATTTAATCCTATTTTAAATAGGATTGTGATTTATATTTGAGCTAACTTATTAGAGAACCTAATGGACCACACACATAAGAATCATTGGTTAGAAATTAAAATGGGATGCTTAATCAAGCGTGACTTGATTATAAATAAGTTTTAAAAATTAAGGACTAGAGTGTAATTTATACGAGAATTACAATTCTAAACTTAGAAAAATCAAGTAGGGAGTTTATTGAATAAATTTTTAAAGTTAGCCTAAAATAATATATATGATATTATTTAATGGGCAAATTGATATTTTGTCATTTATAGGGTTTTTAGGTTTCCCTATAAATAAAAAATTATGCCTCTTATTTCCAGTGGATGGTAAAAAAAAAGTGAGTAGAGTACAGTATTGAAATACTTAAAACACAAAAGAAAAGAGCTAGCACTCTAAGGTATAACAATTCCTCTCTTCTAAAAGGATTTAAGAGATTTCTAACTAATGGTTCGTATGGATTATCATTAGAGGCCAGACAATTGAACGACTTGTGGTTTATGACAACTCGACTTTTGAAGCAAATATTCAAAGCCAAAAACAACATCTGATCTTTAGGTAATTTTTGCATAAAACTCTAAAACAATTCTAGATCTGTCTAACGAGATTTTTAAGACTCTAAAAAAACTTTAAATTTATTATTTCCATTACGTCCATATGTTTCGAGAAACGCAATGACACAATCCAAGAGTTGATGCCTTCTCCCAAGTGTAGAAGTGTCGAAGTAATAAAAAACCCGGCAAGACCAGGGTCGAACCACGGGGAGGTTAACTGTATAAACTACAAATAAAGAAATAGATAATAACATAAAAGGAGTTGAAGAGAGCTTTGAGATGTGATATTGATGTAAGGATTTAAACAAATATAAAACAATTGTCAAGGTTAGAGGATCCACTAATGGTATTTCAAATAAGTATAATATAAACTCTTTTTATTATTCAACTAGGGTTGTGTTTGTTTCTCGGAAACTGGTTTCCGGGAAACCACTTTCCAAACTTTCTTGTGTTTGTTTGCCATTAAAAAAGTTGGTCAACAGAAAACACTTTCCGATCAAAGAAAAATTTGGCTTGGTTTCTAGGAAAGTGTTTTCCTTTTATTTTGGGCAGAAAACACTTTCCGAAAATTGTGAAAAAATTAGAAATGGCATATTATTTATTGATTATATCAAATTTGGTCCTCAAACTTTTGATTGCTATATATATATATATTTTTTGTTTTGAATATTTGTTTTTCAATTTCATCGCTTAGTATTTAATTTTTATATTAATTTTGATCCTTATTTTTATAACTGTTATTTGCTTTTCCCTTATCATTTTTTAATTGAAATTTTTTATCTATCAAATTTGGTCCTCATTCTTTTGATTGTTACTTATTTTATTTGAAATAATTTATGAAATGTTAATTATTATTATTTTAATTTCTTCATCTTTCAATTTTTTTTTTTAGATTTGATCTCTATTAGTTTGATTAGTATTTATTTTATTTGAGATAATTTATGAAATTATATTTTTTTTTCAATTTCATTCCCATTCAACTTTTTTAATTTGTAAGATTTGATCCTCACTATTTTAATAAACTTGAAAAAAATAAAACATTAATAAGTTATTTTCCAGCTCATTTTTCTTGACATAACCAAACACTGGAAAATGTTTTCTAACTTATTATTTTCCATTACACTACCAAACATCGGAAAATAATTCACTTTCCCGGAATTCACTTTCCAAAAGGAAATTACTTTCCAAAGAAACAAATGGGGCCTAGAAACCACACACAAAGGAGGTTCCAATCGGATTATAATTTATTAACATGATTATATTAATTATCTTATTTGAGTAATGCCAATACTTGTAAATATTGTCAGGTATTCATGGTGATAACTTGTGTTAACAACAAATTAAGTTCCATTCATAGCACAGATGTCAGTTATACCATATTTTGGGCTATGAAAGTGTCAAGTATTTGTTGTACCAAGGGTTGTTCAACACAAATCTAGATTAACCATTTAACAAGTAAGGTATTAAGAGTGAGTAATATAATAAATACAAAACATGTTAGTATCAAACATTAAAGTCTATGTTGAGTTTATACTATACTTATTCTTACACCATTAGTGTAACCTTTTCACCTTGACATAATAAGCTGAACATTATGAATAAGAGAAACATAGATAAACAAGGTAAGAACATAATTATATAAGTATAGTAAAGAAAATGAAAAACATAAACAAGAGATTAAGGAAAATATAACATGGAATAAAACTTGAACATTACAAAATACAAAGAAAGAGAGCAAGAGCAAGATCAAGATCTTGATCTGAAAACCAAGACGCCTAAATGCATGGCAAATGCCTCCTTTTATAGGCCAAAATTCGGAACTATTGATTTGATGACTAATTGTTGAGTGGGTGGCCACCTCTTGACTTGGTAACAATCCTTATCTTCTTGTCTGTAGAAAACGTCACTGCTAACATCAGAATTTGAATAGATAGTCTTCATGAAAGTTCTGGGAAATTGTCTCAGCTTTCTAATAAAACAAGAATGAGGTCATGTGGACTTCTAGAACTCGAGATATGGGCTGAAAACTGAATAATGTCTGGGCTGCAGGACAGATTCTGACTTCTCTGTTGTTGCTACAATTTGAACTTAAAGACAGTCCTTTTGAATTTTGGACTCTTCATGAAAGTTTTAGGCCTGTATCTTAGCTTTCTATCCATATAAACCAGACATAAATTCAAGTTCTACAACTCCAGTTATGATACAATAACTAATTAGTACTTAAAAATGCATTTTTATCAAGGTTTTATATCATCATTTTGCACTTGAAGTATCAATAACTCATTAACTAGAGCATGTTTTATAATAACATATCTAATAATATAAGATACCTTTAATTTATAGTAAATGTTCATCTTAAATGCATGCCTATCACATAAATCAAAGGATTGATTGATGAGTGCAACTACTGAAATTGAGAAGACAAAGAGAGGGTTAAGCTTAGAAAAGAGATGTTGGTTCAGTCCAAACTAGAACACTGTTCAGTCATTGGATCATATCTGAAGTTGTAGATCTTGGATTTCAATTTGGTTTATATGGCTAGAAAGCTAAGACATGGGCCTAAAACATTCATGGGAGTCCGAACTCAATTCTGCTTTTTGGAAGTCCAAATCTTAGCAACAATGGAGAAGTCGGAATCTGTCCTATAGCCCAGACACTGTTCAGTGTTCAGCTCATATCTCAAGCTCTAGAAGTCTAAATACACCGATTCTTTTTTTGTTGGAAAGCTGAGACAATTTCCTAGAACTTTTATGAGAACAATCTATTCAAATTCTGACGTTAGCAATGATGTTTTGTTCAGATAAGAAGATAAGGATTGTCACCAAGTCAAGATGTGGCCACCCACTCAACAATTAGTCATCAAATCAATAGTTCCGAATTTTGACCTATAAAAGGAGGCATTTGCCATGCATTTAGGCATCTTGATTTTCATATCAAGATCATGTCATTGCTCTCTTTCTTTATATTTTTGTAATGCTTAAGTTTTGTTTATATTAATCTCTTGTTTATGCTTTTCATTTCCTTTCCTTTACTTGGTTAATTTATATCTTATTTATGTTCTTATCTTGTTTATTTATGTTTCTCTCTTTCATTATGTTTAGCTAAGTTTATTATGTCAAGGTGAAAAGGTTACACTAATGGTGTAAGAATAAGTATAGTATAAACTCAACATGGACTTTAATGTTTGATACTAACATGTTTTGTATTTGTTATCTTGTTCACTTTTAATACTTTGCTTGTTAAATGGTTAATCTAGATTTATGTTGTATAACCCTTGGTATAACAAATACTTGGCACTTTCATAGCCCAACCGTATGGTATAACCGACACTTGTGCTATGAAAGGAACTTGATTTGTTGTTAACATAAGTTATAATCATGAATACCGACAACAGCTTACAAGTATTAGCATTATTCGAATAAGATAACTAATGTAATCATGTTACCAATTTATAATCCGATTGGAACCTCCTTTGTGTGTGGTTTCCAGTTCAGTAATAAAAAGAGTTGATACTATACTTGTTTGAAATACCATTAGTGGATCCTCTAACCTTGACAATTATTTTATCCTTGTTTAATCCTTATATCAATATCACATCTCAAAGCTCTCTTCAACTCCTTTTCTGTTATTATCTATTTCTTTATTTGTAGTTTATACAGTTAACCTCCTTGTGGTTCGACCCCGGTCTTGCCAAGTTATTTATTACTTCGACACTCCTATATTTAGGAGAAGACATCAACTCTTTGGTCGTGTCAATAACCGAATGGTGTTCCAATTTGAATTCAACCAACATCTCTTTTCTAAGCTTAGCCCTCTCTTTGTTTTCTCAATTTCAGTAGTTAAACTCATCAATCAATCCTTTGATTTATGTGATAGGCATGTATTTAAAATGAACATTTACCATAAATTAAAGGTATCTTATATTATGAGACTTGTTATTATAAAACATACTCTAGTTAAGGAGTTATTGATACTTCAAGTGCAAAATGATGATATAAAACCTTTTTAAAATGCACTTTTAAGTAGTAATCACGCAACATAATTATCCTATGCCCTTTGCTCTCACACATTACACAACTTTCCTCTTGTTGTTCACTCACAACATGAACTTTTTTAAGCTTAATAGACTCTACTTTCTTAACTAATAAGGCTAGTTTAGCGTTGAGGTCATCAATCTATTTCAATTGGAACTTCCCACCTGAATGAAAAATGTTGTTTCTAGACTTAACATGAAGTGGGAGAAAGGTCTCCTAATATTGCTTTATATTATCAGCCAATTGTTCAAGAAAATCAAAGGCTTCACTTGGTTTTTTGTTATAAACTCACCATTACACATGATTAGCATTAACTTTCTAAAATCTACAGTAAGAGAGTTATAGCAAAAACTCACTAACCTTCACAAGTCTTTAATATTTTCCCAAGCTTGATGAAATGACTTATTTGGACTATAAGAAAAATTTATCATTTGACGTTATAAGGTTATAGTCCTATAAGTGAGGAAGTATTTTTTTTTCAAAAACTCAGTTTGCATTTCTCTTTATATGCTTATGGACCTAGGATGCAAGGATCTAAAGCTAGGTTTTATCATTTAGAGAGAAGAGGAGCAATTTAAGCCGAATAGTTTCTTGAATGCATGTTCTATCAATAAAAATGTTACATACCTCTTCAACATCTTTAATGTGTATGTATGGATTTTCAGAATCGATATCATGAAAATGTGGGAAGAAGTTGAATCATGCCCGATTTCAAATTAAAAGCTTGTTGGTTAAAGGGAAAAATAATACATGAAGATTTACTTTGTCTTGCTGGGTGAAGATACTCTCTAAAAGTTTGAAAATTAGGTTGGTTATTTAATGGTGGAGTTCCATTTCCTTGGACACTCCCTTTACCCTCTACATCTCCAACATTAGCCATGATGAAAACAAATTATCTAATGACTATATGAATAAAAAAAATACAAATAAGAGTAAAAGAGAGGTAAAAGATAAACTAATAGCTGAAAAATAAACATACAACAAATTAGAAAATACACACTCCAACTAGTAAGCAATATTAAAAACAATAAATGTTAAAAGATAATTAAAACAATCATATATAATAATCATTAGAAGATAATTATAACAAGCATAAATAAAAGGTGGCAATATTAACCAAGCAAAGAATAAATAAATAAATGTTAGAATACACATGGACACACACACACACACACACATTATTTTCCAATAATCAATCCTAAATTTGTTACCTTCACTTTCTAACTCTTCGACAATGACACCAAAATTGCTTGACTGTTATTTCTGATTGGCTTGTTTTAACTTGCAAATGCATGAGTATGCAATGTAGCAATTAACTCGGTAAGATCAAGGTCATATCAATGAAGAGCTAGATCTAGAAATTAAGCTAGGTAACAAAGAAAGACTCAAGAGATATTAAATTAAAAATAACTTGGTTGAAAATGATTAATGAAATTGTTCTCAAAGATGAATGAATATGAATAGATTTTAAATGAAAAAAAAACGCAAGTCTTGGTTTCAAATCAATTTTAATGATGATGTATTGTTGATTCCTTCAACATATTTAAGATAAATCAACCGAACATCAACGATGATGATATTAGATCGGAAGATATTACAATAAAGTTCAAAAAGATGAAGATGAATTCTTGCTTAAGAATGGATAAGTAGTTTCACATTAAGTATAATATTGAATCAAGCATCTTTATATCACAACTAAGGTTAATGCATAGAAATCCAAGATTATAACATTACCTAAATGATTTCTAAAATTTCTTTATAATAATCAATCATTAATGAAGAAAGTGAGAAGATAAAACATTAAGGTTCATTCATACCTTAAGAACTCACCTCAACCACCATCATTCTTGATTTGGAACCAAGAAAGAGACTAACCAACCATCATTATATATATAAACACTTGAATAAACATGAAATAACTTAAATTCAATTTAAATATAAGAAGTTTACAAACTAAAAAATCAAATTCTATATAGAAGAACACAATACAATTTCAACAGGAATTTTATCATAAATCTAACTCTAACTTTGGATAGTAATTCGACCATTTTTTAATGTGTTTTTGGAGTTGTCTATTGGGAATATTATTATAGATAGTTCTGTTATATTTTCAAATCATTAAAGAATAGCTCATTTGGACATCTTAGTCAAAAGTTAAAGGCAACACACCAAAGGTTATTTTGGAAAGTCAAATTAGACCATCTTGGAGAAGACTTTGGTGCATGTGTTTTCTTCTTTATAAGGTATTTATTTCATTTGTTTGACCTAAAATGATGTAATATTGTCCCCTCCAGCTTTCTATCCATGTGCTTGTCCTTTTTTATCAATAAATTACCCAAAAACATATCAAATGTTATTGTTATGTGGGCTTGTAAGATCATAGTTGAGTTTGGGCTAATTTAGGGGCTGTTTTGGGATTCTTTAGGGGCTGAATTTAGGGTGTCTTGGGGGCTGAATTTAGGCATCAAACAAGGTTACAAATGTACCTATTATTTGGGCTGAAATTGTCATTGAAATCTTGAATGTTTGGTGATTAAAGTTTGCACATGACATGAAGCAAGTTTAGGCTTGAATTAGATCATATGTTAACCTTTTCTAGGATTGGAATGAAAATGTTTTTTAGGGAAAATCCAGAGCATTTCTTTGAACTAAAATTTGCTTCAATCTTCACTAAATTTCTCTTCAATTCTTCATTCCAAATTCTAACCTTAAAAATATTTGAAATAATTCATTTAAGCTTTAAAAATCTATCAAAACATTAAACCAAACTTCATTACCAAAAGGCACACCAATTATTATGCAAAACCCAAATAAAAACAATAAATACATATGTAAAATAAGAGATTTAATGAAACTTTTGATGCACAATCATTTACAATGTAGACTTGTATAGGCTTAATATAAGGGATGATAAAGGTAACAAAATAGACTTGCATGAGTCTAGTATAAGGGATGGCAGAAGTAATAAAATAGTTGATGATGTTTTGACATTGTAAATTATGAATATGCATGAAGTATAAGGAGATGAAAAGAATGCATATTTATGTTGATGTTGATCCTAATATTGTTTTATTAATAATAAAAATGCCTTAATGTTATACAGTCAAACCAAATGTTGTTGGTAGGTTTAATATAATAAAATATTTTATAAACAATAATAGTAATAAAGTCACAATAATTATTGAAGAATGAGGTTTAGATTTCAATGAAGATGATGGTTATGTCGGTATGGGTTCTGAAAAGGGTACAACTACCACTGTGGATATTGGTAGTGATAATAGAAGTTATGGTGTTGATTTTCAAGTGGGTGTTGGTAGTTCTAGTAAAGGTGCAAGTGCTAGTATGGGTAGTTTAAATTATAATATATTAAGTAATATGGTTGGTTTTAGTGTAGAAGGTGGTATTAAATGTGAGAAATATTACTAGGATGATTATTCTAGTAAAGATGACAAGGATTATATTCCATTATGTAAGGAATGATTTGAATTCTAGAAGGCAAATAAAGATGAATGGATTGATAATTCACAGGGAGATGCTTGTTTTGGTCAAACATTGAATGATACAACAGATTTAAAGAATGAATAGAAGTTAAACAGTGATGAAGATAATGTTGATGTTGAAGGCAGTGAAACTACTAGTACTAATGATAGGGATATAAGTGGCATAAATGGCTTTAAGTGTTGATCGAGTTATACATTCATGTTTTTATATATTTTGATGATAACAATAAAATAAAAAATAAACTAATATTATGTTTGGTTGAGAAAAAACTTTAAACAAGTTTTATACAAATAACATATCAGCAAGTATGACAAATTACGTGAAGAACTCAATTCAAAAGTCCAAGAAGAGAGGAAAATGAAGGCTTAGAATAAGTGTTCATTTTAGTGCTTAAACATAAATCTTTATACTTACTTGATAGTACAATTAAAATGAACTCACACATTTCACTTTGTATACATTAAAGGAATGATAATAATCAGATAAAATCTAAGCTAGATGGTTATGAAAATTCACCTAGGTTAAACTTTCAAATCTTGAATTCTGCATGAACCAGTCAACCATTTAGGGTTAACTAGTCGATTGATTAGCTTGACCAATTTGAACAGGTCAATCGTTTTAGCTGTCAGAGTAACAATAATGGTTATAAACGAATAATGTTTCTTAGAAACATATATATAGCTTGTCTAATTGTAAAATTAGTAAAAGAATCTGAACATATATATTATGCAAGCCATTCTAAGATTAAAACTACTATAAAATTATCAATCCTTGATCATACTCTAATTTGTGTTATTAAACCTTGATATTATAGTACGAAGAGTATTTAATCTCATTCTCACTACACTTAAACACTTTCATATTCTAGAAGTGTTATCTAGCGAGGTATAAAGATATTAGAATTTCAATTATGTTATCCACTCTATTGAGAAAGTTTATTGTGAAAACAAAATCTTCTTTGTAAATATTTGAGAGTTAGGTAAAAACTCTTGTTATTGGTGAGGGAATCTCACCAAGAAAAATATCTTATGAGAGATTTCTTCAAGTAGTGTAAAAAGCTTGGTGTGGACTCATCAAGTTGAAATTATACTTTAAAGCTTGGATAAGTTAAGGAATACAATACTCAAGTATAATTTGCTACTTGAGGTGTGGATGTATGATTGTCAAACCACGTTAAAAAATGAATATGCAAATTATCTCCCTTAACTCTTTACTCTAAGTACTTTAATTAAATTATTGGTTATTGCATTTACTTGAAGTAATTTGTATTAATTGTAAAATTTAGTGATACATCAAATTCACCCCCTCATAGGTGTTAAATTGCCTTAATCCTTAAACAATGTTAAGGTGGGTGCTAATGGATAGATTAAGTTTGTTGAATGTTAGGTTTTCATTAATATCACTCACTTCAGAGATGTTCTTAGAGAATATGAAGTGAAACATGGATATCATATGAAAAGATACATTAATTAAAAGGAAAAAGGTTGGAGCTACAATTATAGGTGATTGTTGTGTGTGGCAGATATATGCTTCTTTAGTTCCTGGTAGCAAGAATTTCATGGTTAAATCTTTGTGAGACCAGTATAGTTGTATTAGGCTTGGAAATAAATAAACAATTAGTTCTACTTGGATAACAAAGAAGTTACTTCCAATTATTAATGACCCAAACATATCCAGTGAAGCATTTGATACAATATTGGATGATAAGTTTGGGATTAAGTCATACCTAATACATCTATGAAGAGTTAGGACTAAGGCTAAAGACTTTGTGGAAGGAAGTCCAAAGAAGTTTTACAAGAGACTTCCTAGATATATTCAAATTTTAAAATAATATAACCCAGGGTCTAATGTGTTTGTAAGATTTAAACTTAACTAAAACCATGAAATATATTCACCAAGAAAATTTCAAATGGTGTATATATGTTTGAAGGTGATGAATGAAAGATTCGTTAATGGATGTAGACCCTTTGTTAGGATTAATGACTGTCATCTAAAGAGTTCTTATAGATGAGTATTATTATCTGCAGTTGGTTTGGATGACAATAATGAACTATTTTCTCTTGTTTATGTTGTTGTTGAATATGAAAGCAATGATATATAGAGATTGTTTTTATATGCACTTTATGGATGAATCAAGCATAGGATACATCAAAGACCTTTCTGCATCATATATGATAGAGAAAATGTATATACCTTTTTTACAACAAATATTTTATTTGTATTTTTTATAACTCATTTGATGTTTTCATATATTTTTATGTTTTTTTTTGTTAATAAAGTCTGTTTTGAAGTTGTGATGGAGATTTTCTCAAAGGCAACCCACAGATATTGTTGCAAACATATCTATACCAATATAAAAAGAAGGTTTTAGGTGCCTCAAAAGCTTATACAAATATGGAATACAAAAGTCATATGAAGGATATTGAGATTGTATACAATGGAGCTTAGAATTGGTTAAAAAAAAATACCTGGTGAGACGTAGGCTAGACATTTATTTGACAATACAATTAAGGTAGAAAATATCACTAACAATTTGTCAAAAGCTTTCAATATTAAGGTTGGGAAAAACAAGGCTATTCCAATTATGATGCTACTTAAAAAAATTAGATTGAAACTAATGGATAGGTTTCATGGTAGATTTGTATAATCTACAGGATGGGAAACAAAAACGACACCATATATGAGGAAGTTATTGGACAAGTCTATTAAGAATGGGAAAAACATGAGAATGATTTTAGTTAGTAATGTTGAGTATCAAGTATGTGATGGTCAAATAAAGCTTTGCATTGATTTGGATAAGAAAAACTATTTTTGTGGTGAATGAAAGATGACTGGAATACCATAAAGGCATGTGGTACCTTGTTTGAAGTACAAAAAAAAAATTGAAATTGAAGATTTATATCATATGTATTACATTATAAAAACATAGTCTTAGGTTGTTCACCTATTACCAAAGGTTGTATTAGATCTTAAAGATGAAAATATAATTGTACTACCCCTGAACCTAAAAAAAAGTATGGGATGACCAAAGAAGAATAAAAGAAAGGAAGAAAAAAAAGGACCTAGTAATGTTAGAAAAAAGGTTGTCACACTAAGGTGTCATAAATGCAAATAGTATGGCTATAATTTCAAGATATACCAAAGAGGCAGTGTTAGTAGTCTTTGTAGAGTATCTAGAGGTGTGAGAGGATTTATGGGTATTATAAAGGGATTCAAGGGATCTAGTGGTGCTATGAGAGGAATCAAAGGTGTTATGAGGGGGTTTATTGGTGCTACTAAAGGATCCAAAGGATTAACCAATATTGGTTGAATTGGTAGAGCTATTAGAAGGGTGTTAGTACATCATCCTCTTCATCTTTAATAGATATATCCTTTTCTTTTAATTTGCATATTGTTCAATGTACATCCTCTTAACATTCAACATATAAAAGTTGCATTGAGTGAAAAATATAACGATTTTTTTTGTTAGTGCCAAACTATTATGTGTGTTTATGATGCGGTCTATAAACATTTAAGATGATATATACATCTTTTGAAATATATTGCATTGTTAATGTATTAATATTATGTTTTATATTATAAGGATGTTCATGATATATTGCTATTTGAATTTGTTTCATGCATTAATTTCATTTGTTTGATGTGAACATTATAATAGTTATAAACATCAACATTGCACACACTAAGTTAGCTACCACCATCAACTTTATACTTACAATGCTAACCTTTACTATATGATTCTTGATCCAAACTCAATGTAATTCATCTTCTATTTTATTCACTTCATCTAGTATAAGCTCAATATCATTAACACATGTAGACCCTCTTGTATTTAATTCAATTTCATTTAAAGGTTTGCAATAATTAATAAAGGTATTTTCACATGACATGTCATCACATTTGTATAATAGCTTGTTCTTCCTAACTTAGTCTCTGAAATCCTAACATCTATTTTCCCCTACATTGCATACACTTTTAATTCTTTAAGGTCAATTCATCATAACTATTTTTGGCTCCTTAAGACCAGTTGCCTCATGATTGATAAAACAGTTAGAAGATTTTTATGGGGTAGCAAGAAGGGTAAACAGGGGTGGCATTTAGTGAAATGAAGTATTGTTACTTGTCCTAAAAGATATGGAGGATTGGGGGTGAGAGTCCTTATACTTGGTATGATTGTTGGTTGGAAGGGGATCCTTTGGCTTTTTATGTTTTTTTTGTCAATATAACGGATGTTGATAAGTAGGTTAGGGATATATGGAAAGATAGCACTTGGGACTTATTATTTGGGATATCAGAAAGTTGATGGCTTGGAATTGGGATGTGAGGATCCAACATACTTACATGGAAGCAAATGTGTGTGCAGATTTCATGGCCAAACTAGCAACTAGTAATGATCAGGGATTTATTGTTTGGGATGTGCCTCTAGAAGGAATTGCCAGTCTTTTATTAGTAGGTCAACTAAGGACCTATTTCCATATAGCAGTCTAGTTTTCTTTATTTTCCTTGCTGTACCAAAAAAAAACTACATTATACCATGACAATGCACATTTAATTCAAAATTTTACATGATAAAAATTTAAATGTTTTTCATCATTAGAGCTAATCCCGTTGCTACATGGTGATACTTAACTATTTAAGACTAAAAAATATTAAAAGGGAAAGCAAATTCACTGTGTATATAGAAACATTTTTTTTTCATTATGATAGTGTAATTATTTATTTGTCTTCCAAAAAAATTCAAATGCCTTTGTGTTGGCAGTATTTCAGTTTTTTTTGCATGACCCATTAGTCATTAAATGATTAATCAGGGCTATATATGTCTCTTATATTTTTTTTATGTACGGTAAATTAACTCAATTACCTCAAAGTTAAAATTTTTAAAATTAATAGACAATGATGTTTCTATTTTTTTCACTTTTTAAAACACCGTAAAATGACAACATTACACTTGAAATAAAAAAAAAATTAAAACATGCATCCATGGGACTTTTGGTCTTTTCACCACTTTTTTTTGTTATAGTCTAGTTTCATGGAAGGAAATTTGGTCTTTTTATATAAATTAGTTGTTATTTTAATGGAAAAAGTTGTCATCGTATGCGGGGCATACACTAGCACGTAGGAGGTGCCCACACACTTTAGGTGGCGCATATGACACCTCTCGTCAGCCAAAAATGCCCTTCCACCATGTCATTGGAAGCGTCGCCACGCTCTTTTCGTATTGGTGCAGCATATCAATGGTGGTGGGGTGATTTGTTGTTAATGAGGCTTTTTTTATCTTCTTTTCTCTCTTCTCCCTTAAAATTCACAATTTGATCTTCTTTGTTGTTGGTATTTCAACTTCAGTCCTTATTCTTTTGATTTCTAATTCTTGTTCTTCACCTTTTAGTAAAAGTTTTATTTATTTTAATTTCATCATTCAATCTTAATTTTTTACATATATTTTTTTTCAATTTAGTCCTTATTCTTTTGATTTCTATTTTTTTTCTTGTCCTTTTTGTAAAGTTTTTATTTGTTCTCAATTTCATCCTTCAATCCAAATTTATGGTGTATTATATTTTTCAACTTGGTCCTCATTCTTTTGATTTTTTCTTGTCCTTTTGTTAAATTTATTTTCCTTTTCAAGTTCTCCCTCCAATCGAAAACTTGTAGTTTTTTTCTAATTTATTTTTTATTTTATTTTTATTCTCATTATTTTAATTTCTATATTTTATTTTGGGTATTTTTATGTAATTTTTTTCCTGATTTCATCATTCAACATTTGAGTTGTTGGAGATTAGGCTTCGTGGTTTTTCCATGTATAGTGCTTCTTGTCTGATGATCTAGGTCATGGATTTGAAAAGTTGATTGGGGTAGACATCTTTTTTTTTATGCTTATTTTTTTTATTTTATTGTTTGATATATTTTTTTAAATAGCTTTATGATTTTCTTTGATTTTTTTATCGAGTTATTCCAACCTTATAACCAGAGACACAAGTTTGGAGGGTTAACTCGGACTGACTTGACCCTTATTGCCCCAAATTACATGTTTATTATGCTAACCCAGGTTGACGCAGACTGATTGTTTTGGTTTTTAATTCAATTTCATCCTTCCATATTTAATTAGTTGAAAATTGAACTACATTGTTTTTCCGCTCCCGGAAAAAAATTTATTTCTCAAGTTCTTGTGAACTCTTTTTTTTACTAATCTCTTTATTTGTATACCTCTTTTTTTATTATCTGATTAAATTAAAACTAACTTATATAACCAGTCAATGCTATAACCTGAGTCATAGAGTTTGTTTTTATGAAAAAAATATACTTATGATTTCTAAATATATTTTCTTATAAAAAAATAATACAAACATAAACATAACCATAACACAGGCACGTATCTATAACTTGTTAAACAACTCAAGAAGGACTTCTCTCATAATAGAATAACAAAAAAAAATTTACTTGCATCGAAAATCAAAACACAAGTGATCTATCTCTAAAATAAATGGTTCATGGTTTAATATATTTATATAAGGATCATTCTCTAATCTATCCTTATATAATTAAGCTAATTTTATTCTTAAATATATGTTTTTCTAATGTATTCTTCTTATAAGTTTCTAAAATAAACCATCAGAATTAGTTATGTGATTTGCATAAAAAAAACCCTTTATTTGTTTGGCTTAAAAGGATATTTTATAAATAATAATATGCGCAAATTATGTAACTAATTCTGATAGTTTGGCCTAAAAATCGTACTAAGAAGATGATTAAGAATTAACTTATATTGATAGGTAAAATTGCCTCGAGAGATACAAGAATACATTGAAAATCCTTATATAATAAGAACAAGTTGAGTCATTAACCCTAAAAGAAAATCATTATTTTGAATTGGCTATGCTGACATATTTCTATAAATAGTTTTAAATGTTTTTTGCTAAATTAAATAACATTTTCTATCTTTCAAGAAAAAGTAACATTTTCTATTTTATAACAATTTATCAATTTAATTTCAAGAAATTGTTGTTTTGGTTTTAAAAATATCCATTCCCTTTTCAGTTATTTTTATGCAAATGAATTCTTGTCCTGATATCTTTTGTGAGGAAATTAAAATATGATATTTTAAAAAACAACAATTACTATTTAATTTCAAATCTTAATAGTTTATCTATAATTCCAAGTTTTAAAATGTTTCGAACCACAAATAAAATAGCTAACTATTTTTGTATTATACTACAAATTAGTAGTTCAGGAAATTGGATGCCTTGAAACTGTACAACAACTTGTTATATATATATATATATAATTAGTTACATGGCTTTGACTTCATAGTGGTTGATAATTTTTTATGTAAAACAAATATGAAATTATTATCAATTGTTTTTTTTTTATCATTTAGAAAAAAATTATTAATGAATTCAAGATTTGTAACATATGTTTAATAAAATTTACCAAGATTTCTATGTGCTAATAAATATTAATATTATCAAAATACTATTTTTTTTAATTAAATATCAAAACAGGAATATGAGAGAAAAATATATCAAAACATCTGACCATGTCATCAAAGATTTTTTATTTACTTATATGGAAATAAGTTTTTATATAAAAAGACTAATAATTTAAATTTAATTAAAACAAAATAATTTTCCAGCATAACTCCTTTTACTCTTATTAATATCGATTACCTCTACAATTTTATTTTTTCTATCCCATTAATTTAATAAAAATCAAAAGGAATTACTACTAACATAAAAAAAACTTGGACATTTCAAAATAATAATAATAAAAATATATATCCAATTAGATTTTTTTTATCTCATTAAATTATGAGGATCAACCTTAAGGCCCCTCAACCTAACTATTTGTTTGATATGGAATTCAAATTAAATAGTGTGAGACTTGAATTAATATAATCTCGTCGATTTAACAAGTTCAACCGTGAGCTAATCAAAGTGGTCAAAACCAAGTTTGACTAAAAAATTAAATAGATGTTGTCATTTTAATTCTTATTATAAATATTAACATGATGATGTTTTGGGTGGACCCGGGTCTTAAGGTATAACCCAATTGTCAATTGGGCCAAAACCCAGTTTTCTTATTTTTAAAAAACATTAAAGGCTCCGATCCAACATTTTCTTTATAAAAAAATACAAGTACGATGGAATTTTTGACAAATCCGGGTCAACTCGCCCAATCCTTTACTTAGATCATAACACTTACCAGGTTTAATCATCTTGTCTTTTAAAATATATTTTTGTTTAATTGAACGATTAACAATCTAAAAAATAAGAGGGAGGGTCTTAATAAAAAATTAAAATAAATAATAAAAACTACAAAAATACATATAAAAGAAGGACGGGTTGAATAAAAATTTAAGAGAAAAAAATAAAAAATGATCACACGCATATGAACCTAAGAAGAAACTCTAGCCCAAATGTGTCTTGGCCTGAAAACACAAGCTCATGAGCCTGTGTAATTTTTTTTCATAAGGATGGATGGCATATTGTGCATATCTTTTTTTTTAAAAAAAATAAACAACTTATAGTTTGCAATAATAGATGACATATCATTCAAGAACCTAGATTCTGATCACCACAGTGGTGATCGAAATTTTAGAGTCCAACTTTTTGGACCCTAAAACTAATATTTCACTTGAAAATACTTTTAAAAAATAATACTCTAGAGGACTTCAAAAATCCATTCGATGTCTTCAATTTGGAAAAAAATAGTCCCAAAACACAAAATAAACTTGATTTAAAAAACTTTTCGAGATCTGATTTACTTTTCAGGCAAGATGATGCCTAAAGAATACCTTAATGAAACTCTTCTTATAAAAAAGACCCATTAAAACCAAGAAAGAATTTTTTTATGGATAAAATATTGGCCAACCAATAATTCCCTCTCTTTTTTTTTCTGTTTTCCTAACTCTACATAATGTTGTAACTCTATAATATTCTCTATCTCACGGTTCAAACCGTTTAATAATCTAGTCATAGTAGATTCCATATCCTCCTCTATATTCGCCTAAATTATAGCTACCTTCATCTTTTTATAGTACATCGCCTTCATCTTATCTTAGGTATCAATAAGCCTTTCATGATTCCTTCTTATACTCAAAACAAGACAATCCCATCAAATAATAGTATAAGTAGTAAATTAATCACAACTAATTTTATATTTTCTCCTCCGAATAATTGTAACAATAAAAAATCAACTTCACTTTATTTTTCTACTCTAAGTAATCTTATGGATCATTCTTCCATTGAAAAACAAGAATCTTCATCTTAATAGTCCTGAGGTTCCTCCTCTCCAAACCATCTTTAAATGCAATACCTCTCTTAGATCCTCTATGTTAAAAATCCTTATAATGTTGAAATCTCCTATTACCAAAAATACCATGTTGCCAAATTATTCCTCATTTCTCAAATGAAGCTTGATCAAGTTCATCCAAATTATCATCCCTATTCTCCTTAACAAACTCATCTATATGTTTGGTAGTATGTTTTTCTGGCTTTCTGGAAGCAAGAACCTTTTAGAATGACCTCTTTTGCAAACTAGCAATCACAATATCCTATCTATTTATTTGATCATTTACCTCGCTAAACAACACATTTATCCTTTCAAATTATTGTTGCATAGCCTTTGAAATAAAAAAAAATGTGTTTTTTTCTCCTTCTTAGGTGAAGATTCTCTTTTGAAAGACATCGTTAAATATAAAAAACATATTAGTTAATAATCCTCATATATTCCCTTATGTGTTCATACTTAAGGATATGACGCTCCACACCTATTTCACTTATAATTTAGCTTTTCATGATAATATTCTCATTTTGTTTTGCATTTTACCCCTTTTAGCTCATCTATTTAGTTCTTTAAAGAATTAAACAAAAACAATAAAAACATTTTAGATTATAATGTTCAACCAATGGATTCAAAAAGATACAACAATAAAAAAATAATAAGGAAATTAGGAATAAGGAAAACTCAACAAACAAGCTCAAATCAATACAAACAAAATGAATTTAAAATAAAAAAGACAATAAGAAACGAAAAGGAATTTAGGAAAAGCTCAACAAAACATATTTAATATTGAACTTCTTGACTTGTGTTAAGAAAATAAAGCTTTAAAGATCAATAAAGAAAGATTGTTAAGACTCGATCTTCAGATTTATGATCGGCACATAGACAAGGTCCTCCTTCTAGGTGACATACCTATGCGAACTCAAACTTACATACAAACTTATTCCTTACATGAACAAAATAAAGTTCTACACAGCATGATAGCATAACTAACTCCATAATATAAATGGATTATCTTAATACAAGAGTTAATATAAATATCATAATTGTGAAGCACAACTAGACATAAAGAAAAAGTACTAATTACAACCAAAAGAGCAGATTATGAAGTTCAACAAAAGTGACATGCTAATAAAGATATAAGCCTGAAAAAAAAAACAAATAACAAGAGAATGAGTTCAATAACTTTGTGAGTAGATAACTTTCAATATACATATATAAGGTAATAAGATAAAGAGAAACATATATGAATTTGGCTTTAGGCTTCTACAAGAAAGTTTTATAAATAAGCTATAACAAGTAGTGTATCATAAGATAAGACTTGTCAGAAAATTAAAATGCAATGAGTATGACGCTCCGTACTATGGAATGATTAGTTGTCACAGGTAGGAGACTCCCTGACCAACTAGGGTTTATTTACAATGTGTAGAAGGACTATCACTATCCTGTTAGCAAGCGTATTCTGACTAGCATACTATATGTTCATATCATAATCACACAAATAGATTCATATCTCAAGACTCAACTCATGACATCAATTAAATGAGGAGCTATCAATTCAGAAGTACATAATGATTCATATCAAAGATTCAGTTTCAATAAGTGACCATACTTAATCACAAATAAGGAATAAATAACAATATAAGAATTACCAAGAAGCACAATCAATTCCATATTAATAATTCAAGTGTTTATACTAGTCCTCTAACATATGAAAAATTACTCATTCACCTGACTCAAAAGTATAAATAACATAGAAGTAAATACGAAGGCAATCCTACTAATGTCTCGCAGGTAGAATATTTGGATTATCTGGATACAAAAGAAGACATACTGAAAAAGAATATAAAATCTATTTAATACACTTAACTTAGGGTCTAACTGATAACCTTATATGTTTATGAACAAAACTAATTATTTTTTCCAAAAACCAAACAGTTTCCCGAAATCTAATTTATAAGGAATAAAAAACATAAAACTTTGTAATAATTCACCTATAAACCTTAATTATTTGTCAAAAACCAATCTGAAAAACTTAAATTAAAGCTAGGGACTAATCTGGAATTTCCTTAGATTTTTAGGGGTTATATTGTAATTTTGCCAAATTAGAGGACCAAATTGAAAATATCATAAATTCATAACTATACTAAAATTCTGCCCATAATTCATCCTTAATTCTTTCCAGAATATCAAATTTTGCTCCAGGGACCAAAGTGTGATTTTTCAAAGTTCAGGGACTAAACTATAATTTTCTCAAATTAATGGACCAAACTAAAATTTCATCATCTTCAACCTTAAACCTAAATTTTTTTCATGGATCAACTACTGATCTACGAAAATATCTAACTTAAAATCATCATGTAACAAGTCATAACTCAAAATCATCATCCTTACCCAAAATCTTTCAAAATCAACTAATTAAACCATTATCCATAACAATTAATCTATAATATTCTAATTAGCTCATCAATCGAACCCAAAACATAATCTTCAAAACCCTAATCTTAAACAAATTCATAATCTTAATTAATACCAACAATTATACACATCAAAATATAAATCTTACTTTTTAAACTTAATTTCTCTAACTGCCTTCTCCTTCATTGATCTTTTCTTTTTTCTCTTCTTCTTCTTATGGTTCTCTCTCTTCAAATTTGAGTCTTCTCCTTTTTTTTTGTTTTTTGTTTTTCTTCATTTTATACTTGCCAACTCTTTGTTTAATTACTAAAAAGTCATTCATCCATTTATACATAAAACTTACTCTTCTAAGGATATTGTTGTCATTTCCTATTAAACATTTGTTTCTTTATTTCAAAATATTACAAAGACTTTCTTAAGGAATAATTCAACAAAACATTTTCAAGATCGAACTTTTTGACTTGCTTTTGTGATTTCTTTTCTATTTTTTTTCTTTTCAATGCAAGATGCAGTTAACTAGAAGACTTTTTTTTTTTAAAAAAAAATATGCATGGCAAATCGTAAATCTTGTATATTAAATCTCACATTTTTTTAAAAGAGATCGCAAATTAGTAATGTAGAAAATCCCTAATTTAAGAACATGCTGACTTTAAAGAATAAAAATAAGAATAAGAATTGATTACCAAATAGAAATAGCGATCTTGATGCAAGGAATAATTATCTAAGCTGTAATCTTGAAACAAAAGGAAAATGATAACAAAAAACAAGAACAAAACAAGAAATTAAAGATAGTGAACCTAGTTTTAGAGCATATCTCTGATACCAACTGATATGAACTTAGAGGGTAAGAACCCTAGAACTTATAATCAAGATTGAACACAATCCAAAAAAAGCTAAAATTAAGTTAAAAAGAACTTGACCCAATGATTACTTGAACTGAAAACCCTAGTTATTGGATAAAACCCCGGCCTATTGATTATAATGAACAAAGAACCAAATGAATAAGGATGAATGCTACAAAGAAGAAATCTTGATAACTTCTGAAAGTTCTATAAAAAGCTAAAAGTAAGAGCAATCTCTCTCTCACAAGTTTATTTCTAAATAATCAATGAGTTATGACAACTTACAAACTAAAAAATATATTTATAGTTTAACAAAATAAACTCTAGTGGAAAACTGAGTTGAAACTAAAACCCAAATCTAAACTAACTCAAGAGCACTTTAAAAAACAAAGTCCAATCCGCATAGTAACTTTTAAATCTTATCAGAATACCTTTTCGATTTTCAATTGCTATGAAATTTTAACCTTATAGAAAACAAAGTCTTTAAAACATTATGGTCAAATTTTAGTCCGATCCAAATTTTTAGTCGGATTGAAAGTTATCACCATTAATATATAGTTGTGTATCCAAGCTCTAGTACATGTTAAACATCTACATCTCTTACTTGAATCATATTGATCAACACTTGATTCTTCTTTGAACTCAATTTCATGCTTGACGTCATCTTAGAATGAATTTTTAAAGCTTGCTCGACTCAACCAATTAAATACCTTTTTGATTCTTTTGACTCTTATCTTTATAATTGGTCCAATCAATATATGTAATGAATCTTGTTTTTTCTAGGAAGTTAATTTTTATATTATACTACAAATTAACATTTCAAGAAATTTGTTTTTACCTTCTTCCATCCTTACTGTTCCATGTAATGTCAAATTTATTTATTTTGAACGTAAATAATTTGACAATGGAGATGAAACATGGATCAAGGGAGGTTATCAGTTTTGAATCTTGTGGGCTTAAGATTTGTTTTTTTTAGCATTTTGGATATTGATATATCTTGTATTTAGTTTGAAAATAATAATATTTTGTTTTTAGATGATATTTTAAATATCATGTATTTAAATTAATAATTTTTGATTGAAAATATATTAAAATATATTTTTTTATTTTTTAAAATTTATTTTTAGTAAAAACACATCAAAACTACCTATAAATACAAAAAAAAATTAATTTAAAATTAAAAGGAAAATTTTAAAAAAATCTAAAAAATATAAACGGACCGGAATCCGAAACACCGCCCCGAACTAAAATATCGTATTTAAATGCATGAAATGAATGCAAGAAGCGAAGACCACCACCTGAAAAAGAGGATAAAAAATGGTAGCCCCACTGTCACTCAAAGGACCCACAATCCTCCACCGTTCGATGAAGATAATCCCCATAATAAAAATAATAATAGTAAAAAAGAAAAAGAAAAATAAAAAGAAAAGAAAAAAAAGCACAGCTTCCCTTCCCTTTGGTGGGAAATCACAAGCATCCTTCAACACTTCCAGTCACCTTGACGCATCCATCTTCCTCCTTTCCTTCAACAACAAACCAAAAAAGATTCGAAAACTCCAGAAACCAGCCCAGCCAAGCAACGGATAATGAGTAGAGTCCGTACACTAAAGTAAAAACTCTGCTGCTAATTGTAAATAAATAACCTTGTTAATTTCTTCTGCACAGAATGGCAACGAAACTATCAACTTGTTTTCTGAGCCATCGCCTTGCTACTGCTTTAAATTGCAATGCTATTACTACTACCACTAATGATCCCAAGCACACAAATGTTCGATTCTTGTTGCCTTGTCATCGATTACTCTCATCCTCCTCTTTCAGAATACGGAATCGCAACTCGAGGTACGTACTACGCTTCTCAATTAGGTTTTTAATTTTACTGTTAGGTTTTTATTATTAATTTGATTTCAATAATTTGATGCATGGCTGAATGATAGAAGCTCGCAGTATAAGCGTAGACAAATGAAGAAATCTTCTTCTACAGAGGATTCCGAGAGTCATCAACCACAACCACAACCACAACCACAACCTCAACCCCCTCCTACGGTGTTTAGTGCTGTACCAAATGATGTTACTGGCGCTAGCGTACTCGTAGATTCGGAAACTAGTACCAGTGTAGATGTGGAGCGGATTGAGCAACTCACTGATGCACAAAATCCACAACGTCTTACCGTGTCCCAAGAAGCCAAATCTTTGGTCTTCTTTCTCTACTTATGCAATCGTATTAGCAAATTTGTTTTTGATCGCTGCTTCGGTGTAATATAGTTTAATTTTTTTTTTTAAATTTGGTTTCTCTCAGGCTATTGATGTTAACATAGAGGAGGATGAGAAGCATTCAAGTGCATCTGATGAAATGAAACAATTGGTATTCCTTTTTACCATCCTCCTTAAAAAAATAAAGTATTTCACAATCTGTTCTTAGGCTATGTAGTTTATATTTTTTAAGTGACTGGGGCTTCCATGCACTTTAGGATATCCATGCTGGAACTCTGTTGCTTGAGTTTTGGTCCATTACTGTCTGGATGATTATTCAAGTGTCGAATTCACATTAAGTCTATGATTTCAAATTTGTTCCTCAATTTAGTTTTACTTTTCTTGTTTTGGATTTACTTGAATGAGAGACAATGGCTTGTTTCAAAAAAATTAAATAATCTATCTTCTACCCCCCAGGCCGTAAACATGGGTGGCGGAGAGCAACTTTCAAGTATTCAAATTGAAGATTTGATAGGCATGATAAGAAATGCTGAGAAAAGTAGGATGACTCTCTTCTATTCTTGATTTATCTTCCTCAATGCTTGTAGTTTCAACACTTCCAAGTAAGGAGGGCATGCGTTTATATTCATTGGTAACATGTGTATGTTAGATACTCTTCTTCTCAACAAAGCTCGGGTTTTTGCGCTTGATGACCTTGAAAGAATTTTTCATGAGAAGGACAAGTTGCAAGGAGAAATTAATGTTTTGGAGATGAGATTGGCAGAAAATGATGCTAAGATGAAGGTTGCCGCTCAAGAAAAGATACGTGTGGAACTCCTGGAAGCCCAGTTGGAGAAACTAAGGAATGAACTAGCTCAGAGGGGTGCTACTGAGAGAAGTGTGTTTGATCTGTATGAGAGCCAAAACAATGTTTTTAATAAGGAAGCCCCTCTACTTCAGAATAACACTCTACTTCAGAATAGCAGTGTTCATTCTCTTAGTGAGGAGCTTAGTTTATTGAGGTCGGAGAATATGTCTCTGAAAAATGATATAGAAGCACTCAGGGAAGAGCTTAGTAATGTCAAGAATACCGATGAACGTGTTGCAATACTGGTGAAGCAACACTCTTTGATGAAGTCTTCTCTGCAAGACCTGGAGTCCAAACTAATAGCTTCTGAGGAAGATGTTTCAAAATTATCTAGTCTAAAAGTTGAATGCAAGGACTTATGGGAGAAGGTGGATACTTTGCAAGCACTGCTAGATAAGGCAACCAAGCGAGCAGATCAGGCTATTCTTGTGTTGCAGCAAAACCAGGATCTCCGAAAGAAGGTAGATAAATTGGAAGAATCCCTGGAAGAAGCCGTTGTTTATAAGCTATCATCAGAAAAGTTGCAGCAATATAATGAATTAATGCAGCAAAAGATGAAACTATTGGAGGAGCACCTCCAGAGGTCTGATGAAGAGATACATTCTTATGTCCGATTGTATCAAGATTCTGTACAAGAATTTCAAGATACACTCAAGAGTTTGAAAGAGGAAAGCAAAAAAAGGGCACTGGATGAACCTATAGATGATATGCCCTGGGAATTTTGGAGTCATTTACTGCTCATAGTTGATGGTTGGCTGCTCGAGAAGAAAATATCTACAGATGATGCAAAGCTTTTGAGAGAAATGGTATGGAAGAGAGATGGGCGTATTTGCGAGGCATACATGGAAAGCAGAGAAAAGAATGAACGTGAAGCTGTGTCTAGGTTTCTCAAGCTGACATCATCACCCAAAAGGTAACAATTTTTAAGTAGGAATGTTTTTGGGAATTACCCGTTACTTTCCGATTATCTCTTTACTATCTGATTTTCCCTTTCCTTGATCTTCAGTTCTGGATTATCTATCATTCATATTGCAGCAGAGATGGCACCAGTTGCCAAGGTGAGCTTAACATATATGTTTCACTCAGTCACTTTGTTTTAGGATTGCTAATTTCTTAGCAGCTTGTCAATCTCATGTGATGTATTCTGGACACCTTCAGAAATACATGTACATATATATATATATTTGTCTCAGATGAATATGCTATACATTACATGATATGTCTTTCAGGGAAATATAACTTAGATGACCTCTTTCAGTTTATGTTTTTTGTATATTCCCATGTAATATTGGCCATGTTGTGTTGTCCCTTTTAGCTGCAAATTCCAATCAGGTTGTTTGTGATCATTTATTTCAACTGGCCATTCAAAGTAAAAAAACATGCTTGTTTCTGACAAGCTGGGAAAAATTTCACAATTCTGATTGATAGCATGACCTTCTCACAGTAATTGACTCCAGTTTTCATTTACAGGTCATGTGAGGGTTGGCTAGGTGATCAACCTTTGAAGTATTTATTATCACATGGATAGTTTCATATCTATTGTATGAATCAATAACTATAACATGCTAAATTAAGGTCTTCAGTTTTCATATCATTAGATCACCTGATAAGTTAGATAGTTGGTACTGATTGGTAGAGTTTCCTGGACAAGTTTTTTTGGCTTGGAAAGAAAAGGAGAGAAAATCTTGTGAGGAGGTCCTCAAATTAATTTTCCCTTTTTTCTATTTCACTTTTAACGATCAAATGAATCATACATACCTGATACCTGCAAGACACTTCATAGACTTCTTCTGTGTCTTGGTATCAATATCTCATCAATACTCCCTCGAAGTCTCAAATAGCTGCGACATGATTTCTGAGCACTCAATTAAAAAGACGTGTTTCTGTGGTGATGATTTTCACCTTTTTGGTATTTATTTTTATGTAATATGCAGTTTCCTTCAAATGATGCAGTTGTACCATAACATTATCCTGCACAAAATTGGATATTGGTTCTAGATTATTGAAGGTTATTAGTTTTTCTTGTTGTGGTCGCCTTTGCTTTTCTTCTCTTATGTTGGTATGCTTCTTGTTGTAGTCTTGTTATTACTGTTATTTTCTTGCTTCATTTACATAATTCATTTATTTATGTTTTACAGGTTGGTGGTTTGGGAGACGTTGTGACTGGTCTATGTAAAGCACTACAAAAGAGAGGACACCTTGTGGAGATTGTTCTGCCTAAATATGATTGCATGCAATATGATCGGATTCACAACTTGAGGGTATGTTAAAAATATTTGCTTAAGTAACTGGTATATCTTAATAATGTTTACAATCGTTTTGATAATTGATTGCCTGTGCAGGCCCTAGATGTGGTGGTGGAATCATATTTTGATGGCAAATTATACAAAAATAAAATATGGGTTGGAACAGTTGAAGGTTTGGATTATATTGGTTTGGTTTGTGCTGTGGCATGAACTTTAGTGTTGCATTTCAATATCAGTTTTGATCGTGCAGGTCTCCCAGTTTACTTTATTGAGCCTCAGCACCCTGAAAAGTTCTTTTGGAGAGGACAATTTTATGGAGAGCATGATGATTTCAGACGTTTTTCATTTTTCAGCCGTGCAGCACTTGAGTTACTTCTTCAATCTGGCAAAAAACCAGATATAATTCATTGTCATGACTGGCAGACAGCTTTTGTTGTATGATCAATCCAATTTTTTCATCACAGATTACTGTTCTTTTACAGCACCTGATCAGAATTCACAACAATAATCTCTCTCTTACTGCCATTTCAGGCACCACTCTATTGGGATATATATGCCCCAAAAGGGTTGAATTCAGCCAGAATATGTTTTACATGCCACAACTTTGAGTACCAAGGGACTGCACCTGCATCAGAATTGGCATCTTGTGGACTTGATGTCCATCAGCTGAATAGACCAGATCGAATGCAAGACAACTCTGCACATGATAGGGTCAATCCTGTCAAGGTATCACAATTCTTTATTCAAGTTTAATTTATTTTACTCTGCACATTACAGGGTCAATCCTGTTAAGCTATCACCCTTCTATTCTCACATTTTTCTCTGTTCAGGGTGCAGTGGTATTCTCAAACATTGTGACAACAGTATCACCTACCTATGCACAAGAGGTGCGGACTGCTGAGGTATGGGCATTGTGATCTGTTATATTCTGTTTCATACATTTGATTAGAGTTCTTAAAAGGTACATAAATAAACTTGCAAGTTATATTAGACTCTTAAACAAGTACATAAATAATCTTGCAAGTTATTTTGCAGTGTACAATTTAAGTTAAAATATTTTGGTTATTATGTTTTAGCAAGAAAAGTTCCAAATTCCTATAGGTGTGGCAATATTCACTAGAAATTTTTGAAGGATGTCTGGATGTGTTTTTTGGTTTATTTGCAATTGATCCAAGTAGCATGTGGCTGTAAAGCTTAGAAAGAATTATATAATCTGCTAAAAAGCGGATACATGTTTATCCTACCAGCTTATAGTGAAGTATACAGGCACCACCCCTATTTTGTCAGTTTCATCCAAACTCAATCAAAATTGGGTTCAATTTGGTCCTTATTTAAGAAGCGTTACAATGAACATGAGGAATGGATAATTTGGAATTTCTTAGTATTGTTTGGATCCAGCATGGCAATTATTTTTCACGTGGATATGAGATTCCTTTAAAGAAAAATAAGGGTAGAACATTGTTTGGCTTTGTGTTTTTTCTCCTCCATCTACACACCACCATCACCATCCTTTTGTCACCCACAACCTCAACAAGTTCTCTAGGGTTTACCATTACTATTGAAAAATCAATTGCATGTTCTTTTCATTTATGCCATTGTCAATGGTATGTGCTTTATTTCATAGAACTGAACAGCCTTTTTTTTTTATTATGTTTATTATAGTGGTGTCCCAAATCTTATGGAGCTGAATCTTCATAATGCTGCGTGCAATGTGAAATGACTTGTCACGCTATTTTAGTGGAACTATTTTTTTTGGCATGTGCTTCGCACATGTATTATTCAACTATTTTATAGCAAATTTTTTATAGTCTCTAATAGAGTATTTTGAATTTTTATAACTAAATAAGTTTGAATAGTTATTATATATGTTTGATTTTCATATCAAGTTTGATAAGGTATAATTGAATTAGTTTGTTGGATTCTTAAAACACAAAATTGAATTACTTTTAATCCTTTATGGTTAGAATAACAACTCTTAGAAATAATAATCATTAAAAAAATTGCACTAATTTATTGTTAGTATAGTTAGAAATTGAAATGACATTTTTTATATCATATGAAAAAGTTTCATGTTTTTTAAAAAATAAAAAGAGAAATCGAATTTCAATTTCATTTTAAACAGTCCTTTTCTTAATTAGAGTGGGATTGGATTTACATATTTTTACTGTAGTATGTTACAATATTAGTATTATATTATGGTATCGTCAAGCACAAGTTATTATAGCCTTTTTGCTTTTATATATAATTATGATTTCTTACATTTTCTCCAAACTTTCTTAGTTCAAGTATATTTGGGATAGTCTGTTTTCCATAGTCCATGTCCTGATTTTCTGTTGGAAGGAAAACTTTCTAATAACTAACTTTATAAAAATGAGATTACACATTTTGCCATGTTCACTTGATGGAGCTTTTCTAACTATATTGAAACTTTCTTTCATTTCTTTTCTTTTCTTTCAAAAAGATCTTTTTCAGTAGATTTGCATTTGTGCTGGATGGCCTGATAAGATTGGGCAAGACATCTTGAAAAGCAGGGTGCTTACGATATTCTTGATACAAATTAAACGCTCACTTGAAGATAGATTGCCTCCTAAGTTCACTTTACCTATTTGGGCACTAAGTACAAAAAATAAATAATAAACAACATTTACAAGTCCTTTTCCGACTGCCCATATACCAACGACTTGACTTTTAATTCAAAGAGGCGAGAGAGGATTGTTTTCTCAAATTCTTTTTTCCTTTCAAAAGGAACCAAAAATACTAATGGAAAGAATCTGATTTATATCCTTACCCTTCATAAAACACATGCAATTTCTGAATCTATCATTATGCATAGAAGGCCACTTCTCCATAAAAAACTTCCATAGAGCTTTAAGCCCATTCACAATGTGAACTAAATGGTTTCATAGGTTCAGTGACAACTTGACACTGAAGTACCTATTGATCATGACCTCTCATCTCTATTGTAAATTATCGTCAATTAGAATCCTTTGCCAAGCTATCTCCCATTGGAGAAAATAAGACAAGATGGAGCTTTAAACTTCTCACTTCAGACTTGGGAGCAGGTGGAAGGGAAAGGAGGGAGTATTTAGGAGAGGAGCGAGGTGTGGAAGGGAGAGAGGGGGAGGGAGTCTTTATACACCCAGTCGAAGCTTTCCCTATAAAATCACAACACAAGTTATGTTACATATCTTAAGCTTTTTAAGCAGAATAATGGGTGCAAGGTAATGTGGTAGTGCTTTCTGGAACCAGCCAAAACCGTGCTTTTTTTGACAATCATAAAATCTTTGTGCTTCAATAGCCTTATTGTTCTTTCATAGCTCAGAAACTGGAAATTCTTCTAATTCTGGACACTACAAGATAAAAAAGAAAAGTATTGTTTTTGGTCTTAATTTTTGCTGATAAGAATTTACTTATTTTACACATGCATCCATGCATGTATGAAAGGAATTTTTAAACTGATAGGGTACAAGGAGGGAAATGGAAATCCTCATGAGTTACTGTCTTTCTGATGAAAAATATCCATATTGTTGTGAAATACAATATCCCAGTTTCTAGCATCTTCCCAATTTATTTTCAGATCTGCCTAAGCTGCTTCATCTGAGCTGTGTGAAGACATAAATTAATGAGTTTGTTTTTCTCACCATGGTTTCTATTTTGGAATAAAGCCTAATGAGTGCGTGAAGACATAAATTAATGAGCTTGTTTCTCACCATGGTTTCTATTTTGGAATAAAGCCTAATGATATGGGGTATAATATGGTCTGCCAGTCTGTTTGAAGCAAATGTTTCTTTTCTTTTTCTTGGATAAGTAAAATCAAATGTTTTAATGTTTTATTTTTTTATTATTGAAAATTTCTCACAGTTGTGTTTCGTTGAAGGCTTTACTTACAACTCTAACTTGTCTTGTACAGGGTGGGAAAGGTCTCCATTCGACTCTTAGTTTTCACTCCAAGAAGTTTGTTGGAATTCTTAACGGAATTGATACTGATGCATGGAATCCTGCTACTGATACTTCTCTCAAAGTCCAGTACAATGTTAATGATCTTCAAGGGAAAACTGAAAACAAAATAGCTTTAAGAAAATTTCTTGGGCTCTCTAATGCAGATGTCAGGCAACCAATGGTAATCTTACTGTAGAAGCATTGTATCGCCTTTCCTTTTCTTTTGAAAGTATTTGATTTCAATCCACCTATTCCTATCAGATTTCAACACTTTTCCATTGATATTACCTCAATGTATGACCAGGTTATATGGATCGCCTCCCTTGTTGGTACTGTTAGTGTACTGTGTATCACCTAGGGTACATGGAACATGGGCTATATGTTTGAGAGTAAATTTTGACAACCACAAACTTCCTCTAAAGATGTTCTATCCCAAGGTTATTTTTTTAGTGGGTTAGCAACTATGAAAAATCAGATTATCTCTGGTGAAAGATGACCAGGATGGCTAATTAAACCCCTTTGGGTTGGAAGATTTCGTTATTTTTCCTTTTTGAGAAACATCTTAGTTTCTTTATTAAATCCTTCACTTAACACTCTGCATGGAACTCCAGTTTTTTTTTTCCCTCCCATTTATATTGTTTTATTTAGGGTAGTTGATCATACTATGATGAGCAGTGCCATCTTTAACTATAAACTTTAGGATTAGCCTGTAATTTTACCTCCTGGCATTTCATCTCAATGTATATTGGAAGTAAAATCAAGTTTGATCTTGTATCAAATGGGCTCCACATTCGTTATCTTGTGTGAAGTAGTCTGCATTGGAATATCATGAGCATTCTTTTATCTCCAGAGTACCCGAGATCATATGGGAGTAGATATGGGAGGGATATTCTTAGTCTAGCATATCGAGGGAATGACATAGTTCATAATGCCATCATATTGCACGTGGGAACATTCTGAATACTTTTATCATTACTTTATAATGATGCAACTTACCTTGTTAAAATTCTTCCATTATTCTTTGAATAGGTAGGCTGCATAACACGATTGGTCCCACAGAAAGGTGTGCATCTTATTAGACATGCAATATACCGAACACTGGAGCTGGGAGGACAATTTGTACTTCTTGGTTCAAGCCCAGTTGCACATATTCAGGTAATGCTCTGTTTTTCCTTTTTGCTATGAATTCACTGGTACCATCCAAAATTTTGCACGTTATATTGGACACATCTGCAATGCATCCTCAAAACATAATGCTATAAAGATAAATGTCTTTATCTAGCTGGGCTTTTGAGAATTTTGGGATTACAATGCCCTTTATGGACACTGAAACATTAGTTTTGATCATTCTTTCCGTATCCTTTCTCTATTCTAAGTTCTCTTATTCTATTTACTAATTAACATTTTATTTCTCTCTTTTATTTTGTAGAGGGAATTTGAGGGTATTGCTAACCATTTTGAGAGTCATCATCACATTCGGCTGATATTGAAGTATGATGAATCTCTCTCCCATTCCATTTTTGCAGCATCTGACATTTTTATCATTCCATCGATTTTTGAGCCTTGTGGCCTCACACAGGTATGATCAACACCCTTTCCCTTAATTTTTTAGGGAAGGCGAAGAGCCAGAGTGCATTTGTTTACATTTTTAATTGAATGATACTTCATGAAAATATCGATATAACCTATAAAAAATGTCTCAAATCTGGCAAACATGAGCTAATTTGTAAATTTTGTGCTTTGGACTGTGGACGACTAATTATTAATTTTACAACAAAATGGCTTCACCTTTTCTTTCATAAATGTATATATGTATGTAAACCAAAATGTCGATATGTTTTTTTTTTGGTTGAGTAGGCTTCGGGCTACATAACAGAGCCCTTTGGTCATATTACTATCATATCTAATTGCTGACACCTGAACTTTTTCTTCATGTACTTTTTTTTCCCTTTTGCAGATGATAGCAATGAGATATGGTTCCATACCAATTGTAAGAAAAACTGGTGGTCTAAATGACAGGTAGGGTACTTGATTTCTGACATAATTCCAGCGATCTGATGTTATTATGGTTGTTAGAGCATCACTGCATTGACGTTTGGTTTTAATTCTGCAGTGTTTTTGATGTTGATGATGATACCGTGCCGCCTCAATTTCGGAATGGCTTTACATTCTTGACTCCTGATGAACATGTAAATAACTAGAGCTGCAGATTTAGTTGTATCATCCATGCTTTCCATGTGGCATCTGCTTGAGGCTTTGAGCTATCAATTCAATGCTCCCACCAGCTACCACATTGCTTCACCGGCCTCTATGAAACTAGAATTCATTATGAACCTTTTTATTTTCCATCCCCGCTCTGAATTTTATCCAGCTCTTAGTAAAAGCTTTCATTTAGGTTGTTTCTTATTATAATGCTTCCTAATGCATTTCATAATTTCTCAGGGAGTAAACAGTGCTTTAGATCGTGCATTTAACTACTATAGAAACAATACCGAGGTCTGGCAGCAGCTTGTTCAGAAGGACATGAACATGGATTTCAGTTGGGAATTGTCAACTTCGCAATATGAAGAACTTTACTTGAAGTCAGTGGCCAGAGCAAGGGTGGCAGCAAATCGAGCTCAAGGATTGTAAGAACAGGCAGTCCTAATTTACGAGTTCTGTGGAGATGCAATCCAGTCAAGTTTCATTCAGGGGTGTGGATTTATAGAGTTACAATTGAGGCAACCCAGCTAACAAGCACGTACTTCTTGAGAGTTTCCGATGCTAACACAAGGTTTTTTTTTTTTTTTTCCTTTTTTTTAAAATATAGATTAGAACATTCATGTGTTCTTAAAATAATCCTCTATTATAGTTAATACAAGTTGAGTTCCTGTATCAAATTGGCTTTCTTATATGCCCTCATTGTACTTTGTACTTCAATACCATAGGAGATGTGACACTGCACATCAGAAAATTCACCGTTGCTCTGGTTTTATCTTTAAGAAAATATGTAAATGTTGCTCTGGTTGTCCTTGGTTGTTCATTTTGCATAATTATCTCGTTAATCCCTGTGCCTTCCTCCTGCTTGATCCTAAAATGCAGCAAGTTTCATAGTAGAAAAGGTGGTAGCCAAAACAATGAAGCAGAAAATTAGGAGGAAAACGACTTCCTTTTTTGAAACGACCATGCAGATTATTATGCACTCTTGGCATCCAAGATTTAAGTCATGGTCTCTTTACATTACAAGCCGACAATCCAAACACAAAAACTCTCTTTGTTAGCTCGTTTTCCGGGGCCGAAGTTGTTGACGGGATCAGCAAGGTGGTAGGCCAAGTTCTTCAATGGTCCCTTTCCGGTAACCATGGCCACACGGGAAAGGATTAGATGACACATTGCAGCCCACAATGCTGATGTGGTCGACAGCTTTGATGCACTTTCAGCTAAAAAGTGGGAGAAATGGTTTTTGGGTGTGCAGCTTACAAGACAGTGAATACCATGAATCAAATACTTTCATACCTGAATCCAAACATAAAACAAATACCTGAACCCAAACCTGACCCGGTTTAATACTCGAATCTATCCTGATTAGGTTTTGGATATTCATAACCTAATTTCAACTTGACTCGAATGTAAAACCGAACCTAAACTTGAATAATATAATTTTATAACTGATTAACAGCGAGTTGGATTTTTATAATAATCTACATTGAACAATTGAACAGATAAAATGTTATAAAAAACATTTAACAATAAAATGAAAAACTAATGATTTCTCAATTTCACATTAAATTCTTCCAACAAAATATGCCAATAGAATATTTGTACAATTCTTCCAATAGACTTTTATTAATAGAATTATTTCCGGTTTTCTTGAAATCAACAATAATCCACTAGAACAAAGAAAGTGTATGTGGAATCAGAGAACATCACGTTCGTACAGTGAATAATAATCACAAATTATATTGGTTCTTCTGTAATACATACATACAGTATGTAGAAACTATAAATTTAATTTTTTTAGGAGTTTCAAGGAACCTGTTAGATAAATTTAGAGTTGTTTAGAGTTTATGTGAAGATTACCTGAATATCAGATATTCTTTTTGGCTTTGAATATTTGCTTCTGGGTTGTCGCAAATCACAAGCCGTCCAAGTATCCGATCTCTAACGGTAATCTATATGAACCACCAGTGAGAAATCTCCTAAACCTTTTTATGAGAGAGAGATTGATATACCTTAGAGTGCTAAACTCTTTTCTTTTGTGTTTTAAATGTTTATGTACTGTACTTTTCTCATCTTCAGAAATAAAAGACGTAACTTTCTATTTATATGAAAACCTAAAACCCTATAAATGATAAAATATCAATTTTCTTAAATAATATCACATATATTATTTTAGGCTAATTTTAGAAATTTATTCAATCAAGTCCTTGATTGTTTCTAGGTTTAGAATTATAATCCTCTGTATTAATTACATTCTAGTCCTCAATTTCTAAAATTTATTTACAATCAAGTTATACTTGATTCATCATCATATTTTAATTTCTGACCACTTATAATAAGTTGGCTCATATATAAATCATAATCCTAAGTTGGCCTAAAATTTTGTTTTATAAAGCTTTTGTTTACGAAATTTATTGGAAAATGTAGAGGAGACCAATAGATTTTAAAAATTATTTTGAAAAAAATTATTTACATCCAAAATATTTTTTTAATAGTTAAAGAAGTGGTGTTGGTTAATCAAGAATAAGGTGAAAGGGTTAGGTGTGACATGATAAGGTGTGAGTCAATATTGGAATTGAAATGTGAATTTCTAACTAGATATATACATGTTGAAATTTTAAATAGGCTCGTCTAAATGAGAGAAGATTTGGTGCATGCTATTATGTTTATATTTGGATTTGTAAGTGTCACAAATTCAACCTTCAAGTTTAGGTTTAGAGTGATGGTTTAAATTATCAAACTATTAAATGTTTCTATGGTAGTGTCTGGTTATTGTCCCGGAATATAAGAGATGAAAACAATAGAAATAGAGAAGACAAGACAGAAAAGAAGACAAAAATAAAATTTTAGTAATGATGTGTATAAAAAAGAGTATCTATTCCCCGTCTCAGACATATCTAGGATGTTAGAAGATTTGCTAGCACCAAATTTCTTCAAGTTGCCAGAGATGAAATGTCTTCAAAAGACAAACCAAGTAAACAACCTAAATTATTATAAATACCATCGTCTAATCAGTTACCCTATAAAGAAATGTTTTGCCTTGTAGAGAAATGTTTTGTGTTAAAAGATAAGATCATGAGGCTACACGAGAATAGAGACATCATCTTTTATGAAGAAATAACAACTTCCAACAAAGATGACTATGGTGAATTTGGGTTCACACCAATCACTCCCTACAATAAGTTTTGGTTTCTTTGAACCTATGAAACTTGGCGTCCTTTGACCTATAAGCTTCACCATATCAAGTCAATCTTCATGTATAACCCTTGTACCTCAAGTTAGCGACTTGAAGCCTAATTAATCTGAGAATTGTGACAATGAAGGATGGACTTTAGTTACCCGTAGAAGAGGAAGGAAGATGTACATGCAGATGATAAAACTAACTATAATAAAAATATCGATGGAGAAAAAGGTAATTGATGAGTCGATGCACTGAAAGATGTGATGAAAGTCCATACAAGTTAGAGAGGAGGTTTTGCCAACTTAAAGCTTAAGAAATCCCATAAATCTAAATGAGTACATGTTAAATGAGTTAAAAAGGATGGAAAATGTATTTGTTGCTTGCTATTAAGTTGATGAAGAGAGAATTCCTATTAAAGAAGTCATGAAGAAAAGCTATGATGACTTTCTAAAGTTTCATCATATTGTATACACAACAGAGATATCCTTTGATGATGAAGACCTTTTGCTCAAATAAAAACTCTATAATTGCCCCCCCTTTTCTTTTTATCAAAAGCTACTTCATAAAAAAGATGGTGAATTGTATTTTGGTGGATAATGGTTTGGCTATCAATATACGACCTCTTAAAACCATGAAAGAGTTTGAGATTCCTATAAAGAAACTCTTTTTAAATCATTGGATGATTCAAGGCTTTAATCAAGGAGGACAAAACACCATGGGAAAGATAAGATTTATACAAATGGAAGATATAGAGTCCAATTCTTTTTCATGTCATAAATGCCAAAACTATTTTCAACATGCTACTTAGATGATCATGGATACATAAAATTGGTATCATCTCCTCAACGCTCCACTAATGCTTTAAGTATTGTCAAAATAGATTAATAAGAAAGATAGTGGCAAATACTAACCTATTTACCATAGCTTAAACCCATTTTATCGATGCAAAATTCTATTTTTGGTTAGTTATGATGGAAGAACTATTATCCCCACTAATCACCAAAAAGAGGGAAGAGTTGACTCTAAGAGCTTAAAAAAGAATAAGTCATCTACAAATAAAGGAATGACTCATCCAATGAAGAACAAAAGAAAAGAAAAGGTAGCTGATCAAGTCCCTGCCGGGTCTTGGTTTTGTGTTTTCTCCTGTGTTGCTTGTTTGGCTTGTAGGCATGTTATTTGGTTATTCTTGCTTGCTTCCTCCTATGATGAGGATAGCTTGTTGTTGTTTTCTCTTGCACTGTTTGTTTTCTCCTGTGCTGCTTGTTTGGCTTGTGGCCTGTTCTTCTTGCTTGCTTTCTCCTGTGATGAGGATAGCTTGTTGCTGTGCTGCTGGTGCAGTGTTGCTGGGCTTTTCCTCTTGCTGAGGTTCTAGTGGTGGTTGGTTGTGGTGTTCCCTTTGCTGGATTGGCTAAAGGCCATTGTTGTAGCTGGTTTGCCGCTGTTGGTGTAGTGTCCCTGCTGGTTTTTCTCTTGGCTTTTGTAGTTGAGTTTTGTTTGTTGCAGTATTGTTGGTTGGGTGCTATGTTGCTATATCCATGCCTACTCCTGGTTTTGTAATCGAGGTTTCCTGCTTGTTTTCTCGTGGTTTTTGAGGTCAAGTTTTGCTTATTGTTAATGGGTGTGTTGATACTTCTCCTGCTTGTTGTTGGTTGGTTGTGCAGGTGCATTGCCATCTGCTGTTCAGTCTTGCTGTGTTCATTCCTGCTCCTGGCTTTTCTGCTGGTTGCTGGCTGATGGTGAATTACCTGTTTGTCTCATCTGTTGTTGCCTTTGGCTAGGCGATTCTTGGTAGTCTAGTTCTAGTTTTTTTTTTTTCCAGTTAGGTCTGCTTTGACTTTTATGGGAGGTAGTTCCCCTAGCCTCCTTTACGTCTAAGGGAGTCTGTTCCCTTTTTTCTGTTCATATATGTATATATTTGACTTGCTGGTTCGCCAGCTTTGTTACATTTGATCTATAAATTTCTTACATTTGATCAAAAAAGAAAAGGTAGTATAAAACTTTGTCGATAATAAGGTATCATATAAAACCATGATACTACGATATATCCCAGTTCAACAAGAAATAAGGGTCAATCTTCTCTTACTAAAGATGAAGAGAAGATCATAAAGGAGCTAAAAAAACATGACCATGCCAACTACTAATCTCGCATTGACTAAGGTCTCAAAACTTTTATTAAAAGGGTTTGTTCATCAAATTGAGTCAGTGGTTATGAATCTCGAAGGACGCTCCAATAAATGAGCGAATAAATTTGATTTCAATGCTTATAAACTTTTATTCAAGGCTGGTTATAGTCTTAAAGATATCAATAAATTAGCAAAGAATGGTTATATGACTCGAGTCAAAGGTAAACAAGTTCTAACAAAGACTAGAAAAGGCTTAAAGAGAGAAAAAAACTTCTAGAAAAACTTCAAGGGCTGGTATTAGATACGAATCTTCTATACCATTTCATTTTAAGATTAAAACAAGGCTTCATGACATATAAGTGTGAAAAATGTGAATGACAAATAACAAAGTTAACCTATACCTCTTAGAGCTCCAGTTTGGGATTGTTTTGGTATGACTATTTCTTATGCTTCAGTCTTGAAAGGATTGGGACCCAAAAGAGTGGAAGGACTCTAAAACAAACATCAATATTCACAAGACTTGGATCATCTAAATTAAAAGATGATAAACACATACTCGATCATCAACCAATTTCGTTTAAGGGAATGTGAATGGGTGGTAAGTCTTGAGATCATACTAAGAGGAAAAAAAATATGCATGGTAGTAATCATAAAACCCTCTAATGAAGAGAAAGAAGAGGAAATGATACATCTCACTTTAAATCACATCACAATTAAAGAGGATGATAATGATAAGTTTTTCATTGAAGAAGATGTTGAGGAGGCTTTACTTATCTTTGAATCAAAAAATAAGTTTATGGTGGATGAAATTAAAGAGGTTAACTTAGGCACCATTGAAAACCCATGTATGACCTTCATCAATGCAAACTTATCATCTAAAGGAAAAGGGGATTATATGGAACTTTTTATAGAGTGTCGAGATATCTTCACTTGGTCCTATGATGAAAAGCCATGTTTAGACTTGAGGGTTATAGTATATCATTTAGCAATAAGAAATAGGGTCAGACTTGTAAAATAAGCTCAACATCGCTTTCATACTAAACTCATCTCACAAATTAAGGTTGAAGTCAACAAACTTATCTAAGCAGGTTTCATTTATGAGGTCAAATATCCTATATGGATTTCAAATATCATTCCGGTGAAAAAAATGAATGGTCAAATCCATGTTTGTATGATTTTTCAAGACCATAACAATGCTTATCTCAAAGATGACTTTTCACTTCCAATCATTGAGATCATGGTGGATGCTACCACAAGCCATGAGAGGTTAACCTTCATGATGGTTCATTTAGCTATAATTAAATTTGGATGGTATTCTTAAATAAAGAGAAGACAACCTTTTGAACTCTAAAAGAATATATTGCTATAGGTCATGCCTTTTAGGTTAAAGAATATGAGTGCCTCTTATCAAAGAACGATGTAAAAGATTTTTAATGACATGCTTCATCAACACATTGAATGTTATATTGATGATCTTATGATGAAGTCAAAGGAAAAAGAAAGTCATTTGCTAGATCTTCGTCTGGTGTTCAAGCGATTCTAACAAAAGATGAACCCATTAAAATGCATGTTTGGTGTATCCTCTAGCAAATTCATAGTTCAACATCAAGGAATTGAGATTGATCAGTCTAAGATCGATACCATCATAAAGATATTGGAGCCATAAAACATCCATGAATTGAAAAGTCTTTTAGGAAAGTTGGCTTATATATAGAGATTCATTTCTGACTTAAATGGTTGGTGTCAACCATTCACTCATTCGATGAAGAAGGATACACCATTTTTTTAGGATGAAGCTTATATTAATGCTTTCAATAAGATTAAAAAGTATTTGCTTAATCTACCTGTCCTACAAGCACTAGTACCAGAACAACCATTTATCCTCTATATTGTAGCTCAAATGTGTTCATTAGGAGTGTTGCTGGCATAACAAAATGATAAAGACAATGAGAGTGCTCTCTACTACCTTAGTAGAAAGTTAAATGAGGCCGAACTGAATTATTTTCTAATAGAAAATACATGTCTAGCATTAATATTTGCAATAAAGAAGTTAAACATTACTTCTAAGCATATTCAGTATGACTAATCTCTTGAGCTGAACCTCTCAACTACATAATATAAAGGCCAGTACTATCAGGAAGATTGGCAAAATAAGTGTTATTGCTCAAAGAATTTGATTTTCTTGGAGTAAGCACTAATTGATTTTCTTGTTGATCATCCTATTCCTGATGAATGAAAGTTTTCTAAAGACACGCTCGATAAGGGTTTCTTGTTCATTGGAATGTCATAGCCTTGAAAAATATTATTTGATAGTGTAGCACAACAAACTAGAGTCAATGTTGGGGTAATCTTTATCACACATGAAGGAGAGGTCTTGACATATTTCTTCTCATTTACTAAATGTTGTTCTAATAACTTGGTTGAATATCAAGCCTTGATTCTTAGGCTGAAGATGACTGTGAATATAAAGATGCCTCACCTTAAAGTATTTGGATATTCTCAATTAGTCATCAAATAACTCCTCTAACTTTATGAAGTAAAAAAGCCAGAACTTGTCCTATATCACAAATATGTATTAAAACTAATGACATCATTTGATTGCATCACTTTAAAGCATGTAACTCGAAAAGAGAATAAGCAAGCTGATGCCTTATAAAATCTAGTGTCAACATTAACATCATGCAGTGAGAAAGTAAAAGTCTCTATATGTCAAAGATGGGTGCTTCCATCGATAACTAGTGATTGAGAAGTGAAAGAACAAGTGGGCGTGGTTTCTATTTATGAGATTGAGAAAGAAGACTGACGTCAACCACTTATCAAATATTTAAAATATAGCAAGCTACTTAAAGACCTATTCCATAAGACATATATGAGGTGTAAATCTTCTTGCTTAATATACTTCCAAGACACTCTTTATCGATGATATTTTGATGGAGTCTTTTGTGTTGTCTTGGAGAAGAAGAAGCTATAAAAGATCTAAAAGAAACATACTTGAAGATCTATAAAGCACACTAATCAAGTCCTAAACTTTATTTTTTAATAAAAAGAATAGGATACTACTAGCCTATAATGGTGAAAAACTATATAGACTATGCTAGAAAATGTCAAACTTATCAATTTTATGCTAATTTGATCCACCAGCTACCCAAGCCTTTATATTTGAAAATGTCTTCTTGGCCCTTTAATGCTCGGGACTTGATGTGATAAGGTTATTATCAAAAAGTTTAGAGGGGCATCTTTACATTTTAGTCGCAACTGATTACTTCTCGAAGTGGGCTGAAGCTGCAACATTAAATGAGTTCAAGAAAGAGAAAATTGTAAGCTTTATTTAGACAAGATATATGAACCAAGTTAAGTCTGGATTTTGCTTTAAAATGCCTACTGACCAGTTTTGTGAGATTAGATATATCTCTCAAACTGTATATTGGATCAAGCTAAAATTTTATAGAAAAATACTAGACACATGAAAATATATTGTGGTAAAATCTCAGGTCAATTTTATTTTGGAAACATATTATTTAAATTGTTTGAAATTGTTGTTACTGTTTTGGCAGATTCATCGACAAAAAATGTTGTTTTTTGGCTATTTTCACTTAACAAGTCCAAACCTGTAATGAGTTAATTTTGGACAAGAAAGGGAGATTAAATAAGGATTATTTAGGCCTTAAACTTATGAATGAGCTTAGGCTACAAGGGTTCCTAATATGGTTTGGATTCATTGAAGAATTGGAGTCCATACTTTATAAGGATTACAAGTCCCACATGGACTTGATGTGGTGCCATCTAAAGGGATCTTTCTCTTAGGTTTCTTTTTCATATTTTGTTGGTATTCTTAACACTTCAAGGAGAATAATAGGAGACAATATTAGGAAGGAAATCCTAAGAAATAAAAGTAAAGTTTTCTAGTTGAATTCCTATCCTAAAAGTTTTGGCCAAAACACCATTCATGAGAGCTTAAGATTTGTGCTATATGAAGGAATTACCACACTAAAAGTTTCATAGTTGAAGAATTTGTTTTTATTATCCTATTTTATTGATTTTATGTTGAACATTATTTTTAATTTAGGTTTGATTTGACCCATTAGACATTGTTTATGAGTTTATTTCATTGTTAGACTTATGTTAGTTGATTCCTGGTTTAGACCCATTAGCTTGCAACCCAAAAGGGATCCATTATGGTTATTTAGAGGAGATCATATAATGTTTCTGGAACTGTAAATTCCAATAGCTAGGTCATAATAAACATGAGTTTCTTTCTTTTGAATGTTTGTGGTAAAACATCCTTTCTTTGAAGAGACAAAGATCATACATCTAATTTATTGAAGATTAACTAACTTCGTGCTGTCATTTGCATACTTCGGAATCTTAGGTATAAGGTTATTTCTGGGTCCAATTTTATTCCAATACCTTTGGTTTTTAAGTATATAGTTACCTTTGGGTCAAAGTTTTTATCAAACTTGGTTTTTGGCTTTTCGGGTTGTATTTCAACTTTATTAGGGGGTTGCTTGGCTACGTGATCAAGAGGTCCATATCAGGAGTTCTACAATACAATCATGAACAAGTTATGTGCACAACTTGGTTTCAAACAACATAACTCTTTTATGTACAATGCTTCGACTAATGGTTTAGCAGAAGCTTTTAACAAAAACTTATGCAATATTCTCTAGAAGGTGATGAATCGCTCGAAGAAGGATTGACAGATAGAATCAAAGAAGCACCATAGGCTTATTATACTACATTATAAACGCCAACTTAAGCTGCTCTATATTTCTTGGTATATGGTGTTGAAGATGTTCTTCCACTAGAATGTCAAATTCCATCTCTAAGGATTACAATCCAAGGACTCTTCAATGAAGACACTATTTGTTTACGCCTCAACAAACTTGAAGCCTTAGATGAAAAATATCTTGAAGCACAACAATGCTTATTATAATGTTATCAAACTTGACTTTGTAGGGCTTTCAACATGAAGGTGCAACCACACATATTCCAAGTAAGAGATCTTGTCATGACAGTATGACGTCTGATAATCATGTTAAAACATATGGGCAACAAGTTCCTCTTTAAATAGGATGGACCTTATGTGGTTCAAGAAGTTTACACCAATAAAGCTTACAAAACTGTAAAAGATAATGGATTGAGGATTAGGCCCATCAATGACAAATTTTTAAAGGAATACTATACTTGAGATTTGATGTAGCTCCTGGCCTACACAAGCTAAAACTGCGAATGACATGAAAAAAATCAAACTACGTTATGACTTGATCTTTTATCCACTAACGTACACAGGTAATAAGACTCAAGCAAGGGCAAAATATAGATTTTATTGATAAAGAAGAATTCTACTGCATTAATTGTGTATTCTCAACATAAATTCATAAGTTAGTGTTACCAAAACTTAAAAACATTCCAAAAGAAAAGAAACAATAGAAAAATAAATAAATCAAGGGGTTCTAAATATGAGAAACTAATGACATACCATGGTTTCCAGTTATGTTATTTTAATTCTCTTTGTTTAGTCTTTTTAATTTTTGAAGAATGACTACACTGGCTTCACTTATCATAGGGAAAGTAGATATTATGGTGATCTCTACTTGAATACAAGAGGTTATGAATTTTCTCTTAAAAAGATCTTCCTTATACACCTTAAAGGATGACTCTAACTCAATCTTCTTACATTGCAGCTCCTTGAGTTGTTCCTCATTTTTGTTATCTTAGCATGGGTGGTGGAAAAAGATCTAGAGGCCTTTTCTATAAGAGCTTCAGAGTTTTTCAGTTGCCCTTAAAGCTTTTTGATTTCTAAACCTCGTTACTATGATGTCATCACAGAAGATAGTGAAGACATTAAATCATTAATTTATTTAGCATCTTCAATCACTTTATTCACCATTCTTCTGATAGAGGAGTAATCAACCTTTATATCTTTGATGGACCGAAATATGCTCTCTACTTTATTAGCTAAGTTAAGAAAGTAATGGATTAGTGTATGGATGATCTTATTTTTTATGCTCTCCCAACACTTAACACAAACTTAAATCTTGTCTTGCCTATTATGTCATTAACACAATACCTAGTTATTCCTGAAGGCTCAAATGCAGTAATAACTCTAGGGGTATGCAAGTTAGTCCCTGTATTATTGAGTACTAATAGAGGTAGTGCCATAGATCAGTGATTAGACTACTCATGTGGCAAACTTTATAAAGGATGAAGTTTTCCAATCCCAATAGAAGTTATACTCGTCTCTGGCCTAATATATATATGTTGAATTCATTCCCTAGGTCCTGTTGACCAAGCTAAAATAAAGAACAATAAAAAAAAAAGGTTAACATATGATAAGTAACATAAATTGAAGAACAAAAAAAATATCTAACTAATTCATCAACATTATCTTACATGATTGATGCATTAGGGACACCGTAAAAAAAATCAGTCCGCAAGAATTGAACACCTTCTTGGTATGTTTTAACATTTATAATGATAATCACTATCTTCATGTTCACTATTCTTGACAATTAAAATAGCTTCAACATTGTCTTCCTCCTTTTCCTACACATATATCATTGTGAGCATTTTCTTAAAAAAAAATTTGATGGAAGGTGTAAAAAAAAATAGTGTTCATTTACCAATTGTGAAGAAAAGGATTGTGCACTCATTTTCTTTGCCCCCAAGGTAGCTATAATGGATTTTTTCTTGAGAGAATCTTTTGAAACACTCATTCCCTTCATATTAGAAATCACAAGTGTTGTCTTCTTTATATGGGAATATGTTTGGGCACCATTATCTTTGCCAAAATCAACATCAACTACTTGTTTGTCTCTTATATGGGTAGGAGAAATTATTTTTTTCTTCGTCAAGATAAAGTCATTCTTCTCTTTTTTCCTTTTTAGATACTATAACAACATTTGTAAGACCTTTAGGAATGTTTTTCATCTATTGAGGACAAACTTTGAACCACTTTAGAGCCCACAAATCCATGTAGTATTTAGTCACCAAAAGAAGTCTAGCACTTGGAGGAAAAGGGAAGCTTGCAAGATAATAACTCTAGCCATAAAAAAATAATACATGAGATATAATTCTTTTAGGATTCCTGAAAAGAGCATTGGCCTGAGATTCATTAAAATGTTTTCCTAACTCTTTATCAGCATATTTGTTCATCCCAACTGAGTTGACATGGCCAGTGGTTGTTCGATGGGTGCTAATATTTTTTGTAAGCCAACAACTAAAAAATGAATAGGAAAAGGGATGTATTGTGTAGTCTCACCTAATATGGATTGGATCTCCCTTAAACCCTTGAAAATACTTGTTAGAACTGGTATCGTAGGAGAGAATTGCCTTCCAATCGCCATCATAGATATTACTTGAAAAGTACTAGGATGAATAGAACCAATATCTTTGCTAAAAAATACAAATTTGCATAGCCAATATGAAAGAAAAGATGCCAAAAAAATTCATCTTAAATATGACAAGAGACATTAAACTCTTTGAGAAGATGCATGAATTTGCTATAGCGAACACAAGACTTGTCAAATGAGCCTGATGGATAAGTAATATTATTGGATTTACTAGACTAACCATTTTGATTCATAGAGAAAAGCACCTTGTATCTTAGGTCATCTCGGAACTAGAAATTTACCCAATCTTGAAGAGTAATCACATAATCACCATTAACAGTCTCACATTCCTTACAAAAGACAAAAAATAGATACTCGCAGCTTTTTGGAAGAAAATAACCTCTTTTTTTATTAGCTTTAATAAGTTCATCAGCAAAAGGGATGACTTCATCATGAAAGGTGCTAAAAATAGGATGACCACTAGATTATTTTAATTGCCAAAGTGACACAGACTCCTCTCCACTCGAGGTAGATATCGTGTTAGCAGAAAGATTCCAATGGTTATAGAAAGAATGGATAACATTCATCTGCCATTCATATATAAAAAAGGATTCAAAAATGATGTCTCGAATATATGCCCTCTCGAGGATCAGCTCATAGTGTTTCAAAACATGTTATATCCATTCCTAATACTTGGGAGTATACTCAAGTGCACCAGAGATTGGGAAGTAATCCTTACAAGGAGCGTCACCAACATGTTTATGCTAGTCTAGTGGTGATAAATCAACCAGAAAGGATGTCGAAGGATTGAAGTTGTAAAACTTCCTGATGTGAACTACGATGACCATAAAGCTCACAAGAAGTCTCCAATGACAAAAAAAGATAAATGCTTAATGCTTTCAAATGACCACTTCTTAGCGAATAAAACATTGGCGGGTTCATGTACACGAAGGCTTGTTTGACGATACTTGTCCTCAATTACTAAGAACCTTTTAGAAGAAGAAAATGAATTCCTAAAAGTCACCATCTAAAAAAAAAGAGTGAATATTAAAGGCATATTTGAAATAAGGGATATAGAACAAGATAACGTTTCCAATTTACAATTTTTTTTTTCTAGAACATACATTGATCAAGAGCCAAAAAAGAGTGGTGATCTAGCGTTTGAAAAGAGGTTATGAAACATCCAAATATGATGGTTCATCAAAAGTAGCAGCCGATGATTGTCAATCACCACAACCGTTGATAGACAAACCTTCAAGCTCCATAAATATTAAAAAAACAGTTCAAGTTTCACAACCATTGATAAATGATTTTTTTTTAGTTTAACATGGGTGTCCGGGCCAGCTTGCGTGCACCTCGACTAATCCCACGGACCCTGAAGTTAACGACCATGTAAGCCTCCAGTGACCATCATATGAGCAACCACAGGGTTTGAACTTGAGACCACGAGAGGGAGCAAACCTCTTGGTCCCAAGTTCTTACCACTGAACCACCACCTAGATAGTTGATTTTTTTAACTCCTTAATTGTTGAGAAACAGTTCTTCGAGCTTCATAACTATTTAGTAATAGTTCACCAAAGACCGTAATTTTTGAGAAACGGTTCACGCACCAAATCCCATAAGAAAGCAGCAGTTGTTGAGAAACAATTATCACTGAACACTATGGAAAATCCCAATCACCAAGACAACTTATTTGGAACCTCAGATCAAAAAGAGAAGAGGTGAGGTACATAATATCCATGCCAAAAAGACCTTGATCGTTCAATAACATCCATGCAAAATAAAGTCCCACAGTAAGTCCTTAAAAAAGGTCATTATCCAAGCACAACAATGAATGCAAAGTTTGAAATTAAGCTTTAGCTGCTGTCAATCAAAGTGGACGCGCATTCGTGACTCACGCGGAGGTTGCAGTTTGCGTAATGCTTATGTAGCTTGAGAAGTATGAATTAATATGGCCAGCTGGCATTGGAATCCTGTATCAATTAATACCCACTAAATCCAAGACTAGTATTTTAGAATTACAGAGTCATGATCGAATATGCCATTAAAAGTTGTATTCCCCAATATAACATTAAATCCAAAACTAGTTTGATGGGTTATTGAATTTTTTTTTTTACAAGGATTTTCCTATTTCTACGTGTTAAGGAAGGAATTATAATTTACTAGCACCAAATCTCTCCTTCCCCTCTCTCTATCTCTCGGCAATTATTTCAGGAAAGAATGAAATTAACAAAGGATGGAGGAACGCAAACCAAAACAAGAGAGAGAGAAAATTAATATATTTTAGTCAGAATCATAAACGAATTGAGTTAGTGTATTCAGTATGATGAGAACTGCAAAACAAGATATCATAGTAACCACTTCGGTGAAATAAAAATCAATAAAAATTGATTTTTAAATTTTTAATTTTAATAATTATATTTTATTTTCATGAAAAAATATATCTATATTAATTTATTGTGAAAATTTAATATAATCCAAATCAAATTTTAGTCAAAAAATATATTCAAAAGTATAAAGTTTTCTCAATTATATTTTTGAGATATGCACACTTATTTTTAAGTGTAAATAAACTTGTTTCAAAAGGATATTTATAGAAATAAAATTTTTGTAGCAATTAAATTATATTATGTGTTATTTTTATTTTATTTTTACATAAAAAATAAAATTAAATTAAAATAAATAACATGAATAATTTTTATATTTTTTGAGCTAATAAAAGGTTGATATATGAGATAAGATATTTAAAATATCTTGTCATAAATATAAAACCTAACAAATAAAAATAAACCAATAAAATAATATAATATGACATTGACAAAAAACCCAAGAGCCCTACAAATCTCTATAATTTGAGGGCTTCACCCTAGATAAAAAAGGAGGGAAGAATTCGTGGGGCTATAAAAAATCTTCTTCAAGACAAGCTTTTCAAGAAAAAAAGCTATCTCAAAAGCTCTTAAACCTCCTTTATCTACTCTTGAAGTCTATAAGAAACAAAACCATATTGGATCAAGTCTAAATTTCCCATAAGAGTAGTTTAACAATACCTTGAAGACAAATCAAAGATATCATTCAAAACATAAAATCATCAAATCTTGCTCTCTAATACACCCTTAAATTCGTGTTCTAACAAAACATAAATCTTGGCTTGATTTCACAAGTAAATCAAGTTACCACATATTAAATCCAAGGGAAGAAAAATGAGAGCATAAACTATACGCACGAGATTTATTTTTTTTGAGATAGTGTTTTCTAGTTTCTGAGTAAAGGAATCGAAAAAGCTTTTCAGATGTTTAAAAGCAGGGTTGTTCATGGGTTGTTGTTTTTAAAGCAATTAATAGAAAGCCAGAAATTAAGGTTCATTCCAAACAGATTCATGTGATTTTTGTGTTATGACTTGCGAATATTATTTTAATACAGTATTCTGAAGCTGGATTAGTTGACTGATAATGCGTTTGATGCAGAGATGCTGAGGAGCGAAGGCAAATGATGCTTGATCAGATTTTGTCTTCCGAAGCACGAGAAAGAATTAAGTTCACATCTGAGATCATCTATAGAAGTTCTTTGATAAGATCATTATTTATCTTTCAATTGTGCATCCATTCTCTTGAAAATCTTGTTGCATAGTTGCCTTCTCAGAAAGCATCGAATTACCACACTGCTTATGTTTCATTATTGAATTGGTAGTTAATTTTATTTTTGATTTGGAACTTTGTTTATGATGCAATAATGTTTGAAAGAAAATTGAATAAAATTATGTTAATCCTGAGACTAAAGAAGCCTATGCCAAATACCTTGAACATTCTTCTTCTTCTTCTTCTTCTTCTTCTTCTTATTATTATTATTATTATTATTATTATTATTATTATAGATAAAGCTGAAGTTCATGGAAAGTGCAGCAAGGAGACTTCTCCAGCTTATCATACAACCATGCTCATAAATTCTTCAGAACCTTGTGCACCCACTAAGCATATTGGCAGGTCCCATAACCTGACAAATACCAAGAACACATGATTACACCAAGTGGGAATATAAAATTCCCAGTACAATCTATCATCTTAGAAAACACAATATATCTTTACATTAATTATCAAACATATAGGAATTCTTCATACAAATCAAATAAAAAAGATCTTACTTGGATCAGTTTTAGTAATGAGACCAGACTTCTGGTAGTCACAATTCCAAAGGTTTCTGCCATGGAAACTGTAGTAAAGATTCATAGCAACTGATGCATGATTTATGAAGGTATTGGGGTTGAAGCAGGGTTCATTTGGTTGTATGGTCGTGCAATCAACATGGCCACAAGCAAATTCAAGATTTGCAGACAGTTCAGCATCAGTTGATGATGGCTTTGCAACACACCAGGTTTTATCCTGCATCAACACAAGAAATTAATTTTTAACTATTAAAGGTCCAGTCTAGACTTCTGGATGAAAGGTTATAGAGATTTCAGTGTTCATTATACCTGTGCGTTAGCCGTTCTGATCATCCCTCCTGCACACATTAAACAAGAAAATCATAAACTAACATTCTGATACAGAAGCATTTAAAAAATGGAAGAAAAATTATTGGAATTCTATATTTGCAGCCCAAGAAGTGATATTTCAAATATATGGTAGTAGTGATACTGAACCAAAAGATACAAGGCAGATATAAATGCAAGAAATTTACAGGTGTGAAGCTTGAAAATTAAATGGGATTATAAGAGACAAGATACATATACCAGCATTGCAGAGCAAAAGCATCAGCACGAAGGGGAGAATGGGAAGAGAGAATGTTGTTCCAGCCATGGCTTTGTTTACGCAGGAAAATTGAAGAAAACAGAAGACAGTGAAAATAGTTTCCAGTCTTTATGTGAATGATGAAATGGGGGCGGCGTTCAAATATATAGGACATAGACGGGTATTGCCAGAACGAAAAAAATTACTTCCTGGACAGAATAGACAATGCCATATAGCTAGAGGGTTGCTGGGTTTCTAAATAGCAAACACACAACGGAAAGAATAAAATAAAATTATTCGAGAGTTTTTAAAATTTTATTAGGTAGATTTAGAGTTGTTTAGGGATTTATTATTTAAAAATCTGATTTTTTTCGGCTATAAATAATTTTTTAAAAGTTGGATTGTCGCAAATCACAAGTCGTTGAATTGTCCAACCTCCAATAGTAATCCACACGAACCACCAATAAAAAATCTCTTAAATTCCTATTTAAAAGAGAGAGATTGCTATGCCTAGAGTGCTAGCTTTTTATTCTGTGATTTATGTAGTTTTTTTATCTAACGGACAATCACCCAAAAAATAAGAAGTATAATTTACTATTTATATAGAAATTTGAAAAACCCTATAAATTGACAAAATTTTGACCCTGTTTGTTTTTGTGTTTCAAAAACGCTTTTGAAAAATTTTAAAATTTTGAAATTTTTTCTTTACTTCAAATTTGAATTTTTTTTTTTTAGTATTTTTAGATCATTTTGATGTGCTAATATCAAAAATAATTTTTTAAAAATAAAAAAAATTATTTTAATCGATATTTAAGAGAGAGAGATTGTTATGCGTAGAGTGATAACTCTCTATTCTGTGACTTATTTAGTTTTTTTGTCTAATGGACAATCACCCAAAAATATGAAGCATAACTTACTATTTATAGAAAAATTTGAAAAACCCTATAAATTGACAAAATTTTGATTCAACCGCTTTAGTATATTCATATAGAGATTCAAGATAATTTTAGAAATTAACTCCATCAAGTCCTTGTATTAATTATATTCTAGTCTTTAATTTCTAAAATATATTTTAATCAAGTTATACTTAATTAAGTTATCACAGTTTAATTTCTGACTAATAGTTTTTAATGTATATGACCTATTAGGTTCCTAAGATGTTGGCCCAAATATAAATTATAATTATAATTAAATAGAATTAAATAAATTAAACAATTTAATTTATTATCAACTAAACAATTGATTAATTTATATTTGAAGATCAGGTGCATCATTTAGCAACGTATCATGATCCCTTAAATATTAGAAAAATCATTAGTGGTTTAACTTAACCTTTCAGTGGCCAGCTTCTCAGTGTAATTAATATCATTTCATCAATAATGTTTCTATTTGACATTAAAACATGAAGTATATTTGCTATGTTAAATCATGTTTGTTCTCTACATAATAGTCATTGATCGTTTGAATAAGATTTGAAACTCTTTACAAATTTTATTTTATCTTGGCTAAGGATTTCTCAGTCAATACTACTTGAGAACAAATGAAACATTTTCTCTAATTCACCTAGAAAGAATTATCTCTTGATCACTTAAGTATCTTCATATAGTTCATGATATACCCAATGCCTGCCCCTTTATTATCTTGATTAAGATAATATGTAATAAGATCAAAGCATAACATTCTCTATATAAGATAATTTAGTGATCTTAAGTCTAAGAATCACTTACACAACCATCACGTAAGCCTTTCTATAGACATAAATGATTTATCTATATAGAATTCTCATGCGGGTCAATTTAGTGTACATGTCTTATGATAAAACACCTACATATTCGTTCTAGGTATCTATTTTACCTTAACTTATGAGAACAGCTACTTCCTTTCACAAAAGAAAAAATATGATATGTATCAATCTTTACAACTCTAATAAATGTTCAGTATTTAAGAGAGCATCAACCAAGAACATTTTAAGAACAATGCTTTGATATAATAAAAATCTCATAATTATAACAACTTTATAATTTTCTTTGCAAAACATTTTTGTCTTATGAATATTATTTTTACTCTAGATTCATAAATAAAAAATTAGATTAATTAATCTAATATTAAAAGAATATTAAAGATAAATTAAGCCTTTGTTAATAATAAATATGAATTTAAATGAATATTATAATACTATATTTATCCAACTAAATGATTATAGGGCATATTAAACTAAAAAGGGTAACATTACTTCTAACAATGTACAAGAAAAAGAAAAAGAAAACGAAATTGTTGAATTTGTTTATCCACGTAGTTTCATGTACAAGAATTAAAAAATATATACCTTGGGAAATTTGATGTGAAATTATTGACTGCGAGCACTTTTGTTGGCTGTAAAAACCTTTGGAGGTTGTGAATTAACTTGGCTTGTCATGAGGTGGTTTGGACTGAACATGGCATCAAGTTTTTTTTTTTTTTTTTGGATTTGAGGAAACCCCATCCCCCGAAAAGCGCATTTTGTAGGCCCAGGTGAGCGAGTAAAACCCCGGCTGTCCCAGGCTCTTACAAGAGGTGCACGCCCTAACTCGAACTCGAGACCTACTGTGCAGATCTCAAGTTTTTTGCCATCACGCTACGCCCCTTGAGGACTAGGCATCAAGTCTCGCATTACAAAAAAGAAACCTTTCCATAATTATACAGACTCTGGTTTGCTTTAACAATTATGAAAGTGCCAATCTTGAAGTTCCACAGTAGTTTTTTGCACATTGGGCATCTCTTTGAATGTTTAGCAAAGATGGGTTTTGTTCATATATAGAAAAAAGAATTCATTAAATGGTATTTTGCCCCGATTGAGTTAATCTCACCTTTAATACACGATCCCACACACTAACATTTCATGGCCAAAAGTTAATTACGTGTTGCTCATAGGCAGTGCATGGTGCCTATGGAAGAGTAAATTGGACATTGAATAGATTCTGAGATTGAATTATTTTCTGTTTTAGTGAATGATATAACAGTAAATTTGAGAATTGACAGTATTGAGTGATATAACAGTACTAAATTTGAGAATTGCCAAGGAAAGGAGTTATTGTCGAGTTTCTTTTTTACTCTCCGGTGAGAGGCTCAGTGGACTTTCGGCTAGACAGGTGAGATACTACATTACAAACTCTAAATTTCCATCTCATCGCTCCCAATTTTACAATCTGAACCTTATATCTCTTACAGGAAATTTCGTGTCCTAATCATGCCAGTCCCTTCTAGTGAAAGAAAGTGTTTTAACACAATTGAGAATACATTAATGTTAACACTGAACTTTCCTGGTTGAAATATGAATGATAATAGCATGAGAGTTGTTGGCTTGTAAATTTCCCTTTGGGGGATCCAACATCATTTGATCTGCTGGCTCCTGCGTCCGAACAACCTCTCAGTTTTTTTAGGTAATTATCACTAGCTGTATTTTTGTTCAAAATTAGATTACTGTTCATACAAGTTTAGCTTATAAGCTGCAATATATATTAAGATAAACTTGCAATCAAAACTAAATATCATAAAATGTTTTAAGTTAGATTTGAAGCATGAATTATTTTAGGTTTCAAGATGGGTTCTATGTCGGTCAGGCACTTGGGTGTTTCATTGCTATTACCAGAATGACACACACTGATTGTATGCATTTGATGGAGTGGATTCTCTCCAAGATCAAGTTGTAGACCTAATCTTCTCTTTACTTATATTGGGTGTCTCCAACTAATCAAATCAGTTTTCTTCTGAGATATTGGAACACAATCCTATCATGCATTATAATCATATCTATAGAATTTATACTTAAATAAACCTAGTATTTGATTCTTACTTGTTGAAGCACTTAAAATACAACCAAACTGAAAAATTATTGTTATCAAAGATCAATCGATCATTTATCCTTAAAGCTTGATTGATCTTCTCTTAGTAAAAAAAAAATGATTTCAATATGCCTTTAATAATTCCAACAACATCACCTTATTTAGGTGAACTTTTAAACAAGGTTTAATAAACTCAAGGAAATATAGTTAAACTATCTCTCTATAAGGATCAAATTTAAGCTCTATAGTATGAGGAAATAGAATAAGAAATAGTTATCTTAAAACTAAGTAATTTATGTTGAAACTAGAGATGAGGAATATTGGGTTTTCTGAAATAAATATAAACAACAAAAATGATAAATTTAAATTTTTTTTCAGAAATTCTAAGGTTATGTTAGACATATCTAGAGTTGTTCAGAGTTTATACGAAGATTTCAGGGTTTATACGAAGATTACCTGAAGATCAAATGTTCTTTTCAGCTTTGAAGATTTGTTTCAAGGCTGAGTTGTTGCAAATCACAAGTCATCAAAGTGTCGGACCTCTAACGGTCATCTATATAAATTACTAGTGAGAAATCTCTTAAACTCTTTTAAAAAAGAGGGATTATTATGCATTTGAGTCCTTATTTTTTGTTTTTCAGGTATTCTGTATTACTGTACTGTCCAGAAAATAAGAGGCATAACATTCTATTTATAGGAAAAACTGAAAACCCTATAAATAGTAGAATATCAATTTGCCCTCTGAATTATATCATGTATATTATTTTACGATAATTTTAGAAATTTATTCAATAAAGTCCTTACTTGATTTTTCTAGGTCTAAAATTGTAATTTCCTGTATAAATTACATTATAGTCTTCAATTTCTAAAACTTATTTGCAATCAAGTCATACTTGATTAATCATCCTAATTTAATTTTTGAGTAATGGTTCTTATGTGTGTAACCCATTAGGTTCCCTAATAAGTTGGCCTAAATATAAATCATAATTCTAAATAAAATAAGATTAAATAAATTAATTTGTTATCAATTCAACAGTTTATTGATTTATATTTGAAGATCAAATACAATATCTAGCAACCTATCATGATCCCCTAAATATTAAGAAAGTCATAAGTGATTTGACTTAATAATGTTCCAACTTAGATATTATAGCATGAAATGTGTCTATTTTATCAAATTATGTTTGTTTTCAACACCATGGTCATTGATTATTTAAACGAGATTTCAAATTCTTTTCAAATCTCATTCCACCTTATGCAAGAATTTATAATCAAAAGTATTTAAGATCATAAGGAACATTTTTCCTAATTCACATAGGATAAGGATTAATAATCAATACTATTTAAGATCATAAGGAACATTTTCCCTAATTCATATAGGATGATGAAACCTCTATTAATCACTCAAATACCTTCATATAGTTCATGATATACCAAATATATGCTCATTTGTTACCTTTGATTAGAATAACAAATAGCAAGATCAAAATATAAAATTCTCTATGTAAGATAACTGAGTAATCTCAAGTTTAAGGATCACTTACACAACTGTCATGTGAGCCTTTTGATAGACATATGTGATCTCTCCATATGAAATTATCATGCGAGTCAGATTAGTGTATATGTCATCTAACAAGCACCTACATATTAGTTTTAGGTATCTTACATAACCCAACTTATGAAAAGAACTGCTTCCTTTTATAAACAAAAAAACATAATATGTACTAGTCTCAACAACACTAATGAATGTCCACTCTTAACAGAGCATTGACTAAGAACATTTAGGAACAATGCTTTGATGTAATAAAAATATCATAATTATAACAACTTTATAATTTCTTTTGCAGAACACTTTTATCTCAAGGACTTTATCTTCACTTTAGATTTATTAATCAAATATTAGATGAATATTAAAGATAAATAAGCCTTTATTAAAAATTAAATATGTGTACATGAACAAGTCAATTCTACGTGTAACTAACAAATTGGCTACAAGGCATATACACCAATAATCTTTCATTTGCACTAAAGTCAATCACCCATGCATCAAATACCATATCACTCTACTTGATAATAATGTTTTTACTAAGACAATAGCTTAGTAAGAGGATCTATAAGAATCTTTTCAGTGGGTACTTGCTCTATTTTTATATCTTTCATTTCTATGATTCTCTGATCAAATGGAATTGTCTAAGTATATTTTTAGATAATTGATGAGACATTGGTTTCTTTGCTTGTGCAATTGCTCCATAGTTAACACAATACAAGTTTACTGAATTAACAATGGTAGGAACTATACCTAGTTAAGTGATGAACTTCTTGATCCAAATAACCTTTTTCATCCCCTTAAATATAAAGGTGTACTTAACTTTAGTTGTAGAATCTACATTGATCTCTTATTTAGAACTCTTCTAACTCGACATCACTATTTAGAGTAAATTATAACCAGACTAAATTTTGTATTTTCAATATCTTATTGAAAACTAACATTCAAATAACCATGAACTACTAGTTCATCTCCTTCAAAAATAAGAAAAACATTCTTAGTTCTTTTCAAGTACTTAAGAATGTTTTTTTAACTATATTTTAGTGACCTTTACCTAGATTAGATCGGTATTTACTCACTATGCTCAAAATATAAGATACATCTAGTATTTATCATATCTCTCTTAATTTGTGTTTTAAGAAACATATCCTTGGAGAGACATATCTTATATAAAATCAGTAACTATCATCTATTGCATTCTTTCATACTAAAGTGTTCTAGCATCTTATCTATATACATGAATTGGGACAATCCAAGCAGCCTTTTAATTTACCTTTATAGATCTTTATTCCTAGTATATAGGTTGCCTCTCTTATATCTTTCATCGAGAAACTCTTGGAGAGCTGACTATTTACTAACTAGAGTAATGAAATATCGTTTCCTATTAATAATATGTCATCTATATATAATATTTGGAAAACAACTGCACTCCCACTAACATTTTTATAAACACAAGGTTTATCCATATTTTTTATGAAATCAAACTGTTTGATTATCTCATCAAACTAAGTATTTCAACTCCTTGAAGTTTAATTAAGTCCATAAATGGATTTTTATAAATTGCATACTTTATTGGCAAATTTCTTAGATTCAAAACTTTCAGGTTATGTCACATATATATCTTCTTGAAGATTCTCATTCAGGAATTCAATTTTGACATCCATTTGCCAATTATTATAATCATAGTATGCAGTTATAGCAAATAAAATCCTTATGGGTTTTAACATAGTTATCAGTAATAAGGTTTCAACAAAGTCAACCTATTTATCTTTTCTGTAACCTTTAATAACTAGTCTAGCTTTATATGTTTGTACATTGCTATCCATGTCAGTCTTAATCTTAAAGACACACTTATATGTAATGGGTTTTATCCTTTTAGACGGATCAACCAAGGTTCATACATTGTTGGTGTATATGGAATCCATTTCAGATTTTATGGCCTTAAGCCATTTCTTAGAATCAATATCGAATATTGGTTCCATGTAGTTAGTAGACTCATCAAGCATGAGCAATTCATCATTTTCAGCTTTCATGAAAAGTTCATATCTCATTGGTGCATGACGTGTCCTACCATATCCATGGAGTTCTTATATTTCTTAAGGGTGCATTTGTTTCTCGGAAAGTGGTTTCCGGGAAACCACTTTCCAAACTTTTCTATATTTGTTTGCCATTAGAAAAGTTGGTCAACGGAAAACACTTTCCAGTCAAAGAAAAATTTGGCTTGGTTTCCAGCAAAGTGTTTTCCTTTTATTTTGGGCGGAAAACACTTTCCAGAAATTGTGAAAAATTTAGAAATGTTATATTATTTGCTGATTATATCAAATTTGATCCTCAAACTTTTGATTTCTATATATATTTTGTTTTGAATATTTGTTTTTCAATTTCATCTCTTAGAATTTAATTTTGATATTAACTTTGGTCCTCATTTTTTTAATTGTTATTTGCTTTTCCCTTATCATTTTTTAATTGAAATTTTTTATCTATCAAATTTGGTCCCCATTCTTTTTATTGTTACTTATTTTATTTGAAATAATTTATGAAATGGTAATTATTATTATTTTAATTTCTTCATATTTCAATTTTTTATTTTTTAGATTTGATCTCTATTATTTTGATTATTATTTATTTTATTCGAGATAATTTATGAAATTATATCTTTTTTCAATTTCATTCTCATTCAACTTTTTAATTTGTAAGATTTTTTCCCCATTATTTTAATAAACTTGAAAAAAAAATATTAATAAGTTATATACAGCTCATTTTCCACGACATAACCAAACATTGAAAAGTGTTTTCCAACTTATTTTTCATTACACTATCAAACATCGAAAAATAGTTCATTTTCTCAAAATTCACTTTACAAAAAAAAAACCACTTTCTAGTAAACAAACGGGGCCTTAGTATCACTAGACACGAGCTATTGGTGAAAGTTTGACAATTGTAATCCATTAGATGTGATCTATAACTAACCTAACCTTTAAAATGGTAGATTTAATATGTGTTTGGTATTTTAAAAAAATAGATTTAAGAAAAACTCTTTTAGTTATGGTTTTAAAAAAATAGATTTAAAATATGTTTGGTTGAAATTGTTGTAAAATGAATATTTGCATGCAAAATAAATAAAAAGCAGGTTTTCATGAATGAAAAGCAAACTATTTTTGCTTCTACAAAACTAAGATTTAAAACGCAATTATATGTGAGCTCAGTACAAAAGGCAGAAGTTATTTGACTAACCAAACAGTTTTTTTTTTTTTTTATGGTTGGATAAAAAATAAAAGCTATCATAATACCAAATAGTCTCTTAATCTTGGCAAACACAAAAGCCAGCTTAAGAATACCCTTGTTTCACACTTACTATTTTTAAACTATCAATTTTATTTAATACTTCAATTAGTAAATTTATATTATAATTTTGTTATGGTGTATTCAAATTTGGATGAAATACAAGAAATATTACTAAAAATAAAAAAGACATTGCTTTTTTAATGTGTATACACCACACGGTTCACTCTCACATTTTAGTATGGATTTATTGTTCAAAATTTTTCTTTTTTTTATTTGGTCCTTAAACTTTTTTTTGCATAATTGCACTTTTTTAATATGTGCAGTCTTACATGGTATTTTTTTTTTCTTCTATTTTAATCAATCAATTTAATATATATATTTATTTATATTATCGTTTGATTGAATAAAAAATTATTTTAATAAATAAATTTAGCAAATACAACCAAGTAAATACTCTATCTTGCAAGATTAGATATGTTAATCTATATTTATGTCTTATTTTTTCAAGTTTTATTTTAAATTATTGTTTATGACTTTTTTTATTTATTAACACAGTTCTTCATTTATTTAATTACATATATCCATAAACTTTTTAATTTTCACTTGGAATTCTTTTAACTACAAAAAGCATAAAAAAAAAACCATGTGTATGCAAATTTTTTTTGTAGAAAAATATATATCTAACACACAACAAATCAAGAGCCAAATAAGACTATTATTTGTTGATACAACTTTACTATTAGGAATATCCACTTGTTTTTTCCAGTTTGATTAACTAAGAATGCAAGTACACAATTTTATAATTAAAGGACCAAACTGAATTTTGGCCTGTTTAAATGCACTGAAGAGCTCGTATGAGCGTCTTATATTATAGTTCTACTAGTCTTTCGAAAAGAAAAGAAAAGGCTAATAAAATAAGTGCCTTTCCCGTAGAAAACAGGAAGAAATGAATTTCTCAAAAGAATCGGTGCCGTCCATTTCAGAAACAATCAAAAAAATTCCAAGAGCAACAGATCCCAACTGAATGGGAATGTGATCCCCAATATCATTTGCGTAAGCATTTAATTAATTCCAAACAGAAGTTTTGATTTAATCCCTTAGTCCTAAGCATTCTAAGCTAAAAGACAACATAATTTGCCAGTTAACGATTAGACAACCACTATCCAAGGTGGCATAAAAAATCTCAAAATTCCCTTCTTTTTTTTGGTTTTTTCTTTTTTTTTTACAGGTCCCATGCATGAAATAACACTATTGAGATATCAAAATGTCAGGGAGACTCCTGAAAACTAGGGTCCAAAAGATTTAGCATTTTACCTCACTGTACAAGTCTGTCGATCAACCCATCGTCAAACAGAAAATGCCTTCGGGGCTCTCTTTCTCTGACATTGCAGTTTGACTAGGGTCCGTTTTTGTTGACTCTTTCTCAGGAGATATTGACTTTGGACTAGGCTCACGTTTTGGTGACTCTACCTCACCTGAAATTGAGGCTGAAAAGCACTGCGAAGCTTTATCCAACTCTGTTGGGCCAGCACCATTATTTCTCTCTGGGTTTTCAGGTTCTCCATTTCCTGATGCAGAAACTTCCTGGGAATCCAAACGAGCTAGTTTTTTAACAGGCTGGACATCAGCATGTACAAGACACTTGGGAGCAGATGAATTTTCTCCAACGCTAGAAGTGCTAGACATCAGCCACTCAAACTTCAAATTCTTGCCTTGCCAACATTTACCATTAAGGAATGCTCTCTCAGCAGATCGGCGAGTTGCGAAAGTCACACGAGCTGAACAACTTTTTACTGTATCTGATCCATCACCATTGCCATCACCATCATAATCACCAGGCTCATCTTCTAGTTCCACGGAAGAAAGATAACCATATGATGAGAAGTGTTCCTTCAAAGCAGCAACCTGCAAGGCAACAATACATCAGTTTACCCTGTTATTCCCACATAGAACCTTAAGCATTTTATCATGACATGACTGAGAAGGAACACGAGACAAACAACAAGAAAAGATATGCATCCACTACTATTACACTATTATACATGGGCTGGTGGCAACACACACACAAAGGATATATATATATGAAGAGAGAGGGAGGGAGGGAGGGAGAGACATTTGCCAAACCAGCTGGTAAAGGTGAAATAATTCTAAACGCTGTGGGTCGGTTGTCCAACTTGTATTTATTCATCAAAAAAGGAGGCCCAACAGGTGCTAATGGATGAATTGATTGCTTTGAGCCAGCAGACTCCTGCAGAGCCATCACTGTACTTGTTTTGGTACTAGAAGACACAATATTCTCCATTCTTTTGTTCTTATCCACTATCCCACCATGTGGTGATGTGACACCGGCACCTGGATCAGCAGACCTCGTAGTAGCAGCTTTGGCAACATCAGATGCTATTCCAGTTTTTTGTCTCTTAGAAGCAGGCTCTGTTGCTACCTCACCCTTGACTCCAATAGCCTGCAAAGCGCAAAATTTGAGAGCAAGAGATAGAAGCGTACAGTCAGCTTCATATGTTATATTGGTTGAGTGTATGCATGTGCGCTGAAAAGATAACTACACCTATCATGAATCTGTTTACTTGTGAAAAAGGCATGCATTCTCTACATAATTATTTCTCTCACTGCTCCCAGCATTGTTCCATAAATAACAACTGATGCAAACCAGGACTGCCTCACAGGCTCAAGATTAATATACAGACTCTATATGATCTAAGATGTACGTAAGTGTCATCCATGCTTTGCTCTATATTCAGGATTCAAAAGGTGAGTTTCAGTGCCACCACATACACATGCATTATAGAATTTTGGCTCCAAAAGTAGCAGCCTAATTTTGACTCTATATGATCATATATGCTTGGTAAACAATATTCAGAAGTAATGTTGGCATTACTTGTTTCTCAAGTTTGTGCAACTGACGCCGAAAGTCATTTCGCTTCTGATCCAGCAGCTCCTGTTTCTTGCGAAGTTCCTCCTTCAATTGTTCTAAATTCTCTAGCTTCTTCTGCATAGGAGGAGAAACCTCTGGACCATTTGTGATGTCGACCTTAGGGTGGTCAGTGGCGGGCATAGAAGTATCAGAGGTAGGGACTACAGTAGTCTTTGAAATAGCCAACTGAAGATTATCCTTTCCACTGTTACCAATAGACAGGTGGGGTAGACCTGAAGTAGCAGGAACACCCCGGAAGTAGCATCATCAGGTATGCTATCACGATTAGCCCACCACAGTCTGATAAAACGATTGCCCATTACAGCATCAGGTGCCCTTAGAGCAGCTTCTGCCTCTTCCCTTTTAGAAAACTGAATAAATGCTCGCTCACTGTTCAATGGAATATAAATGTCAATAACCTCTCCAAATTTTTGAAAATGAGAAAGTAGAGTGTCTCTTTTGTTGCTTTTATGCGGAATGCCATTCACAAATAGTGTTCGCAGTGCCTTTTGAGATGGTTTCCGCGTGTGACGCATGGTATCGCTATGTATCTTGGCAGGTGAATCCATGGTTTTTGTGCCACAATCGTCAAAATTAGTGCGCTTTACTTGACGGGAAGTACCATGAACATTGTCTAATGCACCCTGATCTTCCTTGGATTCACTCTCCATATAACTTGACATACTTACTGTGGAATCGATTTTCTCTTTCACATCTAATCTATTGTTCAAAGACCCAATTCTACCCCAAACAGAAGAATTCATGCCTTGAAAACCCACAGCAATCCCAGTGCTTCTAATTGGGCATTCATTATCAGCACCATCACGTAACCTGGCATGATTGTGATCAGAAGGATCCACACTTATCATGGATTCAGTTTCATCAAATTTAGGTGAATGTGGTGCTAAGAGTGTACTAGAAGTTTCGGGACCATTGTCATTCCACAGGGGCTGATCTGGGTCATACAAGTCTCCTCCACTCACACTAACAGAACCAGTATACGCACCGTTCAGACCCAAGCCATCATCAACTATTCCAGGCTTGTTACTTTTTCCATGCATTCCTTTGCTATTCATCAATGTGGCTGGAGGGGCACCAACTGTTGGCACAGCCCCCAGTCCAGAAGTTGTTCCAGGTAGTTGGGCATGTGGAAGTGAAACAGGGAGATTAAACTGGGAAAGGCTCTGCAAGTGGTGAAAGAATAAATTACTTGTGGCAAATTAAAAATAACCCCAATAATCATGACAATAAAAACACAAATCATCAAATAGTATCAGTAAATGCAATATCAAATCCCAGGAGTGATCCCAGCATGTAATTCTGCCAGGAAGTTCTGAGCTTTTTCTTATTTTGAGTCTCTTCCCTTGAGTTTGTGTAAACAATCTATAATGGAATAATTAGGTAATAAAAAAACATTAAAATATGATTCCTCTTCCGACCACTTCACTGAATGCTTTGATCATCTAGCATAGGTAAAAAAAAAAAAAGTCAAATACAATTACTGGCTGACCATGAAGTGCAAAGAAATTAATGCCAACTCCACTGTTTCAGCACATTTGAAGGCTACAACAAAATTGATTCATGTGCAAGAGGATCTTGGTGGCCTAAAAGTGTAGCTCTGCTCCCACATCTAAGGCTTCTCTAAGTTAGATGGCTAAAAATAACTAGACAAGCTATAAATAGTTGGTAGATGTCACACACAGAAATGAATGATAAACTTGTCATAAGACAAGACACATGAATGTGTTAAATGAACTTAAAAAAGAGTCATTGATGGGCAAAACAAATTGTAACAAAAACACACACAACACATTAATTAATAAAACAATCTGAATCAGGTATTCAGAGGAGTCATACATTCAGGTTTTCCAGCAACCAAGCATCTAGCGAGTGTTAGAAACGAAATAGTCCAGGTTAAAAATACAATAAAAATAAAAAAAGCATGACTTATTCTATGGTTTCATCCATAATAATAGATGTCAAGTCACATTAAACTCTGCAATCAGCATTTCTTAGATCTTGGAAATCAAGGTCAGAGATATTTCAACAGTTGCAAACACAAATGAGAGGCAGTTAATCAAAAAACACAAAATGATGGCAACATACAACCAGAACAATTTAGGGCATGGATTCGTCTCTTCCTGCCTAGGATGCTAAGTCAGATAAGAAATGGATATCCATGATCAGTAACATATTATACATATTCAAAAGACATACCTGAACATCTTCAACCACGATGCGATTGACACCATGCTCCAATGGACACATGTCCCCTCTTAAACAAAATCCGCGCTCCTCAAAATCTCTACACCTCTGGTGAGGAATGCCCATGTTCAATGAAGAATTTACTGCTGGTCTGAGTGTTCCTTGCAACCCAATGGGATGGAGTGTATCCAGGCCACCATTTGACATTCTTGGCATTAAACCAAAAGCATTCCAGGATGCACTCTGCACATTTGAAACATTTGCCAACCCCCTCCCGGCAAAGAGGCTTGGCCCCAAGTGAGCCATTTGAGAAGCAATGCCAACTGAGCTGAACCTAGAATCACGTTGGCTCCAAGAACCAGACTCCCTTCCTCTTCCCCTGCTAGGACCAGGATCTCCAGAAAATGTTTGGTTTAACCGGATTCTTTGATTCAAATCCACAGGCATTCGGGGTAATGACATTAGGTCAGGTCGTATTCTTTCAAACTTTGTGGCAAAGTCCTTCTCAAGAGAAACAGAGTTATAATTTTTCCAGGTTTCACGAGCTTGAGATTCATTTTCCCGGAAAGGATGCCCATTTTCAAAGTGTTTGTTATGCTTCCTGTATGGCCTTGTAGAAACTGGTTCCAGAGAATCTCTCTCCAAAGATTGAGAACGCGTCTCTCGTCTACGATGCTTATGGTTGCGATCATCATCTTCCTCATCACTGACTTCCTTCTCCTTGGGATCACTAATGCATTCAGCAGGAGAAAGACCACCTGTCTTTAGTGGCGAAACTTTCAGCTCCATTTACAACACTTATGAAAAGTAGATGGTTGTTTTGTGGCATCAAATTCCCAAACTCTCTCTAGATGTAGCAATCAAAACAGTTTGATTGCTGGGATTTCTTCAACAACTGAATAGCAACCTGGAATCAGGAAAGAGGTAAGCAACAACAAGAATGAAAAAGAAAAACAGATGAACCCTACCATAGAAAGAAACAAAGATTAGCAGTTGTAATTCTCATTTACATCAATGTGTTTGTGTGAGTTAAGCAGTAACCTGTATTCATAAGGCTCCTATCCAATAAGTTGTTTGACAGGAATCAAATTAGTCAACAGTATCTTTTTCAACAAATCTTATTATGAGGGGGAAAACAAGGTTACTAAAGTCTGGGTTCCAGAGGTTCAGAAGCTACTTCCAACATAAATTTCACTATTTCTAATTGATTTTTTTCTGCTAAGGATCTATGGAAGCTGGGGTTTCATTTCATAAAGGGGTTAAGCTCCTTTAGTCATAATATGCCAAAATCTCCTGGCATAGGAAGTCTTGAATAATTAGTGAGACTACCACCATGAAAATTCCAGTGCATAGCAACATATAATAACTTGATGAGTCAAACCATTTCCCTTCTAATATAATCTATCACTTCTATTCTCCTTGATTAATTTAGGAATCTCAAAGCTACTAAGCAGAGCAAAATGCAGTTGGGTAAGCCTCATTGTCACACTCAAGATGAAGCTCACCTATAGGAAATTAGGTGCGCTACTAGCCAATTTGATTGAACAAGGAAATCTTTACCTTATTTTTCCTTATCAGAACAACAAGAAGTATGATCACAAATGATATGATAAAGAAAAATCCATGAAGTCTGTGATTACCGTCAATAAAAAGATTAAAAATATCACCCATCAAAAAAGTCAAGAAAGAAAATAGATAGAAGTTTTCTATCACATCAACAACTTAGAATACCATGCTTTCACATATGTAAAACAATTGTCAATACATCTTCACAAAATTGAAGGTGAACCGGCACAAAACTCAAACAAAAAATAACTCTTCTTTAATAAGTGATCATCCAGCCTTAAATGTTAGCCTCCAGCTTCAAGTAAACAATTGAGCTTAAATGGGTGTGACACCACCAGTGGCACACATAAAGATTGAATAGAGGCATCAGCGATTATTTTGGGATTATGTCTCTTATAAGACATGCAACAGATTCCCATAATCTGACAGCTTATGCTAAGAGTTAAAATTTCACTGCTACCAGTGATTTAGTTACAGATCTACATTAAGATCAACAGTTAATGCAACTAAAGCAAGAAGTCCTATATGGGATTAACTACACAGCTTCTACTTTCCAATTTTCTAGCAAAGGACAAATTATTTTTCCCTACATGCAAGCCTTTTACTACATTTTATCTCAATTATAGTGCGAAGTAATTGGTACCTCGAGTTGCACTAGTGAGATGAAGAAGAAAACTAAGCAAAATCAAAAGGCAGCATTTAGTAAAAGCAGAAAGAAAGAAAAAACAGTTAGGCCCTTGGAGCCTCCTGTGCTAGAATGCAACAATAAAATAGGCATCACAAAACAGGCCAATCTTCAAAATGGATACCTGTTTCAAACATCATGATGCATGAATGAGCTTTTCCCTATAACCTATATATTTCACCCCAAGAAACTAATCATATAACATATAAACACATCAATAGCTTAAGAATCCTAAATGCCAAACTTGGGAAAAGAAGAAGCATTGCAAATTCTGTTGCCACGGAGCCCAGAAAATGTAGTACAAATTACCAAATAACTTGGATTAGAACCTTAAAAAGACACTGGATGGCTAACAACTTTCCATTTGATTTACATAATATCCACAAACAGGTTGCTTCACAAAATAACCTAATGAAGAACTATTCAACCCAAAACTTTGCTAGGTTGCACAGAAGTGACTTTAAAAAATCTAACATTTCCAGGAAACAAGATTGAAATACAACTCATTTTAATTTTATACCACTCTCATTAACCCCAAAACTCCCTTTTTTTTTTCTAGAATCCATCTCATTTGTGCTTCTATTTGAACAATTGATATATATGGATGTGTGTGTGTGTGTTCATAGATAGATGAAAAAAAGGCTTTTCTAAAAGTGTCTTTAGGTTTTTTAAAAGTTCCCTAAGGGCACACGATAACATTGTAGTTAGAACCCCTTCATTCTTACTGTGTGGACAATTACACATGCATTAGAAGAATCTTTTATTAACAGTGTGCTTCTCCAGACATCCAAACAACTGACCCTCAAGCTTTTGCCAATGAACATGATGAAGAGTACAGAAAAAACTATTATATTCAAATGCCTAATAACGAAGTGCTGAAATACTAATACAAGAAAAGAAAAAAGCCTATAAAACAGTTTTTATTGTGTAGCTAATGTTAAAATCAGACAGTTATTATGTTTGATCAGACAGGATCATCAGATACTCCTTCTCATAGATCAAACTACTGAAGTACTACGAATCGACACCAAAACAAGGTTGTGCATATACTAAAAAGAGCTATTTAAGCCAGACATAAACACGCAAAAGCTCTTCATAGTACACGCCAGATTAATTCACACCAGAAGCATAAAAACTGCACAGCACTTCTAAATACTACATGGTGAGGTTAAAATATGGTCTCTAATTACTGAAATAAATTAAATTCATAGACTAACATCAAGCTAAACATACTCAAAAACACTACATTTATGGAAAAAAAGGGAAACACTATCCAGGACAAAAAAAAAAGTGATGCCTCAATAAAAGAAATTGACAATTATCTTTAAAATAAATAACGTAATCCACCCCAAAACAAACGTATGCACTCATACCATTAAAAAAAATTTTAAAAAAATTCTGAAGAATTATATTAATTTTCACAATTATGAAATAGAGATAGCATGCAGTCACAATAAACCAACAGCAATTAGAAATAAATAAATAAATATTCAAATCAAATCAAATAAAAGGCGTTAAGAATATTGTCTTACAGAATCTTCTAGAAGAAATTGAGCGAAGAAACGAAAACCGTTTCAGAGATTAGAAACCACCGATTCCATCTTGTCGTGTTATAGAGGAAAGAAGGTCATAACGCGGCCATGGAAGGGCATTTCGGAAAGAGGGGGAAGTTGGAGAGCGGAGGGGCAGGATCGTAATTGAGTGATTAAGAACAGAAGTGAGTTTTTTTTGTTGGTTGAAGCTGTGTGTGAGAGAGAGAGAATCGAACAAGAGAGAGAAAATCAAACAAGATTTTTTTATATATATAATAGAGAGATGATGGTATTGATATTATGTACCTAAAAGGAATTTTGAAAATGATGCGAGGACGAAACAAGAAGGTGGAATTATGTTTTGGTCCCATCAAATTTGAACAAATTATGTACTTTCTCATGATGGTTTGTAATTTGTGAATTGGCCCCTACACTTCTTGTATTCTTTTTCTTCTTTCATCTTCCATTTTTTTTAATTATCAGTTGTGTTACAGGGATGATACTTGATAGTATACTTGAAATCAATGAATGCTCACCCAAACGCAATTCAAATTAGTTGGATATTCTATGAATACTCGTGGGTGAGTTTAAACCTCTGTTTATTTTTATATTTTAAAAGTATTTTTGAAAAAAAATTTATTTTTTTATTTTTTTCTTTATTTTAAATTAATATATTTTTGGTGTTTTTATATCATTTTAATACATTGATATCAAAAATAATTTAAAAAAACATTATTTTAATACATTTCTAAGTGAAAAGCACTTTGAAAAGCAACCACAACCACACTCCCAAACACGCGATGGATAATGAATACTACTCCACTAGATACAAAATTTATTTATATTTATAAAGTTTCCTTTATCGACGCAACCAATTACCTAAACCTCTCATAATCTCTCTTTTTTCCACCAACAAAATAAAACACAAACATCTTTATTTGTGAAGATACTACTCTCTCCTCTTGATTTGTTACTTTCTCTTATCTTAGCATGTTGTGTTTTCTTCTACTATTTTATGGAGGATTATGCTTTCATCATTTGAAATGTTGGTGTGTGTTAATTTGACAAATAGTCTTATGTTTAATCCATCGTTAATTATTTGATCAATAAACTACTTGTTCGTGTTTTTTTTTCCTTTCAACAAAGAAAAACTATAATTAGAAACTTAATTCTAATTGAGATATATAATAGCCTCACTAATCAAACATAATATGGAGTTCCTAATTTGACTTTAACTTATTAAGAAGAAAAGAAAGGTAAAGTCAAAGAAAAGAAAAAAAATAAAAGAAAACTTGTAAATAAAAGAAAGATCGGTAGTCTCAACCAATCATTCACTATAAGCAAAAGAAAGTAATAAATAGCTGAAAACTATGAATAAATTGAAAATAATATATATATATATATATATATATATATATATATATATATATATATATATATATATATAGAGGGATGGGGCATCATTTCAAGTTGGTGGATGGCATATTTATATTGTTACAAAGATCAAATTTCATGTAAACATCAATTCTTAATCTAATACAAATTATCTATAGTTGATAAGGATTATAAAATCTTATTCCTAGCGTAATTTGTGCTCTATTATTTGCATTAATCCTATGTGTTTGTATCAATCAGTAATATCCATAAGTTATCTTGCTAGAGTTTTCTTTTTTCTATAAGTTATCTTGCTAAACCTCTCTATTCAAACATAAAAATAACATCTTCAAGCTCTACACAATAAAAACCTCATCTTATTACCTATGTTTCGAACTACACAGATTATGTCCTTAATGCACATTGGTCTATCATCATGAATGCTCTAGAAAACATGATTGAATAATGTCTTAGTCCATGCTTAGAACAAATCCATAAAAAGAAGATAATATGTTCATCTTAGATGTAGAGAGAGAGAGAGAGAGAGAGAGACTTTCATTCTAGGATGATCATGTGAACATTAACATATAAAAGAAGTTCATCCCAACATCGCTTAGAGTTCTCACTGTATATTACATCAAGTGGTTGGATAAAACATAGTAACATTTTAGTGGAGAATGGAAAGTTTAGAGGATGTTTAATGCAATCCAACTATCTAGGATTACCATCAAACCTATTATAAAACTACTAGCAGTCTTATCTCTCTTTTAGTAAAAGTCAAAAAACAGTTTTATATTCAAGTACAGGATCTAAACTATCAACCTATATGATTTGGCTTTAATATGAGGCTTATACCTAAAAGGTGAAAAGCTTTATGCCTCTACGTAAATGGTCACGGGTCAATTTGAAGACATATGGGTAGGTCTTTTTAAATATATTATTTTGTTAAAAATGGAGAAGAAAGAAAGAAATTTTCCCTTCTAGATAGAAAATGAGCCTTTTCTTCTTTATTTAGTATGTAGATATTTAATTTGTTCTAGATCTAAGTGACCAATCAAGACTAATTTAAAGATAGTAATGGCATTTGTTAAAGGTAAGACTATTACCTTATGAATATTTATACCAAGCCACATATACAAAGCATTAGGAGAATGCCATTTGAGAAGTGAGGAACACCATTTCATAATGAAAGAAAACATATATGGAGTTTTATGATGTGTTCTTGTATAGGAAATTGTCAATCTCCATGAGTATAGTACTAGGTAATCAACCTTAGACTCCTAGTTAACTTGTATAGAGGAGGGTTTGATGAGGACCTATTTCCACAACTTTCCTTTCAAAAGATATTTAGAGACTTTTCTAGCTATGGAAAGGAGAAGAAGTCTAATGTGAACCCTGTGAATATAAAGATCCAGAAACCCACAGTGAAATCAACCCTTCCCAAGAAAGTTAAATTAAAGCTTGTGATTGATTTTGACATAATGATAATATATACTGAGACACTATAATTATAGAACTGAAACCTTTCTCGTCGCCTATGAAGAGACACGAATGAGTAGTATAGAAGACACTACAAAGCTTAGTTAATTCTTTAATAAGTCATAGTAGTTTCATGAGGAACCAAGAGTAAGAACAAACTCTCACACACAAGTTTTATTTTTGAATAACCAATCAATCTCTTATTAATTTTTTTAAAACCTAAATACAAACTAAATAACCATATCTATACTAGTTAGAACATCTTAAAAAAATATTAGAAAAATAATAAAAAAGTTCTAAATAAAATAGAAAAAAAAATTCTAAATCAACTAGGAAACTAATACAATTATTGCACAGTAGTTTCTGAACCTTATCTCTAGACCTTTCCAATGTTTAATTACCCAAAACATTTAACTCAATATACAACAAGACCTTTGGAATATTCTGGTAAAGTTTCAGCATGATCCAATGGTTAGATTAAAAGTTATACTTGTTAGCATAAAACTATACGTTAGAGAAAATAAGCCCCAAACCATCTATAGTCCTTAAATGATAAGGAAAGGCCATGGTTTAACTATTATATTGATTTCAATTGATGACATATGCTGAATTGGGCCAAACTACTAGTAGGGATGATCATTTTCAGTTTGGTTCGGTTTTAAACTAAAAAAACTAACCAAACCAAAAATTATATTTTTTAAAATTATAAACCAAACTGAACATACTAACCGGTTCAAAATGACCATTTCAGTTCGATTCGGTTCAAATTTTTTTCTTTCAAAACTGATTGTACTTGTTTCCATTTAATCGGGCCTTTTTTACTAGGCTTGGGCTTTTTTTAACATGTTTTGGGTTCAAACCGACCACTTTGTGATTGTTATTGTTGTTGCTTCATTTATCATTCACTCACTTAAAGAAGCTGAAGCAAACTACAAAAGAAAGCTGATGGAGGATTTTGGTAAGTTAAAGGCAAAATTCAAGACTATAAAACAAGATGTTGGTTCTGTTAGAAAAACAAGACATTTTTCTAGCAGGGAAGTGATAGTTGCAGGTAATTGTCAATAATCAAATGATAATTTCAAACAAGAGTTTACTACCATACTATAACAAAGGAATAATTTCCAAGTGAAACTTCAGCTAGAAAACCAGTAGAAGAGGACAAAAGGCAACAAGAAAATGCTTTCCCTGCTCGAAAACCAAGTTGTTCCTCCTTTGTGAGTCCAATGAACCAGCAACCTTTAGACACACAAAGCTGATGAGAAATTCAACATTAAGCCAAGTTGTGGAAACCAAAGCAGATTTTTAAGAGAAAGTACTCTTCAATCTATTTACAAACAATTCAAGAAATCCATTTTAAAAAAAAACATTTAAAACCCAAATCAATCTTCTCAGTGAATACAAGCAAGTAAGCGATGAAAAAAATACTTGGGTTTTCCCATCACACAAAACTAAGAAATCAGAGATAGAGAGAAGAGGGAAGAAAGGGAGGAGAGGGGAGAGGGGAGGGAAGGTAAGTAGACTAAAGAGGGAGGGGAGGGTTGGCTACGAGAGAAAAGAAAATTAGAGGAATAGGGTTTCAGTAAAAAAAAATAAGCCTTTTATATGTAGGATTGAATTAGGGTTGAAACTTGAAACTGAATCGATCTAGTTCGGTTTGGTTCAATCATGTCTAACCATGATTAACCATCTCATCTTAAATCTAGATTGATGGGCTTTATAATGTTATTCATGAATCTCAATCATGAATAATAATGTTTATTTGGATCCCAAGAATCGAAGTAAAATTCTAGTTTTATGCTTTCTATATTATACATTTGTTAAGAGAACATAATTGGTCGCTTTTAGTTTGATGCTCTTAAAACTTTATATGAAGAGTCTTATAAATAGGCTTTGATTTCTTCTCTCCGATCCTTTTATAGATAAAAAAAAAAAAAAACACTTGATTACCCTCTACTTGTACTTGGTAGAAAATTTCAGCAACAATTTTATCTTCACTATTTTGTATGTTTTCAACTATAAAGTTTGTACTATTTTTCTCATCATTGTATCTTTATTGTACATGAGCAATAGTTAATCGAATGATAATCTTTATAAATTCTAGTGAGAGGGATCTTGATTTATTATAACTTATAAGTGAATAAGTTTTTCAAAAAGATAAAGAACCAATTATACCCTATATTATGAATATAATTACATTTTGCACCTTAGGTTTAGAAAATTGTGATTACTCCTTAAGACCATGAAAGTTTGTTTTTGCTTTTAAAACTCAAAAAATGTCTTTTAAAAAGAATATAAATGGACTTCTTTTATTTTTGTTTTCATCTCTCTTTATAAAAATAGAGGTACTTCTCGATTGTCTAAACTTCTATCTTAAAAATATGGATATTGGTTTTACAAATCCATATGAACAAACCATAAGGATAATGATGAGATAATCGATGGTCATTTTATATCTTGATCTATGTTGAGCCAAGTCAATTGCTTTTATATTGTTTTCTCTTACTAAAAAAAAGATTAAATTAGAAAGCCTATCTGTGAGGTTTTTTACCACAAATAGTATGAAGTTAAAGTGGGATGCTTATATTTATATTCACCAACTAATTGATTTATAGTGAGTAGTGAATCTTTTGTTGCTCTAGTTGTTTATGTCTTATATCTAGTATTTTTAGGCCTATAATTAAGGTTTTTTATTCAAATTGATTAGTATCATTATTATTATTATTATTATTATAGGAAAAATCAAGTCAAAATGATAAGGTCATTTTATGATCTACCAGAGAAATTATTACCTCCTTTATACCAGTTTTATTCTTGGTTTTTTAATTGCCAATGGAATATCTGCAATAAAAATTTTCAAATCTTGTTCCGGTTCATGGTAAATATCAAAGTAGGGGTGGACACCTAAGAAATCAATTAAGGCTTGATAATTAACTGCTCTTTGTGACATATAATGCAAATCAAATTCAAATAATATTCATTTATCAATACGAATTCATAAGAATAGTTTAGATAAAATGAAATTTTGTTAATATATAAAAAAATCCTCCTAATGTTGATTGATTAATAATAGTAATTATTCATATTAATTTTTTAGCAATATAAAAGAAAGGGTAAAATCAACCATCAACTAGGATATTATGATTCACATTAAATAATTGATTGATCAAGTCTTGTATAAAGAATGAGTCTTTAGCATAATAACTTATAAGAATAAAATAATACAAATTGTGCTTGAATTAAGGTTATACAGTCTTTATATGTTATAAACAGTTTAAGATTTTATGTTTACATGAAATTCTATCTCTTTAATAATATAAATAGGCCTTTCAACTACTTAAAATTATGGTCATCCCCATATATATAATTTATTTTGCAATTTATTCAATTTTTTTTTGCTACTTGTTGCTTTTCTTTTGTTTATCGTAGTTTATTTCTCTTATTTAAAAGCTTTATATGATTGTTTGCTTTTCTTTAATATTTTTTTAGATTTTTAGTTTTCACATTACCTTTATTTTCTTCTTAACTTATTAAATTCAAGTTAAGAACTCTATATTTCATTTGATTAATAAGGATGTTATCTACCTTCGTTTAAGATTAGGTTTCTAATTATAGTTTTTCCTCATTGGAAGGAAAAAACAAAGAACACGTATCATATTTATTAAGGAATCAACAATCCATCAATAGTTTGATGATGATCAATCATCAAATTATCTATTAAATCAATATATTAACACATCTTATGAAACTAGTTTGTTAACACCACTAACAAATTAGTAATCATGATAAAAAAAAAATTGTCAAGAATGTTGTTATAATGACTAATGACTAGTCAATTCACATAACTAATAAAATTCATTCTCCTATGTATAAAAAATTTGATAATCATCCACCAATACACATTCAAATAGAACAATGTATAATAGACGTGTGACATGATGAGTCTTTCTTATTTAATTCCTTATAATAGCTAAAGACTATGTTTAGACAAAATCCTAATGTTCCCGTACAGTATCTCATAGTCCCACCTTTTATAATGTCATTACCTCTATTGACTTATAGCGTATATATTTGTGCTTTACTTCTTCAACACAACCCTATGCTTATTTTGTTTAGGGATCTTGTAGCGTGATTAGGTTATCACAACCAACTTTTACAAACTCCAGTTAACTAGTAATGGCTCTTCTTAAAGGAACATATTTTCACTATAATCTAAACTTATTTAATGTCTATTTGAGAGCTACTCAATTAGAGATGGAAAATAAAGCCAATACAACTTATCATAATAATATTATGATAGTAAATAAGATCATGTAAGCCATGACATATCAATTCAATCAAACAGAATGAGCTTAAATAAAGTAGATAAGACATTTCTTTATCTAGGCACCTAAAGGCAAGTATCATGATATTCTACATTAACAAGCATTCTAATAAAAATGTTTGGAGCTTCTCAACCTCATACTAGATAGCATATGCCCATTTACTAGACACCACAACAAGCTTATCTAATTTAGACATGTTTTATCATGATAAATAACTTATCCCATAAATGTATAGGTAATCTTAGGAATTACATGGTATAATAGCCTTATCTATAATAATAACAACTTGTGACTAGGTAATTTAATTTCCCATAGGTTGTTTTTCAACAAGGTAATCTCAATCCTTCTATACTTTAGGCACTTGTTGTAGATTAGCAAGTAAAGAGAATGATTGATAGGGTTGAATTAGCCCAACACTTTTGGGAGATGGGTTTAAAAGTTAGATGTACAATCAAGCCTACATATAATCATCCATATTCTAAATGGATTTATAAGTTGCATCCAATTCCTAAAGGAATAAAGATAAATGATTTTAAATAGTTTCTTAGAAAAGATAACCAATTAATAATGGAAAACATCACCAAATTTATTGATCAATGTGGTGATGATGCTATTAATCCCTTTATGAAACCCAAGTCATTCATCATTAACCAAAACAACATTTTACAAATTCTCTATATTGTCACCCATATCTATCAACAATTGAAAGAAGATAAAGGCTTATTTTATAAGTAATTATATAGAATAAAACTAGAAGTAACATTTAAAGCTACTGACACTAGAATATTATTGTAATACAACTCACACATTTTCCATTCATTTCTTGTAATCTTTATACAATCCTGAGAACTTAATTTCAAGGATTCAAATGCGTGTAACGGATAAATATTTACAATCAGAATCAATAGCAATACTTGCAGGAATAACAGACTGATCCTATAGCTATGAAGAGCACAAAATCTGGCATTTCTCATGGTGACAAATGCTTGAATTGGCAGTGATTTGAATTCATCAGTTTCCTTGATACGCCCCCGCAAGAACGGGCTACCATCGGATAGGCCGATCTTGTCACGTAGGAAATCTTTTTTTTGTTTTTTTTGCCTGAAGAGAGGTTTGGTGAGCAGATTAGCTAGCTGGTCAGTTGTGTGGACATGTTGAACATTAAGAATATTTTTTGCAACCAAATCTCGCACAAAATGAATATCAATCTATATATGATTCATCCTGGAATGCTGGACAGGATTAAAACTCAGTTGTGTTGCACCCAAATTATCACACAAGAGGAGAGGTGGCTGTGATAGACTAAACTTCAGTTCTTGGAGCAAGGATAGCAGCCATATGGACTCTGCTGCAGCTGTTGCCAAGGCCCTATACTCGGCATCAGTTGATGATCGTGCAATTGCACGTTGCTTTTTAGAACTCCAGGAAATTGGTGTGTTACCAAGGAATAGTAGGTAGACTGAAGTTGATTTCCTGTTGTCCAGATTACCAGCCCATTCAGCATCCGAGAAACAAATCAATGTGGTGCTGAGTGTTTTGCTGATAGTAACATCATGAAAAATGGTGTTCTTCAAGTAGCGCAACAATCTTTTTGTTGTTGTCCAGTGAGTCTGCGTGGGATGATGCATAAATTAGGAGAGTTTATTGATAGTAAAGCTAATATCAGGTCGTGTGAGGGACATGTATTGCAAGGCGCCAATAACTTGATAGTATTTGGTGGAGTCAACAAAGGAGGAACCATCATCCAGTTGTAAGGAAACCGATGTTGAGAGAGGCGTGGTGATATCCCTAGCACCGTCCATACCGGTCTTTGCAAGTAAATCTTTGATATACTTGTGCTGAGTGAGAAACAAGCCGGCTGCAGTAGGAATAACCTCAACACCAAGAAAAAAATACAGTGACCCCAAGTCTTTGATGGAAAATTTCTGGCCAAGATGATCAATGATGCTTGCAACAAAAACTGAATTATTACCTGTGATAATCAAATCATCAACATACACTGGGCAGTAGGCAAGAGTGGAACCAGTATGAAGCACAAATAGAGATGAGTTGAATTTAGAATTAATGAAACCAAACTCTGTTAGTGCATGTTTAAGTGCAAATTACCAAGCACGAGGTGCTTGTTTTAGGCCATAAATGGCCTTGGTAAGACAAAGAAACATAATCAGGATGTTCCAGATTCTTGAAGCCAGGAGGTTGCTTCATATACACTTTTTCGGTGAGATGCCCATGAAGGAATGCATTATTAACATCCAACTGCCTCAAAGACCAACCCTGCATCACAGCAATAGCTAAGACAGTTCGTATGGTGACCGATTTAACAACAGGACTGAATGTCTCTTTGTAATCCAGTCCTGGTTGCTAATTGAACCCTTTGGCCACTAGCTTGGCTTTGAACCGATCAACAGACCATTAGCGTGCCTTTTAACCCAAAACACCCATTTACAACCAACAATATTACAATAAGTTGGAGGGGGTACCAATTGCCAAGTATTATGACACATTAAAGCAGTTAATTATGAGGACATGGCTTCACGCCATCTGGAATCAGCAAGTGCGGTAGTAACACTCAAGGGTTCCAAGAAAGATGGGAGAAGATGTTTGGTAACAAGGAAGGATTTTTTTGGTTTATAAATGTCATTCATGGACCTAGTAGTCATGCGGTGGACTCGCACCTCAGTGTTTTCAGAGATAGTAAGGGCAGTCAATTCTATTGAAGTATTTGGATTTAAAAGCAAGGGAGAAGAGGGAGTACTTACTTCGAGAGGAGACGGTGCAGAGGGTGACCCATGCTCAGACGATGGCAAGACTTCAGTACCCATATTCGATGAAGTGCTGGGACTAGGGAAGCAAAAGAAAGCTTTGGTAACGAGATCATCATAGATGAATGTTGCCCAGCAGATGGAGAAGAAAGGGAACTGTTATGATCTGGTTGATGAAAAGGGAAGGACCCTTTATGAAAAATGACGTGTCGAGAGGTGATGATTTTTTTGGTAGATGGCTCAAAACATAAATATGCATTTTGGGATAGGCTGTAACCTATGAATGTGCATGGTTTGGATTTCAGCTCAAGTTTATATTCATTATATGGTTGAGTTAACGGATAACAGAGACAGCCAAACTGTTTGAGCTTGAGATAGTTGGGCCTTTGGTTGAATAATTTTTCAAACAGAGATTGATTATTCAAGGTAGCGGTGGGCACGCGATTGGTAAGATAGGCAGCAGTTTGAAATGCATAGGGCCAATAAGAGAGAGGCATGTGAGCGTCGGTGAGTAAGGTAAGACCAATTTCAACAAGGTGGTGATGTCGCTTTTTAGACATACCATTTTGTTGGGGACTGTGGGGAGTAGTAGTGTAGTGACTAATTCCATGGACAGAAAGATAAGTTTTGAGGCCAATATATTCCTCACCATTATTAGAAGAAAGACTTTTAATTTTTGTGTTGAATCGGTTTTCCACAAGATTACAAAATTAGGGGGAAATTGTTTGAACATTTGATTTATAAGTCATGGGATAGAGCCAAATATATTTGGTATAATGATCAACAAAAATAACATAATATTTTGAGCCATTAACTTCAAGATCATGAGATGGGCCCCAAACATCCGTGTAAATCACTTCAATTGGAGTATAGTTGGTAAGATAATGAGTACTAAAAGTTTGATGATGAGCTTTGTTTTGAGAGCATGAAGTGCACAAAGAGGAATGGCCATTTTTATTAGTAGGTAAAGAAAAGGAATGCATGATATGATGAACCAATTTGGACGATGGATGACCAAGATGTTTGTGCCATCCATTAGGTGTAATACGTTCATAAATATAGGCAACAATATTTTTCTTGGTGGATGGTAGATGCTCCGGAAATGGGTACACTCCATCTTCACATTTGTCTTTGAGCAGTATCGCCCCCGTGATCCGATCCTTCACCAAAAAATAAGTAGGATGGAATTCAATGTAAACATTGTTATGCTTGGTAAAATGGTGAACAGAAATGAGATTTTTATGAATGGTTGGAACACAAAGAGTGTCACATAAATGAAAGACATGATTGGACAATTTAAAAGATAAGGACCCAATATGAGACACAGGCAAACCTGATCCATCACCAATTACCACCTCATCGGTACCATCATATTTAGAATTAATCATCAGATTAGAGAGATCAGTGGTCATATTGTGAGATGCTGCTGAGTCAACTAGCCATTTGTGATTTTTTTTGTTGAGAGGAAGCTGCACAATTTGCAGTGAAATCAGAAGTAGACATTTTGGGACATTGTTTTGCTGTATGACCCGAGTTGATCATACCATTGACATTTCAGTTTAAACCTCATGTGACCCGAATTGGATGACCCATTTTTGTGAGCCCCAATGTGACCACGAGAGTTATGAGAAGCAACCAGAGGGCGCAATTTAGGCTGTCTGGAATTGGAAGAAAACTGAGGGCTCCATCGATTAGAGTAATTAGCGGTGGGTACAAACGGTGTTGCAAATTGGTGCTCCAGCCGCCGAAGATAACTCTCATGACTGATAAGAAGGTCATGAATTTCTTTAAATTTCAGAGAGGTCTCACGGGCACGAATGGGTGCTGTAATTTCTTTGAATTCAATACCCAATCCATTGAGTATGTATAGAGTTAAATCATCATTTGAAACTGGATGATCAATGATTGCTAGTTCATCAGCAATCACTTTGATTCCTTGAAGGAATTCAGTAATTGTGCGAGACCCACGATTGCTCAAGGTCAAATCTTCTTTGAGCTGTATCACACGCGTTCTGGATTTGCCCATTTATAAATGGGTAAGTGTTGTCCAAGCCTTATGGGATGTTTTGTAGGCAGCAATAATAGGGGTAATGGTAGTGGAGGTGGAGGCGAGGATGGCATGTAGGATGAGCTTGTCTTGGCGAATCCAGTAGGAATTCGCAGCTTTGAAGGCAGTGGAATTTAGTGCATCAATGGCAGGGCATTTGTGTATACTCGTTACAAAATCAATAAGGTCATAGCTAATGAGCAAGGCTTCAAATTGAGCCCTTCACTGAGGAAAAGTAGAGGGGATGAGTTTTTCATTGATGGTTGTGGCAACATTGATTATGATGATGGGTGAGTTTGGTGAGTCGGTGGTAGATGCGAGAGATGGTGGTCATTTTGCGGGAAGTAGAAAGAAAGAAGCGGGGAAGGATGAATACTCGTTAGAGATTTTCGAGCTCGATACCATAAAGCAACCGACACCTGCAATATTATTGTAATACAACTCACACATTTTCCATTCATTTCTTGTAATCTTTATGCGATCCGAGAACTTAATTTCGGGGATTCAAATGTGTGTAACGGACGAATATTTACAATCAGAATCAATAGCAATATTTACAGGAATAACAGACTGATCCTATAGTTATAGAGAGCACAAAATCTGGCATTTCTCATGGTGACAGCTACGCTTGAATTGGCAGTGATTTGAATTCATCAATTTCCTTAATAACATTGGTTGACTTGGCTAGGGGAGTGTAGGACCTAAGCAAGTATATAAAGAGTTATGCCCTTTATTTAGGATGCAACAAAATATATAAAAAAAATGGTTTTTAGGAATCAAGTACTTACATATCTACACCTTAATGAATGATGGTGCTCAATATGAAAAGATGATGGCTAAGTGTGCAAAACAAAAAAAATGCCACTAAGGGAATATACATAGTTAGCTACTTAAACGAGGTTATGATCGTCCATTCAATGACTAATTTTGATTTTGATTAGGAGTTTGAAGAAGTTCAACAATAATTTATATTAGTCACAAAACTCAAAGAAGGAAAACCGGTTAAGATTGTTGCATTAAGAATGCTAAAAAAAGCTACCAAGCCTATTAGTAAAGAAGCAAAAAAGAACAAAATGACTAGTGGGAATAAAAAGTACTCATTTAACATTAAAAGAGTAAAAGAGATATTCAATCAATTAAAACTGTCAATTTAACCCTTCAACCGTATATTCATCAACTATCCACCTCCATATGCCTCATATCCACGACTAAATCAACCAAAATAATTAATAGTCTTCAATCCACCTCTATATTGCCATAATAATTTGATTTCACAATCTCTTATATGGTTAAGATGCCGGTCTGGGTACATTTCCCTAACCTGCCTCTTAAATGCTAGTCTTTAATCTATATATCTAAGCTTGTAAGTGTGCTTGGGAAACCCATTCACTGTGATGTACCTATTGCTTCCATGACTTGGCTTTCATGTGCTAGAGTGCTTATAGAGGTTGACCTGTTAGCTAATCTGCCCACCTCTATAAACCTTGTCCTGCCCAATGGTTTTCCCATATCCTAGCAGATGATGTAGGAATCTTTACCCTGTTTTTGCAAGCAGTCGAGTTCTTGGACATACAACTTCCACATGCACCAAAGGTTCTAGTCACAAGCGTAAGAAACGCTCCCAAGAAGCTCATTCCCGCTCTAGTTGTTCTAGTCCCTCTATTGAAACTGTTGTTGTTGAGAAGCAGCACCTATATAGTGCAGAACCTCAGGGTGAGGTCGGAGTAGATCCTATATCTACTGAAGTTGCAGTGGATATGGAGGAGAGGACTGCTTCTGGGAGCAAAAGGACTAAACTAGCTGAAGTAGGGCTTGGAAGTGATAAACCCTTTGTTTCTCCAAATATTGTGCATGTCTCTGATGAACCTCCCTAGACTGTTGTCGCAGATGTGGCGCCTTCTAGGAGGCAATATTTAACTTCGCGATCGAGTTGCTACTTCCACCAACTTTGGCAAGCAGGGAAGGCCAGATGGATTAGGTTATTGTCCCACCAAGAGTTCATCTACGGCTGATTCTAAGCATCAGAGCAGCAAAAATTATGCAGCCTTCTCCTCTCTATGATATTATTTGTTTTCATGGATCTTTTACTTGGCAAGGGAGCTTGTTCCCTCTGTTTTTCTTAATCTGTATCTCATATGAATATTTATCTTGAGATTGTTATGCCTCTTTCTTGGCTATCTTTGCTTTGTTGTGTTCTTGCCTTTTGTAGCCCTGTCTTCTTAGTTGTTTTTGCCTACTTTTCTCTGGTCTTGTTGCTGAGGTTAGCTTATTGCAAAGTTGCTGGTTTTCAATGATTTGCTGCCTAGGGCCTTGTTGCGCTGGTTCCTTTTCATATGCTTTGGCAATGCCTATTTTTTGGCATGTCGATGTTGCAGTGTTCCTACCTGTTTGCTCCTGCTTTGAAGTATCTTGTTGCAGTGTTGTTGGTCATTGTGCTAGTGCATTGCCTGCTTGCTCCATCAGCTGATGTGGTCTCGGTAGAGGTTGGTTTTGGTTCTGCTAGTTGGTTGAGCTGCTTTTGGCTACTGTGGTTTGCTAGAGTTTGCTTTGCTCTCTGGCTTGGGGTGTTTTATGCTTTGGTGCCTTTTGTTTGGATCTACTGTCTTATATGCTTGCAGATTCTGTTGTATGCGGGTCTGCTGGTCGGATAGCCTATTGCTACTTGTTTGAAGTTGGTTGGGTCTAACTGCTGTTTAGTCTAGTTTTGATGCATGTTTGCTGGTTTTGTATAGCCTACTAGTTTGGTATTTTTGTTAAGGGAGCATGATCTTTTGTTCCCTTACTTTGGTTGTATTCGCTAGTTCAAGGGAGCTTGTTCCCTTTGTTCGACTCTATATTCATGCTTGTATATTCTGACTTGCTGGTTTCCAGTTTTGTTTCACTTTTAATCTATACAATTTCTTACATTTGATCAAAATATAATAATTAATAGTCATTAAAAACAAGTTTAATCAAGCAAGTGAATTGGGCATATTAGCAAGAAAAAACGATAGATAGGGGCTTATTATCGAAATAAAGAGATTAAGAATCAAACTTCATATTTAGGACGTAAAAGAGTATATAAAGAGTTATGCCTTTATTTAAGATGCAACAATATATATATATATATATATATATATATATATGGTTTTTAGGAATCAAGTACTTAGATATCTACACCTTTATGAATGATGTTACTCAATATGAAAAGATGATGGCTAAGTGTGTAAACAAAAATATCACTAGAGGAATATACCTATTTAGCTAATTGAACGATGTTGTGATCACCCATTCAATGACTAATTTTAGATTTTGATTAGGAGTTTGAGGAAGTTCAACAATAATTTATGTTAGTCACAGAAATCAAAGAAGGAAAACCAGTTGAGATTGTTGCATTAAGAATGCTAAAAAAAAGCTACCAAGCCTATCAGTAAAGAAGCAAAAAGATTGAAACGACTAGTGGAAATAAAGAGTACTCATCCAACATTAAAAGAGTAAAAGAGATATTCAATCAATTAAAACTATCAATTTAACCCTTCAACGTATATTCATCAACTATCCACCTCCATACGCCTCGTATCTACAACTAAATCAACCAACATAATTAATAGTCCTCACAAACAAGTTTAATCAAGCAAGTGAATTGGGCATATTAGCAAGCAAAAATGAGAGATAGGGACTTGTTATCGAAATAAAGAGATTAGGAATCAAACTTCACATTCTCTAAAAAGCTAGGGATGTTACATTAAAATATATGTATGAATTTCAAGATATAAATATAACATGAAAAAAGTATGGTAAAAATGTAAAAATAAAAATAAAAACAAAAACAAAAATAGAGTTGATTAGGTCAAAATCACACTAGAATTTGCTACTAGAAATATTTTCATACCTTATAGAGTTTCATACAATTTTTATCAATAGATTTAAATTAAAAAATGAAATATTGAGCAAAAATTGCATTTGCTATTTTTAACTTCACATTTCAATTAAAAAAAAACTACAAATTTATAAAAGTCTTGTAAGCTTGTGTTTAGTATTTGACGAGTTGGAATAGTTACTGATAAAAATTACAAGGCCTTCCTACCTAGATTTAAGTAAAGAAACAAAACAATATGTTTTTTTTTTTGTATAATCCATGAAGAGGATATTTGGAGAAATTGCTCTTCGTTGAAGGCTTATTGATTTAAGAAAAAACTACAAATAGGTAATAGTTTTCTACTTTAAATTTTATTTTTATATATTTATCTTATATATATATAAAACGATGTTATATATCTTATTCTATCATTGTCACCAAACTAATGTTAATTTCTTTTAACAAAAATAAATGATAATTTGCCTTATATAGTTTTATATAATTTATATCAATGGATATAAACTAAAAAAAATCTACAATTAATAGGAAAAACTATATTTTGGTGTCTTTTGTTGTCCAAAATCACAAAATTATTAGATGATTAAACAAGTTAGCATATTTGTTTAGTTTATAATTGTCTTGGCATGCACAACGTCAAATGATGGAGTTACATTCTAGAATGAAAGAGTTTTAGGTTTAATTATATAGTTATGATTTAAGGAGTCGCCACCTAGTATCATGGTCATTAAAAACCATATGGTCTACGAGAGTTTGGGTAAGGAGACTAGTTGTGTCAGTGAAAGACACATCACTTCTAATGCACCCTACCTATGGTAAGTTACATTATTGATTGATTGTTATTTTAAGTCGTGTTTATATTTGTTGGTCTCATTTAAGGTTCAAGGCAGATCTCCCTTCATAGGAAAGTCTCTACCTTATCGCGTTAAATCATAACCATTCTAAAACCTAAATTTTAGCATCGCTTTTATTTTCTCTTTTGTATATTTAATTTATGAGGATATACTTTACAATGTAATTTCATATCCTCAAATAATAAAGTTTACAAGTAATTCCTAAGGTTTATTGTTATTCATTCATTTAATTTAATACCGAGAGTATGCGTTATGTTGTAAAATTCATACCCCGGATATTAATTAAACAAATTAATTTTTGTGGTATTTTTATGATTTTGGTCAGATTCTATGGATAATTATAAACTAGATACGATATCCATTGTCTTTTTAAAACATGATGAGAATGCAATTTTTTTATATAGAAAATATGCATGAAAAACATTTAGAATTTGGTCGTATGCACGGAAACAAAACATATTTTTGTGTTTTTGGAATAGAAATGTTTTTTGAATCCTTTTGAATTTTCCTTAAGTTTCAAGAAAAACTAGGTATTTTTAATACTGAGTCTGTATCTTACAATATAAGTCTACAACTCAATATTAGGAAAAATTATTAGAAGTATTGTTACCCATTTTTGGGCCCAGCCTAAAGAAAAGGGGCCAAGTTGTGGCCGGACCCAAAGAGAAGAGGGGTCCTGGCCGGCCTTAAAAAGGGGCCAAGCCATGACCGAACCCAAAAGAAAGAGGGGTCTTGGCCGGCCCTAAAAAGGGCCAAGCCATGGCCGGACCCAAAGAGAAGAGGGGTCCTGACCGGTCCCAAAAGGGGCCAAGCCATGGCCGGACCAAAAAGAAAGAGAAATGGGTCCTGCCAGCCCCAAGAAGAAATGGCCGGATCCAAGGAGAAATAGGTCCTACCAGCCCCAAAGAAGTGGGTTTCGACTGTCCCAAAAGGCAATTGAGCTAAGGCTCGACCCAAGAAGAATTGGGTACTGTCACCTCAAAGAAGTGGGTCTTGGACGTTCCCAAAGGCAATGGGGTTGCGACTATACCCGAGGAGAAACGGGTCCTGCTGCCCTAAAAAAGTGGGTCTTGGTCGGCCTCAAAGGTAATTAGGTCGAGCCTAGACCCAACCAGATTTGGGTCCTGCCGCCTAAAGAAGTGGGTCTTAGCCGGCCCCAAAAGCAATTAGGCAAACCTAGACCTAAAGAAAAAGGGGTTCTGCCAGCCCTAAAGAAGTGGGTCTTGGCCGGCCCTAAAGGCAATTTGAGGGTCTTGACTGGACCTAAACCGCCGGCAATTGGGAGGAGAATGACCGAGTCGTGGCCCATAAGAAAATGGATCAAGATCAACCCCAAGATGAAGTCGGGTCGTGACTCGCCCCCTTGGGAACCGGGTCGAGGACAACCCAAGCGAGGTTAATTAAATGGCTTTCTGCATGCAACAAACTTGCTACAAATGGAGAAGAAAGGTGGCGATCTAAAGAAAACAATTGTGTGTCTCACGGTGCCAACTGTGGAAGGACACAAAGGGGAACCACCCCCTTATTTAATAGCTAGGATCCTACACGTGGAGAATAATTACTGAGATCACAGAATAGGAATTAGAATATTTTAGTTTCCTAATTTGCTTGATTTGATTGTAAATCACCCGAGATTGTATCCTAGGTTAGTGTAATGAGTTGTTTCCTAAATAAAGCTGCGTAGAGGCTATAAATAAGCCTCCTAGGCTGACCTAAAAAAAATAAGGGAGAGGAGAGAGTAAGAGAGAGTCAGAGGGAGAAAGCGAGAGGAAAACCAAGTAGAGAGAAAAAGGGACAAAGACACGAAAATAAACTCAAGAGACGGACGCCATCAAAGCAAAAAAAAAAGAAAAGAAAGAGCTAAACAGACAAGAGCACTCACAGACTAACCAGCACGCCTTCATCCCCTCATTTCTGTCTCAAGGTTTGTTCTTCTCATCTTTGTGCATGCATTTTCTTTTGCGTTTTTACTGTTCAAGTGAATTATAATTCACTTGAACAATAACCAAGCAGGCACACGTGGGGAAAACTCACGCGTGCCTCTTGTTTGCCCAGCTGAGTCATTGATTCGGCTCGGCCTACTGGGTCCAATCTAGCCACATGGGCTGAGCTGGACCTAGCCTAAAGGAGTGAGATTTTTTTCTCATGGATTGATTTTATGATTTGTGTTTTTTTTTATATATTGCAAAAATACAAATCTGGTATTAAAATACTCGTTATCAAAACAAAAATAAAAACATTTTGTTTTCATGCATACAGCCAATACCCTAACATGTTTTGAACATTATTTTTTAAAAAAACAAATATTCCAAGTTTAAAAGAAAATGCATCTAATCTTGTAAATTTCACGAATTATATTCAAATTGCATACTAATTCAAGCTGGTCAACACAAACCCAAAACATAATTTATGCGTCAACATTTAATGTCCAAAAAGCAATCACAACTTAAAACATAATTTCAAATATGTTGCCTAAAAACCTTGCTAGGTTTTTAATCAACGGGAGCCTTGTTGAGCTTAAACCTTACTGGGTCCTTTTGCTAGAGTCTTGTCGAACTCTTTCTTCATAACACATTTGCTGGATTTTTAATCATTAGAAGCCTTGTCGGGCTCAGAACCATGCTAGATTTTTTTTATGGAGTCTTGTTGGACTCTTTCTTTATCAAAACTTTGTTGGGTTTTTAATCGATGAAAGCCTTGTTAGGTTCGGAACCTTGTCGAGTTCTAATTTGCTAGGGTCTTGGTGGACTCTTTCTTTGTCAAAACCTTGTTGGTTTTTAATCATTAAAGCTTTGTTGTGCTTGAAACCTTGTTAGGTTCTAATTTGTTGGAGTGACTCTTTCTTTGTCAAAACCTTGCTAGGTTTTTAATCACTGGAGTTTTGCTAGGCTCAGAACCTTATTAGGTTCTTTTTACTAGAGTCTTGCTGGACTTTTTCTTTAAAACCTTATTGGGTTTTAAAAATGAAATCGAGCCTTGCTACGCTCAAAACCTTGATGGGTTCATGTTAGCTGAAGTTTTACTAGACTTTACTAAGGGTTCTTTCTTGTACAATGCTTTTAAGTATTATTCATTCATTTTTATGTACTTTTGAAATATAGAGCCCCCTTCTTACAAATCATCTTTTGATTGGTGTAAAGGTTTGTTGTTATCGATTTAGCCTTTTGGTTGCTCAACTTAACTCTTCAACCTACCCGGGTCTTGTCCATATGATCAATGTGTTTGATTGCCTCTTCGTCTTATTAGCCTGCTCGAGTTTTTCCCATATGATCAATATGATTTATTGCTTTTTTGTTGCACAACCAAGACCTTTAGGCAATAAATGAAGCTTTGCTTGATTAATCATTCTTTGAGAAGTGACAAACTTTTTTAGCCATGATGTTGCCCCCTGGTCGGATGATGCACCTTAATTTATGGTATTCTTGCACCATTGCATACTCTTTTATTTTGAAGGAGAAACAATATTCCCTTATTCTCACTTCTTAGAAGGAGTTTATCAAATCATTTATTGCCAATGTCGATTTCAAATTGCCCTCGACTGATCTGGTCGTGTGCATCATTTATTAAATACACTCATTAAATAACATTTTCCAAGCACCATAACCATCTTTTAAAGGGAAAAATAGACTTTTTAGTCATGAAAGATGCCTTCTAAATGTAGCATTACTGTCAACCGCTAATGAAGTTCATTAAATCATATATTGTCCTTAAACAACAATACTCTCAGCTAATTTAGGCATTTATCATTGTCAAACTTTTTTCATAGCCTTAAAGGATTTTGCTAAATCATCATTTGATTATGTGCTTTTTTGCCCCTTGCTGATTTGAATGTTCTTTGTTATCCCTCTTAGGGTCCACTATATTACCCTTCAGCTGCTTAACATTTCAAGGACGACTTATAAAAGTGTCAATGTCATTTCTGTTAAGAACTTTGCAAACTAGGTCAATGACCTCTTTTGTTTCAAAATCACTTTTTTGTTTTGGAATCAACTCATGAAATTCAAAATCATCATCATTCAAGTCTAATTATTGCAAAGAAATCATGAGATGTCTTTTTAAAAGTGTTTATTTGATCGTAACCCCAAGACATGTCATTCATCACTAAGATGAATCTTTTTTGTTTTTTTTTTGCATTTTTGGTTGAGAATTGACATGGTAATGGTTAAGAGAGAAGTGTTAGCTCAAAGTTGTGTTATCCATGAATCAAAGGAATTTTTTTTTTGCATTTTGAAAATAAAAATCTACTTGATGTAAGTTTAAAACAATTTTGTTTTGAATTTTTTACAATTCCCAGAGGCTTTAATCTTTCTTTAGGAAAAATATGATTTGGTATGGTAAAGGTACATGATGAGGTAATCTTCTATTATAGGTTTCAAAGAAAGAGGCTCAAGTAAAACTTGAGGTTTTGTTAAGAAACATTTGTCTCGCTTTTTTTAGCATTTATTTTATCAACTTGAATAACAACAAGTAGCTTGTTCATAATGTCATGATTCTTGTGAAAAGGGTCTTTTGCATTTTAAAAACTTTATTTATTGTTCCAAGTTACTTACTTGATTAGAAAGGACTTTTAAAAGCATGTAATAAGATAATTACTTTTGGTTATGAAAGAAAGGCATTCGTAGGCTCAATGAGTGTTTCAAGGTTTTGAAACTTAAGATCACTACAATTGTGTCTTTTTTTTCTTTTATCATGTTTCTTTGATTCTCCCTCTTTTTTTTTCAAAATATAAGTATATTTGAAAGATAAAAAGTTTACAATGCTGGTGAACCAGCAAATTCATATATAATGATTAACAAAAAAAGGAACAAACTCCCTTAAAGAACTTTACATCAAACCATCAAATAGAAGCTAACAAACTAAAAATTAGTAGACAATGGATATGAGATAAACCAATATTAAAAGGTTCCCAACATAACACAAAGCAAAAGGCTTGATTCACCCTTTTTGATTGCTTTGGTGGGGCATTTTTATTTTATTTTGACGTAGACTTGGTTATTTTTGTCTTTTTATTTGGGCATGCCCCCCCAGCATTTGGATTTCTTGGGTTTTTTGGATTTTTCACGGCATCTTCTCAATCTTTGATCTTTGAATTTTTATTTCCCCCCTAGTATAGGGTGTGATTCTAGTCAGGATCAACTCTTGATCTTTGGAATTTCATTGCTCCCAGTATGAGGTGTGATCTTAATTAAGTTTTTTACAAGGAAAAACTTATTTAGACTCAAATAGGGACCATAAAGGATATATTTTAGAAAGTGAAGGGATAACAAAGATGACATTTCATTATTTTCAAGCACAAACGGTTATAACTAATAAATTTTGTCCTTGTTTAGTGTAATTGTTTGGAACTTTTGCATAAAGACTTATGTTTTTATGAATCAATGACTAGCAAATCGAACTACATGCGATTATGCATAAAACTAAAATATGGCCCAAAGACATCGAGTGCGAGCTTTTTATGCATTTTTTATTTTTTGTGTCTTTGTTCAAAATTGTTTGGTCACCTCAGAATATGAGTTGCTTGAATGATTCCTATTCAACATTGTTTTAAGCAAACATTGATTTATTTCTAAAATAAAAAGGCAAGTCCAATTTTTTTCAAGATTATTTTGATGAAAGGGGTTCTTACAAAATTAACGTGGTCAAAATATTTTAAATAGATCTAAGGAGTTAGTTATGAGGGTAAATTTTATGAGTTTCAAAGGGTTTTTTCCTTTTAGTGTTTTGCAAGACACATTTTGGGGTTCGATCATTTGCCCAAAACCATTTTCATAGAAAAATATTTCTTGATTTCAATATGGATATTAGACTATTAAAAGGCATAAAATCCATTAAAAGATACAACTGAGTTTTTGCAAAACATTTAAAAATAAAACACGGTCTTGAAAACCTTCTTTACAAAGCTAAAATGACAAAACATGTTGACTACATCAATTAGGCTTCTTTTCTTTTCTTCAACACTTAAAGCTTTCACAATCATTCTTCTTCTACATTGCTCTTAGAGATTTTCTAGCCCTCAAATGTTATTTGCCCAGCCTCAATAAGCTGAAAAGGCTTGTCCTTGGAATAATGCTAATTTTCAATGTTATGCTCCATTGCTCCATCATGATACTCACATGTATGATTAGGCTCATACCACTTCGGGTATGGTGATCAAAATAGTTTATGTGAAATTAGAGTGATTTGTCCCATATTGACTAATTTCTCAAACATCTCTTTCAAAGGCAAGGGAAGAGGTGGTAAGGCCTTTTTGATATGTTGTGGATGTCCATGCGGTTGCATTGCAGTCCTCCTATTATTCCATTGCTTTCTTGATTGATTTTGGTTAAACCCTAGTTGGTGGACCTTATTGTCTTCTTTATTTTTCTCGACATCAATTCTACCTGCTCTTATAGCTTGCTTGATTCTCTCAACTACTATATTAGTGAAGTGTTGGGTTATGACCAATCAGATGGTCGGGATAAGGGTCTTTGAAAGTATTAGAGAATAGATTGATCATTTCTTTCTCAAGCAGGGCTAGATCAACTTGAACAACCTTCTCTCTCTACCGTTTAGCATATTCTTGTACTGATTCATGGCTTCCTTTCTCTAACAATAATAGATTGGATTAATTTAAAGCCTTGTCCATGTTGTATTTGTACCGCTTGATAAAGACATCCATAAGATATTTCCATCTTCAGATCTTGGAGTTATCTAGCCTCATATACTAGCTTAGTGTAGCCCCATTCAGGCTATCTTGAAAGAAATGCATTAATAATTTTTCATTGTGCATAACTTCTACCACCTTGTTGCAATAGAACTTGAGGTGAGTGGCAGGACACTGAGCTTTCTTTGTACTTCATAAACTCAGGTTATGAGAATTATTTAGTAAAATCACATTTGGGACTAGACACATTTCAATTGCTTGTACGGGATCATACAAGTCTGCTATTTCAATAGCCTTCACTCTTGCTTCCAGCGTTGCTATCTTGCCATAGTTAATATCCTCAACATACTTCATTTTATGAGACTCACTGAAAAATGAATAAACAGCTGTTAGAGCCCGTACAGGTATTATGGCCTACACAAAAGTTGTGTTACACTTGGGTTCTAAGCTTATCCTCTCGTCCTTTCTTCAGGCTGAATTGTTGCAAAACTAACTGGCTAATTAGACAGGTTTTCACCAGAGAGTTGTCTAAGTTTTTACTTAAGCAAGTTTATGATTCGAGCTATGTTAGCCTTCATGGAATCCAAGTCCTCTTAAAAGTGGGCATCATGGTGAGCATATTTTTCATCCTCTATACTTCTTTGTCGGAATCGGGTGTTGTAAACTTTGTGGATTGAGGCTTTCTAGGGACCTATATTTCAACATGCGTATACACACATGACATTTAAACATGAATACATGTATGCTTATAAATATAAGTGTATGCATACATATCTCAAATATGAATTAATTTATTCAAATGACTAATTCATGACTTCTTTGTTGAATAGGAGCAAAAATATATAGTCTAATTAATCTGAAAAGATCTTTCCCAAACCCTCATCTCAATTAAATCTCATACATATTGGAGAGTACAAAACAAAAAGGTGGGTCTGATCTCCTTTCATTCAAAAAAGACAAAATGGTTTTTATGTGCAATAATTTTCCGGCTTTGGTCTTTGGACAATTCCCCCTAGCTAGTTATATTATTTATATTCTTGTCCGTATTTAGAAAAATTCATGGTCTTAGCTTAGAAAATCCTATATAATTTAGGATTATTGATAAGGTCTGCCTTGATGCAAAATGAATTATTATAGAGTCCATATCATAAGGGTAAGTTCTAGCTATTACATGAGGGTTAGGCTAACTACCTAGTCTCAAAAGGTTTTATAATCTGCCTAGTGACCACCTTTCATGAAGGCAGTATAGAGGTCTATAAAGAATGGTTTGGGCACAGTATAACCATCATTACTAAGTAAACACTCAGCTTATAGTTGGATGTTTCACAAATCTGAACCCTAACTGAAAGTCATGAGCAGACCACTACTCCTCACCTAACCAAGAATTAGGTTTATTCAAGAATTCAAATGCATGAAGGCATTAACTCATATATGATGTACTTATGCATGAGCAGTATGTAAAAAAAATACATGCTAAAATTAAATTACATAGACCAACAAAAATAGACAAGCAAAGCTCAATCTGACTAGACAAGTTCCTAGTAGAGTCGTCATCCTATCGTGGCATGCACCATATCAAATGGTGGAGCTACCTCCTGGAATGAGAAGTTTGGGGTTTAATCATAAAGTTATGATTTGAGGGAGTCGCCACCTAATATTATGGTCACTAGGAAAACTATAGTCTGCGAGAGTCTAGGTTATGAGACTAGTTGTGTAAGAGGGAGACACATCACTCCTAGTGCACCCTACCTATGGTACAATACATTCTACACATCACTCTCAGTGCACCCTACCTATGGTACGATACATTCTAATTGATTGTTGTTCTAAATTGTGTTTCTATTTATTGGTCTCATCTAATATTCAAGGCATATCTCTCTTCATGAGGAAAATTTTGTGTTTCTATTTTTGTGTTTTTGGAATATAAATTTTTTTTGAATCCTTTTGAGTTTTCTTGAAGTTTTAAGAAAAATAAGGTATTTTTAATACCGAGTCTGTATCTTACAATATAAGTCTACAGCTCAATATTAGGCAAAATTATTAGAAGAACAAGCGAGGGACCCACAAATAATTTTAAAATAATCCCTAATTTTATTTTTTTCCAGAATTTTAAAAACCATTTGAGGCTTGTTTAGCAAAAGCATAAAAATGCATTTTAGATCAAGCTAGATTCTAATTCAAAATAAGTTATTCTTTCACCATTCACCAACTTAATAATCAAACAAAACAAACAATCAAACATCCAATCTTGTAAATTTCATGAATTATATTCAAATCACATACTAATTCAAGCCGATCAACCCAAACCCAAACATAATTCACGCGTCAACATTTAATGTCCAAAAAGCAATCACAGTCTAAAAAATAAACTCATAATTCAACACAAATAATCATATCATTTTGAAATTAAAAACACACATCAAAGCAAATTAATAGTGTCCAAACAATCTAAAAACTATACACAACAATAAAACTTTTCTTAGATTTCACAAATTTTATAGTTTTCCAAAAAAAAAAGGATTTGAGGTTTTAAATTGACCCTTCAAGGTGCTTTCCGTGTCTAGGAACTATCAAAATTAAGGCTGGAAGTGTAGGAATAGTGTTGGCGTGTGTATCCACGCGTTGTCGCTGCTAGAAGGAAGTGGGCTGGTAGATCTAATGCTCCTCTATCTGCTCCTTGCTCCTATACTGACGGTGATGCTTACCGCTGCTCAAGGGAGGAGATCTAGCTTTCCAAAGCTTCGATCGTCCTATCTCTCTCCTTTCTTAGTTTAACTTCTCTTGTTGTAGAAATGCTTAAGCTGCTATAATTCACAGGGGCTAAGGGAGAAAAAAAGAAGGCGGTGTGGGAACTAGAGGAAAAGAACATTTCTTCGAGGAACTCACCACCACTAATGGTGTTGTGGCCGAGAGAAGAACACAAGGCTATCACAGTGGATGGAGCAACTGCTATTGGTCCTTTTCTTTTCTGGTAAGAAAAGGAGACGAGGTTATCTTGGGTGGTCAACCTTGGTTGGTGGATGGTGCAAGATTGTTTAAAAAAAGACATAGGAATGTGATTCGGTTTGGGGTTGGGTTGTTAGTGGCGTAATGCTGCTAGGTGTTAGCTTATGTAATGAGCTGCTACTGTGGGTTTGATAGTGGAGGTGAAGGGAGTGTCATAGTGAGAATTAATCAGTGGTGTTTTGTTAATGGTATTTGGGTTGATGTTCATGGTGGTGTTCTTGTTTTGAGATGAGTTGTGAGGGAGAGCTAGGGTCAACGATGGATGGTAGTAGATGGTTGCTTATGGTCGTGGTGGAAAAGAAGGTTATGGGTGTCTTTTTTTTGTGTAGTGGCTGATGAAAGGCACACTTAGATGTGAGATGGTTATCTTTGTTGAGAGCTAGGGTTGTTGTTATATAGGTTTTTAATGGGAAGGTAGTTTTGAAATGATGATTTTTTAGGGCTACTAGTTGTTCGGGTAGGAGTGATAACCTTTTGTTGGTTGGTGGCTGGGTTTAGAAATAATGAGACTAGGGTTTCTATTTTGGGGGAGTGTGTGAGCTGGAGAGAGTTTGGTATTGTTCTTTTAGTTTTGTTTTTTTTAATGGCCTCCCTTTTTTTATGAGAGATTCAGTAACTATTTATAGGTAAAAAAAATTGTTTTCTTCCTCTCAATTGCTTATTCCCCAGACAACTTAAATTTACTTTAGTCTCTCATTTTTTTCTTTTCACTTATGGTCTCCTTGTCCATTTATTATATTTTTTTATTTTGATTTTTTTTTTAAATGGCGCGTTAAAATTGAACGCATTAAAAAGAAATTTTTGAATTCCGAATTCTTTTGAGAAGATGCTGAAAATATTAAAAATGATGCAAATACGTCAAGAATATTTTTTTATTTTTTTTGTATTTTGATAATATTTAGAAATTAAAGGGTCAAAAATTAGGTTATGAAAATAGTCATGCAATGTAATAAGAAAATGGTAAACTTGCAATCATTAAAAAGGCTAGTATGTTTACTAAATAAATATGTGTGTGTGTGTGTGTGAGATAAAAGACTAAAACACAATCGGGACCGTTTGGAAACGTGGTCCAACCCATGTTTTCAAAAAATCAAAAATTATTTTTTTGCTAAAAATTAATTTCTTTTTATGTTTTTGGATCATTTTGATGTGTTGATCTCAAAAATAATTTTTTTAAAAAAAAACATCATTTTGATGCATTTCTAAGCGAAAAGCATTTTGAACCACAATCACAATCCTAAACAGGCTCTAAACAAGTATAGAGTTTGTACTTAAACAAAACTAATTTAGGGTACTTACTTATTAAAGTCTTTATAATATAACTAAGATGAAATTCTTGTTGTTGTCAGTGATTAATTTTTTTTCTTATGATTTTATTCCTCGTCACTTGATGCAAAAGAACTTTCTTCAATAATTCTCTTAGGATTCCAATAATATCACTTTGAAAACATGCACTTTTTTAAGGTTTGTGAACTTAATGGTATAAACTCGGTTTTCTCTCTACAAAAATAGATTCCTAAGATCTAGTGTAGAAAGAATGAATAAGAGAACAAGACTTGGAAAAACCAATAACAAAAAAAGAAAAGAACTCAAGAAATCTCTAAGATTTTCTTTCCACCCGTCCAAACACCTATTTATAGGACTCAGGAACCAAAACATTAATTACTCAAAATTCATGAATGTTTATTAATCATGATTAATTTTCATAATTAATGAATTTCTATTAATAAATATTCATGAGTGTTCATAATTCATGAAAATTCATGAATACATTCATTCTTATCACATCCTAATTAATGTATTAGTTCATGTACTCATATGTGAAGGTTTCAACAATTACATATTCTAATTAAAAAGCTGAAGTATTATGATATAATGAGTGTTTAGAACTTTTGAATTACCTAATAGAAAACAAGACAACTTTATAGTTGTTGAGTGACAAGCAAATTATTAACAAAATCATGGGGATTAACAAAGAGGAAGAAGCTAGAGACAATAGTTCTATACTAGAACATGTCTTATGCATAGATGGACTTAAAGCAACATCTTAATCAAGTAACATTGGATGCTCTTAATTGAGTCATGTGTGTGTGTTTAGTTGCAAGATCTTGCTTTCAGTTTGAAAATGTGTATATAGCTTCCTTGTACAATAGCCATTTTTATGAGAGAATGATCAAGAAACATTCTCGATTCATTCCATATTCAATCAATCCATCACCCTTGCTTAGCTTGCTTCGCAAGCTTGATCTGACCTAGTCAAAACCTACCTTATAATGGGGTCTGGCTAAGATTGATCATAGTAAAGGAAAGTGGTTAAGCTAACCAATAAGGTTGGTCCATTCCAAAATATCTATGATTTAGCATAAGATGATAGTGGGTTGACTTCCATTATCGAAGCCTGTAATCATAAAAGGAGGCATGAGAGAAAATACCACCAGAAGAGGTTGCTGATCCAACCAAAGAGGGTGCTGATCCGTTGGCTAACAATCTGAAAGACTAGCATCATTCCCTTCCAATATCTATTCTAATCTATTCCATTCTTTTTTGTCGGCATTGGCTACATCAATTGACATCACCCTCGCTGGCTTATCCCTACCTCACTTCACTAGAAAACAAACAGAAAAAAGAAACAAAGATGTGATATGAAGGAACCTACACAAAAGAGTCTTTCGACAACGAAGCTTATTTAGCGGACGGATCAACGACAAAGTCTCACCGATGCTTCTCTTGCACCCGCGGATCCCGGATTTCTAATCAATTCAAAGAAATGGCGTTTCCACTTAGATTTCTTCATAGACGGGATGAAGGCTTCCACCAATCGATGGTTTTCATATTCTCGAACTGCTATCTTCGCAATGTGCGGAAAAAAGCGGACTCCAGCAAGAGAATACGGTTGAATAAAGCAAGTGTTAGAGTGTTTTTTAAAAATTTAATTTTTTTTATTTAAAATTAATAATTTTATATGACTAGTAAGGGTATTATTAATTTATATATTAAGCATAATCTATGTATTTTTTTTATAAATTTAATACATTATTAATTTATAACCGGTCAAAAATATTATTTAATTGAGAATATTAATTTATTAAGATTAAACTATACACCCACTAATCATTCCTTCCTGCAGAGTTTTGTTATTGCTCGGGATATTAAAAAAAAAAAAAAACTAACAAAAACATAAACATAAAAATAAGCAATAGTTTTATAATGAATTTTTTACGATGACACATGGGGGTGTAACAATCCAGAAGCGAAGACTTTGAAGCCTCGGCTAAGAGGCCCGCTAAGAAGCCCATATAGGACAATTAATTATCGCATCTGGTTGACCTGCTAAGATCTCACGCGCCTTGAAAGGCACGTGGGCCCCGACCAGTTCTTTTTGGCATCCTTTAACTCGCACTTTGAAATTAATGCCATGCCATCACCACCATCAGCCTCACTGTTGCGTCTTTGCATCGCTTTTGGTTATTTCTAATAAATTTGGTCAGAGAGTGATTCTCGAGAAAGAGGAAGAGAGAAGTAGATGCTTCCCACATTTCATTTCACTTCACATTCCCTTCAGGGTTTTAATTATCTACTGCCATGACTGAGAGAATCAAGCTTGGTAAGTTTTCAACCTTCTGTTCTCTATGTTAATACTATCCAAGGGTTTTACTTGATGATGTCCGATACAAACAAAGAAGCTTTCAATTTTTGCTTTTCCTTTTCAAATTATTTACTTCCAGCGCCCTCCTACTAGCTGCTTCTATTATCTTCGAGCGAGCGAAAGTGAAACAGAAAGCAAGATATTTAAGGAACACTACTTTTGTCTGAAAGATGAGTTGGGTTTGTTTTTGAATTTTATAGGTAAGAGAGAAAATGATCTTTGGGAGGGATGTCAGAAGCAAGAAGAAAAGATGGTTGATGGAAGAACATAGCCATTTGAAGATGTCGTCATGGGTTCCAAACGATTATCCACCTCCCCTTTCTCCTTCCTCGTTGTCTTCCCCTTCTACAACTAATACTGTTTTCCATAAAGATTCAAATCCTTCATCTTCTGGTTCTAGAATTAGCCCTGCTGTTCTTTTCGTTATAGTGATTCTTGCTGTACTATTTTTCATCTCTGGTTTGCTCCATTTGCTTATTAGATTCCTCATAAAACATCCAACTTCTTCAGCTGCCTCCCAATCTAATAGGTACCCCGAAATATCTGGTTCAGATGCGCTTCAAAGACAGTTACAGCAGCTCTTCCATCTCCATGATTCTGGTCTGGATCAAGCTTTTATAGATGCCCTTCCTGTTTTTCAGTACAAAGAGATTGTGGGTCCAAAAGAGCCATTTGATTGTCCTGTTTGCCTGTGTGAATTTTCTGAGAAAGACAAGCTGAGATTGCTTCCTATGTGCAGCCATGCTTTCCATATCAACTGCATCGACACTTGGCTGCTATCCAACTCAACATGTCCTCTTTGCAGGGGAACCCTCTTCAATACAGCTGGGTTTTCAATGGAAAACCCAATGTTTGATTTCGATGACTTAAGGGAGGATGATGGGTGTCCCGGTGATGGAGATAATGTTTTCATTCCTAGTCAGAAGACTGGGGAAATCGAAGGAACTGTTGTTGAAAAGGGGGTTTTACCTGTGAGACTCGGTAAATTCAGGAAGCTAAATGGTGGTGTAGGGGAGGCAGGAGGAGAAACTAGTAGCAGTAATTTAGATGCTAGAAGATGTTTTTCAATGGGTTCGTATCAGTATGTGCTTGGTGATACAGACCTCAGGGTTGGCTTAAGCAATGAGCGGCAAAGTCGTGATATCAAGCCTGCCAGAGGGACCGAACAGAAGGTGAATCTTTCAGTTGATGGAGATTTGGAGGAAAACAAGATTAGTAGCTTGAGCCAGGGTGAGAGCTTCTCTGTATCCAAAATATGGCTTTGGCGTAATAAGAAGGGAAAATTCTCAAGCTCCTCAGATGCACCGATGGGTATGCCTTCTTAACTTAATGTGGATTTGCCATGGATGGATGGAACGCTGTAACAACTGAAGCCACTTTCTCTTGTAGGATGCTAATTCTTAAGGTATTTTCTTGTCTACTCATTAGCCATTGATCAAAGCTTGTTGTGCTTTTCATTTTGATTTTGAATTTTTTTTTTTTGCTGGATGCTAAATCAAATCAAAAATATTCTGATGACTGGTTCTGGTTTTTGGTGTTCTGCTTGTAAGTAGAAATTTGATTCCAAGTGCTTTTTGCATTTATGAGGAGGATATATGTATAAATGGTTACGATTTCCCCAGCCCTATACTGAAAGTTACATACTTGCTTATTTTGTGTTTTTGAGCATATTAGCAACACGCCTGTAATTCTTATGCAATGGACTGAAATTAATTTTTATGTTGAAAACATTTCCATTCTCGTAATGCTATACAAACTTTTAATACAAAATTCTTCATACAAACACATATGTCAGCTACTTATATATATATATATATATATATTTACAACTTATGAATTTGACACATCAGTTTGTCTAAAAAGTTTATTTTTTAATCATTGTTCTTCCATTTATTAGACTGCAATTCAATAGAATTAAAATTTATCGTTTATGATGGGCAACCCGACTCCAAAACTCATGGTATAAAAAGAGTTAACGCATGGAGATAAAAAAAAAAATTAAAAAAAAATAAAGATATAAATATATTTGGCTGAAGAGACAGATGAAGACATAAATAATAAATTTATTATTGATACAATTGTTAGGTTTCTAAAAAAAACATATATAATAGAAACTATAAATTTAAAATTTTATTAAGAATTCCAAGGATTTTATTAGACAGATCTAGAGTTGTTTAAGATTTATATAAAGATTAGTTGAAGATCAAATGTTTTTATTTTTGTTTTGAATAATTATTTTAAGGCTAGGTTATCGCAAACAAGTCGTTCAAGTATCCGATCTCTAACAATAATTCATATAAATTACAAGTGATAAATCTCTTAAACTCTTTTAAACTCTTTTAGGAAAGAGAGATTGCTACACTTTCTATTTTCTTTTGTGTTTTAGTTGTTTTTGTAATTAATATAGTTTTTCTTTGTATGCAAAAAATAAGAGGCATAACATTTTATTTATAAGGAAACTTGAAAATTCCATAAACAAAATATCAATTTGCTCTTTAAATAATACAACATATATTATTTTAGGATAATTTTAGAAATTTATTCAATCAAGTTAATAAATTTCCACTTGATTTTTTTTCTAGATTTAGAATTGTAATCTTTTATATTAATCACATTATATTTTTCAATTTTTAAAATTTATTTACAATTAAATTACACTTAATTGATAATCTCATTTTAATTTTTGGCCAATAGTATTCTTATGTGTGTGACATATTAAGTTTCATAATAAGTTGACTCAAATTAAATCATAATAAAATAAAATAGGATTAAATAAATTAATTGTTTAATTTATTATCAATTTAATAATTGATTTATGTTTTACAATATCTAGTAACATGTTATGATCCCTTATATATTAGAAAAGTTTTAAGTAGTTTGACTTAACATTTTAGTAATTAGTTTTTTAGTGTAATTATTATTCATTCATTACGAATGTTTGATTTAGACATTATAATATGAAATATATTTGTTTTGTTAAATCATTTTTGTTCTCAACATTATAGTCATTGATTATATGAATATAATTTGAAACTCTTTTCAAATCTTATTCTATATTGGCTAAGGATTTTACAATAAATACTATTTGATAATAGAAAAAATATATATTTTCTAATTCAATTAGGGTGATGAATTCTCTCTTGAGTATTTAAATATCTTCATATAGTTTATGATATGCTTGATATTTGTTTATTTATTACTCTTGATTAGGATAACGTGTAGTCAATATCAAAACATAACACTTCTTGTATAAGATAACTTAATGATATTAAATCTAAGAATGTTTTACACAAATATCATGTGAACCTTTCTATAAAATATGTGATCTCTCTGTATGAAGTTTTTATGCAAATCAGTTCAATAAACATGTTATCTAACAAGCACTTACATTTTAGTTATAAGTGTCTCTTATTCTCAACTTATGAGAGTATCTTTTCATAAAGAAGGGAATACAATATGTATTGGTTTTAACAACTCTAATTAATATAATCTTAATAAAACATTGATTAGAAACAATGCTTTGATGCAATAGAAATGTCATAATTATAACTATAATTTTCTTTGCAATTTCCCATGGATTTTATCTTAACTCTAGATTCATTAATTAAATATCAAATTCATTAATCAAATATTAATGAATATTAAAGATAAAAAAACTTTTATTAATAATAAATATGTTTTACATTAATAAAATCAGTGTCATATGTAACCAACCGATTAGCTGTATAACATATTCACTAACATAATTTTAGAGTAAGTTTTTATATTTTTAAAATAAAAAAGTATAAAGGGAACAAGTCTCTAGAGACAATATTTATTATTATGATATAATAAAAAGTACAAAGAGGACATGTTTCTAAAAACAATATTTATTATTATGATATCCCCTCTAGCATCAACAAGGTTAAGAGCTCAATGGATATTGCTTCCTTAAAGTATATGACCTGGAGGGATCTATATTTTGGATTGGTGTTTGATCCCATTCCAAAAAAAAAATATTGTTTTTGTGAATCCTATGTGGTTGCATATCTAAGGTTATTTTAGTGTATTTTGTTTTATATACTCAATGTTGTGAATAAAAATGGTATAGATAAAATAACTTTTAACAACTTGGATAAAATTGGAAAAAATAAATGAAGCAACAAAGTTCCATTTTATTTGCTTTCAAACAGGGACTTCTTATTAATCATGGCCCATTAATTAGGGTTATTTTCTTTGAATAATAAGATCTTAAACCTTGTTTACAATGTTGCATTAAAAGATCTTGTATGTGTGCAGAGTCGTAATGATTATTCTTCTAGATTGAGATTTTCATGGTTTGGGTGGAAAGACCAAAAAATTATTATTCTTTATCAGTAAAAAAATGATGAATTCGCCAACTGGTATTTTGGTTACTAGGATTCTTAACCAGTCTCATAGTCTAATTGAATATAAGAAGGATGTATCATCTCTAGTATATTTTATCTAAGGTAAGCTACATTGTTTATTTGTCCGAGATATGTTTCTATTATTTAGTTTGTCTAAGGTTTAAGACAAGTTATCTTCTGTAAGGAAATCTTTATCCTATTAGGCTAAAACCTAACAATTCTAAAGCCTAAAAAATTAAAGTTGTATTCTTGTCAATTCATTTAGTTTAGTACCGGGAATATGCATTATTTTATAAAATTCATATCCTAAACATTAATTAAACAAATTGATTTTTATAGTACTTTTGAAATTTTAGCCAAGTTCTAATGGATAATCACAAGTCTATTGTGATACCCATTAATATTTTTTTTTCATATGTTTTCAAGTATGATAAAAATGTAATTTTTTAATTTTTTATGAAGTATGCATGAAAATTTTAGAATTTAATCGTATGTACACAGAAAATGTATTTTTTGCATAAGGAATTTTTATATTTTTTTTATATTTTTTCTGAAATTTTGAAGAAAAAACAAATATATTTAATATTGGGTTAGTATCTTACAATATAAGTTTACAATTAAAATATTAAATAAAATGATTAGAAAACATGCAAGGGACCTATAAATAAATTTAAAATGGTCCATGAATTGTTTCAAATATTTTGAAAATTATTTGGGGTCTCTTTGGCAAAAGCATAAAAAATAAGAAAACAAACATTGCAGGAAAATCAATAGGGCATGTTTTCCAAACATGTCCTTAACAAAAAATCAAAGACTAAAAAAGTATCTTAAGATCGTGTTTGACAAACACGTTTCAAGAACAAAAAAAACATTTTTTCCTTTGATAAAAACAAACATTCTAAATGTAACCTTATGAAAAATGGACTCAACTCAACCACGTGGGCTAAGCTTTCTAATCCAAAGGCCCACCAAGCCCACAAATACGACCCCAAATTAGAAAAGAAAAAATGAAGATCAAAAAGGAAAAAATGTTTAAATATACTCAAGAACACGAAGAACACAAGAACAACCTTAGAAACATGATCTCAATAACAGAATAGATTATATCAAATTGAAAGCATAGATACATGTGAAAACAACATTCAAGCAGGATTTTAGGGTTGGATCATCACAATAAACACCAAAATCATTATGATTGATCAATTTTATGCAAAAGACAAAGTGAAGGAATCAAAAATAAAAAATGATTACATTAGTGTTTTTAAGCCATCAATACCCTAGATTAATGACAACAAGTGTAGACGCATATGTAAGAATCAGTAATCAACCAAAAAGACATAAAACTCAACAACTTAAGGCAAAGGTCAACAGAAAGACAAAACTTAGAAAAGAAACATAAGGAGCCCATAAAACAACTTAAACTTAGCAATCAAAGCTTAAACATGCTCAAAACAACTTGATTAAATCATCAAAACAACAAGAAAGCAAAGATTTAAAGGCAAAATAATAAGCAAAATTAAATAATGACAACAAGCAAAAATAATATTTTTTAGGGCATAAACACTGTTCTATTGATTAAATTTATTGTCTTGAAGCATAAATAACATGACTATTGTCTTCAGCAGACCTAACAAACTACTTTAAAATAAGCTAACCCACAACATCTTCAATACCTAAAATCATAATTTCAAAAAAAAATTAACCTAACACTAAAGCCTGCAAAACATCATTTTATACTAATATTTTACACCAAATGACAAATCTAATCATTCGAACAAGTTTCAAACAAAATATAAACTTATTCAATCATGTCATAACTAATTATTTGAGAAAAACTAAATAAGTTCACCGAATGCATTAAAATGACAAATAGATGAAAAGGGAAAGCATAATGAACATCCAATACAAATATATATTAAGTAGAATGAGAGGGGAGAAAATATGCTCATTGAACTCCATCCCCTCGTTAAAGTTTGAGGAATACCTTAACAATATTGCCTTTTTTGCTTGGAATTTTGTGCTCCTTCCTAAAACTTCTAGTCCTTTGGCACTTTTACTTTCACTCTTGGACTTAAGAGCTTTGCTTTTTATCCTTTTCTTTTCACTTTTTATCAATATTTCATAACTTTTTTATCAAAAGACTTTTGGTGATATAATCTTGTAAGTTTTTTTTTTTTTTTGTCTTTTTTTCCCTTTTTTCTTTCCTTTTTCTTTATAGCCTCAAATGATAGGTAGTTGTAAAACCATTTATGAGTTTGAAGGTGGTTTTTCAAAACTAAATTATAGGAGATTCTTTCTCATTTCTTGCTCTCTAGATATATAACAAACTTTTGGAGTTTCTATAAAAAAAGTTTGGAACTTCTGAAGTTTGGCCGAAAATGATTAAGCACTTTTTATAAATTAATCGTGGCAAGTCAGAGGTTAATGAAGCCTACCAAGCCACATGATTTTAGGGAAAATGAAGAAGAAAACAAAGATGATCATAGAGATTCTTTGAAAAAAACTATCTTAATTTCACAAATAATATCAAATGAACCTCGGAATCAAATGATTTGTTTGCTATGAACAACCATCATAAAAAAAAAAAAAAAAAAACACCCGTCCATTAACATCTCTCACACCAAAAAGAATCACAAAGATTTTAAGCCTAAAAAATATCAGGGAAGGGGGAATACTTGGATAGATAAAGAGGAATAAATATTAGAAGTAGAACCAAATACCTGCAATACTTCAACATCCAAGCAAACAACACAGGAAACACCAAAAAAGAAGAAAACACCATAACATCAGTAATACCAGCTAACATTGACATTGAAGATTAGAGGGGTGAGAAAAAATAAAAGTAAAATATGAAATACTTGCATCAAAATCATTTTTTTTCCTTTTAACTCGTTATGGCCACCTCTCATCCTCTCTCTGCCCATACATCTCTCTTCACTGTGATTTCCTTTGTTTCTTTTTTTTTTTCCAAATCTCTCTGTCAACATCACCAGTCTCTTTCTCTTCACTGAGATCATCGAGATATGAAGCATGCATTCTACAACATTGAAACATGCCTTAAATCCATGCCTCGATTACTCGTACAACATCCTAATAGTAAAAGTGTTTCTCTTTTTGTGCTGGTTTGGTGGAATACCTGGTGATACTTCTGTCGAGGAAGAAAGGGGGAGGACGAGGAATGGTGGGGTTTGATGCTTAGGAGTCTAGCTCAAATTAACCTCATCGCATTGACAATCAAAGATTCAAGTATATAAAGAAACTTCCGGTCTATTTTAAGATAAGAAAAAAAAATCAACAATATCATTGCCAACAAATCTCAATCCAGATGTTTCTGAAGAGGGGTCACAAACCTCAAACCTCTGCAAAATTTCAACAGTGCCATTTTTACAGGAAATGAACAGCGAGAAATGTTAAGTGTTGATGACTCGAGGAGAACTCACATTCTCACAAACAAGGCATATTTCTCAGCAAGGTCAACGTGCCATGTCATGTTATCAAATATTATTTGATGAAAATATGTTGTCGAACAATTTTTTTGTTTTTTTTTTGTTTTTTTTTTCACCAAAATAATTCTTTTATAAACAACAACTTATCATAATCATAAATGATAATTTAAAAAATATATATATATTTTTTGATATTTTTATGTGAATATATTAAAAAAGAAAAGAATGATACACTGCATGAATGCTATAACAGGAAAATTCCCAGAATTAATGTTTTAATTAATAGAAAAAGTATTCATAAGAAAAAAAAATGAATACAATCATGAAGTAAAATGTATTTTATTTTTCAAAATGATTCATGTAATATTTCCTGTTTTTTTTTTACCAAGAAATACATTTTTTTTATAAGATCCATAATTCGTTGAACAAAAAGTAAAAGAAATTCAAAGAAGAATATTTGTTATAGCTATAAGAACTTGGACATCATTTTCATAGAATTTTTACGATCACAAATATAAAATGAAAACCGCATAGTAGGTTCAACTAAGATAATTAATGAGATAATTGCTAACATTATAAGAAAAAAGCCAAGAATCTCATTCAAAAATTAATATTAAATTGACTGATATCTAATAAAATAATATATCAACTATAATTTAATTTATTCAACTATAATTAGTTTTTATCAAACTTTAAGAAAAGAATTTTAAAAAATCATAAAGGGTTGTAAAAAAACACTTATTAATATTAAAAAAAAAGTCATAATCTCATCTAGAAATAAAATAAACAATGACTCTTATGAATGGTAATGAAATAATTTTCAAAATAGTAATTTCATTTATTTTTTAAAAATAAAAATAAAAATAAACAAGGGCCATTTTAAAAGAGTTTATAAGATGCACTAATGCCTATACTTATGAGCCAATTTTTTAGTTATTTTTTTTAAGTTGGGTGAACAACATATCATCCACTCATCTTTTTTTTTTCTTCAAAAAACAACTAGATTACGCATCATCTGCATTGTCTCTAGTAGATGAAGCATTGTCTCTAGTTCGATTCGAGCCACCTCATGTTGTTAAAAAGTTGGGCTTTCTATTACAATGACCCTAAAACTCTATTCTTAACTAAAAATATATATAAAAAATCTTTTGAAATATCAATAAATCCATTAATGGTCTTAAAAAAACATTTATTTTATTGAGAAAAATGAAAAATTAACTCAATTTTAAAAATCTTGTCTATTCTCAATCTAGTTTTTATGGCAAAATAAAGGTTACAAAACATTTCAATAAAATTTTTCTGGTTAGAAAGAACTTATTAATAAGAAGAATGAGTTTTTTTATTAATATAATATGGTTAATCAATGATTTTTTCTATCATTTTTATTTGTTTAACGAGTTTCTCTCTTATCTCTAAACACAAGAGCTAAATAATAAACAAAATAAAATTTTGAATGAAAGCAGAAAAAGTAGGAAACAACAGGGATCAAATTTGTTCCGGCCAAATTCTTAAGGCAAAAATGGTTTAAGAAAAAAAAATCATTCTGTCTCATTTGATCTCTAATTTTTTCTTTCAATCACTGTAACCAATTTTTTTTTTTTATAAATTTGAGTATCAACCTAATATGAAAATAATTTTTAACATTAAAATAATAATAATAAAAATAAAACAAAATAAATTATAAAATACATGGAGGACGAATCTGGAAAAACAAATTTAATGATTGAAGTCGAAGAAAAGAGACAAAACAGAACAAAACTATTACAATATACGGTAAATCCTTTCACCTGTTGGAGTAACTCAATAGTGAAAATTACATATCCTTTAGATTTGTTCTTATTTGTTAACAATTAAAGACTTATTTAATGTTTATAATCAATATCATTTATTTATTTGTCCATAAATGTTTGATTTTTTCAATAATAAATAGATTGAAATAAATTCATTTAAATAATACTAGGCATCTTATCCGTATCGTGAGGATGGCATCTACATTATTGTATTCCCATCTCACCCTAAACCTTATCTATTGAACTCTCCTCTCTTTCACTTGCAAACCAGACCAGACATCAAGTTTGCGATGTTATATGTCTTAAGTATCTATATTGGATTGATATCTTTTTAGAATACTAGATACGGTGCCATGGCAGCCATAATCCCGTGCCACTATTGTTCTTCCATGGCTATCTCCAAACTACCCAGAAGCCATATTCCTTTGGGGAACATTAACCACGTCAATGCTGCTTGGTGGGGTCGGCAGTTCTCACTCAGATGTTCTCTCAAAGCCTCCCAGAAGGCTCAGCTCCGTAATAAACTGGTAGGTATTGCTGTTTTTGCTTTGAATATGGTGTTGATTTTAAAGAGTTGAAAATTTATGATGCCTCTCAATTATTGCGATGAAGTCTAGCTTTTATGTTTTAAATAGAGTATTTGGTGATTTGTTTGCATTGCAAATGTTTTTTTTATTTTTATATATTACAATAGAGGCATGTGAGTCCTCTGGGAGAAGAGGAGAAAACTTCCCTAAAGAACGAATAGCTTATTTGTTGACTTGGAAACCAATTGATTTGACCAACTTTTCCTGATGGAAGCAAACAATGCCTTACAATGATAAGAGTTTATTTTATCTTTTGTGCAGAAAGTGAAGTTATTTTCCTTGAAGGAGTGTGCAATCTCTATTGCTTTGGCAGTTGGATTGCTAACAGGAATGCCTTTTGTAGATTGGTTTCCAAATGCTTATGCAGCTAATCCAGCGATGCCTGATCTTTCAGTGTTAATATCTGGACCACCAATCAAAGACCCGGGTGCATTATTAAGATATGCTCTGCCAATTGACAATAAAGCTATAAGGGAAGTACAAAAGCCACTTGAAGATATCACAGATAGTCTCAAGGTCGCTGGAGTCAAGGCACTTGATTCTGTGGAGAGAGTAAGAAAACTTCATTTTCCCTTTCCCCCTCCTTTTCTATGCTTGTTTCGGAGATATGATGGTTTAATGGTAGCTGTGAATTTTCTTTTTGAGTAATATAGAATCTCAGGCAATCATCTCAAGCCCTTAAGCAGGGAAAGAGTTTGATTATCTCAGGCTTAGCTGAATCAAAGAAGGACCATGGAGTGGAGCTGCTTGATAAGCTTGAAACTGGAATGGATGAACTTCAACAGATTGTGGTGGATCGGAACAGAGATGCAGTAGCACCTAAGCAGAAGGAATTGCTTAGTTATGTTGGCAGGTAAATTTTATAGTAGAATCAATTTGCTAAGGATTGAGCTTTTTGATTACTTCGAAATGAGTAAAGTGCATGAAGACCTGATTTGAACTTAGGGACAAACGTTTCTCCAGTTGGACTTCAATGACATATGTTTTCTCTGTTAGTGCATAACAATTTTTATTTTGTTGTTGCTGTGATATTACAGTCGCATCTAATGGTTTGAGATGGATGCCACTGTATTTCAAATCAATATGATTGATTGTGAAGTGTTACCGAGTTCCTAAATATAAGTATTGAAAATTGAAATATAGTTGGTTCAAAAAAGCAATTGGCATTTAATTGTAAAATGAAATAGAACTATACCTTTGGATGTACAGAATATGAAGCTGTGATGAAGTTATAAACAACAAAGTGTTTGTCAATCGCAGGAGTGCGTGGTTCATTATATCATGTTGAATCTAATGTTGAATAACAGCAATGGAGAAACGTTGTGAAGTTTGCGACCTGGTGATAACAACATCAGTCATGTTACTGAATCTGATCTTGAATAACTGGCATGGAGAATTTGTGACGTTTCCAATTTGGCTTCTCACAATACCTTTAGTCTAGTAATAGATTTTGATCTAAAAGAACAGCCATGAAGAATACTGAATAGAGCTTCTGGAATGTTAGATGTTTCTCCATGAGGTGTTGCAAGCTGATATTAGCATATGCCATGTTGGTTAAAAATCTGGATAATCTGCAAAGCATGACTTGAGGTCAAAAGCCAATAAATTCACAAAACATTCTCCCTGTGATTGTGCTTGTTAGCATCTTCGCTTCTCTCTTAATTCCAAACCTTTACTTTCCCTTTACATTTTACATCTAGCTGCACAGACATCAATTTGGTCTCCAATACAACCATATGATATTCAAATAAATTGAACGGAATTAACTCTTCCATTACACCCGGTAGAAAAACAATACCCCACTTGGCTGAAGTTCTTACTGTGACCACTGTTTTTCCCACTCTCTTGTTGCTATGGATCACTAACGAGAATGTGTCCATGAATGGTATCTCTTTTATAACTGCCTGCTGCATATCACGAAAAAATTGAGGACTTGAAAAAGTTAATCCTCTTAAGATAAAAACTATTCTCATATATACCCTTGTCATTGACCTGCAGCTGAGATCTTCCTGGGGCATTGGGTTTCTGCAGTGTTGAAGAGGATATGGTGGATGGCTTCCCATATGAGGTGCCTGAGGAATACCAGAGTATGCCTCTATTGAAGGGAAGAGCAACTGTGGATATGAAGGTCAAGGTCAAAGACAATCCCAATACAGACGAGTTTATGTTCAGGATTGTTCTAGATGGTTACAGTGCACCAGTAACTGCTGGGAACTTTTTGGACTTGGTGCAACGACACTTCTATGATGGAATGGAAATTCAAAGAGGTAAAATGCCTTAAAACAATGTATAAGAAAAAAGTTGAGCTCAACTATAAATCACTCTGCCTTTGGATTGTCTTTTACTATAATTATTTTCACACTAGCAGGATCAGACTTTAAATTTGCATTACTGAATATTAAGGGGTGTTCATTTGTACTCTCAAAATGGTGTTAAAATTGCTTAACTTCAATGTAATATCACTATCATACATAAATTGGAAGTGTTTCCATTAGTTTGAGATTTTGTTTATGTAAATACCTTTGAGATTTCCTTGCACTTACTGCAGCGGATGGCTTTGTTGTTCAAACCGGGGATCCTGAAGGTCCCGCAGAGGGTTTTATTGATCCTAGTACAGAGAAAACTCGGACAATACCGTTGGAAATCATGGTCAATGGAGAGAAATCACCATTCTATGGGGCAACTTTGGAGGTAATGCCCACTCCCACACAAGCACTCGAATATCTTGGACTAAGAATACAAAGATCATGAAGAAAGAAGTCTTAATTTCGTCACATTTTGTCTCTAATATGGTGTATATTTTATCCAGTTTCATGTTATAATTGTACTGAATCTATTGTCTGATTTCGGCTCTCTTTACCCAATGGTTCAGTTGACTGTCACTTGACTTTGTGTTCATCTCACTTGAATTAGCAGTTCTAAGAAATCTTTAACCCCTCACATGGCATGGTCATACCTTTTTTTTTCTTTTCGGGTTAAAAGGTTTTAGCCTTTTACCATGGACCATGAACTAAACAATTATTTGAATTTGGTCAATCAATTTATAATTTTAGGAAAATACATGCAGCTCACTTTAACCGTGTGAAAGCTCGACTCTGGTAGATTGAAATTCGTAGTGGTCATTATTAAATAACTATTTTAATCTAAAAGTATAAGCCGTGAAGCGAAACTCTAAAAATAATCTATATTACTTTTCAACATGTTTTCAAATGAAAAATGAATGTGGTAAGATTTGAACTTGTAACCGTTTGATCATTCTCTAATACCATATAAAGTAACCATCCTAACTCAAAAACCTTAGGCTATTAAGGGGAGCTCTAAAAATGGTTTTTATTACTCTTTAAACTCATTGCAGCTGATGAAAAATAAGTATTCCTAGTACCGGCGATAGATTCTTCTGAATAAGTGCCTTAATTTGTGTGGTGCCACAATGTTCAAATTCTTCTTACTCATCTCAATATAGCATAAAAAATTGCAATTTTCATTAGTTTTGGGTATTTCCTTGATTTTCCATGAAGGCATATATTGTGTGTTTATTTTATTTTCCCCTCTTGTTTCTGAAAATATGTGATTTTGTAAGATTTTCTGATATTATTGCTATGTTTCTTGACAGGAGCTTGGTTTATACAAGGCTCAGACGAGGCTTCCATTCAATGCATTTGGAACAATGGCCATGGCCAGAGATGTGAGAACTTGATTTTTGAACTCTCTCACGTGTGTGCTCTCCGGTGATTCCAATATTCTGAAAGATTAACCGGAAGTTGGGTTTTTTTTCTTACAGGAGTTTGAGAACAACTCAGCTTCAAGCCAAGTATTTTGGCTACTAAAAGAAAGTGAGCTAACTCCCAGCAATGCAAATATATTGGATGGTCGATATGCTGTCTTTGGTTATGTTACGGAAAATGAGGATTATTTAGCAGATCTCAAGGTTGGAGACGTCATAGAGTCCATTCAAGTGGTTTCTGGCCTCGATAATCTGGTTAACCCAAGCTATAAAATTGCCCGTTAGTCCATTCAGCACCTGATATTGCCTCCGGGAGTTCGCTGACAACTTGCAATGACGTCCCTGAGCAGATTTTAAGCTTGTTTTCTGTTGATTTCATTATATTACTACAACCTTTCATCTCCAGTGAGTCGTAGCTTTCCAGCTGAGAATTTATTTATTCTTCGCATTGCGTCCTCGACCACAAGCATTGTTATATATATATATATATATATATGTGCGTGTGTGTGTGTTCTTTGGCTGTTAGGTGTGACGTTTCGGATTCCATGAACCGAAACATTTAAGCTACAATTAATGCCCTAATTCTTCTCATCTTCTTCTCTGGTAGAAACCTGAACTTCTTGAAAAAGAAACGAACCAAGAACCCTAAGCTTCCTTTCAATCCTGGAAATAACGTCCTCACACTTTGCTCAACAAAAACCTTCCTTTATTGTTTGAATTACAAAAGGTCTATCTGTAGTGATTTTAAAGTACAAAGCAAAACCATATAATAGTAATGAGTTTTTAGTGGAGTTTTGTGGTATCTGCATATACTAACAATAAGTGTTACAAAACACAAAAGTTAATTGAATGAATTAAAAATACAAGGATAGGAATGAATAATTGACAAAATCACGAACGAAATTTACTAGTTACTAAAACAATTAAAAGGCGTGGGTCAATTTAATTATTTATATATACTTTTTAATTGTTTGGTTACAAGTATTTTTTAATAACAATTCCGATGGGTTTGTAGGAGACTATTGTAAATATTGTGTTTTAAAGTGTTTTTTATTCAAAAATATATTTAAATAATAATTTTTAAAATTTATTTTTAATATTAGTTTAAACGATTTAAAAATATAAAAATTATAATTTTTCAAAAATATACTTTAACCGCAATTCTAAATACACACTCCTATAATATTATAGTTACCATGTATATTGTGTAGGTCCTTCTATATAATCTCATAAAACAGAATGAAAGATAAAAATCTACAAAAATCCCGAAACCTGTTTAGAGTTTTAATATTGATGATGAAAAATCAATAAAATAATTCCATTGCCGGGAATTGAATCCAGTCTCCTAGATAACAAAATTTTTTTAAGACATATCTCATCATTTAATTTAAAACTCGAGTTAAATAAAAAATTATAATAAAAGTTTTAAGTTTGAACTATTATATTAAATTTAATAACAATACTGAAAATTTTTCTAAGATGGTCCAACCTGAAACAAAAACACAGGCAATAAAATAGTTTATACCAAATAAAAAATATTTTCTTTTTGAGAAACATGAAAAGATAGGATCGATGATTATAAATATACCCAGAAACAAAAATCTATCATGTGCCTACTATGATTAATGCATATTGATTGGGTATCAAAAGCTCAACCAGAAAGGGTGTATAGGGCCCGCCCATCCATCATATTAACGTTCAATCGATCAAGAAACATAAAAACAGAGCAAGAACTAATGTTCAAGTTTCATAAATAAAGCTTTACAGAATCCATTGTCCAGTAAAGAAACCGGTATCGCAAGGCTCTTCTTAGCCTATAGTCTCCGCAGACTCTACCCTCAGCTCTTTAAGCCAGTGTCTTGAACAGAACATGAGACGAATTGGACGAAGTTTACTTCAAGGACGAAGTTTTTCACGGCCCTCGGTACCTGCGAAAACAGAGACAGCCTTGAGGCTGATCAAGAGGGATCATACCTCCACCCATGGACGTGTCAATTGCCTCTAACATGAAAACAACCACCTCCATCTCCGGCCGTCTGTCTGGATTAGCATCCCAGCATCTCTTCATTATATTCGCAAGAGAGCTCGGGCAGCAACGAGGAATTTCTGGCCTCAGATTCTGTTATAATAGTAGTGATTGTTAAAATTATTATGAACACTGTATTATTATTGCTTCCAATAACTGGTAAGAAAAACTACTAAGCATCTGGAGAGACAGAGAGAGGGAGTAAAGGAGATATGTTACCAGAGTAAAAGAAAGAGGGAAGGGTGGTAATTTGACATAAAAGCTTTGGTTGTGAGATGAGCTAGATAAAAACAGCCAAAAGGCTTGGATGTTAGTTTCTATGCTAGTAGGTGATGTTCAAATTTTGCAGAAAACCATGTATTGCCATTACCATATATTTTCCTGTACTAAGATCGGAAAAAACATTTAAAACACTTCATCTACCTGTCGCACAACAGCAGATGTCACTTCTGAGAAGCTAAGATCGGGATATGGCATGTCACAGCAGTATATCTCCCACAGGCAGATACCAAAACTGTACACATCACACTTTCTGTTGTACGGATTGCCATTGAGAACCTGCCCGATCACAATACTTGGATGATAGATAGGATAAAAATGTTATCAAAACTGAAATGAATGCTTGGAAATTTGACGAGTAACTTGAGGAGTTGCGATTCATTGACAATCAACCATTAGAATAACTGGAGCATGCAATTAAAACTAAAAGATATTACTGTTCTTCATGACAGAACTTCAGTCAGAAATCGACATTCAAGACTCTAAGACTGTTGTTTTATTGATAAAGCACCTTAATATTGAAGGCTCGGAAAAGCAGAGGCTTGTATGCCTTGTAAATTTATACCTCTGGTGCCATGTACCCAAGCGTTCCAGTCTCGCCAGTCATGTCATTAGGATTTGATGCCTCGATGCGAGCAACCCCAAAGTCAGCTAATTTCACCGTACGTGTCTTGTCCAGAAGCATATTTTCAGTTTTGACATCTCTATGGACAATCTTCTTAGAATGGAGATAGCTCAACCTGTAAGTAATTCCAAATGGCAGCTTCAATAATTTCGAATTGCATAGTTTGCTACAACATCAAAGACTGAAAGCATCCAAAATATAAGCTTTCAATCCAAATGATTTGAAAGTCAAAATAAACACAGATGGACGTGAGTATCTGACCCTCGTGCAAGATCTAGTGCCAATTGAACAACCACTTTAAAAGCAAGCTTCCTTCTCCTATTCTTTATGAGGTAAGATTTCAAAGCACCCCCAGGGCAATATTCGACAACAACACAGCAAATGTTACTTGGCATGCCAATGTGACCATTCTCTGTTTGTATGTTTAACTCTGATGAGCCAATTGCAGCCCCAATAAACTGCAGAAGGGATTTGGCTTGATTCAAAGCAAGAAGATATGAACAGGAGCTAAACACTGAAACCTCAAGGAGTCCATATATATCGAAGATGTTAACAATATACTTGAAGAAAGTACAAATTGAAATGCTCCGGAAATGCTATGTTCGAAAACATTAAGCTATAAACATATTGAATACATTAAGAAATGTCAAAAATAAAAATAAAAATTAACAACAACGTCAACCACTATCGTCACTACATCTCCAACATTCTCTCGTTAGCATATCATATTTATACGTTTTATCCAATTCTCCATTGAAATTTGCTATCAAGTCTTGAACAAGAATTCTGAAAAAAATAAAAAAAAATCAAATCTCACATAGTTGGAATGGTAGCTTGAGGATAGGACGAATTCAAACATCACCTAGACCATGATTATTTGCAAGGATTCAAACTCCATCAAACATGAAAGAAAGACAAGGATATAAATCGCGTGGGATACTATAAAAGAAAAACTCCATAGAATGAACCAAATTAAACATTACAACTGTGTCACAAGTAACCAAACGAGGGACGCATTAGAAAGGATATCACGCTACTGATTTAAATTTAAAAATTATAGACCAAAGAAAGGTTGCATGTTTTCAAACTTTCTGTTAGGTTTGTATTATCTTGAGAAAGAGGAGAACGTCATACATGAAATGAAATCGTACCTTAGTCACGTTAGGATGATCAAGCTTGTGCCAAACGGCAACTTCTTGTGTAAAAGCAGCTCTCAGAGAAGCTACCTCGGCCTCTGATCGGTGTCCTTCCTCCCCCCAATCAAGAAGTTTAACTGGGCCAGAGGAAGAATATAAAACTTAACATACTAACTATTAATTTAGGAATATAGCTCATGACTGGATAGCTATATATTGTCGGCAGCCTCTTATGCAAGGCTGCTTTTTTTTTTTTTTATCTCACAATTTAATTTACATGAGAAAATAGAGGGAAATAACAAGTAAATAAATAAATTAGTAGGCAGCAGTTTGCCTGATAGCTGGGCAAGGATTTTCTTTGGTGTTTAGTTGGAACATGCACGTGGCGGCTTTATAACTAAGCTCTATCACTTAAGTTGTTCGATGTTGTCTTTCTCTTCCACGTAAACATGAAATCTATTATTGAAATTATTTATGAATTCTGTTTTTTATACAAGAGAGGGAAAATATACACTGAGTAATCTCAAACTTTTTTTTTAATTTCCCGAGAGTAAAGTAAAAGACGACAACAAAATAATTAAATAATAATAAGTCTGGACACATGAAAGTTAAAGATAAACAGAAGAAAAGGCAATATTTTGTGCAGCAGCCAACTGCCAACTCATACAATCTCGTGAAATCACGGATTTTTGCAAACATGGATCTACAAGGATCCAGGATTATTAAGAGGTACACGAAAGTTAGAGAAAGCAAAACACTTCTCCTCGGCAAACTGCTGGTTTTAAACACAAATGATGAGATGGCTAATACAAATTAATGGTCTGAATCTGCCATCTTTACGAAGCTTTCCTCAGCAAACCAAGCAGGGAATTCCTAATAATCAACATTTATGCATATTCTTTGCTAGAACTCCTTATCGTAAACTTGATAAAAAATATATAATTTTCTGTAATGGAGCCTGAGAACACCCTCTCCCTAGCTTCTAACACAATTGCGCGCATGCCAAATTAGAGCAAGATATATAGAGGACATTAATTTCGCAAACGCAGATAGCTAGTTTCTTGTGTTAATCAACCTACACATTGGAAATTATATCAATGCACCGGAGGAGGAGGATCGGTAAGACATTTGAAGGTATAAAAAAGGGAATGCATATAAATAGATATACGTACGTACCAGCAACATCCTGGCCATCATAAATGCCACGGTGAACGGTGCCAAAGGTGCCACGAGCTATAACACTTTTGATGATGAGCTTGGAGGGGTCAATCTCCCATTCATGACTAGTTATGGTTGTACTGTTATTATTCTGGGTGAGTCTTTGCGTTTCTCCTTCTCCTTCGCCTTGATCTCCATCGTTCTTGCATTTGTTCTTTTCCACCGTCCATGCTCTACTTAAATGCCTTTGCAGTTGTTCGTCCAAGCTCTTGAGATCTATTTGATCTGCTCTCACATACCCACCACCACTTTCACTCTTTTGATCCTTCATCTCTCTTTCTTTCTTCTACTTCTAATATCAGATAGGACCACAAGAAATCTTCGATGAGTTATTGAGGAGTGTGCACACTGGGTCAGAGACAACACGTAACTACTGCCTGTGAACCAGCGTGGGTTTTGGTTTGTTATATATCGAGTGTGGTGGTGTCGTTTTACTTCGTTTCTTATCTCAATCTTTAAGCTATACTTGTTCTCGTGACGATGATGATATGCCCGTATCGAGCTGTAGCCTAAATTGAGTTCGGTTAAAACTTATTTATTTTTAAATTGTTTTAATGTATTGATGTTAAAATAAATTTAAAAAAATAAAAAAAAATATTATTTTAATATATTTTTAAGTGAAAAATACTTTAAAAAACAACCGTCATCACAATATTGTTGTTGTGATTATGGCAAACTAGTGAGTAACCAAAGACTAAACTAGCAATACCACTCTAGCTTTACGCACCGTTTGTTTTTGCGGCGTAAAAGTATTTTAATTTTTTTTTAATACTTTAAATTATTTTTTTTATGTTTTAAAATTGTTTTGATGTGCTGATGTCAAAAATAAAATTTTAAAAATAAAAAAACATTATTTCGATGTATTTTCGAGCAAAAATCACTTTAAAAAGCAACCGCTACCATAATACCAAACAGACTGTTACTAGTGTCCTAGGTCCGATTCTCACTCTAAGAGCGTGTTTGAAATTATGGTTGAGATTGTTTTTCAAAGTATTTCTTACTTCAAAATACATTAAAATAATATTTATTGTATTTTATAAAATTTATTTTTTGACATTAACACATCAAAACTAACCAAAAACATAAAAAAAAATTAATTTAAAGCTAAATTTTTTTTTTTTTCAAAAACACGATCCAACTACAATCTCAAACACCGTTTAACAATCTACCGCAATTGCGATAATCCAACTCATTAAAGTAACTAATGAAAACATTGTTTAAGAGCTAGTTTACCAAACCAAACATAAAGTTTTGTTCGGTAAATGGTTTAAATTATTTTTTAAAATGTTTTTCATTGAAAAAAATAAAATTTAATTTTGATTTGTTAATATTAAAAAAATATTATTTTAATTGAAAAGAACTTATACAAAAATATCATATATTATATTATAAATATACCTTAAAATCTTTAAGTTTCTTCTTACATAATATGTAATAGGAAAACCCTAAGATGCCTTTGCTATAAGTTCAATTCAATGTCATTGTCCTTCAATTTATGACATGATGGTACATATGTTTTACATCATATGAGATGGCATGCTCATGTGCGCCGCCGCGGGTTTATAAAATAAATGTACTTGATAGTGTTATAATTGTGAACCAGCGCTAGATAAGTAATAAAAATTAAAGGTATGATGAAGCCAATATTTCATGACAGAAAAAAAAAGTTGTGTTGGTGATCAAAAACTTAGAGATTGAACAAAATAATTTGTAATAATCCACAATGTTTTGTGAGGAAAGATACAGAGCTTTCGCCACATGATTTAGCTTTTTTGTTAATAAAAAGCAAAAAAATTACGAAGCTAAATTCTCTACCAACTCAATATTAAAAAAAAACCAACAAAGATAATTTTGGAAGGAAAAAAACCCATGAGAAAAAACATTGTAGCAATTGACAATGTTTTGTGAGGAAAACTACAGTGCTTTCTCCAATAAAATCGACAAAGATAATTTTAGAAAAAATCATTAAAAAAAAACCATTTAGAGAAATAATGTAGCAATTTACAGTGTTTTGTGAGAAAAGCTACAATGCTTTCCCCATATGATTTAGCTTTATTGTAATTATAATTCTTAACCAACTCAATATTCAAAAAAAAAAAATTGACAGATAATTTTGGAAAAAATCATATGGGAAAACACTGCAACAATTCACAGTGTTTTAAAGAAAAAAAATTACAAAGCTAAATTCTCAATAAGCTCAATATTAAAAAAATAAAATCGACAAAGAAAATTTTAGAAAAACAAATAACAAAAAAAAAACAGGGAAAAAAAGCCATGTTGGAAACACTGTAGCAATTCATAGTGTTTTGTGATGAAAGCTACAGTGCTTCCCCACATGATTTAGCCTTATTTCTAATGACTTGTAATTGTAATTCTCAACCAGCTCAATATTAAAAAAATAAAATTGACTAAGATAATTTTGAAAAAATTATAAGAAAAAAAAACCATGTTGAGAGACACTCTAACAATCCACAATGTTTTGTGAGGAAAGCTATAATGCTTTCCCCACATGATTAAGCTTTATTACAAAGTTAAATTTTAACCAGCTCAATATTAAAAAAATAAAATTGACAAAGATAATTTTGGAAAAAAATATTACAAAAAAAAACACAAAAGAAACTGGAAAAAAACCATGTGGGAAAAAACACTATGAAAATTCACAGTAATTTGTGAGGAAAGTTACAATGTTTTTCTCATATATTGTAATTGTAATTTTTAACCATCTCAATATTAAAAAATAAAATCGAAAAAGATAATTTCGAAGAAAATCATCGAAAAACAAAAAAAAAACAACCATGCGAGAGAAACACTGTAGGAATCAACAATGTTTTAAAGAAAAAAAAATTACAAAAAAAAATTCTCAATCAACTCAATATTAAAAAAATAAAATCAACAAATATAATTTTAAAAAATAAAATAGAAAAATCATGTGAGAAAACACCGTAGCAATCCATAGTATTTTAAAGGAAAAAAATTACAAAGCAAAATTTTTAACCAGCTCAATATTAAAAAAATAAATTCGACAAAGATAATTTTGGGAAAAAAGTAAACGAAAAAAAAGGGGGAAAGTTGGAAAAAAAGGAAAGTAATTTTGAAAAAAAAAAGATAAAAGGGGAAAGTTGGAAAAAAAAGAAAAAGTGAAAATAAAAGATGAAAAAAAAAACAAAAAAGTAAAAAAAAAGAAGAGAGAAATGCATTATGGATTACTATTGTAATCCAACGTGCATTGGGTATTGATGAACAATGAATTCCTCACATCCTTTAACTTATTACTTAATATACTCTTATAAGTATGTGCTCCATTGAACATGGAGATACTTGCTAGGTTACCCTTATTATATTATAAATAAAGCTAAAAGGTGTGTAAAAATCATAGTTTTCTAACATCCATTAACATTGTGAATTATAATAGTAATCTAGTGTTGGTTTTTTTGTGTGCATTTTGACCTCTATTTTTTTTTACTTTGGTTATTGATTATTTTATTTAGTCCTTATATGATATATTTATGGGGGCTTAGAGTTGATAATTTATTTTAACTTGCTTTTTATATGGTTATTCCAATATAAACAAATATCTTAGCATCGGGTTGGTATCAGAAAAATATTCCAGCATCGCGATATGATCTATTTTTTAAAAAATGTTTAGTAAAATAAAAAATGATTTGAAAAAAAAAACTAGGTTAATAAATTTTGTAGAGTCAATGACCAGGTTTGTGAGTTTGGCGAAATAACCTTGGTTGCCCCAGTTTGCAGGTTTAGCAGGGTATTTGTTTTTCTTTCTAATTGAACTCGATTATATGATTGTCTATTTTTCTTTTTATCATATAGTTAAAAAAAAACATTTTATAAAATTTTAGAAAGTCCATGGGCTTATTGACGGGTATGACGAGTTGAACTTTTTTTTTATATAAATTTATTTTTTTTGATTTCATCCTTTAATATTGGACTGATTGAGAATTGAGTTTCATAATTTATTTTATTTTATTTTTTTATAAGGTTATCATAGTCTTAAAAAAAAAAGTCTTAGTAATGGTTTAACGCTCGATTTTGCGATTGTCTATTTTTGTTATCATATATTTAAATAAAAAATGGTTTAGAAAAAAATAACGAGTTATTAATCCCAATGGAGTCCATTACTCGGTTTGTGGGTTTCACGTGTTGACCCAAGTTACCCAATTCACAGGTTTAATGGGTTTACCCATCAAACCTGTTATGTTTTTTTTTTTGGTCCTTTATTTTTTCTATTTTTTTTATTTCACTCTTATTCAATATTGGATTGATTGAGAAATAAAATTCATGGTTTATTTTTTTCTACTTTCTATAGGGTTATCACGATCTCAAATAAATATTTTTTTTGGTTGATGCTTGATTTTGAAAGCATATAGTGTTATCATAAAATTAAACAAAAATAATTTACAAAAACAATAAAATTATTAAACTTATTGAAGTCCATAACTCAGGTCGTAGGGTGACCAAGGTCAATCCAATCTAGCATTGGCTCAATATAAAAAAAATTGTTGTCTTAAAGTTTTTTTAAAAGCTATGTCATGTTTTTATTGGTCATCCAATTTGTTTTTGGACCCATTAAATTGAGTAATTCACTTTGGATCAGCTCCCATATGGTTTAATTTGAAACTCGAGATAGATAAGGAGTTGGGTTGACAAGTTTCAAGATCAAACTGTTTGATTGGATTTAATGATACTGCCAAAAAAATTTTCATACTCTTAATATTTCTATTAAGTTTAGAAGAAGAATAATTCGACCCGCAAAGAAAGTGCAAACGAATATGCTAGTAATACATTAAAAGAACTAGGGTTTTTCCTTTCTACTTATGATGCAACTCTTTTTTTTTTAATGTTTTCATCCATCTTTTTAGAATTTCATCCTCATTTTTGTTTTCCTTTGATTTGATCACTGTTGGGCCTAATTCCATGAGATAAAGCTTTAAAATATTGTAGAAAGATAAAATTAAAAATGAAAAAATCACAATCTAAAACATTGTGAAAATGCATAACCAATAAAAGCTTTTAGAATTTTAATTTTCTTCTAAGGGTTTATTTTGTTTGTTTTTCAGTCCTTGAGTTTGAGAGGGGAGAGAGAAACTCATTGAAAAATAATGAAATTATCGCTTAACCCTAATTTGAGCACAAAAAATGAAGGATCTTTATGTCAATAAGTTCTTATTCTCAAGAGGAGTTCAATGAATGTAGTTTTTATCTCTACACATAGCAGGTGAGGCATATTGGGTTTGGTTTTGATTTTTAGGATTCGATTTATTTTGATTTTTTAGAGTGATTTTAGAGTGTTTTGGGTTTATTGCATGGTTTATATAGGTTTTTATGGCCTTATTTATGGTTTTTTTCGGGTGATTATGGGTTGAAAAATGGATTTTTAGTATAAGCCCCTCCCCCTAATTTTTTATTACCATAATGGTGATTGGATTCTAGGTAGTATCCTAGAAGGTGACGTATCAATCATTTTTTTAAAAGAAGCGGATACTTTTTCATCCGCTATAAGGTAAAAATAAAAAACCAGGCACATGATAGGGCTGGCAGGTCCATGCACATGTGTATTTTTTTTAAGGGCTAGGCATGCTAGGCCACTTAAAGCATGCCTAGCCTTTTTTTACTTTGATTATTTTTGTCTATTTTCATCCTTTAACATTAGGTTTTTATTGAATTTTTTTTTAAATTTATCCTAAAATATTTGGTTGATTTTGAATTGGTGTTTATAATTTATTTTGGTTTGCTTTTTTATGAGATTTTGTAGTCTCAAACAAACGTACTGAAGAAATATAAGTTAACGATATCTTTATCTACCTTTCTAGAGATTTCTTCAGTGATTTTGTTAGTGTATATGCCTTATAGTCAATCGGTTGACTACACATAATACTAACTTTGTTCATGTAAAGCATATATATTAATAATAAATGATTTCTCTTTAATATTTTTTATATTTGATTAATAAATCTAGAGTACAGATAAATTTCTTAAGATAAAAATGATATGCAACGAAATTATAAAGTGGTTATAATAACCTTAGGTGTGAGGGATACCTGAAACTAGTATATGAGTTCTTGTCAGATGACATGTACACTAAACTAGCCCGCATGATAATTTCATATGAAGAGATTACTTGTGTCTATAGAAAGACTCATATGATAGTTATGTAAGTGATTCTTAAAATTAAGATCACTAAGTTATCTTATATAAAAAATATTATGCCTTGATTCTGACTATACATTAGCTTAATCAAAGGTAACAACAAGTTGATATTAACATAAATTATATAAAGGCATTTGATTGATTAAGAGATGATTTATCACCCTAGATGAATTAGAAAAAAAATGATCCACATGTTCTCGAATAGTAATGATTATGAAATCCGTGCGTAAGGTAGAATGATATTTGAAAAGAGTTTCAAATCTCGTTCAAGTAATCAATGACTATGAAGTTGAGAACAAATATGATTTGAAAGAGCAAATACACTCCATGCTCAAATATCCAAATAAAAAACTTTTTGATGAAGAGATAATAATTACACTAAAACTTGGTCATAAAAAAGTTAAGTCAAACCACTTATGAATTTTCTAATATTTAGGGATCATAAAACATTGCTAAAGGGTGTTCTTAAATATAAATAAATCAATTACTTAATTTATAATAAATTAAATAATTTAATTTATTAAATCTTATTTTATTTAGGATTGTTAGTTATATTGGGGTCAACATTTTAGGGAACCTCATGGTTCACACACATTAAGAATCATTGATAAATAATTAAGATGAGATGATTAATCAAATGAGACTTGATTGTAAATAAATTTTAGAAATTAAGGACTATAATATAATTTATATAGGAGATTATAATTCTAGATCTAGAAAAATTAAGTACGGACTTCATTGCCTAAATCTTTAAAATTATCATAAAATAATATATGTAATATTATTTAGAGGGCAAATTGACATTTTTTCATTCATAGAGTTGTCAGTTTTTTCCTATAAAAACAATGTTATGTCTCATATTTTTTTTGTTCAGAACATACGGTAGAAAAACAACTAGAAAAAAAAGTTAGCACTTAAGGCATAACAACCTCTCTATCCTAAAAGAGTTTTCTGAATTTTTTTTTTATCTTGTAGTTCATATGGATCATTGTTAGAAATTGGTCAATTGAATGACTTGTGATTTGCGATAACTCATCTATGAAAAGTTATATAAGATACTACAATATAACTTCTTTGGTTGCATTAGCTTTTTAAAGGTATGGAAATGCAACTTTATGATGCAACATTATAATAATCAAAGTGCTATCCAAAATTGCTCACAATTATGTTTTTCTTGAGCATACTAAATACATAGAGAATGATTGTCAATTGTCCAACAACATATTATACATGGTACTATTTGTTATCCTTTATTGCATTAATTTATCATCCTTATAGATATTTTCACAAAATCCTTATCCATTGATACCTTTCAAGATTTAGTTTTCAAGCTCAAGGTCGTGTCATGTAAAATCCCAAGATAAGAATATTAAAATTATATTATATACATGATAAATAAAAGTAACAATTAAGAAATTAAATAGGAAAATATAAAGGACATAAGGAATGTGACTCGAATTGTAAAGAAAAGGAAAGAATGGGGGCCAATATATAATTAGAAAGAATGGGGGCTATAAATACCCCATCCATTCCTTTTTCATGGACGACTGGAAACTAAAGAAAAAGAGGGGGAAGAGTGCAGATTTTCTTCTTCAAAAGAGAGGGAAAACACCAAATCACCTAAGACTATACAAACCTAGAACCTTCAATTAGAGAGGACAACCAATAACAAGGACTCTAACAAGGATAAAACAAGTGCAGAATTGAAGAAAAAAAGGGAGATGGGACCGACTGCAAGCTTAAGAAGAGGGGCCAAAATCTTCAATTTACATGAGCTGAAATTCTGAAATTTCTAAAGGTATGGACACTAGACTTGATTGTATAAAACAAGTTACCAATTAATTAGGAATTATGCATAAATTTTAGATTTTATAAATTAGGGTTCTTGAAGGAAGATTTGAGGGAAATGCAGAAATTGATAGAATGAGGTTAGTAAGCTAACATAAGATGCTCTGAACTTGAAAAAAAAAACACACAAAATTGTTAAAGAAAAAAAAAAATCATTCATTCAAAACTCAAGTGGCCGGCCATGTGAGGATAAAAAGGGGGAGGAAAGGGATTCTGAAATTTGGGGTTGATGAGCACTTATGACATGTGTAGAATGTGGACAATGAGTGAGTGTGGTAAGAAAAAAATCAGCTAGAAAAAAAAAGGATCCTTAGTTCCTTTAGACTAAGATCGGCCAAGAGCCAAATAAAGGGAAAAAAGAAGAATTTTGGTGTGTTATGTATTTTTTTAGGCATGAATCAATTATAGTAGAAAGCTCACTTAGGAATCACCGAGGAATTTTGAACATATTTGCACTCTCATTCCAGGGGATATTTAGGCCTCAGAATGATAAAATTTAGGAAACACCTCTCATAGAAATTGTGGCCTGAGATGTTAGCTTTCCAACGAATCCAACCTCGCTCAATTTAGAGCTCTAGAGCTCCAGTTATAGGTAACTATATGAGGAAAGGTCAAACTGCCGCCCCTATTGGTAGATTCAATGAGAATTAATAAAATGGGGGGATTTAGCCACGATGCAGAAAACCGTTTTCTTTCCCACCAAAATTCTTGTAACATCGAACCTTAACACTGGTAGGGAATAAACCACATTTGAAAAATGAAGTTGATGATGTGTGTAATGATTTAAAACAATGAAATGTAAAGAGTAAATGTTATTGTTGTTGTCTAGCTCTTTGCGAAATGGAAACCGACTATGAACTAATGTGTTGTACTTGTGAATTTAATAGAAACCACAGGGGAAGTACAACAACAACAAAGGAATGCAAATTGAGCATCGGTGGCAGGTAGGTGTCCCACACCTATAGGAGTTATTAGTGTCGACAACGAGCTCCTCAGAACTTGGGGGCGGATAAGGAAATGGGTAAATCAGAAGAAGATTAATGTGTAATAATCAAAACCATAAGTAGGTTGTGGAAGGATAGGCTTTATATGTAGTAAAAAAAGCATCAAATGTGATTCTTTTTTTGCGGATCAACTATGATTATGCCCTATCGAGCGGGTACTTGTATGCATAGATACATGTAGTAGTGATCCTCCATTATTTTGTTGTATTTTATTTATTTAATATAATTATCCTCTTATTTTGATGCTGCAGGTCCTTCTCATTCCCGTCAGAAGTAGTGTCCTAGGTGTCTAATTCTTTTGCATGAATTAAGAAATTAGCATTTCCAATTCTTTTATATGAATTAGGGATTTCATGTTCTTAATTCCTTTTGTATAACTTAGGGGTAGCATCTTTATTTCTTCTGTACGAACTTGGAATGAAACGAATATTGTTGTATTTGCTTTAGATAATTATGCGATTGGAACAATGTTAGTATTCCCTTATATTAATCTTAGAGACCTTCAGGATTTTATGCTTGTAATAGTAATGTTATGAATCAAGTTTATTACAATTAATTTGTGTTGTAAATTATATGTTTGAAATGAATCCGTGGATTTTAATATAACGCGACTAATAATAATTGTGGTCGTGATGCGACATAGATATGCGATGATTATGGAATGAACATGAGATATGTGCGTAAATGAATTGTCGATAACTTGGGACCTCCTGGTATAGGGGAGACTCTGCTGAAATCTTAGTAGAAATTTCATTACAGTGTAAAATAAATAATAATAATAAAAATTTACCCACAAAATTCAGTAATTTTAATTGCCTTGTCCAATTCTGGAATTGAGAATGTTACATGTCAACCTTACTACCTTAATTTTAAGGGGGAATATTAGATAATATTAGTTATACTTATGTTTTTTTTTATATATATAATAAGTTATATTTAGTTTCATATTATAATTTTATATTAATGGAAGGTCATTATGATGGTATTTTTAAATTTATAATGCATCTCAGATTTGGTAGCTATATATATGAGTCTTATACAATTGTTTTCAAAGTAATACAAACAAACTCTCTTTCATTCTTTTATTTTGTTAGTTATAAGCAAATGCTTCCTATATGCTCTGAGTAAGATGTGTCACGACTCTTATATGTATGGTTAATAATGAGCATTCTTAAATAAAGTATTCTTAAGTGGTAGTGTGAAATGGTAATAGAATGTATTGAAAAAGAAAAGAATGTGGTGAAAATCATATAAAAAAGAGAGAGAAGTGTGATAAGTTCATAGGGGAGCTAGTGTGCATGAAGTGAGAGCAAGAAGTTGTGCACACTTACTCCTGCTGCTAGTAGTTGTACCTCCTTTACTTGAAAGGATTGGGTTTGCATGAGTTCCCTTCTAATACGGGCACATGCTTGCTTTCTTTGATCTTTTATTGGGATAAGATGACTTAAGTTGATATTAATATTTTGAAGGTCTCCAAAAATCCATGATATTATAGATTACAGTCAAGATTTTGTAATGGATATATAAACAATCAAATACTTTATATGTTATTTTAATATGCCCTATAGCCAATTGGTTGGTTACACGTGATATTATTATTTTAATTTAAATATATATTTATTATTAATAAAGGCTTAATATATCTTTAATATTTATATAATATCATATTAATGAATCTAATATTTGATTTATGAATCTAGAGTAAATATAAAGTTCATGGGACAAAAATGCTTTGCAAAGAAAATTATAAAGTTGTTATAATTATGAGATTCCTATTGAATCAAAGTATTGTTCCTAAAATGTTTCTATAGTCGATACTCTCTTAAATACTGGACATTGATTAGAGTCATAGAGACTGGTACATGTTATGTTCTTTCCTTTATGAAAAGAAGCAGTTGTTCTCATAATTTGAGATATAAGAGATACCCAGAACTAATATGTAGGTGCTTGTCATAAAACATGAATACCAAAATAACCCGCATGAGAATTTCATATGGAGAAATCACTTATATCTATGGAAAGGATCACATGACGGTTATGTAAGTGATTTTTAAACTTGAGATCACTAAGTTATCTTATATAAAGAATGTTATGCTTTGATTCTATTACATGTTATCTTAATTAAGGTAACAAAATGACATACATTGAGTATAACATGAATTATATAAAGGTACTTGAGATCAAGAGAGTATTCATCACCCTAGGTAAATTAGAAAAAATATTTCATTTATTCTCAAATAGTATTGTTAAGAAATCTTAGGCCAAGGTGGAATGAGATTGGTTTCAAATCTTATTTAAACAATCAATGATTAATATATAGAAAACAAACATGATTTAATATGTCAGACATACTTCATATTATAATGTTAAATTTAAACATTATTGATGAAAAAAATATTAATTATACTAAGAAACCAGTCACTGAAAGGTTAAGTCAAACCACTAATGACTTTTCTAATATTTGAAGCATCATGACACGTTGTTAGACGATACACCCGATCTTCAAATATAAATTAATCAATTGTTGAATTGATAATAAATTAAATTATTTAATTAGAATTATAATTTATATTTGGGCCAATATATTAGAAATTTAATGGGTCACACACATTAAGAACCATTAGTAATAAATTAAATTGGGATGGTTTAATTAAGTATGATTTGATTAAAATATATTTTGAAAATTAAGGATTAGAATGTAATTAATACAATGATTATATTTCTAGATCTAGAAAAATTAAGTAAGGACTTGATTAAGTTAATTTCTAAAAATTTTCTGAATTAATATATGGATATTATTCAGGGGCAAATTGATATTTTGTCAATCTATAGGGTTTTTCAGATTTCCCTATAAATAGTAAGTTATGCCTCTTATTTTTTAAGAGTTGTTTGTTAGACAAAAAAACTATGTAAGTCACAAAATATATAAAGAGCTAACACTCTAGGCATATCAATCCATCTCTTCTAAATACGAATTCATGAGATTTCTCACTGGTGGTTCGTATAGATTACTGTTGGAAACCGGACAATTGAACTTTTTTTGGTTTACAACAACTCAACTTTTCAAGAATTATTTCAAATTAAAAAAGATTAAATTTTCATGTAATAAATTCTTATATAACTTTAAATTTATCTAATAAGATTTTATAAATTCTCGAATAATTTTATTTTATTATTTTTACCACGTGTAAAATATTAAAAACCCAACATTATAGGAATAGAGCCAGCAATGTCACTCCAAGAATATACATTTAGGAGCAGTAAAAATATTTATTGATGACAGGTTACATAGCCAGGGCTCCTTTAAACGTGACAAGAAATCTGTCACATTCCATGATATTATGGTTCTAATAGTTCGTGCATTTTTCTTGCTCTTCTTTCTAATGAACTCCTTGACGTGTTGATGCCGGGAAGGGAAACAACTGGTAGTATAGTTCCATTCCAGGGCCATCAAGCTTAATTTCCTCTTCATGCAATATGCTTCTCAGATTCCTTTTGTAGCCATCCCCACTGTACTGTCATCTGCATCTTTGTATCTATACCATTTGGCACACAAAAGAAAATATCCAAAGTTGAGGATCCCCAAACCAGCAATCACGTAATAGAAGTAATCCAATTTCCCTTTATTAAGATCATCATCCAACCAATCTCCAGTTTTACTCCCTGAAGTAATTTGGTGGACTATAGAAACAAGGGCACCACTGAGATAATTAGCGAGAGCGCCACCAGCGAAGAAGGCTGATCCGGCAATACTCCTCATATTTTCTGGGAATTGCTTATAGTAGAATTCAATCTGTGCAATATAATTGAAACCCTCAGAGAGTCCAGATAGTGCAAGTTGTGGTATCAGCCACATACCAGACATTGATGATATAGAGCCACCTTTGTTCGTCTGGCCTAACGGTGGCCTTGTTAAAGCAATGTGCCTTCTATTTTCTTCCACCAATCCAGAAACAACCGTGCAAAGAATCGCTAGAATCATTCCAATCCCCATTCTTTGAAGCAATGTTATCCCACCGTCTTTGCCGGTAAGCCTTTGAAGAAATGGAACGATGATTCGGTCGTAGAGGGGAATCCAAATGGTGAGGGTTAACATTGTAAAGATTATATATGTTGCGGCGGGCACCTTGAAACTGGTACTGCCTAGACGTCTATCCATCTGAAGGGCTTGGAACACTGCGTAAGTCTGTTGCTGGAGCAAGGGAATTTGATAAAGTATGGATGTTGACCATATGGGGATTATCCTCAACAAGCATTTCACCTCCTCAACTTGTTGGACGCTACAAAGTTTCCATGGGTTGGCAGCTGTACCATCCAAGTTAATCTGATTTTCATCTGTAATGATTGCAGCTTTGTCAAGACACCTGCAGGGGTAATTATGAAAGAAAACATATCGATCATGTTGTTGTATAAAATGATAGTCAGGATTAGATGGTGTTCAGAAATTGATCCTTCTAACCTAAATTGTTCTGTGCTAGGAAGCTTAGAGTTGATAGATTTGGCTGGAATATAGTTGAAAAGAGACATAGCTGAATTATCAGGAACCTTGAGGCCTCGTTTCTTGGTAGCAGCAACAAGTACTTGTACTATACCAGTTATGGGGCTGCCTTGAGGTTTCACTATAACATAAATTCTCGTTCCCACGAAGAACATTACACATGAAAGGAGCATTAGAAATGCAGGAATCCCCAAACCAATGGCCCAGCTAACATTTGATTGCACATAGACAATGCCAGTTACCGAGATCATCACCGCGAAAGTGAAGGTAAAGTAGTACCAATTGAAGAAGCTAGTGATACCCCTCTTGCCAGATTCAGTGTTGGGATTGAATTGATCAGCTCCGAAGGCTAGGTTGCAAGGCCTGATGCCACCAGCTCCGATTACCAAAAAAGCAAACCCACTTAATAAGAAGGCTAGTTGCCAGCTTGTTGGCCCAGCACACACAGCACCTGGGGCGCACTTTGGAGGGTGCATGGTGGAGATTGCTGCTGTTAGCATCAATACCACCATCCCCTAAACACAAAAATAATTATTATGATAAGCAGTAATCCACAGCAGGAGCATAGTTTTTTTTTTTTTAAAAAAAAAAAACAGCTACAGAAACAAAACAAAAGAACAGCCACAGTAATACATAAATAAAAGAAATCTATCATGACTGCATTACTGCCAAGAACTCCACGTAGACAGGAATATTTTTTTTTCTTTAGAGATGACACCTATAGATACTAAAGTAACATAAAGCACTGTAATTCGATGAATAAAACATAAAACTAGGACAATTTTTTCCTTTTACTTTAGAGGTGACAGCTATATATTCCAAATTTCCATGAAATTATATTAAGCGAAAAATGCATTTTTATTTCCATATTATGTGAAAACAAGATATACCTGTGCTGTAAGACTCATCATCAACTTGAGACCATGTTGAGAAAATGTCATAAAGAAAAGTATAGACTCTTAATTTGTTTCATTCTTGAAACCGTTCGGTAGCAGCTGTATACTTAAAGCCATCTCTATGGTTTTTTTGCAGGGTCAAAACTACTAGTATCAGTCTCCGACACTTACTTCATTATTGAACGCCTTAAAGAAAAAAAAACCTTTCAAACAATTGAAGAAGGTGAGTTAAAAGGCAAAGAATTACCAAGAAAGAAAAGACAGAAGCAAAACCCAAGGTCCAGTAACGTCCAAAGTAAGTATCAGAGAGGTAAGCTCCAATCAGAGGTGCCAGGTTTGAAGTGCCATTAAAGACATTAAGAAGTGTGGTGGCTTTGACACTCTTCATGTTGAAAACTGTAGTCAGATACACAGCAAGATTTGTTGAAGAGCCAACAGTACCAAGCTTCTCAAAGGTCTCATTTCCTGCACGTATATATATATGTTTTATATATGTATAGATCATGAAGAATAGGATCATAAATATATATATATATATATATATATATATATATATATATATATATATATATATATAAAGTTATGTGTGAACCTACCTATGACAAAGGGCATGGCTTTAATTCCTCCGTATTTAATCTCTGGCTCATCATTTGAAGTGGTTTTCTCCTCCTTTAAATTTCCGTTCTCCATGGAGATCTCAAGGGTTGCAGGCGCCTGCTTTTCCTCATCCCCCATGTCGCAAAAATGATATTAATTTTGCAACACTCTCTTTCTTATGAAGATAGAATTAAAGATGTGAGAATGTTGATACGTGAAACTTTTATTGTAAATGTTGCTGCCTTTAAATAGAAGCGTCGGTAAGTCAGCCAAAACACAAATGTTCCACTGTCTTTAAATAAAATAAACACTATCAAATTTAATAGTTTTATTGACATAATTTTTTATGAATATTTACTCCACAATTTATTCCGACGATTTGTATTTGTAAATTTGAAATAATTGTAAGAAAACCTAATAACAACACCCAATGACACGTTAACACGTATACAAAATAAGGATATGGTAACCTCAAAGATTCCAAATGTCTTGTGGTCGACTCTTGTTGTCTACGCAGCCGGTGTTCAGCATTCCCATGATCTGTTCAAGATAGTGGCTGGTCATAGTTTCCCCTCCAATTCTTTCATTATAATGTTTGAGCAGGTTTTTCTTTCATTTATTTCATGAAAACATGCAAGTTGTTGAGACAAAAGATTCATGTTATTGGAGGGGAAACTTAGTAACGAGTGTTCCACGATCAGATTACTTGTATGTTTAGATCAATTTGTAAATATCCTATTCTTAGTAGGTTCATTTTTTTTCCTTTTCATGATATCGTAGATCGTCCCTAGTTTTAGACTTTAGTTTTTAATTTAGACATTAAATCCCTCATTAATTAATATATATAGGTGTCATGCTGCGATGTGTATATTATTATTGTTTAATAGGATGCCAAGTTGTGAGAATGTAGATGCCAAGCTGGTTGAACGGATTCATTGTTTGTCCTAAACTATGTATCAATAAGGTACAAAAGTTTTGACCTTGACCAGCTGCAACAAGCAAAGAAAATGGCAAATCTAAAGTTAACAAGATGCAAATTATTGAAGCAGTGTATAAATGATTTTTTCCTTACCAAGAAAACTAACTAAACATGCCTCCACGCCATTTAAGTGGCGCGTGAAAGCCTGTATAACAACTAAAATTCTCCTTCCATCGCGACATTAAAAGCAGCGCAATGTCCTCTTTCTAGTGGTGTGGCGCATTCTCATGAAGGAGGTTCAATTAAGCTGTGGTGGAGGTTTTTTCTTTCTTTTCTCTTTTCTCTCTCATTCCTTAGAAAATCATGCCTGAACTTAAAAAAAAACAATTGTATCATTCGGTTTGTAATCTTATTGATTTTGGAACTCCTTTTAATTACTATTTATTTGGCTTTTAAACCTTTTTGAAGTTTGGATTTTTTTTAATTTTATCTTGGGGCATTTTATTCAATTTAATTTTTTTATATATAGTTTTTGGTCCCTCTACTTTTAATTGCTCTATTTCTATGCTTTATACTTTTCTTGATTATTTTTTCTTGCAATTTCATCCCTTTCTATTTTATTGTATTTTTTAATTTATTTTTTGTCCTCATTCTTTTAATTGCTATATTCTTATTCTTTTCTTGTTTATCTTTTTTTTTTTAATTTTATCCCTCAACATTTAATTTCATTTTGTTTTCTATCCAATATTGGTTCTCATTCTTTCAATAACCTTTTATATTTATCATTTTTTTTAAGTTATCACAGTCTCATATTCCAAGTAATAGCTTAGTTAAGTTAACCATGATTGCCTTATATTTTCTTTAATTTGTTTTATGAAACTCTCTTTTTTACAATTTCATACTTTGGCGTTAAATTATTGGCCCCTGAGCCATGTTATTTTTATACTTTTCTTTCTTTTGAGTTATCTCGGGTGCGTGTTAATCAAGTTAACCCGAGTCAGCTTGTATTTCTTACTCAATATTGTTTTTATTTAACTTCGGTCTTTTTTGTTAGGTCCATCTTTTAGAAGTCTAATTTTTTTTTTATCCCGATCTCATGTCGTGAGTGGTGGGTTAGTCGAGTTAACCTGAGTTAACTCCATTTTTTTTCCTTAATTTTTTCTATGACTTTAATTTTTTTTAATTTAATTATTTTAGATAAAATTATTTGTCCTTGAGCTTTGTCATTTTTTTGCTTCTCTTTCTGCTTTGTTATTTCGAGAGCAAGTTGATCAAGCTAACTCAGGTCAGCTTGAGTTTTCATTCACAATATTTTTATTATTTAACTTGGGATTTTTTGGTTGAGTCCTTATTTTGGAAGTCTATTTTTTTAATCCCGATCTCATGTCATGGGTGGCGGGTTAATCGAGTTAACCTAGGTTGACTTAATTTTTTTTCCTCCATTTTTATGACCTTTTTTTATTCAATTTCATCATTTTACAATAAATTATTAGCCCTTGAGCTTAGTTATTTTCTAGTTATTTTCTCACTTTTTTTTATTGTTTGGTTATTCTAAGAGCAGGTTGGTAAAGTTAACCCGGGTTGTCTCAAAATTCTTTTGGTGTTTTTTTATTGAACTTTTTGGCTCAGAATTCTTTTGATGTTTTTTTTATTGAACTTTGATTTTTTTACGAGGTCATCCTTTTGATATTTTTTTTATCCCGGTCTCATATCACGGGTTGTTGGTTCGTCAAGTTATCACGGGTTGACTCAAGCTTTCTTCTTCAGTGTTATATTTTTTATGTTTGTTTTTTTATCTTTAACATTAAGTTATTAGGTCTTAACTGTTACAATTTGTTTTTGGTTTTTTTTATGCAGGTTCTTTTAATTTCATATCTCAGATTATATTTTTAATTAATTTAATTCGAGTGATCTCCAATTATTATTATCTAAATATTTTTTTTAATATAAAATATTTTTTGATACAATGCACGACATAACTACAGCCACGTATCTTGTTGATAGCTAATTACATTCCTGGTGCCGATACGAGACAATCCTCGAGAGGATGAGGAATCCACGGCACCAAATTATTTTCGTTTTTTTGTGCGGTTTTGGTTGAGAAAATAACTTTGAACACATCCTTCCCAACTAACATTCTAAGACTTGTGTCTACATAACTAACATTTCCAACTAACGTTCCTGGTTAGTTAGAACCTATAATAAATACCCCTACAAGTTCTCCAAGTCTCTTTCAATTTTAACCTCAAATTCCTACCTTGTGCTATGACAATTAAATTTCAGTTCTCAAAGAAAATAAAACATTTATTTGATCCGAGATTTATCTATGGGAATAAACTGCAATGATATTAAAAATCAATTTCATCTAAAACATTTAAGCCGTAAAGTTCTAGAAATTATTATTTAACACATTATTTCAAGTAATGTTTTTAATTTAAAATTTGTATAAACTCATGTTATCTTGTATTATTAATTAATTTTAATTGGAAAAAAATGAGACAGTGAGATTCAAGTTTGTGCGGTTAATTAATCTTAAATAAAAAATTTGACTAACAAGGTTTTGATATTATATTAAAAAAATCATCTCAACTAAAAAAATTAAATTATTAGATAAAATCTCAAAATATAATTTACACATACCTCTAAAACACCAAAAGTCTTTTTAAACCATTTACCAATCTCAAAACTCCCCAAAATCACCTATAGAAACTGAAATCATCTAGAAAAAAAAAAATTAAAACAGAATCTAATCTCTTTTTTTAGGCATGTTTGTAGAAAAAATCCCACAACAATCAAATTCCTTTCATCGTATGGAGCCTATTAACACTAAAAAAGACGAGTTTCATTATTGAAAAGTAGTTAAACCAATAATTTTCTCTCATCTTATAATTTTCAGTGAATTTCTCTCTCCTCTTTATAATTTAGCATATATAGTTATAAAACTCGGCTCGAGGGTTGACCCGACTAAGGGCCAGGTCCCGAATTTCATGGGTCAACCCGTATTAACCTGGAAAAATTAAAAAAAAAATTAAAGTTTTAATATTTCATATGAAAAAATAAACAAAAAATCCATGTGAATATAGACTATATATGTTGTAAATAATGAAGTTTAAAAGAATATTTTAAAAAGTTTTTTATCCCACATTGAAAAGATATTATATTATCCTTTTAAGTTGAAGTATTTAAACCAAAAATTTTTTAATCCCACATTGAAAAAACATAATTTTTTTCTTGTGAACATAGAGTATATATACGAAAGGGTTTCAAATCCCATATTGAAAAAATAACTTTTTTCTTGGGAACATAAAATATATATACTAAAGTGTTTTAAATCTCACATTAAAAAAACATAACTTTTTCTTGTGAACACGAGTATATATACGACAGGGTTTCAAATCTCACAATCAAAAAATAATTTTTTTCTTGGGAACATAGAATATATATGTTAAAGGGTTTTAAATCTCACATTGAAAAAATAAAATATTTTTTTAATATTTATATACTGAACTTAAAATTGTTAATAACCAACTAAAAAATATAAAAAAACGAGTATAGGAGAAAAACCGCATTTGAAAAGAAAAACAAAACACCGGGTCTCGTCCGAGTTCGCCCGGGTCATGGGTCGACCCGCCGGGTCTACCGGGTTTGCCGAGTTGTTGCATCAGCTGGTCTTTTAATAAACCCAGACCGACCAGACACCGGGTCGACCCACCGGGCCGGTCCCGGTTTAATAATAGTGTAATTTAGAGACTGAAAAATTAAAGAACTTAACTTTTGAACCAAAATAAAAATTATCATGAATTTTGTGTTAGTCATATGTTTTTCTTTTTCTTACAATCCAATCCTATTTCTTTTAATTTGATAATTTTACCATAATTGTAATACTAAGGCATGTAATTTGAATGATGTAATTAAAATGAGAAAAAAATTAATGAAAAAGATTAAAAAAAATCAGGATGAACACGGAAGCTCTATAAGCTTTAGTTTATTAGGTAATGTGATCAAACAAATTCTAATCATAGAAAGTTGCCATTTGTTTTCTTTCACGTCCTCTTATTTTATTAGCCATGTCTTCAACAAATTCTTCAAGTGATAGTTTATTAACTTGTGCATGTCTGATGCCCCTAATGCAAAATTTGCTTTTTTCTTGCGACTGCAGACTGCCTGAAAATAATTTTTTCGAACTGAATAATCTAGATTTCGACAGCACAAAAGTTGACTCTTTTTCCTTTTTTGGCCATAAATACCAAATACATTCCAGTTGCGAAAAGGCAAAGGGTCTAGTAAACGCGTAAGAAGCAATAATTGATGGACATGTCACGCTTTCAACAACGAACATATATGATGTGAAAAGTAAGACCTAAGAGTCAATATTAGAGACATTTTGGACACTACTGAATCTGCCAGTCTTACACAGTTCACCACAAGTGTAAAATGAATTATATATATAGTGGTTGTTTCGGTTCACAACCAGAAAATTACAAAACACCTATGGATTTATTGATGAAATCTTGTCATTCGAAAGTATTTTGTTTTATCTGTTGATAATTTGATCGAAAATTTTTATACTAATACATGTAATGATGAATTATTGTAATTGATTCTTGAAAAAGAGGTTAACCAATATCTATTGCCAAACTTATTCGTCAATATAACCGATAAAATTTAGATTGATAATTCTATTAGCAATATTTTTGTGTCGCTGACGGTTTCACCTACAGAACACTGATGACATATTCTATTGGTGATTCTGTCGGGGTGGATCAAAATAATTTATAACTTTTTGTAATTATATGATGAAAAGGTTTATCATTTACCGACATAATTTTTTCCGATCTATAATCAAATTATTTGAAAAAAATGCTATAAAACAATTTCTCAATGGCATTAAACAACATCAAACAATTAATTAAAATGAAGAAAAAAACAATTACAAATGTCTATAAAAATCAATTAAATTGAAGAACAAAATTTTCATAATGTAAAAATCAATTGCAAATGTATATACAAATCAATTAGAAGCTCCAGCTACAAATGAAAGAGGAGGGGGAGGAAAATCTCGTGGGCATCGTAGGGGGGAGGATAATGACTGAAGAAGTATGCTTAATGGCTAGTGATAGTTTACTCGTGCCAGATTATAATGCTTACTTTTGAGACACTACAATTCGATCTCATATCTTGGGCTGTAGACTTGTAGTCACAGAGATACCATAAACTCGATTCCTATCGAGTCTACTAGTTACTTCAACCTCCAACAACAAATCTGGATTGTATTCCAGATGAGATGAAGGGTCCTCTCCATGTTTTGCATGCATTGTGGCGTTATATTGTTCCTATACCACAGAAAAACATGTTAGAGATATGGATAAAAAAAAACATTTGTCCAAGCAATATACGAAAAGGCTTCAAAGTCTACTTACAATAAACACCTTAGCTCGGTTATCGACAAACAATTGCACCCCTTTCCATCTATCCTCCCTACATATATTTGTTCTTATATACAACTTCATCAGAGTAGGCTCGCATCCAAGCTTTGTAACCTACAAAATAAATCTGTCGATTATTAGTTAAACACCAATTATAGGTATCATTTTTAGAAAAAATACTTGAAATTAAAGCACGCTCTCTTACCAGGCGCTTTGTATGGTTTGTAAAAGGAAGTAACCCGCTGGTATGCTTTCTAATGAAACCATAAGTCTTCTTGTTTATGTTCGAGGACCCACTTCATGAACACCTCTTAAAACCCTCTATTGTGACGTATAGAACTCTAAATATCTCTCCTAGTTGCTATTAGTGATGTGAGGAGGTTTACAATTCTTTCACACCTCAAAGTTATCTGACTTAGCTTTTTGTTTTAGCATAAGTGTATGCTTCATACTAAAAATCATATAATTTGGTTCAGAAATTCGTTAAACTAAAAAAGATATAATGAAATAAAAGATTAAAATTTTATATAAAAAAAATTACTTCACACATTAAAACTTACCTGGTGATGTTGTGATTTTCCTAGCCTTGTTTTTCCATCCTTAAGTCTGTCTCATCCCACAAAATTTTTTTCTTGAAATCATTTTTGTAAAATAATTAGTTCTCAAATTTTAAAAACATCTTTTATCCATTAAAAGTATTGATTACGTACTAATCCCAAACTTCCCCTACCAAGCATCAACTACGTGCCTCCATTCTGGATCTTTAAGTTGGCTCCACTTAAAAAGAGGCTCCTCTAGCAATGCTTTCATCATTGATGTTATTGTTCTAACAGCTTTCAAACTAGAAAATGATATAATTATCTCAAAGCTATATAAACACATTAACATTAATTTAGTACAACTATTTAAACAAAATTAGATTTTCTTACATGTTTAAATTTGGCTTTTACTACGCAATTAACCTACCAGAATATGGATCCCTAACAAATGGGACCCAAATCTACGACCATTTGTCGATGAGCCAGCATCATTAGATGATACATCAAGTTCCTCTTTATGATTGACACCTAAATGAATCTAAGGGTTATTATGAACACTACTGCTTAACAATGCGCATACCGCTCCATTTTGACCCTATACTTTTCTACGATATCTAAACAATATAACTAAATAGCTAAGAATACTCAATTAAGATCTTAATCAATGATTTATGTTTTTTTTAGTTTCAGTGCATCTATTCTTTTTTAACACAATTCCAGTAGCACTTCCCCTATATGGGACTCAACCCAACACATTGTGAAAAATACAATTAAACATGTCATTGCAAACTAGTGCCACATCATTGCAATCTTTTTCCATATCATTACAAACATATTCATTTCATAATATATTTGTGCTCCTATCTAAACATTAAACTTGTATTATATTGTAATCTCACATCTTAATCACTAACCATCACTAACAGCAAAGTTCGTTCTCATAAAAATAATAAAAAAGTAACTTTAAAGTTCAAATACACAATCCATAAAGAACACATTGGGCTATATGAAAAAACAATACACGACAAGTTCATCGCAGAATAAAAATCACATGTAGTTAATAATCCTGTCAGATTACAAGTTAGAACTCAAACTACTATTTCCTTAAAAATCACAAATTTATGTTTGTTTCTATGTTAAAGTTTCCTATTGTATAGTTTAATATGTTATTTTATATTATAACAAACTAAAACCCACCAAATGGGATTTCAATCTAATTGAGAAAACACATTACATATCTAGGCCCCGTTTGTTTGCTTGGAAAGTGAATTCCGAGAAAGTGAATTATTTTCTCGATGTTTGGTAGTGTAATGGAAAATAAGTTGGAAAACACTTTCCAGAGTTTAGTTATGTCATGGAAAATGAGCTAGAAAATAACTTATTAATGTTTTATTTCTTTCAAGTTTATTAAATAATGAGGAACAAATCTTACAAATTAAAAAGTTGAATGCGAATGAAATTAAAAAAATATATAATTTCATAAATTATCTCAAATAAAATAAATAATAATCAAAATAATAGAGATCAAATCTAACAAATAAAAAAATTAAAAGATGAAGAAATTAAAATAATAATAATTACCATTTCATAAATTATTTCAAATAAAATAAGTAAAATCAAAAGAATGAGAACCAAATTTGATAAATAAAAAACTTCAATTAAAAAATGATAAGAAAAAAGCAAATAACAATTATAAAAATGAGGACCAAAGTTAATATAAAAATCAAATTCTAAGGGATGAAATTGAAAAAAAATATTCCAAACAAAATATATATAGCAATAAAAAGTTTGAGGACCAAATTTGATATAATCAACAAATAATATGACATTTCTAAATTGTTCACAACTTCCGGAAAGTGTTTTTCACCCAAAATAAAAGGAAAACACTTTCCTGGAAACCAAGCTAAATTTTTCTTTGACTGAAAAATGTTTTTTGTTTACCAACTTTTCTAATGACAAACAAATATAAGAAAATTCGAAAAGTGGTTTCCAGGCAACCACTTTCCGTCAAACAAACAAGGCCCTAATAAAACCCACAATTTGAAACCATGAGCAATAATCTAATTTTATCCTTATACGTCCTTTCACATTGAATTCACTTACTAATTAGAAAGAAAAATTTGGCTTAAAAAAATTACAAAACCTTTAGGAAGAAAATAACTATATAATAAAAATTCCTCCAACCTTGATTCAACAGCCTTCAACGAAACAACTAGGAACCCATACTAGTATCAACACTATCATTACCTCCTTCCTCGTCAACAACCTTTATCTCTAACTAAAATAACCCAAAACTACCATAACCATTCATTGAATTTAGCACCGTCATTTTACAATCCAATTTCACAACCAAGCAATTCAATAACACAAAACCGAAAACAATAATCCTAAATAAAAGAATAGAAATCTATATTCCTTGAAAAAAAAAGACATACCTTAGACAAGAGTTTGTAGAAAGAGAAAATGCCAACACGAAAAAGGAGAGAGGGAGAGTTGATACCTAATGAAGGATAGAGAGATCGCCAATGAGTTAAATGGTATAGATAAAGAGAGAATAAACTAAGAGAAAAAGGAGAGAAAGCTAGGGATTGCATCAATATATCTGGTTTAAATTCATCAACAAAATATAGGTTTGTTTATGTCCATGTCATTATAGTAACCGATGGTTTTACTTATTAAAATTTTTAAAACCATTGGTAAATTGTTTATTAATCCATCAGTGATTTATTATTTTCAGAAATCTCATGTAAAACCCTTAAATTCAGCAATCAGTAAATTATGCTGAATCTCCCAAAAATCTTTGGAACTCACCGATGAAGTTAAGTCCATCAGTGAAACCATCAGTGTTTCTCAACACCTCCATTTTCAACCCAAGCTTTCTGGAACTCTCCAATGGACTTCAGTTTATCAGTGAATCCATTGGCATTTCTTAATACCTTTATTTTATACCCAAGCTCTTTGGAAGTCACTAATAGAGTTAAGTCAATTGGTGATTCCATTAGCATTTCTCAACACCTTTATTTACACCTTTATTTTTTACCCAAGGTCTTTGGAAATCTCTGATGGATTTATATTTGTCGGTGAATCTATCAGCATTTCTCAACACCCTTATTTTCTATCTAAGCTCCCTGGAACTCTCTAACAAAGTAAGCCTATCGATGAATCCATCAGCATTTCTCAACACCCTTATTTTTTACCCAAGCTCTTTCAAAATCTCCAATGGATTTAAGTCTGTTAGTGACCCATTAATGTTTTTCAATACCTTAATTTTTCCCCAAACTCTATAGAACTCTCTAATGGATTTATGTCCATCAATGAATCCATTGGTGTTATTACCCATACCGACGACATCATCGACATATGTATGCAATAAATTATAATTTATTAGGTTTATCGGTAAACCCATCGGAGAAGTAATAATTTTTTTCCATTTTATATGTTCTTTATGCAACCAAATTAAACAACAACACCTGCATTCATAACTTAAAAAATAACAACTCATTTAAAACCATAATTTTCGATAATAAACACTTGATAAATATACAAAACTCAATGCATTATTGAACTATAATAAATATATCTTAATTGTATATCAATGTTTAATTTGAATCATCATCATCTTCATTTTCATCATCTTTAAGTCTATCTTCATCTCATTCATTAAACTAAAATTGTTTGATCCTCTCATCTTTATCAACATTGGTCTGTCCACCGGTATTTAATATTTCATTTAACTCATCAATATTAACATGAACATAAGTATTCTCTTCTAATTTGGTAGATATAGCAACTCAATATGGATCAACTAACTAATATATTTGAAATACATCTTCTCCCTTACTTACTTCATCATTACCACCATTCACAACTTGTACACGACTTCTAAGTTTGGTTTTAACAATGGATAAAAAATCACCTCTCGTATCCTTTTTAAAAGGAGGAGTGTATATGTAATATACTTATTGATATTGTTTGGCAAATACAAAAATACACTTCATGTTGCTAAATCTACCTCATTTATTAATTTTGACCAAATCATAATGAGGATCTACTCTAATTCCTCTATTGATATCATACTAATAATATTTGAATAAAAATACTATATATTGTGCTCTATGATGTTGCAATTCAATAATCTCTTCTAACTTGTCATAATAATCAACTTTAAATTCATTGAAAGGGCATCCCTCAACACAAACCCTATTATTATAGGTATTTCTACCCTCACCATAATCTTCAATATGGAAGATATATCCATTGATAAAATACCCGTTAAAACTCTGAATCTTTCATTCTTAACCCAAATAAAGTAATTTTAAACTTTTATTATTGCCTCTTATGTTATACACCTAGTTAAAGATAACAATCATTAATGATGAAAAAAAAGATTTAAATAAATGTATTCTTATTATAGCCACAAATAATTACAAACTTCAATGTGTTTTAAACAATGTTAGGAATTGTTAATCTTGTATTTGGAAAATTTAACTTTCAGTAAGATTTGGATTTTATTTGGAAAATTTGAGTTTTAGTAAGATTTGGATTTCGAAATAATAAGAATTGATGATGTTACCTACAATAAACTTAAGCGAATTTAGCATAAATGAGAATACAAGAGAAAATGATTCAAGATTGTAAAATTGACTTACTAAACAAAAGGCATCAGTTCATCATAGTTAAATAACATATAATTATGTGCTTGTCTAAATTTGAAGTCTGTCAAATATCTTTTTGAAGCTGTATTTTCGACAATGGTCGTCTAACATGAGAAAACATTAACAAATTTTCACAAGAAGATAGTTCACCACCATCATCATGTTTTAGAATGCGGTTGATTCTTGTTTACATATAAGGCGCAAACTAATATAAGATAAATGTTGAAATCTCTTCAACAATATAAGCTTCATATATAAACGTCTCAACATGTGCTTTGTTTTTAACTTTTTTCTTGAGGTTGAACAAGCATCTGTATGTAAGTAAACATACATATATATTAATTGAATGAATATAAACGAGTTTAAAAAACCACATTACACACTAAGAATGAAGGTTATTCCTAATCTCTCAAAAGGATACATCCATTTGTACAACACAAGCCCTCTAATTTTTGTTTCATACACTAAGTGTATAGGCAAGTTCTTCATTGAATCGAAGAAGGAGGGAGGGAATATCATCTCAAGTTTACATATTGTCTCAATAATGTTCCTTTCAAGTTGTTTTATTTGTTGTGAATGCAACTTGTTCGAGCAAACATCTCTAAAAAAAAAATTGTTATTAGTGCATCGCATATCCCTTTGGGTAATAAATCCCTATATATAATTGGAATGAGTATTTGTATAAACACATGGCAATCATAACTCTTCATTCCATACAATCTGCATTCCTCTGAATTCACTAATCTAACTATGTTCGAAACATATACATCAGGAAATCACAGACTTTTAAGCCATTTATATATAAGAAATTATGAATTTTTTTCTAAGCAATACATACTCCATCATTAAACAACTTTATATTTCGACGGTCACAAAACAAAGCTATTTTTAAGCATGTTTTTCTTGATATGCATGACATCCAAATTATAGAGAAGGACATTAATCTTCCAATAAGGCAGCTTCTAAAAAATACTTCGTTTTACCTAATTTTGGGTTACACTAAAACTAGAAAATTTCTGCTTGCCGGATTGAAAACCAAATACAATGTTCTCATATTGTGATACTACATCATATAATTCTTCACCTGATAGTACCAGTAGTACAACATCCCTATTAGATTTACCTTCTAAGAAGTTCTTTTTGTTTTTATCTATGATGACTTAACAAAAGCCTCCAATGGAAATAATAATATAAAAAATCTTTACCATCATTCGTTAAGTTGAAGGCCTAATTGCTTTTCATTAAATATTGTCAAAATAATTTTACATATGTGCTCCATCCCGAAACCATCTCATATGCCATAAATCATTTATAGTTAATATCAAAGTTGTCTTCATTTAAAAATTATGTTTCTTTAAGACATCATACATCAAAGCCCTGGATGACTATAACTACTTCAACTCATCAATCAATGGTTAAAGATAAAAATCTATATTCCTACCTAGACTGTAAGGATCAGGTATTACTGTATATAAAAACATGAATTATGGGCTCATACACATCCTCAGGGGCAAGTTATAGATTGTTAGTGTGACCGACCAATAAGAATAAGGTGTAATAAAGGACCTAAATGGATTAAACTCATATGTACACAAACCATGATACACATTATGTGGTTCCATTGAAAACTAAGGATGCACCCTATTAAACTACTTCCAAGCTTTACCATCAAAATGATGTATCATTACTCTATCCTCTACATCATAAGAATGATGTCATGTTATGTGCTCGACTGTTTTCGAACACATAAATAACATTTGCAACCTAAGAGTGATTGAAAAGTATCTCAGTTTTTTATATGTCATTAGTGTCTTTCCCTTACCTGTATTGGTTTTACATCAATTATGCCCACAAGTTTTGCAATCGGTTAAATTTACATCTTCATTATACTACAACATGTAAAACTTTAGGCACTTCATAATTTTTTTGATATCTTAGGCCAAGGGGTTTCATCAAGGATTTGATAGCATACAAGTTCTTTTTCAACCTATTCCCTTAAGATAAAATACTTTTTGCCATTTCAATTATACTATCAAAATCAATTTCATTCATACCATAATCTGACTATATTGTAAATACTTGTGCAATGTTCAATAATTTATAATGATTTGTGCACCCATTCCCATAATGGTTCATCAAAATCTTTTAAAAAAATCTAGTTGCATCTACATTTGGTTCTTCATCTACACATGAACCTTCACCTGAATAACCATGATTTATTCTCATTGCCTCCATCACCATACTCTTATAACAATTATGATTATCATCGATAACTTCGTATATGTTACTAGAAGTAGATGTTGAGCCAACAATCCTTTCTAACATGGTCTCGTAAGGAACATATGGTTCTCTATATGGAAGCCAACACAAGTATTTCTCAACGAACCATTTTTTTATATGATGCATCATTGCAATATCTGGTTGAGGGAATTGTTTTTTCTACTATTCAGACAGACATTTAATTCTACCTCCACTACTATTCTTTAGATTTGAAAGTGAAAAATTAATAAAAACCCTTAAACCCTCTACAATAATCTTCCTTATACAAGCCTTGAGATGAATCTAGATACATCCATAAATGATCACTCATTACTTAGGGAACCTATATAGATTAATGATGATAACATTTAACAATTAGTTCAAAATTTAACTTTGATAAAGAAAAATTCATTCATAATCCAATAACTAATTATTATTTTTATACAAAATGTAATGATACGTAAAAATATCAACTATTTAAATCCAATTAATGGCAATTAATCGATAACCCAACTAATAATTTATCATTTGTTCAATTCAAACTTATTAAATCTAAATTAATATCATTTAATTGTTATTAATTCCACACACAAAAAATCAATTTCTCAAAGATTTTCAACTTAACAATAAAATTGACAAAATGTTATTGTTATCCCTTAAATAACCCATAATTTCTTTCATTATAACACACCTAATTTATAAAATCAAAATTAATGATATCAAATTATAAACAAGCTTTAAATTTTCCCAAATCACAAACAAATCCTAAAATAGAAATCAAACTTTAATTTTTTATGAAAAGGTTTTAAAACACTACAATATACAAGGAAACTACACTACAAATACTAAAAAAAAAATAACTTAAAACATAAACAAGTAGGTTTGTTTACCTAGTGTAGGAAATATTTAGAGAAAATTATATCAAGACAATATGTTGACACTATGAAATGTTCGGTGTCCAAAATTTGTAATGATTGGACTTATATTTGTGCCAAAATAAGAGAAAGGATTATTGTTTTGATTTGCAGAGAAAGAAAGAGAGGAAGAAGAAGAAGAAGAAAAAGAAAGAGGGGATAAAAGGGATCTTGCCAGTTAAAACACTTTTACATTTACTGATGGAATATATTGTCGATAATTCCGATGGTTATTGATGACGTGTAATTTTGGCAATAAATACATTGATATAAAATATTTTTATTTTTTAATTATTTTATTATGTTGGTTATTCTATTGGTATATATCGATGAAAATGATTCTGTTGTTATTATAATCAATAATTTTCAGCCGAAATATTTTGTCGCTATAATCATCAGCAATTACCAATGAAAAAAATTTTCATTTGTAATTATATTGGTTTTAGATAATTTTCTGATGGTGATATTTTTTCTTAGCACATTTTAAAACCTCTTCTGGTCAACTATTTTTCTCTTGGCCTTGTCGGTGCAGGCACATTAACTCACTTGTAGACACCCCATAACCATGTGGTTATGCTCATATCGATATTCTTTACCAATAAATCCTTAACTCTCTCTCTCTCTCTCTCTCTCTCTCTCTCTCTCTCTATATATATATATATATATATATATATATATGATACCACCAAATGTGGTTGAGATTGAAAGCAAAACGGGTCAATCAACCATAGTATCGTCATCCACACCTATAATTTATGTACACCATAGAACTAGAAAATATGGCTGTGATGATTATAAACGTTGAAAACAAAACGCCACCGAATAACAGTGAAACCCACGTGTGTGTGTGTGTTTTTTTTTTGGTAAATCATCATTTTTATATATTGCAGCGTGTTGCTGCAAAAAAAATTCTTTCATAAATAAATAATAGAAAGAAAGAGATAATTATATATTGCAGAATAAAGTAATCTTTCAAGAGAGAAAAAAATTTGATTGGACATGTTTCGTATCTACTTATGTTTTATATTATATCCAGAGAGAAAACTTTACGGAGAGACTCTATAAAGATTAAATAGCCTTGTTCAAAAACATTATAAATATTTGATTCTATTTGAAATTCAAATATATAATGTTAAGGGTTTTACAATAATAAATGTGTTAATGATATGCTTTTTTAGAGAATTTTAACCGTGAATAAAACTACTATACATGTTAATAATTCTAATTAGTCACATATAGTACAAATAAATAAATAAAAATAAAACTCTAACTATCCTCATATTTTCTTTACTGGAAGGGGAGCAAAGAAGCCGATAACAAAAAGAAACTAAATGATGTAAACTAAGTCACCGAAGCAATCATGTGAAAATTTGTCACAAGTAAATGAAAATTAACCTAACCGGATCATATGAATGACATAAAAAAATATTTTTATATATTAGTGGGATAGAATTAGGTCAAACATAAGGTTTGATCAAGTTAGATCAATATAATGGCTAAAAATACCATAACTTTTTATTAGATTGTTAGAATGAGTTCAAATTTTTATAAGAGATTCTCGAGGATTTGTTTAACAAGGAACCACTTCATTGGTTCATCCACTACACAAATTCCTTGGAAATGGGCTCGAAAGAACATGTTTGGCTAATTTTTGTTTTATGTTTATTGATTTCTTGTGTTATTTTGAATTTTTTATTATTTTATCCTTTATGTTTTGGGATCTTGATTCGATAACCTATTATAAGTTGGTTTTCTAGCCTATTTAAAGGCATTATGAATATCTTTAAGAGGCCAACTTTATTTTCTTTATTTCTATAGAATTAAATTATGAATTTAGAGTTTAATCTTGTAACTATTTACGCTCATCAAATCAGTTTTTTCTATGATTGATTTATTGTCATTGTGCTTTTGTCTGCATCACTATAAAAATATCATATAAAATTAATCTCATACATATCTTCTTGAATAATAGAAAAAATAGAAACTAAGAATAAAATGAAAATAGTGAATCCCTGGTCTAAAGAGAAAGCATAATTGCTAGCCAATTGACCTAATGATTAGGTTTTCTATCATTATGTCAAACATGAAACTACAATGAATGCTACAATAATTATCGTATGGCTCTAACAAGATGATTATTTACATTGTCATCTGTCAACGAAGATTAGAAAATAATTGTGAATTTTTTTTTGAAGGTTAACTACTTCTATTATACACACACATATACAATAAGTTTATACATGGCAAACAAAAAATGTATTGCAATAGCTAGTTTCCATATCCAACTGTGAAGGGAATCCAATTTTCTTTCAATTTCCTTAGCATCCCCCAAGCTCATGAGTTTTAAAAGAGTATGAGGCTAATTTTTTAAGAGCATAACCACACACGTGAGGCTTGCTTCTATTGGGTTTCTCAAAACACATATGCAGCGGAAATTGTAGATTTAATTTTTTTTCAAAAGTCCTAAGAATCTCATTACAAAGATCTAGAGTTGTTTAGGGTTTATGCGAAGATTACTTGAAAATCAGATGCTTTTTTTTTGCTTTGAATAATCGCTTCAAGGTTGGGTTGTCGCAAAACACAAACCATCCAAATATCCGGCCTCTAATAGAAATCCACACGAACTACTAGTAAAAAATCTCCTAAACCCTTTTAGGAGATATAAATTATTATACCTTAGAGTGTGAACTCTTTTCTTTTATATTTTAGGTGTTTACGTACAATACTTTTCTCATCCTTTTTCATCACTACTCATACAAAATAAGAGGCATAACATTATATTTATAAGAAAACCTAAAAACCTTATAAATGATAAAATATCAATTTTCCCCTTAAATAATCACATATATTATTTTAGGCTAATTTTAAAACTTTATTCAAACTAGTCCTTACTTGATTATTTGTAGGTCTAAAATTGTAATCCTTGTATCAATTACAATCTAGTCCTTACTTTTTTAAATTTATTTACAATCAAGTCACACTTAATTAATTATCCTATTTTAATTCCTGACTAATGATTTTTATGTCTGTGACCCATTAGGTTCCCTAATAAGTTGAGCCAAATATAAATCACAATCCTGAATAAAATATGATTAAATAAATTAAACAAATTAATTTATTATCAATTTAACAATTGCATGATGTGTATTTGAAGATCGAGTACAATGTATAGCAACCTGTTATGATCCCCTAAATATTGAGAAAGTCATAAGTAGTTTGACTTAATCTTTCAGTTGCTGGTTTCTCAATGTAATTATTATCCCTTCATAAAAAATATTTTGATTTAGAAATTATAGCATGAAATATGTCTACTCTGTCAAATCATGTTTGTTTTCAATAACATAGTCATTGATTTTTTGAATAAGATTTGAAACTCTTTTCAAATCTCATTTCACATTGCGTAAAGATTTACAATCAATACTATTTGAGGTCAAATGAAACATTTTTCCTAATTAACCAAGGGTGATGAATCATCTTTTTATTACTTAAATACCTTCATATAGTTCATGTTATATCTAATATCTACCCATTTATTACCCTTGATTAGGACAACATGTAGTAGGATCAAAATGCCCGGACACCCACGATAATCTAAAAAAAAAAAAAAAATGTAACACTCCCTATATAAGATAACATATGTTACCCTTGATTAGGACAACGTGCAATAGGATCAAAATGTAACACTCCCTATATAAGATAACTTAATAATCTCAAGTTTAAGGATCATTTACACAACCGTCGTGAGTCTTTCCATAGACACAAGTGATCTCTTCATATGAAATTCTCATGCGAGTCAGTTCAGTGTACATGTCATCTGACAAACATCTACATATTAGTTATAGGTATCCGTCGTATCTTTGTTTCTAAGAACACTTGTTTCCTTTCATAAAGGAAAGGACATAATATATATCAGTATCAATAGTTATAATTAATGTCCAATCTTAATAGATCATTAATTAGGAACAATACTTTGATGCAATATGAATTTCATAATTATAACAACTTTATAATTTTCTTAGCACAACATTTTTGTCCCAAGAAATTTATATTTACTTTAGATTCATTAATTAAATTTGCGATGAATATTAAGATAAATAAATTTTTATTAATAAATTATATATATATATATATACACACACACATGAACAAAATCAATATTATATACAATCAACTAATTAACTATAAGGCATATATACTAACAGCTTCAGCTTGAACCATACAGTGAGCGATGCAGTTTACAGATATAGTTTGGAAAGGCATAGCTATAGAACCCTCACAATATTTTTAGTAAGAGTGCCATTAAGGAAAGTATTGTGAACGTTAAGCTATTGGATAGGCCATTAGCGAGAAATAGCCAAATTTAGAACAACCCAAGCATTGGTTGGTTAGAAAAGGGTTTAATGTCTCACCATGGTTAAAAGCCAAGCTTTGAATAGTTCAAGGCTTCCATTACCTTTGTTTTTAACACGATAGACATATTTATAACCCACAACATTCATTTGGAGTGATGAAGCACCAAGCTTATAATAAATGGATGTGACGAAGAGCCTAAATTTCAACAATTATTACTACAGACTAGTCAGAATCCTTGTAAGTATGGAAGGTGTACCACAATATTCGATTTTATATCCTGTTGTATAGGAATCCTACTTTTTCTTGATTTCTTTAACATTCTCCCATAAGCTCATGAGTAGCGGAAGAACATGATGCTTATCTTTTAAGGGCAGGGCCACACACAGGATGCTTATAGAAGGTTTGCATCAACCATAAAGAGAGCGATGAAGCTTACATATAAGTTCGGAAATGCAGGACTCTGAAACGCTAGATGTTAAGACATTTAAACATCTTAATAAACTTTCCATTGAAGAAAGCATTGTAAATGATAAGCTCTCGAATAGGCCACTCATGGGAAATAGCCAAACCAAATTAGTGGTTGACTTGACAATGGAGCTTAATGTCTCATATATAATAGTCAATGTCCTCTAGTTGATGAAATTCTTTAGCAGCAAGACAGGCCTTGAATCGTTCAAGGCTGCCACCAGCTTTTTTTTTTAAGACGATAGATATATTTACAACTCACACCATTCAGATTTAAGTGATTATGCACCAAGCTCTAAGTATTAGGGGTGTTTAAAAAGACCAAACAACCGAGAAAATCGAAGAAAAATTAATCGAGAAAACCGAACCGAGATGAAAAACCGATTAAATTGATTTTCAAAACCGTAAAATCTTGCCGATTCGATTCAATTTTGATTTTAAAACTGAAACCGATAAACTGAACCGAACCTACCGAAAAACAAGAGAGATATAAATACTACAGTTAACCTAACCCTAACAATAACATAACTGATAACACAAAAAGCCGCTGCCCTCCACTCTCCATCTCAAAACTCAAAAGCTAAGCCATCCACCCACAAATAAGTCCTGATCAAAAAACCCTCATCTCCATCTCCTTGGATTCTCTTTTTATTTCTGCGCAACATCTTCATCTTTTCTGCGCAAGCCTCCTTGGCTTCTCTCTTTATTTCTATGCAAGCTGTCAGGAAGATCTAGTTTGTCTTCTTGTTAAAGGGTAACTTTCATAGCAAAAATTGACAATAATTTTATATGTGCAACTTTAGATTGGTGGCCAAGTGAAAAGTGCTATTACAACCAGTGCCTATGGGAAAGGGTTGGCCTCCTCAATCTGGTTTATCTTTTTCTTTTATATTGTAAATTTCTTTACCAATAAATATTTTTATTAATCAGGATGCCAAAACTTTCAGGGCTTTGCTATATTTGCAAGATTTGAACAACAAGATTCTGGCTAAACCGAAATATAATTGCATGCAATCGTCCTAATATTTCTAAAATAGAGATGACAATTGTAATCGTCTATATAGCAATCAGATATGAAGAGTTTTCTATTCTTATAGGATAGGATTAGATTTCCCGGTTTTATAGCAAAAAACTGAATTTCACCGAACCACACCGGTTCGGTTTGAACCAGTTTTCGGTCTGGTTCGGTTTAAATTTTTCAAAATGTAAGTTACTCGGTTCTGTTGGTTTTTGTAGTCCGAACCGAACCGTGAACATCCCTACTAAGTATGGATACAAAAAAAGAGCTTAAATTTCAATAACTATCACTACTCTTGCTAGATTCCTTTTTCAAGAAATAGCGAAGTCAAACATGAACTTTACTAGGTTCTATATTGTTATATAAAAATGAAGCTACCATGAATGCTACAATAATTGTCTTATGGCTCTACGAAGAAGAAAGATTAGACAAAAATTGTGTAACCCTAACACAATTATTAGTTTAGGATTGGTTACTTCTATTATATACATATCAATGTGTATTACAACAAGTCTATATATACATGTTATAATAGTCAGTTTCTATATCTAACTATATGGAGAATTAACATAATAATTATCTTATGGCTCTAAAAAGAAGAAATATTAGACAAAAATTGTGTAAACCCTAACTCAATTATCAGTTTAGGGTTGGCTACTTCTATCTCACATGCCCCACCCCCCTCCATACAAAAGTGTATCATAATTGTCAGTTTCAATATCTAACTGCATGGAAAATCAACTTTCTCTCAATTTCCTTATCATTCCCCTACAAGCTCATGGGCATTGAAAGATTATAGAACTTGTCTTTTAAGAGTAGAAACTGTGAGAGCTTTAGTAAACACATTAGCAACTTGATTTGTGGTGCTAATATATTAAAACTCAAGATCTGATATAGCAACCTTATCATATACAAAAAAAAAAGATTTCTACAAGTTTAGTACATGCATGAAACATCGGGTTGTAATTAAGATAGGTAGTGTCATAACTCATTTCTGGGTTATTCCCCAAATTCATCTTCTTTTTGTTAAAAAAAATCAAAAAATAAATAATAATAGCAAGAAGACTGGTATTTTGATAAAAATAAGCTAGGAGGATTTCATATATAAAGGAAGATCAAGCTGCAATTTTGGATGGAATCGAGAGCACAATTGTACCCCTATTATACCCAAAACTGAAAGACAATGTAGATTCAAGGTCAAATTAAATCATTATTGAACAAATATGCATAAAAATGAAGTCCAAAGACAAAATTAGATTTTTAATAGGCCAATTTGACTTAATTCTCTCTCTTTTTCTCTCTCCTCACCGTCTTTTCAGCCACCACAGCCTCAAAACCATCGTGAACAACTACAACACAACCTCCTCCACAACCCATCTCCTCATTGGTGATAGAAACCACCACCATCAATCTTTCCTTCTTCCTCTCAACCGTGGTTTTCTTCTGCTCCAACAACCAACAACAGCCGTCAACTCCTCCACTAACCTCACATTAGCCTCCCATCAAGACTAGCCAGACCACCAAAGAACACTCCCTAACCCAAGTAACACTCTTCTTCTTTATTCTTTTTTTTCCTCTTTTTATTCTTGTTGCTTCTACAACTGTTGCATGCAAAATTCATTTTTCATGCAACAACAAAAATAATTAACATGGTTACTAGGTCGGGCCAACAACTATTTGGGTTGTGGGCTAGACCTATTTTGGCCCAACCTGGATAGCTAGGTCGGGTCTAGCCCACCAAAAAACAGAAGAAGATGGGTTTGTTAGGCCACCAGTCGGCCCAACTCAGACCAGTGGGCCCAACTCGACTGAGTTGGGCTGGACCCGTTTCTGCCAAGCCTGGATGGTTGGGCCGGGTCTAGCCCGATTTATATTTAATAATAATAATAATAATAATAATAATAATAATATATAAAAAAATCAAAAAAAATTCAATGATCATTTCAAAATATTTGTGATTTTCTCACATATTTTTCCAACAATTTTGCATAATATCGGGTTGTATATTTACATTATAAGATACAAATCTGGTATTAAAATACCTGGTTTTCTCTGAAACTTTTCAAAAAAATTGAAAATTAAAAAAAAAAAAAAATTTCCTCTTAAAAAAAGAAAAAAAAATGTTTTGTTTTCATGCATACGGTCAAATCCTAAAGGTTTTTCAAGCATATTTTTTTTAAAAAAAATGCATCTTTCTCATGTTTTAAAATGTAAAATGAATATCATAATCAGTTTATAATTATCCATTAGGATTTGGTCAAAATATCAAAAATCATTCACTAATTATTTTTTTCACTTTATATTTAAAGCGTTAGGATTTAGTTGCAGACTTTAATATTTAAGGATATAATATTTAATACCCTTAGGTATTAAAGATACAAAGCACAAAATAAATGTGATGCTAAAATTTAGACTTTTTAACGGTTAGGATTTAACTTGAGAAGATAGAAATTTTCTCGTGAAGGGAGATTTATCTTTAACCTTAGACGAGACTAATGAATAGAAACTTGATCTAGAAAAACAATCAAACAACATGTAGCTTACCTCAGGTAGAGTGCACTAAGGGTGGTGCGTCTTCCCCTTGCACAACCAGTCCCTTACCAGGACATTCGCAGACCATAGGTTTCCAAGTAATCATAATACTAGGTGGCAACTCCTGAACCTTGTAATCATAATTTTATGATTAAACTCAAAATCATTTCCTTTCCAACACACTCTCAGGAGGTAGATATCGTTGTCACTCGGCGACCCCACTCACTCCCCGCGATAGGTAGCATCAATATTGTCACCCAAAGAAATGGAGCCTTTGAAATAGAAACCCTTAACTTTTACATGAGAAAGTCTGTACATATTAATCAAACAGTTGCATCCACCAAAGAAATTAGCTAGTCTACACTAATTTGACCTTTAGGAAACTAAGTTGTCTTCTAATTAAATAGCATAACCTCCTATGGATATTCTACCATCCAACTTTCTTGTCCATTCAGAGTCAATATAAACTTGTAGAAACAAATGAAAGTGTTCCTACAAATGCAATAATGACTTGTAGTATGTTTAACATGTTATAAAATACCCTTCACCACCATCTAATATCCTTTGTTGGGCCATACATAAATTACCAATACTTGTTCACAACAAAAGCTAGGTCAAATCTGGTCAAGATAAGATTGAGTGTGTCATCACCCGATTTTTAACCTCATTATATTAATAGTTTTTAAAAAATCCAAAACAATAGCGAAAAAACAACAAAAAAATCCAAAAAATATATTTTAACAGGTTTGCATTATTTTCAGCATTTTTAACGTCTTTTCAAAAGAATTCAAAATTTTATTTTCAATGCTTACAGCTATTAACATGTTCATTTCAAAATCATTTGTTTATTTTTCTCATCGAGTCAACGTTGATGTTGTCTTTTTCAAAAATATCAAAATATAAAAAATAAGGAAAATAAAAAATATATGGACGAGAGGACTAAAAATGCATAGGAAGAAAAATGAAGGACCAAAGTGATTTTGGGTTGCTTGGTCACCAAATTTGCTTAGAGACCAAGAAATTGAGAGGAAAAAGATAATCTTTTTACCTATAAATAAATGGTTATACACACACAAAAGGGGACTACACACACAAGAGGGGGAGGAATTTTAGGGGAGAATTAGTTGGAGCAAAAAATCACCCACATACACCCATCCTCATCACTATTACCAGCCCTCTACTCACTCATGAACATGCTCTCTCCCTAACTCACACCACACACACATAAAATTTGAACCAAAAAACCATGAGACAACAACTCTCTCTCCCCTTTTTAACTCACTCATTTAAAAAAAAAAGGAATGGATTGTTCATTTTCCAAAGATAGTGCAACCTCATCTCTCCTATTTTCTTACTACTAGCAGAAATAACAAACCAACCAACCCCCATCTCCTTAAAAAAAACATTAAAACACCTTTTTTGGATTCACACAGCAGCTCAACCTTTCTTAGCACAATCTCTCAGCTTCTCTTGATAGCAACGATGAAAACTCCTCTTCCCAGCAATGTCATCTCTTTACACCATGTTTTGCATCATCAACACCTTCAGTCATCAACGAAAGACAATCTCCTTTCTTTTTTAGGTGCATCATGAGTTGTACACAACCTCCACATCTCCTTCTATAACATCCAATAGCCATAAAAAATAGCAGCAAGGCCAATCCTCGTGAGGAGCAACGAACACCACACTAGCAGCTTCCCCTTTTTGGTCGAAGCACCCATGACAGCCAACCCCTCTCCTCCATTTTAACCGTGAACATCAGCAACAACAGAGGAACTTCCTCTCAGACCAGTGAACTCCACCAACATCTGATACGAACCTCTTAACCACGTGGTCAAGCAAACACCAACAAAGTAAATAACAACCCGAAAAGCTAAAAAGTAGGTTTGATAGAACCTTAATCAAGAGGTAACCATGTACCTAAGAACCAAAGGTATTGGAAAAAGACTTGGACCCATAGATAATGATGTATCTAAAAACCCTAATTATGTAAGTGACACCTCATAGCCAGTTAATCTTTGATAAGTCAATGTACGATCTTTGTCCCCATAAAGAAAGGTTGTTTTGCAATAAACATACAAAAGAAAAACTCTCATTTGTTCTCTAACTTTTTGCTCAAATTTGCAGCTAAAAAAATATAATATAGTTTCCTCTAACTAATCCTAATAGACTCCTTTCGGATTGCAAGCTAATGGGCCTAAACTAGTATTCAACTAACAAAAGTCCAATAATAAAATAAACTCTTAAACAATATCTAATAGGCCAAAACAAACTCAAATTAAAAGAATAATTATTTAAAAATAAAAAAAATAAAAAATAGGATAATAAAAATAAAGTTTTCATGCCAAAATTCCTTAATGTAGCCTTAATCTCTAATTTTCACACATTTTTGGTGAATTTTCATACCTAAATTCAAACATATTGTTCTCTCTCATCTGGATGAATTACTGAGCCTAACATATATGGCTGGAAAACTTGAGATGTCAAGTTTCCATCCCAACTTGAATTGCAGCAAAAAGCCACCTGTAGCTCCATATATGTCCCAAAAAGTACATCTTTTTAGCAAAACCAAGAAGAACCTTGTTAGCAAATAAGATCCTCTTAATATACAAGCTATCATTTTCAACCATCTTCTTCTTCTTCAATTTTAGTTAGATGTCAAACATACAAGAGTTATAGGTCTTTCATTCATCTTAAAGGAATACCTATTTGTCACTCCATCATGCATAACTCTCCTATCATACTATCATTGTTCACCAAGCAACAAGTGACTAGCTTGCATTGGCACAACATCATATAACACCTCATCACAATATTTACCAATAGAAAAAGCAACCAAAACCTACTTATTCACTTTCACTTCACCACCATCATTTAACCACTGTAATTTCCACAGTAAGGGATGTTTCGTAGTATGCAAGTTCAGGGATGTTTGGTAGCATGCAAGTTCAACTTTCTCACCTATTCAGTACTAGCTACAATAATACAACTACCACCATCTATAATTAAGCTACATGTGTTATTATGAACATGGTATCTTGTGTGGAATATATTCTCTATCTAACCTTCTGAATCATCCACATTGACATGTATAATTAGTGCTCTCCTCACCACAAGTGCCTCTCCCTCAACCAAATACTCAACACAAACATCATTAACATCCTCTAATGGTGGCATCTTCTCCTCTTCATCATCCTAGCAATCTCAACCTCATTATTAGCTTTCATAACTATGACTTTTTTATTTGGATATTGTGAAGCAACATGACCAAAACCCAGACAACAAAAGCATTTAATGCCACAGTTACGAGAAGTAAGAGTAACATTGTTACCTTTAAGAATGGTCGATGTGTCTTTCTTCTCTCTAGGGTATTCAGTCTTACACTATTCTTTCTGTTGTGATGGATCACCTTTAGTGTTATCCTTCCGATTGGGTTTCCAAGGTTTCAAAGGGCTTAATGGTTGGATTTGTTGAATGGTACCATTTTGTTTAAGTTGTTTCTCTATTTTCACGGCCATATGCACCATCCCAACTTCATATAATTATACAACTCCATAATATGAGTTATATCATGATTAAATTCATTCATTAATCTAGCCATAGTAGCCTCCATATCCTCCTCAACATTAGCTCGAATCATAGCAAGTTTCATCTCCTTGAAATACTCATCAACACTCTTTCTACTTGACTCAAACTCTGCAACCTTTGATACAATTCTCTATAATAATGGCTAGGCACAAATCTCCTCCTTATAAGGGATTTCATCTTATCTCAAGTATCAACTTGCCTCTCATAATTTCTCCAAAGAATTTGTCACTAATCGATCCAACCATATAATGGTATAATCAATAAAAGCAATCACAACAAGCTTGACATTCTTGGGCTTCAAATAATTATGACACCTAAATATCCACTCCACCTTGTTCTTCCATTCTAAATAAATTTCAGGAACATTCTTCCTATGAAAACCTAGTATTTTCAGCTTAATTATACCAAAATCTCAATTTAATATAGCAACAACATGGTACTACAAAGAGGAGACAATGATATTGTAACTCAATTATGCAATATAAATCATAGGATGAATCGAATGGCCAATAAATTTGGAGATAAGTTGGATAGGTTGGAGAAGCAACGTGTTAATGATCATGATAATGTTCAAATTAGGCCTGAGCAGAGAGAATTTAATGTTAAGAGGGTTGTTAGGCGAGTTAACACTGATGTGGATGAGTTTGTGGCTGATAACACAGACATGATTAATGTTGATTTTAAAGATGTGTCTGTGAAACATGAAGAATGTTTTGGACATGGGGAAAGATATAGTGATAATTTTGGCTAGAGGGGTAATTATAGGTACTAGACCATAATTCTAAGTTAGGTTGAGATTTTGGTACAATTAAGTTGAAAATACCAGCTTTTCAGGGGAAGAATGTTCCTGAAATTTATTTAGAATGGAAGAAGAAGGTGGAGTGGATTTTTGGGTGTCATAATTATCTGAAGCCCAAAAATGTCAAATATATATTCCTCACTCACTCCCTCATAGTTTGTACCTTTTAAATTAAAATCCTAAAATAATGATTATTGAGTTAGAGCCTCCTCCTCTTACCTTGTTTCAAAGCTAGCGCCCCTGCTCTTTCTATGAGTTGGCTACTATGTCTATGAAATATAAAAGAATCCCAATAAAGTGAGCCTAAACAGTAATATATTTCTAAATGAAGTAACTGAGCAATGGTTGTCAGGATATGGTGATTTGAGCAGATTTTCTTTTAAAGAACTAAAAAAAACTTTTCATGTTATGAAATCGGATATTTCTTTGTTTTCCGATGACCCAAAAAATAGTAGTATCTGCTCATCTATTGAAGTAGTAATGACCCACAAGAAAGTGAATTGATTCATTCCTAAGCTTACTTTGTTCCATAAAGATGATCAGTCCGAGAGGGTTGGAGAGAAGAGAAAGTCTCTAATTTAATCACCGAGCAGTCGGATGACTTTTAAATAACCCGGGATTACCTTGTAGCTTTCTTCTCTTATGATATTAAGAGTTAGAACGGGATGGGATGGCTAGGCCTGATCTTTTCCCTTTCGTCCCTGACAACCAAGCAAGGTTGCTTTTTTTTCACTCTTCTCATGTTTCACTCAAATATGTTTGCTATGCCTTTTTCCTCTTAACTCACATTTCTTCGACTCCTGCAAAACTGAAATCAACACCACATATAACAATTGTAACAGTGTATCCAAATATATGTATATAACTCAAGAAGCAAGAAAAATATGAAAACAAGCAAAGATGAACTACGATTACAATTTCGCGAGTAACAAACAAATTTGTATGAAAAATGGACGTTTTTGAAGACCTAAAGAAAAAAGATGCAAAGATTATATTAAAAAAATTTAAATGAAACCTATATATATCGATTATGATGTTATTACACTGTCATAATTGAAAAATAATAGTAGCAAAACAAGTTTGAATTACTAATGCAAATTAGACCTGTTACGACAAATTCTAATCTTAAATTTAGTTCTTATAGAAAAAGAGCTCCAAATGAGCTCAAGTTGTATACGGGATGCGATTATATAAAAGTTGAGAATTTTCTGAATTGGTTAATTTGGACCAAATTCTCCCTTGTTGTGTACTATGGTAGATTCCATAAAATTGACTTTTGGACCTTTTTTTCTTTGTTTTTTTTACTCTTTATGCCACTAATATATTTTGATGCAGTAATAATTAAAATAAAGTCGGAACCCTAGAAGCAAACTACTAAGCTCTAGACATGAAATAATCAAAAACCAAATCGAAGATAACTAAACCTAAGGAAGCTGGAACTAACTAGAAGAAAATAAATGATATAACCTGATTTTTAGAGCCTAGATCTGATCCTAACTTATATGAACCACTTGATTACATGGTCAAGCAACCCCTAACGAAGTAGATAACAACTCAAAAAGCTGAAAATCAAGTTTGATAGAACTTTGACCTAGAGGTAACCTTGTAACTAAGAACTCTAAGTATGCGAATGATGTCACGAAGCTAGTTAATCTTCAATGAGTTAGTGTACGATCTTTGTCCTTATGAAGAAAGGGTGTTTTGCCACAAACAAATAAAAGGAAAACTTATGTTTATTCTCCAACTTGCTACTTAAATTTGTAGCTAAAAAAACATAATATAGTCTCCTCTAATTAACCCTAATTGATCCTTTTTGGATTGCAAGCTAATGGGTCTAAACTAGTAATCAATTAACATAAGTCCAATAATAAAATAAACCCCTAAACAATGTTTAATGGGCTAGAAGAAACCCAAATTAAAAAATAATTATTCAACATTAAATAAATAAATAAAATATGATAATAAAAATAAAGTCTTCATGCCAAAATTCCCCAATATCACCCGAATCTCCAAATTTCGCATATTTTTGGCAGATATTTAGTCCTAACTTCAAACATATCATTCTCTGACTTGGATCATATCAGATATTTTAATATCAAATTCGAACCTGACTTAGTTCGTATCAGCATCTCCATCGAGGCCCACATCCTCACGGTGCTACCAGCCAAGCAACACTCCCATTTCGGCCAAATAACCCTCTTTCTTTCTTCTTCCTCCCTTTAACATGGTGTGCTTTTAATGCAAGCAAAACATGAATTAATTCATGTTCTACAAAGAAAATAAGATGGCCTGGACTTTCATTTCAGCCCAACCATATGGTTGGGTTGAGTCCAGACCACTTTAAAAAAAAAAGTTGTTGGGTTGTCTATAGGCCCAACCAAACTAGGCTAAACTTGGGCCTTGATCCCAACAATCCTAACCTTTAGGCTAAGGGTATGTTTGCCAAACACACCCTAGTGTCTTTCCTTTAGTTTTAGTTTATCCTCATTTTAATGTTTAGCCAAACAACCTTTAAAAAATCTCAAAAAATATAAGAAAATTCAGGGACCATTTTGAAATTATTTTGGGTTTATTGTATTTTTTTAGCAATTTTGCCTAAAACTCCCTTTAATCCAAGAGGTAGACTCACCATTCGATATTGTGCATGTCATGACAAAGTGCATCAATAATTTGAAGAGATAGAGTATTATCAGCCAACAATGAACCTAAACTCTTGGAAAGCTTGTTGCTTCTAGAGAAAAGAGTTTGCACTAGTTTATAGTTATGCATGCCCACCTTTTCTAAGAGTTCAACAACATGTATACATTGAGAGGTTGGAACCATTTCAATGCAAATAAAGTAATTTAAGGTTCCAAGATAAATAATGGCAAATTCAAAATGTTTGATCTCATAATCCAAATGGCATTTTGATCCTATAATCAAAATGATTAAATCCAAACATTATTCAAAATGTTTGTTCCAAGATAATTACATTGATTATCTAACAAGTTCCTTTGGACTTTGAAAAAAAAATTAAAATTATTGTTTTTGATATGTTTATATATTTTAGAAAACCCAATATAATGAACTCAATCTCTCCATAAATGACTAGAACCTAAACTCTAGAACAAAGAAAAAATAAGGTTAAAAACTAAGCAAAACTAGAGGTCAAAAAAGCTGAGAAAACAATAAAGAAAAAATCAAATGAGTTGTTGCAAGATGTTCTGAACATCTTTCCTTCAACCTCTTTTTAAACTGAGTTTTGAAAACAAAATTTATACTGAATTAATTCTTATAATAACCATAATTGTTTTCATTTTGCCTTCAATGCCTACTAGTGTGTAGGGTTTAAGCCCAAAGCCCACTTTACCTAAGGTCTCTCTCTTCTAAAAACTTTGGTGTTCTATAAGCTCATTTTTAGCTTCCTACTATACAAGTTATTAAAACAATCTTATATTCCTTCAATGAGGAATATAGGGTTTTGGGTTTTATAAAATATGACAACCAAGAGCTTTTTAAGATCAATTTCTCATTCACACATAATTTATTTTAATTATGTTATTGCATGTTAAGTTTTAAAAGTAAGTGGACTCCATGTTTAATTTGATCTCAAATTTATCCATTAATCATGTTTTAAAACAAATTTCTAACATTATTCATATACACATCTCACTTGAAGTCTTTCTCTATTATACAATAACCAAAAGAAATACCAAATACACAACCAATAGAATATTTATATTTGTATGGATCCTCGTATCTTAAATATTATATATGAGAAATTCTACTTGGTGTGTTGTGATATTCTTTTAGATCCTTATAATAAATCCATTTAAGTTATGTGATATTGTTATTTTTTTTCTTTGGGCTGTTATTATTAATGGTAGGATCCACTTGGCCATATAAAATAATATTTAGAGTATTCATTCACGCAAAAACTTTTTTTCCCTTAAAAAAAAGTCTTAGCACTATCAACACCTCTTAGTTACTGTCCTAGGAATTGAATTGTGATAATGATTTAACTTTAGTATATTTTATAATTCTAATTATTAATTTGAAACTCTCAATGGAATAATTAAACCTAGGGTCAAAGATTGGTAATCAACAACATATCTATCTACTTATGAAAAAATAAAATAAAAAGACAAAATAAAGCAATAATTAAGATTTATTTAATAGTAGTGTTGTAGGGACATCTCAGCGAACCATATATAAAAAAGATAATATTAGAAAAATGAGTTGCTGTCTAATTTTATGGTTACTAGAAAACTCTAATCGGTCATCAAAGATTCTAGATAATGAGTTAGTTATGTAATAGAGAATATAACAATCATATTATACATCTTATCTAAGATAATCAGCTTCACATTTGTTTTTAATGATAAAAATATCTAATGTGCATAAATACTAAGAATTTTCTTAAACTAGTATATGTGTTAATTTTAAACTAAACTAAGGGAGTGGTTTTAAACTTGGACCTGGAAATAGTCTAATCTCCACCTTAACAAAAGACATGCATTAGACCAATAACGGTGGTGAGCCATTAATAGGTATAAACATGTTCAAGATTATATTGGTTAAAATGGGTCTAAAGACTCTCATTCACACTTAATGGATCTATATAAGATCGTATCCAGCCCAAATTCAAAAGTAGTATAAAAAAAGATTGTTCGAAAAACAAGAATACAAGAATAAATTCACTCACACATCAATATAAACATAGAAAATTCAAATTCAAATAAAAAATAAATATTTACAAATAATATTTATGATTAGAAAAAATAATTTTAAGGTTTTACAAATAATTACTTTTATAATTTTAAAAACAATGTTGTCACCATATATGACTTCTCTTATTGAATGTGATTAACTGGATAGCTGTAATAACAGCTCAAAAGATTATTTCCAAAGACATTCTTAAACCTATATGTTCATATTTGTTGCTACCCAATTTTTCACCCATGTTTTGATAAATTTTCAGAAAAATCCAAAAATAGCGAAAAACATTGAAAATCCAAAAAATACATTTTTAATACATTTGCATCGTTTTTAGCATTTTTAGCATCGTCTCAAAAGAATTTAAATTTTCAAAGACATTTGGAACGTGTTCAACTTTTAACGCGTTATTTTTAAAATCATTGATTTTCTTCATTGAGTCGACGTTGATATTGCTCGTTTTCAAAAAATACAAAAAAATTAAGAAAAATCAAATTTACAAAAAAAGAAAGAAAGTTGAGGGACCAATTTTGAGATCCATGCAACATTTTACCTATAAATACTGGTCCACAACTCAAACAAAAAGGGGGCAATTTTGCAATTAAAAGGGCAACAAAAAAACCCTAGGGGGCTGGAACTTTTTTTCTCTTCTCCCTCACCCTAGCCAGCGAAGAAGCCGCCGCTCCCCCCTCATCATATTTTTTTTTCTTCATTTCTAACCGCTCCACTCCCGGTCATCTTCATCCTTCCCTCCAGCCTCCCACCGCCCACACAAGACAGCCCCTCACCTCCTCTCTTTCCCCGATCTTCACTCATCAACCGGCCATCCCCCTCTCATTTGGCAACAAAAAAAAAGAGAACCAAAAGGCCACAACAACCCCACAAAATCACAGGAGCTCCCCTCTCCGGTTTCCCCCGTAGCCTTTTGCAGCCTCTCTCCCCCTCACCGCACTCACGGACCAGCCAAGACCTCCCCCCTTTCCCCTCGCGGCTCTCTCCACAACAGCCAACACTCCCTCTATCCTTTCCCCTCACAAAATGGTTTGTTCTCCTTCTTCATCCATAGAAGTCAGCCACCGCTGCACCCCCATCTCCCACACCGGACAAGCTCCTCTCCTCCAGCCGTTCCTCCAGCGCCCACAGACCCATCAACGCCGTCCATAGGAGAAAGAGAGGAGAAGGGAGCCGGCTTGAGGTGGTCTCTTCACCTTGCTTAATCGTCCGCGCTCGCCGCCGCCAGCCAAAGAAGAAAGAAGGGTCGGCGATCTACCCGGTCCAGTGGGTAACCGACCGCTCGAGTCGCCAGGTGAGCCACTCAACACTCCACAACAGATCTGCTAGCCGAGGAAGAAGGAGAGAGAAGCAGATTTTAACAGATCTAAGGAGGAGAGAATCGACTGTGTTGTTGTGTTTTTTTGTTGTTTTGCAGTCACCGGCGTTGCGAAGAGAAGAGGAGAAGAAGCCGGTTTTGGCCGGCTGCGCGTGAACCCACGCGCCGCCAGCGACGGTGGCGCGTGGGAAGGACGCGCTTCCACTGTTTCGGTGGTGCGAAGCGGTATCTCTCGTAATTTTGGGACTTGTTTGGGGACCATTTTGTAATTTTCAAATTATGTAATGTAATTTTTGTTTAGTGTTGAAATTTTTGTAATTTGTAATGTGGATGTACAAAAAAAAAAGGAAAAAGAAAAGAAAAAAAGAAAAGCATAGTGAAGTGAATGTGTGATTTGAATTTTATTAATAAATGTTCTTTTTTTTCTATGATAAAATTGCAAGAATAAAGAAGAATTTAATATTTTGATTTCTTCACGGATAAAGAATTATGAACTTACATGTAAGTCGTATTTCTAAAATTCGATGAAAGAACAAATTTTTAAAACTTCTTTAACACATCAAGTCCACAAAGCAACTTACCTCGGGTAGGGTGTGTTAGGGGTGCTAATACCTTCCCTAACCACAACCAGTCCCTTACCCGCAAATCTCTGATAAGACCAGTACATGGGTTTCCTAGTAGCCTTCAATAAATTACTAGGTGGCGACTCCAACGAACCAATCAAAGCAAAATCAACATAACGAAAAATCGCAAGCCCGATGCCGCGCACGGATTTTTTGACATGCGACAGAATGGCGACTCCACTGGGGAAGGTATTGTTTCTGACGATATTGGACTAAGCTTTGTGTATTTGATGTGTTTAAGTTTTTTAGCATTTTTGTCTTGTTTTATTTTTGTTTTATCCATGCATTTTTAGAATTGTTTCATGCATCACTTGTATTTATTTTTAGCACACACAAGTTTCAGGTTAGGTGGGGGACTAGCAGCTTACCTTATGACTTTTAGTCAAGGTTTAAGTTTGTGTAAACCCCAACTCTTCGTTGAGTGCTTAGACTGCTAGTGATTGGTATATGTGCCATACCACTATCTCCTGAGCCCCCATATTGCCTTCAAGAGGGTGATCACTGGACAACAAGAGACCCTTTTTAGAGACCAAGTAGTAAACCTACCTTTTGTCTCACTTAAAAAGATTAGAACCTGCCGTTAGGATGTATGCTTCGTAAATAGTTGTTTTGCATCTGAGCAAGCCCTTCTTGAAGCATCTTGAATTCAGGACTTGTGGGTGACCCAATGGCCGTCACTCAGAAAATTTTCATTGTAGAGTTTGGGCAAGAATGAGATTCTTGTTTCATCATACAAGAGTTACGACCATATGTCACCCCTCGAAGGGCGAGTTCTTCATATAGATTACATGTTCATACATTTATCATGCATGTACCATGAGGAAAAATAGGTTCCCTATCCGAGGTTTGCTACACGTGATTGAAAAAGATGATGGAAATGAAGAAAGATGTCGATAGAGGCTCATTATCACAAAGAAAGTTGAGAGCATAAAAGGGAAGTAGCTAGGCTCGGATCTCGCCCGAACAAGTGTTGAGCGTCAAATGGAAAGGGAATGTCTCGCACGGTCTTCTCGTGGGAACACCGCTTGTCCATGTCCCATTGAAGCCGCACCTCTCCTTTTCGTCATGACCAACGACAACAATGCCTTCAGCCGCCTAATGACAACTTTTGTTCTTGGTTAGCCGCCCTGTTAATTGTTCATCGCCTCCACATCTTTCAATGGCACCAAATAATTGCTAGCCTTTTGTGCATGGTGCATTAGCCTTCTTTGAGGTTACCCTCACTGTGAGCTTAATTCCAGTTCAGCAAAAAAAAAAAAAAAAAACATGATTAGACACTGAACTTCAATGTGGCAGAGCTCTCTCTACAAAAATCTGTTTATGACTCTGCAAGTTGGGAATGCAAGAGGGGATTTATAAGTTGCATATGCTATAAAAATCTCTCATCGGCCTCAGCACAAAGACACCGTGGTAGGTTGAAGAGCCGACCTGGTCCGAAAAACATGAACGGACATCAAACTTCTAAGTTGCAGAGCTCTCTCGTAGAGATTTGTTTGGGGATCTGCACAAAGGGGGCATGCAAGAGGGGATGCGTATTTTCATACGCCATAAAAATTTTTCTCATCAGTTTCAAAGCACCGAAACACCGGAGTAGGCCAAAGAGTCGACCTAGTCCCGAAAAACAAGAGCAGCCATCGAACTTTGACGTGGCGTAGCTCTCTCTATAAAAACCTGTTTGTGGCTCTCGCAAGTGGGGAATGCAAGAGGGGATGTAGTAGTTTCGCACAATGTAAAAATTTACACCACTCGCTTTTAGTGCCAAAGCACCGTAGTAGGCGTAAAAGCTAGACCCGAGCTAGAAAACAAGGGGCAGACATCAAACTTCAACATAGCAGAGCTCTCTCAGCAGGAATCTGTTTATGGATCTGCAAGTGGGAAATCCAAGAAGGAATACATTATTTTCAGATCATCTATGATTTTCCTCCTAACAGTGTCGTATTAAAACACAAAAGCAGAAAGAAGAGACATGCCTCTACTGGAAAATAGAAAGAAGATTGAAACTTCAACAGAGCAGAGCTCCCTCTACAGGTGTCTGTTTGATGCACCGTCAGTGAGGAATCAAAGAGGATACAAAGGAGTTTTAGATTCATCAGGTTATCTTCCAGTTTTGACAATGTGTGATTCCACACATCGGTAATGGCAATGCCACATGTTTTTGGGCACTGCCAAGATTACCAAGCTGTTGAAAGGTTTCCGACAACCCTCAACCAACCACAACAACATTGGAATATTGACATGAAGTTGTGTGGATTGCCAAAAGAATTGAGCTAGCTATCAAGAGAGGAAAGATTGAAGGATATACCATGGATTCCATAACGGTGATGAGAGTTGAATCGAAGATGACTCTTAATTGAGAAACCTCATCATTTTTGCCTAATCAGTCTTGCCGTAACATCAACCGCTCAAACATCTTTGCCAAGATTGACATCCTCTCGCCACTCGAGTTTGTCGACCACTGTTGATTCCGCACTTATTGCCCCGACTTCGACAAATTGCATGCAACCACCATGGTATAATTCAAACGAGATATGAATATCATGGCGGGTTCCTAGACTATTTTAGTTGAACAGATGCAAGAGTTTCAAGAATCGAGCTCAGGTTGTGAAAGATGATGTCATCAATCATTTTGTCACCGAACATCATCGAATAATAAGTGATCGAAGTTGCTCGACAAAACACAAATATGGCCGTAAAAGCCGATCCAAGAATGGTACCTAATTGTCCATCATTTTATTATGGAGTTGTCATTCCGCATTTTGTTTTGGGGGTCACATCTCATCCTTGAACGAAACATGTCTTTTATTTGTCTTTTTGTTGTTTTGAAATCAAGAGATGCTTCTTTCAAAGGGTATTTTGACAAAAATATTTTTTTATCAAACTCCAACATACAAAATTAAAGCTAGTCAATCCTGAAGAGTAAAAGTATTTTTATTGCAGAAATGACTTGATGCTTGAAAATGACATGAGGTGACCAAACAATTTTGAACTCATACCTCCTGAAACTAAACCACGCATCATATAGCTAGTTTTAGCAATATGCATAATGACATGTAGTGGATTCAGTAGTTATGGACTCGTGAATCATGATTCTTACAAGTCCAAATCATTACACTGGACGAGGTCAAAATTTATCGGTTCTAACCGGCCTTGCTTGAAATGAGAAAAGGCCATCTTTGTTATCCTTTCACATTTCTTGAAATATTATCCCTTGTAGTCCCATTTTGAGCTTGGTAAAATATTATTTTTCAAGAAAACCCTGACTAGGATCACACCCCATACTAGGGGCAAATAAGAGAAGACAAATGTGAAAGAGAAGGCTTAGAACAAAAGTTCAACGTTTGAGAGTGAGCTAAAAGAAAGAAGACCTAGACTGGGGGCATGTTAGAAAACTATGAGAAATGCTATGTGAAAGCCATGACCTTTGGCATCCATGATAAAGCCCCGGGTTATCGATGATTGAGATTGATTATTCATCAAAGAAAAAGTTGGATTTGGATATAACCTATGTTAAGAGAATTCGATATTTAAGGTTAATAAGGTTATATGTCATTTCCTCTACAAAGACAACAATAGAAAAAGAGTTGATGAATAGTTTGATGTTGATCCTAGGTCTTTGAAACCCTCAAACACCTTTTGAGCCTGAATTTTCCTTTCTTTCATAAGCCATGAACCATAGCCTGCATTATGTGTTTTAAAAAAGCCCTTTTTAATCAAGTAAGCAATTTGAACCGATAAATGGCGCTCTCAAAACTTGAAGAGCTTTTCCATAAGAGTCGTGGCTTCATGGATTAAGCTACTTGTTATTATGCATGCTAATAAAATTGGTGCTAAAAAAGAAAACAATCTTTCTTGATGAATCCTCAAGTTTTGACTTGAGCCTTTTGTTTCTTGAAATCCACAGAAGGTCACCTCATCACAGATCATCAAAAGATATACCTAAGATCAAAGATTAAAACTAATACAAAGAACCACGAAAAAAGTCATTTTAATCTTACAACGGGTTATTTCTGTCTTCAAAATACAAGACAATTAAAGGACTTCATTGAATAGCGTGTGTTGGATATTTGACCAAACAAGCTTGATTTCCAAAAATACTTTTCAAAATTGACATCTCTCTAATTTCATTTCAACAATTAGATTTGAATAGACATGAGCGTTGAAATATGAGATTTGATTCCAGAACAAGAAAGATTGTCAAACAAGAAGAACATTGATTGAATTTGCAAAATCCTTGACAAGAATGACATCAACATTTCTCGACACTCCTTGAAAATTTGACCACCTGGGGGCAATACAGTGGATCCTGGGTAGAAAAAAAACAGTATTCAGATCTGCTGGGGGCAATGAAAGATGATCAAATGATGAATCAATGCACTGAGGACAATGGTGTTCAAAGAAAGATAATCAATGAACGAGCACATGCAGATCATTACTGGGGGCAATGTTGTTCAAAAACAGTCTGTGATATAGTGAATTTCAGCAGCAATTGATGAGCAATGCTGCATTTGAAGGATATTTTCATATCTTCATCTTGGTTTATCCTCTCCAACATGGCTATGACTTTTGAATGATGTTATCGCATAGTTGCATTTGAATGAATGTTGGAAAGATGCACCCACCAAGACCGATTGTGGGACCATCTCGCTTTGAAGCTCAAATGCACACTTCACCGCATGAATATGGGTGATGAACATCATTGATGATGCCAAATCATTTGTTTTTATAAGCTAATTTGACAAGCTAAGAGGAATATATGGAGAAGAACTTTGAGCTTACAATGATTAGCCTTTTACTGCAAAGTATGAGATGCATGTCCGGATGACTTGGCAGTTTCATGAAGGTTGATGACCACATATACTTGCGGGGTATGTTTCAACCGGAGGCAAGTTCATGACCGATTAACAATCTTGATGGGTTGGCATGATGCACACAACCAATCGTAGGATAATTCTTAGAAGAATCCAAAGGAGAGAAAATCCTTCATGATGAATCAAGCAACACCACACTTGGGGGCAGAGTCAAGCTTGATAAACCACAAGAGCAAGAATCGTCGTAGACATGCCCCGAGATGGGCACTACACTTACATGTGAGTGGAAGGCTAGCACACGAATGAGCCAAAGACATGGGAAGAGCAAAGAAGGCTTTGGTTAGCAAACAAAGGCACCCTATGACGATGGATCATCAAAGGGGGGACCTATATTTCACATCGTAAGGATGCATGCATGTCATCTAACCTCAAAGCATTGCACATACTCGTGATTTGTTACGAGAAAAGATCCTCAATGAAGTCCAAAGAAGGTTGTGGACAAGGAAAGAATCATTGAGTTGATGATGAAAGAATCGGTTTAGATCCCGGAACGAGAAGAGAATGAGATGAACCCCGCCAAGAGGAGAATCTCAAAGAAACGAGGAGATTAACCCCCGTCATCAAGGAGTCTTCAAGTCAACCCGCAAACTGAAGGTGCCAAGTTTCTTAGCCTTGTCCCGTCGAACCGCTCCAACCAAGTCTTTTTGCCAGGTAAGTCACATTTTATCTTTGGGTAGGTCACCCGTAACAATGAGACCATTTTTTTGAAAAAAAACATCATTTTTTCTGGGTAGGTCACCCATCACAATGAGACCACCATCTTCCATTTGGGTAGGTCACCCATTATAACATGACCACTTCACATTTTTTTTTTATCTTCCACCTGGGTAGGTCACCCATTATAACGCGACCACTTCACATTTTTTCCATCTTCCACCTGGGTAGGTCACCCATTATAATGAGACCGCACTTCACATTCTTTCCATTTGGGTAGGTCACCCATCATAATGAGATCGTTTTTCACATTCTTTCCACTTGGGTAGGTCACCCATCATAATGAGACCATCATTTTTTTTTCCGGGTAGGTCACCCATTAGAATGAGACCCTTCTCCATTTTTTTTACTTGGGTAGGTCACCCATAATAATGAGGCCATTCTTCCCCCCTGGGTAGGTCACCCATAAGAATGAGACCACTCTTTCCTTTTCCACTTGGGTAGGTCACCCATCACAATGAGACCATCATTTTTTTCTGGGTAGGTCACCCATTAGAATGAGACCCTTCTCCATTTTTTTACTTGGGTAGGTCACCCATAATAATGAGGCCATTCTTCCCCCTGGGTAGGTCACCCATAAGAATGAGACCACTCTTTCCTTTTCCACTTGGGTAGGTCACCCATCATAATGAGACCATCATTTTTTTTTCTCGGGTAGGTCACCCATTAGAATGAGACCATTCTCCATCTTTTTTTACTTGGGTAGGTCACCCATTATAATGAGGCCATTCTTCCCCTGGGTAGGTCACCCATAAGAATGAGACCACTCTTCCCTTCTTTCCATTTGGGTAGGTCACCCATCATAATGAGACTGCTTTTCACATTCTTTCCACCTGGGTAGGTCACCCATTACAATGAGACCACTTTTTACACATTTTTTAGTCTTGATTTAATGAGGTCGCCAGATGGGATCTCATGTAGCTTTGGTTAAAGGGAATCGCCAGATGGGATTTCAGGTTGACCGAGTTACACACTTATTCTTTGTTTTGGTTTAATGAGGTCGCCAGATAGGATCTCATGTATGCTTTGGTTAAAGAGAATCGCCAGATGGGATTTCAGGTTGACCGAGCTACACACATTCTTTGGTTTTGAAAAAGGAGATCGCGATGGTATCTCAAGTTAATGAAAGAAAGAAAGAAAGAAAGAAGAGGAAAGAAAAAAAAAAGAAACATTTAGAGTTTTTTTTACAAAGCTTACTATGCGAAACATTGAGGAGTTTTGCTTCGTAAGCATTGTAAAGAGGGGGCATCTCGTTGCTACCCAAATTTTGACCCATGTTTTGATAAATTTTCAGAAAAATCCAAAAATAGCGAAAAACATTGAAAATCCAAAAAATACATTTTTAATACATTTGCATCGTTTTTAGCATTTTTAGCATCGTCTCAAAAGAATTTAAATTTTCAAAGACATTTGGAACGTGTTCAACTTTTAACGCGTTATTTTTAAAATCATTGATTTTCTTCATTGAGTCGACGTTGATATTGCTCGTTTTCAAAAAATACAAAAAAATTAAGAAAAATCAAATTTACAAAAAAAGAAAGAAAGTTGAGGGACCAATTTTGAGATCCATGCAACATTTTACCTATAAATACTGGTCCACAACTCAAACAGGAGGGGGGCAATTTTGCAATTAAAAGGGCAACAAAAAAACCCTAGGGGGCTGGAACTTTTTTTCTCTTCTCCCTCACCCTAGCCAAGCCGAAGAAGCCGCCGCTCCCCCCCTCATCATATTTTTTTTTCTTCATTTCTAACCGCTCCACTCCCTTGGTCATCTTCATCCTTCCCTCCAGCCTCCCACTGCCCACACAAGACAGCCCCTCACCTCCTCTCTTTCCCCGATCTTCACTCATCAACCGGCCATCCCCCTCTCATTTGGCAACAAAAAAAAACAGAGAACCAAAAGGCCACAACAGCCACAAAATCACAGGAGCTCCCCTCTCTGGTTTCCCCCGTAGCCTTTTGCAGCCTCTCTCCCCCTCACCAGACTCACGGACCAGCCAAGACCTCCCCCCTTTCCCTCAGTCGGTTCTCTCCACAACAGCCAACACTCCTCTATCCTTTCCCCTCACAGCCGGTTTGTTCTCCTTCTTCATCCATAGAAGTCGCCCACCGCCGCACCCCCCATCTCCCACACCGGACAAGCTCCTCTCCTCCGCCGTTCCTCCAGCGCCTACGGACCCATCAACGCCGTCCATAGGAGAAAGAGAGGAGAAGGGAGCCGAAGCTTGAGGTGGTCTCTTCACCTTGCTTAATCGTCTGCCTGCCTCGCCGCCGCCCAAAGAAGAAAGAAGGGTCGGCGATCTACCCGGTCCAGTGGGTAACCGACCGCCGAGTCGCCGGTGAGCCACTCAACACTCCACAACAGATCCGCTAGCCGAGGAAGAAGGAGAGAGAAGCGATTTTAAGCGATCTAAGGAGGAGAGAATCGACCGTGTTGTTGTGTTTTTTTGTTGTTTTGCGGGTCACCGGCGTTGCGAAGAGAAGAGGAGAAGAAGCCGCTTTTTGGCCGGGCTGCGTGAACCCACGCGCCGCCAAGTGACGGTGGCGTGTGGGAAGGACGCGCTTCCACTGTTTCGGTGGTGCAGAAGGGTATCTCCGTAATTTTGGGACTGTTTGGGGACCATTTTGTAATTTTCAAATTATGTAATGTAATTTTTGTTTAGTGTTGAAATTTTTGTAATTTGTAATGTGGATGTACAAAAAAAAAAAGGAAAAAGAAAAGAAAAAAAGAAAAGCATAGTGAAGTGAATGTGTGATTTGAATTTTATTAATAAATGTTCTTTTTTTTCTATGATAAAATTGCAAGAATAAAGAAGAATTTAATATTTTGATTTCTTCACGGATAAAGAATTATGAACTTACATGTAAGTTGTATTTCTAAAATTCGATGAAAGAACAGAATTTTTAAAACTTCTTTAACACATCAAGTCCACAAAGCAGCTTACCTCAGGTAGGGTGTGTTAGGGGTGCTAATACCTTCCCTAACCACAACCAGTCCCTTACCCGCAAATCTCTGATAAGACCAAGCACTGGTTTCCTAGTAGCCTTCAATAAATTACTAGGTGGCGACTCCAACGAACCAATCAAAGCAAAATCAACATAACGAAAAATCGCAAGCCCGATGCCGCGCACGGATTTTTTGACGTGCGATAATATTCACAAAAAAAAAAAACCCTTTGTTATATATATTTATTTACAAAATAAAAGTCACAAATTAATCACTCCTATTACCTATTAGACATCATCTTAGGATAACATCAAGTAATGGTTGATTTATCCTAGGTTGAGATTTTATAAATAAATATAATTAATATCCAACATAAATTGCAATGAAAAATATCATAACTTAAAAATATTTTATACATGTTGAAAATAAAATAGTGTATTAAGTGATTTTATTATCTATTCAACAAGATCTAAAGATAATGATCAATGACTATTCATTTATCTTAGGTTGATTTTTATATAATATAAAAATTAAAAAAATATATAATATCTTGAAAATACAATAAAATCATGTGTTAAACAATTTCACTATCCTTTTGGCAACATTCAAGGATAATACCCAGTGATGGTTAATTTATTGTTGATTAATTTACAAATAATAAAACCATTAATATATAACATAAATTGCAAGAAAAAATATTATAACTTGAAAATATTTTGTTTATTTATACCATGTTGATTTTTGGATAGGAAAAGCAATTAATATGCAACCAAAATCAAATAAATTTCAAGACCAAATAAACATGTATACACAGTCAACACACATAAATTTTTCATTAAGATCAAACAATTATATCTCGGATAACCTACTGCAACTCATCCTAACCCCATCATGGGTTATTGATATAAATATTGCTTCGCCTTAAAATAAATTTTGTGGTGGCTTCATGTCCTCAAAATTGTAACGACCACAACACTTCAAATATTTCATCACAAAACTCATAAATATCAGTAGCATTTTAAAAATTAATCAAAATAAGCTATAAAATGTATTAAAGATCCAAAAACAACCCTTGAAAGCTACTGGAGGTGACTACAATAGTGGAGGCTTATAGGCTCCACCTGCCACTATTTTTGCCGGTACGTAGGGCTCACGTGTATTTTGGAAGATCAGGAGCTTCTCCCTCTCCTCTTCTTTCCTATAAAGGTGGTGTAGTACACCGCCGCTATCATGAAAGATTTCGGCTTAACTTCATTTCTATCTCTCTCTCTCTCTCTCTCTCTCTCTCTCTCTCTCTCTCTCTCTCTCTCTCTCTCTTTTTGATATTGTGCTTTGAAAGTGTTGTTACAGGCATGGTTATTGGTTGAAAAAGCTCTGAATTGAGAGGGCTAGAGAGAGGTTGATCACTTAGGAGAGGGAGGGCCTACTGCACGTTATCTTCTTGTTTTTTTAATCCTGAAAGTCCCCTTCTTTTTTAATTTCTCTTTTTTTTTAATTTCTTTATCTTTATCCCCTTTTATCTTTATGATTGATAGCTTGTTCTCTCCCTCTCGTTTATTATTTTTTATAACATAAATCCCAGACAAACATTTGATTCATGGACTCAGCTAGTGGCTCGTAAAGATGAGAGAATGGGATTTAATTATTGGGATGCAATTATACTCCATTGTCTCACACTTTCATTGTCTCAATTATACTCCATTGTCAATGGACGAAACTCATGGGTTCTCTCTCTTTTGAGACAATGGAGACAATGGAGTATACTCCATTGTCAATGGACTAAACCCTCTGAAGTTTTTATCAATGGACGAAACTTATGGGTTCTCTCTCTTTTTATTTATTGGGATGCAATTATACTCCATTGTCTCACACTTTCATTGACTCAGCCAGTGGCTCACGAGGACGGGAGAAAGGGATTCTTTAACATTTATGGGAGGTGGGGCTTGAATCATTCTTTTTCGTTGCGATGCTCATCAATCAAAATTATACTCAATATATTTGTCTCTATTGATTTTTCACCAAAAAAATAAGAAACACAATAAATATAATGTCACCTCATCAAAAATTGATCCAACTTACAAATATTTAAAACCATTGCTTATAAATAGATTTGATTCCATATTTAATAAAGAAGCCATAAAAATTATTTTTCATTAATGTTAAAATTAATAGATTTAAACATACTTCTAAAATATGAGTCCTAGGACACAAATTGAAAGAGAATTCTCTATGTTTCATCTATAGGATTCATTATATATGTGATGTTATGTATGCTGCTATTTATTTTAACCAAAAATAGAGAAAAAAATAAAAAAATATATCAAGCAAGCCTAAAAGGATTGCCCAAGTTTATTGGTGAAAGACCAGAACGCCAAGTGAGAGTTAGTAGACCAAAATGTCCAAATTAGCAACCAAAAATTTTGATTGACAAAGAAGACCATTAGTGAAAATGTCATATTTAGGTGTTTAAGGACTCAATTGAAATTTTGAAAGGTTTAAATAAATTTATTGAGTTCTTAATCGTAAGGAAAATCAACTTTTAGGAGTCAATTTTGATGTTAATTGAAACAAATCAAGTTTGGGGACCGAAATTGGATTTTGAAAAGTTTAATTGGTCAAATCAAGGGCTTAATTGCATCAAATTCAAAGTCTGGTGAGCAATTGGGGACTTAATTGAATAATTCATGAACCAAGGATCAACTTGCAAAAACATTCACAACTTCAGGGACTGAATCAGGTGAAATAAGGGGTCAAATCAACGAAAATTGAAAGTTGTATGGTTATCTAGGGGTCCAATTGAACAAATCAGAGACTAAGAATCAACTTGTAAAAGGCGCTCAAATTTAGGGCTGACAATTGAATCTAGCAATGATGCAATTGCATGAAATTAGGAGTTTAGAAGGAAATTAAAGGTAAAATTAAATGAAATTAAAAGAATAGGGATCAAATTGAAAATTACCAAATCTTAAATAAAGAAAACCTAATCTATAAGGATTAGCCAAAACGGCGCCGTTCAAGATACTATGCATCTTCTTCTTCAACTTTTGGTTGATTAGGTAGGCACTTTCATACGAATGAATGCGACGTTTATGACCACTCTAGAGGCTGCAACCACCACCATTTAACTGAGAACACTCTCTCTACAACCTCATGTCTTTAAAATCAAATGTTTTTGTCCCATATTCTTCATTGATCTCTATAACATCTTATCCCTAATTAATCAGCACCACAGTTTCAGTTATCAAGCTGATTGAGTGAACACTTTTAAACGTTTGAATATGGAGTTATATACCTCCAAATCAAATAAGAAAGGATTCGATCGAAAGGTGTGCACCCCATCTACTAAGTCTAGGTGGTCTCAGGTAATGTTGATGTCGGAGTTGCTCAAAGAAAACCACGAAAGTAATCAACCAATCCAGCCTTGACTTAGACACCCATTTGCAGAAAACCACTTAACTCTTTCATGTTTTCCCTTTTAAAAACCCTGAGGATTCCTATTAAGAGTCTAAAACCTTTTTCCCTAGATCTAAAGACCACAACACCTCACCTTGGTCTCCAAGTTTCTTACAAAACCACCTAAACCCAAAACCATTGGTTTTGTGGAAAAACCAGCTAGATTTTAGTTTGTTAAAACCCTAACAAACCCATCTAGAAGACCTAAATCTGCTTATAAAAGGAGGGGGGCATCCAGAAGCAAACGGAGAAGAAAGCAAATAGGGAAGAGGAGAGCAAAAAAGAAAAGAAGAGAGAAACTTTGGCTAAGGTGCAAGTAATTCAATCCAGAAGGACTTTGAAGCTTCAGCTCTGTCTGGTGAGGTCTGAAGATAAAGAAGAAGGAAGGCAATATTAAAAAAGTTCATTCAGATTTGAAGATTTCTAAGCTAAAAAGGTATACACTTTCAAACCTTGAAAGTGGAGTCCATGAGGCCTGCTAGATTAATCTTTTATGTTCAATGCAAAGTTTTTAATGTTGTAACATGTTAATGATTGCCTTTACACATTATATTATATGTTGTTTTTATTAAATGAATGCCAAAAGTGGCAACAAGATAGGGTTATTTTTTGTTAATGAAAAGATAGTTTTGGGTTCTAAATTGCTGGTTGGGTCCTTAGTAATGACAAAAGTTGGATTTTGAAGCTCATTTTATCCAAGCATGCCTTTTGTTTTTGAGTTGTTAGTTTTTTGGATTGAAAATCAATGCATTTTTTGAGTTTTATTTATGTTTTTTTGTTTCTTTGGTTCCAATTATATTCATCGTTGATAATGTGGTCTGTGGAAATAAGTAAAGCATGCCTTAGAGGCTTAAAATGGTCGTTCTGGACTTGTTTTGTCCTTTTGGACATTCTAGGTTGATTTTTCTAGGTTTCAGAAGTTTCATTTGTTGAATCTTACCTTATGTACGAGTTTTAGAGCTTGTTTGGTTTAAATTCTAGTTCATACAAGTTCGTCTATCATTGTTGATAAGTAATCTAAGAGTTTCATACATCAATAACCAGTTATAAAAGGTTTTAATCCTTAGGTTTTGGTTTTGAATCGAAACCTATTTTTGCAAAATCGTGTTAATTTGTTGACCACTGAAGCAAACAAACACTTGATTCTTGTTCCATGCATGATTTCGAACAAAACCATACCCCTCTTTGTTTGAGAGCTGGTCTAGATTGAGGTTTACGTTTACGAAATGACAATGGATGTTCTTCATTTTTGTTTGTCTTTTATGCGTTTGATATGTTTTGTCTAAAGATTTTTAAGTTTTTTATATTTTTGTGAAGTTTGATTTGTTTTAGTTTTCGTTTTTCTTTTTGGTTCTGAGTCAACCCAATCGAGTCAGCCTAGTCGGGTCCACCCGACCAGGTAAAAAAATTTTCAAATTTGTCTTTAGGCTTTGTTTGGATTTTTTTTTATTGAATTTTTTGTTTAAGGATGTGTTTGGCAAGACCTATTTAATTTTTGGGTAGTTTTTATTCCACGAAGTCTATATATATAAAGTGTTTTTGTGTGTTGCATACAACCAAGTCTCTCAAAAATAAAATAACAAATAATATCTTCTTAAAAAAAAATACATGGTATCTTTTATTTTTTTATCATGCATCTTAGATTTAATAATCAATTTATTAAATCCATTAGAATTTGACTAATATTCCAATAATCACCAAATTCTTAATTTATGAGGATTAATGGTTAAATATTTTGGTATAAATGTTGGACCTCCAAGCGAAGCTGATATTTAAATATTAGGAGTTTACCAGAAAATTCTTAGAGTTATTCTAAATATTCATCAATTTTAATTGGGAGTATTTTTCACCATAATATACAAATTATTGAAAACCTTTTTCATAAGAATTTATTTGGGTATACGAGCCCATAATAAATTCTTAACACCAGATTTATTCACATGAATAAATCTCAATCTTAAGCCACAAATAGACCATCAATCAGAAAATCATCAAAACATCTAAACCACATTAAACAACACATAGCAGCTTACATCAAGTAGGGTGCGCTAGGAGTACTAGTACTTTCTCTAGCTACAATCAGTCTCTTACCCTTTGAATCTCCAATAAAACTAGTATACATAGGTTTCCTAGCGACCCTAAACCGAACAACTAGGTGGCGACTCCTTTAAACCCCCCTAACGCCTCTCGCCCACGTGCGATAATGTACAAGATCAAATGTATCTTATGCTTTAAGGATAATGAGTAAATACCAATCTAATCCAAGTAAAAGTCATTAGAAGATAGTTAAAAGTATTTTTAAGTACTTTAAAAGAACTAAGAATGTTTTTCTTATCTATTGGGGACATGAACTGGAAGTTCATGGTTATTCATATACTAGTATTCAATCAGATGTTGATGATAGAAAATCTCAGTCAGAATATGTTCTTACTCTAAATGGTTTCAAATTGACTTTTTTAATATTTGAAGAATCATAACAGGTTGCTACATATTGTACTTGATCTTTAAATATAAATCAATCAATTGTTTAATTGATAATAAATTAAATTGTTTAATTTATTTAATCTTATTTTATTTAGAATTATGCTTTATATTTGGGTCACCTTATTAAGAAACTTAATAGGTTACACAAGTATTGGTCACAAATTAAAATAGGATGATTAATCAAGTATGACTTAATTGTAAATAAATTTTAGAAATTGAAGACTAGAATGTAATTAATACATGAGATTACAATTCTAGACCTATAAAAAATTAAGTAGAGATTTGATTGAATAAATTTCTAAAATTATCTTAAAATAATATATGTGATATTATTTAAGGAGTAAATTGATATTTTACTATTTATAAGGTTTTTAGGTTTTTCTATAAATAGAATGTTATATCTTTTTTTTATACATTAGATGATAGTACAACGGTACAGAAACATCTAAACACAAATAAAAAGGTCTAGCACTAAAAGGTATGCTATCTTTCTTTCCTAAAAAGATATAACAGACTTTTCACTGGTGATTCGTATGGATTATTGTTAAAGACTGAATATTTAGACGACTTATAATTTGTAACAACGTAGCCTTAAAATAATTATTCAAAATCTAAAATACATATAATATTTAAGTAATTTTTATATAATCCTTAAACAACTTTAAAAAATTTTAAATTTATCATTTATACTCCGTGCATATGTTTTAGAAAACCAAACAAGGAAAACTCATGGGAAATTATAATTGTTGGCACTGAAACATCGCAAACAAACATCAATGGTAACCCGGGAAAAAGCAAATTGTCGTTGTAAGCTTTACAACATTGGAAAACGAAGATAAACTATTATCCCATAAAATATGAAACTGAACTAAAATTGAGAACTCATTCCATTTAAACAATACAGGTCCGATACATATGGTTTCATGGAAAAGCAATTTAAAAGACAACTCCAGAAATCCTGATGGAATCTGCTCTACAAAGCATGCCACGAAACAGGTGTTGTTGCCAATATGCTGATAGTCCTTTTCTCAACACCATCACTGGTATCATCTTCATCCAAGCAAGTTGTGTTACTGAGTTTTCTGTAACATGGAACTACATTCTGCCATGTGTACATGCAACGATTCTGTGAACCTCTTAAACTTTGATGCACACTACAAGGAAAAGGCACGTTTATTCAATGAAAACCAACTAAATAAAGTTCAAAGCACTATCTTATTTTACTAGCATCATCAGAATTGTGGTAACATAAACGCAGAAGATCAGCCATCAGAGCTCCTCGTCCTGGACCCAGCTCAACTAGGTTAACTTTTTATGGTTGTCCCATTTGCTACCAAAGGCACATTGCCCACACACCAACCATCTGGCATTACATTGAAACGGTCAAAGTGAAATTATTTTGTCAGGCAGCAATCCACCAAAAAATGACAATTGAGGTGACCAGAATCCAATATCTAACAAGTACAAATGTTGTTCCAATGCAATAGCTCTCCCTTGCCGCCTTGATGACCTTAAAAATGAGACAAGGTTTCCAAGTTCCATGTAACACAATCAGACAAGTATTCAAAAGTTTAACGATAACTCATTTACCTCACCAAACATCTGGCCTACTTCAGGAGATGTAATGAAATCTCTTTCTACTCCAAACGCATCTCGATTAATATAGAACCCAAATTTAGGATTCATCAAAACTTCTTCCGTATACTCTGCCACTGAGATTGGGCCACCTGAAAAACCATCCATAACTTACAATCAGGGTTTTTTCAAGCACATCAGCACAAAAACATAGTTTCATTGACAACATTATGAAATTTAGCATCCGTTTCTGCCATGAGTTTCAAAACCACATGTATCTAAGTTCCAACTACAGCATTTCCTGATGTTGTTAGATCTTGAAACTGGACGTCTTTAATAAGAGAGCGTTTGTTTGTTTACGTGGTAGCTGTCATGTTCAGATTGAACCATAAATTTATATGTATGGTTACCTACAAACCACACTAATTAATTACTAGGACCCAAAATAACCCGCGTTCAAATCACAGTCTAGGCAAAAGCAACTTTGACTTGCTTTTATGAATTGTTAGCTTAACACAAAACGTGGCAAAACACTTACACAATTATTTTAATTTTATCTTGTCGAAAATAACCATATGTTCTTATCCTCTCATTGTTCTTTCCTTGCTCTCTCCATTGTTCTTCCCTCTCATTCCAACAGACCTCACACACTGTTGTTTGTAGCTGATTGGGGAATAATTTCAACAGATCATTCAAATTGGGAAAAAACTATCCATTTCCAACTCAAATCCACGTCCTAAACTCAAACCATACACCTAGATTTGTTGCCTTCTACAAGTCTGTTTGCAATGATGATGGTTCTTGAAAACCCATAAATGGTTGAAGACACACAGAAATGGGGTTTATGATTTTCAAGGTAATTTTCTTGGAAATTAATTTAAAAAACTTCATGTAACTCAAATTCTCAATATTTGCAATAATCATACCCTTCTTCTTCTTTTTTTCTAATTTCTTTTGTTCTGTTTTGATTCAAGAACCAAAGATCTAACATCTGTCTCTTGGAAAGAACAACAAACTTTCGATCTGTGTAGAGGCACATCCAACACTCTAACACAAGCTCAAATTGATGATGATGTTCAAGGTAATGTTCTTGATAATATATTTCATCTTCATGTAACTGAAATGTTCAATATCTGCAATTATCATTCCCATCTTTTTCCGATTATAATTTTTTGGTGTTCTGTTTTCTGTCAAGAACCTAAAAGGCCTTGATAATCTGTCTCCTGGAAAGCACAACAAACATTCGATCTCTGTTTCGATACATCCTACACTACAGGAGTTAGTTTTTTTTTTTTTCTTCAGGTTACATGTTTTCATGTTTAGATCTAACTGGGGGAAAAATTAAGCCATCTCCATATATATTTCTAATGCACTGCCACTATAATGTCAATATTTGCATTTTCTAAGTTGAAATTGTTTAAAGGTTTAGATTTTTTTTTCTAATAATATGAATTCTGTGTTGCTTTTATTTGGGATCAATCAACATCTTTTGAATAAATAAAATTGATTGTATTCTTAATGATTTGATTTCCTTATTCTATAAATGTTTTTTCTAACTTTGAATGGGTTTCTTTTAATTGTTGTTCTTGTAAACTTTGTTTAGTGCCTCTAGGAAATTAACCTATTCATTGTATGTTAGAAAAAAGATTTTAACCGAGAACATGGAAGATTCTTAATCACAAGATAAGGCTTATTGGACTAAAAAGATGTTGAACACAACATTTGTATCAAATCAATTGAGAATAGTATGCGACCGAACACACATTTCAACAAAGTTGGTTGGAAATATGTTATGAATTGCTTTAAGGAGAAGACTGGTCATGCATTAACGAAAGCATAATTAAAGAATAAGTGGGACGGAATAAAAAAGGATTGGAAAATATAGAAAAAGTTGATTTCCAAAACCAAAGTAGGCTGGCGTAATGAACTTGGAACAATTTCGGCAATTGACGAGTGGTAAAAATCTAAAATCAAGGTCTGTTTTTGAGTTACTATGTGTACAATTACTATTAACTGTTTTATTGTTTGTTCTTACAATCATTACAATTCATTTACAACTTTATTTTCCCATGTTATAGGAGATACGAAGAGCTAAAAAGTTTAGGCATTCTGGTATCGATCTCGCATTGTGTTGTAAATATGATATCATGTTTACAAACATCATGGCTACAGGGTCAGTATGCTTCGGCTCCATCACAGGCTTTCAATTCTGATGATGATGGTGTACGTGAAAGGATAAAGAATGCATCTAATGAGGATACACATCTAGAGAAAGGTAGTGGTGATTCGGAGGAGGATACTTTATCAAATTTTGTAAAGGATGTCAATAATATGGTTGCTGGTGTAAATTTTGCCAATAGTGGTAGCAATCCTAGTAGTAGTAGTAGTGGGAAGAGATACGATGTTCAACAATGTACACAAAAGAGTGGGAAAAAAAGGGTTCGAGAATGGGAGCACCACTGTTTTCGCGTTTAGATTGATTAATTGATAGTGTATCTACTAAGAGTGAATGCACATCAACTGGTTGGGATAAAAAAAAAAGGATGTAGCATAAAAAAGATCATGAAGGAGTTTCACTCCATTGAGGAAGTAGTTTTCAATAGTGAGCTTTATTGTTTTGCAACTGAGTTTTTCATGGTTAGAAGCAGGAGGGAAGTGTGGGCAACAATTGGAGATAAGGAAAGAAAATTTCAATGGCTGAAATTAATGTTCGAGAGGAGATCAAACGTAAAACCTTGATGTAAGTGTAATCCGCATTTATGTATTGTCATTGTATGTTAATGATCCATAAACATAATTTTTCTCTTGATCTGTCATGAACATATTTTGGTGTTGTGTTTTTTAACAGTTACAACAGCAAAACTTCGCTTCGATATGTTGATTTGCACGTCAATGTTGTTGTTGTGTTGTTATAATATGATTACTTTTTAAATGTAATGTTTGCTGATGAGTATGACTTTCAATGTACGGGATTAGTCATTGTTGTTTTTTTCAAATAATGTTCTATAACGTATACTATCTTGATGTATTGAATTTCTGTTGTATCTATTGGATAATGGTTCCTGTTGAAGGCTGGAAAATTTGTTGGGAATGCTTCCTGTTAGAAGCTGAAATTGTAGGTGTTGAATGTGGTTTGAATGCTTGTTGACATTTGTTCTCTTTTTTGTTGCAATCTGGAATTGGATGTTGGGAATTCAGTTTGAATGGTTGTTAATTAGTCATTGCTATTGTTTTCAAATAATGTTCTGTAACGTATACTATCTTGGTGTATTGAATTTCTGTTTTATCTGTTAGAAAATGGTCATGTTGGAAGCTGGAAAATCTGTTGAGAATGCTTCCTGTTGGAAGTTGTAATTGTAGGTGTTGAATGTGGTTTGAATGGTTGTTGACATTTGTTCACTTTCTTGTTGCAATCTGGAATTGGATGTTAGGAATTCAGTTTGAATGGCTGTTAATTAGTCATTGTTGTTTGATGTTGGAGTTTGGAATTGTATGTGTAAAGTTGGATTGAATTGTTGTTGAAGGTTTGCATGTTTACGTTGATTTCCATGTCTTTCGTAGCTTATTTAAAGCACAATAGCAATTGCTGACAATGGTTTTTAAATGCCAACATATATATTACTCTACACTTGAATTGCATGTTGTTGAGAAGGTAAGTTGTCGGTTTTGAAGTTAAATAATTTTTCTCATTTTATGTACAATTATTTTTCCCATCTTCACTTTCATTTTTATATCCTCATTCCATCTCAATTAACTGAATTCAAAATTAATCTTAGATACCATAAGATATGTTCAATTAAAACCATTTATGTAATTAAAATATTATATTTAAATATGCTTGTGTTGCACACAATATTATATTCATTAATTACTAAAAGATGTACGATAAGTTGGAAATGCTTTATAATTTTTCTTTAGGTTTAAGTTGATGTCACATGAAAATTTAATATTCAAAACAGATTCCCCCGTCTAAATGTATTTATAGCAATTTCATGTATATGTAAATTTGTTGTTTTGTATATATGGATGCGAATTGGTTTAATGATCTATTTGATGACGAGTATGACAATGTTATGAGTAATGTTGTTCATTATGTTTCAAATGGTTTTGGTGGTACAAGTACTGATGGTGGTTTTGGATGCAATAGCGGTGTTGGTAATGGGAACAATATAGATGATGATGATGACGACGACGACGACGATGATAATAAAAATAAACACGATGATGATAAGGAAGGTGATTTGTTTTGGCTTAGAGAGTGTGATCGCAATAAACTATTGTTATGCACGACTGGAGCACTTGCTTTATATTATAATAATTATATTTATAAGGAACATGTATGGTTTTATACAACACAAGAATGAGATGGTTGAATGAAATTTTAAATGGGCATTAAGTACATTGTGTTAACATGTTTTGCATGGATGTAGACACATTGTAGAGTTTGTGTGTTGATTCGGAAACACTTTACGAGCTAAAGTAGTCTAGGAGGATGAGTGTAATTGAGAAAGTAGGCATGTTTCTCTATACTTTAGCTCTAGGAGCTTCAAACAGGGAAGTTCAGGAGAGATTTTAACATTCAGGTAAAACCGTAAGCAGATATTTCAATGAAATTCTCAGGTCGGTGTGCTTGCTAGTTGTTGAATTAATCAAACCGGTAGATCCAGAATTTTCCACAACACCAATGGAAATCGCAATGAATCCAAGATATATGTCACATTTCAAGGTGAAAAATAATTTTTCTAAGTTATTAAATAACTGAACAATAAGTTTTCTAGGTTATTAAATAACGAAAAAGGTTACGAAGAAATTTTTTACTACATTTCAACTGAATGGCAAACTTTTTTTTTTTTGTAGAATTATATTGGAGCGATTGATGGAACACGTGTATATGCTTGTGTATCACAGAAAAATCAAATATCATTTATTGGTAGAAAAGGTGTACCCACTCAAAATATAATGGCGGCATGTAGTTTTGACATACAATTTACATTTGTTTGGGTTAGTTGGGAAGGTAGTGTACACGATACAAGAATATTTCTTGAGGAGATTGACAATTCAAATATAAGATTTTTGAAGCCACCAGAAGGTATTGAGAAATTAAAATATTATCTCGTTGATTTGGGATATCCAAATGAGTATGGTTACTTGGGGGCATATAGAGGTGAGAGATATCATCTTCCAGAATTTCATCGACGAGGACAACTATAAAGTCGAGAAGAAATATTCAACCGTGTTCATTCATCGTTACGGTGTGTAATACAACATACTTTTGGAGTTTGAAAGAAAATGTGGAGAATCTTGCAAAACATGCATGTGTTTCCTTACAAAACACAAGTTTAAATTGTTGTCGCCTCAATGACACTACATAACTAGATTCGAAGGAAGTGGATCCAAGATGTTGCATTGAACGAGTTTGATCGTCATCCTGATTTTGTTCCTGATGATTTTTTAACCGATATGGTTCCACAATCACAAACACATGGGCACCAGAGGGCTTCGCATATGGATTATGTTCGTGATGGCATTACAACAAGTTTGATGGGGCAATAATGTTTATTTTTTAATTAAAATGAACAATTTTCTTTTTATGTCAATTATTGTTTGTACTAAATGTTATTTTTTCTATTTAAAAACATAATAAATTAATTTATATCATTTTTAGTCATTTTATATACAATATCAATCTCAACCATAATTTTGACCAAACATATCATGCCATGAGTTTTAGCAAAAAAAAAACATCAAACCACAAATTTAATCAAACACATATTTTGTATGAACTAACTGCAGTAAAAATAATTTTTTCAAAATAATTTTTTTAAAATTATAATTATAATAATTACCACAAAAAGGTGGGAGGTATGGTAGTTTTTTTTTTCAATGAAAAGCATAAAAGATGTGACGTGTGCTTTAAAAATATTATACATTTAAAAAAAAATCAACACCTCCCATCAAAACACACCTTCCTTTAAACGTAACTCTATTTAATTGTAAAATCTGAATCAAACAGAGTAAGATATTTCAAAAGCAATAAAAATAAATTAGTGGGTCACCTTGATAATGCCGTTAAGGTGCTTGACAAGCTCAGACTCCGATGTGGGTCCATGAGAATGCTCTACGAAACAACAATAACCAATGAGTAAAAAAGAAAACTAATTCAAAAACACCGCAAAATTTTAATTTGAAAAAAGAAAGGAAACAAAAAAAGAGAAGAGAAGAGAAATGGGACCAGGTGGATTATAGAGGGCGGAACGGTCACTGGAGATTGAGGTGCAAGTAGGTGTTCGGTCGGTATTCTTGCCCTTCAAGTGTTCGATGAAAGTACTCCTTCTGTGATTCTGGAGAAGAAGAAGAGAAAAGAAGACATTTGGCTAAGAAAAGAGTTGAACTTGTTAATGTTGTTCTTGTTTTATCGGTATAAAAAAGGAAATTACGGCAGGTTCAAGCTTGCTTTGGTAACTGTCATGCAAGCATTTTCTGTTGAGCTTTCTTTCTTTGATTTTTTTTTTTTTTTATCGCAGGATTTTGGGTTCTGTTTAATTGATGGACAAAAATAACTATAGAGCAGTCATCTGCGCTAATAATATATATTGATACGTATATATGGAAACTGAAGTATGTTGTGGGGATGTAGCTCAGATGGTAGAGCGCTCGCTTAGCATGCGAGAGGTACGGGGATCGATACCCCGCATCTCCATTTTTGTTTGTTAAATATTTGAAAGAGGATCCGTCAGCCAACTAAATAGTATATCAATAGCCTGTTGGCACGTGCTCAGGTCGGGTAAAAATTAAACACAAAAAATGAATCTGCATTTATTGTTAAAGCATTTTCTAGTATAATACAATTCTATTTAACAAAATAGATCCATGTTATACATTAATAAATGTTAAAAATAAGTTTTAGATGCTAGATGCTAATTAAAATATTTAATATTGTATATCGGGGAGGTTTTTAATTTTTTAGTTATTTTTTTATTTATTTATATGGAAATAATTATATATATATATATATATATAAAGAGTAATAGTTTAAATTTTATTAAAAAAATAATTTTCTAGTATAATTCCTTATTGTCTCTAAGAAAAAAAAAATCTATGTCATTAATTTAGTAATAAAAAAACACATCAAAAACAAATTTGGACAATTTAAAATAAGAATAAAAAAATATTTTTCTAATCAAAACCTATTTATCATATTTACACGCTATACTTTTTTTGCATTTTTTTTTACTAGAATGTTTCTTGGACAATATCTTCTCATAATCATTAAAATAAATTGATTACAAATATAATATTCTGAATTTTGTCGTGAATATATAAAAAACATAAGTATAGTAAACCACTCGCGCATTGTTGTCAAGGACTATTTGGAAGTATTATTAACCTAAGTCCAACTCCTTGATTGACTTGAGTTTTAAATTAAACCATGTGAAAGTTGATTCGATCGAATTAGCAATCTCAAATACTACGTAGTCAACCCAGTCAAAACTTTGTAAACTTTGTTTGACTTTCAAAAAAAAATTCAAGACAAAATCATTTTATTTTTTTAAAAAAAACATGTATTAAGACAATGACGTTTTGGATTAACCTAGGTCTTCAAAGTCGCCATCATTTTGATTTTTAAAAAAATATCGAGACAACAATATTTTGGATCGATCTGGGTTAGCCAGAGTTAACCCACCAAATTAGCAATCCAGGTCATGGAATAGTTGAGTTTAATAAGTTTTTTTAAAAACTTATTTTTTATTTAATTATATGATAATAACAAAAGGAATGTGAAGGAAAGCCAAGGAAAGCCACCAAACTAAATTTAAAAATAATAATCATAAAGGGTTATACTAAAATAGTGTTTGCTAATATTATAAAAAAGAATGTTATAAACTTATTTGAAACTAAAATAAAAATTAAATGGTATTAAATAAAATAACATTCTAAATATATTTTAATAAGTTTTCATTAAAATCGATAGAAAACATATTAAAATATAAAGGCTAAAACGGGGCTAGCAATTAGGCTTGGATGGCCTACGCACTTGGACCATTAAACAAAGGCTAAGCGCATGGGCTGTAAGATCAGGTCTGCACATTTGTCCCTCCTATTTTATTTTTCTTAAAATAAGAGTACGACGTGTTATTCACGTATTTTAAAAAAAAAACAAAACAAACAAAACAAACGATGTGTGGTTTATAGTGGTATACAACACGTAGTCTATAGTGGTCGATGACATGTTTATCAACTAGTTGCATTTTGGCCACCTTAGGTGGCTAAAATGTAGCTAAAAATCGGGTAGTAACTCCTTGGACTCAAAAAACTTGTTTCAACCTTTTTTGACCTAAAAATCTCGAGAAACTCCTACAAACCTTGATAAACTCATATCTATTCTCAAAACAACTTTTAATCAATTTAAAAACCAAACATTTACCCCAATTCAAAAAACAATCTTAAGCCCTAATATACTTTTTCTTACAAGATGATCAGTAAGACACACCATAATAGAGCTTCTCTTTTCAAATAGAACCCATTAATACTAAAAAAGGTTTTTTCATTGTTGGAATATGAACAACCGACCACTTTCTCTCTTCTTCTTTTTTTTCAACGAATTTATCTCTCTTTTTTCAAGCTTGGGGATGAAAATGTGAAAAAATTAAATTTTGAACCAAATTATAAAAGCCTCAACAAACAGGGATCAAATATAAAACAAAAAACTTTGGGGACTAAATTTTTATAAAAAAAAATATGACTCATGAATAGTTAAAAAATGTTGCATATTTTTTTCACATTCAAATTTAGTCCTTGAAGTTTAAATTTATTTTAAGCAATAAAATTGAATTTTATCTTGCCAAATCAAGCATAAACTTAATGCTTAAAAGTTTTTTTTGACATTACGAGAATCAGGTTAAAAGCATGCATGGAAAATTAGCATGTTCATACTATACAGAAATAACAAGGCCTTCACATTAACAAATGGTGGTAAAACATCTTCTTCTTTTTTATTTCCACCAACAATTCTTGATAATGGATCACAAGTACCAAAAAAAATAGAAAGGACTTCTTTGTTGTAGAGTTGAAAGGGATGTTGCACCGTCACTACTGTCAAATAAAGAATTGTATGATGTGATGTCGTAGTACGATGACATTATGTTTGATTTTCAATCCGGTAAGCGGAAGTTTCCTGGTTTTGGTGTGACTCACAATTAGGTAAAGTAAAGTATTTTCTCGAAGCTTTTTTATTGGAAGATCAATCTTCTCTGCCATAACCTTGATTTCATACACAGTGAAAAGAGCATGTTTGAAAATATTTTTAACACGATTATGGACTTGAAAGGGAAGACAAAGGACAACATGAAAACCATAATGGATATACCTTTTTTTGTCACCATAAAAATATAGAATTGGTATATGATGTGTCACGGGTCGTAAAGCCCAAAGTTAGCTTCGCCTTAGACAAGAATACACAATTATTTGTCTACCAATGGCTTAAGAGTTTTTGTTTTCATGATGGAAAGGCTTCGAACATATCTGGATTGGTGAATTTGAATGATTGCATATTGTATGCAATGAAGAGTCATGATTACCACATGTTTATGCAAACATTCGTTCCACTAACTTACCATACATTTATCGTTTGATGTAAAAGTTGAAGGCCCAGTCCAGTATGAATAAATGTATCCATTCAAGAGGTTATGAATTATATATGCATTGTAATTAAATTTATATTATCTTTTTTTTTAATTTAAAACATTCATTTAATTTCATGAATGTACTTGTTCAACCTTAAGAGAAAAGTAAAAAACAAAGTGCATGTTGAGATTTTGATATGCGAGGCTTATATTGTTAAAGCGATTTCAACATTTATCTTATACTATTTTGAGCCTCACTTAAGAATAAGAATTAACTACGTTCCAAAGCATGAAGATGGTGGGGACGTGCCTTTAAGTGAGAACTTGTCAATATTCTCTTATCCTGAACGACTTGTACAAAAAAATATTGTAAGAGGAAGATACTTGATAAAAATTAAATTCAGACATGCATATAATTATATATTATTTAATTGCGATGAATTAAGACCTTTTATTCAATAAGTATAACAATTTACATGTAGTTACTTTTGAAAAATCTAACTCTTATACTATAATAAACAAAAAAATTTAATTATTCCTCGTAGGCAACATCGTTAATTTTTACTATTTCAAAACTCACAGCTCACTGAATCTTAAATTTTTCGATTACAAGATGAATCATTTTCCATGTGGTTTAGAACACATATAAAAATTATTTAATCATTCTTATCTCTAGGAATATTAATTTCATTACATATTTCTTGTTAACTATTAATGGTTGTAATTTATGTATCAGGTTTATTAATTGGAGGGAATGCTAGTGTTACTTTGAATTTACCATGTCTACGTCCTGAAAGAAAGGTGAAGTGGTATAATGAGTAGTTCATTAATGGACATGTTTTTCATACTAAAGAGTATGGTTAAGGTAAAAAGACATATAATAATGAAGTTTGTGTTAAGATACCGATTTTTAAATATGTTTTAAATATAACATGGAAAAGTACCATCACTCATACAAAGTATATGTCTTAAATATTTATAATGTTGTTAAATCAATTCCTTAGGATTTTCTTTAAGTCTAAAAATTGAAATCTAACTAACTAACTAGCTAGCTATATATATATATATATATATATATATATATATATATATATATATATATATATATATCAAATTATTGAGTTTTAAGCACCATTATTAAACCCGAGACCGGCCCGACAGATAGCTAGACTAGTTCGGGTTTGTTAAAAGACTGGATGGTTCAACAACTCGGTCGACCCGGCAGGTCGACCCATGACCCGAGCGAACCTGGACGAGACTCGGTGTTTTTTTTTAAATGTGGTTTTTCTCCTATACCCCTCTTTTTTTATATTTTTTAGTTGATTATTAACACTTTTTAAAATTCACTATATAAATATTAGAAAAATATTTTATATTTTCAATGTAAGATTTGAAACCCTTTAGTATATATACTCTATTTTTCCAAGAAAAAAGTTATTTTTTCAATGTGGGATTTGAAATCCTTTCGTATATATATTCTATGTTCACAAGAGAAAAGTTATGTTTTTTCAATGTGAGATTTAAAACTCTTTAGTATATATACTCTATATTTCCAAGAAAAATGTTATTTTTTCAATGTGGGATTTGAAGCCCTTTCGTATATATATTCTATGTTCATAAGAAAAAAAGTTATGTTTTTTTAATATGGAATAAAAAACTTTTAGTTTAAATACTTCAACTTAAAAGGATAATATAATATCTTTTTAATGTGAGATTTAAAACCCTTTAATAGATATACTCAATGTTCCCAAGAAGAAAGTTATTTTTCAATGTGGTATTTGAAGCTCTTTCGTATATATATTCTATGTTCACAAGAAAAAAGTTATGTTTTTTCAATATAGGATTTGAAACCCTTTAGTATATATATTTTATGTTCCCAAGAAAAAAATTATTTTTTTAATGTGGGATTTGAAGCCTTTTCATATATATAATCCATGTTCACAAGAAAAAAGTTTTGTTTTTTCAATGTAGGATAAAAAACTTTAGTTTAAATACTTCAACTTAAAAGGATAATATAATATCTTTTCAATGTGGGATTTAAAGCTTTTTAATATATATACTATATGTTCACAAGAAAAAAGTTATGTTTTTTCAATGCGGGATAAAAAACTTTTTTGGTTTAAATACTTCAACTTAAAAAGATAACATAATATCTTTTCAATGTGAGATAAAAAAACTTTTTAAAATATTCTTTTAAACTTTATTATTTACAACATGTATAGCCTATATTCACATGAATTTTTTCTTAATTTTTTCATATGAAATATTATAACTTTAAATATTTTCTTAAAATTTTTCCAAGTTGACCCATGAAATCTGGGACCCGACCCCTTGGCCAGGTCAACCCCCGGGCTGGGTTTGATAACTGTGGTTCTAAGTCAAAAGACATATAGATTACCTTTCTTTTTTATATATTCCAATTTCTTCTTTTAAAAATAACTCTAACCTTCTAAAAACTTGAATATGATAATATATTTCCTCTTGTTTCAAAAAATTACACTATACATGGGTCGATACAAAAATTTAATTTTGATTAAAATATAAAAACACCCTTATAAATAATATAACCTAAAATCTATTCTCTCTCTAGGTCTATTGAACAAAGCAAATAATACATCAAAGTTTCTTTCCCCAACTACAATTTCTTTCCAAAAACAACTTTTTCAAAAACAATTATTATAGTCTAGAACCAATACCACCACCAAGTATTGAAAGTGATCTTGCACCGCCGCTACCGTTAGGTAAAGAATTGTATGATGAAATCAATTATACAAACAATTATAATGTAATAGTTTTATTTTGATTTTAATTTCTTGAACTAACAGTGATGATATTTTTAGGTTTACTCTATCTTGAATTAAGTTTTAAGAGTTGAGATGCGGAAACAAAGAACTCTAAACTTTTTTTTTAAGAAATAATATGCCAATATCCTAGAAAATAATGCATTTGTTATAGCTACTATTCAAACATGGCAACTCCTTCCTGAGATCTTGACAAAATAACTTGTAAATTTGAGGAACTCAATGAACACCCTTCTAAAAGCCAAAAAATCAGCATAAAGAAATGAATGTTACTTTTTTGGAATGTGATCCAAGACTATGTCCAATGATGTTGAATTTTCCTATTAACCAAATAACAAAAATCCATCGTGCTTATCTTAAAGTTGGTCCATTCCAACCTATCCTTTCATAGTATCCTTTTTCAAAATATGAGAATCATCTTCGTTGATTTCAAGTTTCTTGGTTTAAAACATATCTAAGTTGGCTAAAGTACTCAAATATAGTGAATGCTATATTTTGTCTACCTTACTATTATTTTGGAAAGTCAACAAGAAGGTTAGGATCAAATGCTTTTGTATCCATGGTTAAGGAGAAGATGGTGTAAGCAATATATGGGGTGAGTGGAATGGACTCCAAGCTTTGTTTCATAAAGATTGTCATTTTGCTTATTATGTACATTGCCTAGCTCATAGGTTATAATTAGCTCTTATTATTGCATCTAGAGAATGACGAGTTACAACTTGCTCAAGCAATTAAAACCAAAGAATAAGAATGGTCAAGATGAAATAAAGACAGGAAAATAAGTAAACAATACCAATACCTTACAACAACCTGGTGATATTCGATGAGGTTCTCATTTTCAATCAATTTATAACTTGTTAAGGATGTTTAGTGCAACTTATAAATTTATTAATATTGTCCTTTAAAATGGAGCAAATTATTCTCAAAGAGAAGATGTGAAAACAGCTTATTTGGCATTAACATATTTTGAATAAAACATATTGCATATGATGAAACAAATTATAGAAATTACTGATGTTTTATACCGAGCTTTGCAGCAACAAGATCAAGATTTTGTCAATGTCATAAGTTTAGTTTCAACTATGAAGTCATTGATTCAAGAGTTATGGGATGATGGATAAGAACCTTTACTTCAAATGTTAAAGTATTTCGTGCATAAAATGATATTGATATTCCTGATTTGAAAGCACAATATACAAGAGCTCGTGGCCAGTCTTATTATCAAACTGAAGTTCTCACAACTTTAAAACATCATTTCAAAGTTCATATATTTATAGTTGCTATTAATTTTTAATTATAAGAGTTAAATAATAGATTTTGTTATCAAATAGTTGAGCTTTTTATTTTAAGTTTGACATTATGTCTTTAAAATTCTTATAGCTCATTCAATGTTAATGATGCATGCAATTTGGATGTAAAATTTTATCCCAAAGATTTTAGTGAGCAAAAGAAACTTTATCCCTAAGTTTAAAAAATTGACTACTGAGTTGTATAGAGTAATGACAACTTCTAGAAGATGAAAAAAATACTATCATTAATTTGACTAATCCTAACTCTTCATGTATTTATGAAAACTACAAAACAAGTTTTTTTTACAATGAAATTGATGAAAACAAGGCCATGTAGCAAAATAAATAATGGTTTTCTTGCCGACATTTTAGTTATCTATGTAGAAAAAGAGATTATTATAAACTTCACAAAATATATGATTATAGATGAGTTTCACTCCAAAAAAAATCGTCGAAGATGATTTAATTTAAAGTTTTTTTATCCATTTTTTTATGTCTGTATTAAATATTTTTAACTTTTGGTATTTATTACAATGTAATAAAATATTATATATGAAAATTAAGAATTTGTTTTATTATAATTATTTAACTTATTAAAATAAAATTTGATTTTGTTTTTTTACTTATATATATATAGTTTTTCTAGATCCATCCCAGCCAACCATCGAAAAAAAAGAGGAGGCGACGACAGAGAAACGCCACCAATTCACAGCTGCAGGTAGCAGGAAACCGTGGGCCTTAACCCTGATTCATCTAATTTCCTAGCTGTGTTGCATGGCTGGATGCCGAGTTAGCTGTTAATTTGGAAACTTCTGGGAACCCCACATGAATGCTTTAGGTGGGACCGCCTGTGCACATGCACATGTCCCCTAATCTTTGCGGTGTAGACTTTAGAACGCTTTTCTTGCATCTTTTCTTTGCGGTGCTACTCTTCTTTCTGATCTGGCCACATGGTGGTTGTTGATTTGTGGAATTCAAGGGTTCAAGAAAATTTATTCATTTTCTGATTTTTTTAAATTTGAATTTTGAAATTAATATTTAGATTAATTTATTCTTCTTAATTCATCAGATCAATATTAAATAAAATTAAAGACCCTTGTCCTATGCCTTGTTTTTGTTGCGGCAAAAGAACAACCAGGCATCTTTCACCGACATTTTTATAAACAAAGCCGTTTTATTTTTTTATTTTTATTTTTTAAATCAATAGATATTTTGGAGGAAAGAAAAGAGAGAGAGTGCGCAAAGCATGCCAAAACTCCGAGGCCAAAACTTGTCCTATTCCATTCCATTGGTAAGGACTTATTCAACTATTCTTTCCAAACAACTTTATTATTTCCTTTAAATCCCATGATATCTCTAGCAATTTAAGAATAAAATTGAATAAAACAAATAATTAATTTTTTTTATAAAACAAAAAATAATTATTTCAAAAGGTCTATAAAATCTTTTTATAACAATAAAATATTGTATTATGTTTATGAGATAAATTAAAATTATGTATTTATTTATTTTTTAAAATAAATAAAACTTATTTTACAACACTTAGCTTATAAAATAAATAATTTAATTATTTTTTTTATCCATGACTTATGAAGTCATGAATAAAATAATTATTTTATTCTTAAAACAAATAAAATATACCAATAAAGATAATGAATATCTCGTACCATGGGTTATGCACTCAATTAACTAAGATAAAATTAACTCGTGTTAATTTTTAAAACTCGTAATTATAATCATGAGACAAGGTCTGACCACATAGAAGGCAAAACCAATAATAATGAAGTAAAATTATCAATAAAAAAATATTTAGAGATGAAACTAAAAATATTAATTTTTTTAAAAAAAAAGATATGTAAAAAAAACCAAGTCAACCTGAGTTGAGATAATTTAAATACCAATTCAAAACAAAATTAAATATTGAAGAATAAAATTAAAAATAAATAAATTTTATAAAAAGACCTAAAAAAATCAAAGTCAATATGGGTTAACCTTCAAAACATATGATTCTTGGCACTAACTCCATAGAAGGAGAAAAAACAACAAAGAAAAAGTCTCAACAAAAAAGATGTCAATGGATTAAATTGGAAGAAATACAATAAAAATACATTCAATACAAAACAAACAACAATAAAAACAATATAGACCAGATTTAATATAAAAATAAATTTAAAACAAATGCTTAGGGATGAATTTAAAAAATAGTAAAAGGGAAATGAAATATCAAAGTAATAAGGACCAAACTTGACATAAAAAATGAAGAAAACAATTAATCAAATAAGATTAAAAAAAAATATGTATAATAATCAAAAGAATGGAGACTAAACTAGATATAAAAAATAAATGATATGACACACCAATACTCTAGCTAGGAGAAGAGAGAGAAAAGAGGAAGGAGAAAAAAGTTTACTAGAGCCCAAACAGAGCTCTGTCGCGCATACATGTCACACCACCACATAGAGGACTTTGACACGCTTTCAATGCCACCTTTGAGGGAGGTGTTTGACCACAGGACACTGCCGCACGCACCGTCTACTCCCTGGTGCGTGCCACGCACATGCCATCAACTTTTTTTCTTTTTTTTTTTTTAATATTTTATATTTTACTAAAAGTCCAAAGGGCTCTTTAGCCCTCTTGAGAATAACAAAAAAAAATCAAGATTGAAAGACAAAAACATCCCCGCAAAAAAGCTTTGATTTTTTTTTTATCTTGAGGGTAGTTAAGTAACTTTATTTTACATTAAAAATTGAAATTTCAATGAAGCTCCTCCACCGGGTGAAACACCATTCTGAAAAATATCAAAATGTCCCTGATCATTAGTGAAATAAGAATGAACATTTTATAGGTAATTTAGTTATTTTATTGTGTATATAAAATCAAAAGGATAAAAATACCCCTTGGCACCAATTTTTTTTAAAAATTATTCCAAGTGTGGTGAAGTCATTTTACTATACATAACATACATAGAAAGATTGATCTATTCCGTATAAATGTGGTATGATAAATAAATCGTAGTGAAATGATAAAAATACCCCAAAAGCTATTTAATTGAGTGTTTTTTAGAGGGGTAGAATGAGAAAAACATTATGTACCATCGGCAATGTATTTCCCACACATTTTAGTATTTATTATAATAATAAAACAATTACCTTTTAACTTGTGTATGAAAAGTATAATAAAATAATTACCTTCTAGTATTTAATCTAGTTATAAAAAAAATGCTAATTGTAGTATACATGAATGACATGTATGGAACTTGAATTATAAGGTCTAGAATTGCATGAAATCAACTTGGCTTTGAAACAAACCCAACCCCACCACATGTCCGAGAATCAAATTGATAATCTATTCTTTTCAAGCTTTATTGCAACCTTCATATATGTTTGTGCTACTACTTCTATAGAATTGAACAACATGCAATGCAATTAATGAAAGCAAGACTTCAACTTTAATTACTCTAGGTTAAAAGGGCAACTCATATTCCTCGGTGATTTACAAATTTGGATAAATTGAGCGGGCTTGAGAAGCATGAGATGCGGAGAAAGTTTCGAAACATGGTTTAACTCGTGTTTTTTAAAAAATTAATTTTTTTTATTAAAAATTAATATTTGTTTATGTTTTTAGATTATTTTAATTTGCTGATTTCAAAAATAATTTTTAAAAAATAAAAAAAAATTATTTTAATACATTTATAAATAAAAAACACTTTGAAAAGTAATTACAATTCCAAAAAGACCCGTAACAAAAATTGTTTTTAAAGTGTTATTTTTAAAAATAAATTAAAATAATATTTTTTTAAATTTATTCTTGAGATGAATAGATGAATAGATACAAAAATATAAAAGAATTAAAAGTTTACAAAAACATGGGAGAAAGAGGTAGGAAAGCTTCTTACAGTATGCAAATTATGTTGATTGTTTCCTCTGCTCCGTGCCGCCTTGTAAATGCCCACCGCCATGCTCCTCCAGCGCCGACATCTTGCTCTTTTCACGCTCCGATACCAACCTCTTTCCCAATTATTAAGAGAATAGTCACGTGCTTGTCTCTCTTCTGACTGTCACAGTTCCTCTCCACTTATGGGCCTCAAATCAATCCTCCATTAGCAAATAATTGTTTGGGCTTTGTGAGAGCAAACCCATCAATACAACTCTTACTAGTCTCCTGGGCTTGGCCCAATCATAGGTTATAACAGCTAGTAAGATTGGATGGAAGGTTTAAATGGCTGGATTGCCCTTTATTGTGATCTTTCCTCTTCTTTTATAAACGTGTTTTATATTTTTTTTTTTATTATTTTTTTCATAAATTTTATTTATTTATTAAGGTTTAGTTATAAATAAATTAAAAAATTCAAAAGATACAAAAATCCAGCAATAATTCATAATTGTTTTCTTATTCTTGACTTTATAAAACAAAACATTTTTCCTAAATAGAAAACATCAACTGGTAAATAATTATAAGATGGGCTAGAAAAGATTAAAAGAATACAATAAAAATTCAAAAAAAAAAAATTCTTAATCGATTCTCTAATTTTTTTTACTTTATAAAATAATGTAGAAAAAATCCTACATAAATAATTTGAAATTAGTGATGTAGGATTTTTTTTAAAAAATTATTTTAAAAAATTCCAATGATAATTAAATATAAAATAGTAAATAATTTTTTTTATTAGTTTTTAGAATTTGTGATCAATTTTATTTTATATGAAATTAGAATCAATACAAATATGAGGAAAATTGATTTGACAAAATTAAAGGAATTCCTGTTTTTAATGAACCAAACCACATGCATGCATGCATGCATCCTTTTACTAAAATTAAAATACATCCATATATTTATACTTATAAAAAAATCTATACCAGTGCTTAATGAATAATTAATTATATTTTATCCGGTTTTTGTAATTTGCTTTAAAAAACAGATATAAAAATAAAAAAAAATACATTATTAAAAAAAAAAAATTTAAAAATAACTAATAGGATTTTAATCCAGTATCGTTAAATTACTCCAACAGTAATATTAAGAAGATGTCTAAAAATATAGTTGTGGTCGTTTTTTAAAATATTTTTCACGTAAAAATATTTTAAAATATATATATATATATATATATATATATATATATATATATATATATTAAAAACCTAAAAACACTCTAATCTCTCTTCTATTTTTATTTAATGAGAGGGAGGCACGCAATTTACTCATCTTAGTTGGCGTTCCTTGGAGCATGCATCCCGTGATTGGTGGTGAAGAGAGTGGCGCGTGCTCCCTCTTCTCTCTCTCTCTCACTCAAAAGCCAGAAGTAAAAGGTTTAGTAAAATACTGCCATCTACCCCAGTCCCTTGAGTACTTTCCCATTCAGAATAACACTTAGCTGCTTGCTCATTTTGCAGCTAAAAAGCGCCGCCTCACCACCACCAGGCCCCCTTCCTCTCTGGAGAAGGAGTAATTAGCAGCATGGCAATGCCAAAGGAGCGATTTTTCCTTATTCTCATTTCCTTCTCTTCTCTCATATACCCCTCCCAGTCCAGACTCTCCTACAACTACTACTCCAAATCCTGTCCAAACTTCAACAAAATCATTCAAGAAACAGTAACCAGCAAGCAGATCACCAGCCCCAGCACCGCAGCTGGCACTCTCCGCCTCTTCTTCCATGACTGCTTACCCAATGGCTGCGATGCCTCCATCCTCATCTCCTCCACCCCTTTCAACTCCGCCGAGCGTGATGCTGACATCAACCTTTCCTTACCCGGCGACGCCTTCGACCTTGTCACTCGCGCCAAGACCGCCCTCGAGCTCTCCTGCCCCAACACCGTCTCCTGCGCCGACATCCTCGCCACCGCCACCCGCGATCTCGTAACCATGGTCGGTGGCCCTTACTACAATGTCCTCCTCGGGCGCAAAGATTACCGCATCAGTAAATCTTCTTATGTTGAAGGAAATCTGCCAAGACCCACCATGCCTATGTCTAAAATTATCAGCTTGTTTGCTGCTAAAGGTTTCAGTGTCCAAGAAATGGTGGCACTGAGCGGTGCTCATACAATTGGTTTCTCTCATTGCAAGGAGTTCAAGAGTTATTTGTATAACGACACGCATTATAATCAGAGATTTGTTCAGGCGTTGCGAAATGCTTGTGCGGATTATCCAAAGAACCCAACTCTGTCGGTGTTCAATGATATAATGACACCAAATAACTTTGATAATAAGTATTTTGATAATTTGGGTAAAGGGTTGGGGCTATTAGAGTCAGATCATGGGTTATATAACAACCCAATGACAAATCCTTTTGTGGAGATTTATGCCAAGGATGAGAAGAAATTCTTTCAGGATTTTGCAAGAGCCATGGAGAAGCTAAGTGTTTATGGGATCAAGACTGGGAGGAGAGGCGAGATTAGGCGCAGGTGTGATGCCATTAATTAACTCACCCCTCTCTTTTCCATATTTTTAATTATTGATTGTGATTGAGAAGAGAGTGATTTTAGATGATGCATGGTGTTTTGTTTTTCCTATTACAATTCTTTCTTTTTCTTGATAATCTATGTATACCAATGTTTGCACCAGTTGGAGGAGCATGATAATTTATATGATATCAAAGCTTTATTATATATTATTTCAGTCTCTGTGAAAATTGCTTGTGCTTTTGGTTCTGCTTCATCTCTGTATTCCAATATGAGAGTGGCTAGAGTTGTTGCCTGCCATTATTCCTTCGAAAGCTAAACTAATTTGAGCAGTATTGATGGATGGTCTAGCCAAAATTTCTGCCCCCGCCCCCCTGCAACTCTTAAGTCCTTTGAATGCTGACGGATTTAAGCCCCGACATGGTGCCCGGAAGCCCTCTCTGGTTAATAATAATAGCATCTCCAATACAAAATGCTATTTTGAAAAGCTAAATCGATAAAATAGCATTTTGAATAGGGTAAATATAGTTTTTTTTATCATATTTATTCCAATGGAAAAAAAGCCATTTGAGCCATTTATATTGGAGTGGAAGAAACAATTGTCTTATTATTTCTTAATAAATTTGATGTTATTTTTTTTTCCACATGGCTATATTTAATTGGTTTATTTTTTTAGTGGCTCTACTTTGTTGGTTTTGGCTCTTTGAAGAGATATATAGAAATAGCTTTTGTGGAAGAGAAAAACCATTTTAGCTTTTTGTTTGGCTTTTCTCTTATAATGTGCAAAATAAGTAAAGAAAAGCCAAAATATTAATTTTTAATTTTTAGCTATCTATTTAGGTTCTCCATTGAAGATGCTCTAAGGGAACTGCTATTGGCATATCCGCCGTGCTCTTTCTCTCGATCTGCGTCTTTTAGGGACTTCATCTGTCTGTCATATTTCAAGTTTAATTCAATAATTTAAACTGTGAAAGAAATAAAATAATGAGTAGTGAAGATGTTATTGTGCATTAAATCATATCTATTCAAGTTGAATTCAAAGATTTAGATTTAATATACATCATGGCATGATAAGATCTCAATCTTCTCATTAAATTTTGTCCAAATAAAAAATAAATTAATCTATAAAATAATTGCTTCGTTTCAGACCAGATTCTATAAACCCAGAGTGACCTCCCTCTCTCTCTCCCTCGTCCTCTTCACTTCCTGATTGCCAAATTCTACATTCCACTTTTTACATGTTCTTTTTCTTGTATCCTTTTAATAATAGGCTTTCTTGTCTCTAGATTGTGTTGTTTGGTAATAATCTTAGACCAAGGTTCATTTATTTGATGCTATATGGTTTGTTAGTTTGACCATGTATTTTTTAGCATGAAATTAATTTGTATGCCCCCACTATGTTGTGGGGGACCTAGCGAAAAAAATATAGTTTATTGTTGTTAACCTTGAAAATAAAATCGTTTTGAAAATTTTATGGAGGTCAAGAAATTCTTCAGCATAGTCATTAACCTACAAAATACATTTGTTTTGAAATATTTTTCATCATGATAAATTTTTCTATTGATGTATGTCTTGTCTATCTTAACCAATTTAACTAAAATCATTGTTTATGTTGAGAAATAAACATTTTATGATTGTTAAAGCAAGTATCAAAATAGTATGTTTATATTTTGAAAACTTAAAAAATTATAAATGTGATAAAAATATGTTTAAAATATATTTAAAAATTATAATAATAAAACATCCATTTTAATCAAATTTTCAACATTTTATTATTATTAGTAGTAGTAGTAGACTAGTAGTAGTAATAGTAGTAGTATTTTCATATTAGATAAATAATAATTGGAAAAAAGTTATTAGAATTCAAATAAAAATTTATAATAGTATTTAAGAATCATATAAAAAATAAATGAGTAATTCTAGTAAACATTTTTTGTAGGGTAAAAAAAACAAAAAAAAAAGGAAAAAAACTAAAAAGAAAAAGAAAACTAGAGCAAAGGGCTAGGTCTAGCACTTGGTCCAATAGTTTCTTTTGAACGTCTCACAAACTTACATATATCTGACTTAGTTATTAGCTTTTCAGATATAATACGCTTTACCTTGTATCAAATTCCCTAATTTTTAAGCATGATAAGTTCAATCTCATACCGTTTCATATTTCATATAGAATCTCATCAATATATTTTATTTGAAACCTAATTTAAAGGTAAGCAGTAAGTTATAGGGCATAACCTAAAAAAAGAAGATGGAATGTCTAAATAGTTCATCATGGACCGTACCATATCCAATAGAATGCATTTTCTCCTTTCAATAACTTTATTATGTTGTGTTGCTCCAAGAGAGGTACATTGTGAAATAATCCTAACTTTGTTTAGATAATTTTGAAATTTTTAGCTTAAATATTTACTATTTTGATCTATTCGAATTATCTTGATATTTTTTCGAGTTTATTTTTCAACTTCCCTTCTAAATTCTTTAAACATTTTAAATAATTATGACTTGTATTTCACCAAATACATATAATCATATCTATAATGGTCATTAGTAAATGGGATGAAATATGTATATCCATTTATAGCACAAATCATTATTATTCTATATACATATGTATTAAACCTAAAAATTCATTAAGTCTTTCACCTTTTTCAGTAAAAAGTATTATGGTCATCTTACTTAATAAACAAACTTCACAAGTTTCATATGATTCATAATCAATATGAACAAAATATTATTTTTTATGTAACTTGATGATTCTTATTTTATTGATATGATTTAATCTACAATGTCATAAATAACATGAATATTGATTATCTAATTTGTTTTTTGTTGTTGTTTATATTAAACATAAACATTTTTAAATCAAGTATATCTAATAATTTGTATAAATATCAAACCTTTAATAAACATTATTATTATATAAAGAGCAACATTTTTTATCGATAATAAATTTAAATACATCCAAAGCTATGTAAGAAATGGATATGATATTTATAGAAAGTACTAGAACAAAATAATAATTATCAAGTTATAGTATCAACCCACTTGAAAAAGTTAAATAATAAGTTCCTATGATTAATGCAGTAACTCTTGCTCATTGCCAACACATAGATCCACTTCGTCTTTACACAATCATTTATTTTTCTTTAGTTATTGCACAATATTATATTCAATACCCAAAAACTAGTATGTGAAGTAGAAAGACAATTTTCAATCATAAAAAAAAAAATAAGTGTTCATAGATAAATCTTTTGTAATAGCAAAGCAGAACAATTCTATAGAGATATCATTTTGCTATTATAATCCTTTTTTCTCTTATTAAATTATTTTTCTCAACCAAAAAATATAATTTTTTTTAGCAATGTACTTCGTCTAATAAAAATCAAAATGAATAAATATTCAAAAGACTTTAGACAATCTAGAATAAGGATAAAAATAATGCATCTTTTTAATTAAAACTTCATTATCCTATTAAAATGTTTCATTTATTGATAATTTATTTATTAGAATATTTATTTTTTGAAGCAAAATATTTTAGAATCATTAAAGAAAATTTTAATAAAAAAGTTTTTGTTTTCATTATTATGCCTGGATGTATTAAGAAATATAAAAATAATACACAACTTTTTTTAAGTTTGTTTTTATATATAATCATGTTATAATAAATAAAAATTGCACATAAAAGACAAAAAGATAAAATCAAAGACAAATCACGAAGAGATGTACAAAATAAATGATTGATAATTAAAAAATATTGCACATAAAAAACAGATAAAATCTAAGAAAAAACAAAGACATATCACAACGGGATGCACAGAATAAATGAGTGGTAATTAAAAAAAAACCAAATATAAATTGAATAACACTTAATCAAATGAAATTAAATAAAAATAAGAAAAAAAAATCCATAATAAGCTTGATAAACAAATGTCAAGTGCCTAGGCTTGCATGGCTTAGCATACCCAACCATAAAAAAAAAAAAAAAATCACATGTTTAGGATTACAAGGCCAAGTTTGCATATCTTTATTTTTTTTTCCGCCAAAATAGCAAATATATGTTGTATACCCTTTTAATTTCTTTTTTAAAAAGCCAATGATAGATCGTCTGCTTGCCCAGTTTTGACTATTATGTTAAAGAATAATATAAATCATATCTTGCAACTTCACCTGACAGCTTAAGCTATTGGGTTGAGATGGTTCTTTGACATGGTATCAGAGCCTCGATGACTAAGCGGCCACGAGTTCGAATCTTACCATTTCCATTTATTTGATAAAAATTAAGCACAAGGTAATGTGAGCATATACAAGTTTCAAGCTCAAAGAACTTTCACTTGAGAGAGCCTGCTAAAGAATAATATAAATCATATCTTAAGACCTCACCTAACAGCTTAAACTATTAGGTTGAGATGGTTCTTTAACATATCAAATAGATGGTCAGAAAATCAGGTTAGTGTTTTTTACCAAAACATTATATTTTTCAACTTATTTTTATGCAAAAACACAAAATAAACATCCTTATAACCACTAAACCATAACTCAAAACACCTCTAAATTTTTTCAAAAATACAAAATCAAACCAAAAAAGAAATTCTTTCCCAACTCCAATTTACTTTTTCAACAAGATAAATGATTAAAAAAAAACACCTCAATAAAACTTTTCTTATTAAATTGAATATGTTAACACTAAAAATAACTTTTTTTTATTGTCAAAATGTGCAAACTAACAACTTTTTCTCTCATTCTTCGCTTTCTAATGAGTTTCTCTCTCCTTTTTCAAATAAAAAGGATAACAAAATAAAAATTTATACCAAAACTAAAATGGGATAAGGAATGTAAAACAAAGTCAACATAGAATATGAAAACTAAATATAACTTTTGCAGGTGAATTTTAGATAAGCCATCCAATTTGTTTTTTTTTTTCTCAGTTTGATCCTTATTTTTTTTAATTATATCCTAACAGCACAAATTAAAACCATATCTCATTAAATTAACCTTCAATTCAACTCTAAAATCTTATTAAAACTTTAATATCTCAAGAAAATATAAATAATAGAAATTATCAACAGAAAAAATACAAAAACAAAAAGGATGAAATAAGAAAAAATTGATAATCAAATTTAAAAAAAAAATATCACTTAGAAAAACACACTGAAAATAATCGCATTAAAACTACACGTTTTAATTTCTTTTAATAATTAATAATATTTGGTGCGAATTGAGAAAGCCTAAACGCCATCTACAACCTTACTTGAAACGGCTTAACAAGGTTTTAGAAATCATCTTGTGAACAAACTCACAGACTGGCTGGTCTATACTACTGTATGGTTTCTGGGTTTTTACCTCGGGGATTGAAGCTATCTGGATGTGGTTTAGGTCCTTTAATAGGACTACTCTTTCAAATAGCAAAATCATCTGACTACCTTCATCACCTACCCACAATGTCCCAAAATTTATGGAAGAATAAACCAGGGATGCCATACCTGGAGCTTTCACAGACCCCATACTGAATGCAGCCTCAACGATTTCTTTAGCTGTGACGAGGCCAGTAATTTAGGGCTCATCTCCTATGATAGGCATGTAACTTTCCTATGAACATCCTCTATTCGGATATATGTCAACAAGTCATTGCCATGCAAAAGCTTTTGTGGAATATGTCAGGGGGTACAGATTCAGAACTCAGATGTCTTTTTTGCTCTCTTTTTTTTCCCTTTCAATTAGCAAGTATAGCATATGATATACATACACATGATAAGTACAGAATGTTTATGCAAAATGCAAAGCGATAACTCATTAAGTGAGCAATTCAATACACAAGACGTCACATATTTGCTGTGGTTTCCCTGATTTCTTCCAATGAGATTGTCTGCAAACCAAGGAAACCATCAAATTGCATTAGAAGTGGGAAAATGAAAAACTCAAGTCATTTTTTTGATGAAAAAAGAAATCCTACTAGAAAGAAAAGTGTACAAAAAAATTATTGAAACATAAGACATCTTCCAATCCAACAAAACAAACACAATGGAAGTGGTTAAAAGTCCCTTATAACAAATTGTTATTATGGTGTCGGCTATTTTGTGGTGCATGCAAAAAACTGTGGGTGTTATGTACGCCTGAAATGTTCCTCAATTTTGAGATTCTTATCATGACTCTCACAAATAAGAAAAACAAAGAAACTCCATTCACTTCATAAGGATTACAACAGCCACTTCAAAATTTTCAAAACATTATATTTGAGAGGCTAATTAGTAATAAACCAAAATAAGGTATTTAGAATTACCTGATCCTTTCCAGCAAAATCATTATCTGGAGTGAGAAAGAGCATGCAGTGGCACTCCTTCCTGCAGCATGAAGAACTGGTTAACAGTAAAAAAATTCATGCATTGGACAAATAGATGAATGCCAATTTGACATAAGAACAAAGAAGACATTACCTCTCTCAAGCAAAGTTCAGGCTAGTATAGAGTTCAAAATTATGTCTTGCAAGAATTTAGATGTCCTTTATGCATATGGATAACATGTCAAAGAAGGGCACAGTGGAGTTTTTCTTTAGCCAAGACAAAAGATCAGCACTTTAACCCTAGAATGCATTTTGATATCTTAAGCAGTTATGTTTATGAAAGGAGTTATTTGTATAAGCATATTACATGTTGAAATTCAACTGTTTTTCAGGGTTTTCTTCTTGTAAGTTCTAGGCCGCAAGAAGTTTCAAGGGCGAAGATCTACACATTTTCCACGGTGCTATTAATATCACCAAAACATGATGGTGATTATATAGAGGCTGCTACACTCAGTACCTAATTAAATCATGGAAAGGAGCAGTCCTGCTAACATGAAGTGTCAGCTAAGCATTCAATTCACTTGATTGGAACCTTTTCCTTCATCCCTTTCATTTGGTTAATACCTTGACCAAAGTACAAAGATGAAAAATTGCAACATATATAATCCGGTACATCCTTTAAAAGCTATGGTCAGTGCTTGGCTTAAATTGACAGTAGCATCTCAAGGCTGTTTAACAACATGTATCCTCTTTTACTCTCTGATCTATCCAAGAATACATAGTTTTAAGGAAAGTTGTTGGTAAATGCCAATTATTGTCAACTTCAACCATATCACTAGTTAGGACCCATTAATGCTCTTGATTGCAAATACAATCCAACCAAACTTCCAGTATGTGATTCCAATCAGTGTATCACAAAATTCCACTCAAATTAGTTTAAAAATCTGTTATTGATATTACATTTGCTAGACTGAGCATTCTTTATTATGAGTAATACATTGCCTAATAACTATCTTAAGCAAAGTTTCCGCCAATAATCATCCACTCAACATGACAGGAGATGGGTGTATCCTTGTCATCCACCCTAATCCAGTTTTTGTACTCCTCTTCAACCTCCTCATAATTGAGAAAGAGTAGTGGAATCAAGCTCATACCTGTGTGGCTCTTAGGTTGGGGATCTCTGCAAGACCTTAACGTAAAGGGTACCAGATCAAAAGCAAAAGCAAGAAGATACAAAACCATCTCACTATTTCTTGCAGATCCCTTAGACCACTTAATTTTCCTTAACTATGAGGATACCAACCAAGCAACCATGTTACCTCCCATAGTATCTCCCCAATAACCCAGGGGCATACTTCCTCTAATTCAATACTAACAAAATAATTTCTGCTGCATAAATAGTTGTCATTCACTAATACTTATCTTGGTTCAGAAACTATCTTCCCACTATAAAGATACTTAACTTCCAGGCTCCTATATTTACAAAATTGACTCCAGTAATCCTTTTGCTTGGATTGTGGGGAAGGTAGAAGTTCTTTCTCTCATTCTCATCCTCCAAAATGGTTGCTAATAAGATAGATGTTCTGTCTAAGTTCTTTAGAGAGGTGGTCTTTAAGCATACCCCAAGAGCTGCAAATTCTATAGCAGATGATTTGGAAAAACAGGGCATTAGGAGAGTATCTGACTTGGTAGCATGGTTGTGATGGGGCAATCAATTAATTTTAGCAGATGTAGAGGTGCTATGCAGGTGCAGTTGGTTGTTCTTACTATCCTGCTATGGTACTATCCTTCCCACGTGTTGCCTATTGTGATGGGAGATTAGTATGCTTGTTTTTTAGGCGAGCATTTTCTTGAGTTTCTACAAGCTAATATTTGATTTCAAGGATAGTGACTTGTGGTAAGCATGCTCTAGATGCCCGGCATAACCATCATTGCTGCTGCTATAATGAAGTGGATTCATGGTATGTGCTACTGTCTTTGTAGTTGAATCTAGATTGGCCATGGGTATAATTTTTTTTTCCTTCTAATAAAAATGGTGATTTACCAAAAACAAAAAAGAAAAAGAAAAACTGTTCACCTCAATAAATTACCAGAGGGAAAAAGTTTAAATGCTGTCATGCCAATTGTCAGGCACCCACTAGATGGAGAAAAAAGACATTCATGCACAGTTGTTTCCTAAAATGATCTTGGAAGCATTGCAATTACCAACAGTCATCTATTTAAAGATATACTAGTTCACATAGATACAGGTATATCTACCTCTCTCTCATGGGAACACATGGACAGTTCCAAAAGCCCTGCCCAGCCTCTGCAGCTTTGTCATCATAATGCCTGTTCACCATAAAATCAAGCTTGGACAGTTATGACAGGACATAATCAACCCCGTGAGATCACTAGAAGTACAAATTAAATGCTGATAATTCTGAACCAAATAGCATGATGTAGAAAATATTACCTGCAGGGGCAAAGAGGTGCCCCCAGTGAATCCTTATGGTCAGCCAACCCCTGTTTACATATCAAAATGGTTTTGCAAATTGTCAGTTTAATCTTATTCAACTAATAAAACAGTAGGGTGGAGAATCAAAAGTCAGCAGAGAAATCATAACACAAAAGGTCAAATTAAAGCATCCGCTTTTCACGAGCATAGTTCATTCAAAAATCAAAACTCAACAGAGAATGCATAACCAAAGAAAATCAACTTACAATATTTCAATAATGCACCAACTAGATTTCAGACGTTCACCAAAATGGCTCAGCCATATCAGAAGAGCACTCAGACAAGTGCACCACAGGGAAGCGATTCATTTTAAATGCGGACCACAAACATGATCATAGAGAGTCATGAATAATCAGTTCCAAATCCCAAGCAAACCATTTTCCAAAGCCACACCATAGGAGTTGTAGATTGACTTAAGCATTGGAGGGATGAGGGGAGGATTTTATTCTAGTGATTCTAGTGGAAAAGCACTTTTAACGCCCATATAATTAATAGGTAAAAAAGAAGAGGGAAAAACATAATTAGGGAACAAATTAAGTAAGTGGTAGTGTAATAAAGAAGAGAGGAATATTGATAATCGTTGTTACCTTAATGACAACAGAAGTGACTCCTTTATCGACGCAGAAATAAGTTCCGGATTTACGAGCATACTGCTCCGAGAACTTCCTCATTATCTCCACCGACTTATCCGACGGTTCCACTGTATATACATAAATAATGAATCAAATTAGCACCACCAGCAGCGGCAGCAGAAAAGAGAGGCAGGTACCTTTAGATGCTCGAATTACGGAGCGGAAAGAAGGGGTTTTGGGCGGGCAAGAAAAGCAGGAGGAGGAGGAAGAAATGCCACAAGTGGTGGCGGTGGAGCAGCTCCAATTCATCTTTGATTTAATCTATTACTTTCTTACGCCTCCTATTTCCCTCTTCTTCTTCTTTTAATTACTCTCCTCACCTCTGGTTTGAACCTTTATTTCCCGAATCCTGATCCAGTGAGTCTGAGGATATATATTATATATGTTTTGTTTTTTGTTTTGATTTCACATTGCGTGCCCGCCACTCGTTGTAAATATCGGCTAGCAAATTACACCAACCACACCCCTTTCAGTTGGGTCGCCTGAGTTTTTTTTTTTTTTTTTTTAAATAATAAAAAAAAAGATTTCACTCAACCAAGCATCACAAAGCCATATCCTGTAATCTTTATCAATTATTATTATCAATACTATTTGAGGTATAAAACGTAAACCATCTTAATTCTTTCTTTTTTTCATTTAATTTCTCTTTTTTTTTTTTTTTCAACAACCCCAACTCTATTTTTTTCATTCAAGTCCTTTTTTATTATATTCTTTTTTAATTCAAGTCTTTTTTTTTTAATTAGGTGCTTTTACTTCCTATTTAACAAACCTCAATCTTTTTTCTTCCTTTCCAGGCTTGAATTTCAAAGAGTTTGTAAAGACCTCCCTCAATTTCACAAATAAGAGTAACATGCTATTAGTTCTATAACACCATAAAAGACAAGACCTCACTAGATGCTAAATGAACAATATTGTTCAAAGAAAAAAAAAAAGAGAGAAGAGAATTTTTACAAAGGGTTATCCTTGACTTGCATTATGAGTTAGTGATTAACACAATTCTAAAGAACAATTATTGATCTTCTGAACCATATAATCCTTATATGATGGCTATATAATTGAGATTTCTTTATAGCATACTTTTTTCCTATACTATATGTTATGAACAAAGATGGTTCATGTAGAATAATATTTGATTGTTTTAACTAAGTAAGGAACGAACTGAGATATTAACTCAATTATTTTTAAGTATTGGGCTTTTCACTCAATATAGGTCATTAACTAGGGTTTTTTTATGTGTCAACGAAAACCTATAACTCTTATACAATGCTCCTTTGAAAGACATAGGAGAGATGTTTTTATTTGATAATAAGTAATTCAAAAAAAAGAGAAAAAGAAAAACCCTTATCAGCCTTCCCGCTAGATTGAGCAAAAGGCATACTTTTGAAGGTTCGTGTAAAAACATTTATTATGAATTGATTTTTATTACCATTTGTTTATGTTCTCATAACGCTTCACTATGGAATGTCATAGTCTAAGATTGATTTTGGATCAACTGTCAATCATGTCAAGTCTTAATAGCCTTCCATATCTAATAAAGAAAAAGAAGGCATAGATTACTAATTTAATGACCAAGTTCTATTAATCACTATGTTTGGTTTTTTACATGTCATTTATAAAATTAAGCTTACCCCTTTTTTTTATTTTTTATTGTGGAAACCAGTGATTTCACCGTCTCTAAAAACTATACCCTTTGTTGCTGTAAAAAACTAGGAAGTCTTATACACCAAAGCTGCTGGAATTTCTCCATACTTGTAAAATGCAACCATCTCAAGTTGATTTTACATATCAAAGTGATCCTACTAAAGTATTGGAGGAAACCCCTCATGTTTCCAATCACTATTAAGAGCTTCTCGTAGTTATAAAGCCTTCTAGAGTACCCCATTCTCCAAGTTGAAGGTGTGCCTAAGCCTTTAGAAGCCACTTTTATAAAAACAGAAGTAACTCTAATAAGGAGTTTGAGGAGGTTCAATAACAGCTCAAGTTTGTCATAAAAAATGAAAAACCATTTAAGATCATCGTATTAAGAAAGCCAGATTATGGTACTGAATATGGTGGCAAAGATATAAAGGTTACTAAAGTAGTAAGAAAATAATACTCTTTTGATATTAAGAGAGTTAAAAAAAAAAACCTTCGACCAGTTGATACATGAAGGGAGGGTTAATCTCATTAACAATCACACCATCCTCATTGTTGATAATTTTAAGGAGAATAAGTGTTTTAAATGGTATGACTTCTAGAAAGATGACACGAACAACTGTATAGTCTTCAAAAACCAAATCTAGAATATTCTTGAATCTATATATATTCATGATCTATATAAGAATATGAAAGTATATGATAAATCATTCTCTAAATTCATATTAGTAATTGTTACCCCCAAGTTTGATGGGCTTCTTGGCAAAAAAGAGCTTTAAAAGGCAATGGTTGATCAACTATGATAAATATTAGTTAGTCATGAATGTTAGTACTAAGAAGAGATATATAAAGCATGGAAAAGTCAAAAGGATGGCATGATAGGCACAAGATATTCCTTGTAATAAGCTGTATAAATACTTTAGATACCATACAATTCTTCTAAAAGAGTGAATACTTGAGGGGAAAAGGTGAGCAAGTAGCAGATCAACAACAAACCAATATTTAGCCTTAAAAAACCAACTAATAATGATTAGGATAAACATCAACCACAATATAAATCTTGTAGATCCAATGATAAGGAGGATGATGATCTCATTAATAATCACCAACATCTCCTATATTTTAAAAAGAGATAGAAATTATGACAGTTGTTCAAAGCCTAGTTTAGGAGAATACAAAGCCTAAATACTTTGGTAAGGGAAATTGATGCAAAACTATACATTATGTCAAAGAAACAAGTTTTAAAAGCTGAATTGACCAATAAAGTGATTAGTAACAAACAATCTCAAGCATCATTCAAGCTACTAACAAAAAACACCCAAATCGATCAACCTTATATAGGATGTATCTTTGTTTGTACAAACAAATATTAGTGTTAATTATAGATCGATTTATATAAAAGTAAAGTGAAATAACAACTAAAACACTTAATAGAAAAGGTGTAGAGAGTTCTCATATTTATACAATATATATCTTAGAATGTTGTAATAGATCATTGAGAATATTGAGAATTAGTTAAAGTTATTATTATGATAATAAAAAAGTCTATAAAGCAACAATCCAAGAGCCATATAAGTAAGAACTAGGCCAGATACCAAGATATGACTAGAGGTCCAATAAAAATGGGATAAGCTTGTTGAATGTGCTAAGTCAATACCTAAAGAGCTCAAATATAGGAAACAAACTCCGCAACATTGGTTCAATTTATTTTTTGTTATATTATAAACCTTTGACCTAAAACTGGTAAATCAATACTAGAAATGGTAAATTTCAATTGAGAAATGATAAATAAGAAGAAACGTTGTTATAGATAGTGATGAAAAAAATTAATAATTTAACCTAAATTTTGGATGAAATAAAGTAATAAAATCGATACATGACATGTTAATTAATGATAAATCATGTAAACTTCCCAATTTGGTAAAATAATTATTTTAAAGAAAGATTTTTTTATAAATTTAGAGTGAAAATATTTAGAGGAAAGATAAAAGGAAATTCCAAATAAATTAATGTGTGACTTTATATGCAAATAATGTTAACTGCCAATATAAGCTCACGTATAATCACATAGTTTTTAATCGAAAATGAAGGAAATTTAAAAGGAAAATTTTTATTATGAATAGGGATGAAATTCCTCAATTAGTTACTTTGAAAATCCTGTTGATTTCAGTAAATAAAATAGTATGCAAAAATTCAGATTTTTGGTGTAAAATTATTGATTGTCTAGTCTTATAATTTTGAGTATATCTCTCAATCCGACCATTGGATTAGGCTAAACTTTTACGAGGAGTCTCCTGATATATATTTATATCTTAAGTTAAGCTTTCATGTTAATTAGAATTTAATAAGGCTCTGTAAAAATACTGATTATATGACAAAAATATAGAATATGACACATGGACTAAGCAGTGGCATTTTTATAAATAAATGCAAACAACCCCCTTCTATTTATGATTTGGCCAAATGTATAGTGCCAGAAAAGAGAGAGAAAAGCTTCAAAACTTCTTGCACGTTTTTTCTTCTCCCTTCTTCTATCTAACATAGATGAGAATTTGTGTTAGGAACATAAAAAGTGAAGTTTTATAGAGAAATTTAAACCAAAAAAGGAGTAAGATGAGAAGAACAACGGGGGATTATAACTTAGAGAGAGAAACAAGCACTAGTTGAGGGAAGAAAAAGACTTGAGGGAAGATTTACAAAGTAACTCACAAATTGAGTTCAAATTTCATGGGTAAGTTGATTTTTATGTTGTATTATCTTGTTTTTCTTGTGTTGTGGATGGGAGGATGAAAATCTCTTATATGCTTGTCTAGGGTTCATGTAAAAATTTTAGGGGAATGATTTTTTTATACATTTTTTCCTTATTTGCAGTACAATGGTTAGGATAACAATAAATAAAACGATAGATTTGGATAGAAACTATGAGTTTTTTATGGTATTTGGCCAGATATATGAGAAAAAAAGGTAGGAGATGAAAGTTTTCTTAATTTTGTGATATTGGTGGTTAGAAACTAATGGGAAAGCCTAATATAATGTGTTGATGTAGAATTCTTATTAGCGAATAAGAGTTATATGCATGGAAGTTAAGATATTTGTTAAACCTTATGGAAATGTGTGGTTATCCAATAAGTAAGTATGAGAAATTGCAATGAAATAAGCTTTAAGGAAAATATGAAAAATGTATGTTTTGTATATGATAGAAGATGATAACTAGGAAATTGTAGGACATAATGTTGATATGTGAAAATATTGTAAACCAAATTGATTTATGAGTTGGTCATGTGTGAATGAATGAGATGAAACAAATGAAACAAATTGAAGGAAAAAACATAAAATTTTTGACATTTTAAGGCCGGCCATAGAGGAGGTCTTAGGTAATTAGATTAATTGATGATAATTTTTATGAATTGTGATTAGTTTTTATATATTGTTGATGTGATAATATTTGGAAGAGTATTGACTAATATTATTCATTGAATTAACACTATTAGTATACTTTCATGTAAAGGTTATAAGTAAGAAAATTGAAAAATGGAGATGCGAAGATGATTTCCATGTTTGTTTACATATGTAGTGTTTATAGTAGTTACTTTAAATGTGTAAGTGGTTGTTGAGATTTGAAGGGGAGGCTAATATTATTCATTATAACTTGTTAAGTCACTTAAGATTATTGTTAATTGAAAATGTTTAATGCTATATAATTGGATTCTACTTAACTAAACCTATAAGATTTGGAATGACCACTCATGATTATATAAGATTAGAGACAGTAGTTAAGCAAACTATATATGATATATTTAGATAAAGAGTTGTCAACTAATTGATCTAGAAGTTACGTGGAAATATGATTGATAAGTTATGTTATCTATTTAATTTAATTTATTTTGATTTATTGAGTCACTCAAGATTGGATAAATTAAATAGGATTCTAACCCATTAAGAAAACTAAGCGATATTTTCCAAATTAATATGAGGAGTTATTAATTTGCAAGAAAATATCATAATATCAAATTATGATTAAAATTCTTATCTAAATTTGATTCATCATAGTAAACTCAAAATAGTCAATTAAATAGAAAAATATGATTACTTAAGACAGTGGATACACAAGCATACAAAGATGATTTTAAATAACTTTTTCCATACAATGATGCCAAAATAATATCATGGGACTAAATAAGAAAAAAAAATCTAGTGAATAGTATTTTATGAGTGTGTCTGCAATTATTTAGCCACACTCTTTAGTATTTTGTTAATTCAAATTTTAAACCAATATGTAAAAGGTCACACAACTATTATAAAAGATGGCCAGCCATGTAATTTCAATCTAATTTTTTCTTATTTTAATTTTTATTGCTTTCCTTAACAGCACTTTTTACTGTTTTTCTTTATTTTTGCACTTTATAATTCTTGGAATTAATCTCTCTTTCTTTATGTTCTCTTTGCTTGTGTGATGTTAATCAAGACAAATTACCTTCTTCTTTTTCAAGGTGTGAAATCTTAATATTTCATATTCCACTTCATTTTATGAGATTGTTACATGTCTCCTATTGGGATTGAGTTTTTATTTTGTAGTTTTACAAGGGAGAAACAATTAACTGGTAGCATAATTTATTAGAAAATTATCTGATAAATTAGTGAAGGGTAGGAATGACAATAGATAAAGCTCGAGCCGATTTTCTTCACCCTCCTCTAATTAATCCATCACTTGTCTTCGCTCCAATCTAGTCGGATTGAATCAAGTGGACTTCTACACCCTACAGATACTCTATTTGAGTCTTATTTTTTAAGATTAATTTTATAAAAATAAAATGTAAGTTTAATACACACACACACCATCCATGAATTATAAAATCACTTTTTTTCATTTTCAATATATATATATATAAAGATAGATTTTAGATAACAGAAGAGTGATAGTTTATTTAAATTAAGAATAGATAGATTTTACCGCAAACCTGTCCCTGAAAATACTAAACGAGTAACATTTAGCATGGGATACGCTCAATAAAGTGGAATATAGGTTCAATTTTAAGCCTTTGAGCGAAGGAAACAGATGCGAGGGAATCGAGGGGAAAAAATAACTTTCTTCTCTAGCTGTTTAGATTTTAAGATTAAATTGTAAAATATCCCCTAGACTTGAACGAAAACACAAATACTCAAAATTCCTGATTTTAATTATAATTCTTATATATGAACATCATATAAAAATCTGTCTACATATATATATATATATATATATATATATATATGAATGTCATCTGGAACGAGACTTTATCGTTTGTTTTTCCTTCCCATCTTATTCTTGCAGCAAAAGTTGATGCAGTTGAAACAAGAATGCCTTGATTTTTTTCTTGATCCAAAGGACTCCGAACATGCGGCTCATTCTTGAAGATGGAAACCAAGTTTCTGTCAAGTATCTTACACGAGCAAAAGCATTGTTGCTCGTTGCTGAACTATCCAAAATCATCTGAGAACGTGTACTTTCCACTACACAGACAGCGTGAAGAGGGATGACCTTTCACCAAGGTGTTAACATGCATTTTTTAGTACAAGCACTGATCATGGCAATGGATGCAATTCTTCAGGCACATGCTCGAATTTATACAGATGAAGTTGGTCTGTTAGCTTGGTGGTTGTGCTGCAGCCCACATTCAAGTCTGATTGCTTCCATGAGCTCAAGAGACACAGCATGCCGACTCCTGCCCTTTGCTCTAGATGCCTCCCCGGCATTTTGCTTATTTTCCTTGCCCTTGTGGCCTGGTTCACCTGCACCCCAACCCCGGTAAAGTATGACCTTGCTGGGCTCCTGAGAGACTAGAACTGCACCTGTTGCTTCCTGTGGATTAAACAGAAGCAGAAGATTCTAACCAATTAATTTATTCAGGTTTAAAGTAACCAAATGAACATGAAATTAGGGTTCAGACCTCCAACTTGGAAACCACCTCCTGGACAGAAGTTCCTTTGGCTCTGCCTTTGACATGTACAATAGCAAAAGGATGCCTCTGAAAGTGGGCCTTTATTGTTTTTGCAACACCAGTGACAATGTTGCTCCTCCCTAGAAAAGAATTGCAGTAGCAGAGATACAAGACTCAATAAGTTCCCATGTTTAGTTTATGCCTTATGGAAGAAAGAATGTGGGGAGTAGAGGGGCTAAGGTTGGAAACTGGGAGCATATAATATGTTCAGAAAGGAAAATGTAACATTTTCCTCTCTAAGAAAATGTATTGTTGTAGCATCCACAAAAAACAGTTGGTAAGATCACCAAATTTGAAATGCCACGTTTGGTTGGCAATTTGCCTATTACACATCCAAAAAGTAGAAAATTGAGGTTCAAAGTTTTCAACATTTTTGGGTCATGCCGAAAGTTCAACAAAAAATACATCAACCCAAGGAAAGAAAGTTAGCACAGTTCAAGTATGCAGCAAAATAACTTCACTAACAACTAAATCCTGGGGTCTTGGTGCATATAAGACAATAATTCACATCCATCACCTATCATGGGGTAGTTTAAAGTTTTTTTTTTATCGCAGGACCAGCTCATTAACAGCATGGTTACCCCACTTGACTATAGGAGAAAGTCCCTTAACTTGGGGTCCACTTTTTCCCCCAGAAAACAAAGCCATGACTAGCAGATTCAGCTGATGAACAAAAGCACATTTTGGGGCTTCATAAAGCTAGGTTTTTTGGGTTTCATAGTGGCAACAAAAAAGAGTGTATTCATGGTAGAAGATTATTCTCACTACAGAGGATTTTCTTGCAATGGAAGCTGATTCTTATACTTCATTTATTACTGGTTTGAATGGACTACAAAGAATGGTTGTTAGAATGTAAACATGCATAAAATGAGAGGGTAAATAAACTGGAAGGTATCTCCATTGCTTATACTCTAAATTAAGAAGATTGGGATGCTGAACTCCTAATTCTTTGTTTCTATAAAACATGTAATCATTCATAAATTATAAACTTTGTATGTCAAGAGCGAAATGAAGAGTAATTGTATATTCAGACAAGTTAGCCATAGGGAGAATTCATTCATTGATCCAAGCCCTTCAAAGTGGTCTCAAGAAATAAAAAAGGCTTGAAAGAGCGGGGAGAAAGAGCAGGAGTCACTTCATTTAGAATATACAAACTACAATGATTTGGAGAGTACAGAAAATAAAATAAGGCAAACGAGACTACATTTAACATCTGAAAAGTGGATCACACAAAATTGATGTCCTCCAATAGAATTAAGAGGGTTAAACCATGATGTCAACAAAAATAAGAACCTGTGCTTTAATGGCATTTTTCATCCCCTGACTATTATAATTTTAGCACATTACATCCGGTGGCTTTGAAAAATGCAATATTTTGTCCAATTGTGTTTTTGAAACTGTCAGGTTTGATGTGAGATATTTTACTGGTGGGCGATGGTGTGGCAGCAAGTCCTTGTGCTATTGTAACATGGCGACTTTCATCCTTCCATCCACATCCATTAAAAATTCCTATGAACATTTGAATTTGAGATATTTTATGGAAGCAGACAACACTCATGTTCCAATTTTATTGGGTACCTTTAGGAACCATTGCCACACTAGCACCCACTGATAAATACCTAAACCTGATTGTCAAATACTCTAAAAGAATTAAAATTATATTAAGTAATAAATGGATTTGTCAAATATAAAATCTAATAAATCTAAATTGTAAAAAGAAAATTGAAAATATCCACTCAAAGTCTAAACCTTAAATTATAAGTATAAATAAATTAGAAATGAAAAGGCCATCATCAACTTCACTTCCTCTAAACCAACTCCCCCTCCTCCTTGAACACTTCAAAGGAATGTCTTCACCAGGCATGACTGACTTTCAGTTTCTTCTTTCAAGTGACAACGATCCGCTAAAGCTGTATATTTTGTTCCCACACATACATTCCTACAAGAATCTGACCCAAAAGCCAACTAACTTGTTCAAATTTTGATGATTTAAAGAGTTCCTCCATTCCCAAATCTAGCTTCTCTTCAATTTCTACCCTCCACCACCAAACTGTATGGCAAAATTGCTGAACAAAATATAGCCATGGGGAAAAATGGAGGAACAGAGAAACCACCATCAAACACTCCAACAATGTCTCACAAGTTAAACACAGTGAGTACAAAAAACTGTTAGTAATCACATGGCTTAACTGCAACTGTTGTGCTTGCGGAATCTCATAGCATGGGCCACTTAAGAAGTTTCATGTCTTGCTGCATTGTTAGTTGAATACCAACAGTTTTTTTTTTTTTAATGTTTTTTTTTTTTCAATTGTGTTAAATAGGGGTTCAATTTGAAACCTAATTTGATGTAGTTGTTCGCAGTACAAGATTTAGGTTTGTGTTTTGCTTGTGGAGGGCGTCAGAGGACAAATTTGATACAGTAGTTATGAGCTTCATTTGTTGTTGTTTGATTTTGACTTTTAGTTTTTTTTTCTTTTTTTTCTTCAATTTTGAATGTGTTTTTCTTTAATTTTTAATGAACTTTAGTTAATTTTACACATTTTTTTTGTTAGTGGGTACTGATGCTGCAGCTAGTCCTCTCAACACCCAATCAAATTAGAACATGTGATGATTTGAATCAAGTAGGTCCACAAAATAGCCCAAATTCAAATCTTGGTGGAAATGGATGGTAGACAACTTGTCATGATTATGATAGTACAAAGACCCATTTGTGTTTTTTGGAACCACCAGGTTCAGTGTGCCATTATAGCAAATGTTGCAAGACAAAACGCCATTAAACCATCACAGGGTTTGAGAATAGCACCCTTAGAAACCACATTAGTTGAAGGGGAATGCAAACCATGATGTAAAAGAAAGTAGAACAAAAAAAAAATCAGAAAATGAGATGACAGGAATAGAATATCACCTACTGCAAGCACTGGACGGTTTTTCATCTTGAGGGCTTGCTTTCGTAGAAGAAGTCTGTCTCTATTGGAAAGACAAACAACGCTGGAAGGCTTTCTATTGTCCTCTTCCACCACAATTGGAACTGATTCTCCCGACTGATTTTCAGCTGATTTGACTGATGATCCCATTTCCTCATTGAAAGAAACACAGTTCTTGGCATTAAGGTGAGACACATTCTTTTCATTTGACTGAAATGTCAATAAGCAATACCAGATTAGAAGCTACAGATATGTATTATAAAACATAGAAGACTATTACAGGTTTCATTTCTCACGAATTCAGGTGAAGAATTAGGTTCATTTTCACCAGCCCTATTCCCATCAAATGTTGGATAAAGATCAGTCCAATTAGACCATTGAGCAGGTTGAAGTTGCTTATGATTCGCTGATGCACCCAGGCTATCATTTTGATTAACAGCAGTTGAATCAACTCCATGTTCATCCCTAGTCTTAAATAATACAAAATGCCAAACTCCATATTAGATGTCATAAGTGACAAAAAAAAGGAAAAGGAAATTTAAAACCAATGTTATGTAATAAAGAAGAATATAAGTGCATTAATTAAATGTGATCAGAATGCATATATACTATTATTTGGCCTTCAGTTCAAAATGAATAACAGGCAATCTTAAAATGCCAGGTGAAAATGTAAAATTAGCTCTGACAAGGTATGTTTCACTTTCAAATATGTTATTGATATGCTTCTTTTCTCTTTTGAGGTGGATATGTATCTTACCTCAATAATCGCATTACAATCAGCAGGAATGGTTGAATATGAATGACAATCAGGCTTCAGTTCAGAATCTGTTCTTGCAGGTTCTTCTAATTCATCTTTAACCTGAAACAGAAGGCAAATGTGTAATTTAGCCTTTTACAGATGGAAAATGATTTACATGTAAAATATTTTTCAATGTTTGCCGTAAAATATTTTACATGTAAAATATTTTTCAATGGTAGTGGTAGTTGAAATACTTAAATGATATTGTAAGTGGATTACTTTACGAAACTTCATAGGCTGAAAATATTTTCCAACAAATAAACTAATTTTAAAGGTTGACTATAAAATATTTTTCATTGACCAGTTTTTTGTAAAATATTTTACGCAAAACAAACAAACCCTTAAGTAAAAGAATATAATGTTCAATTTAGTATTGATCAAACAGTGAACATTGTTGGGCAGTGTGTAGAACAAAGCCAGCAGGCACTAAACTAAGAGTTGTGTTAGTGTATGTGCGTGCAAGGTGCATGACATGTTTCTGGGTGTGAGAGGGAGGGAAAGCCAATCACCTGAAATTTTGATTCATCAAAGCACTCTACATTATAGGCTTCCTTGTCTTTAACCTGCGTCAAACATCATATGCGAATTTTATAAGACAATGTACTTGGCTAATAAAAACCATCAAATGAGTTTAGGAAAGTGAGATACTCACTAATTGAAGTTTCAAGTGGTCTATGTTACTGGTGAGCCGCAAAACATGAAGCTTCAATGACTTCATTAAGAAAACAAGGAAACAAAATCAAACTCTTTAAAAATTAGGTCACTTAGCAGGAATAGTAATCAGCATTTTAGGTCAGATATCAGAAGGACCAACTATTTGAATGTTTCAAAAGGCTGCCAGTAATCTTGATCGATGCCAAAATGTCATCACTTGGTTTATAAGATAGGGAAACTGGCAACTTAATTCGACAGGGCATGCAAAGAAAAAAGAAAAAGGAAAAAGAAATCACCACACAATATTTTAATGGGCAAGGTTTTAACATAAAATCTACTACCAAAGCCCAACTCAGAAAATCCAAAGGATAACGTAGATATCATACTGAGTCAAAGGAGATAGAAAGGAGTAAAAAACAATGATTGTCATAAAGGCAAGCACAACATCATCAAAGGGCTCTCAAGGTTCTCATATCATGGCAAGGGTGATAAGCCAGGACAACTCTTCTCTTTACTTTCCAGATAGTCAACAGACCTTGAAAGCTAAAAATTAATCGTTAATGGATGACCCTTATCAATAATATACGTTGTGGAAATAGACCAAGAATTAACAATCACACAAGAACACATAAAAACATATATATGGTTTGGCAACCTTGGCTTACATCCATGAGCAAGCATAGTAACAAAAACGCACCATGTGAAAACAGAGATTACAAGGAATCGCACATATTATTCTCTCAAACAAAACCCATTTACACCAAAACTCACTCTCTCTCACACTATTCTTTTCTCTTACAAATCTACCTCACACATATAAAAGAAATCTCTATCCAACTCACTCTTTTCTTTAGCAACCAAGTTCTAGAGAATGAGAGCTTGAAAATAAGACAACCCTGAAATATGACATCCTTGGGCTTTTAGACAAGCTAAACCTCTTGGCTTCTCAAATAAGTTAATTTATTTAGACTTTCTTTGTAAGCTAAATTAACAAGCACATGGGTTATTTCTTTTCTAGCTTGAGCACACAATTTTAAGACATTACAACAATATGTTTACCTCTAAAATGTGTTAAATATACACGTGCACACACAAGGGCGCAGGGAAAAATACATGCACTTTATATCATACAAGCCAAGTTTACCTCTCGTCGTTGTGCCTCTAAAGAGCGTTTCATTGCTTGCCTTTTACTCAGGAGTGTTGGAGGCCTTAAACAAGCAGGTCGTGTATAATTCTTCCCGCGATACAGGATAATAGCATAACCCTTACTGACACCCTCCACTGCCACTAATATTCCACCACTTTCAGCCTCCAAGGTCCGTGCTACTGCTTGAACAGCCTGAAAGCTCTTCTCTTTACATATTATCTTTACAAGCTCCCTATATTTCCAGTGAAGGTGCATGTTTTCAATTGTTCCATCAAAAACCCCCCGTCTACCTGAGAAAAGAAGAGATAACATTCATCAGGGGCCATCTTGGTGGGATAATTCATTTTGACAAGTTAAAAGCCCTTTAATCTGAAAGAAAGAATATAAAGATACATGCAACAGTGCTTTCTTGCAAAGAACTCACCCATTAAAAGGAAAGGCTTCATTTTCAAGCCGATCTTCCGTAACATATATCTTTCTTCTTCAGTTATCCCCTCTTTATCTATTTCTGGCTGCTGGGACATCTCTGATTTCTCTAGCTCTGAAAGAAGTTTCTCGGCTTTGGCTTTCTTTTCTAGTGCCTGTGATAACATGCCTCGTGTTAACATAAATAAGAGTTTGACAAGTGCAAGTCAATTCTCAACAGCTATGGCACCTCCACAACATCATACCATGGACAATTTGATGCTAGTCCTTTTAATTGCTGCATCAGTGGACCTCAAGTTTTTATTTTCAGAGAGATCATGTTTCCAGTCATTGGTACCATCAATTTCATCTGTAGATTTAGCATTTGTAGTCCTCCAACTCCTGTCTTTAAGCTCCTCTGAAGTTTCATTTGATGTAATACACTCTGTCCATCGTTTATCCATATCTCCACGCTTTCTTCGATCTTCAATTGCAGAGGAAACTGCAGATGGTAGGAAATCCTTTCCCCGATACAATACAATAAATTCTCTATCCCGTGAAAGCAAAGTTCCTCCGGTCAGCCACTACAATAAATTGTTTTAAGCTTAGCATGTATCTACAATTAGAGTAATCAACATTCTCTGTGGTGTGATCAAATAAAGGTTTATAAAATAACAAGCTTTGATTCCATTTTGCAATGTGTAATTTATGAATAATGCAATGATTAATAAATCCACTTAAGTCGTCGTAAAAACTTCTGCATGGATAGGAGTCCATGCACCATATTGAAAATTCCATACCAGGACTGCACCAAAATTTGTCAGAAGAGGGAAAGTGAGATCAAATAGCTGAAACCATAAGCTAATAATTCTAACTTGATAAGATAGCTCAAAAAATAACTAACAGATGGAGGGGTTTAAAAAGGAAGTATCTTAGATAACCAATGTTTAAATGCGTAGAGTTTTGAGTTTCTGTTCATTGGTTGAAGACAGACATAGCCATCCATCAAGTGTCAATTTATAGAGATGAATACTTGGAGATGCAAGTTGCTCTCACAAGAAGGTATGCATGAGCGAGCCACCAATTGAAACAGAGTCGTAACAACTTCAAAATTTGTTGTCAAGTTCATCATTGTTAGAATGATATAATTCTTAATTAGTATCAATTTGATTCAAGAATCAAAGGTTTCATATCTATAATAATTGAAATCATCAGAAACCATAGACAAATTACACAATTCATAACTCAACTCAAACCATACAAGTCCAAAGAGTTTTTTGTCACAAGATGTTGGGTTTGATACTAAGAAGTTGGAAAAGAAGAATTTGAATTTGGTTGTCTTTGCCTCATGTTGTTGGGTCTTTTAACTAATTATGGAAAGTTGCATTTTGGATGGTAATGTTAAGTCAGTTTTATTTTCCTTTCTCTTTGTATCAGTACTGTAGCGACATGTTCACATCATAGAGGGTCAGTAGGTTATTTACTTGTGTTCCCTTTTATTTAGAAGGTGGTCCTAATTAGTCTATGTAACCACCTGCACCACTGTAGCTGGCATGAGAAAAGAGAACATACAAGATATCATCAACATAGAAGAGTCCATCAAGGCTCTCTTCAAAGAAAGCCGACAAGGTAATTAAGAGATTGGATGTAAACAATGCCAAGTGGGGGGAGGAGACAAACTTAAAGCAGGCTACTAGTTTTGATGAGATAAAAAAGAAAAACTAATCACAGACTTTGCCTACAAGCCACCACAGTAAAGCAACAATCCCAGGGATCTGGAGGTGCTAGAAGCTCCAATTCAGCCAGATCTGCAAAAATCCACCTGTAAAACTACTTCGGGGAATAAAAGGCGGGGATAAAACCCTCTGTCCTTGTTTGGTTCTCACTACTAATAGAAGGAAAGGGCGTGGAAGTCCACAAGTGTAAAGCAGGTTACTAGTTTTGATGAGATAAAAAGAACTGATCATAGACTTTGCCTATAAGCCATCACAATAATGCAGCAATCCCAGGAAGCTGGGGGTGCTAGAAGCTCCAGTACGGCCAGATCTGCAATAATCCAGCTCTAAATATACTTAGGGAAAGAAAAGGTTTAGGAGTGTTCAAACCCCTCAAATAATTAAAAAGCTTAACACCCCAGATTGGGGTGTTTAGAGGGTTTAAGAATATTAAATGACATAAACATCCTTAACTTAAAATTTTAAAAAAAAAACCTTGGACAACATATGCAACATAGAGAGCAGGTTCTTATTATAGCTTGCTTATAGCAGGCTATCTGGGCCATTTAGTTTTCAGACCTTCTATAAGTAGTTGATTTAATAACAGTTGTAGAACAACTGGCAGAAATTATTGCAGCATTAAATGAGATTACAGCACTAGGCTTCAGGCAACTTTGTGAGGAAAAACTGCTTGAATAAAAGGCAAAACTAAGACGGACACTAAACAAATTAATATTAATATTAAGTATAATTAATCTCATGTTTTCCTAACCCTCTCATTCTCTTCCCTTCCCTTCTCATCCCTTGCATATCCAAAGAAGAGAAATGTTGAAACACGACCACTCCCTTCCTTTATTTATCCTTACTAACCCTATCCTTGCTTACCCTTCTTTCAACCAAATATAATGTTAGGGGAGCTTGCGACACAAATGTGAAACGCACAGCAAATTCTCTAACTACACCACTTGCTAATAATATTCTAGACTCTCGCAAGAATAAAATCATATGAAAATCACACTACAATATACAACTGGTTTAGTCTTTTAGCAAAACTTAAAAAAAAGTGGAAAACATTATTGTGGCTACAAAGCCAGAAAAATGTTTTATGAGTGAAAAAATTACTTATTAATATTTAGTGTAAAGTTTCACCAATAAAAGACACTAAATAACAATTTTTTAAATGTTTCTTTGGGTATTATAGGAAGTATAAAAATAAAAGTTGACTAGAAAATTAAAAATAAAAATTGAACTTATCAGTCTTAAAAAATCATGATAGAACTTAATGAGATTATAACTCATCTGTACTTTTTTCAGAAAAGAATAGAATATGTCCTTGCAGAATTTCATTCACTGTGTGTTCAAGTTAATTATGCAGTATATTTTTAAGAAGAATAGATCTTAGTGTGGCTTATACACAATCCCAAACAGACAACTTTCCAAGTGGCCTCACAACCACTCAATTAATGTAGTACAAAACTGAATGGAAAACTTTTACCCAATCTTACTATTTGCTCTAATTAATACTCGACTTTCATAATTGGGATCTTAATTCATAAATTCGGATATTAATTCGCCATCCATGGTCCATGGTCCAGGTTCTATAACAAAAGAGGGAATTCAACAAACATAAGAAAGAAGTCCAAATCTAAGAGCACATACCAGAATACAAGTTCAGAGAGAGAGATAGGTGAATATACCACACTAGAAGGATTTACACTTTGATGATATGCAACTAGAGGTGCTATGATATGATCTAATGGAAATAAAGTAGAACACTGCAAATTCTAATGCAATACTCCCAAGTTAATCAATAAGGAAAGCTAATTGCTCAAGAATCTCATATATGATTTTGTGAGAAAGACCTTAACCTGTTAGCCGCTTCAATCAGTGTAAGAAAGACTTGAGAAATGGGAAATTATTTCCACAAGATTGGCTAAATAGCTAATTCCTTAGATTTCCAAATATACTAGTCTTAACTCTTAACACCTAAAAGAAATGAAGAATCTATGGATACAAGGACTTAAGCATCGATTGGAGAAGATACATAACAAAGCACCATAATTTATGAACTGAAAATTCATAACAGAAAGAAAAGGCATAAATAGGTGTAATTACTAACTTTTAATTCTTGAGCCATCAACTCACTATTAGTATTCTGCACTCCCCTCTTAACTGCAATTTTAGCAATCTCACATTTTTCCCAAAGCTTGACAATTGAAGCAGCCAATCCTTGATGTTTCGTATTTCGACCTGATATAAAAAAGGAAACAAGTCATCAGATTTCAACCATAAGACTTCAAGATAGAAAATTGAAGACAAGCCCACCTAAGGCAAAATGGCAAGGCAGGGGTCGACCAAGCCTCTTCAATGTGGTCATTTCATCATTTGTCAGAGTGGGGCTAACACCATATGGAAGAAGACGGAAGGGTCTCCGATATCCAGAAACAACAGCAGGTAAGAGATCAGCATCAACTGGGAGTGGATCATATCCCCACCAATCATTAAATCGGGGGCCTAGTCCATCCAACAACTGATCAGCTTCTTCTGTAAGTTGTGCCTCCCCCGGCAATTGAAACCGTACTCTATTGGGGGAACCAACCCCTTGGACTAAGCTCGGTCTAACTATTTCATCGGATGATCTTGGTTCAGGTGGAGCTGCGCCATCCACGGCAGACAGGACACTCCCCTCCTCATCAACTTCTTTATCATCCACGTCTATATTTTGTACAGCATCAGGAGAAGTTTCATTCACTGAACTAGTTTCTGCAAGGAAGTAGGGATACTTATAATCGGCACCTCTATACAACACTATTTTACTGCCAACCCTCCACACAACTAACCCTCCAGTTTTTCTCTGCATAGCAAACCAAAAGGAAAAACTTAGTCAAGAAACAAATAATAATAATAATAATTCACTAAACTAAAGAATATCAATCAAGAAATCCTATCCAACCTCCAATAAATCATGAGTCCTCTTCATGTTCATTCTACACAAATCCTCACAGACAATCTTAACAACCTCGGACCTCCTCCACCTCTCATGAATACCATTCACTATCCCTTCCGTAATCCCTGCTTTCCCGACCTTCAATTTCCTTTTTTCCGCAATCCCAATTGTCCTCAGCCTCCTCAATTCCTCATTGGGTAAACTCAATTCCGCCAATGACGGGACTTTTGCCTCTCCTTTCTTTGCTTCTCTTTCTCTCTTCACCTCTCTTCTCAGTTCATGATACCTAGATATAGCCTTCCCGGAACCCGGCACCGGTACCGGATTCTCCGGCGTGCTCCAGCTCGGGTCGAGAGTTTGCCCGACCCGGTACTTGGGCAATCGATTTGGTAAAGGGATGAAGATTTCTCCAGCAGTGGTTGGCGCTTTGGTTTCGGTTTCTTCGGTGAAGCCCAGGGAGCGGAGCTTGTCGGCAATGCGTTGGATGGCGGAATGAGGGAGGGTTTGGGGGTTGTCGGCACTGGAGCTCCGGACGAGGAATTTGAGTGAGGGATTCCTACTACTACTACTACTACTATTATGGTACTCGAAAATTAAGGTTTTGGGGATTGGGCAGATGAGAGAAGAAGAGTGTGTTCTAGGTGAAGGACAAGCATAGCTAATGTGGTTAAGGGAAAGCAACATTTCATGGATGAAGAGAAATTTTGAGAATGAGAAACTGGATAGAACATCACAAAATATACTACGACGAAGGAAAAGCGTGGGAGCGCCAGACTCATTTCGCTTCACAGTGAATTTTAACAGTGAAAGGACGGTTTTACTTCTTACTGAAATAACAATTCGCCTATCTTGGGGTAAGAGGGTCTTTTTCTTTTTCTTAACAGTAAAAACACTAAAATGCAAATACATGTCCACGGGGCAGTTTTTGTTTCTCGGTTGAACATCCAGTTAAATTACTTAAATATTCTTCAAGTTAAAAAAATTGTATGGATAGGGTTTTTTTTTTCATCTTAATTTTTTTTATTATTTGTTTTTTTGATGAAGGTATCGTCGTTTTATATTATAAATTAAATAATATTATAATTTAAAAAGTTGTTAGCGCGTGGATCATCAGTTGACAAATTATCCTTTTAAAGTGACGTTACATTTTTTTTATTTTGGTGCGGTATATATTGGTGGAAGTTGAGTGGTTTGTTGTCTATCCTTTTTCTTTTGAATTTTAGTTTTTATTATTGGTTTTTTTTATAAAAATTTTATTTTTTTTCAATTTAGTTCTTCGATTTCAATTTCTCATATATTAATGTTTTCAATCTAATCCGTATTCTTTTGAATCTGATTTTTTTTTTTAATCATTTTATAAAAGTTTTATTATTTTTAATTTTACTCTTCAATTCAAGTTTATAGTGTATTATTTTTTTAATCTGCTCCTCATTCTTTTGTTTTTGTTAACCTTATTATTCTTTTAAATTTAGCTCTCAAATTGAAAAATTATTGTTGCCTTCTAGTTTATTTTTTATTTTAACCTCATTCTTTTAATTTCTATTTTTTATTTTGAGTTTTTTTGTAAAAAATATTTTCGATTTCATCCTTCAAAATTTCATTTTTTGGGGATTAGGCTTTGTAGTTTTTTCATGTATGGTGTTTCTGGTTTGATGACCCGAGTCATGGTTTGAAAAGTTAACAGGGTTTAATATCTTTTTATTTACTTATTTTTTTTCTGATACTCAAGTTATGTTTATTTTAAAAATAAATGGCTTTGTGATTTTCTTTAAAAAAAAACTTTTATATCATATTATTTCGACCTCGTTATCTTGAACGCGGGTTTGAAAGGTTAACCCAAACTGATTTAACCTTTAATGCCTAGATCATATATCTATCATGTTAACTCGAGTAGACTCACAACTAGTTTTTTTTTTCCTTTTCTAACCTTATTATATCATTCTTTCCATTTTTGAATATAAGTTTTTTCTTCTGGTTATTGTAATCACTTTTTTTATATATTTTTGTTATTTGTCACCGTTGCCTCTTCTTTTTCTCTTTTAATTTAAATAAAACCAATTTATTTGGTTGTTTGAGACTATAACTCTAATTATTGGATTTAAAAAAAATTATGACATCTAAACATTTTACTTAAAAAATACATGGAGTCGTTGCGGGCCCATCTAGTTGTTAACAAATAGCAAGGTCAAATTTCATATGTTTCATGATTTTTTTTTCTTTTTCCTTTTCTTTTTCTTAGTTTAATTTTAGGTGCTAAAATCCTTGTCTGTCTTCTCTCAACTTTTACTAGATTTGGATTAAAATCACAGATATGTCTTTACTTTAGTAATGCAAACAAACTACTTTATTTCAACTTGATCTGAAAGATCATTTAATAAAATACTATTATTTTAATAAATCCTTTATCATAATTTAAAATTTTATTATTTTCATGAATAAACTTGATTCTGAATTGAAATATTCATAAACATGAAATGTATTTTAAAATAATTATTTTGGAAAAACATTATTAAAACACAATATTTTGTTACAAAATCTATTATAAAATGAATGCTAATTAACTATAAATATACATATAAGATGAAGTATAAAATGGTTTTAATATTCAAATGGAGGTTAATATAATTGAAATAAAGAAATAATTTTTATGAATATTTTATTTGATTTTGTTTTGTTTTGCTTGTGAAGAAACTTGAGGTCGATTGATAAATAAAGTAACAAACATGCTTAAACAATATTTTGGAGCTTGATATGATACTCGAACTCGATTTAATTTATATGAGTCGATCTTGAGCATTATAATACCTGGTGTGTTTACAATTCTATATGTACTATGTTGATTTAGTCTAATGTCAACTAAAAAACTAAAATGCGTGGGGGATTTATTGTGTAAAATGCATTGTAGATCCTTTTATACGATATTATGGACAGATTGCTCATGGTGCTATTTTTTTTTTAATTTGACTTTTATTAGATCAATTATAAATCAATTTGTTGTGGGGGTAGTGGGATTGAAAGATAGATGATTAAATTAAAAAAAAAACACTTAGGGAATTGGTGAATTTAAAAAGTTTAGGTAAAATATTTATTATAGTCCCTATACTTTACAAATTATAGATATTAAGTCCCTTTAATTTTCAAAATTAAAAATAAAAATCAATTTTGATTGTAAACTTTATTTTTTGGGCTCCTAGTGTGAAGGAGGTGAGAGAAAATCATTAAAATCCGGTGCTAGAGAGAAAAACTTTATATTGGTACCGATTCCGACCTTCAAAACAGTTGAAATTAGTGTTAAATTGTTTTTTTTATGAGGCGATCTCATATTAGATGTTTTTTTACCTCGAAAGTGCCAAGAAAAACATATTTGATCTTGGTAAGATTTTTGTTTTGGGTTGATTTTAAGTTTTGGGATGATTTTCTAGGTTTTTTTTAAGGTCATAAATGGATTTATCAAGTTTCTTACGATATTTTATAGATGTTTTCGGTTAATAATAGATTCAAAATTTGGTTTTTGGGTCGCAAAACCATTAACCCTAATTTTTCGACCGCCACAATGGTCGAGAACTTGGTAATACAGAAGGAGCGTCATCTAGATCTTTTGTTTTTTCAAATATAATTGGGATTGATAACAAATCATCCGTTTCAACTGCAAAAAAAAAAAAAGACTTAATATCATAGGTCATGATGAAATGGGTCAAACGAGCTCAACATTGTCTAGCATTTTTTTTTCTATTTTTATTTAAATTAATGATTTTTTGAATGTTTTTTTCAAAATTATTATTTTTATTTATATTTAGATTAATACCACTTTTATCTTTTATTTTAAGAGCCTATTTTAAAACAGTTATTTTTTTGTTTTTTTATATGCATTTAATTTTTGAAGAGGTTTTTATGATTTATCTATATTTTCTTTTATCTTTTGTATAGATTAAATTAATTTTTAAAATAAAAAATATTTATTTTTAAATAATACTTTTAATATGTGCAACCTTACATAATATTTTTTTTCTTTTATTTTATTCAATCAATTTAATGTATGTGCATATTTCTATTATTGTTTGCTTGAATAAAAAAGTTATTTTAATAGACAAATTTAGCAAATATAACCAGGTAAATATCTCGTTTTGCGAGATTAAATATCTTGATATACATCTGGTTTTTGATTTTTCTAGTTTTATTCTTAGTTATCGTTTATGACTTTTTTTTTTATTTAACACACATGGTTCTTAATTTATTTTATTACTTGTATGCATCAACTTTTTTATTTATGTTTAGAATATTTTTAACCACAAAAATATCTCAAAAAAACCTATATATATAATTGTTTTTATATATATAAAAAAAAAATAAACCGCGAGTAAGCACGAGCAAAGTATCTACTAGTCATCTACATGAAAAATGAATATTTCTTCCCCTTCACCATCCAAAGTGGACATTTTTTTAGTCTATTTTCAATGGAACTAAGGCATGTGTCAAGATTTAATTGGCTAACAATTGGCGATTTATCAACTTTCAGTCTAAAAGCTATATATTTATAACATCATTAAATCAAATGAAAAATGATTTTTAATCCATTTAGATTTCACTTTTCTTAATTAAGTTTCATTTGAAATCAAATCATCAACTAACTTTATAGGATTCATTCCATAAGATAACAAACATTTGCATATGAAAGTCAACTCAACAAAAAATATATATATATATAGGCGTCTTTTTGTTTTTTTATCGCATCATATGTACTTTTCTTTTATTTTTCACTTTTTTTAAGAAAATAATATATTTTCCAATCATATTGTGTTGTTTATAAGCAAAATCTGTTAGCTTATAGATGTAACAAAAAAAAATTTAAAAATTATTTTATTTCAAATGAAATATAGTTCAAGTCTAAAGTTGAAAATCAAGTGACTAATTTTTAAATGAATTGAGTATAGGAAAAATAACACTCATTTAGCCTATTTATTATTATTTTCATATATATCTTTTTGTTAATGTATATACTTTATAATTAATCAATTAGTGATATATGATATTGTTATTATTTATTAACAAATGCATTCTTTAGTTTTAATAGTTATTTGAGTTTAATTAATAAATTTAGAGTAGAAATAAGGTAATTGTGACAAAGTGTTTTGAAAATGAAATTATAAAGTTATTATAATTATATATTTTTTTTCATCAAAGCATTAACTCTAAATATTTATTGTTAATGTTTTATTAAGATCGAATATTAATCAGTGCTGTTGAAGTATATACATACTATGCTTTTTTTTTATGAAAGAAAAAAATTATTTTCATAAATTAGATATAAAAGATACCTAAAATTATATGTAAGTACATGTACATCAACAAGTTCAGTGAACTAACCCACACTATGATTTTGTATAAAGAGTTACATGTGTCTAAGGAAAGACTTTATCTTTACATTTGAGATCATTAAATTATCTGATATAAGAACTATTATGTTTTGATTTTAACTACTCAATGCTTTAATCAATGAGAACAACTAAAAATTATATGAATGTTTTTGAGTAATCAAGAAAGAATTTATAGCCATAGGTAAATTAAGAAAAATAATCTTTATGAAGATGGAATGAGATTTGAAAGTGTTTGAAATTTTATTGAAAAAGTCAATAACTATCATGTTGTGAGCTAGTATGATTTAATAAAGTAGACACACTTCATACTCAAATATCTAAATTAAAACATTATAGATAAAAAAAAATATTAATTGCACTAAGAAATTATTCATTGAAATGTTAGTCAAACCACAAATAACTTGCATAACATTTGTGAGGTCATGACATGTGGCTAGACTTATATTTGACCTTCAAATATAAACAAATCAATTATTGAAATTATGATATATTAAATTATCTAATTTATATAATTTTATTTTAATTAAGACTATGATTTATATTTTAGTCAACATATTATTATAGGATAATAATGAAAACTTATATGGTGTTCAAAGAGTAACTAGTGATATTTTATTAGTTATTTCACGGGTCCACCTTGAAGAAAAAACAAACATAAAGAAAAAATAAAACCCACAAAAAAAACAAAGAATATCTTTACCAAGAAATTATCTCTTCTATTTAGATCTATTTTTTTAAAAAAATAAACTTCTAAAATAACTAATAAGATACCACTAATTATTTTCTCAATAATTACATGTTATTCTTTTGATTTTTTAATTTAATTAATTGAGTTTCTTAATAATAAGTTGATTCATCCCCTCTTCTCTCTATTCTAGCAACAATTTGGACCCTCCATTTAATAAAATCTTCCTAAAAATCATTAAAATGAGGAAGTCACATGGTAAAGGTGTCGTAAACATAAATATAGGCGGACAAGGGTTTTTCTTTTCTTTTCCAGGATAAAGATTTGAGAAGTTGTCCAACATGCCCTTCGGTACTTAACACTATATGAAACCTAAAAACTGCGTCGTCAATGTAATCGGAATAAGAACTTTGCTATTGAGACAATTTCCCCTTTCCCTCGACGGTCCTGCCTACGAGTGGTATGACACTCTCAGGCCCGGGAGAAGCGACATCCCTCTGGAGTGAAGCAGATAAAACATGGTGAAAACTCTCTATTGCTTATTCTTTACCTAGGCTGCTCCCTTCTTTTTTACCAGGACTCTTCGGTTATTTTTCATCTCCTTTATGAAGAGCTCTTTTCTTCTTCATATACGGTATCTCTCTATTGTTTTTTTTTTCTCTCTTTTGAATCTCACTTCTCTATCTACACGCTCACTCTTGGATCTACTACTCATTTACCTTGTCGATTTGTCTTCATCTTGCACCTCCCTCTTTCTTCTGGATCTCACTTCTCTATCGACACACTCTTGAATCTACTACTCATATGCCTTTTGAACTTATCCACTCTTTCTATACCCAAGCTGCAATCCTTTACTCGCTCCATTAAACCAATCTAGCTCCATTAAGATGAAAAATGGAGGAGAAAGAAGGGAGTGGACTTGGATAGCAACTCTTCCAAGATACATATTTTGTTTAGTCTTTAATTATTGGTAATACATAAAAATAACCACATCATTAATACATTACACCGGCACTGACAAAAATTAAAAGAACTCCCCGGAAAACTCACTTTTACATTTGTTTTAAAAAAATATTTCAAGTTAATTCCAACGACCTTACCTGGCATTCTCCCTTTAAGCACCATTTCTAGGTTCCTACTTGTATTTTATATATACAAAGACGTTTAGAATGAAAATAAAACAAGTACATCTCCAAAGATCACATTGAGAAATTGCGTCTCCAAGAAAATTTGACAGCCAAACATACAAATTCCTGAATTCTTCAAAGCAAGTTGGAATAGATAAAGCTTCGAACACCTCGCACGGAACAAACTCTTGGCTTGTACCACAAACAGTTAACAGTCCAAAATAAGTAAGTAATGTTCCAAGTTCCAAGTGCAAATGATATTTTGCTCAGAGACGTTCAAGGACAACGATATATACCAGAACCGGGGAAAAATATAAAAGAGGAAGGGAAGGGAAGAATCAGAGGACAGTGAAAGAGTAAGCAATTAGCTAGTGTCTTAAGTAGTCATTCAAAGTTCTTCAGTGGCATATTCATCAGTTAAAAATCAGTACAAATGGATAATGGTAAACTCACCTGTCTAGGTAAGACCGGTATCAAAATTCAGCTTTACTTTTGTATAATGGAACTGGAAGGAACTTGGAAAATCCCCAAAAGGTCAACAGCTTGTTTGTATGCACAAGAAGCATTGGAATTCAGATGAATCAATGACCAAAAAGAATGAAACAACGTAGCTGTTCTTAATCCATTAAAGCTGTCATACGAGTGCAACAAAATCACCTTGCAGTAAACCTTGTTGCAAAAAGTGATTTCTTAATTAGCACTTCGAGGGTTAAGCTGCTTTCTGAGATGACGAGCCAGCTGATCCAATTTGGATGTCTTTTGTGTATGTGTTTGTGAGTGCAAAGAGTAACAGCACAAACACAACTTGGGCACTCACAATCCCAAAATGGCTGATGCTGTTACCAATTTCCATCCAGCTGCCTGTATTTCTGACCTGTTTCTCATCAAAAACATAAATTTATAAGTTGCCCAGAAAGAGACTAACATATTGGTTGTGTTTCTTAATGCCCAATTCTCTAAAACAGTATAAATCTATTCAGATAGTAATACTTCAATTTCAGTTAGAAAAAAAAAAGGAACTTCCTGTTCAAATGCAATATTTCTCCATCCATTTTTCCAGATTTTTAAATTTGTATTTGAAAAATACATTTTAGAGATTTTTCACGGTTTTTTTTACAAGTTTTTCTTATGTTATCTATATGAAGAAAAACATGAACACATTTTTCCCACTTTTTAGCAATTGTAAAAGATTAAAATTATTTTTCTCTTAAATTTTCGTATTTAGTTAGTGTTATAAATTTAATTTTTATTATAATATAATATAAAGATTTTTTTATATAGCAATACAACTTTTTCATGATAATTATAAATTAAATGAAATAAAATTAATATTCTACAATTAAATTATCGCAAGATTAAGATGACTATTATAAATTATGATTTTGAAATTTCTATGAAAGATCAAGAAAAAAACTAGCCGTCTTCTAGCAAGTTGCCAAAAAGTAATATTTTCAACGAGTTAAAAAGGAAGATCAATGTGACCATAACCTCATTGGGTCAAACTTTGTACCTGTACTCTTTTTTTGTTTTTTCTCAATGCCATCCTTGTACAATTTGTTTAGCCTAATACCATAATATCCAGTACAGATTTGATTTAGCATCCAGCTAAGTATTCAATGTGAGCTAGGGTTGGAGAAGGAGAGAGTTTAAGTATATGGAATTGGGATGGATTAAGGATGTTGGATTCCAATAAAAATGCTCATGTATTTTTCAACAAATAAACATATTACAACACTTTCATCAATCTCATAAACATAAATCAAAACCACAAAACACGTTTTCAAACAATCAAACAACACAAATTCAATTATTAAGTTTTTAGATCAAAAACTTCAAATCCACATCTCCAAAACCCCTTGATGAAAATGTATAATTTGTCTGTGAATTCATTGAGATGAGAGCTTTCATTTGATGATAGTAAAAACTAGCTAGATTATGTCTCTCCCTCTCTCCCTTTTCTTCTTACTACTTTTCATACTTTTATACATTTTTTCTTTTAGATCTTTGAGTTTTCAAATCCAATGATGGGAATTAACTCATGTAAATTAAATGGTTCAGATTTGAAGATAGGGTAGAGATGGGAAATGTTTAAAGAGACATTATTAAAAAAAAAATTCACTTAAACTGTCCTCAAGACATGTCTCTCATGCTCCATTTTGGAGGGACAAAAATTGGCCCCAACCAATCAAGTTCCTATTTCATTTATCCTAAGACAGGAGCAAAACACAACTTTTGGGACAAGTCCACGTAGCTAATGACGTGATTGAAATGACTCCATTACTAACAAATCATGCAGTATATGATGGAATTCAGGGGAAAAAATTATAAGGATGAGTTTAAGAAAAATAATAAAATGTTATTTAAAGAGTAGAAGATGATCATACCAAGAAGAAAAAGTGGATGGTCATCACATCTGAAAATAGGATAACAAGGAAATAGCATCCAACCCGTGGAACTTGAAGTAGTTTGGTTATAGCACTGAATACACATCTGCATTTGAATTCAGAACACGCAGAAATAACAATCAAAAGAGCAGCGGAATCCCATAAAGATTTGATTGCCTATTTATAATGCTCTAGAAATCAATCAGCATACTACAAATGGCAAAAATCTCTCTAGGGGAGTAGCTGAATCTCCAAAGTCAGGGCTTGGATTCATACCCTACAATGGGAATTCTATTGGTGTGGCCAAATCTCTCTAGCATTTTGAAGTGCATGGAATGCACATTATTGTGCTGGAAAAAAGACCCAGTATATGATGATGCTATTGCAGAATTGTTATCTTTTAGGCACGCTATTGCCAATCAAAAAATGAAGTTTTGGTGAGATGACTGAGACCTTTATTTAATTTAATCTTGTGAAGTAAACAGCGATCACATTTTAAAAAACTTACATGACAAGCATAAATGGTATGAATAGTTTGAAGATAAGAAGCGTGGCCATCAAAAAAGGCTGCAATTAAGAGGAAATCATATCAATTCAATAACTGATTTTAAACTGTAAATCAGCATGTACTTTAAGAGTTTGAAGTTGAACTTCACTTACACTGAAGACAGTAATAAACCGGTACACCGATGAAATCTCAAAACTTGCAATACTTGCAAAATTTCCAGTCCCAAAGAAAGCAACATTAAACAAAATCAGCTGAAAAGTGCAAACCATCAAGGCCATATAAATTTCATCACCGCTCAGATTATCAACCAGTACAATAATAAAGTTTCTCAATGAAAAAAATATCACAGTTAAGCTATTCACATTCATTAAAAATCAGAAATCTTTAAACAATTTTACATTTCCTTTAATAAAAGCACAGTAAACTCCTCTCTTGTCATTCTTTTCTTTTTGTTACACCTCTTAGCTTTCTGCCATCATACACTGTTTTCGTTTAACATACCAAAAACAAACAATGGAGGAAACTCCCCTAAACTTTTAATCAATGCAGAGTAGAGGAAAACAATATGAAACAGAAAATACAGTGAAAGAAAGGCTAGAAAATAAAGCATATTGAAGTTGGAACAAGATAACAAGGTTTAGGGTCCACCAAGAAACCCCTAAAATCTAAATAAACTGGTAAAATAAGATAGAATGTCTTCATAAATAACCTTAGCAGTGATATAAACTAATTGAAGCCCTAAATACTTGTGAGAAGGATTCACCAGTCTTGGTCTCCAAGCAAAACAACTTGACCTCCAAGAAAAATAATTAGAAAGTCACATCCTAATCACATGACCTTAAATTAATTAAATAAACCTAATATCAGAAACAAAATAAAATAAACTATAATGAAAGCTCCTATGTCATTCTTTTTAGGTTGGAAGAAACTCATCTTTGAGTCAAAACCATTATTGTCCTGATATCATAGGTGTCAAATCAAGACTCATTAATCCCTCTTTTCTTTGCTTAAAGTTTACAACAGTTCTAAAAATTAGCTTTAGTTACCCATTGTATGAGAAACATCTACTCGCAACTTATTTCTCTTCCATCTATCTCAAAGTAATGAACTGCAAAGCTTAAACTTGTTTCGTTAACATGTGTTACAATCAAATGTCGTTTGCTGATTCTACTTTCGGGGTAATATCACACTAGAACCAAAAGGATCGTCATAGTGCAAATCAACAAATTTCTTTTGTTAAACAATCGTGATGTCCTATTTGCACTCAACTTAGTATTCTAGTGGCAACATCATTATCAATGTTGTCAGCATTGTAAGATCATCATCCAAGTGAACATCAAATATTGGTTGAGAATCCCAATCCACATCCACTTCATCATAGATTGACAAAAGATTCCAGCCCATGACTATTTCTTTCCCAACATATAAAGTATCTTGTCATTCTTGCTACACTTCAACTATCTTTCTCCAACACATCCTACCATAGTTAAGGGTTGAAAACCACATCACAATTTGAAGATCTTATTGCTCAGGATTAATGCTTTGTACTCGGTTCTTTTGTTAAAAGATCCCTCAATTATTTTGTTATCTTAATATCAATCATGCGCATTATGTTTTCATCTGTGTTATATATTTTCATTAGTTGGTGTCACTAACACAGTTCAAATTTGAAACATGTCACAAGCATGGTCATAGCATGAAATTTTTGCTAATATATATTTCGGTCCTTAAAATCTCTTGAAAATTTACTTTGGTCTCAATATTTCATTTGTTTTACAAACAAGTACTTAATTGAAATTTTTCGATCATCATATTTTACAATAAATACAATTTAATTCATTAAGTTTCTACATGATGAATCATAAACTTGTTCAAAATTATATATATATAAAAAATTGATGGACAAGGTAAGGCGGTTTAGATAGGTGGTTTGCGTTACACCGCAGGTTGGGTCATATTTCTCCTAACATAAAAAATGATGCCCAAGCGATGATAGCATTTTTAAAAGCGCAGGAAAAATATGGGAATTATAATCTTGGTTAATTTAATAATATAATTAAAAAAACAACGATAATAAAAAAACCAGGAAAAAAAAGTCAATGACTAATAAAAAAAAATAAACACTAGCCAATATTATGAAAAAATACCTTCTAAATATTTGTAAAAGTTCTCAACAATTTTTAATTGATAACAAAGCAAAAATTAAACGAGAACGGGATAATTTCATAAAGAGAAAAATAAAAGAAATCTGAAGTTCAATTAAAAAAAATCAATTTTAAGAAATGACCAAAAAATATCTCGAGTCAGTATATGCCAAATTCATACTCGATTATGAGACTGGGATAACCCGCACAAAAGAAATTGAATAAAACAATGGCAACTCTCAAGCAAACTAAATGATGAAAGACAAAACTGAAAAAAAGAATTAATTTAAAAATCCGAGTCAACCCGGGTTAACTCGACTAACTTACCTCCTTGGGATATGAGATCGGGATAACCCCACAGGAAAAAAAAACAAAAAAAACAACAAAGCTCAAGACCCAATAACTTAATATTGTAAGATAAAATTCAAAAAAAAAATCAATTTAAAAAAAAACTGTATAAAATGAAGTCAAATGGCTAACTTCGGAACTTATGACTCGAGTCATGAGATTAAATTGCCTCATAGAAGGCAAACATGGAAAAACCATGAAGCAGAATTTTTAATCATCCAAAATTAAAAACAAAACAAATAGCAATCAAGACCAAATCTAGTATAAAAATCAAATTCATGAAAATAATGAGGGACTAAATTGAAAAACAAATCAAGAAAATGATAAAAATACAAAAAAATAGCAATCAAAAGAATGAGAACCAAATTGGATAAAAAAAAATTAAATGAAATAAAATGCTAAAAGACTAAATTGAAAAACAAATAAATCAAGAAAAAGATTAAAAAAACTAGCAATCAAGATAATAAGAAGGATCCAATTGAATACGAAAATTAAATGAAATAAAATACTGAGAGACGAAATTGAAAAAATAAATCAAATTAAAAAAAATTAAAAGCAAATCAAATAACAATCAACAATCATAAGAATTGAGACTAAAATTGATACAAATACAAACTAACAAGACACATTTAATTTTTGAAAGAGCTAGCACAAAATCCAAGGCACGGAAAAGAAAAACAATTCATCGCAACCCAACCGCTGCTCTATCATGCATAAGTGCCTACCACTAGGAAAAGGACGACGCAATGCATCCAAGCCATCGAGGAAGATAGTGTTTGATTGTTGGGAAACGTCGCACGCTCTCAAAGAGCGTGGACACCTCTCACTCGTTGCACGAGCCAATTACTTTTAGTTTTTGAATTATATTTATATTTTTTAAAAGACTAAATTGTCTCTCATTCAAATTAATTATAACTAAAAAAAATGATGAAAATATAAAAAAGCTCATGGACATCAGTTATAATTTTTTATCTTGTAAGAGCAAAGTAATCATTTCATTGTGCAATCAAAGCATTAAAAGACCTAAAAGCCCTTGGACCATAGTTTTAGTTTTTTTTCCTTTAAAAGGTATTTAAGTCATTTCATTGTGCATCTAAAATGTTAAAAGACTGATTTGTCATTGATCAATATGATAACCCTAAAGTGAAAGGCTGATCTCTTTGAGCTTTTGTTTTCATACCCATTTAAAAAATAAACCTTTTGTTATCTATCATTATAAAAAAATTTATTAATTTATTTTTTCTAATTTAAACCTAAAAAATCAAGACAAATTATAAAAAAATAAAAGAAAAACAATTCTTGAAATATATATATGATACCATGGGAAACAAAGTTTTCTTAAAAATAATATATGTATGATAATATGAGAAAAAAAGTCAAAATCAAAGTAATAACACTTCAAAATACATCAATCTATCTAAATTATTTAACTAATTTTGACCAAGTTTACAATTTGACATGAACTTAATTGGAGAAAAAAAATTCATTTAAGGACTAAATTATATTTACTGTATAGTACAATGACCAATAAACTTTCAATGAAAGTCTTAATGAAAAAAAAAATACAAGGATCAAATTGAATTTTCAAGAAATTTTAGAATCAAATGTATATCAATGAAAAATTCCATGTTATAGCCACATGACACAAGTCACATGTCAATAACACCAACTGATAAAAGAGGGTAACAATGGTTTAAATGTAATGTATAAGGTTGATATTTAGACCAAATTGTAGTGGGACCTTTTAAGAATATTAAGAGTATAGGGGTGTACAAAAACATTAACCATTTTTGCCTTGCTCTGCTGCCAATTTATGTAGTGTGGGAAGAGGATAACAATCCAAACAGCAAATAAAGGAAAATAAGGGCTAAAACATGAATAATATTGAAGTTGGAAAAGGATAAACATGGTTTAGAGTTCACCAAGAAACCTCTAAAATCTAAATAAATTGATAAATTCTATGAAATAACCATGTCGGCCTATTTATACTAGTTTAGGCTCTAGATGCTAATAGCAAGAGGATTCACTAGTCTTGATCACCAAGCAAAACAACTTAACCTCCAAGAAAAATATTCAAAAAGTCAAATGCTAACCAAATGACCTAAATTAATTAAATACCCCTAATATGAGAAATAATAAAATAAATTCTAAGGAAAGCACCAACTTCACTAATCTACTACATTCCAACAAATTATGCACCGCTCTAAATTAAACCCATAAACTAAATCTCAATTTTTGTATACTAATTGTTAAGGGCTTTGCTTAAATCAATAAACATAATTCGAGGAATTATAAAGATTTAGGATATTCACAATGAGCATATATGGTATCATACCATACACATTGCATGAATTGGAATATCTACTTCATGTTTATTCACCATATCAATCCCAATTACGGAAGAAATTTGGAAGAGGAAGTCAAGGTGAAATGGGATGAGACTTACAAAAATTAATGGAATTCTCACATCAGAAAGCTGCAAGTATCTAACATCATTTTCAAGCATGGTTTTTTCACCAGTTCTTTTCATGGAAGCTGACAATTTCGCGACCTTCGTCAAATGGAGAATTGTGTTCTCAAATAGTATCCATGCCACAAGCACAAGAGCAAGTGCACCATAAAAGACAGCTTCATATCTGCTTGGATTTCAAGAAAAAGCACCCAGTGAAAGAAAATCATAAATGTGTATTTTAACTTTTTGCATATAACAAAAGTGCTAAATTAGAATTGAAGCTTAAAATCTTTGGACATACCCAATAGATAGAAGCAGGAATGTGGGTGCAAAACCAAGAAATATAGAAGTCAGCCGTGATAAGAGGCTCTTCTCTCGAGAAAAGTGGGAGAACCATTGAGAAACCTGTAATAAGACAATTCCAAGAAGTAGCAAATGACATGTCATTTAAATGGTTTAAGTATGGCATCACAGCCTTTACCTTTATACAAGGCAATAAAAAGAAAACTGATATGTATTATACACAGTGAGTTGGGTTTGATGTTCCCTATACATGAGTCGTCACCAGCAAATGTAGATCATTCACTAAAAAATAACCTTAGATGACATTAAAATACATTGGCTCTGTGATACAAACTTTTCCCTAGGTAAACACAGAGGCTTGAGTTATGAACATACATTATATATTCCAAGGAGTAGAAAACACCATAATAATTGGTAGGGGTTGAGTTGTAAGAAGGATATTGTGTTTTTAAAGAAACGATAAAGGAAAATGGAATTTTTGCATACAAATTTCAAGAAACTTTACACAAAAGCCTAAATAACACTAGAGAAAAGCAGAAATGAGTCAAAAGTATACCGCCAATAGACCAATTTATTAACTGGTGTATGGCATGCAATTCTTGTTTCTCTTTTCTGTGAGATGTTGATATTGACACCATCGCTGATGATAATCCAACCAAAAGAACCTAATTTTCATGTAAAACATGAGATGACCTTCAGAGATGTTAGGCAATTGAATTATGGAACATCTGTTTCAAAAAAAAATTAAAGACATGTTATACCTGCAAGAAAAATAGAACTGGGGACCTGGGTTTCTCCATTTTGTGGTAGCAGATCCGCAGCCAATACTTATTCCCTTCAGAATGCTGATCTAGCCACCTTGCAGCTGCTCCTATAATGACAATAATAGCTCCACTCGCAATCCTACATACACGGTGATTAACATTCATACAGCATGACCACCTCAAATGAAAGTAATAAACCTGATAAAAATGATTTACCATTTTTCAATTTTTAAGACTTTTCTGACATTGTAGACAATCAATCAAAAGACATGTTTGATACATTTACATTACTCATATTGAGCAGAAGTCTTTGGAGATAATTTTTTTCCTTTTGATAGTAAGATCAGAATTGTTGATTGCAATAGGAATTTCAATACAGAATTTATGTTCAATTATAAGCTTATCATTAATAAGAACATTTGTTTATCAAACTTGCAGGAACTTTACCATCATATCAATATAAAAGTTCACCCCTCTTTTCCACTACAATAATTAATCATCAAGGAAATCAAAGGAGACAAATTTTAGACATGACTCAAAGATTATTGATATGCAGATAATGTTATAATTCCTTTGAAAACATTTTGACCAAAGCAAGAATGCATAACTAACCAACCAAATGAACAAACTCAAAAGGGCTTACACTAGTCCATTATTATCAGGAATGTCTGCTGGCATCAAAGTAAAAATAGACAGAAACCAGCACGCACAGCAGACATAAATCGGTATCCCAGATCTCCAGGGAATTGCATGAAAAAGATAAAAAGCAGCTATAATCCCCATAATAAAAAAACACCATGTGTAGAGCTTCCTCTCTGTGAAACTATTCACCTGAACAAAATACAAATAATGTAGCCTCAGAAAACTAAACTTGCAACCTACACATGGTTAGATAGGAAATAGCATGATCGATGCCCTTACCAGGAATTCAAGGATGAATATTGATACAGCAGAAGCAGCCAAAATCTTAATTATATAATTATACTTTCCCCAACTTAACCATCGGCACAAAGTTTTTATAAACTGATATTCACCCACTATCTGGGTCCACAGAAAAACGGTCATGGAAAAGTATGCATGGTACAAGGGAGGAGAGTGCTCCATGAATAATAAAACAGAAATCGCTCCCGCCAACAGACATCCAAACAGATATACCTGCTAAAAAGAATTTGATAAGCCAGAAACATAATGCATAATCTCAAGAAACAAAACTTAGTGACAGTTAAACCAACACTTAGCATAAATAGATCCCACTAAGCCTTGCAACAAAAACAAGAAATTTAGAAATTTAGTGAAGGGAAGACAGAATAATGCAACAAAAACCACATGTTGGAATAAGACTTGCAGACCATAATACTCATTGTCAAATAAGAAGAGGAAAGTGTTTTCAACATTTGAAGTTGAAAAAAAAATGATCACGAAGATAAGAAAAGAGGGATGACGAATGATGACTGCATTTCTTCACTCTCGTTCAGTTTTGTGCTGACATTAATGTATATTATTAGGTATATTTACATCTTTCTGGGAATTAAGATAACAAAAACAATATCTTCTATTTTCTCCACTGAAATGCTTGTGACCATTCAAAAACATTTTTCAGCTAGCATCATCGACAGGGAAACAGGCTGAAAAATGACCAAGAACCCAGAGTGTTTAATGTTCAAGGATTATTGCATTCTTGATGAAAAACCATTGATATCAACAAACAAACTTCCTTTGCTAGCCAAGTAGTGATGAAAATAGTGATATTAGGATTGATAAACAAGCCAACAGAAATGAAACAAGAAATATTCATCATTTTCTCTTATTCTTTTAACATAAATACACTTTATAAGAGGTTAAGCTTTTTTAGATATTACCTTCGTTTTATTATTTCTCTGCCATGCATCATGAGGATTCTTAAATACATCTGCCAATGAAGTGTAAGATTGCAGAATATGGAGAAGAAGACAGATTATCCAACCAATGTACCCAAGAGTAATTACAGTCATCAGCATAAGCCAATCATAGGTTTGAAAATATTGAAGTCCTTTGAGAGCCAAGGTTCTGAGGTTCTGAGCCAGCATCAGTGCACTTCCATAGTCTCTGATAGATATTAGATACTCGATGTGTTCTAATGCAGCAGAATGATGAGCCAGTAGTTTAAAAGGCTTGAAATATAAGGAGTTTGACTGTTTTATTTCTAAGTTTGTTAAGAAATCACATAGCAAACTCAATTACACCATTGGACAATTTTTTGCAAGCACCTAGGACAATATGTTGAAGATACTATGGACAGCACAGATTATAAAGTTTTGCAGGGGACTGTTCAATAAGTTTCAGCAACAGATGAATTTTACAACTTCAGTTTGGTTATTTTAGTAATTTGGGATCAAAGTAAAAGAAGCAAAATTTCATTCAAATAAACTTCTAACTAGTTGGTTTCGAAATATTCAAACTGAGAAGAATCAACCAATTGTTTTTTTCTTCTTTTTTCCGAGTATATATTTTCTCTAAAATGCCATGAGCACAAAACTTACTAGGACACAGTCTATTAAAAGTTGTACTGATACGTAATTAGAGAAGTGTTACTATATACAAACTAGAAAAGTATGGGTGCACATGGAAACAATACAACAGATGAAGGAAACAAACTCAGTTCAAAAGCCAAAGCTGTATCCCATTAAAAAGGAAAAAAAAAACACTAAGAGATGTGAGGCCATTTAATTACCATCATGGCACTGCATTGCATTTTAAAGTTCAAAATCAAGGTAACTGAAAAGAATATTAAAAAAACAAGCATAAGCTACCTGCTTTTTGTGATGCAAAATAACATATCCAAAATTTCTTTAGTTTGATAGTAACAGAAAACCAAACCAAAACACTTTGGGAAAAACTGGTTCAATTACTTTCAAATGTTAGTTCGTATTTGTCTTTTGATGTAAAACCACCATCAAGAACACAAGGACAAACAATTAGGAGAAACAATTCTCCATAAAACTCTATTTATTTGATCCATCAGTATTCATAGCATTACTTGAATTTCTAGGTAGGGTTGTTGGAATCTAGACAAATAGAAATACAAAAAGTAAATCCCAATAACAGTAGAAAAAGTAAAATCCTAATCTGAATAGGAAAACCTACCAAAATAATAAATCTACTACATTCTTATTTTATCCAATAAATAATAAATACTAATATTCCTGAATAACAATAAAATTCTAAATAAATAAAATCCTTAAATAATCAAATATTAATTCACATTTTTGTCTTTCTTCACTCCTCATCATTTTGCATTGTATATCTGAATATAAAATGCATGACACTGAACCAAAAAAAAATGCACTCCTAATTACCAAAAGCACACAAATATTTTGAGTTTTTGGTAAGAACTGAAAGATATTGCGTTTAAGGCTGCATGCAATGTGCTTGTAATGTCAATGACAAGTAAAACTGATAAAGGATACTTGATTTGCAAAGAAACTGGTTGAGGATTTGCTTTGTATTAGCTAGAACAGCTTCAACTTCTTCAGCCTGGATTTTAGAAGTAGAAAATGTCAATTTAAGTGTTGTATTTAGTATGACAAGTTCAATTCATAAATGAAATTCTCATAAATGATGCTGCATTCTTCTCCCTGGAAATTATAGCAAATAAATAACATCCTTCACTTTTCTATTCACTTGCAGTCACTATGGTTTCGATCTATACCATAATGCATCCAGTGCAAAAATAACATTCTAGCACCCTTAAGATAACAATGACTTCTTTTCATCATCACTCATTTAAGGCATGCTGACCTCAATCATATCCACATAACCAAGCGGCAGATTTCCAACTGAGTTTACAGGACATGGCAGGCCAAGAAGTGTTGACTGGCAGAAAAGATGATCAGTATATCAGACAGGTAACAAACAAGGAGATATAAAGAATTAAATAATGCTCAAACATGACATTTCAAAGAGGAAAATGTAAAACCATGAGGGGTGCAATATCAGCTTGATTCACATCCACCCTTTCAATGCCATTCAAGCCCCAGTCTACAGGAGTTGGCATGTCATGTGCATGTTCATCAACAAAAACACCATGATCAGAATTGTTGCTACTGGAGATTGGCTTGGGATATTTGACACCTGCCCCCCAGACAACAAGGGGAGTATCTGTATTCGAAGGATGCCCATCTCCATGACTACCTGGGTAGAACCATAGCATGTCAGCATCTGTAACTTGGAAGGGCACCATAAACAGAATTCTTTGAGATGAAAAATGACCCGACCAAAGGGTATAAAGTAGCATATGGACAGAAAATCAGAAAGCATCTTAATCATGTTGAATTTAGGCCTTGGAAGTCACACTTTGAATTATGGCCCCGACATGAATTTGGTGAAGTTATTGGAAACCAGCTCAGTCCATTCACATACGAATAAGTCCACAATCATTCACGAAATTACCATGTAAACGGTCGGAAAACACAGAAACTGATGAATTGCAAAGAAGCAGAGAAAACTCTCAAGCAGAAATACAAGATAGTACCAACCTTTGTCACTCATTCCATGATCGGCTGTAAATATATATGATGTGCGATTGTCCTTGTAGTAATGTTCAAGGAGAGAATAAACTCGTTCCGCAATGTGGTCCACAACTTTGACATTATTGAGATAAATGGAAGAAAAGGGGCGATGTGCATGACCATTTGAATCACAGCCAAGTAAATGCAGAAATATAACAAGATTATCCTGTAGAAGTAACTCCTTCAACTCTAGGTCCTGGGTGGACCTATTCAGAAGGCTCTGAAATTGATCAAAAGACCACTCATCCAAAAATGAAGCATCTGCATTGACACTATTGTATTGATAAAACGTTGGACAAGAGGTAAAAACAGCTTGATTCGTAATATTATATTTATTGCTAATGAGCTTTCCCATTTGAGAGTTCAGACAATAAATGAATTGATTAATTTGTGTAGAGGTTGAGACAAACCAGTTGCGAAGTCTTCAAATTCATGAGGGTAGGTTTTCCATGTGCTGTGTGGCAGGGCACCGCAGAATATTGGAACAATATCGGGGCTACCATAGGCAAATGTATGCCTGCTTTGGTTGAAGACTGAATCAAATTCAACTGGATTAGCTTTCCATCCTGCAAATGTAAATCAATACCAAATCATAAATGGAAGGTGAAATGCGGAAGATAATCGATTGATAGCAGCAACTAAATCCACCTTTTGTGACAGCACTAGGATCCTCGTAGAAACCAGCAATTATAGAAACGTGTCCGGGCCTTGATTCCGTGGGAGGGCGGGCATGAGATACTCCCCATCTGCCTCGGTTTTTAATAATATTCCTCAGAAATGGTGCTCTGTGATTACCCTCCGAATCGGGCTCAAAAAACTTATCGGCGCGTAAACCATCCGCTGACAAAAATTAGTATCACTGTCAGGATACAACTAAAGGTGAGAGTTCTTCGAAAACAAAACACAAATTGCTTTTTTTACCAACTAAGAGAACAAGACGTTTAGCAGGAGGGGCCTTGAAGCGAGGCTTGACAGGATGCATGCCATGAACAATTGGGGTCTTGAAGTAGATATCGAATATGCTTAGCATATAAACTGCGTGAAGGACTATACCAAGTATTACTAACCATCTCTCTCGTCTCTTTACCCATTTTTCACTGCTATTTCTTTCCCCTCCTTTCATCCCCAAGATCCCATCGCTGCCTCTCATGCTTTTCTGCCTCTTCTCTTTCTTTTTTTTAATCGGTTTTCTTCCCTTCACTGGATCTTTGGGTTTAGAGTACGGACTTTTTAGACTCTGGTGACCTGCTGGCTGCAGCTTAATTTTGAATCCTTTTGGCCCACTTGTCGTTCCGTTACATGAGTGCCATGTCGTTCGTGGAAAAATTATGTGATTAGTGGGGTCCATTAAACTTTAAATAAAAATTAGATACAAAATAAAATAAAAGGCGTAGGAGGCTGGGTACTGTTGAATCGTTAATGATTATTTTCATCTTATTAACAAATATACTAAACTGTGTGTGGGGATTTACTGTTTCTCACAGACAAAATATTGTGGATTACAACAATAATTTTTTACTTTTCCCTTTCTTTTTTTTTCTTTTTTTTTTCATTTTTTTTTCAACTTTCTAATTTTTTCTTTTTTTTTCTTTTATTTTTTTTTCAAAATTATTTTTGTTGATTTTACCTTTTAAATATTGACCTGATTAAAATTTTTGCTTTGTAATTTTTTTCTTTAAAATACTGTGGATTGCTGTGATGTTTTTCTACTTAGTTTTTCTATTTTATTTCTTTATTTTTCAAAATTATATTTGTCAAATTTTTTTTAATATTTAGCTGATTGAGAATTTGGTTTTGTAATTTTTTTTCTTTAAAACATCGTTGATTGCTACAGTATTTCTCCGCATGATTTTTTTTTCTCCAAAATTATCTTTTTATTTTATTTTTATTTTTTAATATTGAGCTGGTTAAAAATTACAGTTACAATATGTGAGTAAAGCACTATAACTTTTTTTTAAAATTACTGTTCATTGCTACAGTGTTTTTCCCCACATGGTATTTTTTATAATTTTTTTCAAATTATCCTTTTCAATTTTATTTTTTTAATATGAAGTTGTTTGTGAATTACAATTACAAGTCATTACAAATAAGGCTAAATCATGTGGGAAGCACTGTAGCTTTCATCACAAAACACTGTGAATTGCTACGGTGTTTCCAACATGATTTTTTTTTCCTTTTTTTGGTGTTTGTTTTGTTATTTTTTTAAAAAAATTGTCTCTGTCGATTTTTTTTTAATATTAAGCGATTAAGAATTTAGCTTTATAATTTTTTTCTTTAAAACACTGTGAATTGTTGCAGTGTTTTTCCATGTGATTTTTTTATGATTTTTTTCAAAATTATCTTTGTCGATTTTTTTTTAATATTGAGTGGTTAAAAATTATAATTACAATAAAACTAAATCATATGAGGAAAGAGTTATAGTTTTTCTCACAAAACACTATGGATTGCTACAATATTTCTCTAAATGGTTTTTTATTTTATTTTATTGGGAAAAGCGTTATAGTTTTCCTCACAAAACATTGTCAATTGCTACAATGTTTTTTCTCATGGGTTTTTTTCCTTCCAAAATTATCTTTGTTGGTTTTTTTTTTAATATTAAGTTGGTAGAGAATTTAGCTTTGTAATTTTTTTTTTCTTTTTATTAATTGAAAAGTTAAATCATGTGGCGAAAGCACGTATCTTTCCTCACAAAACACCGTAAATTACTACAAATCATTTTGTTCGGTCTCTAAGTTTTGGATCACCAACACAACTTTTTTTTTCGTCATGAAATATTTGCTTCATCATGCCTTTAATTTCTATTACTTATCTAGCGCTGGTTCACAATTATAACACTATCAAATACATTTGTTTTATAAGCCCGTGGCAGCGCACGGGTATGTCATCTCGTTATCAATTACATGAACTCCGAGTATGAGTATAGAAAATGAGAGTCTAGCATAAATCTTAAGATAAGACCAAGTCAACTTTGATCATTGTTTGGAAAAAAAATATTGAGAAAATAAAAAAAATATAAAATACTATTATAGTTAATAGTATTTTGTAGATATGATCACAATAATTTAATTATATCTTTTAGTGTTTTATTAATATAATCATCGTTATTATCATTACTATTCTCTCTTAACAACATCGTTAAGGATGTCTTGTCTCCATACTTTTCATATATATATATAAAACATTATAGATGATATTGTGTATTTTTCAATAACTCACTTTGATTCTTAAAATTTTATGTTAGATGATTTTATCCTAATTAAAAATTAATTAATTTAGATTTCTTAGCAAATTGTTGAATTTGAAGAATAAGGACCGAAATTAAACAGGTGTTAAATATAGGTGGCGTTCCAGAAGTTTCAGGAAATATATATTTTGATCCTTGAACTTTAAAAATAATATATGTTATATAATTTTAGTAATTAAATATTTTTTTCAATTCGATTTTAGTATAAAAAATTATTTTTAATATTTTTTAATTCTTAATTGAAAAATAAAGGAGAATGGTAGCTAATTCTCACAAAATTATTTGAGTGCCACCATTTAAAACACCATAGTAAGCTGCAGTAGGGCGTGTCTATTTGAGAGTATGGTTATGGTTGTTTTTTAAAGTGTTTTTCACTTAGAAATATATCAAAATAATATTTTTTTATTTTATAAAAATTATTTTTGACATCAGTGCATCAAAATTATCTAAAAACACTAAAAAAATAATTTTAAAAAAAATAATTTTAATTAAAAAAAAACATTTTTAAAATATAAAAACAATTAGAATCCAACTAATCTGAAACTAGAACCACTTGTTTGGTTTTTGGGTTTAATAAGTTCAGCATGCAAAGCTCGTTGCTAATCGTTGGACTGGTTTTCAGTTGCAGAACTAATCCCGACCCCAACCAGGGTCAAGGCTAATTGTCATCTGGTCTAATCCTTGAGGGTCCCCATTCACCAACCGATGGTCCGTAATCGTATGTCCTAGATGTAGGTACATCATGATTGGGTTTCCCCTCATATGTGGGTTATAACCATAGTTTTAAAACCCGGACCGACTCGGCGGGTCGACTTGGGACCCAGCCGACCCGGGCCCGGGACCGGTCCGGGTCTAAGTAAAAACCCGCGGGGAAGTTGGCTCAGCGAAACCCGGTCGACCCGGCAGGTCAACCCAGAACTTGAATGACCCGAGTAAACCCGGCTGAGACCCGAGCTTTTTTTTTATATATACATGGATGCGAAACGGCGTAGTTTTTTACTCTCATTTTTTATTTCTACATTTTCTCAAAAACCAAACTGAGGATATCAAACAGAACAGAGGATTTCAAAGTAAATCAGGAAACATTTAAGTACCAATCATTTAATAAAAAGATATCTTCGTAGCAAGAGAAAGAAATTGTAAAGCCCTTAAATTTCAATTCAAAGAAAACGAAAAGAAGAAAAAATCATAATTTTAAACAGGCGTGAAAAACATATAAAATCTCTTTTTGAGCATCCAAAACTCTGTTTCTTATGAAAAAATCATTTTCTTGGAATATCTAAGAAGATATTGCCCCTCCAGGTTCGCTCATAACGTTCATATCATCCATATATCCACTCAACCAGAGAGCTCACCTTAGCTGCCATATTCACAAAAAAAAGCTCCTTTTCTTCTTCTTCTTCACAGCGGCAAGAGTAGCTAGAGAGACAAAGGGAGGGTGGGTGATCCGTGTATATGAGAGGGGAGTTGGAATATAAATGAACGGATAGATATATGCCACGTTATGAAAAGTTAGAAAAGTGATTAGTGTTGATTATTACTGTGTGAATTTTGAATTTCCCAATGCTCTTTTCATTAATTGTTTTAATTTAATTTAATTAAAGCGGTATGCGGATGGAGCTGGGGAGGAGAATTCAAAAAAAGGGAGGCGCCTAAATAAATACTAGCATTTAATGCTTTGACTTAATACTGACATACTATGTGAGGTTTCATGGAGGGTGAGAATGCCTTCTGTAGACCTCTGGTTCAATAAATGGCAGATAAAAAGAATAAGTTTGGCTTTTTTTTTTACCCGGGTTAACCCAAGTCAACCCATCTAACCCATGACCCGATCATTAGACCGGGTCGACCACTGGATCGGGTTTTAAAACTATGGTTATAACTGATTTTGGATCATCTTGAATTGCAAAGTAATGTTGTTCACATCGCGTGGTAAATTTGTATTTAATATGTAAAATTAAATTAAAAATTTTAAAATTAAAATCAAGTTAAATTTGGTAAAATGGATCAAAATCAATCATACTCAATAAAATCAATAAACTCGGATTGATTTTAAAAAAATTAATTGACTTGTGTCACTCTCCTTTCTGTTTTGTCCTTTCTCAAATCGCAATCCTAGCACCAGCGACTGCTTCCACAACTTGCATTCTCTCTTTCTATCCCTCAAAACATACTCCTTTTATTTTATTGTGGAACCATCTGGGAACGCGGTTCAACCCGCATTTCTAAAAAAATTAAATTTTTTATTTAAAATTAATATATTTTTTAGTGTTTTTGGATCGTTTTAATGCGCTGATATCAAAAATAATTTTTAAAAAATAAAAAATTATTATTTTGATGTATTTCTGAGTGAAAAACACTTTAAAAAATAACCGCAATCACACTTCCAAATACACACAAATCATCTACTTGTGATTGTCTTCATCTCTTATGCTCTCTGTATTAGGTTAGTTTTTTTTCTTGGTATACTTGAAGACTTGTTTTTGGAGATGAGTTTGCTGAAAATTCTGTTCTTTTTCTCAATTATGAAGCATTGCTAACTGAAGACCATAGCTCAAGTGAAAAAAAAAAATGATAAGAAACTTCAGTTCATTAAAATTACTTAATTACTATTCTCAAGTCTTTGTGCTCTAAAAGTTTCTTTCTAGTTTCATCTTGAACACAAGGTTGAGGCTCTTACCAGTGATATTTAGTTCCTGATTAATACTGCGACTGCATATAAGGTTGATTGTTTGCCACAATTATTGATGTTTGGTTAAGTTAAAAAAACAAAGTTTTGTTTTGGTGGAACCCACCATACTTGCGGCTGTGTCTCTCAGGTTTAACAAAAGCAAAAAATTATCGTTTCATTGCTCAAGTTCCACACCGTCTCGATGTGCAGTGAATAATTCACTATGTAGCCGAACTGTGCAAAGTGAATTTTTATTTCACTTTGCATAGTTCGACTGAATCCATTGATAATGGCCGGACGGGTTCCAGTCTGAACTTAAATATATTGGACTGGTCCGATCCAATAAAAAAAATCATTTTTTTTAAAATTTTTAATTTTGTTTTATTTGAAAAACTAGTATTTAATATTATTTAATGACACTGCATAAATTAGAAGGAGATCGCATGATGGCATATCATTTACAGAATTTGATCGTAATCCCAATTTTGTTCCTGATGATATTTTATCTGATTTTGTTGCACCCTAAAAAAACCATAGAAACTGTAGTCCTTGTCGGATGAATTTATATAAAGTATTATTTATTTTATGATGTAATAGTAGTAGTTAAATCTATAATATTTAAATTAAAAATCATCAATATTAATATATATTAGTTATTTTATAACCTCAATTTGAAAAACATTCATAACCAAATACGTTAAATTATTTTTTGTTCAACCTCAATTTCAACTACAGTTTTAACCAAACATATATAAATATCAAACCAATCTCAATTAAAAATATTTTTTAAAAATAACTTTTTTCAAACCACAACTTGTATGTGTGTTTGGTATTGTGGTAGCTTTTGTGGTTGTGGTTCAAAAAAAGTTGTTTTTTAAAAAGTGCTTTTAGTTGAAGTTAGTTTGATATTTATATATGTTTGGTTAAAACTGTGGTTAAAATTGAGGTTGAACAAAAAATAGTTTAATGTGTTTGGTTAAGAATACTTTTAAAATTGAGATTATAAAATAAGTAATTAATATATATATATATATATATATATTAATGGTTTTAAATTTAAATATTGTAAATTTAACTACTACTATTACATCATGAAATAAATAATACTTTATATAAAATATTTTTTATTGTTTCATTAAATTATCTACAATTCCATTACGTACAAACGTCATCCGACAAGAACTACAGTTTCCATGATTTTTTGAACGTGCAATAAAATTAGGTAAAATATTATCAGAAATAAAATTGAGATTACAGAATGAGTAAATTTGATTGATTAAATGTGCATGCATATGCAATTTTCCAAGGCAACACGAGTTTTCAGGCAACACGAGGGGCTCCATATTCAATTTTCCAAGGGAACACGAGTTTTTAGGCAAGCGGACCCCATATACCAATCGATGAAGACCCAGTTTATTTTTAATTTTAAAATTTTAAAATTATTTTATTTTTTATTTTAAATTAATATTTTTTATTTTAAATTAATATTTTTTATTTTCACATCATTTTAATATATTAATATCAAAAATAATTTTTAAAATATTAAAAATATTATTTTAATACATTTCAATATAAAATACACTTTAAAAAACTTATATCATACCCTCTATATCTCCTAACTTGATAAAACATGAAATGAAATGAAAAATATCTTATACATATTAATAATATTTTTTTACTTTTTAAAAATTATTTTTAATATTAACACGTTAAAACAATATAAAACATACAAAATATATTATATTTTAATAAAAAAAATTTGAATTTTTAAGAACGCCCACCACGTTCCCAAACGGTGAGAGAGGGGGGATTCATCAAATATTATCAGCAACCGAAATAACATTATATTAATATATGCAATCAGTACAAGTGAAAGCAATAGACACCGTAGACCGATCGGGGTTTGCATGGCACTGAGTGCCGAGTTACAGCTGCTCGAGAGTAATTAAAATATGAGAAAAGTTTATTCTTAAACTATATAGTATAACATAATAGCAATAACATATATCACAGTCGAGAGTTTTTAAAAATTCAAGGGCACTTGGGCTTGTTGCGGCGGGTGATCATGTCAGTATAGCACTTGCCACATTTCTCCCTGTTACCGTAAGTCCCCGGCGGCACGCATTTGCATCTGTCACAGCAAGTCATGCAAGCTCTAACACAGAGTCTTTTTCTTGAATGTAACTTACACCTCTGCCCACATAGAGGGGTGCAATCTGCCCATATAGCCACCAAACGTATTAATCTATGATCTTATCCGCATAGCTAAAACAAGGAAAGAGGGGCATGTTAAGTTCATGTTAACTTCTGTAAGTGATAGATATGTTACCCGATCTTGTCCTAACTGGCGGAGGCATTGGTCCAGTAGTGGGTGGCTTCACGGGAGGCACAGGTGTGGGTGCTGTAGATGGTGGCTTGTAGACCGGTGGGGCAGGAGTAGTGGGTGGCTTCACAGGAGGCACAGGTGTGGGGGGGGTTGACTGGCGGTGCTGGAGATGGTTGCTTGTAGACCGGTGGGGCGGGAGTAGTGGGTGGCTTCACAGGTGTGGGGGGGGTTGACTGGCGGTGCTGGAGATGGTGGCTTGTAGACCGGTGGGGCGGGAGTAGTGGGTGGCTTCACAGGTGTGGGGGGGGTTGACTGGCGGTGCTGGAGGTGGTGTCTTAACTGGTGGCGCGGGAGTTGGTGGCTTGTACAATGGTGTGGAAGGAGTGACCACTGGTGGGGCGGGGGTCGGTGACTTGACCTCTGGAGGAGCAGGAGTTGATGCAGGCACCACAGATTTGGAAAAAACAGCCTGCTTCACCAGATTCAAAATTAAATAACGTTCTTCTCTGTACAACTAAATCGGGGATTGTGCTAGGATTAGTTTTTTTTTTTTCCCTTAACAAATGAATTGATTATTTTTGTTTCGTTTGCTAAAAAGGAGCAAGATTCTTTAAAAAAGGAATTGGTGATAAGTCTATGCATCAAACAATATTTGGATTTGAGGGGAAAAAAGCATTTTTTTGAAAATGAATTACCTTCTCCTTGAAGTCTTCATTCATGTATGAAGCCTACAAAATCAATCAAAGAACTAAAATTTTAGTAACCTAGTCAAGTAAATGTAACTAGCTGTACGAGGGAGTGAGAGACCGACACAGAGGAAGGAAGTGAAGGTCATTACCTTTGCAGTAACTAAAACAAAAGCAACCACCATAAGACACACAGCTTTGAAAGCCATTGTCAGGACCAGAGGTGAAGCAGCAACGAAGAAGTGAAAGATCTAACTGCTTGGCCACATTCAAGGAGAAGCAACAGTACTGTGTGTATAAATAGAGCTGAGCATTGGAAATTGATGCATTTATTGATTCGTAACTTGTATGGTATCGTGCTAATTATTTTTAAAAGTATTTAAAAACATTAAAATAATTTTAAAATACAAATACAGACAGCTCAGCAGAACTCTTAAACATCACTTATTGCTAGCAGCTCCAGCAGTCCAGAATCTGACTTAGCGTTGGGCCCACTTGGCCGTAGTAATAAAAGATATCTATTAGAGATATCACCCGCAGCCTGTAAACGTTGGGTAAAAAGAACCACAATTTATTTTTAGTGGGTCCAGCGCAATTCACGTTTACGATGCAGGTTTTGCAGAAGCAGCTATTGGCTGCTTTTCTTTTCTATTATTGATTTTTTTTAGTGAACAATACAAGTTTTAATTCAACTATTCACGTGAATAGTTTTAAATTTTTTTTTAAAAAAATATTACAGTGAATATAAATTTATTCGCACTATTTTTTTTTTAAGTGAACTGTATGAGTGAATTTTACTCGAATTATTCATTAAATAATATTTTAAAAAAATAGTTTAGAGTGAATTAAATTCATTTACATTGTCATGTAAATAATATTTTTTTTCTTTAAAAACTAGTATAGAGTGAATTAAATTTACTCGCACTGTAATCTCAATTTTATTCCTGATAATATTTTATCTAATTTTATTGCACGTTCAAAAAATTATAGAAACTGTAGTTTTTGTCAGATGAATTTTGTACGTAATGGAATTGTAGATGATTTAATGGAATAATAAAAAATATTTTATATAAAGTATTATTTACATGATGTAATAGTAGTAATTAAATCTACAATATTTAAATTTAAAACCATATATATATATATATTAATTGTGTTTTATTCGAAAAATTAAAAGGAAATTGTTTGATAACATAGCATTTGAAAATTTAATTGCAATCCCAATTTTGTTCTTGAATATATTTTTACCTGATGTTGTTGCGCGCTTAAGAAACCATGAAAAATATAGTCCTTGTTGGATAGATTTAGATGCGTGATGAAATTGCACGTAGTTTAATGGAATAATAAAAAATATTTGATATCAATATTATTTATTTCATGATATAATAACAGTAGTTAAATTTACAATATTTAAATTAAAAATTATCAATATATATATTAATTATTTTATAACCTCAATTTCAAAAACATTCTTTTAACCAAACACTTTAAACTATTTTTTATTTAATTTCAATTTTAACCATAGTTTTAACTAAACATATATTTTTCCAAACCAACCTTAACTAAAAATACTTTTTATAAAATAATTTTTTTCAAATCATAATAATTATCACAATACCAAACACACCCGTGTCAGTGTGAGCCCAAGATTTTTCCAATTAACAAGACACGAGGTCTGGTCTTCGAAACTAGGAAACAAATCTACAATGGGTTTTGCCCACTATTTGTTCCAATCCCTCTTATTTTTTCGTGTCTAACCTTCTAACCTTTTATTTACTGATTGGGTTTTTCGGATAACATTTCATGTGCATTCAGTATTAAAAAAAATGTTTTATAAGATATATAAATAAAAGTATGTTAGCATATATCTAATATTATAAGGTAAATGATGTATATATATAATAACCCACTATCATGACTTTTGGTCATTTTAGCATAGGATTTACATGAATCTTGCATAAATATTATTCTTAGGCTTCGTTCGTTATGGTGTGCTATGTGACTGGGAATGCTTTTAGGGTAATTACAACTTAAAATTTGTTTGGTTTTCATTATTTAAACCTACTTTTCATTTAAATTGCCGTAAAAAACTAGTTTTTTAAAGTGCAACAATAAAAGATATATACCAAACATGTACTTAACAAAATAGGGTTTAATGGGTTTAGAAATGATAATTTTATCTAAACAGAATAGATACAGTTTTGTCCTAACCAAAGATTTTGAGTGTGTTTGGTATTGTGGTAGCTGTTGTGGTTGTGGTTTGAAAAAAGTTGTTTTATAAAAAGTGCTTTTGGTTGAGGTTGATTTGGTATTTATGTATATTTGGTTAAAACTGTGGTTGAAATTGAGGTTGAACAAAAAGTTGTTTAATGTGTTTGGTTAATAATGGTTTTGAAATTGAGGTTATAAAATAATTGAAAAAAATATATATTAATATTAATGATTTTTAATTTAAATATTGTTATTATATCATGAAATAAATTAAATATTGAATAATGTTAAACACTAGTTTTTCGAATAAAACACAATTAAAAAATTAAAAATAATTTTTATTTTTTATTTTTTATTTTACTGGATCGGACCCGGTTCAATGCATGTAGAGCTTTGGACCGAACTCGGTCCGGCCGAAACTGGTCCGACCGGAACAGTGTGAACAGTGCAGCATGTTACACTTTTCATGTTAATTGCACTGTTCAGTGAACATTGCAATTAGCATGAACAGTAACATGTTACACTTCATGCTAATTGCACTATTCACTGAACAGTGCAATTAACATGAAAATTGCATAAAAAGCAGGTAAGATTCACTCGCACTGTTCACTTTAATGAACAGTGCGAGTGAAAAAGCAAAGACATAGCTGCTTCCATTTTCTTGCGTTTCAAATGCAATATGTAGTGGGCCCCATCAAGATTTAACTGTGTTTTTGTGTTTACCAAACAATTGTTTGGCTGTGGTTGCTTCAAACGCAGAAGCGACCACGCAAACAAACGAACTCAACATGTCAGGTTTCGGTTTGGGTGTGAATATCCGACCCAAACTCAAAAACAATATGCATAGATAGCTTTAAAATTTGAATACACACACACCATTTTTGTGCCTAAAACACTTTTTACGCTCTCTCTAGTAGCGTCTCACTTTACTCTCTTCTCTACAACTTTACTCTCTCCTTTGGCAGCTTTGTTAATTGGGTATGTTTGTGATGTTCAATTTGTTAGGAGTTAAAATCAGCAAGCATAAGCTAAGGTTTAATTGATTGTCCACAACACGTTTGGTTTTTCTTGTTACTTTAGATGAGTAGAGGAGTTTGATATTTTTTTCTAATCAATTTGAAGTTCAATTCTTTCTATTGGTTTGATTATCTTTATTATTTTTAATTTTGATGTTTGTTCTTCACTTCACAACTTCTTTTTCCTAATCATAACTACTTTTTTTCTTCTGGGGTTCGGGTTTTGAATTGGATAAAGTGTTATTGAAAAAAAATCATATATAACATCTATAAAGAAATTAACTATGATAAGAAAAAAAAAGCAATAAGTAGCATAAAACTATGAATGAATTGCAAAATAAATTATGTCTACAGGGTTAACCACCATTTCAAACTACTGGATGGTCTATTTATATAGTTATGAAGATAGAGTTTTATGTAAACATAAAATCATAGTCCTTTACAAATTATGTTTAACAACTGCATAATCTTATTTCTAGTATAAGTTTTACTTTTTCATTCGCTCGCATCCTTATGGCAGTCGTATTTGTTCATTGTTAGGTTTATAAAACACATAAATGCAACATAAATAATAAATTTAAAATTTTTTATGTGACTCAATGATCATATTAGATAATTTTGGGTTGTTTAGAATTTATAAGAAGATTACTTTAAGACCAATTCTTCTTTTTAGGGTTTGCTTAATTTTTCAAGGATGGGTTGTAATAAACTACAAGTCATCTAATTATTTGATCTTTAATAGTAATTCATATGAATCACTAAATCAAAAATATTATAAACCTTTTTAGAAGAGAGGGATTGTTAGCCTTAAGTGTTACCTTTTTATTTTCTTTATTATGCCTATCTGTATAGATGAATTTAATGTATAAAGTGTGTTTCTCTAGTCTTCTAGTTAGAGAAATATGAAATATATCATTCTATTTATTGGAAAAACCTTACAACCATATTAATAGTAAAATATCACTTTGCCCCCTTAAAAAACATGACATATATTATTTCATGATAGTTATTAGAAATTTATGCAATCAAATTCCTACTTGATTTTTCTACGTCTTAGATTGCAACTCCCTATATTAATTACGTTTTATTCCTCAATTTTGAAAACTTATTTATAATTAAGTCCCATTTGATTAGTTGTTCCAGTTTAATTTTTTACCAATAGTTTTTAGTGTGTGTGACATATTTGGTTCCTAACATGTCAGCCAAATATAAATAATAATCATAATCAAAATAGAATTAAATAAATTAAATAATTTAACTTGTTATCAATTCAACAAATTAAATTGATATATATTTGAAGATCAAATGCACTGTTTAGTAATGTGTCATGATTCCTCAAATATTATGACAATCATATGTGGTTTAACTTAACCTTTTAATAACAGGTTTTTCACTGTAACTGTTATCTATTCATCAATATTATTCTAATTTGGACATTTCAGCATGTAGTATATTTGTTCTTAACACTATAGTCATCAAATTTTTTTAATAAGATTTGAAATATTTTTCAACTCTCATTCCACCATGCACAAGGATTTCCCAATCAATATTATTCGAGGAAAAATGAAGCATTTTTCCTAGTTTACCTAGGATGATGAATCCACTATTAATCACTCAAATATCTTAATATAGTTCAAATTATACCTAATTTCTGTTTATTTGATACATTTGATCAAGTCAACATGTAGTAAGGATCAAAATATAATATTTTCTATATAAGACAAATTAGTGATCTTAAGTCTAAACATCACTTATACAACTATCACGTGAGTCTTTGTATAGACATAAGTTATCTTTTCATATAGAATCCTTATGCGAGTTGATTTAGTTTGCTTATCATTTAACAAGGTTTTAATATTAATTTTAAGTATTCCTTATACCTCAGCTTATAAGAACAATTACTTTTTTTTTTCATAAAAAAGAGAACATAATATGTACTAGTCTCAATAGCACTAATTAATGTCCCTTATAAAAGAGCACCGACTAAGAATATTTAAGAACAACGCTTTAATGAAATAGAAATCCTCATAACTATAATCACTTAATAATTTTCTCAACAAATTATTTTTGTCATAAAAACTTTATCTTTAATCTAAACTCGTTAATCAAGTATAAATAAATATTAAAGATACAAAATGCCTTTATTAATAAAATATATATTTTGCATGAACAAAATTAGTGTCATGTGTAATCAAATGATTATCTACATGACATATACACTAAAAATCTCTCATTTACATCAAAGCCAATCAGTCATGTATTTAATATCATATCACTCTCTATATGACAATCAAGCTTATGACGGGACAATGCCTTAATGAGAGGATTTGTAAGATTCTTTTCAATTGACTCTTTAAGATGAGTCAAGTTTTTTTTTCCATATCATTCATGGAGAAATTTTTGGACAATCAAATTTTTATTGATTAAAGTAAAGATATATCATTTTCTATCAATAATATATCATCTATATATAACATTAAAAAAATGACTCATCTTTTGCCAACCTTTTAATAAATACAAGATTCATCTATATTTTATGTGAAATAAAATTGTTTAATTATCTCTTCAAAAAAATATTCTAACTCCTTGAAGTTTGTTTAAATTCATTTATAGATTTTTATAGCTTGAGTACTTTATTGGCAAATTATTTGAATTCAAAACCTTCAGGTTGTGTTAAATGCACATACTCATAAGAATTCTCATCCAGGAAAGTAGTTTTGACATCAATTTGCTAAATTTTATAATCATGATATGCAACTATAGTAAACAAAATTTTTATAGATTTTATCATAACTATTAACGACAAAGTTTCATTAAAGTTAACTTTTTGTGTTTGTTTGTAGCTTTTGGAAGCTAGTGTGGCTTTATACGTTTGTATATTATAATCCATGTCAATCTTTCTTTTAAAGATCCATTTGCATCCAATGAGTTTTATCCCATGCATCCAATGAGTTTTATCCCAACAAGTGAATCAACCAAGGTCCATACCTAGTTTGTGTATATAGAATCCATCTTAAATTTCATGACCCCAAGCCATTTTATGAAATCAACATTAAATTGCTTTCATATAGTTGATAGGTTTATCACTTATGACCAACTCATCAATTATAGCTTCTATAAGAAATTCGTATCTTATTGGTACATAAGGTGTCCTACAAGATCCATGGAATTGTTGTGTTCCTTGAACTTCAATCAAAACATCAAATGTTATAGCATTGGGCTTGCATTCTATTTGCATATAAGTTTATGTTTCTTGAACTTCTTCAAGTTCTATTTTTCTTTTACTGCTTTTTTTAAGGATAAATTCTTTCTCTTAGAACATAGCATGTTTTGAGACATACACCTTTTGCTTAATAAAAAGGTAGAAATAATATCCAATAATTATTTTTTTATATATCTCACAAACTTATATTTAGTTAGTTTAGCCTTTAGATTTTTAGATAGGGTTAGGGTCACATCCCCACAAGTTTCATCTCTTACCTTTGAATTTCTTGTATGAAGTAATGTTAATAGATTTTGTTTGAACTCTATTTAAAAGGTAAGTAGTAGTTCGTAGGTTATGGTCCTAGAAAGAATATAAAAGGATTACAGAGCTTATCATAGACCGTACCATATACAACAAGTTATGATTTCTTCTTCTAGAAACTCTATTTTATTGTGATATTCTAGGAGATGTTCATTATAAGAGAATTTTATTCTCTTTTAAATAATTTTAAAATTCTTGGCTTAAATATTTATCATCTCGATCTAATCAAATTATCTTGATACTCTTTTAATTTGTTTTTTAATTTTATTTTTGATATCTTTGAAATGACTTAAATTTATGTTTAATCAAATATACATAATCATATATAAAATGTTCATCAATAAATATAATGAAATATGCATATCCACATATGATATGAATCATCATTGGTCCATAGACATATGCATATATGAGACCTAAAAATTAATTTTATCTTTCACTCTTTCCAATAAATAATGTTTTGTTCATCTTACCTAATAAACAAGTTTCATAAGTTTTATAATCAAAATATCATTATTTATATATCTTAGTGATTCTTGTTTTATTTATATGACTTAATTTATGATGCTATAAATATGATAAGTATAAATTATCTAATTTATTCTTCTTTCTATTTTATATAGAACATGTTCATTACAAATTATTTGTATAAATAACAAATCCATTATTATTATTATTATTATAATATGAACAATATTTGCTCTTAGTAATAAATTTAAATCCATTCAAAGCTAAAAAAGAAATGTATATTGTATTTCTATAAAGTACCGAAACAAAATAAACATTATGTAGTTAAAAAAAATGCTTATTATAAATTTAAATAAAAATAATGATTTTTTTATTGTTTCAAATATTATAAGTTTTATGTTAATACACATCAATATCAAAATAATTTTTTCTATATTTTATTTTATCTCTCATCTCTCATGAACTAAACAAATATAAAAATATTCATGGTCTTATTTTTTCTCATTTTTTTTGTCACAATAGATTTTATTTGTCGAAACAATAACTAAATACTATTTAAAAAATATAAAAATAAAACAAACCATTAAACCTAAAATTCCCATACAATAGAGGAGCATCTCATCTATACGAGATATATATTTAAAAGATTTAATTTTTAATTGATGTACAAACGTATCTGATCAATATCCAAATTGAATAAAAAGAATTAAGTAGGATTCTCAACAGCCTTTTCACACGTGACTTCACGTGCCATGCTCGAACCTTAGTCAAACGGATCTGAGCTGTTAGATCCAGTAAGATACGTCCCACTGTCCCAGACACGTGTATTGATAATATCAATAACTTTTTGTTTTTTCCGACAAGAAGGAGACCATGGATATCTGTAAGATTAAGATGACGTTTATTTTTGTATTTTAAAATAATTTTTTAAAAAAATAATTTTTTATTTAAATTTTTTTATTTAAATTTCAGATATATTAATATAAAAAAATAATTTTAATATATTTTTAAACAAAAACACTATAAAAAACAACATAACAGTTATCACAGTTTTAAGTGTATTTTTTTACCCGTCAAATATGAAGGATGGATCTTCTAGTAAATTCCAGCACACAACGAATAGGTAAAATATTGACAACGTTGTATTGAATTACGGGAAACCGTTTATGTATGGTGAGATGGGAAAAGCTTGCTGATTCGACGGACTATCTAAAAGAGGCGTGGATTAGTAGCCATTGAGTTAATTTATAGATTATTGAGTTAATTTATAGATTCTTGAATTAATTCATATTAATTATTTTTATAAAATAACTTTGTATTATATTTTTTTTAAAATATTTTTTGAAGTTGATCTTATCAAATTTAAATCAAGTTTAATTAAGTTAAATAAATTATTAAAAACCTAACTTAACCAACTAAATTTTATCAAATAAATATTTTTTTAAAAAACTCTTAAAACAAGTTTTTTATATGCCTGCTTGTTTTTGCATTTTAAAAATACTTCTTAAAAAAATATTTTTTTTACTTTAATTTTATTTTATGTTTTTAGATTGATTTGATAAGTCGATGTTAAAAATAAATTTTAAAAAATAAAAAATATTATTTTAATAAATTTTCAAGCAAAAAATATTTTAAAAAAACACCACTAACATAATACCAATATCACTATACGTTTACAAGATCAAACCTAAGTTTAATAATACAAGGAAAAGCATCTCAATGGCCTTTCTGTTTTTCTATAAGCAATGTGCCCTTCATCTTAAGGGTTTATTTGGGAAAATCGCATTCTCTCAATTTTTTAAAAATATTTTTTTAAATTTTTTTAATTTTTTTTTAAATCATTTTGATGTGCTAATATAAAAAATAATTTTAAAAAATATAAAATATTTTAATATATTTTTAAACAAAAAATACTTTAAACTACAACTACTGTCACAAATCCTAAATACACAACAAATTAGTGGTGAGCAAAAAAACCGATTAAACTGAGAAAACTGGAAAACAATAACCGAAAAAACCAAACCTAAAAAAAACCGAATTAACCGATGAAAAAATCACAAAAAAGTTCCTGTTCGATTCGGTTTTCAAAGTCTGAAATCGATTGAACCGAACCAAACCGAACCGGTTCAACCAAGCCTGCACTTAAAAAAAAAGTATAAATAAGATGTTTTTTCTAACCCTAAACCTAAAGTAACATTCCCTAAAAAACAAAATCAGCCGCCTCCCTTTACTCTCTGCATCTCCCCCTCCCTTTGCTTTCTGCATCTCTTCTTCTCTAGATCTTAATTCTTAACTAGCAAGCCCCCCCGCCTCTCTGCATCTTTCCTTCTCTAGATCTTAATTCTTAAGAATCTTAACCAGCAAGCCCGCCCGACTCTCTCCTTTTCTAGATCTTAATTCTTAGCTATTAAATGGAATACTCCAAGCACAACAAGCACAATAAGAAGAGATGTTATGATAGTAAAAAAAAAAAAAAACGAGGCAGTCCTCTACAGTCTACATGCAAAAACTTGTGTCATGGCTGATGTGTTAAGAAACTCAATTTATGGCATTATGTCTGCACCAAAACAGGTCTTCTTGATAAGGATTGGGTTGCTAAAAGCAAACCCCTTCTTGGAACCTAGGAGTTGCTTGTACAGAAACTGCATCATTTCTTAAATTTCCAAGCTAGCGAGCCGAACTGACCGGTTTGGAAGGGAAAAAAACCGAACCGAACTGAAATTGATTAGTTTGAATTGATTTTCGGTTTAGTTCGGTTCAAAAATTTTAAAAATAATAATTTTGATTTAAATTTTTATTTTGATTCAGAATCGAATCAAACCAAAATTGCTCAGCCCTACAACATACCTCCAAAGAAGCTAAGTAAAAGCGAAGTCTGACTACACGGGAGAAGGTGAAAAAGAAATATTTATTAAAGTTTTTAGGGCCTCTACTATTTTGAATTTTAATGAAATCCAACATCATTTTAATTTGTTATTCTAACACTCATATCGTATTTCAATCCATCGCTTTCGTCCAAGTCATTTAACAATTCAAATATTTGACAAAATCTTATTTTATTTATGTTGAGTTTAATTAGTTAACGAAAATTCTTAATCTATTATTTCCTTCAACTTTTAAATAATTGGTTGTAGATAAAAGATATTCTACATCTTTGAAAGCCCCCTCCCTCCCCCGCCCTGTGTTTATATAAATTATTAGACATTTAAAAACTCTTACGACATTGTTGCAAGTTTTAAAACTCCTTAAATTTTTTTAAACTTTTATATTTTTGAGAAATATTAATTTCTTTTTATTCCTTAAACATTTAAAAATGATTTATATTTTTGAAAAAGAGATTAAGTTTGTCTTTTTCAAAAGTTTTAATTGTTAGTCAACTCACAATTTAATGCAATTGAATATAATTGAATTGAATAAATTTTGTAAACATAAGATAAAATTTGACCAAATATTATTTACAAAAGCTTATTTAAAAAAAAATTAATACGAACACAATCGATTTTAAAGGTTTTTCCGACATCTTTTCAATAATAATCTTTTATATATATATATATATATATATATATATATATATATATAGAACACAATAATTTCCCCTTCTTTTAATCTATTGTTTTAACTCAAAAGAATTAAATAATATTAATATTTGTATATTTTAGGGTTTTGCAAATATAAATAGATTTGTTTGATATTTATAAATAAATTTAATTAGGGTTGTTGCCAATGTAGCTATTACATTTCCTCATCTACCCTTTTAAATGCTTTCACTTGTAACTAATTTATCAAAAATATATAGGATTGAGATATTTACTATAGCACTAGAGAGAGTTTAATATGGATTAAAATATTGAACTAACAATTTCACCCTTTATTAAATCAGCCAAGAAAAATATGCTCAGGAGTAAAATAGTTTTTTTCATGTGATCCATTTGTTATTTTTGTTTTGATTGGGGGTACAAATGTTCTTTTTTTTTGTTTTATTGAATAGTAAAATGCCTTCACTATCCTTAAAAGAAAAAAAATATGATTGATGGTTTTTAGGGATATTTTTGAAATTTCACATTTTTTCATAGTAAATTTACTAAATTGCCCTTGGTTTCAAAATTAATGAAGTTTATTTTGTGAAATTTTTGTATTTTCATGTAGGTTTTTTTTATAATCGGATGGGTAGAGGGGTAAATTTGTCTTTACAGTAATTAAAAAATATTAAAAATTCAGAGCACATTAGATATACTAAATTACCCCAAATCTTATAATTAATTTGGTTTTATTAAGTGGGCATTTTTGTATTTCAATCTGGATTTTATCGTTATAACCACTTAATTAATTTGGTTTTATTAAGTGGGCATTTTTGTATTTCAATATGGATTTTATTATTATAACTGAATGGGTAAAGTGCTAAATTGATCTTTATCTTAATTAAAAAAATCAAACCTATCAGGCACGTGCACCGCATGTGGAGACGCGTGAAAGGTCCAACAGAGTTTCGAAGGTGCTGTAGTGTTATTTGATGGTCAAAAATTTTCTTCCGCCTTGTTAGTTGATTGACTGCAATGTCCTCTTCCTTCTCAACCAACGCATGTTAAGATGTGATGGATGAATTGTCATTTGAGATGTTTTTTTCTCTCTCTTTTTCTCTCCTTCCTTAAGATTCACACTTGACATTGAAAATCTCAGGGTAGTCTTCTTGGTTGGGAATATTTGAGTATTAGTCCTCATTGTTTTAAATTTTTAAATTTATGTCCTTAGCTCTTTTGTAAGTATTTTATTATTTTTCAATTGCATCCTTGAATATAAATTTTTCATTTTTTGATATTTCAAATTAGGTCTTTTTTCTTCATTTTTTTTCTTGCTTGTTTTGTGAACTTTTAATTATTTTCAATTTCATCCTTTAATCAAAATTTTTAATTTGTTATTTTTTTTTTGGATTTGATCCTCATTCTCTTGGTGATTTCTTCTTTAATTCTTTTGTAAAATTGATTTTTCTTTTCAATTTAGCCCTTTAATCCAAAATTATACATCCTCTATTTTTTTTTTCATATTTGATCCCTATTATTTTAGTTGCTATTTTTTTTCTTTTGGATCATTCTTTTGTGATTGATTTTTCTTTAACCTCAGTCCTTGGCGTTTAATTTATTGAAATTTGAGCTTTGTGGTTTTTCCAGGTTTTGTGCTTTAAATCTAACAACATGGGTCACAAGTTCACATCGTTTTTTTACTTATTCTCTTTTTTTTATCTCATTACTCGATATTTTTTTTAAATAGGCTTCATGGTTTTTTATAGGGTTATCTCAATCTTATGACCTGACCCGTGGGTTTGTCGAGTTAACCCTGGTGGGCTCACACCTTTTTTTGGCTTTTAATTATTGTTTTGTGTGATTGATTTTTTTTATTTCATCCTTTAATATTTGATATGTTGAAAATTGACCTTCATGGTTTTTTTATATTTGGTACTTCCAATCAAATAGCTTGGGATACATGTTTTATAGGCTAATAAGGGTTGAAATCAATTTTTTTGGACTTATTTTTTCCCATCTAATAATTCAACATTGGTTTTAAAAAAAAAAGATTGGGTTTTTTATTTTTTTTCTTTTTTTTTGGATTATCTTTATCTCATAACCAGACCCGTGGATTATGCGGTTTAACCTGGGGAGCTCGAGCCTTTTTTAATTGTTTTTCCATGTCATTAGTGTCATGCCATACTAATTTGTCATATCATCACTTAATATACATGTTATAATTGTCACCTCAAAAATATTTTCATATCATACAATTTAAATCTCACTTGATTGTTATAGTTTTAAAAGTCCACGCATCCATTTGATAAAAAATATATTGACATATTTAATTGTAAAAATTCTTATATACACACTTATTATGTTATCATCTCCTAAGAGATATTTGGATACATAATGACATGACAACCAAGATATAAATTGATTTTTGGGGTCATATTATTAGGAAAAATGGTGTTATGTGCTACATCGTTGTACAAATTGAAGATGTAACAGATATAGATATTGATTTGATCAATTTTGGTATGAAAAATATTTGTAAGATAACTTACTTTGTTCATTGTAGAGATGCAATTTATTATATGGGACCTCGTGTATTTGGACTTGTGTTGTTGTTGAAAAATGATAAGCATGTCATTAAAATGATAAAAATGCAGAGGGCTTATGAGTTGACTATTATAAAGATATTTGTTAAGTACAATTTAGAAACTCATAGCTCAGAACCTATTGAAGAAGGATTTGTTGGATTGAATGCAAATAATGGCATTGCACCACCCAAAAAAATAGAACATGAATCATATAAGGTTATTGATGGTTATGGTGGATGTTAATAGTGATGTGTTGTTGAGATTAAGGTTGGTTGTAATGAAGTATAACAACACTTTATAGATAATGAAGATGATGACACCAAAGGCTTCGAGGTTAATGAACCTGTACAAAATACTTTTATGGATGGTGAAGTACCTGACTATAGAGATATTAGAGATTTTAAGATTAGTTATACCCTTTTAACTTGTTTTATTGCATCTTAACCATTTATTTATCATATCAGAATTGCAAAACCACTAACTTCCTCTTTTTTATATGGAACGTTTTCTTCAAGAAAGATGTTTGTTCCTTCTTCCATTATATCTTTATCTAAAAAGGTTTTTTCCTCTTCGTCATCATCATTTATAAGGTTGTTTTCTTTCTTGATTTATATGTCATCATTCATGAAGAAATAAGATGAAGCCAATTTAGACTCTTAAAGGGTGGTTTGTCTTCATAATAGGACTATACTATTATTTTTAAGTTGCATTATTTAGTTGCTAACCCTCTTCCAATAGGTTGTAGTTTTTGTAGTTTTTTTTCTCAATTAGGGTGACTTCTTAATTCTTCTGGTAATGATTTCCCCTTTTTATTCTCTTGATCAATTAGGGCTATTTTATGATCTTCTTGTTTAGATGGCATGGCTTTAAGTCATTGTTTTATTGCTCATTTTCTTTTTTTTTATTCTTTAGCTATTGGTTTAGTACGTTGGATAACTTTATCCTATCTATGTTCTACGTTGATATTTGACTTGCATGGGTAGACTTTACTTTCAAACTTTTTTAGCTTGTGATCAATCACTTTATTCAAATTTTCTTACAATTTTTATGATGGTCTAAACACACACACACACACACACACACCCTTCTTAACCTGTTCAAGATCTAAAACAACCTTTTTAGTGGATGAAGATGAAGTTTGGATTATATTCGTTCTCGCCCTTTCATTCAAGGTTTTTTTTTTATATAGAATTAGTCAATTCTTAGTATAAATCGATTATTGGATAGTATTATTAGCTATTCTAGAGAAAGAGTAGGTTAAATTTTGTCTAACATTAATCATGTGTGTGAATGATTTTTAACACCACATGTTAGCAATTTGGTAGGTCATGGTCACTATTAATTATTGACTAAAGAACTGGTAGGTTATGGTCACTATTGATTATTGACTAAAGAACTAGTATTATCTAATCCTAAAACATGTTCTCTTGGTATGGTATATGGTCTAACTTCATCCTTCCATACATGTTTGTTCGATATTGCATCCTTATTAATTGGATTTTGGTTATTTATCCTTATTACCACTTTCTTTCCACATACATGAGATGCTAGCAATTGTTTCCTAATTTGCCATCCTTATCATCAAGTTTGGATGACTTTTGTTATGGTTAATGTTTATGCCATTTATTATCAATAAGACTTTTAGGCCTAAAGGTCTTAAACTTTCATTACTCAATCTTTTCAACTTTTCCTCAAAAGTCTTCTCTTTTAGGTAGAATTGTATAATAAGTGGGGAACCTGTACACTTCATATAGAGGTTTCTTTTATGATTTTCTTGTTCATTTTTTTTTGCCTTATTAATGTTCGATATATCTCTTATTATAACAATATTAGTGTCACATTCTTTGTTTTGGTTGATCAAACATGATTTGTTATATTTATCCTTTACCAAGATCTCATTTTTTTAGGAGTAGTTATTACTATAGTTACCTTAAGAAATGAGTTATTATCCACGTTCATCTTCTTGTCCAAAAATCAAATACAATCATCTTTCAAAGCCTTTTAAATTTGATTTCTAAAGATGACACAATTGTTAGTAGCATATGACTATTAGTGATGCCACTTACAATATTTATACCCTTTTGTTTGCTTAGTTGTAGGGATTGCATGATTTCTCAAGAGTTTGATTTGTCATCTCTACATCAATTGGTCAGATATCACTTTGACTTTCTTGATGTTAAATGAGTATTTTTAATTTTATTTGTCACTTTGGTCACTTTTATTTCTTTACTGATTAGTACTTAAAAATGCATTTTTATCAAGGTTTTATATCATCATTTTGCACTTGAAGTATCAATAACTCCTTAACTAAAGCATGTTTTATAATAACATATCTAATAATATAAGATACCTTTAATTTATGGTAAATGTTCATCTTAAATGCAGGCCTATCACATAAATGAAAGAATTGATTGATGAGTTGAAGTATCCGAAATTGAAAGGACAAAGAGATGGTCAAACTTAGAAAAGAGATATTGGTGCAGTCAAACCTGAAACACTATTTGGTAATCGGGTCATATCTGGAGCTGTAGATCTCGGATTTAGGTCTACCTTATATGGATGGAAAGCTAAGACATAGGCCTACAACTTTCATGGGAGTCCAAGATTTAAGAAGGCTGTTTTCAAGTCCAAATTGTAGCAACAACGAAGAAGTCCGAATCTGTCTGCAGGTCCGCGACAATCGTTCGGTGTTTATCCCATATCTCGAGTTCTAGAAGTCCAAATGATATCAAATTTTTACCCTGGAAATATGAGACAATTGCCTAGAACTTACATGATTTAAGTCTATTCAAATTATGACATTATCAATGATGTTTTTGGCAGACAAGAAGATAAGAATTGTCATCAAGTCAAGATGTGGCCACCCATTCATCAATTAGTCAACAAATCAATAGTTCTGAATTTTGGCCTATAAAAGGAGGCATTTGCCATGTATTTAGGCATCTTGGTGTTCAGATCAAGATCATGTTCTTGCTCTCTCTTTTGTAATACTTAAGTTTTGTTTATATTAATCTCTTGTTTATGCCTTTCATTTCTTTTTCCTTACTTAGTTAACTTCTTTCTCATTCATGTTCTTATCTTGTTTATTTATGTTTCTTTCTTTCATAATGTGTAGCTAAGTTAATTATGTCAAGGTGAAAAGGGTACACTAATGGTGTAAGAATAAGTATAATATAAACTTAACATGGACCTTAATGTTGGATACTAACATGCTTTGTATTTGTTATCTTGTTCACTTTTAATACTTTGCTTGTTAAATGGTTAATCTAGATTTATGTTGTATAACACTTGGTACAACAAATACTTGGCACTTTCATAGCCCATACTGTATGGTATAACCGACACCTAAGCTATGAAAGGAACTTGATTTGTCGTTAACATAAGTTACAATCATGAATGCCTAACAACATTTACAAGTATTAGCATTATTCGAATAAGATAACTAATGTAATCATGTTAACAATTTATAATCCGATTGGAACCTCCTTTGTGTGTGGTTTCCAATTGAATAAAAAGAGTTTATACTATACTTGTTTGAAATACCATTAGTGGATCCTCTAACCTTGACATTTGTTGTTATCATTGTTTAATCCTTACGTTAATCTTCCATCTCAAAGTTCTCATCAACTTCTTCTTCTTCATCATCTTTATTATTATCATTATTAATAGTATTATTGGTATTACTATTATTATTATTATTATTATTATTACTACTACTACTACTATTAGTATTATTATTAGCATTATTATTATTGTTGTTGTTGTTATTATTGTTACTATTGTTGTAGTATTATTGTTGTTTATAATTTATACAATTAACCTCCTGTGGTTCGATCCCGGTCTTGCCAGGTTATTTATTACTTCGACACTCCTGCACTTGGGAGAAGACATCAATCTTTTGGTCGTGTCATTTACCAATAGGCTCATTAGCATCTTTAGGTTTTTTTTTTAATGTAGTGATCTCCAATGATTTTCCTTTTTTAAGCCATGTAAATGTTATTAATTGCTGTTCAAATTCTTTAAACTCCTCATTGGAGTTTAAATTGGTCATTAAATGGGTTATTGTGACCTTGTTTAAGTAACAAACTGGTTATGTTCCTCTAAATAGCCTCTTATATGATCATTTACCTAATATCTTTTCATATTAAGAAGTGTCATCTATAAGGATATAGATATTTGAATACTTGATCTTTATACATTGTTTTTTTTTCCACCATATTCTTTCTAAATTTAACTTAATGCACTCATACTCTATTATGGATGCAATGCACTTGATTTTCAAAATCCTGAATGAAAGCATATCTTTCTATGGACTCCCCTAGATCTTGGACCATCTTAGCTAAGTTAGTCAATGTTACATCTAGTTCAATTCTGTAAACTCTTGTGAAAATAAGCCTCAATTTCTTCCTAACTATTAATGGAGTTTGGTGACAGTATAGAAAACCAATGAAAGGCAATCTTCATTGGTGACAAAACAAATAGCCCTTGTTTTATGAAAAGATTAGCAATAGTGTCGTTGTACTAATCAATAAGCTTAGAATTATGTTATTTTATTGATTTATTATCGTTCTTAAAACAATTGTTTGAAGTCAACTACCTTGATTCCTCTAGGAATTGGATGCAACTTGTTAATACATTCAGGATATGGATAATTGTATTTAAGTTTGGTAGTATGTTCAATATCTAACCTCATTTCTCTTAAGTGTTGGTCTAATTCAACCATATTAGTTTTTTTCCTTGATGGTTGATTAATAATGGGTCCTTATAGTATATAAAGATTGAGATTATTATACTGGAAGTTAGCTTATGGGGCACTAAATTGTCCAAGTACATGTTAATTATTACCATGATGGAAGTCAGCTTGTGGGGCATTAAATTGTCCAAGTATAAGTTGATTTGGTTGTAGATAAAGTGGTTGAACCATGTAATTTCCATGAGGTTACTATACACTTGTGGGGTAAGTGGTGCCTCGAGAGAAATCATGCCCAAATTAGGTTGAGCTTGCTTTAGTGCATGTTGTGTGGGCATGTGATATCCAAGATATTGTTGAGAACTTCTAGACATTCTTATTATAGTCCTTGTTATTGAAGTATATCCTAGGATTTTTCCTTAGGAAACTAGCTAAAATGAGTGTTTGATCGACTATGTTTGAGCTTGTTATGGATTTAATTGAGTTAATGGATCATGGCTTATATGGTATTGTTGACTACCATAATATTATTATGATAAGTTATGTTAGTTGTATTTTTCATTTCTAGCTGGATAGCTTTTAAATCAGCATTAAATATATATAAGTTCTAATAAAAAGACATACATTTAGAAGGAGCCACCACTTATTGACTAGATTTTAGCCAAATTGGTTGTCACCATTTGATATCATGCCACCAAGTCCCAAAAAAGGAAAATCATGAGGCTGTGCAAAAGGTATAAAAACACCATTATATCCACCAGTAGTTGGTCATTATGATGATGTTTGGAAAGGTTGTAGTACTATGTACTATATGGGGACACTATAATTCTATCCATGTGTAGTTCCTTATTGATATAGGGATTAGATGATGAAGATCCATCCCATCATAAGCTTGAAGGTGGATGCTCTATCAACCTCTGTGTTTGTAAATTGTTTCTTAACCGTGTTATACTCAATATCTACCAATTTATTACCTTTGATTAAGATAACATGTAGTTAGCATCAAAACATTGCCTATATAAAATTGCTTGGTGATCTTAAGTTTAAAGATCACTTGCACAACTGTCACATGAATCTTTTAATAGATACAAGTGAATTTCCTATATAGAATCATCATGTGGGTCAGTTCAATGTACATACTACTTAACAAGCACTTATATGTTAGTTCAAGTATTCCACATGCCTTAACTTATGAGAACAACTCTTTTTAATTTTTTATAAAAAAAAATATAATATGTACTAATCTCAACAACTCTGATTAATATTTAGTTTTAATAGAGCATTGATTATGACCATTTAAAAACAATACTTTGATGCAATATAAATTCCCATAATTATAATTAATTTATAATTTTCTTTGTAAAATATTTTTTCTCAAAATTTTTTATCTTTACTCTAAACTTATTGATCAAATAATAAAAATAAATATTAAAAATAAAATAATCCCTTAACCCATAGGTACCAAGGTTGTACTTGCACTTTCAAATAACTACTTTAGTTTGGAGTATTGAACGAACAAATGGATGTTATGTGTCGAGAGGGACCATGGTTGCACTTTAATAATGTCAAGACTCTGCTCTGAACCCATCAAACCAATTCTCCATATACGTTCAATAACCAAGAGATCAACCATGGACCCGACTACTTATTTCTTGTTAATCTTGTGTGCTTAAAAGTCTTCTTGAGCCTTGGTCCATGCACTCGAGTATATTCTCATACCCATGCAAAACAATACAAGAATTTAAGTAATAATATATGTGGGCTGATAAATATGAAAAGCGTAACAGGCATAGAAAATATCATGCATGTATACACTTAATTCTGTGTATATATCATGCATATAAACACTTAATTCTGTGTATCTCCCCCCCCCCCCCCCCCCCAATTGACTCCATTACTCTCTCTACAACCGCCGCACTTCCTCTTAAACATCACACCTGCGCTTTTCCCTATAGATTGTGGTGCTCCCAAGACTAAAATCATGCCCTGTTCAGATTGCAACACACCCCATCCTTTAGCATCGAAAACACATAGTTATATCACCCACTACATCACCATCTATCAAGATTGTCTGCTTCTCCTCCTCTGCTCTCCCTATTGCATTCTTGCTCTACTACGCCATCACTCATGCACAACACTGCTCACCGTTCCAACTCTGAAAGACTACGTTTCTATAATTGTAAACGTACATGAAGTCCATGAATCCCACAAGGAAAACAAGGCAGCCATGAGCTGATTGAACTTCCTTAAACTGCATGTTATTTCACTAAGAAAATGTAGTGGTACACTGGACGCGTGTGTTTTTTCGATTAAATGTAGATGAAGGGAAGAGGCCATAAACTGCAGAAACACTGCTCCATCTGAACATAATCAATTAAGATTATTCTGTTAAACACTGCACAATGGAACCGAAATGAATCCAATAAAGGTCATTCCCAAGAAGGTGCTTGCAGAATTAAAGAGTCTGCAGAAGATACAAATTTCCCTTTCCGTCTGGCTTAAGTAAATTGCATGACCTAAACAAGGGCATCCTCCACATCTTGAAAACTCAGATTCAACGTTTGTAGCTTGAAACCTGAACTCTGTACCAGCTCAACCAAACTAGAAGCCACCCCTGTAGCTTGAACAGTAGTCTGTTTCGTCAACTGAATAAAAGTAACGACAAAAAAACATAACAAAATCAAAGTCATTATCTGCTTCAGATTTAACTATTAATATATCAAAACTGATTCTAGAATTTAAGTACAATTCAATTAATAGACAACCCATAAAACAGATCTAGTAAACAATTACGCATTAAAAACACCTTCCATTTATGTAAGGGATCCAAAATAAAAAGTTTGATGATTGCTTTGGAAGATTCCGCATGAAAAAGGTCCACAAGATTAATGAATGTGAGTGAATATCTTTCCCCAGATGCTGCCATTGCAATCATAACACTGGCAGAGCCCCAAAAGTTCTAACCAAAAGATAAATAATATGCCAATATCTGAAATACACTGCAATTTCTACCATAAGATATGTAAAACACCGTTCATACACACCTCGACACTTGCAATGCCCTCAAGGACTCGAACCTTTAAATCTGTAACACCCTCAGTTCCCTAAACAAGAAAAGTTAAAAGAAAAAAGTTAAGAACAAGCATGACAATAAGTGTGCTCTCTCACCCATAATTTCACACATCTCAACTTGATTCACAGAAAGCAAATCATATAACTAGCTAACAGATATGATCACTGTAGAAACCTACTTGCCTCTAAGAAAATGGATGGGTCCATCCTGATAATTTGCTTACTACTTCATAATAATTCAAGCTTCACACAGAATAACAATAGCATTTCTACACATACCACCCCTTATCTTTTTTACTTTTATTCTTTTTGACAATTTTTAGAAATTCTAGTAGACGCCACCATATACAATGTCAACGGAAAAAGAGTACCAGTCACTTATTCCAAAACATCAAGACTCAAGGAGGAGATTGTCATTAGTTTTCTTTTTAAAAAAAATCCACCACTCATTGTTTGCCCTTTGATCCTTTCATGAGCTAATATGCAAATGCCAGCTTTTAACTCCCCTGTGTACAATAATATCATTGGTCTTGGATAGTATTTCAGCAACCAAACTCAGAACGGGATCCCTTACCCCTTCCTTAATTCCCTCGTACCAAATGTGAGCTGGATTGTAATTCCAGTTTACATGAGGCAAATGCTAAATGAGTTTACTAACTAAACTAGCTGGCACCAAAATGGATTTCCGTATTGATTCATTTGAAAAACTTGCTTCTCACTTCTTTTAAACAATTTAAGCTTCACACAAGATCAATCTTTATGCATTCCTTCTCGTTGTTCTTTGGTTGTTTGTCAATTCCTAGGAAGACCAGCTTCAAACTGCCATCATATACAACCCCAACAGAAAGAGAACACAGATAAATTTCTTACATAAGTTCAAGTGTAAGAGGAAAACTAAACATTTTTTTCTCTTCTGCTTACATCATTTCCTATATACACGGACTGCCAATGTTTGTCCTTTGATCCATTAACAAGCCAATTTCACAAACCCAGGATTTCAACTACCACATTTAAAATGTCAATAATTGGCACAATACATTCAATTAGTATATTTTTTTACGAGCCACTTACCAGTACTTCTGATAAGTTGAGTCATTCTGTTGTATATAAACAATTCCTTCCCTACCTACCAACAACCCTCAACTACCTTCATATCACCTTAATCACCTTAACGCATAAAACTTCATCAAGAACCACGGGCATATACAGTTATCAATAGAGGAAAGAACCAGTGCTTTTATTTTCTCCTTACAAATGATGGCAAATGACTTTCATTCTGTAGATGAACTAAAATAGCATATTTGCATTGTAAACAAATTGATCGTCTCACATCAAACCGAAAGCAGCAACAGGGAAAAAAAGAAGAAGTGGGAGGAGTAAACCATATGTACCTCTAAGGCATTAGTCACTTTAGGAATGGCCGTTTCATTCATTGTTCCCTCTGCCTTGAGATATGGAAAATCAATCATGTCATACATTGAGTGATGCAGGTAAGGTACAAATAATCCTAAAGATAAATACAAATGGAATAGTAATAAAGTGAGTCCCCAACTACATTTCAAGAAACATGGGAAATTGATTAAAACCCATCCCGTAACTCATTTCAAAACCTAGCACTGACAAAAGAAAATGCAAAATAAGGAGGAAGCATCCATTGCATTCCCTCTCTGGTCTCCATTGCATTGCATTGCATAGATCACACTCTAACTTACTCTGCCTAAGGAAAACTTGTGTGGTTAAACAGCTTTAATTAGAAAAAAGAAAACACAACCACACTATTTGTTTCATTGAATTTGCAGGAAAGGATAAAACTTTCATAAGGTGTATAAACTTGCCAGTCAAAATGAATATTTCTAATGGGTTCCTAATACATTTATCTACATCTATAAATGAAAAGCATCGAGAAAAAAAACACTAAAATAACAGAAACAGAAGCAAGATTACCTGGAAATACATGGTGAGAGTGTCAGAGGGAGAGACAGGGACAGACACAGTCTGTTGTTCAGATTGTTCTGGTACATCTTGTTGTTGTTCTTCTTCTGGGATTTGAGTCTCCTCTTCAAGTGACCTTAATCTTCTAAGCCCATGGGAATAGAAATCATTGGCCTTTTTCAGTGCCAAGTGCTTGAAAGAAATGGGAAATCCATGGAAACGGGTTGTGATACGACGGGTTAAAGGAGGAGATGGAGTTCTGGTGGCGTTGGGAGTGCAAACTGAGTGTAGAGCCGAGAAAGTTGAGACCGTAGTAGTCATTTTGTAATTTAGATAAGAGATAGAGAGAGACAGAGAGGTTTCTGTAGCTGTTGCTATGGCTAAGAGGTCCTGTCCTTAGTTTTTTATGCTTCAACTCTTACAGCCTATCCATTTCCAAATCTCAGCAGCTTAGGAAAGAGAAAAGCTCCCAATCTGTTTTTTTTTTTGTTTTGGGTAAGGTTTATTCTACCCCCATAACTTATAATTTTTTTGTCGCCTTGTTATTAATATGGGGTTTAATTTAATTTAATTTAATTTAACATTTTATCAATTTTTATCTAAATATTTATCCTCTATCATTAAATAAACTATTTGTATAATTGTTTTTTAACTAATTCACTTTAAAATCCATTTGGATTTTCAATTTTTTTTATTTTATTATTTTGTTGATATAAAAGCATTTTTCGTTAGTTTTTTTTTTTAATGAGGTTGGATGAAAGGAATTTTATAAATAAAATGGTTAAACATTAAAAGGTGATCCATGAAAACAAACTTTTGAAAAGAAATCGGGTAATAAATGGACAGTATTACCCTGTTATACTAAATAAACTTGGAAAAGTATGTATAGCTTCATTTTTCATGTGAACATACCCCTTTTTCTTTTTTAATCCTGCTCCAATTTTGTTTTAAATTAGTCATAAATTTTTTAAATCTGTTAACTCGATTGAATTATATATTTTAATACTTTCATTTTGAAAATTAGGTGCTTCGATTAAAAATTTTATTTTGTTAATATTTAAGTTCTTAATTTGAGGAGAAAAAAACAAGAAAAAAAAATCATTTGTTGTCCATACTCTGACAACAATAAAATACTCATTCTTCATGTTAATGAGTTTTAATTCATTGAGATGTTTTTTTACCTCTTATCTAGCAAAAAAATTTAAAAATCGAGTTGAGATAGAAATTATTTTTGTTTATTTTTGTGTTTTTGAACCAATTTAAAGATGTTTTAGGTTGATAAATTGATTTATTGGCATTCTAAAGGTGTTTTATAAGTGTTTTTTGGTGTGAAAAATGAATTTTTTGGATCTTAAAATTCAGATCATGATTTTCTAGTCACCGGTGATGACTTGAAAATATTATAGATGATGTGTCATCTACTCCATAAAAAAACAAGCTGGTTACGTGTTCCCAAGTTTTTAAGCTCAAATGTGCCTAACCTCTTTGGTGGTTGACCATATGCCTAGGTCTACCATTTTTTTATTTTTGTTTTTGTTTTTGTTTTTTTAATCTAATTTTAATTATTTTTGCAAACATTTTATTTAATACCATTATATATATAACAAAAACAAAAATAAAAAGATGGTAGATTGGAAAAGAGATGGGTTTATGTAAGGGTTGTTCTCAATTTGCAGGATGAATGATTTTTTGGATAATACATATAAAGTATACGGGTTCTGAGTGGTTTGAATGTAATTTGAAGTGTTTGAATTTGATATAATTTATAATGTCAAGAATGGTGGCATAGTATGATTGAAGTTTTGCTAAATCTCATGGTTTGTAATGCCTATTTGAAAGAAAGAGTTTTGAAACAATAATAAAAGGGTTTTCATGATAAAATCAATTTTCCATAAAATAATATTTTGTAACTGAGTTTTGAAAATGAACACACACACACACACAAATTATTTAATCTATCTTTTTTAAATAGCAATTATTTTTATAATTATTTTTTTAGTTTTATAATGTATCAAAGAAGTTAATGTAATTTATCTTTATATTTTTTTTTTATATTTGATATAAATAAACTGTATTTACATGATGTATTTATAAAAATAAAAATATTTTTTTGATTAAAAAATAACCTCTATGATAAAAAAACAAAAAAAAACATATGAATTAAAAAAAAGTCAGGTCAAATATTTACATGCTTCTCTGTATTTTGTTTTTATGAAAAAAATTAGTTTTTTTATTTTAATATTTAATTACCATTAACAAAATTTTCTCAACTTATCACTTCTTAGATTTTTAAATTTATTTTATTGAACTTAAATAAAATCTTTACATTTTTCAATTAAAAAAAATTCACAATACAATAAAATGCATCTACAAAATTGGCGTTTTTTTCCCATGGCATAGCACTAAGAATTTATTTTAGTATTTATTGGCATAGTTCAAATTTATTTGATTAAATATACATATTAATCTTTTGGTTGATAATTTTTTTTTTTTCACGATATCAAAATACATTAACAAGACACACATTCATTGTTTTGTGTTAAAAAATGATCGGACGGTCCAAAACTACATTAAAAAATTAGGCTGCAAAATTGGAATTTTTTATGTACTACATTTGAAAATTTCAAAAAATAGGGGTATAAATAAAATATTTGCGAATTGATAGGAGTAAAATTGAAGGAGAAAAAAAAAAAAAAGAGTGAACCAAAATTCATCTCTTGACTTGGAAGGAAGACTCCACTGAGAGAAAATAAATAATTTTCAATTATATCAAGGGAACCATAGGCGGAAGTCGGCGGCGACGATGCCTCCCATGATCTTCTCTTCCATTTGAAAAAAAAAAAAAAAACAAGCATACCCAGCAATAGAGCAGAGAGGAGACGATGCCTTTCTCCTCTTATATTGGTGGCAACGCCCGCCGTGGCAACGTGTGGCCCAACTCACTTCTCCCCACCATCTCTCCCACTCCGACTAGATCAAAACACCCATCAAGAAAGTCACGCAAAAGGACGGCTCTGATTAACTTCATCTTCACAAACTTCTTCACCATCGCTCTTTCAATCTCTCTCTGCTTCCTTTTGATTACCATCCTCCTCTTTGGCATCCCAAAACCCCTCCTCTCCTCTCCTTTTAAATCCAAGCCTCCTTCTTATTACAGGGTCCGGAATAGAAAGCCACCCCAGAATGACAACAGCAACAGAAACAGCAGCAATAACTTCAACGGGAAGGAAGATGGAGCTGGTGGGGCTACTGTGGATATAACCACAAAGGGTTTGTATGATAGGATCCAGTTCTTGGATGAGGATGGTGGGCCGTGGAAGCAAGGTTGGAGAGTGAGCTATAAAGGGGATGAATGGAATAGTGAGAAATTGAAGGTTTTTGTGGTACCTCATTCGCATAATGATCCAGGCTGGAAGCTTACTGTGGAGGAGTATTATGACATGCAATCTAGGCATATACTTGATACAATTGTCCACACACTTTCTAAGGTAAAAATAATGATAATAAAAAAGTTCATTTTGTGTTTGTTACTTTTGTTCTTGTAAAATTCATTCGGGTTTTATTCGATTTGTAGGATCCTCGTCGGAAATTCATATGGGAAGAGATGTCTTATTTGGAGAGATGGTGGAGGGATGCATCAGTGGAAAAAAGAGAATCGTTTACCAATTTAGTCAAGGCAGGACAGTTGGAAATTGTTGGGGGCGGTTGGGTAATGAATGATGAGGTATGTTAATGTTGATGTTGATGAGCTTATCATAATATACAAATCATTCTACTTCCATAGATACCCATGCATCTGCTGCCTAGTGCTTTTTATATCACTGATGAAGTCTCTCTCTCTTGATGCAGGCTAATTCGCATTACTTTGCCATAATCGAGCAGGTATATACTTCGCAGCGCTCCTCCTTTACTTTTATGCATTTGTGTGGTTACATTAATGAATTATGTGTTCAGAATTTGTTAAACAACTATGATTGAACTTTGGATTCTTATCTCTGTATTCAACTGCTGTTTAAGCATGTCTTTGTTTTTTTGTTGAAGTTGACAAGTTGAAAGCGATGTGTACAGTTTACAATCCATCTTCCCACAGCGTATAGTGGGAAAATGTAGAGGGTTTGTTTTGGTCCTACGCCCGATCTTTTTCAGGAGAAAAATAAAATCATTTTTCTATCCCTAGAATGGAAAAATAATGCATCAGTTGTGTCTTGTATTTGCTAATATGGCCAGGTAGTGTGATGTGGAGGAACTCAAAATTGGCTTGTATTTTCCAAGTGACATGCTACAAATGGAAGATCAATGCTAAACTGAAGAGTATTTTCAAGCTTACCATTTCTAGGAGTTCCTGTATGCAAAAATTTGGTTTTTATTTTTAAGTCACACACACAGACAAATGGGAGATCAATGCTGAACTAGTGAGTAGATTCAAGCTTGCCTTTTTTAGTTGTTCCTGGTGTGCAGTTAATTTTCCTTGATGCAATCTCTTAGATTGTTTTGTTTTTGTTCACTATAAGATATAATATTAGGCATGGTATAATCTATTTTCTCAGTTAGTGACCTGGTGCATTTGGTTTTACTCACAATCTGATATTGGTAAACAGAAGCATTGTTGTGTGATGAAAATTATGCCTAGGATTTTATTTTTTCCAGTGGTAATTATCTGAATGAAGCTTTTTGGAATTTATGTTTCAGATTACAGAAGGGAATATGTGGTTGAAGGACACAATTGGGGTTGTTCCTAAGAATTCATGGGCAATAGATCCATTTGGTTACTCTCCCACCATGGCATATCTGCTTCGTCGTATGGGTTTCGAGAACATGCTTATTCAAAGAACCCATTATGAGCTGAAGAAGGAACTTGCTTTGCAAAAGAATTTAGAATACACATGGCGTCAGAGCTGGGATGTTGAGGAAAGCACTGATATTTTTACACACATGATGCCCTTCTATTCCTATGATATTCCTCATACTTGTGGACCAGAGCCTGCTATTTGTTGTGAATTTGATTTTGCTCGAATGCATGGCTTTAATTATGAACTGTGTCCTTGGGGCAAACATCCAGTGGAAATCAACCAGGAAAATGTTCAGGAGAGAGCACTAAAGCTACTGGATCAATACAGGAAGAAATCAACTCTGTACCGGACTAATACCCTCCTTATTCCTCTTGGTGATGATTTCCGTTACATCAGTATTGATGAAGCAGAGGCTCAGTTTCGGAATTACCAAATGTTATTTGATTACATCAACTCCAATCCCAGTTTAAATGCAGAGGCAAAATTTGGTACTTTGGATGATTACTTCCGAACTCTTCGTGAAGAGGCTGACAGGATAAATTATTCTCTTCCTGGAGAGGTTGGCTCTGGTCAGATTGGGGGTTTTCCATCTCTATCAGGTGACTTCTTTACTTATGCTGATAGGCAACAGGACTATTGGAGTGGCTATTACATCTCAAGGCCTTTCTTTAAGGCTGTTGATCGGGTACTAGAGCAAACACTTCGTGCTGCAGAAATAATGATGGCTTTGTTGCATGGTTATTGCCAGAGAGCACAATGTGAAAAATTGGCCACAGGGTTTGCCTACAAGATGACTGCTGCGAGGAGGAATTTAGCTCTTTTCCAACATCATGATGGGGTAACTGGCACGGCTAAGGATCATGTTGTTCAGGACTACGGAATTCGGATGCATACTTCTTTACAGGACTTGCAAATTTTCATGTCCAAATCAATTGAAGTACTCCTTGGTATTCACCATGAAAAGTCTGATCATAGTCCATCCCAGTTTGAGTCAGAACAGGTGAGATCTAAATATGATGTTCAACCAGTGCTTAAGGCAATCAATGCTCGTGAAGGAACTTCACAATCTGTTGTGCTTTTTAATCCCTTGGAGCAAACTAGAGAAGAGGTTGTGATGGTCATTGTTAAAAGGCCTGATGTTACTGTTTTGGATTCAAACTGGACTTGTGTCCCAAGCCAAGTGTCCCCTGAATTGCAGCATGATAAAAGCAAGATTTTTACTGGGAGGCATCGTCTCCATTGGAAAGCTTCTGTTCCTGCCATGGGATTGCAAACATATTATGTTGCTAATGGTTTTGAGGGATGTGAAAAAGCGAAACCAGCAAAACTAAAATACTTCTCGATGTCTAATTCATTTTCTTGCCCTGCTCCGTATGCTTGCTCCAAAATAGAAGAAGGTGTGGCTGAAATTCAGAATCAACATCAAACTCTCACCTTTGATGTCAAGCATGGTTTGTTGCAGAAAGTAACTAATACAGATGGTTCCATGAATGCTGTGGGTGAAGAAATAGGAATGTACTCTAGTCGGGGAAGTGGGGCCTACCTATTCAAACCCAATGGTCATGCTCAACCTATCATTGAGGCTGGTGGGCACATGGTGATATTTGAGGGTCTATTGGTTCAGGAAGTGTATTCTTATCCTAAAACGACATGGGACAAAGCCCCCATCTCCCATAGCACTCGAATTTATAATGGAGATAGCACTATGAGGGAATTGCTTATCGAGAAAGAATACCATGTTGAGCTTCTTGGCCAAGATTTTAATGACAGGGAATTGATAGTTAGATACAAGACAGATCTCGATAATAAAAGGATTTTCTTTTCTGATTTAAATGGCTTCCAGATGAGCAGGAGAGAGACTTATGATAAGATACCCCTGCAGGGGAATTACTACCCTATGCCTTCTCTAGCATTCATGTTAGGATCCAATGGCAAGAGGTTTTCTGTCCATTCTAGACAGTCACTGGGTGTGGCCAGCCTTAAAGATGGATGGTTAGAGATTATGCTTGACCGCCGTTTGCTAAGAGACGATGGACGTGGTCTTGGGCAAGGAGTGATGGATAATCGTCCAATGAATGTGATCTTTCACCTTCTTTTTGAGTCTAACATTTCTTCCACTTCAGATCCTGTTTCCAATCCTCTTCCCCTCAGCCCTTCTCTTCTCTCACACTTAGTTGGTGCTCACTTGAATTATCCATTGCATGCATTTGTAGCGAAGAATCCCCAGGAGTTATCTGTGCAACCACCTCCAAGATCCTTCTCACCTTTGGCTGCTCCCTTGCCTTGTGACTTGCATATCGTGAATTTTAAAGTTCCCCGGCCATCAAAATATTCTCAGCAGCTGATTGAAGATCCTAGGTTTGTCCTGATCTTACAGAGGAGGCATTGGGATACTTCATACTGTCGAAAGGGTAGATCTCAGTGTACCACTGTTGCTAATGAACCTCTAAATCTTTTCAACATGTTCAAGGGGCTTGAGGTGTTGAAAGCAAAGGCAACTTCTTTGAATCTTTTGCATGAAGACATAGAGATGCTTGGATATATGGAGCAGGTTGCTGATGTGGGTCAAGAGGGACATGTAGTCATCTCTCCCATGGAAATACAGGCATACAAGTTGGTACTACGGCCACACCAGTAAATGCAGAACTTGATGCGACTACAATGTCTTTTCTGGTGTGTTGATCATATGTGTGTCAGTGGCGAAACAGAACAACTTTTCTACCTTACCGAACACGATCCAACTTCACGAGCAACCATTTATACGTTGCTATCCCATGAAATATCTGACTGTCGAGGTTGTGTTGGAATCAGGTCCCTGTGCGTAGCAGTGGCATGAGCATCCGAATGATTAAATGGAGTGGTGTAAGTTCAGCTATAATTTTGTATGGAAGGTTTCGATGCAGTATTTTTGTTTTCTATTTTGTGGAGGATTCCTACATTAATTAGATGAAAGAAAATTTTACAAGTGACCTGTTTAAGAGATCATCATTTGTCTCTTCCAGAACTAAGGCAAACAGTGATGAAATTAGAGTTTTTTCAGTATACGCTGTGGCCTTGGGTTTATTGTTAGTGTGATGCCTTTTCTTCTAAGAGGAAAGCTCCATCAACGATTCAACGTACTAGTTTTGTTTTCATCATTGCCTGTGCTTTTAATTTTTTTTTAATTAAAAACATGTTTCAGGAGTAGAATCATAATTCAAATCACGAAAACCCCAAAATTAGCTCAAGGAAAAGAATCGTAATTCTACCACATCTTCTTATTTACTACTGTTGGTGGGCACGCTCCTAAGATCGCTGTTACACCGCCTTCAATGAAAGGCAACAACCTTGCGCTGGGCTCCAGTAGCCATTGTAGGGTAGCAGCCCTTTGTTGTTGCTCAAACCACTACTCCCGACTTGGCCCTACGCGCGCAACAGGTCAAGCATGCCAACAATGCTAGCACCACTGTTGTTGGTGTTAGCATCCAATGCTGCTGCTGCTGCTGCTACGCGATGCGCTAGCAAGGCAGTAGCCGTTGGCTGCTCCCTCTATTTTGGTCAATGATCAAGCAAATAACCTCGGTTTTATAAAAGGGTTGGTTGCTGATTAGTAAATTTGACTATGTACTCTTTTATTTATTGGTTACCTTCCCTTGAAAATTGCTTTAAATCTGTAACTTTTATCCCTTTAGGAATTATGTGTAATCAATCATCTTAATTCTAGCCATATCTCTCTTTGTGTTGAGCTAGTTCAGCTCTGTATATACCTCCCCTATGTTATTCATCGATTTCTTTGTTTTAACATACCCTATGAGGCATAAAATTACCAATAAAATGTTGTTGTCGGAAATGATAAAAGTTTTGTTAGGCCAAATAATTAATTATTTGGCTTGTGGTTATTTGCATGCCAAGGAAGTGACTAGCTTATCATGCCTTAGCGGAGATGTGTTTGTTGATGTGTATAATATGGAGTGTGGGATCTAAGAACTCGAATCTTCAAAGAAATGATCTATTCCAAAGCAACACCATACAAGGAAAATAATAGGTTTACAGAGACCAAGAGAAAAAAAGTTACACGGATTAAAGTGTAAAAAAATAAAAAAAAGTTGTAAAGAAAGTAATAAAAACCTATAGGGAAAAAATATATAAAAAAACTATATTAAAATCATATACGGGAAGCATATCATATTTAACTATGATTATGTGACCATTTATATATTGAAATAACAGCTTATATCCTATCTTAAACATATAAATCATAATCCTATAAAAATATTGGTATCAAGTAAGGAGACTTTATTAAATCCAAATGCAAACTAAACTCCTTCTTTATTGATATTGTTTGAATCTTAAGCTAATATTGTAACTTCTTGTTAATTATTCTATTGAGGACTTCCATTGAGTTAATCCTTTTAGTAGTTGTATGTTTTTTTGTATATTTTGAATAATACTTGATTAGTTATTCACGTAGTTTTTCTAGTCGATTACCGATGATCGATCTCACCTATGATCAATTTTGCTAGTCAATTATCGATTTTATCTTTCTTTATTAATTTATAAAGTGAAATATTATTATTCTCAATCAAATGATGTGTGATTATTTGTTTTTTTTTTTATTATTATAAACAGTCATCAAACTTAAGATATTCTAAGTAATTTATTTTTTTTGAAGAAAATAAAATGAAGTTTGATTCTTTAAATAAAAAGAGTGTTGTTTATTGTGAATTGTTGTCTAGATCTTCTGAAAGTTGAGAGTTCGATGTAAAGTCTGGTGTGAAATAATTATTATTTTATTTTTAAATAAATTTTTTTTTTATACAAATCTCGTGCAAGTGATGAGTGAAAATCAATGTATGTGGATGAAAACTTCAATGAAGGAGCAAATAGGGACTATTATACATAAAAATCTTGTGCACGTCATGCGTTAAATTCATTAAGTATGGGGACCAAATTGATTGATTTCAATACTTGTGGATCATAGAGTAATATGGAAAGATGGATCGATTTGTTCATAATTTGTAAACTGTTATTTATTTCCGAGTGAAAAATATCCTATTCGGAGTCACAAAAGCAACTTCTCCTTCTCTCTCTTGAATGTTTTTTCATAAAACAGAAACCCTCTCTCTGGTTTTTTTTTCCTTCTTAAATTAAACTCGGCGTCCATCTCCATACACCGTTTAACATTTCATCTCTCCTCCCTTGATCCGATCTGCCTGGCCTCAACAGTTTTCCCTTTGTAATTTTGTTGAATCCCAACTGCGTCTAGGGTTTTGATTTCATTGCAATCAACAATATCAAGGGTTTCTAGATCTCAAATTTGATTTGATTCAATGTCAGAGGGTGGTTATGCTATTGAGCTTTATTTCGATCCAGCACTTGAAAACCAGGTGCTCAAGGCCTGGAACGTGCTGGCTCGACGCCAAATAAGCAGCCAACTTATTGAAATCGAGTCTCGACCTCACATAACCCTTTATTCAACTCCCTTTATTGATCCCACTAAGCTTGAATCAATCATCAAGACTTTCGCATCTAAGCAAGAACCATTACCCTTATCTCTCTCCACCATTGGTTGCCTTCCAAATGACAACAATATTCTCTTTTTAGCCCCCACGCCTTCGCTTTCCCTTCTTCAATTCCATTCTCAGTTGTGTGATGCAATGAGGAAGGAGGGGATTGAGATCAGTGAAGAATATCGCCCGGACAATTGGATTCCTTATTGTGCAGTGGCTCAGGATGTCCCCAAGGCAAGGATGGGTGAGTCTTTATGTGTTTTGAGAGATTTGAAGTTGCCTGTTGCTGGGTATGCAATGGATATTGGGTTAGTGGAGTTTTCTCCCGTTCGTGAGTTCTTTTCGTTCGTGCTTGGTAATACATTAGAAGGATGATGGTTTTTTTTTCTTTTTTATGGAATTAATTTGAAGGTGTTACATTTACATCTTCTCGTTTAATATCAAGTTTGCTAGTTTATAGCATACTAGATAATTTGCATGTTGTGTTTATGATGATAGTTCCTAGATGAAAATCCTACTCGTTTACGTCTATCATGCTTTCATATTAAGTCTTTAGGATTGGCTTCTTATGTTGGCATGTGTGTGTTTCGTCCTAAATGTTGAGTGTGAAAATTAGGTTGAGAAATGCCAAATATAATTCTAATAGCTTGTTCATGAATCCAATCTACTTCCTTGGCTGCTAACCCACATGGTAATTCATTGTTTTGATGTTTTAGTCATTTTGTCTGGAGCTCTATATGGTACTCAATTATTGTGAGTTTTGATAGTTTTTCAGTTTTTACAGATGGAGTGGATATGTTTTGGCTTGTGAAAATGTTTGGTGTTTGTGACTTAACATAATGAAAGTGAGCGTATTCATGTGTGTTAATAACATCTAGGCTGTAACTTTCACAACCTTATCATCTGCAGACTAATTGCAGTAGTACATGCATTTCCTCATCAGATGTATTAAACTAAAGGACTTTCATGGTTTGTCGTGTCTTCTCACTCACATGTTAAGAGTATTTTTTATTAGGTAGGATATCATATCCAGTCAATAGTAAGGTGGAAACTGGTTTTCAATAAGGTCAAGTGGCCCTAAAAGAATTTTGTTTTTCCTGGTATACTTTAGAGTGTTGTTTTGGCCAGTCATCTTCACACGTCAGTTTCTAGTTACAAGTCTTTTTTAGATTAATGATCTTCTTTAGATTTCTAATGGTAGTTAGGAATAGGCTTTTCTTAGTGCTTACATTGCATGTAAACCCCCCCTGAATTGCCAAGGTACTGGTGCCATTTCAATCACTGAATTCTTGTTTGGTTGGGTCTGTTTTCAAATAGTACGGTCAGTTTAGATCTGAAATGCCTGAAACCTTTGACCAAATGAGTTTTCATTTAAGGCTTATTGTTTATATTGGTGCTGATCCTAGTTGTTCACTCATAGGTATTCCTTTTTCTTGCCATGGGATTGGTTTTGCTAGAAGCCTGTTCCCTTGCCGGGATTGTATCTGACATAGCATCAAAGTCCTGTATGCAGCATAAGACCCCAGGTTTAGAACATTGGGAAAAACCTAGTTTGCTAGCTTACTGGATATTTTTAGTCATGATAGCTAGGAGCTAGTTGAGAATATGTTTATGATGCCATTAGTGGTCCAAACAAACTACTACTAGACAACACATGTTACTTTGCGGAACAAAGTTGTGGTTGTATCTATCTGCATGGTTTAGAGATTCATTTTCAACAGTTGGAGCGCATCATTGTAAAACACATGTTTCATTTTGAACCAATTGCTATAGGTCTCCAAAATCATTTCGAAAATTGCATCCACTATTCGTAATTGCAAGGGTCAATTTATTTGTGCCAGTATAGATTCATCAATGCTCCTCTTCTAATAGGAGCGTTATAAGCTTCCCAATGTTATCATGATAGTTTCCAAAAAGTTCCAATGGCACCCTCTAATCACCAGGCACCCTATTTTTTGGATTTTTGAGAGTAAAAATAAAGAGAAGTAAACAAAGAAAAGGTATTAAAGAGTGAGCTGTAGTGATACTATCGGGCCATTTTAAGACTTATCAAGGGTCAAATTGAAGCCCGATTGAATATTGTAGATAATATCGGGCAATTTAGCCCCTCTTCTTTCCCCATTACCGATCTCAATTCTAGCCCACCAAATCCCTTGTGATTGAACCATTAAATTTATTTGTGGTGTTAGATATCCCATTTTCTTCTCCTAAAAGTCTTGCACATAATCCTCGCACTGCCATTAATGTTAGGACAAGGGTAGTTATTTCCACTATTGAGCTACAAGCTAGAGTGAGGCATGACCCATCCCACAAAATCATGAGCTGAGATCCTGAGTTGAGGATGCCAACTAGTGCACATCATACCGGCGCATACCCCACCCATTGTTTCGCTCCTCGAGCCCATATAGCCACTCTGTTCACTCTCCAAGCCACGTATCCTGCTCAACACCCAGAATAACAGGAATCAGAATTTTCAGATTTTTTATGACGAGATGCTAATATGACCTGGTTTTATCTGTCTGAAACTTTGATTGAAGAAGATGGCAACGTTCGTTAGCATTTGTTTTGATGGATGAATTGACAGTGTGGTAAGAATATAACTAGTGTTTGATCATGTGGTGTTGTTACATCTAATTTCCTCGTTCATTTCAGTTCTCTTTTCTATTCTTTTTTCTTCTCTCGCCATTAACACGCATCTTCCTTTGAACAAAACCCAAATATCATTGTTTCTCCTTCACATCTCTTCAAATTAGCAATAATTTAAATAAAAAAAATCAATCAAAATCCAAAATTTGATCTAAAGGTAATCTTATGGGTCCACAACAGTAATTTGGTATGGTGACCCCCTCACTTTCCCACTTTATATCGCTTGGATGTTTCGGTCAAAAACGAAAGATGAACTTTCCCTTGCATCAATGGCGTGCCATGTGAATAAGTGAAACTTGACGGTCCTAATGGATATCAATTGTCATCAGAGAAATGAGCTAACAAGATGATTGTTAATACTACCAGGAAAAAAAAAAGTTTTAATTTTATTGGAAAACAATGATAAAAGCGACTCATATTTAATAAAATAATATTAGTGATTTTTTTTAAATCCATAAATTAAAAAAACAAATTAAATGACTATGTAAAAAAAGATCAAGCTTGTGGGTTTGGAAGCCTTCTTCTTTATTTAAATAGGTGAACAAGACATTAGACTTTTTATTTGAAAAATAAAATAATATTGTCAACTGGTTAAGATTTTAACCACTAAGATGCCTGATAAGTTGGGATATGAGTTTTTCGAATCTCAAAATCTATTTTTTAATTTTTTTTTTTACCTGAAAATAACTCAAGAAACATACTAAGAACCTCATTAAATCTATTTTCAACTTCAAAACATCATACTAAGAAATTTAAGGATTTAATTGAAAAATCTTCAAACAGTGAGGTAAATATATAGCTATTTTGAATCCTTTGAATATCTTTTTTTGGGAATAAAAAACATGCTAGAAAAATACAAATTTATACCATTAACATGCTATCATTGGCATTGATATTTTGCTTTGATTGATTCCCAAACATAATGATTGTTCTTTGTTACAAACTAAGGATTGATATAAGGAACTTAGCAACATTATGTGATAAATATGGTAGAAAACATTTAGTTATTGTTAGTATTTTTGTATGTGTTGATTAACATATTTTAGCATGCAAATATTAATTAAATAGTTAAGAGTTAATTGCATGGAAGTTATTAGATAGTTAGAAGGTTAGTTCAATGATGGAATCCATACAAATAAGATTGATGTTTTGGCGGTGTAAAATGTTAGTTCTCCATTAATTCTTTCTACTTCTCCCTGGAGGGTTTTGAAGGAACTTTACTTGCAAATGGAAGCTTTGTTGGCAACCCTTGAAGGTAAGTTTTTTTTTTTTTGCATGCAGTTTTTTAGATCTATAAACATGTAAAATAAGACTAAAAACAAACATGCTTTCAACACAAATATATTTAAAGGATACTAATGTGCATATTAAGCATATATTCAAGCTTGAAATTGATATAAAGTCAAAATTTTAACTTGCATACTAATAATAAAATTAATTATGCTTAAATTAAAATAAAAAGGGTACTTACTTGTTAAAGCGCTTTAAAATAATGAATCTTTTGTTGTTGTCAATGATAAATCCTTGAGACTTTATTACTCCTCACTTGTGCAACTAAAATGTTTACATTGTCTTTCAAGATTCTAACAATATCTTTCAAGGTTTAGATGTACTTTTAAACTAAATTCTTTGAACCAAAATAAAAAAACTCGATTATCTCTCAGTAAATTGAACCTAAACTCGAGATTTTTTAAAGAAAAATCAAAGCATAAAAAGAAAAAAAAACATTAAAAATAAGATGAGTAAGAGTGTGTAAAAATATAAAAAGATAAAAAATATATTAAATTAAAAACTCTTTCTTCACTTCACTTCCTTTTATAGTGAATTTAGAAAGTTAAAAAATTAAAGAATTATTAAAAATTAATTTCCATCAATATCTACCTTTGATCAGCCACCTCAAATCAAGAATAAAATCTAAAAAAACCAAGGGTTATTTAAAATAGAAAAATCATGAGTTCTTTTAGATTAATTTCACTTAACTTTTATAGTAAATTTTAAAAGTTAAAAAATTAATTTCTATAATTATTTACCTTTGATTAGATTAACCATTACAGATCAAGAATTAATTCCAAAGAAATCAAGAGTTCTATGAGTAGAAAACTAAGAATTCTTTTAAATTAATTTCTCATTCATTTATAATTTATTTAAATATGTTAATTAAACAAATTTAAAACAAGATTCTCTTAAATCTTCCATGAATTTTGTTCCTCGTACCTAGGTTTGTCTTTATACTTAATTTTTTTTAATTATAAATTTTAAAGATTTTCTTTTCCCTTGATAATTTATAAAATTGAAGAAGGTAGGGAAAAAATTGATGACTCTGATGTGCCTGGCACATGGACCATGTGAGCACGCACCCAAAGGGATAATGAAACACAGTTCTATAGAGCCGGTGATAAAGCAATTCGAATGAATGAGCATCCGCAACGTGTTCCACTCCAGCCCTTTAATTTAAAGACTAAAGGCAATATAAAAGGAAAGTCAAATGCAAGGACAAATAGAGATTGTTAACAAAATGTTTAGGATCTAATTGCTCATCTTGGAGCTACAAGGTTTGTTTTTTGAAAAAACAATTATATTCTCCAATAGCTTCTAATGTAATTGAACCAGCAATAACTAGCCAAGAACCTACGGTAGTGCTGGCAACCCAACTTTTAGCATTCCTAGTTTTGTTTGCCATGTCGTCTACAGATTAATATCAGAATTGGGCAGCGCATAGATTGCATTGAAGCACAAATTAAAAAAAAACTATTGATTAACAAATTGGGAGCATATTTACAATGTTATGGAAACGCTCCATTGATTATCAACTAGAAAAGCCAAAAGAACTACAACAAGGCATGGCAGCTACATTCCTTGCCATGAATCTGGGTCTCCAATAACTAAGTTGTATTTAATATTGAATTAAGTTATTTATGTTTTTTCCCATCATAAAAGTTATTTATGCTTTTAGTATTTATTTTGATCTATTTTTCACAAGGGTTAATTATGTTTATATTTGATTATCATGAGAGAGTTTCAACTAGAAGTACTATATATCAAGATTTATTATTAATTATGAATCAGTGTTTTCTACTATTTTTCTCCTCTTTTAATTGTGAGATAGAAATATTGATCTCATTGTTATATATTCGTTATTAGTTATATATTTTAGACAAGTTTGGAATTCTTTATTAATAATTATTACCTTCATATATATTTACATAATTATCTCACAGATGCACATAGATATGAATTCATATTTTAATTTCTTTTGTTTAGTTTGTGGTGTGTTCAGTGTGTTTTTGGATAACAAAAAATCACAAACATTCTATCTAGGAGTTCATTATGTAGGAATTACAAAAATCAATAGCTTCCTCTTATTCATCATGCCTAAAACACAATAATCAAAATAAACCCATCCTAATCAACATCAATCTGCATGTCGCCACTGAATGATTAATAGATTTTAATTGAAATATTTCTACTTCATATAGATATAGATGTCAGGGAAAGTTTAGATATCTATATAACCATTGGCATATGATATCAGTGTTTTCTAGGGTTCTATTTCTTGGTAAATATAATCTCACAACAGCTTTTACCTAAAAGAAGTTTATTAACCCTAAGCAGAAGTCAGAATTACTAAGCCTTTCTCGCATCGAAAGGAATTGTTTCCACAGCTAATACTTGACCATTAATGTTATACTATATGAACTAACTGATAATTGTTTCTTTAACAACCATCACTATTATGCCTGAAACAAATAATATTCAAGGAATACCTGACATCCGATAATGTGCGCTGAGAAACCAGAGGATTTGTCATCTGCCTTCGTTTCCCCTGGATGACAAGTCTTGATGAAAGTTATCCTCTGAACGCTGAGCTTCAGGAAAAGATTTTCTAAACTGTATATCAACAATAAAGAGGTCGAACAACAAATAATCTAAATTTTTGACGCTAGAAACAAGTACAAAAGATTGTATCTCTAAACAAAACGCTGGCAATGCCCAGCTGCAAACCAAAAGGCCTAGAATGCAGGAAGCTCTGAATAAAAATTTCTATCCCCTACCTGATCACTTTCTTCCCACCTACAGATTCCACTGAGGTATTTTGTTCCATAAATAGGAACCACCACAGATTCTAAATTCAGGAACAAAGGGAAAAGGGAAAAACAAAACAAAGAGACGCAACGTGTACAAGAAGACAATAACCATAAATTATATAAAATTTCAACAAAATCATGATTCAACCTTATGTACAAGAATGGCTCTAATAACGTTTATATACCCTCACAAGATACCACGAGCAGGTCCATTTCTCAGGTCTCCATTTGACAAGTTGGCGTGAATGTTAAATAATATATGAAGATGTTGTCTTGAAGAAGTCCTTCTAACTTCAATAGAAAGCATCCTATAGAAACAGAAAAAAAAAATGCATGTCTTTCATTAAAATATGTAGCAGAAAGTAAAGCAAGGAAAAAACTATAATGCATTTCCTGGATCAATAATGCCATTCTGTATATACCTTGTCTGATGAAAAGTATTTGCTTATTTCATTAAGCTGATAAGAATCTCCAGAAGCGTTGTACTCTTGCTTGAACCTTATCATGATACAAAGATCTTCCTTGAGGTGAATTTCTTCTTTTCCTTCTTGTTCGAAAAAAGAAATCTTCCGTGTCTAGGACATAGGAAATCTGCCCAAACAACACAGATATTTAGCACTGGTCATTTGCCTTTGTTCTTTGACGCAGCAAGAAAATGAAAATTTGACACATTAACAATGATGACGTGAGAGCTTTTGGAAGAATTAATATTCTCCTTGGCAACCTATTCAGTTCAAGGATCCTTATGTTATCAAGAAGTTGTCTACAAACCCTAAACCTATTTTTCTAGTTTCAGAGCTTCAATTTTCTACTACTTTTAGCCATTATATTTATAGTTCTTAGCTGTTTTGGATTGAATTAGGGTTTGATCGTACACAATGGTTGGCCGTGGTAGAGGTCATGGATGAAGATGAAGAAATCAAGGCCAGCAAGCAGATATGGCAAAATTGAGACAGGTAATTGAAGACTTGTTGAAAGCTGTTCTTGCCTTGCAAGGACAGGATCTGTGGGGGGCAAAATGGAGATTCCAAAAGGCAACCCCAACCCCTTGGAAATTCCAGAAGGTGGTCTTGAGGATAAACTTGATGATGGGATTGGAGAAAACCCCTATCACGATACTGGACCTGTATAAAATCCAGTAAGAGGAGGATTGAAAGGGCGTTTAGCCCATGCCCTTGGGTTGAATGGAGAAGGAATTAAAATAGTTGTTTTTGTGGAAAGATCCTCGTAGAGGATTATTTAGATTGAGAAATCTAGCTTGGAGACTTAGATTGAGAAATCTAGCTTGGGGACTTATTTTGAATGGAAACATGTGAACGCTAGAAAGGTGTTGTTTGGGAAGCTTAATTGAAGGGCACTACACCTTACTGGAAGATAATTGAATAGCAACATGCATGACAAAGTAAGCATAAAATATGTGCCAGGGAACATATGAAAGCAAAATTAACCAAGTAATTTTTTGCCAGCTGATTATACAAGGGAATTACATGAGAAGTTCCGTTTGTTAAAGTAAAGATGCATGTATGTAGAGGAGTATATAGCCCAATGCAACAACCTTTCAATTCAGGTAGAATTGAATGAGCAAAGAGCAGAAAGTTGATCAAACACACAGATTATAAAAATCCACTTGATTGATAGAACTTACAAAAATGAAACTCTTATTTTAAAATAATTAAAGATCAAACATTTATTGTAAAAATCACCAAAGTTCAGATATTTGGATGCCTATCATCACCAATTTTAAGCTTAGTGAATGAGTGAAGGATTGAGTTTAATGAGAGCACGGATGGGACCACAATACAGGATTTGCATCAGATGCAGCAAGAAAACTTTGGACACATCTCTTTTATGTGACTAGTATGATATTGACAAGACTTTGCTATAACAGAGTTGCTCATTTAAAAAAAATATAAAAATTTTCAGCTAGAAAGTAAGCTTTGTTTGTATGGTAGTTATTTTTTATCTTCTGGTCTAGTCAAATATCAAGATATAAAATAAAATAAAATAAAACCTAAATTGGGCCATATTCTGTGGAATGGGCTGTGTACTATTATTTTCCATTGGTTTAGACAAATTATTATTTACTTACTATTCATTAGACTATTCACCTAAAAACAAATCACTATTCATTTATTATGGTATTTTATTAAAATTAAAACTAAAAGAGGATGTTGTTTTATTATTCATAGATTGTTCACCTAGAATTTAACATTAACAAATTAAAATATATAACAATCTCTTCAGTAAAAATACAATAGCTTTTCATTTATGAGATGTTATTGATAAATTTGGAAAAATGAAAAAAGGGCTATCATAAGGACACAACAAAATAAACTTTTCCAGGTGCCCTTACCGAAATTTGGATTCTTTCAAACCAAGTTCAGGTATACTACAATATAGGATTTGAAAGGACCAACAGCTAGATGCATACCCACACCAAACACTCATATAACTAGGATAGAGCAACATAGCTTATAATTTAAAATGAAGAGGAAAATGCTTTATATACAAACAATTTTAAGAAATTTATGTTCTTAATTAATGTAAGGAATTGTGAACAGGTTCTATATACTTGATTCAATAATGGCAATTTTCTGATTAAATATGCTAAGAGGCTTCACTTTGATTAAAAAAATGCCACATCAATTACCAAGCATGTTGATGCAGGCAACAAAAGAAGCATAATTACTTTTTTTGTAAGTTTTTTTAAGATTTTTTTTTTTTTGGGGTGGGGGGTTATGTAATTTCAAGATTTGCTGGAAAATTTTCTAGGTCTTGATTTTTAAGTTTTAGGGTAATGCTAGCCCAGAATTAAATGAAAATCCAAGCAATGTGCAGGTTTCTTGACTGGTGTTGAAGCAGACATGAATGTAGAAAAAAAGGAAGAAACCTTGCAAGAATGTAAAGCAACGATAATTTGCAAAGAAAAAAGAAGATACCTTGCATGAATTGCAGGCAACCTTACACTCCAAACCATTGAACATTTTAACGCCTTCCATGGCCATGCTTAAGGCAGAAAATTCATCTAGGCCAGCATATTTCCGCTTGTTTCTGCAGATAAAAGAGTCATATACCTAATCAATTGATTTCAAAATCCTTTCTAGCCATCATATTCTAAATTTTTTTTTTTTGGATATCATATTCTAGAACTACACAAAGGAAAGAGACATTCCTTTCAAAATGTGATGGCTCTTGCAAACAATTACACATGGCTGAACTAGCCACGGTAGAGATGGGAATACAGATCAGCAGGATGCTTTTATCAAACTTATTTATTGCACTAGAATCTATTTGAAGACAACTAATAAATAGAAGTCTTTGCCTTTCCTTTTCTTAGTTTTCATTCCTTTTTATTTTTATTATTATTATTATTGATAGAGAAGTGCACAGATCAAGTAGTTTCAAGTGTCTAACGAGACAGCTCTAGCCAGAGAATAAAGGAGTGCAATCTAAGCCCGTTAACACATGCTGCTTGCACTTTAATGGAACTTATAAACAGTCTTGCACAGCTATTGCTGATAATAAATAACAAAAAAAAAAACCCTTGTAAGCGTGGATATCTGAAGCATAATGTCAATACCTCAGCAGTGTAATGTCATGCGACTCCATTTTTATAGGATGGACAGAGAGATAATCATTATGCAAATATGCAGAAAAAGTTGGATCCATGCAAACTGCCAACACTTCAGATTTCTCAGTTGCATTGTCCATCAGCTGGGTGGATAAAACAGATGGAGCAGATGACTGTGGAGACCCAAAAAATCATCAATGGTCAAATCAAGTGGGAACTACAGACAAAATAATACACCAATAAAATCACCTCAAATAATACACACAAATAAAAGGAAAAAGGACTTACAAATTCCAACCGATATATGTTCTCCTCATGAAGGAAAAACCGCATGTTGTCATAATACACCAAATCATTGAAGCTCTCAGATTTCCGGGATATTTCGTATTCATACAATTGAAGAAGCTTACTAGCCATCTCATCAGTTGCAACAGTTTGGAGCTACAAGATAACTACAATTACAAACTTTTCAGGAAAACCTTGTATAAATACATGGAGAAAGAAATTGCTGTAAGCAAACCTGTTTGACTAATTTATATATTAACTTGTCCAGTGTGAATAACACATATGACTGATTTCCAATAATAGCTCTGCACTCATCCTCAAACTTCGCATTATCAACAGATCCATCTAGTAAACTGTATAGTGCACTCATAAATCTGCAGAAGTAGACAAACATAGAGCGTTAATATGCATTTAATATTCAAAACCAACCAAAAAGAAAATGTTAAAGACCTGGCATAAGGATCTGGAGAACTAGCATCCTTAGAAGTTCTCCATTTGATTTCAGCACCAGATGAATTCACTCTTGCTGATAAAATACGGTCATAGAGGATCTACAAATTCAAAGACAACCATAAAAGGCACTTTAAAATCACCAAAAATAGAAAATTACAAAAGAAACACAAATTTCTTTGTATGTGCATTGTGAATCTTGCTATACCTGATGAAGCCTGAAAAGCACATAAAAATCATCATTTCCATAGAAAACCCAGGAATCTCTCCTTTTCTCGTTAATTAAATCTGTTGGAACATGCTTTGCAAGGGGCTTAACAGACATGAGAGAGTGTTCTGGGAATGGTGCATCTCCTCCATTATACTGTGTATCAACCATCCCCTCAGCTTCACCTTCACTCTCAGCTTTCGCATCATCACGTTCTACTTCATCATCCTCAAGCTCTTCCCGGGAGCACTCATCACCAGCAGACTCGCTGCTTGATGCAGCATCACGAGCCTCAGAAACATTCCCACTATCCTCATCATCAGCATCATGTCCTTCTACGATATCCTGAGTGTGTAAGTCCTCATCATTTCCAGATCCATGCTGCATGCATCCAACACTATTCTTTCCCGTGGCAATAGCCTGCAAGCCAGTATCTCCATAGGCATCGAAATTATCCTCTTCAAAATCACCATTAGGGGATAACTCGCCTTCTTCCTTCTCAATTTTGGATGGTCCAGTGGATTCTTCATGACATCTATCATTTTTAGCACCATCCCTTACTCCTTCATTTGCAGGTAAAACTGATTTTACAACAATCACACCCTATGCCAACAAAGAAATAAAATCAACAATTCACCTCTACTGTAAAAGAAGATAGAACGAGAGGCAGAAAAAATTATGCAAAAATGAAGAACCCTAAGTTGCATAATGTGAACCAATTACCAATTACTGTATCTACTCTAGGCATGGCATGCAGGGTCTTGAATTTGTCAAAACTGATAAAAGTTATCGTACCTCTGAAGAAGGTCCAGCATCAATACCAGCATTGAGTTGACGGTCAATAGCATCACCACCTGGCACAGACACATTTGAACCTGAACCTTGAAATTCTAACTAATGTCAGTATCACAACATTATCAGAAGATAACACAGATAACTAGCTCAGAATTAACAGAACACCAAGAAAAGAGAATAGGTATTGTGCAGCTGATCCAAAACACACCTGCTATCTCCCCAGCACTGTTCCTTTCATGACCACATTCTGATCCTATCATAAATGATGTTTTGGTATCTGCTACTCCTTGTATGTTAAATCCAGATACTCTGTCGGTTACAACTTTATCTTTCTGCTCTCTTTCTGGCCTAAGCACATTAAGCGCTCCATCTTCCTTACCAACATGATCAAGTTCACATAAGCTATCTTCCTTAGCTAATTTATCTGAACTTTTCAAACTGAGCTTGCAAAGGTTTCCTAGTTCTTGCAACATGTTTTCATCTCCATTGCTAGGTGATTTTGCTTGCTTAAAAGTTGATATTGCAGGAACAGCATTAGGACTTCCATCCTTTTCTGCTATGCTTGATGAAGTGCAATTCATGAGAGGATGCTTTGGTTTCCCTTCACCTTCACAACTCTCCGAGCCATCAGGATGAGAAACAATACCCAGCATCGGTTCCACGAAGTTAGTCCAAAGTCTTATAACTTTATTTAATTGTTCTTTGGTTGAGCAAACCTCTTTACAAGAATATTGGACAAGTTTATACAAGTCTTCATGAATTTTTTTATCTGGGTAATTATATTTCAAATTTGGAACCAAGGGTTGTCTTTTTCCAGTGGCGAAAGCAAGAAGAACACCATCCTCTCTCTGCTGTTTTTCTTTCAGCTCCTTGATCTCAACCACCAATGCTGTATTTTAAAGATCAATGAGCATAATGTGGACCCATATAAAAGACGTAAAATGCATGTTACAACATAGTGAAAATTGCTTCAGATTTATCTTTAAAGAAATGCTCCACATGCAGTATCACACAAACTTTTGCATAAACTGTCCAAGATTGTATAAGCTCTATTTCAAATATTCCACCAATTAGAAATTATTGAAAACAAAAAAGGGAAGCCAAAGAAACAATGTCTACTAGTCCATTTGCATTTCCTAATTACATCGTTTAATGCACATATAAATGAGTGGAAAAGCGAAAACTGATACTATTTGTGCACATCCTTTGACAGAGTACACTCTTTGCATGTTCCTGGGCACAAAACTAAAATGCCCTAAGCTGACCCATGCACAGATATAATCAATGGGAGTAATCAGGTAAGCTTGTAGTCATGCTTACTAAAAGCTCCTGAGAAACATTTGTCTCTCTCCTAATTATTCCAGAACAAACACAACCAAGTCAGTCTTTAGTAATCAATTATTCAATTCAGCATTAGGTTTCTTTTGGCAGCAGGTGAAAAAAATTGAGTGAAATGTTTCAAGAGTAATAGTTAGGTGAGAGTGTAAACTGTGTAGAATGCTTTATATGTATGGTTGAACTTATAGATAAGAAGGAACATGACAATGTACTAACAATTAATTGGGTTAGATACGGGCACAGAAAGAGAGAAGTGACTATTACAAGATTAAAATTTGCCAAGCTTAACAGCTGCTCCTGAACAGAAGGGTGACATTTGAATACATTTTTGCCAAAATAGTACTTCCCTAGAATAGTTATCTATTAACATATTAGTTCACTGAACACAACAGGGCGAAAAATTCTCACCCGCTTCCCCCTTCTATCAAAAGTTCCGTTGGAGAATATGCCCAAGGTGCACATAATGCAAAGAATGATTGAAACAGCAGGAAAGAATTATGTTTTTTAGCTGCATAGCTGTATCCTAAAGAGGTTATTTTCTTTCCATAACTCTGTTGTTGATGGTAATAGTGAACATTCACCAAAATCTTGATTTAAGTATACAAACTGGTGAATGATCCAATGGGAAAAGTACCAGTAAACATAACATATACAATTGACCCATTTGAATATTGAAATTCAACTTACATTTTGTGCTCAAGTTCTTTGATTCTTGTTGCTTGAAGTAGAAGCTGCGATGATCTAGTGATTTGTAATGGTTTTTCACATAAATTTCAGCCCAAACCTTGTTAAAATCAGTACGACACCTAGTCCACTCCTCTTGTTTCTGCTTCAGACGAGTTAAAATAACAGGCAATGCAAGACTTGGGTTTTTCCGCAATATTTCCATCACATCAAGACCATGGTCACCATATAACCGCTCTATACACCTTAAATTTAGAGCTGCAATGCAAAGGCAAAGCAGAGAAGAGAAAACAAGCTAATAAGAAATATAAAAGTCAGGTAGGGAATAGTAATAACAAAAATAAATAGCAGTAACAAAAACAACCACCATAACATTATATGAATAACATTAATTATAATAATAACTGCAAATTATGTTAATTCCTAGTCTGCTCCAAATACATACCGGTAAAGTGGGCTTCAATATGGATTGAGGTTTCTACTTTATTTTCGTTTATGCCATTAAACAATTCTTCTGCACGCTTGGTAGTGGAGCTCACAGATTCCAACAACATGTCCAGCTCAAATCTAAAAAATATACAAAACAGAACACAGACTCCGAATTATTTGCTCCCAAAAAGAAACGGAGTAACATGGAAAAACAAGGAATGTGGTACACCACAAAAACATTTTACCTATCGTCTTCACATCTAAACAGACTTTCTTCAAACTGATTTCTACGCATATGTTTAAAAGAGTAGTCCTCACTTCCTGATGTTACAGAGACCCAGTGATCATTCAACACTTGAGCACCAAGCTCCGATCTCTGGCTTGCTGAAGATATTGGATACTGCAAAGAACCAAGCACCAACTTGCACATCACCATAGAACTTGTTAAAATATCAACATCAACAAAGCATTCATTTGAAATTTCATACGTCATCTGGTAGAAACCGATAACTAGGAGTACAACGTTCACAGTTAGAAAGGTCAAGCTCCTGAATGGATTTAGCCATATACTTCTCCCTGCATCTTTCCTTTTCTTTAGCTCCGTCTATTTGCTTCTGCTCCTTTTCCTTGTCCTCTAGTTTCAAAGATCTGGATGCTTGTCCATCGTTACCCAGGGATTCTGCAATCAGCAATAAGGTCCATCACATTTTACAAAATTTTGGAACATTGAATCCCAAGACATCAGAAAAGCTAAATGAAGACTGACAGTTTAATAATAAGGTTAACAGGGGAGACATATATCATTTGACATACTTTTGCTCGTAACACCAGCAAGGAACCCATCTGCAAGGATATTTTATTAAGTGGGATTAAAAAGAATCAAATGGAAGTAAGATCAATGTTTCAGAGCGAAATCTAAAGAGTAAACTGAAACAGTCAAAATGTTTTTTTGGTAATTACCACTATGCCCATGACACTCCAGGTGATCAATGAACTCTTCCATAAGATCAGGATACTTTCCAAGTAAATCAGTCACCTGAAAAACACAGAGGTTTTAACTACATGTGCAACAAGAGAAATCCAAATGAGGAAACGTTGTCCTTATTAAACTAAAATTTACATGATAGAACCCTAATAATGCCAAAATTGATAAATGAAAGATCAACGTCATTTGTCAATTCAAATCCAACTTAAGCATGGGTATTCAAGATACATTAGGAAGCCAAATCAAAAGTCCCCAGCCCATCAGTTTTCTGGTGCACTAGGTGGCCTTAAGTGGCCCAAGTACAAGCCTAAGCTTTACCAACCATTGTCAAATCATCAGAACCCCAAACACATTAACTTTCATGATGTAAAATGTAAATTGTAGCAGAATCCACTTGCTCATGTGGCTAGAAAACATCACCTGAAACCATTCTAGATTTTGAGATGCAAAGAGGAATTTAAACAGGTCATTTCAATTGGATAGTACTTGGCTAATAACCTTAACCTGTGACACCATTCATTGTGCACTTGGATATTTGATACCATAAAATGGGTTTTTAGGATTTATAGCTTGAACTTAAGATTTGTGAAATGGATCAATACTATAATTTCCATTATCAAGCCTCAAAGAATAATCTGGGTGAGGGGAGAAAATGCAACCAATCATATTGTAGAAATTTTCCCCTGACAAGGTCGCTTTTAGCATTACAATTCATAATATCTTAATTTCAGTACCAAGGTAAAAACATAAAGGGAGATACATGCACATGCTTGGCCTCTGCAGAGATTAAAAAAACTACTTAAACGACTTCAAAAGACCTTGAGAATTGTTTGGTCTAACACATACCAAATTTTGTAACTCGTTCTTTTTAATAATCCCTTGGTTATAAATGTTAAGGCACTTCAAGAATGCTTGATAATCATCTCCATTTCCCAACTTCTCCTTGACTTTCTCAAAGAAAACAAATTCTTGGTTGTAGATGCCTGGCATAAGAATTGAGATACCCAAAAATCAAAAAACTAATAAGTTGGAAAATGAGAAACTTTCTATAACGGGAGATGATGTAGAAAGGCAAAAGAAAAAAAAAAATCTGATATTTTTAAAACTCCAAAAGACTAGCACGCCTAGACGAATAATGTTGATCATTATAACAAAGTCATGCAAAAAAAAAAGTCTTCCTTTTCGTCATAGAGAAAATGAAGAGTTCTTAGGGAGAACCCGAGTCCCCACTAGTATTTAATAAATATTCTCACATAGAACTGGCTATGTCAGTGAATAAGGATAACAAACCATAACTTGAGAATGCCACTGCTCAAGCTAAATCACTCATCACATAATACATAAAATATGACTTAGAGGGTTCAGTCCCCTCAAGCCAAACACATAGGACGGTGTAAGTGCTAGCAATAGGTGAAATGTGTGTTGTTGATCAATATTCCATTGTTCCCCAAAGGGGAGAATTAAAACTGATTCAGCACCAAAAAACAGAAACAAACAAAAAGAGATAAATAAAGAAAGAAATAAGAAAAGGAAAGAAACTCCATGTAGTACATGCAACATATAAAAATATGTGCAAGACATTTATTTTGGTAATGGCATCAGTGACTCACTCTTTATGTTGTCTTTGTCATCATAACAAGCAAAGTTAGAATTTCCAAAACCTTCCACCTTCTGGGAAGAATTCCTTTTCTCAAGAAAAGGTTGCAAGCTGAAGTCTCTACTGCTATCATGCTCAGGCTCCCTATCATCCTGATCATGAATTCTCTTATCCCAATTCTCCTTGTCAGCACGCTTTCTCTGCTCCTTATGCACTTTCACCATTCCTTTGTCATCTTCCATCTCTGGTCGATCAACACTAAGGTCACGCTCAGCATGGGAAGAAGAAACTTTGTCACGCCGACGCTGCTAAAGAAAGAGATCCATTTGCAAAATATTCAGAATCCATTTAAAAACAGATGATCAACTGCACTACATTGCGGGTCGAATCATTTTTCTAACATAAAAAAAAAAAAAAATATTTAGGCGCTGCTAATATTTTTTCTAGTAGAAAAAAATAATAATTGTGGGGATTGATCCAATATAACTCGGTCGACTTGACGGGTCCAAAAACAACCCAGATGACCGGTAAAAATATAAATTGACTCGAAATAAATATTCAAGATGATATTTTTTATAAATATCTAGACGACAACATATTGGAGCGAGTTGGATCAACCAGGTTAACCTGAAAATCCACATGCAGGGTTATAAGACCATGATAACCCTATAGAAAGTAAATTAAAACGAATTATAAAGTTCAATTTCCAATAAACTCAATGTTGAAGGATGAAATTAAAAAAAAATCTACTAAAAAGGGGGGCAAATGACCCAAGTCAACCAGGATTAACTTGTCAAACCCGCGACTCAGCCCATGAGACCGAGATAACTCAATAGAAAACAAGTTAAAACAAATTATGAAGCATGATCCCTAATAAACTTAATATTGAAGAATGTAATTGAAATTGAAAAATCAATTAAAAAATGACATAAAAAACGACTCAAGTAAACTCAGGTTAACCTGCCAAACCCGTAACCCAAGTCATGAGTTGGGAATAACCTTATAAAAAGCAAACCAAAACAAATCACGAAGCCCAATTCCCAATTAACCCAATGTTGAAATATGAAATTGAGAAAAAATGTAAATTAGGAAAAGGAGAAAAAAACTTTAATCAGTCAAACTCATGATCTAGGTCATGAGACGGGGATAATCTAACAAAAATTAAATTGAAAAAAAATTATAAAGTCTGCTCTTTTAGTTTTTTGTTAATAAGGTTAAGGTTAAACTGCTAATGCTGCCCACTCAAAATAAATGATACATTATGATCACAAAAGGTTTATTAACCTGCAATTCCCTATAAAAAGGAAAAACAAGGAATATGTGCAATTACCTTGTCTATTTGTGTTTGTCGTGCAGAGGGTGCAGTAGAATTCCGTTCATTGTAATGCTGGTTAGAATTCCGAGCATATGGAACAGTATGTGTAATGGGTGTTGCTGAAGTATCTGGCAAAAATCTAGCAAACTCATCAAGCAAATCATGATGATCCTCAAAAAGAGCTGAAACCTGAAAGATGATCAGAACAGAACAGCTAAGAGTACTTGAAATATTTGTACAGCAAAAGTTTGCATGGGAATAGAAAGTAGTGCTCAAAACAACGAAACAATCAACAACATAATGCTCTACCTCACTGTAGACCTCATTTATGTCCTTGTGTTCCTTCCGGTACATATTCAAAATGTCTAGAAATGATTTATAAACACGTTCATCATTTTGGAAACGTTTCTGTATGAAAAAAATCTGTCAGTCAAACTTATGGAAAACAAAAGGCAACCATTTCCTGATACAACAACAATATGTATCACCTTTATTTTGTTTACAAAATTGATAGCTTGGTTAAATTCAACAGTTTTCTTTGGCGGAGCTGCCTCATCCTCATCTAGGGTTATTTCATATCCCTTGGGCAGGAAGGTGTTGAATCCAAAGATCAAGTTATTATGACCTTTAAATAACTCCTTTACTCTTACAATGACACCGGAAGTGTCAGTTCTACAAAAAGACAGTACATTAAATAATACTAATAATAATGTCGAATACATAATAATGATGAAGATGATGATAAATAATTTACCTTTGAGCCTTGAAATCTTTCATGACTTCGAGGAACGTGTCATATTTTTCCTTCTGGTCTTGAAACATGTCCTTTACTTCCTTTAGATATTGTAAGGCGTCGGTGGTAGTTAATTTCTGCGAATTACCGCTACCTCCGCCGCCACCGCCGCCAGGGATTTGTGTTTGCCCATAGCTTTAACAATCAAAATAATTCCAATCAAGAAACAGCAGGCTAAAAACGAAATTAACACAATAAACAAACGAATTCCAGAGAAAGAGAAAGGGAAGTTACGATTCTCCACGTGTCGAAGTTAAGGGCCGTTTAAATTGAGGGGCAGGGGCAGGGGCAGGGGCTGGGGCTGGGGCTGAGAAAATATCATCTCTCATTCTCTTCATCTCTGCGAAGCAAAGAAAATAAGGGGAAAACCTTGTTTTGGTTTCAGGACATGGATGGAATTAAACGAAAGAAAAACTCACTTTGGTTTGCTCTTTATGTGTTCAGAGTGAGTCAGATCTCATCGAAACAGAATAACAAAACACAAAGCAGTAGTAACTAAAAGGCGTGTTGTATGTACAATTCTGTGAGGCAAGGAATACTCCTCAAAATGCATAGGAATATTATTTAAAAATTAAATTAAAAAACCAAAACAAATTAAAACAAATTAAAAAAAAGAAAAAAGAAAAGTGCACGGCGTTATTAGGCCCCAAATATCAGGCCCAAACAACTAGTTTTGCTTTACAAAAATAAAAATTAATATACCACATGTTATCCGTCTAATTTTCTTAATAGATTTTATGATAAATCATTGAAAATGTAAGTCTTGATCTTGTAACCCTAAAAATCTAATCGTTACCTTGTTTTTTATTCAAAAATATTCTAAAATGATCATACAAATATTAGAAAATACATTCTTAACTCTAAAACATTATTTAACCACTCTAAAAAACCATCAAACCGAATAAAAACAAATATATAGATCTCGGTTATTTTTTTCAACATGGTTAAAAAGTAATATCATTTTCATTGAACTCCTCTTATAAAAATGAATTTATTAATACTAAGATTGATATTTTCTCCCTCTTCTTCTTTTTCCAATAACTTTTTCTTTTATTCTAAACATCTAAGAATAGAAATGTAATAAAATTAAAGTTTAATATTAAAATATGAGAAAAAAAAACTAAGGTAAAGTATGCTAGAATTGAAATTTGAGGGACCAAATTGAATTTTTCATGCTTTAAATGAAAAAAAGGCTCTTTTTTATATTAATTTTGGTCATTCATCTTTCAATTTTTTCTAACAATAACCAAAAATTATATTTTATAAAATTAATTTTTAATTTAACATTGGAACAAATCAAAAAAGATCCCACTATATAGAAAATCAGGGAAATAAACTTACAAATAAATAAAGTTTAATTAATAACCGAAGTGCCAAAAAAATTCAGGGAACTAAAAGGAAAAAAAAAAAAAAAAAGAGCAATGCTTCAATTTGGTTTTGCATCGACTTCGTGTGTTCTATAATTTCTAGATGTACAGACAAACATGGGCTTAGCTGCTTACGAGACTTCTAACGGTTGGAAATTCGATCAACACTAGTTGCCAGTCCATGCTTATCCGTGGGCCTCGCCGCTATTTGTGCACGCTTCTTTCCACCATTTTGTACACTGCTGGCTTCAAATAAAATAACGTGTCAATTTCATAAATATATTTTTAAATATCATGGTTTTTTAATTAAAAAACCTAAATATATTTTTATAATTAATAAAATAAATTATATAATATATAAACCAATTAATTATACTAAAATGGAAAGCTAGTCTTTCTCTTAAAAACAAAAAAAAAAGATTTATATGTAAACATTCAACTCCTATTATCCTTTTTATTTTATATATTTTTATTTATTTAATCTCAGAGATTATTTGTTCTTACAAGAAAAGAAAAGAAAAATGACTTTCATTTCATAAATACATCATGTAAATAAAATTTATTTATATGAAATAAAAAAAATCAAGATAAATTATAATAATTTATTTGAAATATTTTAAAATTAAAAAACAATTAAAAAATAACTACTATTTTTAAAAAAGTGAATTAAACAATTTAAAAATAAGAGATAGGGTATTAAATAAAATTCAAATTGAAAAATTAATGCAAAGTAAAAAATAAATAACAAAACAAGATTTAAGGCATTAATTAAAATTTAAAAAAAAAAATACAGAAGAGAATGTATGTTGCTTAGCCTAGCCAGAAACCCAAAAACCCATATCTGTGCACATGAAAAAACAAATTTAAGATTGGCTCTAGTTGTTTTTTTATTTAAAACCCAGGTTTTTTATCCTTTTTAATTTTTTTTTATTTTTTTGTTATCTTTAGTGATTGAAAAAACCGAGATTTGAGTTTTGAGATCCCAAAAGCTAATTTTTCAACTTATTTTCATATAAAAATACTATATAGACATTTACAAACCTATTTTTAAATCTAAAATAGCCTTTAATCTCTCTATAAAATATAAAATAAATGATCTCAACCTATTTTCTCTGGCATTTTTAAAGGGAAAAAACCATCTTTATCGAATTATCCCAAAAAATATAAATCCATTACCAACATCACACTTTTTGGTGGTTTGAATATCGACTTCCGACCTCTTTCTTTCCCCTTAACATTTTTCGACAACTTCCCCTCTCAATGTCTAGGGGTTGGAAAAAAAAAACGTTTTGGAATGAATTATGAAATTCTAAAATAATAAGAACCATGTGATAGATAAACTAAAAATTATATGAAGGAAATTTAAGTTTTTCATGTCAATATCGAGATATATTTGTTTTAGTTTTTTAAAAGCATTTTTTTAAAAAATATTATATTTTTTTACTTTGAATTGATTTTTTTATATGTTTTCAAATCGTTTTAATATATTAACATTAAAAATAATTTTTAAAAAATAATATATTTTTAAATAAAAAATATTTTAAAAAACAATTATAATGAAAACTAAATCGGTAACACAATGGCATTGTTTTCCAAGAGAGAAATTGCAGTGCCAATGGCAATCTGACCCAAACAGGCTAGAATCTAGATAGTCAACTTAGCAAACATATTTAACACATGAAATAACATATAATCAAATGAAAAATTTATTCCAATATATATATATATATATATATATAAAAAGAGATAAGCTACAGTTGTACTATGATCTTCAAAATTTAATTTACATGTTTTTTCTATGTACCCATTACCTAATAAAAAAAAAAGGAAAAAAAAACCCTGGACTGCCTACTTAAATCAATGAACATGATCTAACCCTAAGCCCTAGCAAACACGGAAGCAAATTAACCCTAACAGTGACACCACCACATCAGGAATAATCAACTGTTTAGTAACACTTTCTGGGCCCCCTGATAGCCCATCATTCCTTTAGACTCATCCATAGTGGAGTGAGTCGACATCCATCAAATATTCCTCCGTCTTCGTCACTACAAGGAAGTACTGCCAAGAGGAATTTACGAATTCTTCATCAGCTACAGGAACGCCAGCCATCCTGAAGAATCTACTGCTTTCTTGGATAAGGAAAGTTGTAGACTGATCGATTTGGAAACTTCGGTTGCACGAAAATAGTGAAAAGAAAAACAAAACTACGGTGAATCTGTTGGTAATAAATATACTAATAAATTTATAAACGGATAAAATATATTTAAAAAAAATTACTTGTTTTATATGTTAGAATATTCATCGGTAAATATAATATATCAATAACAGAATAATATTTGTAATTTTATCGGTGCATTAACAATAGCAGTGATATTTACAATAATTTTTTTCCAACTCTCTAGAAAATACTGACGGTCTAGTTCCGTTGGTAACCCCATCAGTAATAGTGATATTTGCAATAATTCTTTTTCAACTCTCTAGAATATACCAATGGAGTTGTGTCGTCGATAACCCCGTCAGTAATATTTTAAAAATAGTTTTTAAGAAAACATATTGAACAGAAGTAGAAAATAATTAAAATCAAATAAATTAGTAAAAAAAATCAAATATTTATTACAAATTTAAACAATTGTATGTTCAAATACAATAAATCTAAAATAGAGGAGGCATTGAAGGAGGAGGATAGGGTTGATCGTCACCGAGACAATGGGGCCAATTAGAGGGTGCACATGAACCACCTATATGTGATCTTATCTCCATTACCAATCGACGGAGCTCTTCATAATCAACAGTAAGTCCTTCATATTTTATCATTAAGATGGGTTGTTTGATATCTTATACCCGTTGTTCTAACATCGCCACAAACTCTGAAGTTTGAACACTCAGAATTGATTGCGAGCATCCAACCATCAAAGCATTATAGTTCGTCCGCAAATTTTCAGTCGTAGTGTTATAAAGTTCATACACTGATTTCTATCGGGCCCACCGAACAATCTTGCCTCCAACCATAAATCTGGATGAATGGGTCGAAGGATTCTCCTCGTATCTCTCCTTCAACCAGTTGTTATATGTATCTTGAAAAGAAAAAATAAATTCATCAAATTCAAGAAAATAATAACTTAAGAAAAAAAATGATTGAAACCAACATATCATAAAGAATTGAGCTCGGCTATCAACGAACTGTTGCACCCTTTATTGGCGTTCATCACTCCACACATGTGTTTAAACAAAAAGCTCCATCAGCCTTGACTCGCGTCCAAGAATCATAGCCTGCAATAAAAAAATATTGTCAGTTAAATATATTTATAAAAAACAACTAATAAAAAAAAGGATGTAATAAAAAAAATCTACCATCCGCTTCGCATGCGAAATGAACGGAACAGAGCTATTGATGTGTATGGTAACATCACCGTGAACATGTCGTTTCCGGTTCTCTATATTAGACTGTGGTCGTCAAGTGAAACACGCGGATGTCAAGTGTTGAATGTATTTCGCCCATACAATTTCTGAGACATACGGCAGTCTGAAATCCTTCCAAACCGATATGTCGTTCTAGCCTGAAAGCTCTCTTCCATTCACATATTTTTTGGCTTTCTTTTGCACCTCGTACAAAAAATCATGTGACTTATATGGTACAAATTAATTATTTGGTAGTAAATGAAAAACAAATTTAATATTTGGAAATTTTAAAAAAAATATCTTGAATTTTATCTTATCTAATTGCAGCGTGATTCTCTCAAACCCTCCTCGCAACATTATCATCAACTCTCTCCCATTCAATTTTTCACTTGAAGTAAAAATTTATAAAAGGAAAATTTCAGTAATTTCAATAAACGATCCAAATTATCATAAAAAATATATATTTAAGTTGATATCAACATTGAACCTTGAAAACTATGCATCGACTTGCAGTTTCTATTCAAGATGTTTGGAAAACTGGCTCTATTTAAACAATGAAATTTTCATCGATGATTTAAAGGCCGATGTTATTGTTCTAACATCCTCAATATTTGTAAACCTGAAATTGCATTCGTTAAATGATATTATTTTTTCAAAAATTATTAAACATGTCATTGTGAAAGCAAAACAAACTTACATTAAAAAGTCATCCTTCCACTGAGCCTTGTACTTGCAGGTAAATGGATCCTATTATAAAAGGACCCCCCTTGACATTGCGACATCGCACTCGACAAGCCTGTATTGTGAGTTTATGCTTGTGCCTCAGGTGCAAGTTCTTAGTAAGCACCTATTGACTCGTGATCATCAACATCACTACTAGAAGAACAAGTAGTGATCCTCCCCTCGCGGCGTGCAATAGACTTTCTCCTAGGCACCTACATAAATTAACATATAAAAAATTAAACAATTCCTACTTTTAAAAAAAAATTGGCAGCATTTCCCCTATATAGGAGACTACCCAAAAATTTTAAACCTGCAAATACACAATATATATGCCACAAACCAGTTGATTTTATTCAATTTCTTCTAATAATTTAGCATCATTCAATTCCGTAGACAATTTTTATTTTCTACATGATAATATTTTTAATCATAAATTTACAACAAATTATTTTAAATTTACAAAAATTTAAAACAATAATTAAAATTAATCATACACATTTAATTGAAAATTGAACAACAAAATTGAAAAATAGAACAACTAAAATTTAACAAAATAATGCAAAAGTTAATAGAATAACAACTAAATTGAACACAAGTATTTCTAAGTGATAATATTTTTAATCCTAAATTTACACAAATTTATTCTAAATGGAATAAATACAAAATAATAATTAACATTATTCCTACATATTTAATTGAAATTGAACAACATTTTAAAAAAATAACTAAAATTCAACAACATAATGCAAAAATTATTTCAATAACAACTAAAATTCATGTCATTTATTAATTCATAAAATTATTAAGAACACAAAATTGAACAAAAATAATGACAAAAAACATTAAAAAAAAGAAGAAGAAAAAGGAATGAAAAACACTTACTTTAATGGCATGCTTTATTTTGGCTCTTAATTAAAAAAAAACAAAAAAAAACATTGTTAATAAGCCTAAAAAAATGAAAATAAAAGGAAAAATAAAGAAAGACAACATACCTTAGGATGAGAAGAGAGAAGAATGCTTGATCTTGGGTGATAAGGAGAGAGAGAGGGAGAATAGAAGAGAAGAAAGAGAGAAACATGTGTGTGAAAGAAGAAGAGAGAAGAAGAAGGAATAAAATGAAGCCTCAATCTGTCATGATTCAGGTCTTTTATTTTAGTTTTTACCGATGGAATTACCGATGATTAATTAAATATTAATATTTTTAATATTTTCATCGGTAATTTTGTCTATAAAGTCAAATGAAAATTTTCAACTTGCATGAAAACTTTCAAAAAGCCCCTCCAAATATTTTTGACAGCTTTTCATTTCGTCGGTGATTCCATTGGTAAAAAAAATGAACAATCAAAAGATCATTAATTATCACTGCATTGAGAAGTGAACAATTCTCATTGTCTCTGGAATATACCAATAGACACATTCTGTCGGTGCACCCGCATATAATGAACACCATGAACAGTGTTAAAGAGAAGGAGAACAATTCCTATAGTCTCTGGAATATACTGACGAACACATTCCGTTGGTATATCCGTTTATAATGAACAATACCAGAGTGAAGGTGGCTTTGGACTTTGTGACCCGTGACTCAACATAAACAAACTTTATATTTTTACGGTGACAAAACAAAGCTATATTTATTCTAGCCTTGATATTGTCTTTTGTCTTCACCTTCACGTCCATAACCATGTTGAAAATATTCTTAAACACGTTCTTTTCTATGTGCATGACATCAAGATTATGGCACTGAATATTGGTCCTCCAATAAGAAAACTCCAAGAAAATACTTCATTTTACCCAATTATGGGTTAAACCAAAACCAGGAAACTTTTGCTTGCCGAATTAAAAATCAAACTCAATGTCACCATACTCTGATACCACGTTATACAATTTTTCACCTGAAAAAAATGGTGATGCAACATCCCTTTCACCTGTGCCAATAAAAAATTCATTTATGAACTTATGATCCACTGACAAGAACCTTTGGTGGCAGTTAAAAAAAGATGATTTACCGTTGTTTGTTAGCGTGAATGCTTTGTTATTTTCCATACACTATGAACATGCTAGTTTTTCATGCGTACTTCAACCAGAAACCATTTTATAAGTTGGAAAATCATTGATAGGTCACATCAAAGCTACCTTCATCATAAAATTTTGATTTTTTGATACATCATAAGTTAAAGCTCTAAATGATCACAACTACTTCAACTCATCATCTAAGGTCGAAGACAAACATTTATATTTCAACATGAACTATTATGATTAGGGATGACCATAGATAAAAACATGAACGTTGGTCTTATACATATCCCTATTGGTAAGTTGTAAACCATGAGTATCACCAGCCAACAAGAATAAAGAGCAACAAATGACCAAAATTGATTGAATCCATCTGTACATAACCCATGATGCATGTTCCTTGTCTCTACTGAAAACTGAGGATGGACATTGTTAAGGTGTTTCCAGGCTTCACTATCGAAAATGTGCATCATCACTTCATCCATTGCATCATGTGATTGGTGTCATGTCATATACTCAACAGTCTTTGGTGACATGAATAACCTCTGCAATCTAGATGTGGTTGAGAAGTATCTAAGTTTTCCATGTATAACATGAGTCATTCCCTTATCAGTTATGGGTTTATAATGAGAATGCTCATATATTTTGCTCTCGGTCAATTTTGTATTTTCAAGGTAGTATAATATGCAGAAGTTTAGACACATGTTAACTTTTTGATATCCTAAATCAAGGGGTTTCATCATGGACTTAGCGGCGTAGAAGTTCTCTTTCAGCCTGTTCTCTTTAGATAAAATGCTTCTCACCTATTTAACAATTTTGTCATAACTGGCCTCACTCAACCCATTATCTAACTTGATGTTGAACACTTGTGCAATAACTGATAATTTACTGTGATTTGTGCAACCATCTCATAATGGTTCGTTATAATCTTTCAAAAGATAAAAAAAACTGGTTGTGTATGTATTAGGTTCTTCATCTATGATTGAATATTAAGTGACATGACCCTAATTTATTCTCATCACATCCATAACCATATTCTTATAAGAATTACTATTGTCATCTACAACTTTATGCATGTTCCTCGAACTAGAAATTGACCTAACCATCATTTCCACCATGGTATCATGAGAAACATATGGTTCTCTGTGTGCATATCAACACAAGTATTTCTCCATGAACCCTTTTTGTAGAAGATGCATCGTTATAATATCTGGATTAAGAAAATTTTTATTTTTACATCTCTTGCATGAACATCTAATACCTACTCCACTAATATTTTTCAGATTAGATAATGCATAATTAATAAAACTATAAATCTCATTACACTAATTAATTTATCATTTGCAACCCTTGTAGTGAATCTCTATACATCCATGAACAATCATCCATTACATATATCAAACCTATATAAAATAATGATGACAACATGTATTAATTACTACATTAACTAAATAATTTGCAAAAATATTGATTTAGTTCAAACTTATTCGATATATTTTAATAGCACTCTTAATTCATTATCAATTATCTACATAAATTCAAATTTCTACATAATTATAAAAAATTTCAACTCGACAATAAAATTGACAATATATAAAATGAACTTGTTAAATAAGTCATTATTTATTTCATTACAAAACACCTAAGTCAAAAATTCAACATAAGTCATCAATTTACAAATAAATATAATTTTACAAAATTTAAAACAAACTCTAATATGTACAAACCATAAATCCATACAACAAATTTGTATGAGAAAAAACTATAAAACAAGTAAATATCTAAACAAAATACATATACTACAAAAAATATACAAAAAAAAAATCAACATTTTAAAATTAAGTTCAAATGGTAGATTTGCTTGCTTAAAGTTGAGAATCCTCAATAAAATTTGAATCTGAAGACAAATGCTGATAAATTGAGTGTTATGATTACCAGATTTGTTGTGAAATGTTGAATTGTATTAAGATTAGGGAGGGAGGGGGTGGTTGTTTGTTGCAGAAAAAAATACATAAGAAAAAAGAAGAAAAAAGGGTATGTTCATAAATTAAATATCATTGATGACATTAAAACAAAATTATTTTATTAGTAACTTCATCGATCATTTTGTCGATAAAAATATCATGTCGCCGTACGATTTATCTTTTTGAATTCCACTATAATATCCTCTGTCATTCCCTTAGTATATACCGATAAAATCTTTCTGTTAGTGTTTACCGATGGATATAAAGATGAAAAATTCTATCGTTAAAGGTTATCGTAATATATCAACGGAATTTTTTCTTTGATATTTCTATTTATATTTGCTAATTTTTTAATAGTACGATGAATATATATATCTAAATCTTATTTGCTTATTGGATACGGTTCATATATATATATATATATATATATATGAACCGTATCCAATAAGCAAATAAGATTTAGATCATATGATAATTATTGTTAACGCCCAGCCCTTTTGTTAAAAAATAAATCAGGGTTAATTAATATCCAGCTGAAATATAGTTAAACAACTACAATCTTTCACATTGCTTTCGTTTTCAAAGAATCTACATTTAAGTACTTATAAAGTAAACATTTTTTTTTAATTTCTCAATGTCAATTTCATATTTTTTAAAAATTATTAATTTATCAAAGAAAAAAAGCTAATAAAAACTAATGGAAAGGCTTATTTTTTTTTAAGTTTTTTTTTTAGAATTTTGGGTATTTATGTTTGAGATATTTCCTAATATGTTGAGTTTATTTCATTACAAATACTAGCAATGCTATCTTGAACACAGAATAAAGGACACCAGCATCCTCGAGGTAGCAGCTGCTAGTAACTTTAGCTTGTGCTAGCTACTATCTCTCTTTCTCTGTCTTTGAAGTTTTCTCTGTAGGCTATATTCTCTTATTGCAGCCTTGCTATCGCATGCTATCTTCTCCATGTTCCTCTTCTTCTTTAATCCATTGTCTCGCCTTGTTAAGGAAAAAAAAATAAAAATTCTTTAACCAGTTTATATCGTGAAAATATATTAAAATAATATTTTTTTAAAATTATTTTTTATTTCAGAACATCAAAATAATTTAAAAACAAAATAAAAATAATTTAAAATAAAAAAATTAATATTTTTTAAAAATATTTTTAAAACACAAAAATAAATAAGCCCTAAATGCTAGGATTTGCCTCACACCCAAACACAACTACATGGATTTCTTAGTTTTTCTTTATTTTTCAATATTTATTATTTGCTCGAAAGAATTTTTTTTCTTAATAGTTAATGGTTATTTTGTGATTCTTTTATACACTCATTAACTATAATCACGGACCCTTCCAATATACATTGATTTACCACCTTTTAATGTTAGTTCTTGCCTATTACTAACTCTTATAATTTGATTTTATTGTAACTAAATAATTAATTACGTGTTTTATATTTTCTTTATTGATTGAAATAAAAAATATTCATATGATATATTATACTAAAAACAAAAACGAAAGAAAGTTGAGAGTCGTGAACCTGCTTAATTTATTACTTGAACCAATAGTCATCAACTTCGTTTGCTAGCTTTGTTGGTTAAAACATGAGCAGGTTTTATGGAGATTGTGGATTCAAGTCAGTCAATTGAGACTTTGTTATTTTGTTTGCAAAACACAGATGAAGACATATTGTTTGTGTTTGTGTTTTTGAAAAAACGGAAGGGATTGTTCGCCTCTTATACAAAGAAAAAAAATATATGTCAGGCACACTGGCCTGTGTAGGCCCACATCTAGTTTTTTTAGAAAAGCCGCCAAGCCCAATATGGATGTATATTTTTTTTTAGTTCTATAAATTAGCTTGGGTTTTTTTAGTTAAATTTTATTCTTTAATATTAAATTAAAGATAAATCATTTTTTGTTTTTTCATATATTAAAATATAAAAAATTAAAAGTCCATAAACCAAGATGTAAATTTAGCATGTTGGCCAAGTATTTAATTTTTTTTTCAAATTCTATTAAATAATGTGAGGTTTTTATTAAATTTTATTCTTCAATATTTGATAAATTAATTTTTATATTTTTCTTCATAAAATAAAAAAAATAAAATCAACCCAATAAAATCATAACTTGATTAATGAGCCTTTTATATATATATATATATATACATATATATATATATATATATATATATATATATATCTTTTGGTTTTTTTTTCAATTCCATTATTTAGCTTATTAAATTTTATCCCTTATACTAGATTGATAGTAAATCAATTTTTATTTTTTATATTATATAATAAAATAAAAAATTAATTTAACCCAATAAAATCCATAACCTCAAGTTATTAAACTCAACAACAACAGTTAAACTCGATTAACTATTGGGATCCTCGTCATGAAAAAAGCATCACTTTTTAGTTATCTTTTTTACTTCTATTTTTTTAGAAAAGAAATTCACTTAGTAGGGTTTCAAAGTGCAATTTTAGATTAAGTCGTTGGAAAGTAAAAATTGATTAAATGAAAGTGACTAGCATGTGTTAATAACTACATGATTTGTTTCCTTCAATCATGTTTAATAAGGGACGACCAGAGGCAGAAATTTAACTCACAAATTGAAATATTATAGGACACATACTGAAAAGGTCTACCATGAAAATTTAAATGCCAAAAACAGTCAAAGAACACTTCTCCACTTCGTAGGCCATCAGACGCTTCAAAAGAACATAGAGCAATAGCTTCCCAGTCTAATTGTGAGCATAAAAAATTCAACATAGTAACACATGCTAATAACTGCAATTTTCAAATTTCAGTGCAGATTTTGTATATAGTAATAGCGAACACTTTGGATGAAGCAAAAACAAGTAGAATACTTACAATCAATTTGCATTGTTTGCCTGAAGAACGCCACCCAGGGCCTCAACATTATCTGCACGACAAATGGGACATACGCATCTATTCTGCAACTGCTCACCAAGGGAAGCACAATTCTGTTCCAACTCAGAAGTCTGCTTGTTTCCAGTCAAAGATGTTTAAATTTTGTGCGTATTCATCATATATTTTACTAGAAATGTTCCTGGAAAGCATCGCAGTCCACGTTTACTTTTGGTATACAAAACGTTTCAGGTGTTTTCCCCCCCTTTACTGGTAAAAAAGTCAAAAATAAAAAATAAAACCTCTTTTTCATGGTTGAGATGGCAGAAAACATAAAATTAACTCACCATTTAACATCAATGAGTTATGAGCTTCAGAAAACTTCTAGAAACATCTCGGAAAAACTGCTCATTAGTAGCTTATAGAAACATCTTTGAGAGCTATTTTTGTAAATGGCAGTTTTAGAAGGATGAAATTCCATATGTCAGTTGTTCTAATGGGCAGCTCATATGTCTCGGCATTACTCACAATATCATTTACCATTAATTAACTGCCTGGAAACTCATCTCTCTCCTAGAAAGAGTATGGTTAATCATGACCAGACAGCCAGTTCCACACAATGTGGTGTTTGTAAGGATATCTTGTTAAATCCTGCAATAGTTCGGTTTCTTTCACTATCACATCCACCAGAGAAACCTTCCTCTGAAGGTCAACATACTCCTCCTGGACCTGTGAAGAAACAGGTAGCTAAAATTGTTCTCAAAGAAACCTTTCATCAACTTTTAGGCAGGTAGAATTGTTGAGGAGGCACTCTAGAATTTTTCTATAAACAACAGAAAACATATATAAAACTCTTGAACCAACTTCTTACCTGCTTTTGAATATTCTCCTCTGCTAGGTATTCTTGTTCCTCTTTAATTATTTGAGAAGCTACATGTGCAAGCACATCCTTAAGAGCTCTTAGATCAACACCAGTGACTACCTTCTTTTCAGCTTTGCAGTCTGCTTATGAAATAAAGGCAGAAATCCCTCAACATAGAAACCAAAGCAACAAGTAACAATCTATATCTCATTAAGGAATGCATTTGGAAAATGAAGGGAAAAGGAAAAGACAATAGCGGTTGAATAACCACAATGCATACAAATGCCTTGAATTTTTCAAGTACCTATCTGACCTTTTTTTCATGGATACAACAGTTGTCTATATAATCTGTTGTGATGAACATGATATTTAAATGAAAGCAAGCAGAAAGTTTTGAAAAACGAAACAAACATTCCCAGAACACACTAGTAGTATACAGTACAGTTCAGCAAGCCTGCTTCGATGGGCAAAGATGCTTAGAAATTTTACTGTGTGAAAAAAGATGTTGAAGTCCACTCAAATTACTCATGAATTGCCATGAATTAATATCAACACAAAAAAAATATAAAACACTAACGGATGGAAACAGATTCAGCTGCTAGAGCTGTAAAATATTCTGTATATACAGGAGCATCACCTGCTGTAGTTCCAATGCTGCTCTTTTTCTGAGATTCAAGTCCTTTTTCCGCTTGGAATTTCCTATATTAACATATAAGTTGACAAATTAGTAGTTTTCCTCTACTACCAGAATGTCCATTCAAATATAAAGTATCAGATTCGTATTATTCATTTAAATGGAGAGGAAAACGGAGCAAATAGATCAAACTGTTCTGTGAACTTTCCTGCATCGAGAACAGGGAACCATTATGAAGGATATCCCATATAGGTAGTCATGTTAAAATTGTAGATCAGAATTATATTTTCAATAGTTCGAGATGAGCAAAAATGTTAGGAGATATGAGGAAGAAAATCTACACCTAGTTATAGATTACATTCACACAGCATCCTCTCTGCAGCTTATCTGAAATGCCAGCACTTCTTTTTTCTCTTTTGAATTTTTTTCTCCTCAAATTTAATTTGAGAAAATAATTCTAATATCCGCATTGCCTCCTAAAGATACCCATATATTTGCATTCACATTTTCTCACATGGTGCACTGGCATTAAACCATGAAATGCACAAGCTCTTGATTTTCTTTTTCCTGCTTTTCTATTTTTCTGTTTAATAAAATGATAGCGGGATATAGTTCAAAAAAAAGTTTTCAGAAGATTGTTTGGAATTAAACCATGTTCTCAAACCTTAAGGCCAAGCTAAAAGAATCATGCATCCAAGGAATGAAACAGTTTAAGAACTTAAAGAGAGATTGGTTTAAACTCAAACCATACTGATAAGATAAGCTAATAAGGTTGTAAAAGCTCATAAAAGTGTGGGTAATTCAGATGGAATGTGGTTGAGTCATAGAAATCCATGCTGTGTGCAATTATGAAAGGGGGGATTTATGTGTGTATATGATGCCAGTCCTTGATATTTCTATAAAAAGCAAACAAGAAGCAGCTCGAGCATATCTTTGACTAAGAAAAATTTGCTTCAAATTCATAAGACTTGAATGCAAAACTATTAGGTAGTGATGAATATCAAAACTTACACAAACCAGTATAAATTTTGGCAGCAAAACAGAGAAGAACCAGCTCACAATGGCCAGGCATTTTCTATTTATAGATGTTCAAATGGTTCGTAATGAGAGGTGAAATTGGACCAAGTTGTCCTACACAATGATAGCTGGGAAACACGGTTGCAAAAGAATTCAGCCTATATTACGAATTGTTAATCAACAACTTGTACATCCCAAACTTACAAGCTGGGGGAAGGTTCAAGAACCCAAACCCGTCACCCGTTGCATGGAGTAAGGTCATTATCAACCCCCCCAAAGGGAGATAGGTTGTACAAAATAAGTTTTTCACAAGTGTGTGGTGTCTGTTTTGACAGTATGATTCATTTCAACAATAAACATTAAGATCCTAAGAGAGGTAAAAAAAACAACATTAGCAAGTAGGAATATTAGGAAGGAAAAGGGAAAATAAAATTAATTATTAAAGAAATATCAGCATGATGGACAGTGAACGAAACTTTGGTTCTCCCTGTGAGGCTTAACAGGAGACAAATAAAATGGAATCTAAATTAAGATAAATTTTCTGATACAATGATCGAGTTTAATGGTTCATGTATCCTTCACTGCCCAAGATACCCATATCACCCCAAGCCACCACACAAGTAATCAGATACTAGATGGTCTTTTAGTTCAGTATAATTACTCTCTCCTTTACAGCTTAAATTATCATACGTCCTTGTAGTACCATATTGATCTGGTCATAGCAATGCTTTTACAAGAAAAAAGGATGTAAATGATCCCTCAAACATGTTAGGTTGACAAAACACCATCGATTGACCCAATGATAGCTAATGAGTAGCTGACAAATGTCCACCTGGTCCCACTTAGACCCAATTCTCTAATTTTTGAGAAATTGAAAGGAAACACATGAAAAACTAGGGGGGGGGGGATAAAAAAATTAGTAAAATATTTGTTGAATGTAAATAATTACTGAACTAATAGAAACGTTGTGATCTTAAAAAAAAAAAAAATTAATCTGTTAAAAACTAAAACTAAAGAATTAAGAAAAACCAACAACTTATTTTATCAAGACAACACCAACTTCCTAACTAAATCAAAAACTGGTTATCAAAAAATTACAACCTAGATCCACCACAAACAAACCCAAGTAAAACACCACTACCACAAGCTCAAACCAACTCAGTTTCTCTTCCACATGAAGAACCACCACCGCCACATCTAAGTTGTATACCCAAATCAATCTACTACTCTCAACTACACAAATGCTTGCTTAGATTAGTCACAAATCCACATCATGTCAATTTCACTGTTACAACCTCAACGCCTTCCTCTAGTGATCACAACAACACGATTGAACCATTCCACTGCTGGATCCACAGCAGTTGACCGTGTCAACCAGTAATATGGCTTGAGCAACACATCCACCCAAACACAAACCCATGTTCTTTTACCTTTGGTCAGTCAACCTAACGAGGATCTCTAACAAAAAGATTTAATGGGCTACCATCCATGGTGATAGACGGGTCAATTATAGCATTTTTCATGTAGAGGGATTGATCTGACCAAATCAATATGGTACAACGATGCATGTTTTTTTTAATCCCTTTCTTTACAGTTTAGCAACTAGATCAAACCAATTAACATCTATCCTATGCACTCACACAGCAATTTATTTTTCAAGAGGAAACGTCTCCAAAAAAACATGAAGTTAACCAAAGACAATGCAACTGTACACCGGGAAGCTACATGTACAATCTGTCAATGCAAACACAAATTCCCAATCAAATTTACACATGTCCCAGTAAGTGCGACTAACCTTATCTTAGTATTGAGCTCAAACATCTGGCGAATAAACTCATCTCTACATGAACAACAAAAACATGTTAAAGAAACAGCAGCAATTAATACGACTACTTGAATCAATTTCGATGAGGCAATTGGTCATGTGCCCAGATGTAGCAGAATGCTAAGTAAAATAAATAGCAATCTTTACCGTGAAGCCCCTTCTTCATCCTTCATACCGCCCAAGCCCAGTGTCCCATACAATGAGGTGAACAAGAATCAGAAACAGAAAAAAAAGACTGAAAAAGCGCAAGTAATCTCACTTAATCCAAAATAAGAAGAAAGGGAGAGGAAAGCAACACACAATAATCACTACCTTAAGACCCTCTACTTCAGATCCAACCGAAGATATTTCATCTTGAATCAGAGAAATCCTTGCCTGGAAGTATTAAAGACGATCTTAATTTAAGAAGAAGAAGAAAAACAATTCACTGGAGTAAAGCAAAATAAATAAAACAAACCTCTAGGGTCTGAATAGATACGTCGTTGAAAGCCAATTGATATTCGTAGCCTTTAAGCTCTAGCTCAGTGGTTTCTTTGAAACGCTTCACCTCTTCCATCTCTGCATTTGCCGCATCCAATTGACATCCAAGCTCTACTATTCGCTTCTCTAGCCCAACCACTCTTCTCTCTACAAAAATTTACAGAACCGGAGAAAAATTGTATATATAAAAAATACTAATGAAACATATGATATTTGCCTCTCAATCGATAGATTTTCCACTATTTTCCCGCATTTTCTCGAGAAGCCTGTGTTTGGTAACCAAGAATGTAGGAAATCAACATTTGAATCCCTGGTTACTTATCCCTTCCAATTAACGGTACCCAAGGCAATACGGTTTTGAATGAGATGAAAGGAGGATTCTGTGAAATTTGATTTCTGTTCCCTTCATTTTCTCCGAAACCAAACGAGGAAAAGGACAGGGGTAGAGGCACTCACCTCCTTGTGATTTCTCGGAAGCAAAGTCGCGAATTAGGGTTAGGAGTTGCCTTTGTGGATCGGTTGCCGCCATTGTCTGTTTCGCGCTTCTCTTTCTTCTACGAAATATTACCTTTCAGTCTTGGAGAGAATTGTAGTAATAGATCTCTGTTTCCAATTTTGCAACAAGTTAGTGGAAAACACGCTCTTATTTAAGTGATGCTTGGCGTAACTTTTATATTTCGATTTAAGTTAGTTTTTTATTTTTTATTTTTTTTTGTTATAAATGCTGTCTTTAGCATAACTTTTGGATTTAGATTTAAGTTAGTTTATAAATTTTGACTAAAAAAAATTTTATGATTTAAAATTTAAAATCAAAAGGCTCATTGTAAAATTCAGTCAATTGTTTTTATTTTAACTTCAATTGCCGATTCTAACTTATACCACCCCTATTTTAAAATAGATTCATCAATTATTTCTTATTAAAAATATATTTGATAGTGTGGTAATGGTTGCTTTTCAAATAATTTTTTGTGTCGAAATGTATATCAATGATATTTTTTTATTTTTTAAAAATTATTTTTAACACCAGTACATCAAAATAATCCAAAACATACAAATCATATTAAATTTTAATAAAAAAAAGTTTTGGGAACGCGATTTGCACCGCGTTCCTAAACGCTTTTTTATACTTATAAATTAACTAATTTTTATTATAAATTAGAGGACATGATTTTTAACTTTGAATCGAAATCTAAAAGTTTTTTTTTATAATTAACTTAAAGCAAAAAAGAGTTATACCGATGCTTGTTTGTTAATAATAAATTAGAATTCATGAGTTAGGTTAGAAGTTAAAAATTTTAACTTTTAATTAAATCAAGATTTTGATTCGATTTTAAATTAAAATTTTAATTAAAAAATTTATAAATATATTTATTTATATTTTTAAAAATATTATTTTAATATATATTTTTAAATAAAAAATATTAATAAACAAATATTATTTTAATATATTTAAACGTGCTCCGCATCATTTTGATTACTCCAGTAGAGGTTGAAATTCACAGTTGAGAAGAGATGATAAAATTGGTTAGAGTTATGACGAAGATAACAGACAAATAATTACCAAGTGAAATTAGACATAGAAAATGTATATTTTTTCTATCAAATAAGATATACCAAGTAAAAAGAGTGCATAAAATTTCAAAGCTCTCAGAAAATAATTATGACGAATTAAATTTATATTTCAATATGGAAGTTCTTAGAAAATGCTTTTCTTTACCCAATTGTGTTTAACACCAAAGCCATGAATTTTATCATTATGTGAGGAACTTTTATTATGACCCTCAGTAAACTTGAACACTTCGTTTATCATTTCTAAACCAGATGGACGAGGTAAAGGAGGGAGTCTTTCAATTACTCCTTTCAAAAACTTATCTGATTGACATCTATATGAGTGGTTCATGAGTAGGAATCGTCGATGACAATCAAAAAATGTAGTTTTCCCTCTATTTTTTAATCTAAAGGCCTTGTTATGCTCCATACAATAAGGACAAGACAGATTGACATGAGTACTCCAACCCGATAACATGTCATGTGCTGGAAAGTCATTAATGATCCACATCAAAGCTGTCCTTAATTGAAAATTTTTCTTTTTGTATACATCATATGTTTCAACACCAACAGACCACAAATTATTTAACTCATCAATCAAAGGTCTTAGGAAAACATCAAGCTTTTTCTTCGAATTCTTTGGCCCAGGAATCATCATTGCCAAAAACACAAATAGTCTAGTCATGCACTTCCACAGAGGCAAATTATAAACAGTCACAATTACTAGCCAACAAGAGTATGCATTTGAAGACATGCAAATGGACAAAACCCATCAGTGCATGACCCTAACCGAATATTTCTCAGATCTGACGCAAAGCTTAAATGGACACAATTAAACTCCTTTCATGCCTCCCCATCAGATGGGTGTACCATAACCCCATTATCTGACTAATGAAAATGATGTCATGTCATATCTTTGGCATGATATGGAGACATGAATAGTCTCTGAAGCCATGGTGTCAAGGGAAAGTATCGGAGTTGCTTATTCGCCTTATTGGAACCTTTACTAGTCGAATTTCAAGGTTTGTATTGTGAACTTCCATAAAAATCACAATTTGTTTTTATTGCATCTGCCCCATAGTACAACATGCAATAATTAGAACACACATCATATTTCTCATAACCAAGCCTAAGTGACTGCATAAATTTCTTGGCATCATAAAATTTGATATCAAATTTTATCACTAGGCATTCAACTTTTTGTAAAATCAATAAATTTATTGAAGATAGTCTGAGTCAAATTTAAAGTTGACTTCATATTAAACAATTATACACAAGCAGATAATTTGGATTGCTTGGTACACTCATCCTACAAAGGCTTCTCCGTAGCTTTCAAAAGTTTATAAAAATTAGTTAATTGATATATTATAAGTTCATGCACCTACAATGTCATGGTCATTTTTAGGAACACTTATATTGGCTTCTCATGTTTCATTTTGGTCCCATAATTTCCATCAAAAAAGAAACTCAATATCAGATTTAATGAAAGAAAATAATTCAATTAATATTTTTATACAAACTCATATTGAATAAGGAAAGAACAAAGATAGTCATATGCCCAGAAAAGATATTATCAAACAATTTATGAATTGTAACCCTACAAATTAAATTAGGGGTTTTGATAAATTTTTAATTAAACATGCATAATTAGGTTATAGATCATGGTAAAAACATTTGATAAACCCTTATTTTGTCGAATGAATAGCCTAAAACCATTATTCAAAGTATCGATCAAAAAAATTTTGTTACATGTGTTCTTGAGTTCTAGGCAAGCAAGATGAAATCTACACGACAGAAGAACACCTTAGATTGGGAAAGTTAGGTAAAAACTTTTTAGTGTAAATTAAATTGAAACAGAGAAAAAAATAAATCCTAAAATTAATTACCTGAATTATTAAAGAAAAGGGTGCAAAACCAAACCTATATACAAAGAGGGGGGTAAATCAGGATGTTCGATGGTGATAATGATGGGTTTAGTGGGATGTTGCTGTGGGTCTGTGTTTTTTGGTGGCTTACAAAGAAAGATTGAATCTGTTAAGATGAAGGAGAAGAAGATGAAGTTAAAAGTTAGGAATGTTGGAGACGAATGAGAAGAAGATAAAGGAAAAGTTAAGGACAAAAGAGAATTAGATCGATGAAGAAAGAGTGCAAGTTAATTATTTTTTCACAGTTATGGATGTTATTAAGGACAAAGGAGATGAAGAGATCCACTGCAAGTTAATTAATTTTCTAGTGGGCTGTTTGTTTCTTTGTTGTGTTTACGTTTCTGAGGGGGAGAGAGTGCAAGTTTAGAATTGCTAATTAACGGTTGAGATCTTACAATGTCAAAGCTAATTAACAGTTTATATAATTTTAGTTTTAGGCTAAGATTTAAATAATTATTTTTTCAATCAACAACAGATAGTCAGTTGTAAATTTTATGTTGCCTTTAGCAACGGATTTCCATTGCTAAGCATGTTGCTTATATTTAAAAAATAATATACATGTAATTCGTTGCAAATCTATTATTGAATTTAATAACTGAATTATCCATTGCTAAAATCTGATACTAATAGCTTCATTTTTTAGTAGTGCAACTAGATCAGGTTATAAAATGCATGAATGTCTTTTGCGATGCTTCTGGGTATAAAGTGAGTAGATCAAAGACAAAGTTAGTTTTTTCAAAGATTGTTTCCCAAATTTAGCTAGGAAGATCAATATACAAAGCGGTTTTTCTAAAGTTACAGATTTATCGGTGGCTGATATGGTGTTTTTTGCCCATATGCTTCCCATGCAGGCAATAATGATCATGGCGAGCCACACTCCACTAGCTATGAATTTGGGAGGGGATGAGATGTACTGAAGACAATCTACTAGTGGTAATTTCACCACTCAGTCAGCTTACACAACACAAATGGAAGTTAGTTCTAGTCCACAAGTCATAACTCCTATGTGGAAATTGATATAGAGATGAGAGGGACCAAAACGGATCAAGACGTTCCTATGGATTGTTGCTCTTATGGTTGGTTGGAAATACCCATCTCTACAGTGAGTGAAATTAAACGTTGATGGAAGCAGTAAAGGAAATCCAGGCATTGCAGGTCCATGAGGTCTACTGCAGGACAATTTTAGCACATTGATTCGTGGTTTTGCTTTCAATACAGATTGTTGTACCTATGTTCGAGCAGAATTGTTTGCAACCTTGATGGCATTAGAAATTGCTTGGAGCATGGGAATAAAAAAGCTCATTCTTGAATCTGATTCTAATATAACAGTTAATGCTCTAACACAAGATCAAGACAAGATTGATGCTAACCATGCCTTTATAGTTATAACATTGCCTATTTGTTTTTGTATTTTAAAAACATTTTAAAAAAATTAAATTTTTTTTAATTTTTTCTTTACTTCAAATTAATATTTTTTTTATGTTTTTAGATTATTTTTATGTGTTGATGTCGAAAATAATTTTTAAAAAATAAAAAAATATATTATTTTGATACAATCACATTTCCAAACAGACATTAATTGCAAAAGATTGAAAAGTGTAGATCATCCATATGTATCGGGAAGCCAATTCAGCAACTGGTTTAGCTAATTTTGGTTTGGCCATAAGCACTTTGAGCTAAGATTTTTTTGTTCTTTAATGACTCGCCTATAGATTTATGTCTGATCCTATACTATGATTTAATAGAGTCTACTTACCCTTATTTGTTGTAATTTTTAGGCTTTAAACCCTGATTATAACAAAAAAAAAACTAGCATTTATGTCTCTTATCATTTCAAAAGATTTTGAGCTCGAATTTCATTGCAAATGAAGAAAAAAAGCATTTCAATGACTTTAAAATTTCAGTTAAAAGAATGATGAACTGATTTTATGTACACTAACATTATGTCTAATAAAAAACTCAAATTGATGTTATTAACTTCTCATTAAATTAGAAACTCTATTCAAGTTTTTAATTTTGTAATATAATTATGCATAATAAAAAATATTATATGTAAAAAATATACTAATTTAATTATATATAAATAAAAAACAAATACTTAAAAACATATTCTTTATATACATTAATGAAAATAAAACAAGGACATGCTATTAAATAAGGTTTATATAAAAGAGAATTGACAAGAACTCTAAACCATGTGGAAAAATTATTGTGCATGTCCACTATAGGCCAATACAGAGCTATGGACTTGCATAATAGATTTTCTCATTTTTGAATGCTTAGAGTGGGGGTATTTTTGTTTTTTTATATATAGTAAAAATACAATTTCTTTTGAGTGAAAAAATTGAAGCCTTTGATGTATAGATATTTTAGTCTTTTTATATGCTCATTAGTAATTAAAAGATTGAACGGGGATATATTAGTCTTTTTAATTTTAATTGTATAGTAAAAAAAACTATTATATCCCATTACCCCTAAGGTCAATAAAAAATAGACCTATTAATCAAGGGTTTTTTTTTACATTTCATGAATTTTTAAATAGTAAAAAAATACTTATTTACCTCAAATATTATAAAATAATTGAATTGTTGATCAAGGGTGTTTTGGGGTTTTCACTTCTTAAGCTATAGGAAAAATACACATGCACCTACAGAAAAGACAAAAAATCAATTATGCATTGAGGGGTGTTTCGGTAAAAAACCTACAATATTCTAGTCTTTTAATCCTAGTGTGTTTGGCATTGTGGTTGCTTTTATGGTTTTGGTTTTAAAAAAGCAATTTAATAAAAAGTACTTTTTATGAGATTTATTTTAAAAAAATTTGGTGTTTGGTTAAAACTGTGGTTGAAATTATAGCCGAAAAAAAAACAGTTTCTTGTGTTTGATTAATATGCTTTGTGTTTGAGGTTTGATATTAGAATTACTTAAAAGGACATATATATATATATAATTGGCAAAACATAGGTGTTTTGTAATTATGATTACATAACGAAATGAAAAATCCTTATACATTAATTTATCCTTCATTGTTTCATCAAACTATTTGCAATTCCATGAAAAATCCTTATACATGAAACTCCCGTGAATGAACTAGAACAATACCGAATACATCTAAGGGAAACAACAGTAACTGAACTAGAATTCACACCTCACAATATTCACACCTCACAAAATAAACACAATTTACGTAGAATTCACACCTCACAATATTCACACCTCATAAAATAAACACAATTTATGTAAAATTCACACCTCACAATAAACAAGTCATCATCAGACCTCACGGCAGAAATTCATTCACTGGAGAAACTACAAATGTGGTTTTATCTTCTAACCAAACCAATATTCACACCTCACAAGCTCACAGTAGCTTCACATGGAATATTACAAGAAAACAAGCATTATACAACAATGAATACAACTAAGGAAAAACAAGGCAAAGAACAGGTATAATCCCATCAATCCTCATGGTGGAAAAGAAAACAGCACCAACAGTAACTGCAAATGGGGTATCTATCTTATAAACAAACCAATATTCACACCTCACAAGCTCACAGTAACTGCACATGATATATTACAATAAAACAAACATTATAATAGCAACACTCAAGATCTGTTTTGATAGGGAACAAAACAGTGAAGGTAAATGAACAACCAATTCCATCCAAGGGTCAACCATTTAACATTAATAAAAACCATTAAACAGTTTATTTCGTAGATAAAATACAACATTAAAAACCAGCAATTTCTCATATAAGTCTATTAACGCTCAAAAAACAGTTTAATAAATACAATAGTAAACAAATTACCGCAAATGGAAATGCCCATATGTCTCAACACGAAATATGGAATAATACAATGACTCGGAAAAAAAGTTCGGCAAATGGAAACTACTCTTTTAAAAACTGGCATCCCATTATTCTACAACAATAAAATAAACATGTATAAATACAGTAAGCAAGTGAACATAGTTAATTGATTAACAATTAAGAAAATGAAATAATACCATGTCAGCTAAGCACGTTTAGTTCGTGCATACATTCGTTGCAACCATCTCAACTTATGTTGCTTATCACCCATACTGGCCCACATTTCTCTTTTCCTTCTTAAACTCAAATACTCCATAGCAAAGTCGTGAAACTCATCTTTAATTGAAACTCCAAGAATTGAGTGTAGCTTAGTCATCACCTTGCGAATACTACAACCTTCGCGATCCATATTAACAGACATGGAATCACTCTTAGTCGACATACTCTCAAGTAGTTGATTGCATCTTGACAGCAGTCGAACACCAATTCCAAACGTTTTCTTCTTTTTACCTCGCACCTCATAAGGATCTCGTTCTTTTCTTTTGCCACCGCTTTTTTTGCTGCTGTTGCTAGACATATTTATTCCTCCAACCATTCGAGCCATGTCAGTCTGGAAATCTGGAATCACATCTTCCTCCGAATCACCGCTTCCTTCTTCCAAACCAGCACGATCAATGTTGGCATTGCTTGTGCCAGGATCGATATCATTGCCACCAGGTAGTCCTGATGAAGGAGCCCATGTAAACTCTCTAGTTGCGACAATGTTGGAATACATTCTGTCAAATTTATTCTTCAAAGACGGTTCAATACCGACATGTTTGAATTTTTTGGCTCCTCTAATTTCCTGCATATAAATAAAATCAAGTAATGAAGGATCAACAGTAAAAAATATTAGTGTTGGAATTTGACAACAATAAAAGAAATTGTTAGGATGACGAGGAATTTACCTGAATTTTTTGTTTCCACCACTCATTGCTAACTGAAATTGTTCCTAATTCACTATTCCAGCCAACACCAATTTCAGAAACTAGCTTATTCCATATCCTCCAATCTTTTTTGCATCAATCCCATTTGTTTTTCAATTGTGTTTTAGTGAATGCATAACCAGTTTGTTCTTTGAATGCTGTTATAAGAAATTTCCACCCCGTTTTATCGAAATGAGTATTAGGTTTCATTCCCGTATCAATGGCCTTAATGCATATATCACAAAATATATGCAACATTTTCTTTATCCAAGCAGCTTTATCGAAAAATTCAAGACCTTCCATGATATTTTTTAACACATTTAACAAAAGTTTAAAATCAATCAATGATATCAATTACATTGTGGCATATATATAACCGTCGATTCAACCAATAAAAAACAATCAATGTTTTGCATTTACGAAAGCTGCGTGGTTAGCAACAAACATTGACCATGCATTTAATTTGAATGAGAATGTTCCCGTTACTTCCAAGTAAACCAGAAAGAGTTGCAATTTGTAATGAAAACTAATTGAAACCCATTAATTTTCAACTGTTCAGAAAACTCAGTTTCAGCCATGATATTATTTCAATTATCAAGCAAAACGTCATTGTCATCATGGCTGTTTGGATTCTCAGAAAACAGAGAAAAAAAAAACAAAAAAGTCAAGAATTTATGTTACCCTTTTGCCAACCCCAGATTCCCTCATTGTATGAGTTACCCTTGCCTTTTAGATTCAAAGTAACACAACTTTCTTTCTCGGCATGCAATCACACAAATGCAAAATCGAAGTTCTGATTTCCTTCAAAAGTAGAAATCAAAGTAATCCTATACGACATGCTAACAGGTCACTCTTTAGGATTTACTATAAACACACGCATAGTAAATAACTCTACGGTTTATCAAGCAGAAACAACGTCAATGTGCACAGTAAACATATCGGCATGGATGCATCACATTGTTTCCAGTAAACAAATTTTAATCAAGCAGCAACACTGTAAGCTAGTAGACATCAAAAACCAAACCAGTTTTCAACGAAGAAAAACACATAATTACGCACAATACACAGACCATGAAGCAACACAGAAATGCAGGTTTTAGATCAAGTAAAAAATTTGAAGAACACACAGTACGGGTCATGAAACAAGACGATGCAAATGCAATGAAATTTGCTCAATTAAAAAAAAATTGACGAAGGCACAGTAAACAGAAGACAAACAGCAACAACAATGAAATTTGTAGCTTAATTCAAACAATTGAAGAACACACAGTAATTCGCTCATGCAGCAGCACATACATGCAATTTTTAAGCTAAAAAAAAATTTTAAGATGGAGATAAGGCAAGAACTTACCTCTATCTCTCTCTTTTAGGTGTTTTTCCAAAGCACGGTTCTGCAATGTTTTTTTTGCAAACTAAAACAATGGAGACCAAGAACAGAAATGATATTTTGAGCTACATTTTAAACAAAATTGACAAAGATAAGGCAGGTACTTACAGGTCTCTCGCTCGTGTGACCTTTCCCAGCACGAATCTGTTGGGTTTTTCTGCAATGGTAACAATGAAGGGACAGATCGGTGAAGGTTTGGATTTTCGATCTTCGTTTGGAAAGAAGGGACAAAGGGGAAGAAGGTTGCTCTCAAACTGGTGTCGTCCTGTACGTGGTGGTTTTTGCAAAATTTTGAAACGGGGTTGTTGTCGGCAAGAGATGAGAGAGGGGAACAGTCTGGGGAAGGTAGAAAATGAGAGTTAGATCAATGGTAACATTGATCTGCAACCATAACAGAACAATTTTGGGAGGGTAGAGGACCGTTGGGAAAGTAATAGGAAAGTGTCGGTGGTGAGAGAGAGGAGAAAACGCATAAAAAGCAATGGGTAATTGCTTTTCACAAACTGCAATTCAAACTCAGTTTGGACTGGGACCCATGTAAAGAAAAAACGTGGTTGGGGTTAACCAAACACTGTGTAAATTGATTTTTATTTCAGCCAGACTAGCGTATCCAAACACTATCTAAATCGATGCTCTTGCATTGATGTGCTAAAAAAACTACAATAAAAAGTTTCATGTCAAAAAACAATATTGTATTTTTAGGTCTGATTATACAAGAGTTTTGTTTACAAAGAGATTATTGAGTATATTTATGATAAAACATAATGCTCTCTTATTTACATAACAATAAACACGTTAAAACAGTTATTTTTTTTATGCAGAGCGAGGGGCATCATAATTTTTTTTTTTTTTTATATAGAGAAACGCGGTTGGAAAATAAAATAGAGTAGCAATTCATAAAATGGGCGGCCCGATTGGCCCGTGAAAATAAAGGAGCCCGCCTTGGGTTTGTGAAATTCGAAATTGAATCACAAAGAAACTCCACAGCCTAACGCGCCTTAGTATAAAAAAAAAAAAAAAAAAAAGGAGTGTAGTTGGGTCCCACAATTTCGAATTATACTGAAATTGTTAGAGCGGTACCGTTTGGTAGCAAACATGGTAATGAGTCCAAAAAAGAGTTACCAGATTCATTCTACATTCTCGTAATTCAAGTTCCAACCCAGGGGTAATCGAGTAATACCGCCGTTATCGTCTCTCAGTTGCTAAACCTAACAGACCTACTAGTTTACACCCACTGAGCAAACAGAAGCGGAGAGAAACATCGACGCCCATCGCTTTACATTTTTCCACAGCAGCCATGGCAGAATCAGAGGTGAAATTACTAAATCACCCTCATCCTCGTCAGTAACTTGTTTCCGTTGATTTTATATTGATCGTTTTGATTTTGTGCTAGAAACTGGTGGCGTTGAAGAAAGCGTATGCGGATATAATATTGAATACGGCAAAAGAGGCAGCGAACAGAGTAATGGAGTCTGAGAGAAAAGCGCTTCGCTATCACCACGATCTCTGCAATTCAAAGGACGAGGCGCTTCGATTGCTTCTTCGCTTAAAACAAATGATCGATGCTAAAGTGAGCTTATTTTCAGTTTTTTTTAATCTTCTTTTATTCATCAATTGTATACTTTTTTTTTTAAAAAAATTTTATTTCGAGAATTGGCTAGTTCATGATTAGGCTTAATTAAATCTCGTGCTTTAATATATATATATATGGTTGCTCCAGTGGCAATATCCGAAAATGTTGTAGTGGTTTTCTTTTGTTTGGTTTTTTTTTTCCATGTCAAACGATTATAAAAAATATTATATTTCTTAAACATAACGACGACATATCATTTTTTGCAGTTATATTTCATAAACTAATTTTATAAAACAAAATTTCCTTTGCATACATTTTTAAAAAACAACGAACAGTTTTCAGTGAAGTAAAAAGAAAAGAACAAGAAACATTTTTTTTTTAATTAAGTGTGGAAAACCAAATAACAAGAAATGATTCCAAACAGGACCCAAGTAATTTTGAAAATGAAACAACCTTGGGTTCTCTAATGTCTTTCTGTCTGGAAGCTGCGCTTGTTGTTGCTGGTGAACCTTCTACACTTACATGATGGGCACAGCGCCACGAGCTTTATTTAACCTTGGCTCAGTGATGTAGTCTGGGATGAGAAAACAAAGGTAAACTGCAAATTACTACAATTTAATGGCTAACATCTGGAGAATATTGACTAGAAAAATATATAGGATTTATAGAGAAAACCTTAAAGCATAAATTGATTGATGTAAAGTAAGACATGCCTGTAGAATAGCTTAGGGAACCCCTTATACTGCTTTCAGGTCTTGATCCCAGTTCTTATAGGAAAAGGCCTTGCTGAAAGGGGATATGCTAACCATATTACATCCATAAAATCCAAATCACACAAGTCTAAATAAAGATAAGAAACCAAAAGCAATAAGCAAATCCCTATGTCATTCAGGAAGTAAAGAGCGCACTGGAGGTAGCTCTTTGTTTCAAATCTTGACCAAAGAATGTACAATTAAAGTGGTTAAAAACAGAAGTAGGGTTCCTGTCACTTGATATGTAAATGACCCTTTATTTTTGGTTGAGCAAGAGCACAAGCCTTGATTTTATCATATTAGAGTGGTAAAGAAATAATTTGCATTTTCCATTTCTTGACGAACATCGATGCTCATTTGATTTTCCTTACCTTTCACCAGATATTTTCTTTCTTTCTTTTCATTTGAGCAAGGATTTTAAGCATGGCACTTTGATAGATGGATGCATGTGCGAAGATGTGTGACCTGCTTGGGTTATAATTAGTTTCACTACTGAGAGCACCATTACTTGTTATATATGCTTACTTTCATGTTGCAACCATTAATGCGGTGCTGACCCATCTTCTTTCTTTGCAGACAATTGAAGCAGAGATAACATCCTCAAGACAACAGAGTAAGATTGATGAGCTTGAGGCACAGCTCCAGGAGGCAGAGGGTGTCATAATAGATCTTAGAGATGAGTTGAGATGGCTACGTGATGAGCTAGAGAAGGTGAGGAACAGCCAAGGCCAGCCTTCAAATGGAAAGCTTGTAAAGGAAAATGAATCTTCTAACCAAAATTTAACTTCTGAGCCCATTATACTCTCAATGACTAATCTGTCACCTCAAACCGTGGCAACTTCTGATGTAAAGAGTGCGCAACTGGATCAGAGAAATTTCAATGACAAGTGCCGCAACACAACAGAAGATATTGAGCAATTGACTGTATTACATTTTGAGAACTATTCTTCACATGATGCTGACTTAGCTGCCATTATGATGACAAACAAGGAGCCGGAGCTGTATAGAAATGGTTGTACGCAGAGAATTCGTGCATTGGAAGGAAATCTGTTTGCTAGCAGATTGACTCCCCCAGGAGTAGTAGCTGAGCAGGAATCTCTCATAAAGAATGAGGTTATTTCCAAAGCGAGTAATATGGATGAAGGTAAATGTAGTGTACCTTCTCCTAAGACTAAAGCCTTAGAAAAAACGAACTTTTTAGGGGAAGAAGGAAGAAAGCGTGTTAAGGTTTGCCCATCGAGACGAAGAAAGAGCAGGTCTGCAAAGGCCAAAGTTAAGCGCAAGTCTTGTCTCAATGTCAAGAAACCTTATCAACCTCCTTCTATTGTTTCTCGTTGCAAAACAAACTCAGTAAATGGCACCGTTAAATCTGATGGACGTTCATGTACCTTGCTCCTTGTCAAGCCTGGCAATATGGATATGAAGAATCCGAGTAAGGTGGAAGAAAAATCGCAGGAAACAAATGACTGCCTCACTGCTGAAATGATTGTTCCTGAAGGTAAAAGACCAAGAACAGAGCAGAGTACAAATTCTGTCTCTACATCATCCACATTCCCTTTGGTTCAGCACTCGGAATTTTTGCAACCATCTTCTGTTCTCACTCATTGCAAGACTTACTCATTGTTGCTCCATGATAATGTTAAATCTAACGAAGACTGGTCAAAGGTAACTGAAAATGATGTCAAGCTGAAGCCACTGCCTCGCTTGGATCCAGGGTTAACACTAATTAGAGGTGGCATGGACTCTATATCTGGCTCTACAAATGCTAAAGTGAGTGTAAAGGCACCCTGCAGATCTGGTGTGGCACAAACTGATGCAAACAAGGACATGGAGGGTGTAGATGATTTGGTGAAAGAAGAATGTGATTCTAATCGGAATCCCACATTTCCAAGTAATGAATCGGATGATCAGATGGTCAGTGTTCCACTTGTATATTCTAATTTGAAAGATACCAAAACATCTGAAGAAACTACTGTCAGTGCAATGCTGGTGCACTCTGATATAGAAGTTGCCAAATCATCCATGCAACCTAATGTGTCTCCTAGTCAATCAGACAATAGGCTTCTTAAGTACACTTTTCAGAGGAAGCACAAGAAGGAAGCTTTGAGCAGCCCTGATAAGAACACTTCTGTTGAAAAGAGCAATTTAAAACGGAAAGCGGAGGAAAATCTAGAATATTCACCAGAGCCACAGAAATCTAGCTTGATAAACGAGTCATCTGGGGACAATTGCTGATTGGCGCAAGTTGCTTGTCAGGTTATATATTCTAAACCATTCCCTATACCTTCATAAACATGCCCTAACTGGGATAAGATGCAATGATTTCTTTTTGTTACTAACCAGGGTAAAATGGTGCAATTGTCATCTCGTGTTAATTCCATGATTCCATATTTACAATTCCATATTTCAGTCAATGGGAATTGAAAGCAGATAAGTTTTAGTGAATGATTTCAAGTTCTGTGCCAGGGAAATGGAAATATAATGGATGTAATTTATTCTTTTGTTTATAACTGAGAATACTGCACTTGTACGTTTTGCCTAAATGATATAGCGTGAAAATGGTTAGAGGAGTGAACAATTTGATGCCTGTCATAATAATTTAATACTTTAATTCAGTTGTGTTTCCTTAGCTGAGTGATATCCATCAAGATTGGAGCCCCCCTTCTTTATTGAGTTTTATGTTTTTAGGAGTAATTTTAGGAGTAAGAAAGGAGGTTCTTTAGGAGTTGCACATTTTCACCTGATTGGGATTCTTATGCTGATCAATCGAAATTGACTCAAGTGGTGGAATAACAATAATAAGCTTTCTAAAGGCACTAATGATAATAGTTTGCATAGCTGGATAGTGTACTCTGATTTACAAATACACATGCTAATATTCGTACATTTCTTCCAGGGTTCCGAGTAATTTTCTGCGCCTTCCTGGCGAGTCAATATTAGAACCAGCTCACTTTGTCTGGGAAAAGATGGCGGTGATGGAGCCAACAGCTCCATGAGTTCAACCAGAAGAAGGACGTGATTCTCAATTCCGTGGTGATTATTTAGAGAGTACTTCTTCAAGAAACCATAAAGAAGGCCACCTGCACATATACATGAGATTACCAACCAGCAACTCTTTACCATTGTTGCAATTCAGGTATGGTCTTGCTGTTCCAAACCTAACATAACAGCCTAGATTGGCTGGAACGCTCTTGTGTTATATATATATCGTCAGTTAGTTGTTTTACAAGTAGGCATTCTTTTATAAATAGTTGTATTGACTTCTTTCTGAGGGAAAACCCGAGACATGCAAAAGAAGTTTTAGATTGAATATGAATAGGTCCATAAATCACAAATTGAAAGTGAAGGTCGTTCCAAAAACAGAGGCGACGATATTTCTCATACTTTCTGAAAATACAGCTTCACGTAAATTAAGAACCAGGGTCGTTTTTTAATTCTAGAGACTACTTTTCATATACGACCAAGTCCATGGGAATTTTCTTTTTAAGAAATATTTTTTAAATAAAAAAACAGGACAAGTCAGAGGGACTTGGATAGAAAAGTAGATTATTGATAGCAGAATATGAAATTGCATTTTATTATTTTTAAGTTAAATAAAAAAAATATATTATTGACAACAAAGGGTAAAATTGTTATTATTTTTTTAAATTGAGGGGCAAAAATGAATTAAACAACAAAAAGAAAAAATAAATAGCTTGAATGTTATGGTTTAATTTATCAAACTTGCAATTATAATAGACTCAACTTGGTTTAATTATTTTTCTTATGCAATTTATATTTTACCCAAATATAAAATAAATTAAATTAAATAAAACAAAAAACCAAAAAATACTTATGCATGTGAGCCTTTGAAAGAAAAAGCTAGGTGAATGGGTCTTTAAGCCCATGTACTCCTTGGCTTGATTTATTTTTATTTTATCTTTTTAAGATGTGAATAATTTACCATCTCATCATATCTTTTTTGAAAAACAAAAATAAACAGACAATATATTGTCCACCTCCAACATGTTGTCTGTCTTTCCAAGCCTCGACCAAAATTAGGTTTTTTTGCCTAACCTTTAGTTTGTTTTTTATAGGTGATATTATTGTTTTAAACAACTATTATTAAACTTCTCTAATTGCATGCAACCTATTGACACCAAAATTAATTATTTTGGTAGTCAGAATTGGCTTGAACAATAACTCTTTATATGCAGAAATCAGGTGTTTCTCTTCTCTTATAAACCAAGGATTGAGAAATAATAAAAATAAATTTTTATATCAAAATTGACTTAAAAAAATTTAGGGAATGAGAAGGTATAATTTAAAAATTTTGAGGATTAAATTGAACTTTTTATGCTAACTTTGAACCAACCATGCATTTCGGCGCCTTTGCTACATCTATCATTCTTTTTTCAGTTTTCCCTAGTCCAACAAAAAAGAAGCAATTGACTATTGATTTTGCAATTGAAGGATTTAATTGGTGAAAAAAATAAATTTAGGAATCAAAATAAAAAAACAATTATTGCTTCAATCCACAATGAATTGTAAGAAAATGCGTAATACATGGTGTATACATGGTGTATTCACCTCGACTTGGTTTCCTTAATATATATAACCAAACAATATTTAATTAAAAAAATAAAAAAAATCTACTCCTATTATTAACCCTTTAAAATCCTCTCGAATATAAAAATTAGATATTTTATTTTTCAATTTTCTACATACAAAGAGTTGTCATTTAGTTATCATATGTAATTTGAGAAATTTCAAATATGGTTTAACCATAAATATAAGGGATAATTTAACTTTGTAATATGGTTTGGATATTTTTTTCAAACCATACAAGGGCTTAGGGTCATGAGAATCACTCATAAAAAAACATTTTTCTTTTCTCTCTTAATTTTTAAAGAATAAATTGTAAATTAATGAAGTATAGGAATCAAAATATAATTGGTATAATAAGATTTATGGCTCTGCTCTACACGTCAAATAGAATATTGTTTTATAAAAAAAGACGTCATAGTTATGCAAGCATACTTTAAAAAAGTTGTTAAAAAATATAACCAGGGCATAAATCTAACAGAGATAAAAAGGTTGATATATGGAACAACTTAAAAAAACAAATCATAAAAATATACAAAAAAAGAACCGTTAAAAAAATCTTATAAAAGACAAATAATGAAGAAAACAAAGCCTAATCATTAATGGTATTAAAATTAAATGATAAAATTAAAAAAAAAGAAGAAAAAAACTAAGAAAACTCGGGCGAACCTTCTAAATCCAGGCAAAGATCTCAAACTCGTAACCCATTAAATTCTAAATTCGAGTTAAATCAAGAAGCTCATTTCCTAGTGAATTTAATATTTATTAGCCAAAGTAATTCCAATAAAGAACAACAAATAAAAAGACTTGAGAAAACCAATATTTTTTTCAGAATCATTAAAAAATCCCAAAGAAAGAAAATAAATAATAATAAATTTAAAAATTTATTTCAAATAAAATAAATAGTAATAAAAATATTGAGAATTAAATTTAAAAGATTAAAAAAATAAAAGGGAATGAAATAGAAAAAGAATTCTAATCTTATAAATTGTTTAAAAAAATCATTTTAAATATTGAAGGATAAAATTAAAAAAAAATTAAATTTAAAGAATTATCCAAAAAACCCAACAAAGAACAATAAATAAAAAAACTTGAGATAACATGATCATTTACAAAACTAGCAAAAAATTCCACATTAAGCAAGTTAAAAAAATGGAGCCCAGTCTCTCATTGAGTAAATGTTGAAGAATAAAAAAAGAAAAAATTATCTTAAACAAAGGAAAATAAAAAAAAAAGCATGGACAAACCTTTAAAATCTGGTTAAATCTTTAAAACTCATAACCTGTAAAGCTTTGAACTCGAATTCAATTAAGAAGCTTTATTACCAATCAATTTAAAAAACTTGTCAAAGAAAAAAAAATCAAAAGAATGTGGATCAAATTTTATAGAAAAAAACACAAAAATATGGTAAAATTAGAAAACAAAATAAATTTAAAAAATGATCTCAAACAAAACAATTAACAATAAAAAAAATATGATGATCAAATTTAAAAGATAAAAAAAATTGAAAGGGGATGAAATTGAAAAAGAATTCTAATTTTATAACTTATTCAAGATAGAAAGAATTATAATAAAAAGAATAAGGCCTAAATCTAAAAAATTAACAAATTAAAGGGTTATTCTAGAATTTTTAAGGGGTTGACACGAAAATCTTGGAAGAGAGAGAATAAGAGGGGAAAAAAAATAAATGGCAACTAATACATAACTGACAAGAATTTTGGAACATGCGCTGCCCCATCATGGAGGGGGGCACTATGAGGATTTCATTGTCACAGGTAAGAGCATCTCCAATGAAGAAGCTAGATGAATAGCCAAAAATAAAAAAACTAATATTTTGGCTTTTCTTTGCTTGTTTTTCATACTCTAAAGGGAAAGCCAAACAAAATGCTAAAATGCCTTTTCTTTCTCACAAATGTTATTCCTACATATCTCTCAAAAGAGCCAAAACTAACAAAGTGGGGCCAACAAAAGAATAAGCCAATTAAATCTAATCACGTGGAAAAAAAAAATAACATCAAAATCATTAAAAAAATAAAACACTTATTTATTCCACTCTAATAGAATTGGTTTTTCAAATGTTTTTTTTCCATTGGAATATACATAGTAAAAAAAACTATATTTATACTATTCAAAATGCTATTTTATCAATTTACCTCTTTAAAATACATCTTCCATTGGAGATGCTTTAAAGACAGCATTTGGTTACCAAATGATTTTTTATGAGCTGCTCGAAGGGTACAGGGGCAGCCCACTTGATGGCGCGACATGACAAGCACCACAAGTTTTTTTTAATAATATTTAATATTTATTAAAATAAAATAATGCCCCTACACTAACATAATATCTCAAAAAACCTTGGTAAAAAGGCAACAGCTTGAGAGTTTATTTGACTGTCTTAAAAGAGAAATAAAGAATTCACATGTTTTTAAAAAAATTCAAAAGACCAAAAGAATCTCCAGTGAAAGATAATCTAATTTTTTATTCTAGGATGAAATTAGTATTTTTATTGTGAAATAAAAAATAAAATGATGACTTTGTCTTAAAAGAGAAATAAAGTATTCACATTTTTAAAAAAAATTAAAAGACCAAAAGAATATCTAGTGAAAGATAATCTAATTTTTTATTCTAGGATAAAAATACTGTGAAATAAAAAAAAATTAACTTTATATAATTTATAAAAGATAATTATATTATGGTGAAAAGATCACTTTTTCCCTAAACCCCAATTCAAAGGTTTTATGACTTAAGAATAATTTTGTCATTACATTACATTATTATTACATTGAACAATGTTTTCTTCATAGAGTTTTATGGTTTAAATATTATTATACTATTATAATAAATAATATTTTATTTTTGAGCTTAAAAAAAATCCTTTTTTTGTTAATAACAGGGAGTGCATTGTAAATATTATTAAAACCTAATATTTTAAATACCCTTTAAAGTCTAAATTCTACCAACTTACAAAAAAAACTTAATAAAAGTAATTCAATGATAAAATATGGCACAATTTTAGTTTTATATATTTTTTTAATTTTTAATTAATATAAGTGTTTAAGTTAGTTTGCATATACCTCAACTAATTTTATATGCTATCGTTTTAGTTTTATAATTAGTTTGAATGTTGACAATTTTTTTAAAACATAAAAAATATACAAGTCTCAGATTTTACATTTATAATTGCATTACATGCAAGTATCTAAAAAACCCCAATACAAACGATATGGGATTTAAGTTATCCAAATCCTTTTCCACCAGATTTTGGTCAGTGGTTTACGAATTGCAAGGTCATGGCATCAATAACCATTCTTTCAGATTCAAACCTGCAGAAAAGTCATGTAAAGTCAAAGAATTACTTGCAAAATTTAGTTAGATGCCTAAAGGTTATATTTTTCTCTTCTCGCAACGAAATTTCCACTGATTAACTTGACAAGCAAATAAACTAAGCAGGAAAGATAAAAGATTGGGAAGTACAAATTTAGCACTAATTGTTTTTGACATGGCAGATAGCACCTTCAAGGTCTTAGGTTATCCATTGACAGGAAGGTGCTTCCATGGCCTTGCTGTTAGGAGTAAGAATAGCTAGGCTGTCATGTCCGAAAAATCTAATTAAATAGCTAGGTGGTTAGTTAAGACAGGCTAAAAGCTGTTTGATTTGACCACACCAAACCACATTCACATCAGCCTTTGGCCAAGTAGAGAAATGATCACAAGGAAAGGATATGTTTATGACATAATATTACCAACTTGCAAAGAAATTTCCAAGCAGAAGAAATGGCAGGCAGGCAGGCACAAATTTGACTTTGAATTCTTGACCTGAAGAAACTTCCCCACAAATTAACTTGCTGCTGCTGCAAATGATGTTCTTGCTCTCTTAAACGGTTTCAGTCCCATCAAGTAGACGTAACTACATGATCGATGGAGACTAGTGAACCCACGACTGTTCTTCCTAAATGAAGCAATTGTCCCAGAAAACCTAGCTGCTTCAGCCATTTGATTTGGATCGCGTGTATCTGGATGCAAGACTAACACCATCTGCTCGCCCAATCAGCTATACATGTATATCTAATTATCTATATATTAGCGTTTGATTTTCTTAAACTCATCGAAAATGTTTGAGGATCTTAGGCTACCCAGTGAAAGATAACCTCGTCCGTTGCATAATAACTATATAACATGGAGAGTCAATAAAACTCATCGGAACTGTCTTATCGAAGGAAACTACGAAGAACGCGACCGCCAGATGCCTGGCTTGTCTACGTGTGTGTGTGTGTGTGTTTGATAAGAAGCTGGTTTCTAGCTGGTCCCAAGACAAGAGACTAATGGTGGTGGGAGCTTGGCTAATTATTTTTGTTTTGAATTGGTTTTTATTAAAAAAATAACTAAATTGATTCTGGTTTCAAGTTTATAAAATCAAAACCGAACCAAATTAGTTGGTTTTTTAAAAATTCTAATCGGTTTAATCAATTTTTTTACGATTGGTTTTTTTAATTATTTTTTTCCAGTTTTCTTGATTTAATTAGTTTTTGATTTTTGTGATTATCATCCATGTGATTGTATTGTTGTTTTTTTATTTAAAAATATATTAAAATAATATATTTTTAAATTAATATATTAAAACAATTCAAAATTAAAAAAAATAATTTTAAAAAAACCAAAGACGTTGTAAAAAGGAAAATACTCTCGTTCGTACACTGAAGATTTACCTTTAATAAAAAAAAAACCATATTAGCAGAATAAAAGGAGCATAATTTAGTGCCGTATCCAACTACAACTACTACAGACCATCCTTTGTGGACCTGACTGAAAAGTATAAAGCACTAAAATTATTATTTTTTTCTTACAAAAATTCCTTAATTAAACCACTAACGACTAAACAGGTCCTCTGCTGTTTAGTCAAAGAAGCTGTAATCATCTATCTCACGCTCCATTGAAAAACCTTTGAAAAACACTCACCAATAAAAAAAACAAGCACACATCATCTATCATAATCAACGACAAATAAAAAATAAAAAAATAAAAAATAAAAAGCAAAAACTAGATATCTGGTGGGAGGAGTAGGAAGGAGGATTAATTTCTTTCACACACACAAAACATAAAAAATTAAAAATTAAAAAAATTACATCATATCAAAGTCAATACCTCCCTTTCCTTTAGACCATTCTAAACTTGTACACGCGCAAAGCTTGAATCTTTTTCTGCATATCATTCATCCAATATGTTCCCTCAATAACTCGGAAGAAAGACATCTCCTTCTTCGCAGGATGAAGTTTTGTACTTTTATTGTTATATTTGCAGCATTAGGTGCCACTGTTTTCGCTGAAGATGATGCGAGTTGCCTGCAAGGTGTGCAGAATTCACTTGGTGACCCAGAAGGGAGGCTGGCAACATGGAACTTTGCAAACTCATCAGTTGGATTCATCTGCAATTTTGTTGGGGTGTCATGTTGGAATGATCGAGAGAATAGGATAATCAACCTCGAATTACGTGACATGAAGCTGTCAGGACAAGTTCCTGAATCCTTACAGTACTGTAAAAGCCTGCAAAACTTGGATCTTTCATCTAATTCTCTCTCCGGTACGATTCCTGCTCAAATATGTACCTGGTTGCCTTACTTAGTCACTCTTGATCTCTCAAATAATGATTTTTCTGGTCCTATACCACCTGATCTTGCAAACTGTATTTATTTGAATAACTTGATACTATCAAACAATCGTCTCTCTGGGTCTATTCCTCTTGGATTTTCTGCTTTGGGTAGGCTCAAGAGGTTTTCTGTGGCAAATAATGATCTTACCGGTCCTGTTCCTTCCTCCTTTAATAATTATGATTCCGCGGATTTTGATGGGAATAAGGGACTGTGTGGGAGGCCTTTATCTAAGTGCGGTGGGCTAAGCAAGAAGAATCTTGCTATTATAATTGCTGCTGGGGTTTTTGGTGCCGCTTCTTCTTTGTTGTTGGGATTTGGGGTGTGGTGGTGGTATCAGTCAAAGCATTCTGGGAGAAGAAAGGGAGGGTATGACGTTGGAAGAGGTGATGATACTAATTGGGCTCAGAGATTGAGGTCTCACAAGCTTGTTCAAGTTTCTTTGTTTCAAAAGCCTCTTGTTAAGGTTAAATTGGGTGATTTAATGGCTGCTACAAACAATTTTAGTCCAGAGAGTATCATTATTTCGACTAGATCAGGCACTACTTATAAGGCTGTTCTTCCTGATGGGTCGGCTCTTGCAATCAAGCGTCTTAGTACTTGTAAGCTCGGTGAGAAGCAGTTTCAGTTTGAGATGAATCGATTAGGCCAGGTTAGGCATCCAAATTTGGCACCCCTTTTGGGGTTTTGTGTTGCGGGGGAGGAGAAGCTTTTGGTATATAAGCACATGTCTAATGGGACTTTGTATTCTTTGCTCCACGGGACTGGTAATGCACTGGATTGGCCAACAAGATTCAGGATTGGTTTCGGTGCTGCTAGGGGTCTAGCTTGGCTTCACCATGGCTACCAGCCTCCATTCCTGCATCAGAACATCTGCTCCGATGCGATTCTTGTCGACGAAGACTTTGATGCTCGGATTATGGACTTTGGATTAGCGAGGATGATGACTTCCTCAGAATCTAACGAGAGCAGTTACGTTAATGGGGATTTGGGAGAAATCGGTTATGTGGCCCCAGAGTACTCGAGCACTATGGTTGCTTCACTCAAGGGAGACGTGTATGGATTTGGAGTAGTGCTTTTGGAGCTGGTGACAGGGCAAAAACCTCTCGACATCAGCACCGCTGAAGAAGGATTCAAAGGGAACTTGGTGGATTGGGTAAATAACCTCTCAAGTTCAGGTAGAAGCAAAGATGCAGTTGAGAAAGCTATCTGTGGTAAGGGACATGATGAGGAGATTTCCCAGTTCCTAAAAATTGCTTGTAAATGTGTCATTGCTCGGCCCAAGGACAGATGGTCTATGTACGAGGCTTACCAGTCCTTGAAGATCATTGCCAATGAGCATGGTTTGACTTTGTCAGAGCAAGATGACGAATTTCCATTGATTTTTGGCAAACAAGGTCATGATTAAGTGTAGCTTTGGTGAACATTAAGATGACAGAAGCCAGATAAAGTGGCAAAGAACTGTTGCCATACATAATTTATACGTTGTCTGGTTAGTATTCCAAAGGCTCTCGGTGTAAATGGTATGATATATCATTCATTTGAGCTTCCTTTCCCATTTGTTTTCTGTAGTTGAAATGAAAAAAACAAAAAAAAACCCAGGAAATCATCCTTCAACCCCAGGATCTTGAATCTCAAAGAACTATATTTTGTCTGCCTTTTGTTTCCAAGAGAAACCACCTCAACACAGCATGTACTTTTTAATATGGTCTCTGTTTGTAGCCTTAGAATTTGATTTGATGTGAATGACAGTGAATAATGATTGTATTGTAATTTTTTTTTTTTGTTTTTTTATATTATTTTGATGTGATGATATAAAAATAATTTTTTAAAAATAAAAATAAAAATATTATTTTAATATATTTTTAAATAAAAAATAGAATATTTTTTTCTTATCCCACAAGAAATATGCAATCCGCTGCTGCAGTGTTGGAAAAAAAATATAACATTATTAAGGGTTAATGTTTCTTTTTATAAATCTAAATCTTCAGATTAATTAATTTTTTAAATTCAAATGAATAGTTAAAAAATACTCTAATTAATCTCAAACTAATTCATTATTTAAATTCAATGAATTATTGAAAATTAATTCTAATTCATTTTAAACTAGTTCTGCATCCCTAGCCTCCTATGTAAATAGCAGTGGAGGGATTTCATTCTTAGTTGTAAAAGAAAATAAAAGAGAGAAACAAATAGAAAATTTATGCTCTCTGTGCCTTCTTTTGCCCTCATGCTCTCCTTCCTCTAGCCTTGGGTTTTTATTGTTGTAGAGAGAAAATTTGAGCAAGTTTTCTAGTTTCCTTTTATACGTTTACTTATCTTTTGTTAAATATTTTTATATTATCCTGCAAATATATAATTGGTTTTTACTAAAAAATTTCCAAAAAAATAAATTAATTAAGTCTCAATATTTTTTTCTTAGTTATTTAGTTTATTTATGTATTTTGTTACCTAAACCTTTATTACTTAAAATAATCAAAACTATTTTTGGTTATTATAGTTGAAAATTAGGAGTTCTGCTGAGGAGTATGTTGCTTCGATAAATACTTTTACGATATGGTGAATTTCATCATTATTTTCTATGGTATATGATGAGAAATAATTTTTTTTATCTATTTAAATTTTAAAAAATGACAATAAAAGATATTTTTTCTAATTATCATGAACTTTTAAAAGTTTTTAATTAAAGATGTACCAAAACTATCGGGTTAAGAATCTGATCTTATTAGTTGTGAATGCATGGATGTATATTAATTTTGTATGCAAAAGCTACATCTTAAATAGATTGAATAATACAATCTATAAAATATATAACTCTATTAATAGTATAAATACATCATGAAAAGCTTTGAATATAAAATATAAGGTTGAAAATATCAACATGAAAAAAAATTTATAATCAATAAACCTCTTAACTTTAAGATAATTGATTTAAAGACAATAATAAATCAAGTTTAAGAGTTTCAACTCATCTTACATGTTATTCATATCGAGAAGATAGTTCTGAGTGAATTTTTTGAGTGACTACTATTATTAAAAAAATCACCACCATTTTATAAATGTTAATTATATACTTAACCAAGTAGTGAGAATATGAAAGGCCAAATGATGTAATTATCAGGTCTTTTGAATTGAATTTGAAGACGAATTAGATCTTGGGGCCATCCTGTAGCTTTTTGGATAGATTCCCTTGTCAAGGAATATAGCACATTAAGCATGGGATTCGCCACTCTTATATATATTGATCGTCTCCTTGCCCATGGCCGACACCCCTTTGACTCTCTCTCTTTCTAAGACTCTTTATTTTCACTTTTAACCATTTCTATTTTGGAACTAGTCTTCCACGCCACCTCTGGTTTTCGAGCGTATGTATCAGTTAATACACTACCTCATTTGGAAAGTGTTGCCTGCATGGTTGTAGATGTGTAAGAGTTTTATGAAACTGCTGGTTTAAATAGCAGGAGCAATTGAAAAAAATAATAAAAAAAAAAGGTATCCATAGCAGAACAGCCATCAACTTTTAGATTCTCTGCAACCAGAATTTCTTGCCTAGACCTTTTAAACCCACGGCGGGTGATTAGTGGTGGGTAGGGAGACGCTAGATGGGCAGAAGGCAATCTGATCATTGAAAGATGTTTATGCCATGTTCTATGTTCTAAAACTTACATCCATGATTTTGCTGGATTTATGCTGGAGGTTTTATATGGTGAAGACTCGGCATGTGATGACTTCGAGGACATGATTTCCTCTAGCAGAGAAGGAAGAAGCTGCTATTTCTATATGTTTCTTTGTTTTTTCTTTGTCATCTTAACTCCTGACATGGAGTCTGTGATAGCTATAAAATGAAAACCATCAATTTAAAAAAAAAAATGGTGAACATACCATAAACAAAATAAGATCTTCATTTGTTTTAACCCATCACTTAATATATATATTTTTTTTATATTTTCAGATTATTTTGGTTTTGATGTACTAATATTAAAAATAATTTTTAAAAAATAAAAAAAATATTATTTTAATACAATTCTAAACGAAAAACACTTTAAACCGCAGCTGCTATCACACTCCCAAACACCCATTAAATCCTAAACAGCATGTCTGTCTGAAATAGACTCCAATCCATGCATAAAAAAGAATGAAGTGCGGCTGCCCTAAAAGGCACAATTTATTGGACTTCCACACTAAAACACTGAATTTGTGATAAAATATAGGTCCAGAGCATAAATCTAGCGATACATCCGAAACAGCACGCTAGATTTAGTGCCTTGAAAGCTCAAATTAGCAAGGAAAGACAACATTATGTGGACAATGAGTTCTAGTATTCGTATTTGACTTCAACAACTAAAATGATGATAGAGTAAAAGCTCAAAAGATCCATTTATCAAATACAGAATTGATTTACGAAGTCCTTACGATCTTGAAAAATCAGCATGACAGAAGAAGCCTTTCTCTCAATTCTCTCGAGCTCAATTAAGCAGCTGAGGAGATACCAAGAAGAAATAAGCCTGTGAAATAATTCAACTTTTAATTTTAGAAAGGGCCACGAGACAATTGAAAGAAATGAAAGCTTTGCCATAACAAATGTATAGGTTCATGATAATAGAAATTTACCAAAAAGATCCACTAGAACTGGTTTCAAATTGCCTGAAGTTAACAAGGATGAACTCTACAGCATATATTTTAGCGGTTAAAGATAGGGAGTGATCCACGCAAAAGCATTTCAAGCCCGCATTTCGCTCTGCACTTTCCACTAGTAGACTTCTAGTATAAGTTCTGCTACTGTTCTTCAAACTGTTATTTCTTTCTCTTCTTCTGGGCCCACTCAGGTCCATAAATTGCCAAATGGGTCCGACCAAATCGCCTATCATTTATCTGCAGTTTCATTGAAATAATTAGAACTGTAAGACAGGCTCACTGTCACGCAGATACTATAATAAAGAACAAAATAATTTGTCATCAGGTTGACCAACAGTAAATACTTTGTGGATGAGTAATTATATGCCACCGGAGATTTAACTATTGGATATGTCATTTTCGCATGCACAAAATCACTTCAGTATACGGAATTTGCTGCAAGTCTTCACTGTGCTGATAAACGACCAAGTTGGTCTTAATGTGCATCTCAAAGAGTTCACAATGATTTGAGGTGCAGATAATCGTTTATGGGATATAAAGGAGGGTGCCAACTGAAGTAGTTTAAACTTGATATTAAAAAAATTGCTTGTGAAGTTTAATGCATGATATGATAAATGATGTTATGAATAATGATCCATACCTTCACAAGGCATCCACATGAATCCAACATGTCAGTTCTTAGAGGATATTCTACTACCTAACACCATGAAATTTCTTGATGTTAAGAAAAAGTCTTGCACACAGAGTATAGACCAGGTTAAATAATTGAACAAAACTAACACTTACAATAAATGTATCTTCTCCAACTATGGGTGATTTTGAAATTTGATCCATCAGTATTCCATAATCAACTAGTGTATATGGAGGTGTGACACTAATGAAATCAAATGCCCTGTCCTGACCTGCACACAATATAACTTGATTTCTAAAAATGGGATATAAGAGAAGAAATAATAAATTCTTGTTGCTACATTTATTGACACTTTTCAATTGCTGATAACAGATGGATCATCTTTAGCTGAGGAAAGGAAGCAGCTAGTTGCTTCTGGCAAAGCTGCAAGTTCATGAGCAATGTTCCTGAAAGAATGACCACCCCTTCAAAGCCCTTAGGTTGGGCTACAGCACTTTATTAACACTCCAAAAGGTGAGGACCTTCATCTGAGCAAGCCTATGAACTACCCTTCTTAAGCCTAGTTCAATGGACCATGCCTGGCCATCCTAGTAACTAAACTAGAAGAAAATAAAAGAAAGAGGAGAAGAAGGCTGCAAGCAAAGTCGTAGACGCGAGCCCAGAAATAAGCCTTCAAGTGAATCATCATTCTCTTCCAATGAAAGAATGAAAATGAAGTGATTAAGGTGCACATAGAGAGAATTAGTAGGCAAATCCATACTATTCAATATAATATTTATTTATGTAGATTATAGTATATCCTTTTAGCATGTAGACAATGCGACAGCAGAAATGAAGATTTAAAGTGAACTACATGTGCAGAGTTTTGTGCCAGACATCAAAAGAAAGGAGGTAACTTTGTTGGATGACTTGTCCAAGAAGAGCAAAACTTTATCTTGTTCATGTTGTGAAAGAGAAAGAGAAGAGAGAAAGAGGGAAAATATGATAAAGGGAACACACCCACAAATTGCTCTGCGCGCTCTAAAAAGCTTTCAACGCGAACAGTATGTATAACTGAAACATCAAGAAATCCTGTGCACTCCAAGTTTGGTTGTAAAACGTTTGAAACAACCCAAGGATCCATCTCAACAAAATGCACCTGAGAACAGAAAGAACGAAGGTAGGAATCTCGCTGAAAAGTAAAATCAATGCAAGTTCGGCAAAATTCCAAAAACAGAACTCTAAGCTCTAACAACATATTGTACAAATAAGTTGGTAAAAAACCTCAGAGCATCCTCGACTGATAGCTTCAATACCAACAGAACCAGTGCCACTGTACAAGTCTAACCACCGACCAGGCCTTAGAGAGGCAGGACAGCCACCAGCTGCCTGTAGAAACCAGAACCAATACAAAGGTAATTAAAATGCCTGCCTAAGTACACATACACGAAAAGTAGTAGTATCAGCACCTGCAATATATCGAAGGCAGAACCTTTTACGACCTCCATCATTGGCCGCACATCCATGCCTTTGGGAGAGAGCAACTTCTTTCTTTTAGCCTTTCCTCCAAGCACCTGAAACACCCAAGTTTTTTTACACAAAGAAAATAGTAACAATAATAGAATATTAATAGTAATTCCAAGAAAAATCATACCTGAAGTAACCTATGAGTGGTCCTCTGTGGCTTATCCTCCCCATCCTCTTCACGGACTTGTTTTCCTCTACCTGGGTTTTGGATTTCCTTTCTCCTCTTTGTCTAAAATGTTTATGAAAGAAAAAATTACAGAATCTCAAAACATTACAAGAGAGAAAGAAAAGAAAACCTTATTACCTTAAGAGAAGGTGAAGAAGAAGAAGGTTGTGATGGGAATTGATTAGGATCAAGACCGTATTTTTCGAATAATGCCTTTTTATCTTCACTCGTCAGTCCATTTCCTGAGTTTTCTAAACAAACTCAATGTTTAATCTAAAGAATAACCCCCAAAATAAAACAAGAAAGCAAAAAACGAGGAGGAATTTTGAGCTTACTGTAAGAGGAGAGGACAATGGTTGAAATGCGATTGGTGGGCTTGGAAGGGAGGTTGAAGAGAGCGAGATTTGGAAAAGAAGAAGACGCTGCAAGTTTGGTATTGATGTTGATGCCTAGAGGAGAAGCTATTGGCGACGATGAAAGCGCCATTGTTGGAGCTTCAAAGTTTGTGTGTGATGTTTTAAGATAGATTATATAGATAATTGGATGGAGTTGATATTAACGTAGTCCTTGTAGTTTAATTAACCGGCTAATTATTCCTCTTAGTTACAAAACCTATATATATTTAATTTCTATATTTCAATCCCTTTACAAATAAGTTTCTCTATCAATTCTATAATTGTTTTTTTTTTAAAAAATAGAATAAAGAAAGATAAATGCATAACTTTTTTTAGGAAAATAAATATTTTTTTAATTAATTTTGTTTTTCCTATTTTTACTTTCTTATTTTATGATTCTTTTTTAGTTTTTTTTTCTTTTTATTTGAATGAAATATTTTTCTTAGTTTAATTTTTATATTCAGTATTATTAGGGTTTTTTATTTTTTATATATATAAAAGATTGCAATAAATTTTGACAAGTGAAGACATGAATAAATAAAATTAAATATTTAAAAAATTTCCTCATACTTATGATTTTTTTAGTTTTTGAGGTTTTATTTTTGCTTTCATATAAATCACTTAATAACCATCCTTTATGTTATATTTTCTTCATATTACACCATTTCATCAATTGGTGTTACGTTTCACGTCCTCATTACATGGAATTTTTTTAATATATATTTTAGTCTAAAAAATGTTTTAGAATTTTACTTTAATTTACTTACAAATAAATCCTTGATTAAATCTTTTTGTCATCATTATTCTTATAAATACAATTTAGTCTCTAAATTTTTTTTTCTTCAATTAAGTTCTATATATCCAATCATAAACTTCATCAAAATTATTAAAATGACTTAAATGGGTTGACGAGCAAGTAAGAGTAAAGTGGATTTAAATAGGTATATCCCTATAAAAAGACATATACTCTAAATTTACTTTTTTTGTTGTTAATTATTCATATCTACCCTTGCGTTTTTAATTTGGTCAATTAATCCTTGTGTTCTATGAATTTATTAAATTATTTTATGTTTATTTAACTTATAATATGCATAAGTCACAATTTACATGATGATATATATTTCTAATATATTTTCAACAATGATTCATATAGTAATATAGATTCTAGCATAATATAAAAATCATCTCATAAATAAAAAATATTTGATAATGTCACTTCCGTATGTGATTTGATTTTAAGAATGAATAATCGCTATTAGATTAATTAGACAAATTTTGAAAAATAATAATGAATTAAACATATTAAAAAAGCATAATTAAGGGCTAATTAACCAAATTAAGAACATAAAAGTATAAACAAATAATTAACACTAACACAAGTCAATTTAAGGGTTTGCCTTTAAGAAATAAGACTTTTTATGGTGGTGGTGTTACTAACACCATTGTTGACTACTAAGCAATGATCAAGATTTCCCGACAATTCAAATACTTCCTCTTTTATAGATAAACAATTCATCTTTTGAAATAGATTCTAAGTAGAAAGAGCAACAAAGAGATTTATTCTTAGCCAATATGAAAGAGCTCATAACCATTCTTACCCTGGATGACAACTTTTTGAGGATGCTTTTTATTAGTATATATGTCTTGTAGTTAATTAATTGGTTATACGTGATACTAATTTTATTTATATTAAAACATATTTAATATTAATAAAAGATTTATTTATTTTAAATATTTATTTATATTTGATTAATGAATCTAATATTTGATCCTAGAATCATTTAGGATATTAATAAAAATTTTAATATCTTTAATATTTTATTTATATTAAATATTTTTTCAAGAAAGTTTTATTTAATTGATCCTAGAATTGTTTAGGATATTAATAAGAATTTTAATATGATTATTTTTCTTATTAAAACTTGAAAAATGGTTTTTTTAAGAAAGTTTTATTTGATTAATTTTTAAATAGTTTAGGATGTTAATAAAAATTTTAATATGTTTAATTTGTCTATTAAATCTTTAATAGTTTAGAATGTAAAAACTACATTCTTGATTAGAAATCTTTATGAATAATTTATTTTTTTGAAATTTATTTTTTTAAAAAATATTTTACAGCAAACAAATAAGACGTTAAAATCTCAACTTAAATGATTGAATTAATATTATTCATTAAAATTGTCGATGGTGGATGCTTGCCCCCAAAATCAAATCATAAACTGGAGAATTGAAGATTTACAGTTCTATACAATGATGCATATCACTTTAATGTGCTTCCCCAATTGCCCATCCCCTGCCATGTTGGATATTTGTGAAGGAAACCCAAAACCATAACGGGTAAAAAATAAAATAAAATTACAGAGCAAAAACAAAATATGTTTGTCAGTAATTCACTTTCCTAAGCTATCATCTATAAACGGATTATCAGTGAAAGAAACCCTACCAAAACCCAAGTGACCAATCTGGTTCAACTCGAACCAAAGCCTCTCTGCCTCGTATCTTGCAGTAACACTAGCCCTTTCCTCTTCCTCGCCAAATCCCGTTGCAATTCCCAAAACTCCCTCTTCTTCTATCATTCTCTTTCTCAAATTACAATCCCTTTCTCTTTGCACCACAAGGTTACCTTCCCCTTCACTGTTCTTCCTGCATTTTCTCTTAATTTCCAGCTTCATTTTCTTCCCTTTTACTCTTCCCAAACACCTCCTCCCTATCATCCATGGAACCTTAACAAAAGCAAGAGTAAGAAGATTGACCAAAGCACAAGGGCAGCAACAGAGGGCCACACAGTCAGCTACCAACCCAGCGGTGCATGATTGGCAATGCTTGCTTGAACACTCAATTAGATCTCCACCTTCATCAACGGCGTGCCTGCTCTTCCTGGTGGGTCCACCCCTTGAGACCTCGTGGGTCCTTTCTTGACTTGAAACTCGAGGTGGGTTCTCCTCCATTTGATGTTATTTGATCAATTTATAAGTTTCTGCAAGGAATTTGCATCATTCAACGAAACTTGTGATTTCTTTACTCTTTCCATCTCTCATTCCAGCAAATATATACATACAGTACTGTCGTTGTTAGCTACTAAATCTGGTCGATGATAATTCTATAAGGGGACGCTTTAAAGCCTGGCTATATAAGAAATCTGTATTGACAGTAGTATTATTTTCTGTAATTGCATTGTTACCTACTACTCTTGACATTTTTTTATAATATAATTGTTATTTTTTTTCAAGGATTAGTTCCTTTTATTCAAGAAATTCTCTTACCGAAATCCTTTTGTTATGGATTTTTTATTTTTTCCGTTGAATTAAAAAAATGTAAAAAATATAGAATTTTGTGCTTGAAATAAAAAGAATAAAATTGAAAAAATTATAAAAAATCAATATAAATTCAATATGAATTTTGTTGGACTTCTCATGTTTTGGCAAAATTTTAAAAAAATTGATCAATGGAATTTTCAATTAAAAAATAATTAATTAACTTTTCAATCAAAAGAATAATTAAGCTTTAAAGAGTGGAAAATTGAAAGAAAAGAATAGAAAACACTTTACATACTTTCTATGAATGATACAATAGCTGAAATGGCACACCATTTAATTATATCCTGGATCATTGTCCAGCATTGTTCTGTGCTTAGGGTTGGATTTAAATAATTTTTAAATATTATGAAATTAATCATGAATTTAAATATGAATGGTATTTTTTTAAAAATTTTAACAAGTGACATAGTGAATTTTTTATTTAAATATTAAGATAATAATATATTAAATTAATTCACATTAACTTATTAAATCATCATGATACTATAATAAACAAATCAAATCAAAATAAATTATGAAAATCAAATTCTAATAATAAAAAAATATGTTAATTATCTTAGATTAATTTGTCAAACCCACTACTAAATTATAAGATTTTGATAATCTTATAAAAAATAAATAAAAAAAATCTTCAAAAATATTATATATACTTTTGTTCTCAAAATAGGTTCCTTTTGTCTATATATTTACTACTGTTCTTTGCTATTTTTTTTTCCCTTAATTTCTCAGGTTTTATTTCCTTAAAAAAAAGAATAAATAAATTAGCACGTAGTATTAGAATTATCAAAATGTGGCATCGTGTTGATTGTTGAAGAAAGACAAAGTTAATCTTCAGAAATGGGTGATTATTAACTTATTACAACTAATTAAATTAAATAAAATTCCCTTAATACTAACAATAAAAATTTGTTAGCTTTTAAGATTTGAAGCACTTCATTTATATATATTTTTTAAATTAAGAACACCCAAATAAAAGGATAAAATACACACAATACAATGGATAAAAGAAATACTTGATTAATTTTTTTAAAAAAATTATACACTGAAATAAAAAAAATTAAAATGAGAATACTTGAATAAAAAAAATAAAATGATTGGCTCATCAAATATACAATATTCTCAAAAATAAAAACAAATCCTAAAATATAAAGAAAAATTAAACGCTACTGGTTAACTCTAATTTTTGACTATTTTACGCCCTCACAATGATGTGGGGTAAATTTTTATAATGCAACTCATAATGTTTTGTGTTTTGATCAATATTACAAAACACGGTAAATTTAAATTTAGTGTGTGGTTTGTATTATGATGCTGCATACTTTTTAAAAATGTTATTTACTTGTAATATATTAAAATATTTTTTTCAGATTATTTTTAAATATTTTATATTTATGGAAAGCACTAAAAAAATCATTAATTTGATATTTTTCATGCTAATATATTTTTAAAACGCATCCAAACACATAAAAATACAGCGTAAAACAACCTCTTACCCCAAATCTTAATGATTTTTTATTTTATTTTATTATTGATTAGGTCTTTACATCCAATCACTGATATCAAATGTCTATGTAGTCTGACGAGGAGAAGAGCCGAATAAAGAAAATCAATTATTGAGGGGTGACATTAAGAAAATTTCAAATGTGAAGGGGTGTTTGAGCTATGGCCAATAAATTAAACGAGAATGATAAAATTATCACTTCAATTAATTATTAGATAAATCTCTGCAAAGTAAAGAGATTAGTTCTCAAACATTTGATCAATTCAATCTGAATTGGACTTTAAATTAAGTTTATGAACTATCATGTTGAACTAAATTGAAAGATGACATGAAAGGTCTTAATTTCTCGTGTTCATGTTAAGTAGTACTGGTAGTGGTGTCTCTGATGTGCTCGCGCTCGCGTGTATAGGTGATAGTCTGATAGACTCGCAGACATTAAGAGATTAAGATCACTGTTCTAGGAGAAGTACAATATGCTCATCAAGAATGAACTTATTAGCAATGCAAGCAAGCAAGCATTTGGCAGATTTGAATGAGAGATGGACTTTTTTCCATATAATTTTCTGACAGATGTGAAACTGAGAGTAATAAACATTTAGGACATGAATATGATCATATGTGTGTGTGTGTGATTTCTACAAATGCACAAGTAAGGGAAAAGAAACTCACCTCAGCGCAATGATTAAAGATACTTCGATCAAAATGCCGAGGTTGATGTTCAGTGCAAATCTTCAGCTGCGTTTCTTAATTTGTTAGCCCCACAGCGCTATGCAATGAGATTTGAAGATGAATATTCCACCAACAACTAGAGTTTATCAGTGAATGCATGCAAGAGAGCTAGCTAGGCTCTATGAATACTAAGAGAAGAAATAAAAACTAATTGATCTGATCTCAGATCTTTATATCATGTAGAGCTTCTGCAAAAAGGAATAATATATATATATATAGACGTTCTTCTTTATTGACCATCTAGCTAGTGACCGCATATCCTAGTAAAGGAATCTCTTTACTCTGCCAAGAAAACATAAAAAAGTCTTGGCGGGACAGAGATGAAATGGGCATGCATGGTTTTTCATGAGTCCCAATGACAGCGAATATAGGAAATTGTTGATGGCTGCTTCACTCAGCTAGCACTTAGCATCAGTCATGCACGTGAGAGGCGGTGAACACGTGCACCTACATTTTATTAAGCAAATTGCAGTTAATTTACCAAGGACAGTGTCGCCATCGATTTCCACCACCATCTGTCATTGCAGATGATATTGAAGATCTACGTACAAGTAGCATATGTTTTGATTATTTTTTACTCTGATAATTCAAAATTGATTGGTGGTGCTGTGTGGTGCAGGACCCAACAAGGATGAAAAAGTGATTTGATCCAAGGATGATCTGGATGGCAAACAGGTTAAGAGGAAGAAGAAACTTGAGATGTGGTCATATATCTGTTTAAGAGTACGTGCTCTAGGTTTCCTTATGTTCTCTGTATGGTATATCCAGTTATGTTATGCTATGCGGCCATGGAGGTTAGGGTATTATACTCTCTTGTATATAAACTCACTCACGACATAAAACAGAGGCAGGCAGCCAAGATTATTCTTACAGATTTTCATGGTATCGCTTGATATTTTCCTCAATTTCATAAATCTCCTCCTAGTTTCTTTGCAAATTCTCTTCTCTGTCTGCTTTTTCCTTCTTTTCTCTACGTTCTCTCTTCAGTATGGCCCCCTCTTCTACTCTTGTCTCATCTCCGACCACCAACCCTTATACTGTGCACTTCTCTGAAAAACTGCATTTCAATATTACCTGGTCGTATTTTTTTTACGCTGTTCTGTTTATATATTTATATATATAAGTCTATTTCTAGAGAACTTGACCTAAAATTTCAGCTTCCAAATCACAAGAAAAAGAATTTGTCTAGTGATGCATATTCTCATAAATTTCAACAATATATAGTCGCCCCTCTTGGTAACCATCCTGATCTGAGCATGAACAAGTCTCGCATCTCCTGAGTTGTCTTTCCTCAACCTTTAATTCCTTAGTTATTTTTGCTTACTTACATAAAAAAATAAACATCCACTTTTGAAAATGATTGTGAACCGCAAAGATAAGAAATAATCAAACAAGAAGATTAGAAGTCATGATCATTTAGAAAAGCTTGGAGACATGATCCATAAGGAAAAGATAGTCAACCACAGAGACATGAGTTCATTTAATTAACTAGAAGATCAAGTCCAATTATGAATAAAGATCTGTAGCATATTACATTGGCTGAAATTACATATTAGTAAATAAACATATGGTGTCAGCGAGGAGACATGCTAATAAGAATACAAATTGTATTACAATTCATATTATAAGCTCTTGATTTGTTATGAATAATTTGTATAGATTTAGGAATTATAGTTCACGTAAAATTTGGACTATGTAACAATATAATCATGTCATCTAGTTAGTGGAAAAGTTGGTCAGCCCCGCATGTACAATTTCTTTTATAATTTTATTTAATCTATCTTTTCCTCCAATATTGCTTTTACTTACTTTCTTGCTTTATTTATTTTCTTATCTTTTTATTTCTTCTCTTATTCACATTTTTGTTTGGCATTAAGTGATGCATATTCACATTTCTTAAGGTTTAAAATCTTAAGACACTTACAATTCATTTGATTTTACGAGGCTATAATTTACCTTTGCTCGAAATTAAGTTTCTAATTGTAGTTTCTTTATCGTTGGAAGGAAGAAAAGAAAAACATATAATACATTTGATCAGGAGATTAACAATTAGTCAACTAATTTGTCAGTGATTGATCACATGATTATTTGTCAGACCAATAAATTGTCAAACCAATAGATTAACATATTTAGTGGGATAAGATTTAACATCTGTCTCATTAATCATCAATCATGTAATCAAAAAAGAATATAGGTGTTGCATGAGATATTTTAACGATCTAAAAAGATAAGGGTAAGGAGATAAATGAGTCATCGTCTAGTTCTTAAAGAATTAGAACACCTAAGACTTGTCTAGCATGGTTTATAAGGTAAGAGGGTGATTATGCCTAAGAAAAGATAAAAATCACTCTAAGATATCTTATCTATAGTAAGTTACTTTGTCTTTTTATTTGAAGGATAAAGTTGCTAATCATGATCATATAATCGTTGTGTAAAGTGATATATATATATTTATTAAAGTGAAAAGTAAATAAAGATGAAGTTGTCATTGAGAAAATGGTGGCCTTAAGATTCAATAATGCAAATATAAAAATTATACATATATAATAAAAATATATGATGAAAACTCATCCAAAATGATATCATCGACCATCCCCCTTAAAGATCTATTTATTATACTATGTATATATGCAATTTTAGAAAAAAAACATTTAAAAACATATGTAAAAAAATAACAAGCAAACCCAGATAAAATAGAAACAAATAAAATATGATGAGTAAAGGAAAATAATGCTTGATAGGGTTTTATTCTGAAACTAAACAATGTGTCACAAAATTCTATATTTATAGAATGATTTTCACATAATAAACCATATCAAATTTTAAAATGCAAAATTTTCAATAAAAATGTGTTTTTTTTTTTTTTACCATCAAGGTCAAAATGAACTTTCAATTCACAAACAAGCATGACAACACACTAAACATTGATTAAATTCACATAATAACAACAAGTAAGGTAATCACAACAAAATAAGCACATACAAAACAAACATCACACTGAGAAGTCTCATATAAACCATCTAATTCGCATCCTTCCAAACATATCATGGGCCATTGATCACTGCTCTTATTTGTCCTTCAAGTATTCTCCCACGACATGATATCCTTAAGGTGCCATGCAATGGTGTGACCCAATACTTGAAATATTATAGATGTATTGAAAATCATGCAAAATAAATCATAAATTGCATAGGAAATATGAAAAAAAAATCCTTGGAAAGTAGTTGAAACTCAGTTGGAAATGTAGTTATGGTGTTGGTCACTGCTATCTAATAAGTGAGATTGGGCTTTTCAATTGGTTTGTCCTCCTTTCTTCTTGACTAAACCCACCATCATGGTTGTTGTTGTTGTTTTTGTTATTGATGATGTTGTGTTGCTATTGTTTTTTCTATTAGTGATGTGAGATTCATCCATTCAGGTGGATGGATCATAGGTTTACGTTGTGTTGATTTGATGTAGACTGGTTCGGTGTTGTGCGGCTAGGAGAGGAAAGAGTTGTGGTAATGGTGAATGATGTTAGGTTATTTGGGTAAGGAAGGCCATGATTTTTTAGGTTTGGTGGGGAGATAATAAGGGAATAGCAACACTTATTACTGGTTGGCATTAATGGTTTTTCTAGAGGGAAAAAACTGATGATAATGATGATGGAGATGGTGGAAAAGGATTAAAAATAATGTTAATGAGGGTTTGAGAGAATAAGGGAAGGAGATGATATGTGCTTGAGGGAGAAAGAGTGGTAAAGGAGATAGGGGTAGTGGTTTGTCATATCCTGATTTTTTATTTTTTTCTCAAAATATTTTCCAAAACCAAAAAAGTCAAAACAAATTAAAAACAAAATGTGTTTTTGATGTGTTTTGGCCATTGCAAGCTAATTTTATGATTTTTTACTATTTTTATCTTGTAAGTGTCTTCATAAAAAAAAAAAAAAATTCAAAAATATGTTTTCGATGCATTTGCATCCATTTCATAATTTTTAGCATCTTTTTGAAAAATCAAAATTTATAAATATATTTTTGACTCATTTCGACTATTTTGCAATTATTTATTACTTTTATTATTGATTTGATGTTGGTGTTTTTTAAAACAAAAAATACAAAAAAAAAAGAAAATAAAAAATCAAAATAGGGAGCAAAATGGACATGAGGCTAAAGTGCAAAACAAGAGGAATGAATGACACACACACACACACACACACACACACACACACACAAATAGGGATATTCTTATTATAAACTTAGAATAAGGGATGAAAAATAAGAAAATATTCCTATGTAGATGTTTATAAATAAGACTGAATACGAAGATAGAAAGGGGGAGCCACCACATAAAAAAGTCCTAACCTCACCTTCTTTACCAAAAAACCCTCATCGCTATTATGGTGAAAAAAAAGAAAAGAGAGTAAATGAAAATGAAAAGAAAAAATATAAAAAAAACCCTCATCCTCTTAACTTGAAAACCTAGCCACCATAGAAAGAGATGGAAAATAAGTGAAAGAGAAAGAGAGAAGACGACTGAAATATGAGAAATAAACCACATAAAAACCCTAACATCTTTTATCCCCAAAAAAACCCAAAAACAAAACCAAGGCCCTAGCCACATCTCACCTCACCTCACTAGATTTTGACCACCCATACTTTTTATTAACCACCATGAGTTCGTATATGGCATCCTTAACAACATAAAAAACCATGAAAGCTATAATCAAAGAGAAATCGAGAGAAAAAATAGAAAAACAAAACAACAATAAAGAAGAGAAAGGGACAATATATAATTGACACTTCCAGACATTGGATCTCCTTCCACCACTATTAAGAGAAATTATAGGGAGTGACATAGCCTACAGGGTGTGCCATATACTTCCCTTTCCCATCGTTAAGCCTAGGTTTAAATGTGTGTTATGATGGAATTCTTGGGTTTAAATAAACTTCGAGATTGATTGTGTATGTTTGTGGATGCTTGAATTTCTTGTGCTTTTGATTTGATTTGATGATATGATGTGCTTTGTGTGTATTATGAATGTGTTCAACAAGTTTTCAAGTTTTATCGGTATTGATATTTATGCATATAGATTGAATCTTTCAAAGTTGACATCTTGCTCATGCTTGATGTTCTTAGTCATTTCTTTATGTTATTTATGCATGAGTTTGATTTTACATAAAATAATAATTTTTACACTCACACATACATTTGCATTGGGTTTTTTTAACTTGTTTATAAAACACATTAAGGATTCAAATAGGCTGATATTCAGATGTTTTTCAAAACATTTCCTTTTTTTATTATTATTTTTGCTAAATGTCAAAATTAGTGTTTTTAATTTTATTATTCACACATGATATTTAGAGAAATACCCTAAAATTGAACTGCAAATGTTATTGTTAAATATAGCAACTTATTTTAGAGCAAATGAATTCATAGAGGTCATTATCTAAATTTAGTCCAAAAAGAATATTTATACCACTAGATCTCTTTCCTGAGTAGATGAACCTATAAAGGTCATTGTTTGGATGTTTGAGACTAGTGTAAAAATTTTATTCACCCAAATGTTAGTGGATCTTCACCATAATATAAACGAACCTTCACATGTCATTGTTTATGGACCTTAGATACACAAACAAATGTTTGGCACTACCCCTCTTAAAATTAAGGTTGGGTTTAACGAGTTCAATATAGGCCCATCCAGATATTCACTTATATTATTTAATAGACTATTACGAGTCACATGTTTTGATCATGAGTAATTAGTTATAGATATGTCAATTCACCCGTTATTTTTCAAAATGAATGAATGGTAGCAATTGGGAGTGGTAAAGATGACCTGAATTTAGAATGGATAGACTTAAGCCTAAACATCCATTCAAGATTTAACTCATTATAGTAGACCCATTCTCATCCCAATAGATAGACCACATACAAATTAGGCACGATATGCTCATTATAAATAAAAGACAAATAACAATGCAGCTTACCTTACGTAAGATGTTTTAGGGTGACAATATTTTTTCTTTAGCATGATCATTTCCACTACCTCAAACTCATTAATATTTTTCAATCATTTCACAAACTTTATTAATGACCAAATAAAAATCACCTAAAAAATATCATTTCTATAGAAAAGTTACCTTTTTTTATTTTCATTTATAAGGTTTTGCAAGTCATTATTTGCCCAATTATTTGCTAAACCTTCTTGATGGATTTATTTTTAAATAAGTCTCCAATGTAAATTTAGAATTAATATGAAGAATTAATTCATCACATGTTATGTTATTTTGGTTGAGCATTTAGAACTCAAAATTAGCAAGGTTGAAAAATTGACTTAAAGGTATGCTTTCATTTATTTTAAGTCAGGTCTAAAAATAAGGCCAATAGGGTTTTAACATAACCTGAATAGAGTTTTTGACATTCTTGTCAGTCTCATGAAATTAAAAAAAAAAGCAATTAATTATTATAACAAATATTTATACAGTGTCACAACCTCGAAGAGTTGGCAAAATAAATTTTATACAATTATTCATGGAATGACACTTAGTGGATATTGAATCTTGTACTAGGAATCTCATCTACTCGAAGTCAATTCCAATTAAACTTCTCATATGAACTCTATATATTGAAAAGATGCAATGAAAAACATGCACAACACATGAATTGCAAATCATGAAATTCAAGTTAAAGCAAAATAATGCAAAATTTGGCATATTAAATTATACAAAATATATTATGAAATCACATTAATCTAACACTAAACCCTAAAAACAAGAGTCTAATTGGCTTAATGTTAGATCCAATAAATTACTTTCAATATGAATTGACATGTGGAAAATTACATGCAAGCAAAAAAGTTGGGATTGTTATAAATAAGCTAAAGTCAAACATTTTAGACAAAGATTTTTAAAATCAAAAGTCAAAGTCGATGCAAATGCAAAGCAATTAAACATTTTTTTGATTTAAGCTTTAAACTTAAAAATGTAACTATCATACAAAAACTAAAATTTCTATAGCAACAACGATGCACTCATCTTAAAATTTTTAAATATTTACATGAAAATCCAAAATAGATATGACCACAGATATGCATATAGACTTGAATTTAAAAATTAGACTTTACATCCTCAGTCGACTTAAACTTTCAAACCATGTGAAATGATGTTACTACCCTCATATTTAATATATTATAAACTAAAAGAAACAATATAACACTCACTTTCTATCCCTTATTTATCTCTCTCTCTCTCTCTCCCCCCTCTCTCCATAATATTCACTCTAGAAAGAAATCTTGTGTTTCTTCTCAGCATTGTCAGCATCATCAAGCTGATCTTCCAATTCTGCTAATCCATGTTCATGGTTAAGTTGTGGGGTTATTAGCCTTTAAGAAGTCCCCTGTTCAATATGATCCAAATAATTTGGATTAGAAATGAAAAGGTGGAAGTTATTAAAAAGAAAAAACCTTAACCCTAAAATTATTTGAGGTTTGCAATGTATAAGGGGAAATCAAAATTGAAGATTCAATATGGATTTATGATAATCTTCATGCTTTTGGTCGGTGTTGAAATCATTTGTACTTATGGTGCTTTTCATGTTCTTGAGGATCTTTTCTTGGATGACATTCCATAAAATACAAATATTGGCTTCTTTCTTCCTTCCTTCCTCAATGACACTGCCTCTAATGTTATTTCCTCCATGATGCCTATTATGGTTGTTGCCCATGTTTGAGGATTAGAAGGATATAATACATTTAATATGCCCCTTTTTAGGTCGTTATAGATGAAATAAAGAAAATTTGTATGGATTTTGGCAAAATTTTTATGTTTTATTTTGTAATTGTGGAAAAGGATCTATAAATTCTTTCCTTTTTTTTAAGATGTAATTTATATAATTGGCTGTAATTAGTTTGAGTTGAAGATTATTGAATTCACATCTTATTTTTAAGTGATTAAATGGTGCATATTTGATATACGTTGTGGACAGATCTATGTGATCTTTTTTTTTTTATCATGCATGACTAGGAGATTGTTGTGATTTCACTGCGCGAATGAACTTTCTAGATAGACTAATTGGAATGCATGATCAATAAAATATTTAGGATTTAGTGCTGTTATTCAGGGCATGCTTATTCTACTAATGATATTTCAAGCATTTGTTCATCAGTCTCCATAGATAGATTTGTAAAGTGATGTTAATGATCCAAATTTTTGTTAGGTTTGGGTGGCCACATTTCGACAAGTATAGTGGAGATTGATGGCTAGTGTTTTATGTTTCGCAAAGAAATGAAGAGTGATAATTTTGTTATTTTAACATAACAAGGGTTTGTAGTCATTAATTTAAATAAAAGGGCAATTTTGTAAATAATTTTAGCTTTTTCGTTGACTTTTTTTTCATGGATATAAAATATTTTAAAATTTATAAATTATGGGATGTAAAGTATAATTTCTTAAAACACGAAGACAATGCAAAAAAAGGGCCAAACTATATGAGGATCGATTTAATTTTTTCTTTTATTTATTATAACACATTATAGGATTTACCATTTAATTGAATCAACTAAGTCAATCTAACAAACTTCATTAACATGAGTTGGTAGAAGGAATGAGAAAATCATAGAAAAATATTACAAATGGGTCAATTGGGATAAAAGTATATGCATGAGTCAAAAATTAAACTGGAATGACCAATAATGATGGCCTCATAAAAGAGAGTAAGAGAGGGTTTGTTATGGCGCCTAAACTGATACATGTTTACTTGAGCCAAGTTTGATGTGATAGGCTTGAGAGAAATCTAAAACTGTAAGAGCATCTCCAATAGAGCTGCTAAATGGATAGCCAAAAATAAAAAAGTAATATTTTGGCTTTTCTTTGCTTGTTTTTCATACTTAAAGTGGAAAGTCAAACAAAATGTTAAAATGTCTTTTCTTTCCCACAAATGTTATTCCTACATATCTCTCAAAAGAACCAAAACTAACAAAGTGGGGCCAACAAAAAAATAAGCCAATTAAATCTAGCCATGTTGAAAAAAAATAACATCAAAATCATTAAAAAAAATAAAACACTTATTTATTCCACTCTAATAGAATTGGCTTTTCAAATGGTTTTTTTCTATTGGAATATATATAATAAAAAAAGCTATATTTATATTATTTAAAATACTATTTTATTAATTTGTCATTTTGAAATAGCATCTCCCAGATTGGAGATGCTCTAAGAGCTCTAAAAAATCAATAGAAGCCTAACACCATGGTGTTCCAAACCAGCTCTCAAAAACCATAGCTGAGCGCAGCTGCTTTTACTCATATTTGATTCCTTCTTTTTTTATTATTATTATTAATTAATTTTACATTGTTAAAGAAATTGGGCATCGATGAGGAGTTCTTCATAAATTCTAACACCTTTTGTATGAGAGGAGCTTTTTCAGAGCTCTTTTTTTAGCACATACAACAACTCTCTAAGCTTTTTTTTTTTTCATTTTATTTGCTTAATTATTATTTGCTTGCTTATTAAAAACCCATCCATTGAAGCACCCAAAAAAGCATCTATGAATATATATATTTGTCAATCTTGTTCAAAGGTCCCTTTATTTTTTACTAAAACAAAAGGGATTAGAGAATATATATATATATATATATATATAATCACTTGGCAATAGCAAGGGGCAAACGAAGCATGGAAAAAACAAGAAAAGGCATGGAAAATTTCTGCCACTTGTTTAACTTTGATTATAACAATTCCGGTGTGTCCTTGACATGAGGTTACAAAGTTTCTTATTTGAGAGTACAAACCGAGCTGGACCACAGTTAGATGCATCTCCAGATACTATCTGGTTTGCAGAGATCCCAATCTCCATAGCCAACCTCTCTGCTTCGTCTTCTACTTGAATAACTCGATCGAAGCAGATGTACCTTCCGCATGCTGTCTTGTTCATCGCTTCAAATACACATGTGTGTGCCTCTGCAAGTTTCATCACATCGACGGTTGCTAGCAAGCCATCTTTAAACATTTCTTGGCCTCCTGCAGTTTTCCATTAACAAATTGCAACCTATCTGCTTTAGAAATGGGACAGGAAAGCCTAAACACGATACTATTGCTGCCCATTGTTAACAAATGTATAGTTGAAGCTTACCTTTTAGATAAGCTATTGTGGCTGTTGGGTTTCTACCAAAATATTCCGGGCCCGTAATGAGACCTGGACAGATGGTGGCCAGTTTTAGCCCTCTCTCCTCTGCTCGTTTCCACGCCGCCTTCTCCGCCCTTAGCTTGCCCACGGCATACCAAAGCTGCATATATATTTAATAAATTGCATCAATATCAGTCAAAACAAGCAGAAACAGAATCATGTTCCGTGGCTCATCCACTCCATTTAAGGATTTTTACCAGAGTAAGTATATAGATCAGAGAACAAAAATAGAACAAACGGGTTCTGTACCTTTTTGCGGATGCATAAAGATTCATCACTCCAGGACTCATGGTCAACTACAGGAGGGAGTTCATGTGTGGTTGTATCCCGCCATAAGCAGGTCAAGAGCGATGATGTGACTACACAATTCCTCACTGAGGGTGTTCTTGAACACGCCTCCATCACATTCTCACTAGCCTTCACCTCTATTTCAGCCATGGATTTCTATCATGAATGATTCAAGTATTACAGCGTCAAAAGTTGAATTAGCATGGATATTCATATTTTTATTCCATCACAGAACAAATAATAACATTTACGTGTTTACTCAAATAAATAAATAAAGAGAATATTCAAGCATGAAAATGGAGAAATGAACACAACCATGCCCATGCCCGAAGGGGTTGAGAGATATGAGATTTCAACTTTTAAACCTAAGAATGATGAAATGGGATTTAATATACAGTTATCCCAAACTCCCTTGAATAGCGTTGCTTCTTCTTCTTCTTCTTCATAACTAGTTGAGATTCATTGATTGTGAAATAGAGAATTTCTTAAGCAACAAAAAATAATGCTTTCAATACACCACCAATCTCAAACCTTTTTTGAAGAAGAAAAGACGCAAGGAAAGCCACAATATTTTGTGTAATAACATACTTTATTTATAGAATTTGAAAAACATTTTAAAACAATATGATCATTACGAAATCTGTTCCTGTTTCTTAATTAAACTGAAAAAAAAAACCGACTCCCACTACTTTTTTGTGGCCATTTCTAGGAATATAGGGCTGGTCTTTTTTAATAATCCGACTCCCACTACTTGTTAGGCCTATCAAATGGTCACCCGTTAGAACTTAGAATAAACTAAGAAGAAAAGGAGAAAGAATTGTCAACGTTCTGCTATGCATTACAGGGAGCTGTTAGAAATGGAAGAATTTGCATCATAATATGACCAATCAGTAAAACTGAACAAAATCATTCAATAAAAAAATATTTATCCCTTTTGAAATTTTGATTCAAGAACAAGTATATTTTTTTCCGGTTTTACAACCCATAGTTCTATCAATCATCTCATATTTCATTATCTAGAAAAGGTAATGAAAATAAAATACAAGCTTGTTTTACAATAATATATAATAATTTTTTGATATTGTTTGAAATTGTATTCTAAACAATAATTCATAAAAAATTTAAAAATAAATTACTTAAAATTATTATTATTATATATTTGGATCATTTTGATATATTAGTGTTAAAACTAATTTTTTAAAAAATTAAAAAAAATATTTTAATATATTTTCAAGTAAAAAAAACTTTAAAAATCAATAATTATTACATTTTCAAAAATCCTTTGAATTATTTAACCTTCTTAAAACAATATTTTTCTTCGCCGACTAATAAATCTAATATGTTTCTATAATCAATTCGGTCCCATGGCTTAAGAAAGGGTCGCTTGGGGCAGATATGCCAGGGGTTGGTGGTGTTGACCCCAACAGTAGTGGAGGGCCACCTGCCAAAACCGATAAGATTCCTTCCCCTTCCCCTTCCTTTGCCAAGAGTGAAATGATGGGCATTCGATTTAACGAATTAATTTTGATTTTTTGAAAGACTTACAGTGTAACCAGAAAGACCAGCAGGATCGGTAAATGCAGAGGTGTGAAATACACCATGACAACCTTGGAACGCCTCTACTAAGCTTTCAACTTCAGTAAGCTTCGCCATGACTGCATCGATACCATTCTTACTTGTCCTCATCTCTCCTGACGTTTCTAACTCCCTCAGTCTCTCTTTATCCTCTGCATTCTCAATCAAGGGAGTTCTTATACAAATGCTTTTCATAATTCGTAGTTAAAAGAAAATCAAATTAATTTTCGAGACCGATTAATCAATCACAATTACAGTAATTTACAGGGGGGGGCTTCAAACTAGTTTATCAAGACGTTCAGTGTTAATTATATCTGGTATATTTACCTTCATTATCAACGATGATTCTGACGGAGTAGCCACGAGTCAACAGGCGGTTCACGATGGCGACGCCTAAGTAGGATACTCCACTAGTGACACACACAAGCTCCTCTTCACCATTAAACTCCACTGCTTGTTTGGATGAAGCACGTCTGCCTTGTAATTCTTCATCATCTTTTCTCCTGTTGAGCCTGCCACAACCTACCAACATGCGCTTCAATTCCTCTATCTCCGTACTCCTCCTCTCTTCCGTCTGCACAAAACCCATTTATTTCTATCTATCCTATTTTATGCTTGCTTCCATGCAACTAGCAAGGGAGAGATGCTTAAAAACAGTGCTTATATTGAGGGAGAAAAGGCAAAGAAGAGGGCTTGGGGTGAGTATCATGCAAAAAGCATCCGCAACATCTTTATACTTGCTAGAATAACGAAAGCTGCAGGCTGGGCTCGGCTCGGCTATCTCGGCTCACGATAATTAATTAAACGGTCAGCAAAGCACACTCATTTGACATTATCATTAGTGTGGTATATAAACTTTGACACGCGTTTTCGAAAGGATTAAAATGAATGAACGGTGAGTAGATATTCTTTAATTCCAATATTCTCATTACCAATCATTACAAACATTTTTTTTTTTAAATATGTGAAGTCTGTTTAATGTCTAAATAGAAAGAATTTATTATTAGTATATAAAAAATAGTTTTAAAACTAGACGTCACCCTGTTACGCTATGGGTCTATATTATTTTTTTAATAAAATATTTATGTATTATAAGCATATTTGAAAAAAAATTAATAACTCAAATTATAATTTTAACTTGTAAGATAAAATGGTTTGTTTAAACAAGAAAAAAATAAACAACCATAAAAAAAAAACATTCAATTTGTTTCTAATAAAGAAATATATAATAATAAATAAACAAATAATTGAAATCTAAAAAGATTACCAATTTTACATGTATTTGAACCTCAAATAAAGCTGAAGGTAATGAATGGTTCGGCTAGAACGAGAGGCTGTACAGGAAAGCTGAATTTATGGGTTTGACGCTTTGAATGACCTGTAAACGCGGGACGGCCATGACTTTACTCCACCGTTCACCACGTGGCTATCATACTTGCCTTTCGAACATTAAACATGACCGTGAGATACGTTAAGTTAATAATAAAACTTTATGGATTATCATAAGTATTCACTCTTTCTTTGATTTTCTTTAATTTATGAATTGGGATTAGTTTTCACAAATATTTATTAAATTCATTTAAATATAATTAGACTAATAGAAAATGAAATATTCTTTAAAAAGAGTTTAATCTGAAATTAAAAACAAAAAAACTGAAGTAAAATGAATGGAAAATGTTGCAATGCTAGTAAAACAAAGGAGGATCTAGAACTATGTGTTCATTTAAATATTTTTTTTTTTTTTTGTGGTTGATGACTAAGTGATTTATCCTCCAAAATTCTCTTCCTTTTCTCTCGGCATCTCCCTATCACGCACGAGGTTTGCAATTTAGAATTTTCTTCACCTTTTGACTATTCAGCCCACATGAGTCTTATCTTTATTTAGTCAATGTTTAATTGTTTTTTTTATTGCACAATCTAGACCTTTGGACAATAAATAAAGCCGTACTTGGTTAATTATTCCTTAAAAAATGACAAACATTGTCCCTTGGTTGGATGGTGCCTTCCCATGGGGAGAGAGAGTTCTTTCTTTTGTTTTCTTTTTTTTCTTTTTGAATTGATGTGTGTTAAATCAATGAATAAACATGTCAAAAGTATTTGCTTTGTTTTTGGTATTTTTAGAATCTTTTAAAGGAATTAAAATTTCAAAAATTTACTTTTGACGTCTTTAATTTTTAACGTGTTCATTTCAGAATCATTAATTTATTTTTATAATCAAGTCAATATTGATATTGTATTTTTCAAAAAAAAAAATTATTTGGACAAAGGGATCAAAAGTGCAAAAAACAAATAGAGACCAAGCTGATTTTTGGTTGCTTGGTCACCAAGTTTGCTTGGGAACCAAGAAATTGGGAGGGAAAAAACAAAATATTTTGCCTATATAGTGAGAGAATCTCTCACACAAAAGAGGAAATAATTTTTGGAGAATTAGATGGAGCAAAATAAAAAACCATCTATCCCAAGAAAAAAAAATGACCCCCTCCAATTTTCTCTCTCACTCACCAGCTTGCACTCCAACACACATCCATTCAAAAAGCAAAAATACAAAAGAAAGAACTCTCTCTCACACACCTAATAAAAACCTGGCCTCATTTGTCCTAAAAAAGTTGTCATTAACCAACTCTCCCTGGATCCTCACGACAATCCTTCTTTTCCATCGTGGGCAACTTTTGTCCCATTGATCCCAACCATGACAACACCTCGTCCACCGAAATGACACAACCACTCTTCCTTTTCCCTATCTTCACAAAGAGAACCAACCACCACAAGACAACCCACAAACCTCCACAAAACAACCTCATACAATAACATAGCATTTCCACCTCAAATCAGCTAAACAACAACTTCTCTGTATTTCTCCATGTGACCGCCGTCAACCACCACTCGAGGCATCAGCAACAAGCCAACGAACTGACCCATGATATATTCCACCCAACTACTCCAGTTTCACCGTGTAGAGCTTCAACAATCATCTTCCTCACTTCACCGCGAGCTTTCAACAGACCAACCAAGGTTGTTCTCTTCCATCCACGGCAACAACAAGAATTGATGCCTGAATCACCAAGTTATCTTCCTCCGCCTTCAATGACATTGATAAACACAAAAAAAAAAAATAGTTGAGAGAGGAAGAAATTACCAGATTTTCTCGTGCTTGTTTTTCCCTTTTCAAGTTGTTGTTGGCGTCGCCGCTAGTATAGGAGCAAAGAGGAGACTGAGACGCTTCAGATCTAGCACCTCACGTTACTCTAGCAGTAATGGCACGTGAATTCTCGCGTCGCCACTGTTCTAGCAGTCCTCCAGCTTGTTTCCAATAACTTTTGAACACACTAAACACCTCGAAAGGTCAATTCATAACCTCAAATTATTTTTTGAACAAATTGATTAAATGTTGTGAATTTGGGACAAAATCTCATTGTTGTGTATAATTTTTGAACTGTTTGGACATTATTTGATTTGAATTGATTTGTGTTTTTTATTTGATAATTTGTGTTGAATTGCAAGTTTTTTTAGGCTGTGATTGCTTTTTGGACATTAAATGTTGGTGCATGAGTTGTGTTTGGATTTGTGTTGATTTATTAGAATTAGCATGAAATTTGAACAAAGTTCATGAAATTAATAAGATTTGTGTGGATTTTTGGTATTACTCGGTTTTGAGTTGATGAATGATAATTCGTCTTGAGTTGATATCATGTTTAAAATAGCTTGATAAAAACATTTTATTTATGTCTTGCCAAACATAGTCTTAATCTAGTTTTTAATAAATTTTTAATATTTGAAAGATCATTTTGCAATTAATTTTGAATTCCCTACTTTTTCTTACCCTTTCATATTTTAATATTTGGAATTATGATCTACATGCGAGATGTTTTTTTGGTATTAAATAAATCGATTCCCTTCCACAAAAACAACAAAAATCTTTCTTTTAAGAAAAATACACAACTTTATTTTAAATTGCATATGACCAAGTGTCTTAAAAATAGAAAAATCATATTTGCATAAATAAAAAAAATACATGACATGATTTAGCATCTTTAAATACCAAAATTCAAGAAAAATGGTTTTGTTAATATCTTTACATGCATGTTTATATTTAATAACTAGTTTATTAAAGCCATGGGAACTTGGTTTACATTTCAAAAAAATCAAAAAATTATTTTGTTTCTTTTAATATACGAGATTATAAACTTATACGTAAGACATATTCCCGATATTGAATAAAAAGATAGTTTCTTTTATTTTTATGTTTTGACTCTAGAATGATAAGGTTTAGCCCCTAAAACTAGAGTCCACTCTATTGGAGTGAACTGACTTTAACTATTAGAGAGATCAACGATTAAAAAACACAACAATACATTAATTTGTATCGAACAAATGAACAATGGAGCTTATCTTAGAAAAGATATACTAGGGGTGATATGTCATTCATATACACAACTAGTCCCTCTTATCCAGACTCTATGACTAGTTAGGGTTTTTAGTGACTAAAATATTAGGCGTCAACTTCATCTCTTTTTTTATTGATAAGAAACAAGAATTCATTACTCTTTCCATCCATCCACCATCACAAAGATCTCAATCTAGAAGGATGTTCTTTGTAACGTTACACACGTGTAACAAAATAAAACAATACATTCATTCATGGAGCATTTTATTTGTAACCCAGACTCTTTTTCAAGACATGATATTTACGTAGGAATTCAATACCAAACTATCATAGGCTACAATTCTATATATCACTCTATAATCAAAGTAGTTGCAGTTCATAAATTTGAATGTTGTTGAGTTAATTGTTGGTTGCTCTGTGTTGTTATAGCTTGTACTAGTTACATGACCCGCGCAATGCCGCAAGTTAATTTTTTTTGCATAAAAAATATCAAAAAAAGCTAAGATCTAAAAGTGTTACGTCTTTCTGCAAAACTATACTTAAGAGTCTTGGGTTTGGCTGCAACGCCTGACCTAAGAGTAATATTTATAATAACATTAAACTTGCATTAGCCAAGTTTAAGTAGGTCTGACTGCAATACCAGACCCAATAGCCTTGGATGTGGGTCTGGCTGCAAGGTTGTGTCATAAAAGTGTGATAATCAAATAGATTAATTAAAAAGAAAAAAAACAACATGAAGAAAAAAACTAATGAAGAAAAGAAATTTTTTTTGAATTAACTGGGTTAACCCTTCAAACCAGGTTAACCCGTCAAACCTTGGATTCACGTCGTGAAAGTTTGATAACTAAATAGAAAAAAAAATTGACGGGTTACTCATAATTAATTGGGCTAACTCGTGAAACCAGGTTAACCCGTCAAACCCGACATCCGTGTCATGAAAGTTTGATGACTAAATAGAAAAAAAAATTAACAATAACAAACTAAATTAAACGAAAAAAATTAATTAAAAAGAAAAAAAACAAAAAAAAACAAAAGGCATCAACCTTTTCACTATGGACTGCACTGTGCAGTGCACAGTTAAAGGCATAAAAATGACAAAAAAGCAAAAAGAAGAAAAAAAAACTAAAGGCATCAGCCGATAACTAAATAGAAAAAAAATTAATATTAATGAACTAAATTAAATAGAAAAAAATATTAATTAAAAAGAAAAAAAAACCTATAAGAAGAAAAAAACTAATGAAGAAAAAGAAAAAAATCTCAATTAACTCTGAATCAACTGGGTTAATCCGTGAAACCAGGTTAACTCGTCATATCTGGGATCCGTGTCATAAAAGTCTGATAATTAAATAGAAAAAATTTAATATTAACAAACTAAAGTAAACGAAAAAAATTAATTAAAAAGAAAAAAAACAAAAAAAAATCGGGTTAACTCGTCAAACCATGTTAACCTGTTAAACTCGGGATTCGTGTCATGAAAGTTTGATAACTAAATAAAAAAAAATTAACATTAACAAACTAAATTAAACAAAAAAAATTATTAAAAAAAAAAAGAAAAAAGAAAAAAAAAACCCTAAAGGCATAAAAAACAAAAAAAAAAGCTGAAAAAACAAAAAAAAAAACTGAAAAAAACAAAAAAAAAAAAAAAGCTCATTTTTTATTATGAATTGCACTGTGTACTCCACAGAAAAAAAAAAAAACTTAACTGTTTTAGTTATAGTTTAATTTAATTTAATTTATAGTCTTTTGGTCGTTTAACAATATCCCTTGTAACGCTCCACGGTCTTTTTCAATTGCCAATGTGATCTTGTAATGCTCTATGTTGTCACCTCCTACTATTCACGTTTCATCAGTGCCATTCTCTTACTGGTTGTTTGGAAAATCAATTCACATGCTTGTCTTTGTTACAAGAATTCTCGATCGACAGGCCTACTGTACATGTAAATTTGTTGGGCCTGTGGGCATAACCACGATATGGGGATAACAGATGTAAGAGATTTCTCCTCCCAATTTGAGACAGTCTTGTAATTCTCTTTTCATATTTTTGTTCTTGATAGCTAAACGGGTGCGTAAGAAAAAGGTGATCCGTGTGATTTGATGATTTGTGGGATTTGGTTTCATCGACTTCATAATTTTGTTTGCTGGGAATTCACAAGTTGCGGGTTTTAACCGCTGACCAGGCTCTGTAGGAGGTTGCCTGTCCATTTCAGTTCTGATAACATGGGTCTTAAGGCCTCGTGATAGTCTTGGCATGGGCTTCTAAGTTGGATCTGTACCGGTGTTATTAATGCTGGGCTGGAAAATCACCGTCCCTGTCAGACGTGCTCAGAAGGAAGGCAGCGCGTCCTAGTTCACAGTACAGAAGAAACAAAAACCTCGTCCCTCTTTAACAAGCTAGCAATGGAGAGTTCGGTTCAACATTTTCCTGTCACCCATAAGGAGTGTTCTGTAGTTATCAAGGTATGATCAGCCACCTGATTGTTTTTTTTTTCCTTCTAGGTTGTGTGAGTTTTATTCTGATTGATTTATTGTGTAAAAGGAATGGCCCATTAATGATTGAGTTTTCTTCACTTGTTTTTATTTGTCTTTCTCTGCTTGACAGGGAAACAAAACAGATATGGTAATTTCCGGTTATGATGACCATTTTCTGGTGAGTTTGAGAATACCATATATTTGGTGGGCTTGTGTCTGTGTGGACAAATTTGTGATGTTTGACAAAATGCTTAACAGGTGATTGCTACCCAAATAGGAAGCATGGGCACAATACTGCATGCCAGGTATGAAGAATCCACGATGTTACTGCTTCTAAAAATTGTCAGGTAAAACATATTATTATGGCTATCCACTGCAAGGCCACAAGATTCTGTTTCATATCAGTACCGCAAGGCCAATTGTTTTTCTTTTATCTTATTCCTGCTTGTTTGTGGAACAAAGTAACAACATCTTTCAAATTTATTGAATTATCTGCTCTTTTTCTTTGATCTAACTAATATCACAATAAACACAACACTTTCAAGTAGTTGCTTGCTTGTTTGTATATCTTTTCATATATATATAGATTTGGTTTTGGAGGTCCATCAGATCTAACGATGCCTTAGCCGCCACCTTAACCGAATCAATCAGTTATTTTATCCGCCTCCACTTACATGGGGATAAAAGGTATGGTTTATGAAGAATTCTGAAGGTAGATAGATGTATAAGCTTTGACTGAGTCACTGAAGTGATCAAGCATTGGTTACAAGTGTGGTGGAAAATCTTTATCAAAAGGGTGAGAAAAAAGGGTAAAGATTTCCGAAGACATAATGATATATCTCAAAAGAGAAGATGATAAACCGTTGCTTGTCAGCATTTTTTAGGGAAAATCAGTCGCAAGAATCCAAGAATGATTAATCATTATATTTAGCTGAAACATATCTCACGACCATGCTTATTATGGATATCGTGAACTTTGTCTCTCTTTTGGTTTGATGAGATCCGTATTCTGTCGCATACCTATACACCTGATTAGCTGATAAGAGTTAGGAATGGCAAGGAGGCTGATGAAAGCACACTCTTCTTACTCCTTCTAACCTCCATATTTGTCGAGGGTAGTTTCTAATGCTCAATACCCGCCTTCATTGGATGCAGACCTCCAATGGAGGTCCACATATTTCTTTTCATGACTCATTTTCATTAAATAAAGAACTCAACTCATTAAAAAAGAAATTTACAAGTATCAAACAAAGCTAATATAGGTAATATTAGGGGGGGGGGATACACAAATTATTTTAGATATATATTGGAAAAATTATAGTATGATAAATCATTTATATATAGATTTGGGTTTGAAGGTCCATCAGATCTAATGATGCCTTAGCTGCCTCCTTAACCGAATCAATCAGTTATTTTATCCGCCTCCTTAACCGAATCAATATTAGGGCGGATAAAAGGTATGGTTTATGAATAATTCTGAAGGTAGATAGATGTATAAGCTTTGACTGAGTCACTGAAGTGATCAAGCATTGGTTACAAGTGTGGTGGAAAATCTTTATCATAAGGGTGAGAAAAAAGGGTAAAGATTTCCAAAGACATAATGATATATCTCAAAAGAGACGATGATAAACCGTTGCTTGTCATCATTTTTTAGGGAAAATCAGTCGCAAGAATCCAAGAATGATTAATCATTATATTTAGCTGAAACATATCTCACGACCATGCTTATTAAGATTATATTAGAGTATTAGACTTGAATGGTAGTTTTTAGCAGATTTTCTATGATATACTCTGCATTTGTTGCTAGGAAGGACGAGAGTTTGTCAATCCATCCAACCTTCAACGTGTCTGTAATCTTTGGAAAACGTGACGAGGTAAGCTAGCTAGCCAGCCTCAGTAGTTCCTAGTTTGACTATAACTTGTGATTGATTTTGGTTGATTTCAAAATGTGCAGCCAATGCTTGTCGCTTGTGCTAGACAACTAATTGAACATATAAGGTATGCCTCTATTTGGCATAAATTATTTAAACAGGTCAACTATCCTGTAATCACTGTTTTGTCTCTGCTTAAGAAACCTCTGAAATGTGATGTGTGTGAGATTATAACATCTCCTTTTGTATTGGTTATAAATACCCTGTTAACTAACATCTAACATCTCCTTTTGTGTTAGCAGTACATCAGGCTCGTCCAAGCCATTGGTGCTCTCTCTTGGTCTTCAAGACCATTCTTCGGTAATATCCTTAGAAATCATCTTCCAGAGAATGAATATGGAAGTATAACGACTAAACTCTTGTCATGCAGGAAACATTGAGAGGAGTTGTCTCTGCCGTAACTGCAAATCGTGTATGGTGACAAGCAAATTACCATCTGACCTCTGATTTTGCCAGTGAACTCCCAGGTTTTCTGAATACAACAAGGTGGCATTTATTTAGGGCTGTTAGATTCTAAAAAAATGAAACAGCTTCAGGATTCAAATTCGCTTCTTTTCTTAATATCCTCATGGGACATTGTCGTTATGGAATAGGGGTGACTATATGAACTTCTCATCGGTGCTCTTGATCAATATTTACACCATTTACTAGAGTCCAATTGTTGTGGAAGTGATTGTTGATCTACAAGTTGTGGGTGCAAATCATGGCAGTGATGAATAAGGGTTTCAAATCATATAATCATTTACTAATGTTGCAATCTATTTTTCTAGGAACCTTATATTATATTATATTTGGAGGACCTTGAAAAGAAAACATAATCATTTACGTTATGGATCGCTGGACAGGAGACAAATACAAAATGAACAAAAAAAACGTTTGTTGGAATGACAGGAGACAGATAAAAAAGAAATCCGTCTCTGATACAGGTTTTGCGCGTGCATACCTTTTTAAAATAGGAAAGAGAGGAAGATATGCCTCTTATGGTCTCACTGTGTCCTATTATACCTTGGGTCTTGGTTTACGTTGAAAGCTTGAGAGCTTTGAGGGTGGCCATCTTGAATTTGTGTGCGTGCACGAAAGGGATATCAGATTGTAATGATATGCCAGTGTTGCTGGTGCTAATTGCATGTTTCCCATGGCTCCTGAGTTCTAACCATGCAATGTAAATAAAACAACTGAACAACTTATGGAATGCCTGCATCAACGCAATTCCCAGCTGAAATCAAGACTTTCCCCGGGTTCCTGAGCCGCAACCTGGGCTGCGGATTGATTACCCTGGACGGCAAGAACGAAGGAAAACTCCCCCGGAACATTACACCAGCGAGCAACGACGACACGATCTGTGCAGCTACAGTTACACGTTGCGTTGATATGTCTTCCTATGTGTCCTTTTTATAACGGTAAGAAATTTGAGTGGAGGTCCAAGCTAATGAAATAGATTTTGGAAAAACATCTTTGGGCTTACATTTGAAAATTGGATAAATTTGTTTTGAAAAGAGGAACTGAAGTTTGTTTTTCAAATCGAGTAGAAACCTAAGGAAAGTAAAGAACGAGAAAACAATGCTCGCCAGTTACGTTGTTACAAATTAATATAATATTTTTCTTTTTTGGTGTTTTGATTCACTAATATTAAAAATAATTTTTTAAAATTAAAAAAATATTATTTTAATATATTTATAAGTAAGAAATAACCAATCAACAATACCAGCAACCCTGATGCATCGTGGCTCACGAGATACGAATATATCAATCAGTTTTTACCAGACACTTGATTTGAGATGACTGTCATTATTTATCATTTCATGGGATTTTATTGTAGAGAGGAATCATCGGGGGCAGACCTATGCTCTCCACTTCTGCTGGATTTGAAGGCTTGCAGCGTTTAATATTTGAATAAAAGTAATGCGGCCCCTAGCACACGGCAGCATAAAAGCCTGCCATGTATGGTGGCGGCAAGAACTTCAAAACGTCCAATAAAATCAAAATTGGACCAAAAACAATTTAACGTTTAGTTGTCCACACAGCATTACAGATGAAATTTGATCCCTCGTCCATGGTAGGAATGAATGCATCAAGTTTTACGAGAATTATCAACAATCGCTGTGAAAACATGTTGAGAAGATATAGAGTTGTTGGTTAAAATGAAAAATCCCTGCGCAACATGATGGCTATACAATTGCTGAAAATAACCAAATTCAAGCAGGTACTAACACTGGAAATTGACCTCCTTTGTTCTAATCAATGATGCGTGTTTACATTTCAAAATAGAACACTGGTTAATGTTGAGGCAGACCCGGTCTCTTTTCCACCATCTCATAATGGAGAACGAAATTTTCCTGCATCAACATCGATTTTACCAATGGGGATCAGAAATCAATCAAGCCTGCATTCGTAGAGCAAGTAAAGATTGCAAACATATGAACTAATTACAAACAAATCAAGACCTTGAGCGTTATCTCAAATGTGTTCGGTTCAAAACAATGGTAAGACCCTCTCTCATATGCGCTCGTTTTAACAAGTGGCTCTGTGTTGGGGACTCTTTTTAACCAACGCCGCTGCTCCTTGTGGTATAACCAGCCTCTTTCATAACTGCCAACAGAGAATATCCCACCATTAGTCATATTTTTTAATTAGCAAAATTGCAGGTATTCAAAATCCTGAATGGTCTTTTTCCCCGAGCATAAGACGGACTCAAAAAGGCGGGAAAGGTAAGGAAATGGGCAGGTAGTGGAGGTTACATGGATACAAAACTACAACATTCAATTCATCAGTATCAGAGCTTACAGTATGTTTGCGGCATGTAATTGAGCTTCATCTTTTGGCATGCTGAAAAGCAACAGGATAAAGAAAGGCATTAGTGAAAACTTGAAACATAAGGAAAGAAAACAGCAAAATCCACTAAACAACTGCACCTGTAAAAGGCATAGAGCAACGTTTCTGTCCAGAGCTTCGAAAAGTAATTATGCTGCAACCAAGACCCAAAAGAAAAGTCAATTATGGAAATAAGAGGTTAGGATTAAATAACAAAATTATAGAAAAAGGACAACAGCAAACTCACATCCAGTGGAGGTGGTGGCTTAGCATAATAACACTTTGGAACATTGAACTCTGGATCACCCTTTGCTGGCTCGTCAGACCATGGGGAGCCAAAAGTCTTGTGAAGACTCTCAGCTGAATTCAAATTCAATCCAAGAGTTGTTAAATCAATTCCAAGTGCCAGGGAGGTCAGATCAGGATCACTCATCCTTATAACACTTAACAAGCCAAGTAACCCAAATGGATCAGGTGCAGATTGTGCTGTCTGCATGGACTTTATGCCCTGATCTCTAAATGGTTGATTGACAGTCGACATTTGTTGTAGTCGAAACTGGGGCTGGTTCTGGTGTTGATACTGCTGGATGAGCTGGTCATATGATCCAACACCAGATACCGTATTCGGAGAATTTAAAGGTCTCAGCCCAATTCCTGGTGGTCCACTGGTCTAAACCACAGATGAAAGGATAGTTTAAAAGATTTCTTAAGAGGAAAAATGAATAACCATAGATAAGTAAAATAAAAATGATAGCTATTGTACCACCCCAACATGAAGTTATGAAAACAGTTGGTGTGGTAACCATCAGTAGCAAATTATTGAATCCAAGAAAATTTTCTTCTGGGTTAATGTTGTCAGTGTTGCCCTTCACCATGATATCTATCAATTTAATCCTTAACATTACCAGTTGTTTTCAATTATACCCATCAGTTCATTCTCCATCCCAATTTGTTACGAGGATACGTTAAGTATCCACGTGGCAACTCCATAAATTAAAGAACAATCATATTTATTGTTTAAAAATAACATAAAATTAATGACAAAATGAAATTTCAATCTAAACTAAAATTTTTGGAAAAATCAATGCCATTTAAACTCAAAAGTACACAAATTCAATTTCATGGGTTTCAAATTATTTCAATGCTTTTACTATTAGTTTTGTTTATTTCACTCATAATAAATTCTAAAGTAAATAAATCTTAATATTCTGGAGTTGCCGCATGGTATTTAATGGATTCTATTAACTGATTTGGATGAAGAGTGGACAGAAGGGTTGAATTGGAAATTCAAGGTAACAATAAGGGTAAACTTGACAGATCCAATAGGTACAAGGCAACATTAATAACAAACTTATTCGTGAGGGGCTATTTTTTGTTGTTACCCTTTTTTTAATATACTGTAACCACGCAAGGACTTGAAATTGACCACTTTCATGAGATATTAAAACCACATTCACTTGAGGCAATGGAGACCCTCTAAATGGCATTGCAAAAAACTATTAACAGGACTAAACTTCCACACCTGTGGGTGATAGGCTGAATGTGAAGACGGAAATAGTTCTGAACCATGAAGATCTTGATTGTTTACAGATGCAAAAGAGACGCCACTACTGACAGCTGGGGCATGTTGCTGTTGCTGCTGAGGACGATAGGATGAATAAGCCTCTCCTAAGTTGAACCCAGCAGATCTCCCTATCTGCAGAGTGCAGAAATGAGGTGTCAGAAAGTACAAACAGATAACATTTGCTATTGCTAAATTTCCATTTCACATAGAGGCTCACAGAGAAGTGCTGAGATTGCATCATTGACAAGGTATTGTCGTGCAATTGTTCTTTCTGATGCAAATCCATAGTGTAATCAGCATTACCACCTGAATCAAATCCAATATCATAGTCAACGTGTGAAAAATGCATTACTGATTGGAGAAAAATTAGGATAACAACTATGCAGATGTAGGTTTTTGTTCTGGCAAGGGGCAAAATCACAAACACAGCTACAGCCAAGTCCAGAAGACACAACATTAAAAATGTTATAGATCCAATCACAAAATATTGCTTAAGCATGCATTAGGAAAATCTTTATTGTAACTTATACAGGGACATCATCTACTGATTAAAAGGCAGCATCCCGTCAATGAGCAAACACATGAACATGGGAAATTACAGGACCGATGAGCTTCTATTCCCATCAACCAGGAGGCAGTGTGTTAGCATTATACAGAAAGTAAAGAGCTTGCAAGAATGAGTTTGGAACCTTTAAATCCTGGTAAAGCTGGAAAATCTTCATTCTGAATGCTGAACTCTTGGCTTTGTTGAACAATGGGACTAACTCCAAGACCAGGTTTTCGTAGTGAACCTGCAAGTAGTTTCATTGTATTTTATCACCAAATACAGGTGAAAGCAGAGACAGAAATAACCATAAACAAATAGCAAAAGCATATTTTAATTACCCAATTGACCTTGAGGCCCTCCAGCAGAACTAGGACGACTTGTCAACTGAGGGAAATCATTGTTAATGTCGAAAGGGGAACTGTCATTGGAGATCACATCATTCAACATTCCCATAGAGCTGAGATTGTTCACACCTTGAACATGGCTTTGGGAAAGAGGACCAATGGCAGTGGGGTAGGAGTTTCCTAACATAGGAATCACCTGTGGATTTCCTGAATCCACAAAATGTCATTTACACAAGCGAATATAGCTAAACTTGGAAATTAACATTTGAAAATCTAAACAATCTGTGAACATAAGAACTAATAGGGCAGCGAACAGTCAAATTAATTGTTCTGGATATAAGACCAAGTGGGTGAATCATATAAAACTAAGCAGCCACCTGAATCAGCTTTGTTTTTTAACACCCAGAAAGACTCACAAGCTTGAATCTTCCATACAATCTAAAAGATAATGACATTCTTTTCAAGTGAAAACAACAGTGCACTTTAAAAGGCCTTAATCCCAGACTAGTAGGGGTCAGCTATAAGAAATTACAGACAAGAACAATACAAGAAATTCTAGCAAGCTTTCAACATGCAAAAATAAAATTCAAAACGAGCATCAACACAATTTCCAAGCTAGCAAAGCCAGTGGCAAAGATATTTTATCACATTCAAACCAAGGCACCAGTAAATTGTATGGTCAAGAAAATAAAGCATTGATTAGTTTCTTCCTTGCACACAAACCTTGTGGAAGCACCCCAGTCATTAATCTATTTTGTCCTTGCATGCCTAAGCTGCCAGATCCGCTATTTGCAGTTAAATTCAAACGAGATGCAAGACCAGGGACAGATAGTCCTCCACCCGAGCTTAAGCTTCTCCCAATGTTCCCACCACCAACCATGTTTCCTCCAGAACTCGTAATCCTAGGACCTGTATTGCCCAAAATTTGGGAAACCCCCAATCCAGGAACAGCATTCCGGTTACCTATTCCAGCAGAGGTTGGGAGAATACCAGGTATAGAACCACCAATTCCATTGGTGTTGCTACCATATCCTGGATTTCCTACAACACTTAAACCTCCTCTATTTGTAACCCCAGAATGTCCATGGGAACTGCCATGAGACAGCTGCACAGGGAAAACATTCAAGAAGTTTACTACTGTAAAAAAAAACAGGATACAGTTACTAGATTAAAAGCAAATTACATACCTGAGAGAGACCAACTGGAAGATTATTGGACGCAAACCGTCCACTGGAGAGGCTTCCAGTAGGTTGTTGAACCCCACCTGAAGGAATGTTATTGATTGTAGAGTTTCTTGAAGCAAAAGTTCCAGGCATGTTGGGTACATTAAAGCTCCCATGAATATTATGCAGCCCTTGAATAGTTCCTGCGCGCAATAAGATAACCTTATTTAGAATCACAAGGAAAACTGATACAAGAAGCAGGAGAAGACGAGGACACGAGTGAATCTCAGGCAAAATCTAACCACCACTGTGATGAAAAACAGGAGAGGCTGCCGCACCGGACTGGCCAGAGAAGGATGTAGCAAAAGATCGCGCCGTGTTGTCCGGAAGATTTGAAGCTGATCCATTTAGACCAGACTGCAATCCAGTGAGTATTAAGACTTTTTGCACAAAAGAACAATTGAAGCATATAATATTTATCTTTCAAGAATTGAGAAACCAGTAACTATTCTTCAGATTAATAATTAAAAAAAAAAAAAGAGAGCGAAGAATACATTAAGTAACGCCGACATTTCATAAATGGTCAAAGATCATGCGAGAAGTCCTTTCAGAGATGATTTTTGCTCTTACAACCTGAATAAAAAAAATCCCAAATTAATTTTATTTTTTAAAAAAAGAAATGAAACCCTAGGTTTACCACGGAATTACCTATAGCAATCGATTTGAGAGCTTTCTTTTGTCAATATAATATGATCTTAGCAACGTCAAGATGGAGAAAAATAGATCGAACGATGGAAGTGCCCTACAAAAATTCGATGATAGCTGTGAAGAGTTGAAATCAGCGGATACAATTATCGAAATGTATGGAGATAGATCTATTGTTCGATATCGGACAATCGTGGACGAATAAATAAAAGTAAGCTTCTTTTTTTTTCTTTTTTGTTATCTTCCAAATGAACGGTCCGCACAAAATACCTAAAAGATGGACGGCACTGATTCTTTCTTTCACTCTATCAATGTAAAATAGAAGGCACCTACGCTGGGTCAAGTTAAATTTTTGGAAAATATAAAAAAATATTTAAATGTTTTTAATTTGTTGTTCTTAATGGAAAAAAAATTAAATTATATCAGGGTTCATCCAATGTAATTTGGTTAATTTTATTAGTCTAAAAATAACTCATATAACTTGTGGAAACAAATTTTCAAGATGATATATTTTCTTAATATTAAAATAACAACATATTGAATTAATCTTGGACAACCCGGGTTAATATAACAAATTCGTGACCTGAGTTATGAGACTATGATAACTCTATAAAAAACAAATCAAAATAAATTATTAATCCTAATTCTCAATCAATCTAATATTGAAGGATAAAATTGAAAAAAAATCAATTAAAAAAGGACCTAAAAAAACAATTCGGGTTAACATGTCAAACTTGCAACCCGGGTCATAAGACCGAGATAACTCCATGAAAAGCAAATTGAAAAAAATTACAAATTTCAATTCCTAACCAACCCAATATTGAAGGATAAGATTAAAAAAGGAAACTAATTAAAAAAATAACATAAAAACAACCTGATTCAATTCACCAAACTCATGACCTGGGTCATCAGACTGAGATAACCTTATAGAAAAAAAATAACCTGATTTAACCCAGGTTAACCTGTCAAATCTACGACTTTGGTCTTGAGACTAAAATAACCCCATAGAAAAAAGTCAAAATAAATTATAAAGCTTGATTATCAATCATCTCTCGCTCGGATCTAATGTTGAACGATGAAAATTGTTCTTAATTTAAAAAATGACATAAAAAATAAGTCAAGTTAATCCGAGTTAACCGTTAAACACTATTACGTAGTTATGAGACCATGATAACCTAATGAAAAAAAATTCAAAACAAATCATGAAGTCTAATTCTCAATTAAACATAATATTAATTGATGAAATTGGGGGGCAAAGGTCAATTAAAAACAGAGAGAAAAAATAAGTCAATTAGGTTAAACTTAGATTATGAAGCTCAATTCCCAACAGACCCAATGTTGAATGATAATGAGACCAATATAACCTCTTAGAAAGAAAATAAAAAAAACGACATGATTTAACCAGTGTTAAAATACCAAAACTCGTGACCTTGATCTTAAGACTAAGACATTCTCATAAAAAACAAATAAAAATATATTATGACGCTCAATTCCCGACCAACCCAATGTTGAATGATAAAATTAAAAAAGAATCAATTAAATAAAAGATAAAAAAAATAACTCATGTTAACTCGAGTTAATCCGTTAAGCATTATTCTTGTATCATGAGATCAGGATAATCTAATGAAAAGTAAACAAAACAAATCATGAAATTTAATTCTCAATCAAATTAATATTAAAAGATGAAATTGAAAGAAAAAAACAAATTAAGAAAAAGAAAAAAAATTGAGTCAACTAGGTTAACTTCTCAAATCAGGTTAACCCGTCAAACATGGGATCCGTGTTATAAGAGTGTGATAAATAAATAGAAAAAATTCAATATTAAAGAATAAAATTAAACAAAAAAAATATTAATTGAAAAGAAAAAAAAGCAAAAAAAAGAAGCAAAGCACTATTCCAATAAATAGTTTTTTGTGAGGAGGGGTACAGTAAAACTCCTTCATAAGATCAGGATAATCTAATAAAAAATAAACAAAACAAATCATGAAATTTAATTCTTAATCAAATCAATATTAAAGGATGAACTTAGAAGAAAAAAACTAATTAAGAAAAAGAAAAAAAATCTGAGTCAACTAGGTTAACCTGTCAAACCAGGTTAACTCATCACACCTAGGATCCGTGTCATGAGAGTGTGATAACTAAATAGAAAAAAAATTAATATTAAAGAATGAAATTAAACAAAAAAAAGATTAATTGAAAAGAAAAAAGCAAAGCACTATTTAAATAAATAATGCTTTGTGAAGAGGGGTACAGTAAAACCCCTTATAAGATCAGGATAATCTAATGAAAAATAAACAAAACAAATCATGAAGTTTAATTCTCAATCAAATCAATATTAAAGGGTGAAATTGTAAGGAAAAAACTAATTAAGAAAAAAAAATCTGAGTCATCTGGGTTAACCCTCCAAACCAGGTTAACTCATCAAACCTAGGATCTGTGTCATGAGAGTGTGATAACTAAATAAAAAAAAATTAATATTAAAGAATAAAATTAAACAAAAAAATAATTAGTTGAAAAGAAAAAAGCAAAGCAAAAAAAAAAAAGCAAAGCACCATTCCAATGAATAATGCTTTTTGATGAGGGGTACAGTAAAATCCCCTTTATGAGATCAAGATAATCTAATGGAAAGTAAATAAAACAAATCATGAAATTTAATTTTCAATCAAATCAATATTAAATGATGAAATTGTAAGGAAAAAACTAATTAAAAAAAAGAAAAAAAATCTGAGTCAATTGGGTTAACCCTCCAAACCAGGTTAACTCATCAAACCTAGGATCCGTAATGAGAGTGTGATAACTAAATACAAAAAAAAATTAATATTAAAGAATGAAATTAAACAAAAAAAGATTAATTGAAAAGAAAAAAGCAAAGCTAAAAAAAACACACAAAAAAAAAACACAAAGCAAAGCACCATTCCAATGAATAATGCTTTTTGAGGAGGGGTACAAAGAAAATCCTTTTTATGAGATCAAGATAATCTAATGGAAAGTAAATAAAACAAATCATGAAATTTAATTTTCAATCAAATCAATATTAAATGATGAAATTGTAAGGAAAAAACTAATTAAAAAAAAGAAAAAAAATCTGAGTCAATTGGATTAACCCTCCAAACCAGGTTAACTCATCAAACCTAGGATCCGTGTCATGAGAGTGTGATAACTAAATAAAAAAAAATTAATATTAAAGAATGAAATTAAACAAAAAAAGATTAATTGAAAATAAAAAAGCAAAGCAAAAAAAGAAACAAAGCCAAAAAAAAAGAAGCAAAGCACCATTCCAATAAATAATGCTTTTTGAGGAGGGGTACAGTAAAATCCCCTTATGAGATCAAGATAATCTAATGAAAAGTAAATAAAACAAATCATGAAATTTAATTTCAATCATATCAATATTAAATGATGAAATTGTAAGGAAAAAACTAATTAAAAAAAAGAAAAAAAATCTAAGTCAATTGGGTTAACCCTCCAAACTAGGTTAACTCATCAAACTTAGGATCCGTGTAATGAGAGTGTGATAACTAAATAGAAAAAAAATATATTAAAGAATGAAATTAAACAAAAAAAGATTAATTGAAAAGAAAAAAGCAAAGCAAAAAAAGAAAAGCAAAAAAAAAAAACAAGAAAGCAAAGCACCATTCCAATGAATAATGCTTTTTGAGGAGTGGTACAGTAAAATCCCCTTATGAGATCAAGATAATCTAATGAAAAGTAAATAAAACAAATTATGAAATTTAATTTTCAATCAAATCAATATTAAATGATGAAATTGAAAAGAAAAAACTAATTAAGAAAAATAAAAAAAATCTGAGTCAACTGGGTTAACCCGTCTAACCAGGTTAACCCATCAAACCTAAAATCTATGTCATAAGAGTGTGATAACCAAATAGAAAAAAAATAATATTAAAGAACTATATTAAACAAAAAAAAGAGATTAATTGAAAAGAAAAAAACAACGAAGAAAAAAGCAAAGCAAAAATAATTAAAAAAAAAAACTATAACTAAAAGAAGGTAATAGTAAAATGAATATATTAAAGGCAATGTAGAGTAAACTATAATGTAATATAAAGTAATTAAATGTTTTTAGTATTTTTATGATTCTAGACTCACGTCATATGTTATATATATATATATATAACATATGACGTGAGTCTAGAATCATAAAAATACTAAAAACATTTAATTACTTTATATTACATTATAGTTTACTTTATATATATATATATATATATATATATATATATATATATCTCTCTCGAAGATAATGACCATATACATATTCAATATATGTGAGTATTTTCAACTTAATCTTGATCTTTGAGAATATTATTTGCTCATATTTACACTCAACAAGTTCAAGTTTTTTAATCTCATAAGAGTTGGTAAGGACACCATTATAGCACTATATATTTCACATGTGATGGTTAAAGATGATGAAAAATGGTCAAACCCATCACTTTTTAGTTCGGAGATAAAGGAGCACATCCAAGTCCATGTTATTGGATTTTATTTAGGGTTTATTATTACGCTTAATTTCTGTTATCTTATTATTTAGGGTTTATTATTATGCTTAATTTCTGTTATTTTATTAGATTTTTTTAGCAGACCTTAAGCCCATTTGTTGATTGTGATTGGGATTTTTCTATTTATATATAATTTTCACGTTATGGATAGTTTTTGATGAATACGATAAAGTTATAGACTTTTTTTTTTCTCTTCCTCCATTTCCCTTCCCTTCTTTTATTCATTTTCTTCTTCTTCTTCTTTCTCCTTTTCTTTTCTCTTTAAATCTCTATTGTCTCGCATCAAAATAATTTTCAGGGTGCAACCCATATCAGTTTAATGTATTTAGAAGAATTTAATATATTTTATCTCCATATTGACTCTACGATTTAAACCTAATAAATCAATAAATTAAGCAAGTTTCCTTAACTAATAGATCAACCTCTTAGGATTAAGTAATTAATTATATAATATAAAAACAAAAATAATGTAATGGAATGAGTTAACGCATTGCATTTCTGTATATAGTTAGTAATACAATGGAGGCTCTTTACAAAGTTTCATTTCAATCTTTAATTTTTTTATTAAAAAAATTTGGTCCATATACTTGTATTTATATTTATATTTGCAAAATTGTCCTCAATTAAAAGTTTTTATCTTTTTTTAATTACAAGTTTATATATATAAAGTGGCAGCACAAAAATAAATTTGGAAACATTTTCCAACTTTTAAACAAATCTCAAAAGTTCTTATAAAAAAAATTAATTTATAAAAGATAAAATGAAGTATTATCTTATGCGGAAGTATCAAAATTAGTGCAATAAGCTCATATATTCTAATAAAAAATAACAAATTATTAAAAATGAAAAAAAGAAATACTATTTTACATACCAACATTAGAATTTGTTCTCAATAGATTTTTTAATCTTTTTTTAAATTACAATTTAGTCTTTATATCATTTTGTTTTTCCAGTTAGATCTTTATATATTTACTTTTAATTATATAATGGTTTATTACATAGTAGAATAAAATAAATTTTAAAAAAAACATATTATTATAAGTGTTAACACCAAAATAAATCTAGAAAAACATTGTTCAACTCTTAATCAAATCTCAAGTGTCTTTGTAAGAAAATAAAATATTATCTTATTATGTAGTACCAAAATGAATGTAAATTGATAAACAAATCCCACTATTATAAAAAAAAAAACAATAAATTATTGGAAATGAAAACAAAAAATAAGAAAAACTACCTTACATTGCAACACTAAAATAAGATTAGGTTGGAGTGAATTATAAGTGACTAGTTAGATTCTTAAGGTGGTAAGATATATAATCCTTTATAGGGCTGTGAATATGATAAAGAATAGCTTAACTAGTAAAATAAGTGAGAGTAATAGGAGTTAGGTTGGAGTTGTGAGTGAGAATCCTCCCCTCCAAATCAGTCTTATCAAACTAAATGATAATAATCATCTAGATTGGTTTTTATCTTGTTTATTGTTTATCAAGGAACATGAATTATATGAGGACATAATACGAGAAAATAAAAGACTAGCAACCAATAACTCACTATTTCAATTAATGGGAGTGAGAAAATTCTCCAATAATATTGTAACTCATAAACTCAATACAACCTTTGATTGCTCGTGATTTTCTTTTTTTTGGATTTTACTTCAAAAATCTATAATGTTACAACCAAACATATTAATAATTGAGAAATGATGCACATGTTTACAGGATATAAAAAAGGTTTATAAAACCAAGCAACATGGTATGTCTGTGGCTCAATACTTTGCTGAACTAAGTAGTTCATGGCAGGAGCTAGACTTCTACAAAGATTTCCAGGTTGATTGTCCTTGATGTGATAAATTTTCAAAAATAATTGATAAAGAACATGTTTATAACTTTCTAGAATTGAAAATGACCATATTATAGTTCAAGTTCTAAGGAGAAAGTCTTTCCCTTGAGACATATATATTATCATGTTCAGCAAGAGAAAAGTAAGAGAAATGAAATGTTTCACGTTATTACCCATAAGAGGTCAACTATGATAGGTAACTCTAATAAAAAAAAACTTCAAAGAAGGATTTACACCTCTAAGTGAACCAAGGTAAGAAGACAAAGAACAACTTAAGTGTAATTATTATGGATGAATTAAACATACTATAAAGACATGTTAATAGTTACACGGATGTCCTTCAAAAAGATGAGGTGGGAAAATAATATGTTTTTCTAGATCACAAGCTTATATATCAGAGATAACTAAGAGTTTATTTATTGATATTCAATCAAACACCTTAACTTAATCCAAATAAATGGTTCATGCACTTAGACATCTAATGGCCAAGCTTGATTCTCCCTTTTCATCCAACTTTGCAAATGCCAGTAATAGCTTTTAATTATTTCACCATTTTTTATTTTGATTTTTGAGTTATAGATTTAGGAGACAATGATCATATGACTTAGTCTTTCAAAAAAAATTCATATTATAATCCTTTTATAGGTAAAGATAAAGTCTATATAGTTAATGATTCTATAACCTCCATTTCCAATAAAGGTTCAATTTAATTTCTTTCTATTTTATCTTTAACCTTAGTTCTTCATGTTTCCGAGTTCTCTTTTAATCTTCTATCTATTTGTAAAATAACTAAATATAAAGTCTCATTCTATTCCATATATTGTGTGTCCAATGACTTAAAGATGAAGAAGGTGATTGGCTATGATATAATGAAAAATAACTTACATTTATTAAAAGTTGGTTTTGTTGGTTTAGGAAACACATGTGGGATCAAACATGGGTTGGTGACCATTTCTAAGGATGTTAATCAATAATTACTTCAGTGGCATAATCGACTTGGGCATCCATCTTTTATAGCTCTAAGAAAGCTTTTTCTAGCACGATCTAAGCAATGTACTACAAAAACCTTATCTTGTGATGCTTATGAATTCACTAAGCATACACGTTCTACTTGTTCCTTAATTAATAATAAAAGTAGTGAGTCTTTTATGGTGATTCATTTAGATGTTTTGGTTCCTAGTCAAGTTGTTTCCTTATTTTATTTTTAGGTGGTTTGTTACTTTTATTATTTATTATTATAGTCATAATATTTGGGTTTACTTGGTGTATATTTGGTTTATAATGCTTTATTGCATAATACAAGGAATCCTTAAAGCTATTGTGAACTTATGTGATAGCCTTTAGCTTACTAACTTTACAAGGATCTCATATCAAGCAAGAAAAATTAATTGGTCAAAAATTAATTCTTATTTTACAAGGGATCAAACTTTTATTCAGCAATGATTCTTCAATAATTATTTTTCTTAGGTATTTTTTGTTATCATATGTGGCAAAAGGTAAGAAATAATCTTATACTATTTTTTTTAATTTAAACCTAATTTTAACTAGTTTGAGCTTTATTTAATTTAAGTGTATGTTTGATCCATTAGTTTTAGGGTTTACATATAAAAACTCTTATGTAAGGATTTTTATGAAGTTGATGAATTTTTATCTAAGATTGGTGCATATTGTATACCTTTTTTTCTCTTTGTGTGGTTGAGTGATTCTTATACTAAGTTCTTGATTGAACTTGCAAACTCTTCGAAAGATTGATCAACTTCGTTATAATTTATATTTTTTGTTTGTATCTCGATATAGGCATATGGTGAGGGTGATCAATTGCATATAACATTAGTTTTCTGAGGCAAGGTTCTTGTTGGGTCAAGTTGCAAACTTTCTTTAAACCTTATATTAGCAATCTAAAGGACTATTCAACATCAATTTGGTATCAGAGGTCGACTATTTTTAGGTTATATCTCTTTAATTTCATTGTTACAAGTAATTCTTTAGATCTTGCTATATATACGGTTTGTTTCTTGTTTTTCTTGGTTCCTTTCTCTCTAGGGTTTTGACAATTACAAAAAAATATTGAATCTTGATTAATCTTTATGGTGTTTTGGTGGAATCTTGATTAAAAAAATTCTTAAAGTTGTCGGAAAAAAAATTCCATACAAACAACAAATTGTGCTCATCTTTGGACTTGAGAAATTTGGCACTTTTTTTTAAAAAAAAGAATCGAAATCATAAATCTTGAAAGGATTCATGGAGAAGCAATTTGAAGATTTTGGATCTTGCATGAACTACGGTTTAGACTAAACTTGTTTTAGAAATTCTTGGTGATTTTGATTGGTTTCTTACAAATCTAGGTAGAATAGAATTATCTTGCATCAATTTCTTTAGTTTCTTGATTTCTTGCCTTGTTTTCTTTATTCTTTTGAATTGCATAGTTTTCCTTGTTTCTTAATAACAATTCTTGCTTTTATTTTCTGTCTTTATTTTCATCATTATATTGTATAAATTTACATTGCTACTCATAAGTTTGTCCTCAAGTTTTGTTTTGAATGTTTAAATAATTCTTGATTCTTGAGTTTTTAAATATAAAATAAATCATTATGTAGTTTGATTAATTGTTTGATAAGTTGTTAAGTTATTTTTAAGAACCAAAGTACGATAATAGAGTGGTAAAAAGCATAATGGGTCTATTAGAGTGAAAAGCCTAATAGATTATATGAAACACAAGAGAACTGAATTTTATTGTAAGAGTAAACACGTGAGGTTTCTGTGAGGAAAAAAATATTTTTTTTATTTGCTACTAACCTTTATTTTAGGTATAAACAATGTCTTTAAAAAGTGTTAAACAAAAAAATACGAGAACTGTGGAGGAAAGGAATGATAGAATGGAAACTATGATGGAGGTGTTAATGAGTAAGTTTAATTAAATGATAAGTAGACAAGGAGTTTCTAATCGTAAGGAAAAAGAAGTTGAAATGCCTACCACCATTAAGGCTACAATGAATTATGAGAGTGTGGGCAATAATTCTAAAGATAAAGAAAAGATTTTTTTCAAAGGCTGATGATTAGAAAGTTGTTATGAAATTGGTAAATAAAACAAATAAAGAACATCTTTCATGCTAGATGTCACATTAGTAGAAAAGGTGTGTAATATGACTATTGATAATGGAAGTTGCGCTAATGTTACTAGTAATATATTTGTAAGAAATTGAATCTAAACACCATTAAGCATGATAAACCTTACAAGCTTTGAGGATTGAATAAATATGGTGAAGTTATGGTGACTAAACAAGTTTTGATTCCCAAATTCAAACATATCATTTTTTCTTGTCCGTATGAATTAGCGGGCCCACCATATATTGTTGGAAAGGTATAGATTTCTAGTGTCCAACACAATTAAAATCACATCCAAACTCCTCTTTTACCTTCAAATATGATCCAGAAAAGTAGACAAATGTCCAAACTAGCAAATTTGAACCTTTTTAATCCAAACCTCTTGACTTAGTCCATTAAACTCTTTTTGAATCGACTTCATTTTAGGCCTTAAAATAGACCTAATGGACACTCCTAGTGTATCCTTTGATGTTGTAGCCAGGATCGCCTCAAAATCAGGGGGGAGAGAAAGGAAGATGATGAATGTTTAGCAAAAGTCAAGAAATATAGGACTGATAATGAACTAAAATGAGAGAAAGAAATAGTTTAGGAATATGATTGGGAAACCAGAAAAGGATCGAAGAAGAAGGTCTGACAGGTTTACATTTACAAGAAGAAGAAAAAAGTCAATGAATCTACTCTACCAATCCAAAAACCATCTTTGGATTCAACCTTATAACATACTCCTGATAGTAAGTTTCCTAACTTTTCCACTAAAAATGATATTTATTCTATTGATGATTTATCTATAGCTCTTAAAAAAGAGCTCAAAGTTTTACCAAACATATTTTATCTAATTTTATGCCATATGATAACTTATCATCTTTATATAAAGCTTTTGTATCCTTATCATCTTCTATGTCTATTCCTACGGATTGGATGAAAGCTGTTGAAAATACTAAGTGGAAAGAAGTTGTGGTACATGAAATAAGAGCTTTATTGAAAAATATAGGAGATCATTACTCTTTCTACTAGGAAGATAATGGTAGGTTACAAATGGATTTTTTTCTTTAAGCAGAAGTTAGATGAAAGTATTAATTGGTACAAGACAAGGCTAGTTACTAAGGGATATACCCGAACTTATAGGATTTGACTATCAGGAAATGTTTGCTTTTGTTTAAAAATGAACTCAATCAGGGTATTGATATATATTATAAGAAACCTATAATGCAATTCACAACAATTAAATATATATAAAAAATTCTATATGGAGACTTAAAGGAAAAAATGTAAATGGAAATTCCTTTGAGTTTCTCTTGTGAGAAAACAGAGGGCAAGATGTGCTCCGTGATTTAGCAAGGAAGTTGTCAAGTTTAAGGTACAAAAAAAAAGAAGCAACAAAGACCACATTATGTTTATCAAACATTACTAAGGTAAGACTATAATTTTTATTGTATATATGGATGATATTATGGTGATAAAAAATGATCATGAGGAGCTTTATATATTGAAGATGTATCTTGTTAAAGAATTAAAAATCAAAGACCTTAGGATTTTGTGTTACTTTCTAGGAATTGAAGTTGCACAATCAAGTAAAGACATCTTTATTTTTTTAGAGAAAGTATATTCTTGATCTACTAGTTGAAACAAAGAGGTTAGTTAATTTCTCCTATATAAGTGAATCATCATTTTGCTAATTATAAAGGTGGGGTAGTTGAAAAAGGGAGATACCAAATTCTGGTTGATAAGTTAATCTATCTATCACATACTTGACCTAATATGGCTTATTTAGTTAGTGTTATCAATTAATTTATCTAGGCATAACTTTTAATTGTCTCTCTTAGGTTCTGAACTATTCTAGCTAAATCAACAAATATAATTTCTAATTTTGTCACTTAGAAGTGTTTATGAAAATAAGTCAAGTGTAGTTTATCAACCCATTCTAGGCATGAATGATTGTAAGTTGGTCTTGTTATTCATCATATTCTTAGCCTTATCTATATTAAGTACTAGGTTGGTTCTACTTCGTATATCCCTGTCATATATTATTGATCGATAACAAGGCATTATTATGCAATATTGATTGAGGTTCCTTTATTGTAAAACAACATATGGAGCATAAAATTTTCAAGTGGTAAGATATGCTATAGGATAAAAATTATATGGGCCCAAGTATTAGATTGGTTTATGTCTATGGTTGTGTTTGATATACCAAGAGATACCCTTGTATAGGAGGCATACCCATTCCAAACACCCCCTACCAGAGTGTTTGTTATCATAGAATTCCTAGGATTTTCTTCAAATATGTATGTTCATGTGTTACCATGCCTATTCTAATAAAGTTCAGCCTATATTTGATTCAACTAATTAGATATGACCTGCATGGTTTGGTTGGCCACTATTATATTGTTGTGGTAAGTCATGTTAGATGATTTCTTTATCTATATCTAGATAACCCTCATATTGGAACTATAGATATTTAAATACTAATAATAAGATGTCTTTTTAAGAGCAACCATGACTTGTTAGATGAAATTTCTCATAGCTAGTTATGATTGTTGTACAACTCCATTTGATCCATATAATGGATACATGTATGGTTGTGTATGAGGCATTGATACCCTAACATACATGTCTATAATGACACAATTGAAACTGATAGGAACATAAGGAATAATATGGGGAAATAAAGGTGTGTACAAATATAGTTCTTTATTATCTTGGTGAGATAAATGATGAAGACCCATTTAAGCACATTAGCCACTGGTTGATCCATCATAATCTAGGGAGATGGTGGATTTTCAAGTTCTTTAGGCTAAAAAACTAGCTTATCTTCATTACTTGTACTGACTATTTATCTAGTACAACAAGAATGAGTTTACCTATATTTTTCTTTAGAGACATATTGTAATGGCTTCTGGAACAAATGTTGAATTTTTGTCCCACCAAACATGACAATCTATATGTTGCCAACTATATTTTCTTAGAATTGAATCTATAATCAGTTGACAACCACCTCTGATCAAATAAAGTAGGAACTTCAAAGCTAGGACCTCAATAATAATAATATGTTATAAAACCATCACTGTTTAAACAAAACACATGAGTTCTAAAAAGAAAAGGGTTCATAGGAAACTTATATGCAAAAAATAAATAAAGTTGTAAAGAAGATAAATGAAACAAACCTTTTACGGGAAAATAAGAGATTAATAAATTGTTGAAATTAAATATTTGAGTTTAACCATCACTTACAATAGTATCTAACCTTATTTATGTTGTTATAGAGTTTAATCCTAATTACACAAGTAATTCTAATCCTATACAAATATTGATATAAGATAAAAAAAAAAAGTTTATTGAATCCTATTACAAGTTAAATTCCTCTTTTATTAATATAAACGTGAATCCTAATTTAAACTCTAACTTCTGATAAGTTATTTTGTTGAGGACTCCCGCTATGAATATGACTATATCTCCTGTTTGGCACTAATTCAAACTATGTTGGTTGACCGCTTCTTTATAGTCATTTTGTCTACTACTCTTTCAACATTCCAAGTTGATCAACTCCCTTCTAACATGATAGATTCTTTTGATTTATGATCAATTTCATCTCTTTTTTCTTGTTCTGTGGTCAACAATTACTGTTTTCTATTTTTGACACATGTATATTTATTTTAGGTATAAACACCATCAAAATTACCGATCTTGGTGTCAGATGAGTTTGCCTTGATTATAAGAATTTAATAAATATTGTTTGATCCTTTAATCTGTGAAAAAAGTAAATCATGCTCCGAGAAATTTGTTATGATTTGATTTGATCTTAAGTTTTTAGGCTTATCATATTGTGTTTTGTGGTTAAGAATAGAATCATTGAGGTTCCTATAATTTTTTTGGTGAAAACAAATTGAAATTTAGATTTTAATAGTAAAAAAACTTAAAAATTATTACAAGAACGATACGTCATTCAATTATTTTACAAGAAACTTGTCAAGTATGGAACCTAGCTTACCAAGACCAAACATGCTTGGGCTTTTTTTTTTTTACAAACCAAGCATATGGGTCTGGCTTTCTAGAATCAAAAATACTTTTTTAAAAAAAATTAAATAAAATTCTTTCTAAATTAATAATTACAAAGTAATTTCAATACATTTCAAACAACAATATTGATAACTATATATTAGCCTACGCAACAAATTGTAAAAGTATTGCTTATGAATATTCAATGACTATATATATATATATATATATATATATATATTGTTAGTTTTTTACATAGCTTTAACAAATTAATTATTCTTTTATTCTTTTATATAGTTGTAGTTGCATAAAAATTATCAAGACATTTTTTTTTCAAACTTGCTTTTTAAATTATGATTGTTTTTATTTAAAAAATCATGCTATTCATAAAAAAACTAATAAGGAAATGAAAATTCCGCTTCTAGAAATATATTTCTTTTCTTCTGAATTTAAAGCATTGAATTATTGCCAACATTTATTGTAATTACCTTAGATTCTCATTAAAAAAAAACAATGTTAATAAAAAAACAATTTGTATTAAAAAAATGTATAAATAAGAAAAGAAAATTTTAATTTAAGAAATACATTCTCTTCTAGAATTTATATCCTTCAAACTCTTACAAATATTTATTTTATTCACCATAAATTAAATATAATTATGAAAATTAGCTCATGGTATTGCCGATCGAGTGTACATAAACTCCAATTAACTTTGAAAAGCCAATATTATTTTTTAACATTTTAGATGCATAATTAAATGACTTAAATATCTTTAAAAGCAAAAAAAAAAAAGCTTAGGTTTAGAGGCCTTTCAGTATTTTACTGATTTGATTGCATAGTACAATAACTAAATTGCTCTTAAAATAAAAAAAACTTTAAAATTACATCCAGGGGTTTTTGTGTATTTTTTTTCTAATGACTTTTTAGTAATAATCAATTTAATCAAGGGGCAATTCAATCTTTTTCACAAATATGAATATAATTAAAAATATTTAAAATGGTTGGCACGTGTAGAGCAATTGCCAACAAGTGAGAGGCATTTGCGCTCTTTGAACGACAAATATGATGCCTCTCGATGATCAAATGTAGTGTTCTACAATAATGTTGGAAACGGTGCGTTGTTTTCTTCCAGTATCGCCAACAAGTTATGCTCGCGTGCACATAGGCGTATCAATTGAGCTCCGATGGGCTTTTTTTTCCTTTGCCCCCCCTCTCACCCTTTCCTCTCTCTTCGCCTTGAATTTTATGTCATCCCTTCCAAAAATCAAATGTATCTTGTCAATATGTAATTGTATCAATTTTGTTCTTTATTCTTTTAATTACTATTTGTTTTGCTTTTAATGCTTGTTGAAGTTGATTTTAGTTTTAAATTTCAACTCTCAATATTTTATTTCATTTAATTTTTTGTATTCATTTTAGTCCTTATTCTTTTAATTGATATTTTTCTTATTATTTTCTTGATTTTTTTTATTTTTCAATTTCATTTCTCATTGTTTTATTTCATTTAACTTTTATACCAAATTCAGTCTTTATTTTTTTTTATTGCTATATGCTTTATTTTTTAATTTTGGATGATTTGAAATTTTGTTTAATGATTTTTTTGAGTTTGCTTGTTGTGGGGTAACCTAGTATCATGCCCGAGTCATGGGCTTTAAAGATAAGCCCAATTTGACATCTATCTTTTTTTTATTCCAGGTTCTTCTTTTAAAATTGATTTTTTTTTTATTTTATCATTTGACATTGGGTTATTGAACCTTCAACTTTGCGGTTTTTTCCGCTTCTCTTTAAACAGGGTTATCCCAATCTCATATCTCAAGTCGCAGGTTAGTCGCGTTAACCTGAGTAACTCATGGTTTTTTTATTGATTTTTTTTCAATTTCACTTTTCATTGTTTTATTCAATTTTTTAAGGGGTTATTCAAGTTAACTTGAGTCAATTTCTTTTATCCTATTAATTTTTTTTTCAATTCATTCTTTAGCGTTTGATTTGCTGGTAATTGTGCTTCAATTGTTTTTCCTCTACATGAGGTTTTTCTATTTTCATTCAATCTTTTTTTTTTATCAAATAAAATTATTGAGATCTTTTCATAATATTAGCAATAGTTTAGTTTTTTTTATTAGTCATTTTTGTTTTTTTTTTTATTATTGTTGTTGGCTTTTTATAATCATATTATTAAATTAATCGAGCTTTTTGAACCCATTCGAATAATGATCCAAGTCTTAATTATTATTTTTTTGCTTTAAAAAGGCTATCATCACGCCTCAACATCATTTTTTTTAATGTTATAAAAAAATTAACTCATCCCATGACATAGCGTGAACTACATATCTTAAAAAAAAGCAATAAAACACTTTGTCAAAATACTATATAAAATATTGTGCACACAGACACAAGAAACTATTAATTGTTAGCGTGAATTATGGTTTTGCCTTTGGAAGAAACATTTAGAAGCCTTGGGGTTGTGGGTATTTTAGTCTTTTCTTATAGTTCATTAATCATTAAAACATGCATCATTTCAAATTTTCTAAAATAGTAAATTGATTAGATTGCCTTTCAAGTAAAAATATTTTAGAATTGTTGACCAATAATATTGTCTTTTCATTAAAATAAAAAACAGTTGAAAGATATTTTACAATTGAAAGTAGAAAACAATAAGGACATACACCCAATGGTATGCTTGAAAGCTTCGCCGTGCTTTTTTTTTTCATGGAGAGACATGTGTCGACGACGAATGAATGGTTTGTTGTTGGTGGTTGTTTTGTTTTTTTCTTTTCTTTCTCCTTAATCTTTTGGTTTCTAATTTTTTTTCGTCATTTTATAAAAGTTTTGTTTGTATTGAATTTAGTCATTCAATTATAATTTGTTATATATTATTTTTTTAATTCAGTCCTTATTTTTTTTCTTTAACACTTTTGTTAAAGTTTTATTTTTAATTTTATCCTTCAATCAAAGATTTTTTTTTAATTTGGTACTCATTTTTTTTCCTTTTCCTTTTTCTTTTGCTAAAGTTATTTTTCTTTTCAATCTAACCTTTTAATAAAAAAAAATTGTTTACCTTCTCATTTAATATTTTATTTTTACTTTCACCCTCATTTTTTTTAATTATATATATTTTAGATCATTTTGTGTTTGATTTTCTAGGAATTAAACTTATGGCTTTTCATTTATAGTGTTTTCAGCATAATGACCTGAAAAATAGATTTGAAATGTTAACTCAGAAACGATTTTTTTTTGGCTAATTTTCTTTTATGATTTTATAGTTTGACATTAATTTTTTCTTGTGTTTTTTTTATTCTGATTTTAATTGATGCTTTTTTTTAATCTTTTTTAAAATAATTTTTTAAATTATATTTCAATTAACATCTTTCCTATATGATTTTGTTTATTTAGCTATTTTAAAAAAAAAAATTTTAATTTTTTTGTTTGTATTAAGTTTTTGAAGATATTATTTTTAAAAACAAAAAACATTTATTTTTATATAATATTTTTAATATAGATAACATTGCATAGTAATTTTTTTTAATGCATGTATATTTTTACTATTATTTTTAATAAAAAATAATATTTTATCTTATATTACAAGATTAAATATTGTAATCTGTTTCTATCTTTTATTTTTTCATTTTCCACTTTTAGTTATCATTAATATTTTTTTTATTTACATAAATAATTATCAATTTATTTAATTAAATATTTTTCTTACATAATTTTTTTAGTTTACATTTAAATTTTTTTATGTACATATACACTTTGAAAAGGTCGGCTATCTATTTTTTTGGGATACTTTTGGGATAAAAAGTGTATCTATTTTTTTTGGGATACTTTTGGGATAAAAAGTCAAATCACTAGTAACAACAAATTTGACCAAGATATTATTAAATTGTAAAAAATAAAATTTTCCGGAAAATAACCAATTCGAGTCTCACAGGATCATGAGAATCAAAGTCTGAATTATAATTACAGCATGGAGTTAATAAATAACAACATGTCGCACATCATGTGAGACTAAGGAATGGCATCTCAAAATTTGGGCGTCCTTGCTCCTCAAGGCTTGTTCACACATATTGTACACTAGAAATGCAAATCAAAATATAACCTTGTACCTCAAGTTTTGCCAGATCGTCACCAACTTAGCCACCAAAGAAATAATGAAGCCGCCAAAAATGTTATCATCACCATTCAGCTTCATTCTCTTTCCTTGTTGATAAAAGCATTGAGTTGTCTTTCCAACTGCAAGCACGAAAGAAGATAAGACACCAAACTTGGCAATACAGGAATCCCTAATGACTAGCATAGGTACAAGTCGATTTCAATATCCAGAAAATGTAGACAAATGAATTCTGAACTCTGCTAGAATACGTGGCAAGCCAGTATAAATTTGATCAATAGCTTCATAATGTAAATCATAATTTAAGATTAGAACATGGAAGAGTTGATAATAATGGGAGACTAGGGGGCACATCAATGATTTCAGAAAAGAAGAAGAAAAGCGCATAATTGAATGGGAGACTAGGGGACACACCAGATTGATATGTCAGATAAAAAAAACTATAGGAATTCCTTGCTAGGCACCGATACTAAGCATTCATCATACAATACTTAAAACTGTCTTGAAACAATCCAGCAAACAATCCATTTTAAAAATTGTGGTAGCAAGAACCTAAATGATCATGATGAAAATCGAATGGTGGTAGGTCATCTAAACTGACAAACCTTTCAATAACAGCAACAGATGACGTGCTTGATAAAAAAGATGGGCTACACACACTCACAAATATAAGATTCAATAGAATAAATGCAACAAAATGTAAGCACAGTTATTTGTGACATGCGAAGAAAGCAAATTCATAAATCCATGTAACATTACTGCACACCTGAACATTTTTCATCTTTTGTCTCTGCAATTCCTCAAAGAGGCTTCCAACACTGACAAGAGAAACCAATTTCAGTTTCATTCCAAGATCGCAAGGAATAATTTCAAAACTCTTAGTTTTGGGTCTCTCTTCATACCTTTGTTGTAGACCAATAAACTGAGCCTGCAGCTCCTTCTCTCTTGTCCAAGTAGGAGATATCTGCATGTTGTGCAAAAGATCATTTGATCAAATGGTAAGCAACTTTTACAAAAGTGGATACCATCATTCACTCACATGAGACTAATGAGAAACGAAGTTTTCTGTGAGGTAAATTGGGAAATAATTTGTGTCAGGTCAGAAAAAAGGTAGAAAGCAACATGATTTGAAAACTTGGCTAAGTAGTGATTCTTTTTTTAAACAATTTAACTTCAAGCACACCCAATAATCAAGAAAAAAACCACCATTAATTTAAGGAAATTAATACTGATCACAATTTATTCAAGATCTTTGCCTGTTCCTCATTGTCACCAAGAAAGAAAATGGCAAGCAATTAAACCAAAAAACAGTTAATCCAATTGCTGCCATTTGTAAAAAAAGAAAATGATGCTTATTATTGCTTAAAATCATATGCAAAGCAGAACTTCAAGTGCACACCTTATAAATGCAGTACATTTTGGTATTATTTCTATGTTCCAAACACTCTCCCAACAAAAAGAAAAATGCATGGGCTCAGTACAAGAAATAAAAAGAAAAAGGATAACTACCTGCAAAAGGTCATTAGTGGCTGCCTCACCAGATTCCACCAGCTTGCCTGCATATAATCAAATCCAAGTAATTATAGCATGCAGGCCTGATCAGCAACAATAGAAATGATTTTAAAAGATGATTCATTACCAGAGGTTTGTTCCACGTACTTGATCAGTTTAAGAATTTCCTCCTGTCAACAATCAGTAGAACAAGTATTTTCTCAAACACTAAATATATAAAAAACAGGGTGGGGGGTGGGGGGGTATAGAAGAATCATACCCTTTGCAAGGTGTTCTGCTGCAGAATGCATTGCAATGATGGGAGAACTGAGGAAGCTGCGGGGTTTGATATTGTTGCACAAGCTGAACCTCCACCAACCGGGTTGAAACAGCAGTTTGTAGGACCCTGATTGAGACGAATAATAGCAATGGTTATAAAATGATCGCTTGCAAGATAAATTTCTAAGTTACTCAAAAAAAATAAAAAATAACATTCAAACAGACTCGTCTACCACACACTCTAAGTCCCCTGGAGGAAAGAACTATGATTTATTGATATTTCAACCTCCATAGGAACTAGGCAAAATTTTCATGGTACATAAATTTAACCTCAAACAATTCAAAGACCCAGTCTGTCTAGAAACCCTGTACAGTGATAATTCAATTTAACCCAGTTCTTTTCATCATGAGTGGACACATCAAAGGTGCAGAGTTTTTTACCCGATGAAAAAACAATTATATTAATGGAGAGAAGGAACAGCTACAACATAGGGAGAACTTGCCAATCTCATACAAGATAAAGACAAAGGAGGAACTACGAAAAACACAGAAGAGAGGTAATCAACTGTTATGAGATAGATTTGTTTTTCTGGTGCTTTCTGGTCCAATGCTTCTGGGTGTCTTATAGAAGTCTCTATCTAACATCCAAAGGGATTGGAGGGTTCCCCTTCATAAGATCAGGATAATCTAATGAGATAGAATTGTTTTTCTGGTGCTTTATGGTCCAATGCTTCTGGGTGTCTTATAGAAGTCTCTATCTAACATCCAAAGGGATTGGAGGGTTCTTCAGAATTATCTTTTGAATCCTTAGTATTATGTGTGCAAAGGTGGTCTGGAAAATTGATAAGATCAGGTTTCAAAACATATCTAGTGTAATAATATCTATTCCAAAAAAGCAATTAAGAAGTATTGAATTAGAAACTGGTAATCATACACGGGTGGGCATAATATATGCTTTCAACATTCAAACCTTGTTTCTTGACTGACATCATTGATGCAGGCAAGAAAACAAAATAAGAATAATAATTTTATTCACTAGGTGTATCTTCTTTCCAAGCATGAAGGATCCTAACTTGGATTTTCTATGATTATTTTAGTCCTAACATCCAGACTGTTAGTTTTACTAGTTATTCTTGAGTAATTTCAGCATTAAGCTTTCATCGAGAACCACTATTTTTTGTGGTTTGTTGCCAATCATGCATGCATAGCTCCATGGTGAGTACTCAATGGCACAGTGTTTAACTGCAATACTTCATTAGAGAACGGAGTTACAGAGCATTTGTCATTTTCGTCATCTAACCTGGTCTTTTCATAGAAAACTTATCCAGTTTTTTTTTTGGCACATGTCATGCAAGTGTATCATTCAATTTTTTGATATGTTCATTAGTTTCAAAAAATAGTTTCAAAATTGTTGTTTCCTATATATAATTTTGTATACCCTTGCATAGAGTTTGACAAATTACAATTAATTTAATGTGCTTGATTTTTAAAGCAAATAAAATTATTTTTCTTTTTGCTAAAAGAATTCTTTTTCACTGTCAGTAGGGTTTATTTGTTAAAGCAGTAACAAATGTTTTTTGAAGCCTTTAGTTTTAAAGAGTCAAAAGTAATATAGGACAACCAAAGATCCAAATTTGAGGTAATTTTATATTTTAGATTTTGTTTTTTTTGTTTTTTTGATTTATATGCTTGTTTTAAGCACTTGTAAAGTTTGACAATATAATACCATTCCAAAAAGTTATATATAGGTCGGGGCGTGATTAAGAGATCTATCTAATCATATTTATAGTTTATATAGCTTATAAGTTGGCATGTACAGGAAAAAACAGGATTGACGTTTTTTAACAACATTCCTTTATAGTATGGGTATTTTTTATTAGTCAAATGTTCTGACATAGTTTGTCTTTTTATATATAATTATGGATTATAAATTGTTTCAAATGCTAAGAAATTTCCTAAATTCATACCATAAAATGTATATTTGAGATCAAGTAAGAAGGAATGCAACATGGCACAGAGCATTTTATTATTAGGACGGATTCCTACAACCAAAAGACAGTGTAATAGCAATGGCATGTTTAACAACAAAATTATAAAAGGCTGTAAGCTTTGTCCAAGATAAATTCTGATAGCAGACTGACAGAAATAGTTCTCATGCCAACTAGAGGTTGAGTTAGGTAACCAGTGGTCATAGCATAGTAATCATATATACCTTAGGGCTGAGATCAGCTGAAGTGACCTTAAATCGTCCCTTGCGTTGGACAACTGCTCCTTCTGAAGTATCCTCCACTGCACAAATCAGTAGGAAAAGTATATTCATGCACTATAAACAAGTAATATCATCTCCAATAATATATGCAAATATATAATAAATGCAAGACCTATATGTGTAAAGAGAAAAAAAATCCAAGAATGAATTGACATACCAGATGAAAGGTTGTTGGTATCCCTCTTCTGTCGATGCAACAATGGACCACTATAGTTTCTCTCAGATTGGTATTTTGGCTGCAGGAGATCCCTACATAATATGAGCACATTTAAGTTACTTTTGACTACTGCAACCAAGATTTTACACATTGATACATGGTATTGTCAGAAGCAACAAATGTCAGCTCACTTTCAAGATAGCAGTATATTGCAAATTGAAACAGCCTATTAACTAACATTATAACTCAGAATCATGTTGATAATAAACATGGACTTTAAGATTACTTTAAACAGTATTTCAATTTTCCTCAGCCCATTTTCCATTTCCTCCAGATCACTAATCATGTTAATCCGCCATGATTTCTTAAAGCACACCCATAAAGCAGCAAACTTTTCATTTAGTGGCATCACAAACCCATTGAACAGCTGGAGCTTTCATCTTGTAGCAACACTTTGATTATAGACAATATTCATTTTCTGCCCAGCCTTCATTGCATTTGTTTACAGAATAAATTATAACTTATTGCTACATTTTCTACGATTTTGTAAGTTAGTCCTTCTAGTTGAAAATCATTAGTCCATCGACCAAATTTGATTGTGATTTCTTTTTTAAATTTCCAAATTTCCCTTTTCATCTGCATTTTTTGTTTTGTTTGTAGCAAGTGAGATTAAAAAACCTTGACTAGAAATGGGCAGTTTATGGTGGAAAAAAAAACAATTAAATTACCATGGAAAACCAATGGAAGGACTGAGTGGCAAGCAAATATAAAAATACAGGGATTCAATATTGGGTTTTTAAACCAAAGGGATAGCTAATTATTTCCCTAAAAACAGAGATTAAATAATAGTTTACTTTCTGTTTACATAAATATGTTCTATTGAAGGCATCAGACTTCAGGTGCCAAAAGAAGCTCCAAGCAACCTCATAACAAGGCTGGCACAAATTAATAATAGCTTTAGAACCTATACCAGAAAAAAATTTAAGAGTTGCCTGAAAATTTAACAGCAAAAGGATTGAAGAAATTTCAAGTTCTTTTTTTCCAGTTTGAAGATCGATAACATGAAAGAAGTCCTATCACCACAAAAGAGATGGACAGTGAGCATAATGCTTCATGTGGTTGACTCAGAGGCATTTACCCAAACAATTTTTACTTGTATCACATACAAACATTTCAAGACTATCATTCAAAGACCTCAGTGCATTATATCTTAAAGAGTCTTTAAGCTATATATACCAAGAGATAACAAATGTTAAATCTATATTTTTTTTACATGAACTCAACATTGTAGTCCTTGATAGAATAGTTAATTTTGTAGGTAACATCTTCTTCTACCCTCAGGGAGTACAGACAAAAAATGTCACATGTTTACTTTGAAAATCAGTAAAATAAAAAGGAGAAGAATTTAGAATCAACTTTACTTGGGATAAAAACTGACCTGTTTTCATCGCCATTAACCTTTTTTGGAGAAAGGGCATTATCTGGTAATAATGGACCACCCAAAAAATTTTTATGCTCAGAAATGACATGACGTGGTAAAGAACTACTTCGCCCAGAATTCTCACCCTCATTTCTTTCGCTTTCTTGGTCCACGGCACTCGATGACAACTCCGTAAGAACCTGTTGTTCACATTCTGTTTGGGAAGTAACCTTCCAGTTTGGACTAGTTGCACCCACAGCCTCCTCACCAACATCAAAACAACCTCTGCATCAGATTACATGACAGCATAATTAATATGATAAGGAATATTCATATTTGATCATAAGTTAAGATCACAAAACCGTTGTAGAGAATCCAAAAGCACAACAGTTGATCAGAGTGTACATAAATGGATTCTATTATTCAAATAAACTTTTCATAGATTAATTGCTGTTCAATATATTATGTAAAAAACTGTTACCCACTACCAAAGGGGCAGTAAATTTATTAAAGGTCAAATAATTGGAACTGGAAATGTGAGCCATAAGAGTGAGAGGGAGCGGGTGAGACATACTTAAGTGCTTGAAGAGGTTTAATAGGAAATGAAGGGAGTGAAGTCTCCAAATCCTGTAGATCGTTGAAGCCATCCTGAAACAAATGAAAGGTGATGTCAACATATGAAAGGATAACCTTGACTCAACAGTAAGCGGTAAATATCTGAGAATCAAGGCAAAAAACTAAAAGAAGTCATTATGGGAAAATAATACCTCCTGACTAGGAGCAGAAATTGAATGATTAGCAATTTTGGGGGGCAGCTTCTCAGCAGGAAACCCAACAATGTTGCACCTGTCCATTTGTTTCCCACTCAAATCTGGATCTTCTGCATTTGACATGCAATCATAGTCCTGAATCTGCAGGTAGCATGGTGCCAGCGGTGATCAGTCAAATTAATGATACAAAGTTTTGTGTACTTTGCCAACTCTTTTCGACAAATTACTTTTCTAAGCAATCATGCTTAACCATATACACTCAAACCAGGAACACATTACTTACAAGGGCAGCTTGATTTTTTAAATCTTCTAGGTTGAAATTCCAGGCACTGATTCCTCTTATGTACTCTTGCTGCAAAACAGAAGAGTTACTTCACAGTGATATCAAAGGAGAAATATCCAGAAACTTTAAGCACTCTAATCATCTGTAAGATTTCATACAATACACAAACAGAGACCCACACAGCACAAGCAAGCATGCTACCATTTTTTTGTAATGCATAACTTTTAAGAGTAAAGACATTTGTACTATAGGAATATCATTGATGGAAAAGTTGCCACAGCTTAGCAGTTGCTATTTACCAGAAAAACATCAACCCAAATTAAATTACTTCAACTTTCCAATCTTTTGATCAAATTTGGACATTCCAACTCTGGCGTGGATCCAATCACATATTACCATGTTCAAAAACAAATTCAACTTATCAAGGCTGAATTTTATGGTGAATTACAAGGAATAAAACAGATAAAAATGTTTGTTTTACTAAATTCAAAATTCAGTTTTTCACATTCAACCTCAGGAGTTTAATAAAAATCAGAAATTAATTCGTAACTCATTGGACAATGTTACAATCTGAGGTGGCATGCTTTGTATGATCTATTGTTGGGTAGTATGATAAGTCTCAAGCTACCAAGTAAGAGTATAAGGGAGTGACCATTCATGCAATGACTGTCGAAGACTTGGCCTTGTAGAGTATTCTAGAGCCTGCTTACCAAAGACATACACAAGGTTTTGCACCTTTTCAGCTAAGGTTCTTCGGACATGCCCAAAATGTGTGTTTGTGTTCCCCAATCACAAGGATAATAAGCAAAAGATGATACTGAATTGATGTCAATTCATATTTGGAAGACAGCATAGGGTGAAACTGCTTCCTACCACCCATTCATTATTCATAGTATCATATATCCAAACTACCCCATGTTAAGTTCACACGTAATTTTATCCACAGCCCAAGTTAGGACCAAAATTTTCTAAACAATTGGGTTTAAGCCAGAAGTTAAACCATTAACAGATACCACCTGTGATATTTGCTCTTTATCCCCATAGAGGGCCTTATTCTGCACTAGAAGATCAGCCTCTTTTGCCTGAAGAAGTGAAAACAGAAGTCTGAGGAGCTGTACCAAAATTTATACCTTTTTCCATAAGAAAGTCTACGAAACAGAAAACATGAAGTTGGAGATGAGCAAGAGACCTTCAGTATCTTAAACCGTTCCCCTAAAGGAGAAAGACCATCAAGAATGGCCCGAACAAGATAATCATGAGAGCGTGCATTTTTAAAAAAATGGTGCTTCAAAAAGCTTTTCTGATGTGGGTCGTTTCTTTGGATCCTTCACTAAGCAAGCAGCTACCATCTCTTTAAATGACTGCAGAAGCGAAACACTTTCATTACAATTCACGAGGGAAAAGAGTCAAATTGTTTCAGCTGAACAACAAACCTTTGAAAATCTCTTGTCTCTTTCATAGTCAAGCCCTGGAGGTGCATTTTGTAAGGTCATCAGCAAAACCTGCAGTAAATAAGGGGAAATATCAAAAGTGTGCAACGGAAAAATAAGCACCAGGAAATGCTTCTGATATGGACAGCATAAGTATCTGAAAAGGAAATTTACTTTCATTGGTGGATACTTGGAAAAAGGAGCATGGCCATGAGCAAGTTCAAGGGCCGTTATCCCAAATGACCAGATATCTGCTCTGTTCAGAGAAACAAGTTTCACAGCAATTTCAGCAAAGAAATTGAGATATTTATGAAGTAAGGAAAAAGAAGATTAGAAAAAAAAAACCATGAGATTCACATCCAACTCACTTAAAGTCATATCCATGCAATTGCTGCATAACTTCAGGAGCCATCCTGGAGAGAAGAAAAAAAGACAAAATATATATTCTGATAACATGTACAGTATTCTTTTGCCTCAGATAAACAGCACTAAGTGTAGGTTTCCAATAGTAATGTATTAACTAAAAGGGAAATAGGATAAACAATTACCAGCAAGGAGTGCCAACAAAAGTATTTCTTGAGCGTTGCCTATCTCCTGTATCAAACATGCATGCTGACACTCCAAAGTCTGCTAACTTCACTGTACCATCAGAATCAATTAAAATGTTGCCAGCCTGCAAAGAGTTAAGAAAGCAGGTAAGAGAAACATCAAAATATTAATCCCCTAAACTCCAAGGGGAAAAAGTTGACAGAATAATAAGACATATGCCATGACATGTGCCATGAGATACAACAACACACAATTCAAGACCACAAAATTCAGAAAGAATAGAGCTAAGAAACACTGAGCGCAAGAATTGAGAAGAAAAAAGTTGAAGACTAGAGGCTAAAAGCAATACCATCCAAGCATATGTTTCATAACTGCACTAGGGAAAAAATAACTTTTTCTGCAAAAACTCATCAGGAACTCTTGGTTTGATGAATCAATAAATCATTGCATGGCACAAAATTTTGCATGGAACTCTTGGTTTCTGTTAATTATTTAATATGTTCCAAGAAAACTGATATTCATACAGCACATTTAATGAAGACAAAAACTGACTAATTACTACAAACATCAAGAATAACAGGTGAAAGAAATAAGGAAATGCTAAGATGCATAATTGCAAAACACTTACCTTAACATCCCTGTGGATGTGCCCATGCTCATGAATATAAACAAGAGCTTTGAGAGTCTCGCGCAATAATGTAGCTATGACAGGCTCTTCAAAACCTTCTGGGAAAGCAGATTTCATTATATGAAGGCATGAACCTCCAGCCATATATGGCATCACAACCCAAAGGCTATAGCCAGCAGTGAAAGAGCCATGTGCTCGTAATACATTCGGATGATCAATCAAGCTCATTGTCTGTACCTCCCGCCGGATACCATCCTGTATCAGTTGGATTTGGATGGGAAAATGTTTAATATGATGCCAATACAGTACTTCGTGCTCAATTCTCAATGTGATCTAGTGATGCACAACCTAGAAACAACCATCAATGACACATAAAATGAACCTGAGGGAAGACATGTATAGTCATGCAATGAGTTCTTAAGGTCATGTTTCAATGAAGATTTTAACCAGCTTAGTTATTGTTATAAATCGAATAGCGGACTGAAAATGAACCACTGGACTAGGTCATGAAGAATTAACTGGTATGGGGAACATTCTCCTGAGTTACCAATGTTTGGTGCAACGAAGGAAAATTGGTCCAATGAATTTGTTCTCCAGTCAAGGGAAAAAAAATTGTGCTTTACTAGGACAGATTTGCTTTCCCTATCTTATCCCACAATGGGAACACATTTCCAACAAGGACCCAAAAGCTTGATGAACAGTAAAGACCTTATGTTACATTGTATTAACCAATTTATGAAAAAGAAGACACATCCTGTCAGATTAATTCTATTATTTAAAAGAAAAATGACAATCTAAAAAAAAAAGAGTTATTTTCTAATGCATACTAAACACCATAAAAATTTCCCATGAAATTTGATTTCCAAGATCACTTGTTTTCATGAAACAGACGGAGCATTAGTTTTATTGTTTATTGATAGGAGCTAATGCAGATATGTGCATAACTGATGTAGGGGGCAAAGAAGCATCTTCAGAAAAGGAACAGCAGAAGGCCTAAAGTAATGAATAGAACAAGACATAACCATGCAGTTACTCTAAAAGAGAGGAATGCCTTTTTTTCTGTACATATCCAACATAGAAATAAACACGAACATATTAGAATCTAACAAAAATGTAATTCACTTACCAGATCATTATTGCACTTTTCCAGATCAAGAACCTTAATAGCAACTATCTGATTAAATGGAATGCAGAGAGCCCTATACACAGTGGCGCTGACACCTTCACCAATTTCTTCATATAACTTGTAATCTTTTGCATTGACAGGATATCTTTTCTCCGAGACATACTCCATGGTTTGCTCTTATAACACACCATTAACACCAGCTTTACTCCTAAATGTTCCAGTGAAGATAAACAAAGTGTATGCAGAGAAGGTTAAAAGTAAGGTGATGTGGGGTTTCTTCCAATTGGGCAGCATTTTCCCCTTTCAACATAAAATATCATATGAATTCAACAGCTTCATCAACATGATACTGGCCAGGTATTTTTTTAATGCAGGCAGAACCACTTCAATAAGCCTTAATTATTTTAAAACCCCTGAATTGCACTAATGTTGTCGGATATCCATTAACTATTACAACCAGTTACGGACAATCAGGAGGACTCTGTACAAGAAGTAGCTCTAGAGGACATCAAAAGAATCTCCAATTTCTTTCTTTCTTTTACACAAGCAAAAAACATATGCTCCAAAGGCCAGCCAAAGCAAGTTGAAAAAACCTCTAATTCAGCAGCAGCATCTCATACAAAACCCCAGAAGGCGGTACCTGTAGGAGAAAGAAATCATCTACGTTCAACAGTTTGCTTTTTTTCAAAAGAAGACTTTCTCTCTCTTTTTTATTGACCATTTCTATCCCTTTTCTGCTCTCCTGGTGGTAATCTAACAAGTAGCGATTTCTTTTTTTTTAAAAAAAAAGAAGAAGCTTATCACAACATCAGGAAGCAACAATTATCATAAAAGACCACAAGTTTCAAAATTAAGGGGAAAAAGCAGTGAATCTGAAAGCATCACATCTAACGCAACAGATTTAGAAAGTAAAAGCAGAGATTTCTAGGGTTTTAACAGTAAAAAGTAGTGAAAAATCTGACCTGATTTAGTTAAACCAGAAAAGAAGGACGACTTTAGATTTTTCTCCCTCAAGATCGACCTTAATTTTTGCGATTATGGGAGCTCTGTGTTTGGTGATTTGATTGATAGCAGAGAAAATAATACCAGGAACGACGAGAAAGAAATAAAATAAAATAAAGCTGCTAGTTGTATATATATTTTTTTATTTTTGACTCTTGGTAGAGAGAAGGGCAGCTGCAAATGTTAAGGGTGGTGAGTGGGGGCCGCCAATGCCCCAGAGATTTTATTGAGTTTTCTTTCTGACCTGTACGTGAATATATCGCTTAGATTTTCCATCGCTAATTTCTCGGGGCACATGGAGAGGAAAGCTAATTGCATAGCATCTCCCTGTGACTCTGGCCTGTATTTTTCTACAGTCAAGCGTGATTGGCTTGTATTTTTCTCGACTCGTTTCAGCCCGCAAACCTCTCTTTAATAAGTTATTAGTCATTTGCACGCAAGCTGTAGAGGAAAGGTGGCCCGCTTTGCGCCGCCTGCCGAGTTTATTTTTTAATATAAAAAACTATGCTAGTGTATTTTATAAAAACAAAAAAATAATAATCTATAATTGGATCTTGTAAGATAATTTTATTCAATTGCATGAAAAGGAAAAAGCAACGGTAGTAAATAGATAAAGTTTTAAGAGAAAATGTAATAATGATAATTAAATAAAACACTTGTTTAAATGAAAAAAATTAATAAAATAAATTCCAAGATAATTTAATGTTAAAAGATAAAATAAAAATAAAAAACAACTTAAAAAATTAATAAGATTATCTGACCAAACATATTGCTCGAGTCATAAGATTGTAATGACTTGATTAAAAAGAAAACGAAGAAAATCATCAACCCTTTTTTCAAAATGAAAAACGTCAAAAGATGAAAAAGAAAAAAATATAAAAAAAATATCAACTCATGTTAATTTTTCAAACCAATGACTCGAGTCACTAAATAGGGAGCACCCCTTCTAAAAAAACCATAAATCTCAATTCCTAATAAATCAAATATCGAATGATGAAATTGAAAAAAATTAAATTATACAAAATGATCAAAAACAAAAAAGAAATAACAATTGAGAGAATGAGGATCTAATCTAAAATAAAAGGTAAATGAGAGAACTGCCTAGAATTTTGAGGTGGAGGGGGAAATTGAAAGAAAAATTAAATTAATAAAAAACTCCAAAACTAAAACTAAATATCAAAAGAATGAGGACTAGATTTAAAAAAAAATAACAAACTATAATTATGAATTCCATTATGAAATTGAAATTTGACAAGAGATCCAAAACAAAAAATAAGGACCAAAGTTGAAACATCAGTAAATGAGAGGACGATTATACAAAAATCAATTGTACAAAAGGATCAAAAACAAAATTAAAAACTAAGAGAATGGGGATCTAATTTAAAATAAAAGGTAAATGAGAGGACTATCTAGAACTTTGAATTAAAAAGGGAAATTAAAAAGAAAAACTAAATTCACAAAAGAATTTTAAAAAAATCAAAATCAAAAGAATGAGGATTATATATGAAAAAATAACAAATTATAATCATAGATCTAATCATGAAATTGAAAACAAATTGAATTTGACAAAGGACCAAGGAAAAAAATTTATAAATAAAAAAACAAGGATCAAAGTTGAAATATCATATATAAAAATCAATTGTACAAAAAGATAAAAAAAACAATAACAATTAATAGAATAAGGACTTAAATTGAAACATGAAGTAAATGAGAGGATTGTCTAGAATTTTGAATTGAAAGGTAAGATTGAAAAGAAAAATCAAATTCATAAAAGAACCTAAAATAAAAAATCAAAATCAAAAGAATGAGGATCGAACTTAAAAAAAAATAACAAATTATAATTATGGATTCAAATATGAAATTGAAAACAAATTTGAAATCTGACAACATGACCAAGAACAAAAATAAAAAATAAAAAATAATAATAAGAGAACAATTATGAAAGTTTAAATAGTAAGCGCGTATTTCCATGAAAGGAGAGAAAATGAAGAAGAAAAGGAAAGAAGCTGTTGGTGAAACATTGTCGCATAAAACACCACACACGCGACTCCATATGGAAGAAGGCGATACGACTCCAAAAAAAGCGGAGGCAGAGACCTAATGGCGTGTGCATATGAGCCAAACATTTTTTTAATACTCTTATATATTTATCAAAATACTAAACTACCCATGAGCCAACTTAATTACAATAAAAAAAACATGATGAGAATTACTAAAAAGCCTTTACAAGCAAATTTAGTAATTTTTACTTTACCTGGATGCCAATTTATTTTTTCTTTTGCTTTTAAGGCTAATTAAATCATTTTGTTCTGCTAAAAAGATATGAATATTGTCAAGTGAACCTAGTGAAAAGATCATTTTACTATTGATTTCGCTTCAGTGGTTTTTACTATGAAGGGAAAAATATCGTTACACTATAGTGATTCACAATGCAAAATGAGTCTTGATCCATAGTAAAATACCGATTCTTTTTTTTATTATTATCAATGTTATTAAACTCAATCTAGCCTGGTAAGTCAATATGATAACCCATCACCTCAATTGTTGAACCAGTCATAATTTCAAATCAAACCATGTGGGAGTTGATCTAGAATTGTCTAGCCGACCCAGCAGGTGCACTTGTGAATTGATCAACCCATTAAAAACTTGGCTTTTATTTAAAAATGTTTTAGGAAAACATAAATTTAATATTTTTACATAAGAAAATCTTGAAACAACAATGTTTTTGAATTGATCATAATTAAATCAAGTTAACTATTAAATTCATGACCTAAATCATGGCTACGACGGGTTTAATAATCTTGCTTTCTAGAATCCATATTTTATTTATTTGAATGATTATAAAAAATAGAAATTTGTAGAAAGAAAAGGAATAAGTTATTGAAGAAAAATGTATATTTTTTGTTTATTGAAATTGTCTTTTCCTTTTACAACATACTTAATTGAATAAAAACAATGACAATAAAAAAACATTTTGGAGAAACTATATTATTTTAGAGTATTTTTTTGAAGAAAAAACTCTTTATGATTGTGAAAGCAAGCTTCAATTAAAAAATAATAAATTGATCATCTTTCTATAATTACATGGGAAAAAAAAAGAACAAAATCTAAGAAAAATTATATAAAATTTCATAATAAGAAAATTATGAAAAAAATATTTAATTCTCATTTAATATTAATGAAAAAATTATTATAAAAATTCCAGGGCAATACATATTTATTAATAAAGCAATCAATAATATCATCATAAAACATTCCTAATTTTCTAAGAAACAATGGCATAATATTTTTATCACGAGCATGTTTTTTAATAAAGGATGATGACACATAAAATAAAGGTTTGTTCAAGATTTTAATGCATCTCTTAATTGCTTCAATGAAAACATGTCTTTTTAATTGCAATCACTTTTTTCTAAGAAAAATCCTACAATGATCTTAAAAGCGAGGTTTCAAAAATAATTAAAATAATACCTTAATATTTTGAATGTGATTGATTGAAAAATAAATAATAAATATAATAAAATTATGTAAAAAATATATCAAATAATTTAAAATCAGAAACTTTATTTTAATTAAATATTCATGAACTATTTCTTTTATATATTAGGAACATAATAATTGAGAAATAATTGATAACATTCTCAATAAAACCTATAATATTATTTAATAATCATGGAAATAATGAATAATAATTGAAATATCATGTTAAGCTTTTTTTTTAAGTGCATTTAAATGAAAATTAAAAAATAATAATTAGTTTTTGAAATAATAAAGAGTAATTAATTCGGTTCTCATCAAAACTAGAGGAGCTAATTTATAATTAATTCTTACCTAAACTATCCAAACTAAACTAATTCAAGTAACAAGTATTTACAGGAAAATATAGGGAAAAAAAATCCAGATTACTCAAATTATAAAATTTTTATATAAATTTTTAAAACTAATAGGATTGTAATTTTACTTGCTTAATTTTTGGCGAGTAAAAAACTTCCATCCATTGGATCTAATTTAGATATATTTTTTAGTATTTTAAATTAAAAAATTTGATGGGATAAAAAATTTAGGTAATTATTCTAAATGTTGATTTTTCATTCATAATGTAGCATTTGGTTACTATTTCAAAGATAAAAGAGATAAAAACACAAAAAACATGTCTTATTGTACTTCATATTTTGAAACAATATAGTTTCACTCCAAAACTATTTCAAAAATATATTTAAATCATACCTTTTATTTTATAAATTTATTTTTATCATTGTAACAAAAACATGTTTTTATCTCTTTTATATACACCCCTTTTATCCTAAGACAGTAACCAAATGTAACCTAATAATTTATATACGAGTGCCTGGTTTGATATGGCTTAAATGTTTTTAAGTTTAGTTGGCTAATGGCTAATTAATATTTTTATTTTTAACAAACCATCGAAAAATTTGCAAATCAAAGCTAAATATAAAAGCAAAGTGAAACAAATTAGGGGTGATTATTTTTTGTTCGGTTCGGTTTTTATCAAAAAAAGTATCCAACTGAATTTTTTTTTTTAAATCAAAACCGGTTCAAACTGACCGGTTTCGATTATGTTCAGTTCGGTTTTTTAGAAAAAAACCTGTTTAAACCAGTTTGGCTCGGTTTTTTCTAGTTTGACTTAGTTTTTTTGGTTTGGCTCAGTTTTGGCTCGGTTTTTTCCCAGTTTTTTTCAGTTTGGGTTCGGTTCCGTTTTTTGGTTTTAGGCTTGTAAAACCGAAATCGAACCGAATCGGTCGGTTTTTTCAAAATTCTAATCGGTTTAATTGGTTTTTTTTCACGGTTCGGTTTTTTTTTCTGGTTTTCTTGGTTTAATCAATTTTTCAGTTTTTTTGCTCACCTCTAAAACAAACATCACGTTTTAATGGAGTAAACTTGCATAAAAATCGAGCAAGACACGGAGAAGCTATGGATTCATTCATTATTAAAGAAAGAGAACTAAAGTTAGATGACTAGAGGCTTAGAACTATAAGCCATGATTGTCATATAAGAATGCAAAGACCTTAAACTAATAGCTTGCTAATATCACTTAGGTCCAACTATATATTTGAAACTATGATATGATTAATTGGTTTGTGCGAGCTCTCAGGCCTAATTGCCATTGCCTTTTCATTTTCTTCCTTTCTAGCTAGGTTGCCATCGTCTTGAGCTCTTGAGTAACCTCTCTATGTGTCATTGATTTTTTATATATTAGTTGGGGCAAAGACTTGGTAATTAATATTCTTCTCTCATTTTGTTATTATATTATGTTTGTCTAATGTATGTATATATGCTCTTAACACATGTATCAACGATTATTATACCTAATATACACCTATTATTTCATTACTGGCTCAAACTTTTTTTTATTAACGTGGGTGTCCGGATCAGCTTACGCGCACCTTAACTAATTTTACGGACCCTGAAATTAACGATCATGTAAGCCTCCAGTGGCCATCATATTAGCAACTACAGGGCTCGAACCTGAGACCACAGGGGGAGAAAATCCCTTGGTCCCAAGTTACTGGCTCAAACTTGCTTTTATGTTTGTTTGCTCTACTTTCCCCTTGACTTTCTAGCTGGCACAAATTTTTCCCTAACATGCCTTCTGTTTGGCTCTAATTTTGCATCCTTTAGGTCTATGCTTTTGTTATGGTTTCTACATTTAACTTCTCTTTGGTTTATTTATTTTGCTTTTATCCTTGCCTTTCTATATGGTAGAAGTACGTTTCTATGATTTTTCATGCATAGTTTTCATTTTTTTTTGTTTGCATTTGTCTCTATCATTGTCTTTATAATCACATTTATGTTGCAATAAACTAAGAATTTTTATTTAGTAAATATACTCCTTAAAATATTATTATGTTTGAATAATTTATCTCTTATAATATCATAAACTATATATTTAATACTACTTATCTTTATATTTATTTATTATGTTTTTTTTCCTTCTATGGTAGAAGTACGTTCCTATGATTTTTTATGTATAGTTTTCTTCTTTTTTCTGGTTGACCTATAAAAGGATGATCATCGTAGTTTCATGGCCCCCCTCCCTACACCTTCTACATCCTCTTTACAGTTCCTTTTTATACTACTTCTGTATTATTTGACTATTTCCATCGTTGCTTTAGCACTTGTTCTTTTCTGCCACGGCTCATGTTTGGCTCCTTTTTCCTGGTACAGGCCATGTTTGCTATATTTTTGTCTAGATTGATACTATAATTGGCTCGTCAATGTTAATTTCAACTCTAAGTTTTTTCAAGCGATTCCGACCACTGCCTTTCTTGGCTTCCCTCCTAATTTTACAGGGATCAAATTCTTCATTTCAATCTCATTGATGTTGTTGATGATGATGCTTGTTATTCTATTGTCAATATTTTTTCTATACTCTGTATTTTCAATTGCTATATTTAATATGCTTCTTTTTCCTTACTGGGTTTTTAGTTGTCCATCAATCCTTTTCTTTTATTCTCCTCTTAGTTTTCCTGTCTAAGAACCCAGCTACCACTTTTGACATATTTTTTCACTGTTCCATTGTTCTTCACTTTCCATATATCTTTTCTTCAGTGCATTTTTTAGTTTAGTCTTACCTGGGGTTCTTCATTATTTACTTTGGTATGCTGCATTGTTTTTTTAATTTTGATGTTGCTTTTTGTTGTGTCTTCAAAACCCAGTTTAGATTGAAGCAATGCCTAAACAACATGGTAAGAGGATAGGATGCTTAATCATACACTTTTGTTTAAGAAACAAGTATTAGAGATTGCATACATCAACAAGTTGGTCAAGAAGAAACAACCTTGGCCACTAATTCTTGGGTTTCTCAGGAAATATAAATACAACAACAACAATATTTGTTTAAGCTTTGATCGAACATTATTACCTGAAGAACAATTTTTTATATATAAATTTGATCAACAATTTAAAGGCTGAGTTATCACAAACCACAAGTTATTTAAATCTCAGGCATCCACACAAACATCTAAGTCAAAAATATCCTAAAACTTTTTTAGAAGAAATTGATTGTTATGCCTTTAGTGCTAGTTTTCTTTTTCTTTTTTAATGTTTTCAGGAGTATCTAATCACATCATATCTTCCATTATCAAGTCATCATAAAAATATGAGACATAACATTCTATTTATAGGTAAAACATGATAACCCTATAATGAGTAAACTATCATTTCTCCTAAATAATATCACATTTATTTCAGGATAATTTTAGAAATTTATGCAATCAAGTCTCTAGAATTTTCTAGATCTAAAATTGTAATCTCCTATATAAATTATATTCTAGTCCTTAATTTATAAGACTTATTTATAATCAAGCCCCCTTGATTAGCCATCCCAATTTAATTTCTTACAAATAGTTCTTTATGTGCCATTAGGTTTTGTAATAAGCTGTTCTAAATATAACTCACAATCCTAAATAAAATAAAATTAAAGAAATTAAGTAATTTAATTTATTATGAATTCAATAATTGATTAGTTTATATTTAAAGATTAAGTATAACGTCTAGCATCATAATCCCCAAATATTAAAAAAATGATAAGTAGTTTGACTTAACCTTTTAGTGACTTGTTTTTCAGTGCAATTATCACTCCCTTCATCAATAATGTCCTGATTTGAACATTTAAGCATGAAGTGTGTATCCTTTATCAAATCATGTTTGTTCTCAACACTACAACCATTTATTTTTTAAATAAGATTTAAAAGTCTTTTGAAATCTCATTCTACCTTGCATAATGATTTCATGATCAATACTATTAGAGAATAGGTCAAATATTTTTTTTCTAATTCACTTAAGATGATGAATCATTTCTTAATCATTCAAATAACTTTATATGGTTAATGTTATACCTATTAATCTGCTTGTGTTGTTACCTTTGATTAAGGTAACATATAGTTAAGATCAAAGCATAAAATTTTCTATATAAGATAATTTAATGATCTCAAGTATAAAGACCACTTACACAATTATCATTTGAGCCTTTTCAATAGACATAAATAATCTCTTCATATGAAATTCTCATACAGATCAATTCAATGTACATATCATTTCACAATCACCTATATATTAGTTCTATGTATCTCTTGCACCTCAACTTATAAAAACAACTACTTTCTTTTATATAGTAAATAACATAATATGTATATGTTTGGGGCACAACCACTATCCACTCGACGACAAAGACATGTAACAACTCATGACTGTTGTTTTGCCAAGCAAAACTCTAAGTGCACTGCCAAACCAGTACAGGGCTGCTACCGTGTGCTAGGCTGCCTCATGTTGTAAGCGATGTAGTGATAGCCTTTGTTGATATTGTTGACGCCAAGGTTATCAAAAACACATTTTTAACACGGCACAGAAAATGAAAAATAAACTTTAATCATAAAAACAGATCGTGAAATTGTAAGGAAGTTTTTTTTCATACATAGTTCAAGCACCTTAAAATACATGGTTTAAATAAAAATCCATACATAATTCAAGCATCTTAAAATACATGGTTCAAATAAAAATTCATACATAATTTAAGTAACTTTTCATTAACTAACAATTAACAAACTTAAAACAAACAATCTGCTGGTGTGTCATGTAAACTAAAACTAGCTTCATTACCTTTATCTTCCTCATTATTCCTCAAACATTGATCAATATCATTATCATCAAATAGATTATTATTATCATGAATATAAGTTATCTAACCAATAGATAATGACAAAGTACTCATTGTCTTTAGGTAAAGCCCAAAGGCACTCAAGTCCACACCAAACTTAATTTTGATAATGCCTAGCAAAGTCATTGTCTTTGGCTAAAATGTAGTCTACCTTCAATTTAAAACCAGGTCAACTTGTCGTTTATCCTCCTATCTCTTGCGAAACCATTTTCTTTTCTTTTTTTTTCTCTTTGCTTTTTTTTTTGTTTACCCTGCCTAGTGCCTATCCATTCTTAATTCTTAATATTGATAGGTTTTTTACTATTACGACCGTAGATTTTCTAGTTTCTATGATTCAACATATTTATTTTTGTATTTTAAAAATATTTTAAAAAACATTCTAGATTATTTTATTTTTTTCTTCAAATTATTTTTTTATGATTTTAGATCATTTTAATATGCTGATATAAACAATAATTTTTTTATATAAAAATTATTATTTATATGTATAATTGAGAACGTAAACATCATTTAAATTGATTGATGGAAGAACTTGATTAATTAAAAATATAATAAAATAAATTTTTTATATAATGTTTTTATATTAATATATTATAATTATATAAGAATAATATGAATGTTATAGTATAAGAATAATATGAATCATTCTGTGTAAAATTATAATGAATGATGCTTTTTAAAATAATTTTTTATTTAAAAATATAATAAAATAATCTTTTTATATAATTTTTTTATATTAATATATTATAATTATATAAAAATATTTTTTCATGTTAAAAACACTTTAAAAAATGTAGAAACACAAACGAAAACTATGCCAAATACCCATTAATGTGAGATTGATTTTGACAACTTTACTTGGTCATGTCATGCTATAAGTATAGTCTTTACAACTTTACTTGGCCACGTCATGCTATAAGTATGGTCTTTAAGGTATAGCCAAGGCCATGCTGATATAGACTGGAGGGCTGAAGCTTGAAATATATGATTTTTGTTAAAATCATAAAAAAAGGTTCTAAACTCGTGTTTTTATGCGATTTCACCTTATTTTAATTCAATTTTATCAATTTTCGAGCTTTAAAGCGATTTGACACGTTAAACATATATTGACTCGTAAAATCATACGATTTTACAAGTCAACTCATGATTTTAACAACCTTGGTTAAGGCTATCATCAATAGTGGGCAATGAACCCAATACTGGCTGCAACTAATGAAGAAGAAGAGATGAGGGGCAAAATTATGATTTGTTAGAAATATTATATTAAAATTACATATAAAGCCAATAATTAGAATTGAAGTATGAAATATATTGAATTATACATATTAATGTGTTTTTATGCATTTTGAATGATTATGGACACAAAAAGACCAATGTGAATGTGTTTTTAATGGTTAAATAGTTGTAATATTAAATGAGGCATGAGGCCTACGTGTCCTGTCTTTTTTGTTGTTGTTGTTGTAAAATTGTTTTTTCATCTAATTCCTTTTGAATGTAAGTTAAACTTTATTATACAATTATGTAAATGTTATGTAATTTAAAAATATAGAAATTTAGATAGAAAAATTACTTTATAATCTACGATGAAGAAAAAATGGCAGAAAAAGATATAATCATGGTGCTTGTAAAGACTTGTGAAGATTGTTAGCAACTACTTAGGTTTTAACTACCTAATTCCCTTCAATGGCTCTTAGAAAATAGTTTAGATATGTCCATAGTCATCCATTAAAATGATATGCTATAAGTGCATATTTATATATAATTGTTATGTATGGTATATCAATTATGCCATGGAACGAGACCTGATTAAATTAACAAATCCCTTGTTAATTCTAATTAAAGACCTTATCTAGATTTAGTTATAAATATATATGCATGAAACCAATAATTCACTATTTTTACATGAATAAGTTGATAGATCACCATGAGGTGTAATTATCCTTCTATGTAGCATATTTGATGCTAATAAAATAAATGGACCAAACTTCTTGGACTCATACTGAAATGTGAGAGTTGTTCTCAAATAAGAAATAAGATTATATGTTCTTGAAAATCCAATTCCTTTTATCATTAATAAGGATTCTAACGATAATGTTAGGACCAAATATCAATATTATATTAATGATGATGAATATGCTACATATGTGATATAGGCCTTACTTGAACTTCAAACATAACATGAGATTATAAATGCCTATACTACAATTATACATCTCAAAAGTTGTTTAATGCAACTAGTAGGGTGAGAGGTATGAAACTTTTAGGAAATTATTCCACTATAAGATGATAGAAGGTTTATATATGAACACTCATGTTCTATTTATTAATTGAAAATTATCTTTCTACTTCACATAATAATTCTTAGATATTAGATACCAAATGTAGTTTTTACATTTACAATAATAAGAAAAAAAAACTAACAAAAAATAAAAGATTGTGTAAAGGTGAAATGGACCTATATGTTGGCAATGGAACAAAATTTGTTACATTGACTGTAGAAACTTATTATTTAACTTTTCAATTTGGGCTAATACTAAAACTTGATAATTGTTATTTTATTTCAATACTTTCTAAAAGTATTGTATATGTTTCTTTCTTAGCTTTGAATGGATTAAAATTTATTATGAAGGGCAAATGTTGTTGCTTTTATAATGATTATGGTTATTATGAATATGGTATTTATATGAATAGTTTGTATATACTTGATCTTGATGACAAGAAAAATAAATTAGATAATCAATATTTATCACATTTATGATATTGTAGACTAGGTCATATTAATGAAACAAGAATCACTAAGTTAAATAAAGAGAAGATTTTTATTATTTTAATTGTGAATTATATAAAACTTGTGAAGCTTGTTTATTAAGTAAGATGACCAAAACACCTTTTTATTGGAAAGAGTGAAAGATCTAATGAATTGTTAGATCTAATACATACAAATATTTATGGACCAATAACAATTCACGTCATAGGTAGATATACATATTTCATCACATTTATTGATGACCATTTTAGATATGGTTATGTATATTTAATAAAAAAAATTATAAATCAGTCGAAAGGTTCAAAGAATTCATAAGTAAAGTTGAAAAATAAATTGGAAAGATTATTATGATATTTCAATTAGATCAAGATGACAAATACTTAAACCAAAATTTTTAAGATTATTTAAAATAGAATGAGATTTTCTCATAATAAACACATCTTAGAACACCACAACATAATATCACACTCTATTGGATATGGTGCGGTCCATGATGAGTTATATAAACCTTTCAACTTTTTTTTGGGGTTATACCTTATAGGCTGCCACTTACCTTTTAAATTAAATTCTATTAAAATCTTTTGATAAGACTAGATATGAGATATGGAATGGTAGAAGATCGATCCTATCATATTTAAAAATTCAAGGATGTGATGCTTGTGTGAAACATATTGTATCTGAAAAGTTAGGAGCTAAGTTAGATAAATATAAGATTATTGAATATCTAAAAGAAACTATTTAATATTATTTGTACCATTTTATTGAGAAAAAGGTGTTTATTTCAAAATATACTACCATTCTAGAGAAAGAAGTTGTTATTGAAAAGAGCAATTTGAGAAAAATAGAACTTGAAAAAGTTCAAGAAGCATAACTAATATCTAAATATATAGAACCCGACTTCGAAGCTATAACATTGGATGTTTAGATTAAAGCTCAAGAACCATAAGAACTTTGTAAGCATGGCAGGACACATCATACACCAATGAGATACAAACTTCTCATAAAAGCTGAAAATGATGAGTTACTCATAATTGATAAGTATACTAACTACATGGAAGTAATATCTAATATTGATTATGAGAATTGGCTTAAGACCATGAACTACAAAACGGATTCCATGTATACCCACCAAGTATATACATTTGTTAATCCACTTAAAGAGATAAAAACTCAATAGATATAAGTAGGTCATTAAAAGAAAGAATGACATGGATGACAATGCATAAAAGTACAAAGCTAGACTAGTTGATAAAGGTTAAAGACAAGGATAAGGAGTTGAGTTTGATGAAACCTTTTTACATATAGCCATGTTAAAATCCACAAAGATTTTAACAAATGGATATCAAAACTACATTCTTGAATGAGAATGTTTCCAAAAATGTGTATATGACATAACCTAAAGGTTTTGAATCCAAAGAATTTGCCAACAAAGTATGCAAGCTATAAAAATCTATTTATGGAATTAAGCAATTTTCATGAAATTTAAATGTTCATTTTTATGAGATAATCAAACAATTTGATTTCATCCAAAATATGAATACGCCTTATATTTATAAAAAGATTAGTGACAATGGAGTCATTTTCCTAATATTATATATAGACGACATATTATTGATATGAAATGATATTCCTTTACTCCAATCAGTAAAGATCTAGTTATTTAAGAATTACTCTATGAAAAATATGGAAAAAATAGCTAATATGTTGGGAATTAAAATTTATAGAGATATATGTAAAAGTTTGCTTGGATTGTCCTAATCCACGTATGTAAATAAGATGCTAAAACAATTTAGCATGAAAAAACCTAAGAGCTGACACTTACCTATTTTATATGGGATATGTTTCTTTAAGGATATATCTGCTAAGACATAAATTGAGAGAGATAAGATGAAAATGATTCTCTATATTTTAGTTACAAGATCCATAATATATGTGATGCTACGTACAATACTAGATGTATCTACTACTTTGAGTATAACGAGTATATACCAATCTATTTTAGGTGAAGATCACTGGAAGATAGTTAAAAATATTACTAAGAAAAACTAAAAATGTTTTTATGATTTATAAAAGAGATGAACTAGAAGTTTATGATTATTCATATGCTAGTTTTCAATTATATGGATGATAAAAAAAAATTCTTAGTCAAGATATGTTTTTTTTTATTCTAAATGGTGGTGCAATGAATTAGAAGAGTTCTAAAAATGAATGATATGAAGACAAAACAAATACCCACTAAAATTAAATCTTGTAGATCCTCTCATTAAACCACTATCATAATAGAAACATTATTTCTATTTGGAGCGACATGTGTATAAGAGCAATTGGCTTTTGTGAAAGTGAGAGATTATTAGTGTATATATCGTATAACTAGTTAGTTGGTAACACATAACATTGGCTTTGTTCATGCAAAATATATTTATAATTAATAAAGGTATTTTTGTATCTTTAATATTTAATCATGTTTGATTAATAAGTCTATAGTAAAGATAAAGTTTTTAGGATAAAAATATTTTCCAATTTTTTTTAAAAGTTGTTATAAACATGAAATTCCTATTATATCAAAGCATTGTTCCTAATTACTTCTAATCAATGCTTTATTAAGACTATATATTAATTAAACTCATTAAGACTGATAGATATTATGTTCTTTTCTTTATGAAAGGAAGCATTTGTTTTTATAAGCTTAGGTATGAGAGATACTTGAAACTAATATCTAAGTGCCCGTGAGATGTTAAGTACACTAAAATGACCCTCATAAGAATTCTATATGGAGAGATCATTTATGTCTATGAAAAAGCTCATGTGATAGTTGTGTAAGTGATTGTTAGACTTGAGATACTAGGTTATCTTATATAAAAAATGTTATCATTTGATCTTGCTACATGTTGACCTAATCAAAGGTAACAAAAAAAAGTCTATATTGATTATAACATGAACTATATAAAGGTATTTGAGTGATCAATAGAGTATTCATCACCCTAAATGAATTAGGACAAATGTTATATATATTCTCAAATAGTATTGATTGTGAAATCATTGCACAAAGTGTAATGAAATTTAAAAAGAGTTTCGAATCTTATTCAATGAATTAATGACTATGGTGTTATAATAAACATAATTTAACAGAGCAGACACACTCCATATTATAATGTCTACATCAGAATATTCTTGATGAAAGGATAATAATTAATGAGAAACTGCTTACTAAAAAGTTAAGTCAAACCACATATGACTTTTGTAATATTCAGAGGATTATAACACATTGTTAGACGATACACTTGATGTTCAAATATAGATCAATCAATTATTTAGGAAAGAAACTTTAAAATCCTTTTATGGTAAAAGTGAATGACCATAAAAAATTAAATCAAAGAATATGGTCTTTACCTAACCATATTCATTTGAAGCCAAACATAGCTAGTTACTTTATTTAGACAATGACTACGAAGACAATGTAAAAGAAAAGATAAAAATCATTAAAGTTAATCAAACTGAACTAGTAGTTGAAGAACAACAAAGATTCACATTTTCTAAGCCAGCATTGGTTATGAGTTTCCATTTAAAACCTCTATACATTATAGCTACCTTCAATAGGGTACCAATATAAAGAGTTTTGGTTAAAAATAATGTATCACTAAATATTATGCTTTAGTTATTGATCGTAAAGGCTGGCCTTTACAAGGCTGACATGATCCTATTAGAAGTGGTTGTGTCAAATTTTACAAGGGGTATCAAGTAAACCTAGGTCCAGAACCTCTTATATAACTTTCTTTATAGTAGAAGCAATGACAAACTACAATGCCTTACTTGGGTAAGATTGGATACATGTTAATATGCGTGTGTCATCATCTTTAAATTAGACCTTGATGTTTTGGTTACCAAACAAATAAACTAAAATAGTCCAAGCAAATAACAAATCATTAATGGTTAATACAAGGATGACAAAATCATGGTTGTATAGTAATGAAGTGGGTCCAGTCAAATTCATAAGAATGGATAATATGGGTCGCTTATTGACTTTTCTATTAGCAAAAGGATAACATGCATAAAGCAATTTATAATAGATTTTGCTAGGTCAATTAACTTATAATGGGAAAAAATGGCCCAAAGTAAGAAACAACGGACTAAATGAGTCATTTAATTTAATTGCATGTTTTATGGCTTTTGATGAAGCTTGTTGGCATATTGGGTGACAAAACAAAACTTTTATAGTAAAACCAAACTAAGAACACAAATTGATCCCTGCCTAATGACTTGTCTTCCTCTAGCTCCACCTAAGATGGATGATAGATATTATGAAATTTAAGACATGTTAATTGAGGTTAATTTAAGAATTGAAGACGAGCCTAAACCAACCTTTATAAGTGTAAGTATCTTAGATAAACTTTATAAAGAACTAATAGCACTGCTACATGTTTATAAGGGTTATTTTGCATTGTATTATCATGAAATACATGGTTTATAGCAATCAAGCCTAGTTTCAAGCAACATAGATAACCTTCATGAAGAATGGCTCTAAACATCAAAAAGAAGAATTAAAATGACTCCTATAAACTAAATTAATTAGGTTATACAAATATGCCGAATGGATATCCAACATAGTGTCAGTGTTAAAGAAGAATGACAAACTAAGGGTATGTAAAAATTTTAGAAATCTTATTACTCTAAAAGATAAATATCCTATGCCAATTGCTAATATGCAAATTGATGCAACATGTGTCAATGAAATAATCAGTTTCATAAATAACCACTCTAGTTATAATCAAATATTTGTTATAAAATAAAATATTTCCAAAGCTACATTTAGATGTTCTGGTTAACTAAGAATGTATGGATAGGTGATCGATTAGTACTTAAAATTTCATTTTTATCAAGGTTTTATATCATCATCTTGCACTTAAAGTATCATTCAATTCCCTAACTTAAGTATGTTTTATAATAACAAGTCTGATAATATAAGATATCTTTAATTTATGGTAAATGCTCATTTTAAATGTAGGCATATCTCAAAATTTAAAGGATTGATTGATGTGTTTAATTATTCAAATTGAGAAGATAAAGAGAGGGCTAAGCTTAAAGAATAGATGCTGGTTCAATTCAAACTGGAATACTATTCGGTTATTGGATCATAACTGGAGTTGTAGAGCTTGGAATTAAGTCTGGTTTATATGGATAGAAAGCTAAGATATATGCCTAAAATTTTCATGCAGAATCCAAGACTCAAAACGGCCGTTTTCAAGTTCAAATTGTAGCAACAAAAGAGAAGTCAGAATCTGTCATGCAGCCCAGATAGTGTTCAGTGTTCAACCCATATCTCGAGTTCTAAAAGTTCAAATGAGCTCATTCTTATTTTATTGGAAATCTGAGACAAATTACCATAACTTTCATGAAGACTATTTGTTCAAATTCTAACTTTAACAACAACGTTTTGTTCAGACAAGAAGATAATGATTGTCACCAAGTCAAGAGGTGGCCACCTACTCAATAATTAGTTATCAAATCAATAGTTCTGAATTTTAGCCTATAAAAAGAGGCATTTACCATACATTTAGACATCTTGGTTTTCAGATCAAGATCATATTCTTGCTTTCTTTCTTTATATTTTTGTAATGTTTAAGTTTTGCTTTCATTAATCTCTTGTTTATGCTTTTCATCATAACTATGTTATTATCTAGTTTATTTATGTTTCTCTTTTTCATAATGTTTAGCTAAGTTTATTATGTCAAGGTGAAAAGGTTTCACTAATAGTGTTAGAATATGTATAATATAAACTCAATATGGACTTTAATGTTTATATCCAAGAAAGTTTGTTATTAACATGTCTTATCTTTTTATCTTACTAATTCTTAATACATTGCTTGTTAAATGATTAATCTAGATTTGTGTTGTACAACCCTTGGTACAACAAATACTTGACACTTTTATAGCTTATTGTATGGTATAACTGACACCTATGCTATGAAAGGAACTTGATTTGTTGTTAACATAAGTTAACATCATGAATTCCTGACAATATTTAAAAGTATAGTGTTATTAAAATAAGATAATTAATATGATCATGTTAAAAATTTATAATGAACTATTAAGGATAAATCATCCGATTGGAACCTCCTTTGTGTGTGGTTTCCAGTTGATTAATAAAAAGAGTTTATACTACACTTATTTCTAATACTATTAGTGGATCCTTTAACCTTGACAATTGCTTTTATCTTTGATTAATACTCACATCAAGATCACATTTCAAAAGTTTTCTTCAACTCCTTTTCATTTGTTGTTTATAATTTTATACAATTCACCTCCCTGTGGTTCGACTTCGGTCTTGTCGGGTTATTTATTATTTCGACACTCCTGCACTTGGGATAAGACATCAATCTTTTGATCGTGTCAAGTTTTTGGCACCGTTGCCAAGGAGGTAAGTTACTGTATAAATTATATATTTTATTTTATTTTATTTTTCTTTTCACTTTTATTGTTGTTCTAATTTTTGTTTCTTCCTTTTCTTTTTCTTTTCTTCTACACTTGCATGAGAGTTTGGACACGCACATTAAGTGGTAGACTTTCTAGGAAATCCTCATCATTTTTAGAAAACATGGCCGAAGAGAATAATCAATCGCTTCATAATGAGAATAATTGAGTTAGAACACTTCAAGACCATATGAATCCAACAAGAACAAGTGCACCATCATGTATAGTTTTCCCTCCTGATGCATCTCACTTCAATTTTAAGTCATGCATTATTCAACTTTTACCTTCTTTTCATGACTTGGATCTAAAAAATTCATACTTATATTTGAGAGAATTTGAAGAAGTCTATAACACCTATAATGACTTAAATTGTAGCATGAACACCATCAAATTAAAGCTTTTTTTTCTTTTTTATTAAAAGATAAACCTAAAACATGGCTACAAAATCTGAGATCAGGACCCATTCGTGCTTGGGATGAAATGCAACAATAGTTTTTAAAAAAGTTTTTTTCATCTCATAGAACAAACTCTTTTAAAAGACAAATCACTACATTCACTTAAAAGCCAGGAGAAACATTTTACCAATATTGGGATAGGTATAAAGATTTGCTTAATACATGTCGTCATCACGGTTTTGAAACATGGAGATTGGTTTCATATTTTTATGAAGGACCTAAAGATACGTAAATGGTGGAATTGATGTGCAATGGAACTTTTGAAAATAAAGACCTTGATGAAGTAATAGAGTATCTAAACTTGTTAGCTGAAAATGCTTAAAATTAGGACACTACAAGTACTTATGAGGCACCGGGTAAAACTCAACCTCATATATCTAGTAGAGGTATGTACAACCTTAGGGAAGATCATGACCTCCAAGCCAAATTTGCATCTTTAGCTAGAAAAGTTGAGGCACTAGAATTAAAAAAAAATGATCAATTAAAATCTGTTCAAGAAATTATGTGTTAAATTTGTGAAACTAATGAATACTCAACCATTGATTGGCCAACTTTGCCTTCTTTTAAAGAAAGTCTCAATGAATAAGCCAATGCTTTAAACAGTTTCCAAAGGCCAAATCATAACCCATACTCGCAAACATACAACCCTGGTTGGAGAGATCATCCAAATTTCAGTTGGAAAAGTAGTAACAATAATGCACAAACTTCACAGCCACCATTTCAAGCACACCATAATTTTTAAAATTCTCATGGATATGCATCTCCTTATGTTCCCCCTCCTAGAAGAAATCTTGAGGAAACATTACAAGCATTCATTGAAAAGCAAGAGACAATCAACACTCAACTTGCTCAAACCATGATAGGTTTTAAAGATACTTTTGTAAAATTCACATTAGCTCTTAGATTTTAGGAGAAAGGTAAGTTCTCATCTCAACCATAACAAAATCCCAAAGGGCAATATAATTTATGTGCAAACAGCTCCGAAGACAACACATAGATCAAGTCCAATCAGTCATTACTCTTCACAGTGGTAAGGTTATTCAAAAACCCATTCTTGAACATTGTGAGATAGATGATGAGTCAATCTATGAGGGTAAGGAAGGGGTTAAATCTGAACATTGCAAAGAAAATATTGATTCCCCACCAATACTTCCATTTCCTCATGCCATGACCAAACAAAAGGAAGTCAATCATGATTTTGAAATCTTTGAAACTTTTAAACATGAAGAAATCGAGGACGAAAAAGGCACCGAAAATGTTGTTGCGGATCATTTGTCAAAATTGATAATAGATTCGACATCTGACATCACACTAATTGATGATTACTTTCCTGATGAATCTCAACTTTCTATTGCTTCAATACCTTGGTCTGCTAATATTGATAATTTTTTTACTTCAGGATTTTTGCCAACTCATTTGGATACCCAAGACAAAAGAAAGTTTTTGAGTGACGTGCAGAACTTTTATTAGGATGACCCTTACTTATTCAAATATTGTTCTAATGAAATATATCAAAGATACATTCTTGACAATGAGGTGAGTAGTGTCATTAAATTTTGTCATTCCGAGGCATGTAGGGGTCATTTCTTGTCAACAAATACGATTGCAAAAATCTTACAATGTGGATTTTATTGGCCCACCATGTTCAAGGACAGATATGCGTTCTGCAAAACCTGTGAAAATTGTCAAAAGTTAGGATTTATTTCAAAACATAAAGAGTTCTTAGATAATCTTCTATTGACTCTTGGGACGTACCTTAATAGAGATGTGGATCGTGCAATTCATGATTTATGGCCTCATTTTCATAAAGAACATGCTCGATATAGTCTTGGGAATCTGACTAAAAAAGACCTTGTTTGCCAGTTTTTAAGAAAACTGGATGGAAAGCTTATCCCCGACCCATAGAGGGCGTTTAAGCCGTTTTTGGACATAAAACCAAGGAAATATGTGAGCCACAATCAGAACTACCTGTACATACACATACTTTTCCAATAAAAAAAGGGAAGAAAGAGAGAGAGCGAGTCTAGCTAGCCTATACAAAGATGGTATGATTGTATTTTTAATTTCTCATCTATATATCTTTTTTTCCTTCCTTTTATTTCTACTCAACGTACAACCACCAAGAATAGAGTAATGTAACAAATGGAGGTATCCTCGGCTCTTATAAGAAAAAATGTTTGTGTTTTTGGTGGATCCTATCCAGGGAAAGACAAAGAGTTTATAGAATCAGCAAATCATCTTGGTCGGGTACTAGCTGAGAGAAAGATTCATTTATAGTATAAGGGAGAAAGCCTTGGGTTAATGGGAAGTGTGTTAATAACTGTATTTTTAGGAGGCAGTCAAGTTTTGAGGGTCGTCCCCAAAGTTTTAGCCAAAGGGAACATCATTGAAAAAATAATTGGAGAGGAACTACAGGTCTTCACAATGTCTGAACGACTAACTGTAATGTTTGAACATGTTGATGCCTTCATTGCCTTACCAGGTGGTCTTGACACATCAGAAGAGATATTTCATATTTCCTCATGGGCCATGTTAAACATTCACCAAAAACCTATAGGTTTGCTAAATGTTAATGGTTTTTATAATAATTTACTGTCTTTTCTTGATCATGCTGTGGAACAACAATTTCTAACATTTTCAACACGATAAATCCTCATCTCTGCTGCTACTGCTGAGCAATTGATTGATGAACTACAATCTTTCAACCCTGCAGTGGGTTCCTCTATGAGTCGAATCAATTGGTCAATCACAGAACACCGTAAAAAGCTTAAATTGGATTTGAGCCTTAGTTTGTAAAAACTTGTGTCTTTTGGTTTTATTAATAGCATATTATTTATGTTTTGTTCTTTCTTATATTTCTTTCAGTGTGTTTCAGGTTTGTCAGGAGTCCTTGTTTCAGGTGGTGTCTTCTATACTCTATCTTTCTACTTTAGGACATTGAGGACAATGTCTAGTTTTGGTTGGGAGGGAGAGGGTAGTTTATAAGAAAAAAAAACTAACTATTTTGCTATTATTAAAACCATTTGATAAAACTATTGTTGTTAGGATGGTAGAGTAAGAAGGAATTCCATTGACTCTTGAAACACATCTTAGTAATCATTTTCCAATGGTTATTCGTAACAAAGTCTATCATAACATTTCTTGAAATATTCAGGTTTACAAACTCTCGCATTGTTATCACTTGATTCTGCTCATATACTCATTCAACAAGTATTCTTAAACCTTAATTTTCACACATACACTTTAACATATGATTGTGGGTTGCACATTGGATTATTACATTATTTATGTTCTTTTATTAAAGGTAACAACTATGGGAAATGGATAGTATATAATTTGCAAAAAACAAAAACAAAAACAAATTGATAATATTGATGAAAATAAAAATATAGATAAGTTTGGTTTCGTAGCCTCCCTAACCTAAGCAATTAAGCCCGAAGGGGTGTTTTAACACCTAATACCCTAAAGTCAATTGACTTAGGAGCTATTAGCCCAGTGCTTGTTACATGGATTAAGGATAAAAGCTTAAGGGAATCAAACATTGCACTATTTACGTATCAATATCTGCAAACCAAGTTACTAATCTCGTAGGGGTGTCTCAACCCCTAATGCATTAAGACCAACTGGTCTGGAGTCATTAGCCCAAAGCTCATTACATAGGTTAAAGATGCATTATGTTTTAAGTTATATCTATGTGCGCGCAACTGGTCTGAAGTCATTAGCCTAAAGCTCATTACATAGGTTAAAGATGCATTATGTTTTAAGTTATGTGTGTGTGTGTGTAAAGAAAAAAAGAAAAAAAAATAATCCAAACCCAAGGAAGTTAACCTTAAAAAAACATTAGAATAAAATTGTCTTATCTTTTTATCTTACCAATTCTTAATACATTGCTTGTTAAATGATTAATCTAGATTTGTGTTGTACAACCCTTGGTACAACAAATACTTGACACTTTCATAGCCTGGTATAACTGACACCTATGCTATGAAAGGAACTTGATTTGTTGTTAACATAAGTTAACATCATAAATTCCTGACAATATTTAAAAGTATGGTGTTACTAAAATAAGATAATTAATATGATCATGTTAAAAATTTATAATGAACTATTAAGGATAAATCATCCGATTGGAACCTCTTTTGTGTATGGTTTCCAGGTGATTAATAAAAAGAGTTTATACTATACTTATTTCTAATACTATTAGTGGATCCTCTAACCTTGACAATTGCTTTTATCTTTAATTAATACTCACATCAATATCACATTTCAAAAGTTCTCTTCAACTCCTTTTCATTTGTTGTTCATAATTTTATATAGCACCTCCCTATGGTTCGACCGCGGTCTTGCCGAGTTATTTATTATTTCGACACTCCTGCACTTGGGATAAGACATCAATCTTTTGATCATGTCAAAATACATTGTTAATTTAGGGGTTTTTGGTTCCTTGAATACCTGAAGAACCTTTTTTTTTTCCCTAAAGACACTGATACTGCTTTGATGCTTAGGTTTCTTAACTATTGTCTCCCTCGCCTTTTTTTTTCTTTATATATTAAGAAACAACAAGGTGATTTCTTTTATATTCTTTCATCTTCTTTTTTTTTAAAAAAATCAAAACTAGTTGTTCCCACTATTGGATTTCTTCCTCTATTTATAAAGGGTTGTTCTTCAAAACCCTTCAAAAATCATACAATATTTAAAGATCCAGACAGTTGTCTTGAAACCGACTTGGGTATTAGAATCTTTCAAACTAGCGACTATTACCTTTTTAGATGATTTATGAGAGAAGATTAGAGCATAAAATGAGATTCATTTCCTCTGGATGGTAGCTGCCATGTTTAAGAGCAAAAACATATGTTTTTTTTCTCATGGGGAGAGTCAATCAAGGCTATTAGTGGAGCCAAATATCGCTCGAGGATAATCAAACATGTTTAAAACCTAGAAAATTTGTAGAATCTAAAGGAAAAAATGGCGTTGTTTTGCTTTAACCTTAATTTTATTCTTCATATTTAACAAAACATATTGTTTCACTTAATGTGAAATAGTTTCATTTTTTAGTTTAATTATGTTTTATGGTTTTTAATTTAAGCATAAAATGGTATTGTTTTCAAATGTTGATTTTCATACCATCCCTTCTATTCTCGTGCTTTTTCCACTTTCATTATCAGTCTTCTAATTGTTTTATTTTCAGCCAAATTTGATAATTTATTTTAATTTCTTTTAATTTTGCCCTTTCATCAAATTGGAAAGAACCTTTAAATTTCTTTACTTTTTACATATCAGTCTTTGGCTTCCTAATTCTTTTAATTTAGGCCAATTTCAATCATTTTCTTAATTCTTCTCTTTAATTATTTTTCCTTAATTGAATTGGAATGGCTCTTCTATTTTTTCTCTTTCTACATTTTAGTCTTTGGCTTCCTAAATCTTTGATTTTAGGCTAGTTTAACCATTTTCTTATTTTTTTTCTCTTTAGTTTTATCCCTTATTAGATTCAAGATTATTTATGAATTTTTTAAATTTAACATTTGACCTAAAATCCTGTTATTTATCCAATTTTCTCCTCCACTGATTTTTTTTGTCCTTTATATATATATATATATATATATATATCATTTTCATGTATTTTTTGATACAAATTGTTTTTTTAAAATTGACTAATGATTAAAATTGAAAAGATATTTTCTAAGATTTTTATTTTTTAATGTTTTTTTAATAGATGATGGTTAAAATTCTAGTTATGACATTTTGCCTGATACGTTTACAAACTATGTCAAAATCCTCAAAACATGCAACTAAGTCATAATAACTCACATATTTCTATGTTTCAAATTCCTGGTCATCACCTTTTACAAAATCTAACATCAGCATTTTAGATGGGATCATGTCAACCCTGTTACAACCAATTTTATTGATCAAGGTTAATGACATAATATTAAGTGTTACAACATTATTAACAAGGACCCTATATACCAGTACATCATTGAGATTTATTGTGATATATAGAGGTTTCAAATAGTGATTCATAACCAATATTAGTATGGAAATGTATGACATGGTTATTAGTTGATCACAAGTTTTGTTTGGCGATTTAATGATCTCTGCCTTTTTTTTCTAACTATCATCACAATTACTGTCCAAATAAGATAGTTGGCTGAGTTTAGTTTCAAAGGAGTAGGAAAGAGTGAATACCATATTTATGGATATGATTTCCTCTTGGTCGCTCATCTTTGTGTTAAAAGGAATTTCCAATCTATTTTCTTTGAATAAGTTTTATTCATTCATTTGTTATATCAAGATTGAAAATTCAACTTCTTCCTCTTCTTATTATATATTACCATAAATAAGGGTATTAATGTCTTTTCTAACATATCATCATCCAAGAAGCTATTAGCATCGAAAAATTATGATGTTCTTTTCTTCGAGTTGTTCTTTTATTTGGATTAGAGCAATTGTTAAAGCCATTTCAATCCTATATGAGCAAATTATTTTAAAATTTTGATGTTACCATCATCCTTATTTTTTGCCACTATTGTTTTATTTATAATAGATAGCGATCCATCCTTTATTATGGTGGTTGTTGAAGTAGCAGCCTATTTTTACTTTTGTTGATCAGATGATGCCACATTTCTTTCTTATTGTAGGGTTGACAAAGATTTAGGCCAAAAACGTGTTAGCTTATTTTTGTTTGAGCTCCTTACTACTACTACTAGTATATTCAATTTCTAAAGCTTGTTTATTTGGTAGGTATATGGTTTTGCATCATATTTTCTTACCAGTATATTTAGGTATTGTATTCTTCTAAATTGATCTCCGGACAATTGTTTTTGTTTTCATCTCCTTTTCAAGTCTAGGACATATTGATGATTGTTGACAAAATCTGTACCCTTTTCATCACTAAGTTTGTATGATTTTCGTTATGGCTTATGGCTAGTCTTTGCCATTATTATTTTATTTTTAATAGGTAGTGATCCATCCTTTATTATGGTGGTTGTTGGAGTAGCATCCTTTTTTTGCTTTTATTAATCAGATGATGCCATATTTCTTTCTTGTTATAGGGCTGACAAAGATTTAGTCCAATAATGTGCCACCTGTTTTTTTTTTTTTTTTTTTTTTTTTGAGCTCCTTAGTTGTTAGCCTTGCATGTTGGATAATGTTATCCTATCATCATTGTTAGTCGATCTCGGTCTTACCTTGGCATTAGGTTTACCTTTTACTTTTTTAGCTCTTCAATTGTTTTTCTACACGTACTTCTTAACTAACTTTACAATAGCTTTGTCTACCTATCTAGAGGTTTTTTTAGTAATATATCCCTTTATTAGATTATGGTTTAGTGTAAGCTCTGAAGTAGATAGAGTTGGAATAAGAACTTTATCCCCTTTATGTGCAAATGTGTTTTTTTGTTGCATGACTTTAGTAGAAATCGATCATCAATCATTACTATTAATTTATACAAGATTAGATATAATCATGTCTACTACTCCTCAAGACTTGATGTTGTTTGTTCTTGATCATTTTCTTAGTCTGTTCAATATCTAAAGCTTGTTTATTTGGTAGGTGTATGGTTTTGCATCATATTTTCTTACCAATTTATTTAGGTATTGTATCTTATAAACTGATCTTTAGACATTTTTTTTTGTTTTCATCTTTTTATAAAGTCTAGGAAATATTGTTGAATGTTGAAAAAATATACATTCTCCTCATCACTAAGTTTGAATGATTTTTGTTATGGTTACTATTTATATCACTTATTATCAATTGATATATTAAGCCTAAAATGTTTTGGCAGGTTATTGAGTCACAACTTGCTTAACTTTATCCCTCAAGTTTTCACCTTTTGGAAGGTTAGTCTAGTAAGTAGGGCACTTATATACTATACAATGGGGTACATACTAAACTTTTATCACCATTATTTTGACATTGCTATGATCGATTACCTATTTCCAATAATATCATTTATGACCAGTTTTAGCCGATGTCATGGTCGATCAAGCTTTACCTTTTGTCATTCTCCTTTACCAATAAGTCTTTCTAGCTTGAGGTAGCCACTAATATTAATACTTTGAGAAATAGATCATTATCCACTTTTTTTTTCTAAAAAAGAAATATGACTAGTTTCTAATACCTTTATAATATGGTTTTTGAAGATAATATGGCTCTTAGTGTTATGACTCCTTGATTCATACCACTTGTAGTACTTATTTCATTTATTTGATCAACAATAAGATTTGTTCAACTCTTTTGATCTTAAAAAAATATCATTTACTATCATCGACTATCTTGGTAGTTATTGCATATTTGCTACTAAGGTTTCTTAGCCTATTTAGGTTTTTTCAATATAGTGATGTCAAATAGTCTTTTATTATTATTATTATTTTAAGGATCAAAATTAGTTATTGTAAGACTTCTTCATCAGAACTTGAGTTAGTCATTAAATGGGCATTTCAAATATAATTTAGATAAAAAATTAGGTAAGTTTCCTTTAATGACTTATTTTCTGCTTGTTTCATTAGCATATTCTTGTATCGAGAGCATCCTCTAAGGATATTGATGTTTAGGTATTTGGTTCCTACGAACTATTTCCTTATATCATCTACATCCCTTTTAGTATGAGTTTAATGAACTCTTTCTCTAATATTTTTGTAGTGCACTTGGCTTTTAGAGTTTTTAATCGAAGAGCATAATTTTTTTATAAATCTCTAGATCCCAAAATCTTTTGCTAAGTCGACCAATGTTACCTCTAGTTTTTTATGTATAAATGCTCATGGAAATGAGTCTCTTTCTCTTTCCAACTATTGATGGAGTTAGGTGGTAGCATAAAAAAAGTAATTTGTTTTTTTAATGATAAACTAAACAACATTAGTTTTATAAAAGGGCATGCTGCACTGTTATCATACTAATTGATGAACTTGACGACGTGTTCCTTCGTTGAGTGGTTATCTTCCCCAAAAACTGTTTGAAATCAATGATCTTTATTTTTCTAAGAATTAGGTGCAACCTATCAACCCACTCTAGATATGGATGATCATAGACATACCTAATTGTTCATCTCATTTCCCTTAAGTACGAGGTTAGTTTAATCCTAATTGATATGAAGAGCTAGTTGCATAAGAGTACTAGGGATTTCTTGTTGTAAGATAGCTTATGGGGTATTAAACTAGCCTATAATAGGTTGTTGTGGTTGGTTTATGGATGTTGGGTCACGTAATTGGCTTATAATTACATGTATATTTATGGGGCAACTAGTGTATTAGGGTTGACCATACATAGGCTTTGTTATGGTTGTTATAAAGTCGAATACATTGGCACATGTACCTTAATTGAGGCATTATAGTTCCAAACACCACTACTGGAGTGGTTATGACTATACTAGGAATTGTCCCTAGGTGTATAGGCATATGAAATTTCAAATCTAATTCATTGTAACTCAATCTGAATGTAATTCAATTGATCATATTTGCCTTGTATTATTCTATTGATAACCACAATATTATTGTGGTACGTCATGTTCGATATGTTTTCTATCTCCGTCTAGATAACTCATGTATTAGCATTAGAAAGATTTAATAACTGATAAAAAGATGCCCTTTAAGAGTAACCATAGCTAGCAGGCTAGTACTCATCATATTTGGTTATGCCATCTAATAATGTCATCTAATACTAGTTGTTCCATATAAATCTATGGTGATGATGGTTTTTTTGTTTTTGGCATAATTGTTAGTTAATGGAATCAACAGTTAATCTAGTCTCACTCGGCATCCCAATCTATTTATCCAACAAATAAACATGTGATTTATCATTGACTAATCATGTTACTTATTATTTGTTTCTTCCTTCTAATGAGGAGAAATTACAACTAAGAACTGAAACTTGAGAAAAGACAAGCAATGGCCTTACAAAATCAAATGAAATATGAATGCTCTAAGTTTTCAAGCTTTAAGTAAGGTATATCTATCTCAAACATGACTACTCGAGAAGAAGAAAAGGTAAAGAGGAAAAGGCATTGAAAGTAAGAAAGATAAATAAAGTTGTAAATAATGGAAAATATTTATAAAAAAAAAGATAAACTGAATCTAATAAATTGCAGAAAGAAATTTGCATATATGAGGTTGATATTCTTTCCTAATAGCTCTTTATATTGGTATATTTTTTTGAATTTTATCCAAACATATAATTCTAATTCTATATATGTAATCTATATCAATTAAAGATGTATAATGAATCTTAATACAAACTAAACTTCTCTTTTGCTTATAATTATATAAATTTCTAACTAAGCTAAATGACTTGGTCAGCTTAACTTGTCAAAGACTCCCTCTAAGTAGGATTGAAACTTTTGGTATATCATTTGAATTCAAACTCCTATGATTGATTACTTTTCTTTAATCAATCATGACTTTTGGTGATCTGGCAAACTACTTTCTAGTTTTCTTAGTTGATTAGAACTCTTCAAGCTTTGTTGATTCTATTATTCATGATCGATTTTAGCCTATCTTTCCATGTTTAAACTTGAATAATTATTATTCACATCTAGTTGACATGTTGATATTTATTACTTTTATAAATGAATTATATAGTAGCACTTTTCTATATATGAAATCCTTGAAAACTAAATGACATTGTAATCTAAAATACCTAATTTATAGCAGCATGCGCTTGAGTAGTGGTGAAAAATAATAAATTGTTTTTTAATTATGTTCAAGTAAATTTATATATTAATTAATATTGAATTATTTCACTTGAATGCTAATTAATATTAATTTCATTTCCGAACCATTAAAAAAATGCATTTGTATTGGTTAATACATAATTAAATTAATAGTTGTTACTAGTTTATTTACCCACCTCCGTCACGGGCTAAACCATATTTTAAAAAACATAAGAAAAAATATCAAGAGCGCAAAGATTTTTTTTTGCAATGCTATAAACCCATGCAAGAAGATATTATTATAATTATTATCACCACCATCACAATTAATATTAGTATTATTTTTATTTTTATTATAATTATTATTATCACCACCACAACAATTAATATTAGTATTATTTTTATTATTATCATTATTATAATTACTACTACTACTACTACTGTTACCACAATTATAATTATAATTATTGTTATTACTATCACAACCATCACCAGTACTACGATCACAACCACCACCACCACCACTATTGCTACCACCAATACTACAACCACCACCGTTGTTGATGCTACCACTACTACTACTATTATTGTTGCTACCACTACTGCTACAACCACCATGACCATGACCACGACTATTACTGTTATTTCGGCTGCTGCTGCTGCTGCTACGATGAATATCACAACTACAACTACGATGAATATCACAACCATAACTACTATGACTATTGTCACTACTAAAACGACTACCACTACTAGCACAACCACCACCATCACCACCACTACTATCACTATCATCATCATCATCATTATCATCATCATTACTATTATAAATACTACTATCACAATCATCACCACTATTACTATCATAATAAACTATTATTATTACCAATATTACTAATATCATCTTCATCATTAGTAGTATCATTAGTAATATTGTCAATATCATTATCATTATTACTCTTAATATTAATATTAATATTAATATTATTATTATTATTATTACCATCACTATTATTATTATTATTATTATTATTATTGAAATAACAAAAATCAAAAACTCATTTTGAATGATAAAATTAAAAACCATAAAAACTCTTACAAAAAGGCAAAGAAAACAAATAAGAAATCAAAAGAAAAAAAACCAAATTGAAATAAATATTATTGCTACTAAAAAAAATCATAAATTTGATTTGAAGGATAAAATTAAAAACTATTACTACTACTACTACTATTATTATTATTATTGAAATAAAAATAATCATAAATTTGATTTGAAAGATAAAATTAAAACTATAAAATTTTTGACAAAAGGACAAAGGAAACAAATAAAAAATCAAAATAAAAAGGACCAAACTAAAATAAATATTATTACTATTGAAAAACGATTCATAAATTTAATTTGAAGGATACAATTAAAAACTATACAAACTTTGATAAAAGAGTCGAGGAAAAAAAAAAGAAATCAAAAGTAGAAGGACCAAATAAAAAAACATCATATAAACAAATTAGAATTGAAGGACTATATTAAAAAAAACATATATAAAAGAAATAAGAATGAAATAAGAAATTAAAAGAATGATGATCAAAATGAAAAACAAAACATATGAGAAATTATAATTGAATGACTATATTGAAAAAAAAACTTTTATAAAAGGAACAAAAATGAAATAAGAAATCAAAAGAATGAGAACTAAAATTGAAAATAAAAAATAAAGAGGACAATGATGTACTTTAATTGTCAGGAGAGAGAGAGCAAGAGAAAAATAAAAATAAAATACAAACGACCACCAATGACAGCCCAACCACTACACGCCTACACGCACCGCACCATGTGAAAGAGGAGATGGTTGCGCATCCAAAGGAAATGATGAATGACCATATTTGGCCACTGTGTGATGTCACACGCGCCACCTAAATGGGGTTACTCGTTAGTGTGTTTTGAACATGCGCCAATATATTTTTGAATAAAAAATTGAAAAGAATACATGAAAATACAAAGATACCCCCAATGAACTTGTTAATTATACAAAATACATGTGTGAACATACTAAAGTACCCTAAAAGCAATTCTTTTTTTTTTCTTTTTCAAGGTTAAAAATGTGCTCTTGTTGTACATAGATCATGAAAACCCATAAATATCCCTACCCTAGCTCAACAAATTTTTAATCTCAGAAGCAAAAAAAAATAAATGATTTTATTGTTAAAAAACTTATGAAAAATCAAGAAATCTCAATTTTCTTTAGTTATAAATTTTATAGCATTAGAGAGTAAATTTTACTATATAAAAAATGGAAAACACGATTATATCCCAAACAATCTGTTGAATGAAAGGTCACATCACCTGTTGTTCAAGTATTTTCTTTTCTACAGGGTGGGCCAACGACCATCGCATCATCATATTCGTGCACGTGTCAGTGTGTTAGTCTTTCTAAAGTTCTAAACCATATTCTCCAGAAAAAGATTAAGGCCTCTCTATTGGACTTCTATCTGTTTCTGTCTCCCCCTAGAAATGACCAGGGTTGACTTTAGTCAATGGGGGCATATATTTCCACTTTTCTGCGCGTGCAAATTTCACCATGTCCAAGGTTTTTGGAGCGGCAAAAAATTTTATACTAAATTCAAGAAGATTAACAATAATTTTTTTAAGAGTATATTAATTCAGATATAGTTGATTTGTCTTAAGTGTTATTAAGAAAGGGGTTTAATTTCGATCGGGAGTGAGATTATTCTCAACCAAATTAATAATAATAATGTGCTACTATGCCATAGCTTTTAGCTAACTCAAAATATAATAATGCACATTTTCTATAAGATTCGGGCTAATTTTTATAAATTTTGCTAGTTTTATCACCTGCCATGCAACATGGGTAAAATTTTTATGTTAATTTTGAATATTATAAAAAATTAATATTGTAAATGTATTTTAAAATATCATAATTTTTTTAATTTATAAACGTAAACATGTTATTTAATCAAACATGTTGTTTACATTTTAAGTAAGATTTCAAGTCAATTTCTAATATGAAAAAACATAATTACATTATGAATATATTTCATGTATCATAATTTTTTTAATTGAAAATGAAAAGATGTGGTTTATGCTTTATCAAATAAACTAGAAAAATATATGAACTAATAAATACAAAAAAAAGTTATTAATACTAATTAAATATTAAAACAAGAAGTTAGTCTTCTATCCTTTTTATTTTAAACGTTCCATTTATTTTATCTTAGAGGTGAAATGTTGTTGCTAATAACAAGTTATTTTATTTTTTATAAAAATCTCATATAAATATAGTTAATTCATATAAAATATAAGAGAAATAAAATTTGATACAAATCAAACTAATCTCTTTGAAGTATCATGCAATTTAAAAAATAGGAAAAAATAGAAAACTAGTCGTGCATGCCTGGGTTTGGAAGCCCGAGTGTACTCTGTGTTTTTTTCCATCATGTTTGTTACTGTATTTTTTTAGGCAGGTGATGGGTTGTTAGCTGTCTATTATCGACTAGGCTTTTTTCAATCATCCTGATGATTAAAAAATTATTCTCCATGTTTTTTTTACTCAAAATATCTAATTTTCAGCTTGTTTTTACTTGAAAACACCTCCAAAACGTCTCATATATCTAAAAAAACTAAACAACACCACAACACGCTAAAACTACTCTAAAAAGAAATAATAAATCAAACTAAAATAAACTAAACTAAACATAATATTTTTTTTTTGCCATGTAGATTGAATTAGGACCAACCAATAACTTTACTATTTTCGTGTAATTTTCTCTTTTCCTCTCAAATATAAGAACATGAAAAATGAGCAAAATGGACCTTGGAACCAAAATCAAAATTCTAAAATTTTTAAGATTGGCCACACTTTATTTGTGTTTTACATTATGGTCTTGTCATTTAATTTTGTCTTTTTATAATAATTTTCAATATTATCTCATAGGATTAGGTCACAAAAGAATTAAATCAAAAAGAAAAAAAATGTTTAGGCGTGAAATTAAAAAGAAAGATAAAAAAAAAATGACGAGATGCTTCACATAGTAAAGTAGCTAGGTTAAAACCCCATTCTTTAATTAGTAGTTTGTATAATCTTCTAATTATTTTTATGGGCATTTGACAAAACCCAATTGATAAAGGTGGATATACAGTTTCTTGATAAATAAATGGAGATAAGTACAAGTAACATGTATATTTCTTGAATAATTTATATTTTTAAGTAAATATGTTATTAAATTGATACTTTAATTATTTACATTTAACCATGTATGAGAGTTAATGATAAATCTCAACATTTATATAGATTATGTAAAGTTAAATCTTAAAATGAAATCTAATTTGAACTATTGGAGTTTAGCAAATTATGATTTTTTAGTGTTTTTTTTATAATTTTAATATACTAATATGTAAAAAACATATGAAATAATTATTATAATATATTTTTAAATAAAAATATATTTTAAAAAACACTCTACATAAAAAAAAAACACATAAACCCGGCCGAGTGTAATAAGAGCGTGTTTGACAGTGTGATTGCGGGTGCTTTTCAAATAACTTTTCGTGCCAAAATGCATGCCAATGATGTTTTTTTATTTTTTAAAAATTATTTTTGATATCAGCACATCAAAACGATCCAAAACGTACAAATCAAATTAAATTTTAGCAAAAAATTTTTTTTAAAATTTTTTAGGAACACAGCCGCAACCGCATTCCCAAACATTACGTAATTACGTGTTTAGCATGCCTATCTTGTCAGTCTGGATTTGACTGAAATAATGGAAACTTTCATTAATTAAAATCAAATACACAACAGTGTTATGTTATGGAATTTGCAGTTACATATGATTTGAGAAGTATGCAGTGTAAATCAATCCTCCACGTGCCAGACAAAACATGCTGTGAAATCTACTAGCGGCCAAAAACACCTGTCCACGCTCTAATTTTCCTCTTTCGAGCCCACTTTGCTTATTAAAGCGGCAAAGCTAACTACTACTAACAAATTTCACATCTCTCTGTTTGTCTCAATGTACAAGTAAGAGATCTCTCTCGCCTCTATTGGAAGTAAGGAATTTTCAATAGAAGCACGTAAGGAATTTTCTACTTTCCGTGCATGTAAGAATTACAAGCATAGTGAGCTTATTTGCGTGTCAATCGTTTGCTTGCTAGTTCCTTTTTCTCTCTCGAAGATTCATCAAAAAGAGTAGAATAACGGGTGTCTATATCTTGTGTTTTGCTTGTTTATAATAGTTATGACATTAATGTGGATATATACTTAGGGGGCGTTGATTTGTTCTCATTTTCTTTCTGGAAAAATTAAAGGGGCACAATTGAAGATCAGGCCACGAAATGACTACGAGAAAGGGCTTGCATTTTAGCAAGTTATTATCATTCTCGTGCTTTAAATCTCAGCCTAGTGAAAATCATGGTCTAATTGGGCAAAAGGGATACTCTAGGGTGGTTTATTGCAATGACCCTGATAATCCAGAGGCTATTATGCTTAATTATAGGGGAAATTATGTATCACATACCAAGTATACTGCGCTTAATTTTATTCCAAAGTCTTTGTTTGAGCAGTTTAGGAGGGTTGCAAATTTTTACTTTCTTGTTGTAGCTTGTGTTTCATTTAGTCCTTTAGCCCCCTATACGGCACCTAGTGTTGCTGTACCTCTGCTTGTGGTGATTGGAGCCACCATGGCCAAAGAAGGTATCGAAGATTGGAGGCGAAGAAAACAGGTAATTTTGCATTTTCTCTCTCTCCCCTTTTTTTCATTTCTTTGCACCCTGTGGTTGTTGGTGTGCTGTGCATTTCTTTGTGCGGGCTTTAATGATGAAGTGAACTCAAAGTTTTGGTTCCCCTGTTGAGAAATTGCAGTCTGCATAGTCCTAGACTATCTAAGATTTATTCAGACACATGAGTATAATTTGTATAGGATATGAGGATCAATGACTGTAGAGGCCCTTTTCAATTATGGATTAGGATTGAGAAATTAAATGTTATATTTATCTGTTTAAATTCTAGAAAGCAAACATATACATTTAGTTATAACTGTTAACTAGCTTCATTTGCTTATTTATTATTGTTGTTTCTGAAGACTATGTAACTGAGTTTTTTCTTGTTTCTCTAGTAATGATATCCTTCTTCTTCTTCTTTTCATGGATGCCCTTTAAACTTAGAATCTTGCTTGAGCTCCTTCTTCACCCCTTGACTAACTAAGCAGTGGCCCCAGCACCATTGATATTTCATAGAAATTGAAAGAAGAGTTGGATATTTATATACTTTGAAAGTGCAACAAGCAGCCTTGTTGAAAAGAAACACATTGCATTTTGTGATGGAGAAAATGAAATAGGGAGAGACTATTTCAGTGGCATTCTAGCTTACTTAATTCCACCCACAAACTTTGGTCCCAAATTCACAGGGGTCAGCTCTTTGGATTCTTTTCCATTGTAACTGGTATCACGAGACAAAAGTTATATGCATAGTTGCAGAATATTTATGAGGTAAATTTTCTGTATATTCTTCTAGTGCCTATTATTCTCCTTAAATCAAGATATCAAGAGTTGTATTTGATCTACTTTTGGATCTGTCAGACAAGTTATGATTATGGCATTGCTGGTTGCTCTGGTGCTAGTTAGTTCCTCGACAGTCATACATGGTACAAGATTTTTATATGCATCACAATGTAATAGCTTCTTAGTTACATAGCATACATACATTTCTAAACTAACAGTCCTTTTATAAATACCCTTTCAGATAACAAATTCCTTGCATCTTTTTAGCATTGGTGCTCTGTCAACAAATTTATTATTTAAGACTTCAGTTTCCTGTCATCAGTTGTGCATATTTATATATATAATCCACCATCCTACCCTGCCAGTTTCCACACATAATTTGGGGTGGCATCTGGGTGTGGGGGATTAAATACATGCCTTCAAATGCCTTCATTCAATATGTGCATATTTATTTATCTAAACCACCAGTTTATGTAATATTGGGTTGGTTTTTTTTTTTGGTATTATTCAAACGCTGATTATAAACTTGCATGCTGGCTAAATCCATTTTTTTCTTGTTATTTTCAGTTGGTTCATATGTGTTCTCATTCAATTTACCGGGCTCCATCAAATTGTTGTACTGTTATTGCATGTGTTTATCCCTTCCAAAAAACAATTCCTCAGTGATTCATTCATACTAGACTGATCTTTGAATGGTTTCAGGATATAGAGGCTAACAATAGAAGGGTCAAAGTGTATCATAAAAATTCTACCTTCCATGAGACCAGATGGAAGAAACTCCGAGTTGGAGACATTGTTAAGGTGTCCAAGGATGAGTATTTTCCTGCTGACCTGCTTCTGCTTTCATCAAGCTATGAGGATGGAATTTGTTATGTTGAGACCATTAATCTTGATGGAGAGACTGATTTAAAATTGAAGCATGCCTTAGAGGTGACATCCTCCCTACGTGAAGAAGAATCCTTGAAGAAATTTATGGCCATGATTAAGTGTGAGGACCCGAATGAACAGCTTTATTCCTTTGTTGGAACATTGTACTATAACGGATATGATTACTCACTTTTACCTCGGCAGATTCTTTTAAGAGATTCCAAACTCAGGAACACTGAATTCATCTATGGTGTGGTTATTTTCACGGGACATGACACTAAAGTGATGCAGAATGCAGGAGACCCCCCACCTTCTAAGAGGAGTAAAATTGAGAGGAGAATGGACAAGATAGTTTATCTCCTTTTCAGCATGTTGGTTTTGATATCATTTATTGGATCAATATTTTTTGGAATTGAGACTACGAAGGATTTTAGAGGTGGGAGATTTAGAAGGTGGTATCTTCGACCGGATGACACAACTGTGTTTTTTGACCCCCAAAGAGCACCAATTTCTGCATTTTTTCATTTCTTGACAGGACTTATGCTGTATGGATATCTGATACCAATATCATTGTATGTGTCAATTGAAATTGTAAAGGTTTTACAAACCATTTTCATTAACCAAGATCAGGATATGTACTATAAGGAAACCAACAAGCCTGCACAAGCACGCACATCTAATTTGAATGAGGAGCTTGGGCAGGTTGAATACATAATGTCTGACAAAACTGGTACATTGACATGCAACTCAATGGAATTTGTCAAATGTTCTATAGCAGGAGTTGCTTATGGCAGTGGTATGACAGAAGTAGAAAGGGCCTTGGCGAGGATAGCAGGTGATGGGCCACTGGAAGCTGATGATACTAGAAACTCAGGAAATTCAATCAAGGGATTCAACTTCAGAGATGAACGTATAATGAATGGACAGTGGGTTAATGAACCCCATTCATATGTCATAAAGAAGTTCTTTCGAATTTTAGCAGTCTGCAACACAGCAGTTCCTGAGAGAAACAAAGAAACAGGTGAAATTTTTTATGAAGCCGAATCCCCAGATGAAACAGCCTTTGTCATAGCTGCAAGGGAGATTGGCTTTGAGTTGTTTGAAAGGACACAATCAAGCATATCATTGCATGAGTTGGACCCTGTTACTGGTGAAAAAGTTACCAGGTGAGCTTTTCAGGTACAATGTCTTTCTTCATTTCCATCCATGGTAATTAGGATAAAAAATTGTTAAGTTAGCTTGTTCCATCCAAACATAGTCGCCTCTGAACAAATTCTATTGATTTCTGCAATTTGCTTCAAATTAGAGATACTGAAGTTTATTGATTATGTTATCTTTAATTATGCTGAAAACTCATTCATTGGAAGGAAAATTACATCCTTTTTGAGCTGTGTGACATTTGATTCCTTGGTCACCTCCCCCAATGAGTTATCAGCAGGATAAATCCGTTTCTACTTTAGTTTGACGTTTTTTTAACTTGTCCTTTTCATTTCCTTGCACCAAGGTTATCAAAATTGTCCTTTAGACATTTCTGTCAACTAGATCCTACTGTAAAAATCTATAAACACAAGAAAAAGGTGTCCTTCCTATTTCCAAGAAAATGATGTGTTTGCATAACTATTGAATTCTGAAAGCCTACTTCAAAATGGGATGATGGATAGTCCAGATTGGGAATTTATAAACTTCCTACGCCTTTTCTATAGGTTGCTATCAAAAGAAGTTTAGGTTCTGAATACATAAGGTTCATGCAATAAAGATTGAAGTAAATTTCAGCGGTTTGCTTTTCTTTTTCTTTTTTTTCCTGGAAGGCATAAATCTTCTAACTACTAGAACGGTGGGAATATGTATCCATATTACTGTTGTGTCTGATACATGTTATCAAACACACACCCTGTTTGCCCATGCACAGACTGTATCTCTCTCTGGTGTAATCTCTCTATCTCTCCAGAAAAGAAAAATTGTCAGCGTGCACAAAATTTCTTTAAATGAGGAGTTGAATGGAAATCATTCAAATTTAGGCATCACATCTATGGTTCCTTTTATATATACATTTCATGTGACTGAGTTTATATATTCCAGAGTCTACCAGATACTTCAAGTCCTAGAGTTCAGTAGTTATCGAAAAAGGATGTCTGCAATTGTAAGAACTATGGAGAACCAGATATTGCTTCTTTGCAAGGGTGCAGACAGGTTTGGATCTTGATGCAGAATGACCTAATACTAGAGTTTATGAAGCACACATAACTAAAATCATGTTTTTCTTTTATTTGTCTATATATAGTGTGATTTTTAAAAGGCTCTCATATGAGGGACGACTATTTGAGGCTAAGACCAAGGAACACGAAAAAAAGTATGCTGAGGCAGGTTTACGGACCATGTTACTTGCATATCGTGAGCTTGGTGAAGATGAGTACAGAGAATGGGCAGCTGAATTTTCAAATGCCAAAGCAAATGTAACTGCATACCGAGATGTGTTGATGGATGAAATTGCTGATAAGATTGAAAGGGATTTAATTCTTCTTGGCGCTACAGCTATTGAGGACAAACTACAAAAAGGGGTATGTACCAAACTTAAAGAATGCATTACCTAGATAAATTGTCATTTTTAGCTGTTTTGGCCCATGCCTATTTACTCTGCCATTGTTTGAAGTGTTGTAAACTGTCTCATCCAATAGAAAAGAAGAAGGTATCCCATAACCAAACCGAAAGCTCAAATCATTATTTAGGGGACTTAATTTCTCATAAATAATTTTGTTGATTGATAAGAACTGATATTGTTCTTTCATGTTAGGTTCCAGAGTGCATTGATAAGCTCGCAAAAGCAACAATTAAAATATGGGTTTTAACTGGAGATAAGATGGAAACTGCTGTAAATATTGGGTATGGCGTGAAGCTTGTAACCAAATGATTTTTTTTTTGGGGTGTTTCCACATTATAACTATCATGATTTTTACAGGTATGCTTGTAGTCTACTAAGACAAGGGATGAAACTGATTATCATCACACTAGACTTGCCAGAAATTAAAGCCCTGGAAAGGCAAGGGGACATGGCGGCTATTTCTAAGGTATAGGATTCTAGAAAATGGGTTAATTTATTTTTCAGATTCTGCAGAGTCTGAAATATTTTATCATGTCAGGCTTCTTTTCAAAGTGTTCAAAAGCAGTTAGAAGATGGAAAGCGTCAAGTTGATTCTGCTAAAGAATGCCCAATTGAGTTTGGTTTGGTGGTTGAGGGGGAGTCCTTGGCTTTTGCGCTGGACAACAAGCTGGAGAAATTTTTTTTGAATCTTGCACTTGCTTGTGCTTCTGTTCTATGTTGTCGGTCCACTCCCAAACAAAAAGCTCTTGTAAGCATCATAATCATGCTCATTTTATTGATTTGTTAGCTAAAAATTGACATTTTTTGTTGCAATTAATGTAAAAAATCTAAGAAGAGTATAGAAGATATGCAGGTCACGAGACTGGTGAAAATGGATTCTAGTAAAACAACCTTGGCAATTGGTGATGGGGGGAATGATGTCAGCATGCTTCAGGAGGCTGATATTGGAGTTGGCATTAGCGGTGTTGAAGGAATGCAGGTCAATATTACATATTCTTTAAAAAATCCACGTGTGGTTAAATTTTTTCTGTTCTCAATACCATTCAGAATTTAAGCTTAAATTCCATTTACTTGATATAGCTCCACAATATAATATCTTTGATGCCATCCCTTGTCCATTAAATAGATGTGTGTTTCATGTTAATATGGCATAAAACATATTTATGCACGAATTTATTATGGACTATGAAATACTAGCTTTCTTTTTCTGATATTAGCTCTATGTGTAACTGTTATGCACGAATTTGTGCTGACTTTCTATTTTCATTTTAATCTTGAAGTTCTTAACCATTTCTTATGGCTGTTTAAAGTGGTAATACAAGCTCGGTTGTGGCATGATGTTGTTACAAGTTTTGAGTGTGAGGAAAGATCTGGTGACTGATCCGTTGGGTTTAGAACTCAAAATTAAATGGTTCAACCTGTGGTTTAGATCTCCTTCCCTAGGATCTTTGTTTTGTGGGACCAGAACTCCATGACATGGCCATTAAACAGCTTTCCATTTAGCAATTTTCTTCTTCAAATCTTCAGCTTCAGCAAAGTACTCAATATATGAAAAGTTCAGCTTTAGATTTCATAAAATTAACTAGAGAAATTGAGCTTTGGTGGAGTCCATTGCTTGATGCTTACGAATATGCAGTTTAATCATCTGTATGTCAAGTTGGTGACGTTATTTCCTGTCTATTTATCTCCTCACAAGCTTGATCATAGGTGGCAGTATAAACCTTTTGTATTGTTGAAAAGGAACAAATTTTTTGCTGTCTAAAAATCAGATCATGTGGAAAAAGGGAATGAGTGGGCGAGATTTGCTTAATTGATGCTATTGTTTCCTTCCCTGTCACATAATAAATTCCCCTTCCCATGTACCCTTGCCTCTGACTCTCCATTTGCAAACTATCCCACATATTGTTCCTGTTGCAATTTCTAGTATTAACAGTTGCATTGCTTTTTTAAGTTGCAATCCTCATCTTAAGGCATAAAGCCATAAACTAATTCCTTGAACAAATTAGACTGTTGTAGTCCTCCCATCCATGATCTCTATTGAAACATTTCTCTAAATAAACTCATGACCTACTTACTGATTTCAGCTATTTCTTCAACTGCAGGCTGTGATGTCAAGTGACTTTGCAATTGCTCAATTTCGTTTTCTGGAACGGTTATTGCTGGTACATGGCCACTGGTGCTACAGGCGAATAGCAATGATGGTAAAACTGTTTGTTCCCAAGTCATTCTCATCTTTCTAGAAGTGCATGTTAAATATATGGAGAAATGAAAATCACATTTCGCTTTGCAATCGGCTTTTTGTTATGCAATTAGAGGTTTTATGCTGTTTGTCATTTGTCCTTTTTTTGGTTTTTGTTCCAAGAATATAATTCCTTCAAAAGAAAACGAGCATTTGGCATTATGTGTCTCTGCACATTATGGAGAGATTTTAAAATGTTGGCCAACCAAGGAACTTGAAACTCTTGCATCCATCTTTACATTGTCATTTAGAGAAAAGGAATCCATATAGGCGGTCCAGAACTTGGGCTTAATTGAACTGAATTTCTTGCCATAATTTGTTTTATAGTAAACAATCAGGATCACATTAGTTGAAGAGGTAATTGCAATATTTTAGGAGAGCTAAACAAAATGTGGGGAGGCTATTCCATCCAAGTTGTAAAATGTAAAATTGTCAATTAAATGGCTGTTTTAGCTAATTAGTGTGTTACTGCGTGTTTTTGGTTTGGGTGGATGCAGGTATGCTACTTTTTCTACAAGAACATCACATTTGGGTTTACTTTGTTTTGGTTCGAGGCCTATGCTTCTTTCTCTGGTCAGCCTGCGTATAATGATTGGTACATGTCATTCTACAATGTCTTCTTCACTTCGCTTCCTGTAATTGCTCTTGGTGTTTTTGATCAGGATGTTTCTGCACGGCTTTGTCTCAAGGTAGGAAATTCTTGCTATATAATATCGGGCACATGTTAACAGAAAGAGGAAGAAAATGTCTAGACTTGGGAAAATCCAAATAGCCTTGCTGAATCTCAGGAATGCAGTAGTATGTTATAAGAAACAAAAAAGGACTATTAGAATCCTTAATATTTGTGTCTTATATATAGATACAAGAACTAGCTTCTTTGTCGGGTAAAGGAAGGTGTCTGAATTAGAAACATGCTAGGAGGATAACCAATAGCATCTTAACATTTTCTAGAAACGAAACTGGAGATTTGTGATTCTTACAAATAAAAAAATTGGGTTTGACATAGGTAATATCCTCTGACACTGCTTTTCTTTATTAGACTGTCAATGACATAGCATTAATTTTGATACACTTTCTTGCTGATTTTTTTCCTCCGAGTTGCCTGCTTCTGGAAACCTTAGTGACACCAATATTCTTCTGACATTTTGCTTCCCACATACTACCATAATATGCAATTTCAATTTCATAATTGATAATTTGGAACAAGTCCATTGGATTTATTTGCTTCACACCTCATGTACTATACTTTCATTATTAAGATGGTATCTGGGATTTGATCAAGTTCTGGTGGAATGGCTTTGTTACTGTTCATCCCCCCCCCCCCCCCCTCAGAATGACTTAACCCCTTGAAACCGTAAAAGTATTAAGATGCACATTCTCAAAAATACGAGGGTATGAATATGCAGGCATGCAACAGTGAGCAACTGGAGTGGAAATTTATGCTACAAACTCCATTTATTAGCACATAATTGAATACTTTTTTTCAATAGTCAATACTTTCAAATGTTACCTCTATGACTGTAGATCAGAAGGCCTTTTGTTGACTGTAGATCATCTTTTTTACAGTATCCTTTGTTATATAGAGAGGGAATCAAAAACATCCTCTTCAGCTGGCCCCACATCCTTCTTTGGATGTGTAATGGAGTTCTTACTTCCATAATTATCTTCTTCTTCACCATCAATTCCATGATCAATCAAGCCTTCCGCAGAGATGGTCAAGTTGTTGACTATGAGATCCTTGGGGCGACGATGTATACTTGTGTAGTTTGGGCCGTAAATTGCCAAATAGCACTCTCTATCCATTACTTCACCTGGATTCAGCACTTCTTCATCTGGGGAAGCATAGCTTTCTGGTATATATTTATGGTGATATATGGTTTTCTTCCACCCGGAGTATCTACAACAGCACATAAGGTTTTTGTGGAAGCCTGTGCACCCAGTATTCTATATTGGCTTGTCACTCTTCTTGTTGTTATTTCGACGCTGCTACCATACTTCTCATACAGGGCATTTCAATCTCGATTTCTACCCATGTACCATGATGATATAATTTCAGTCAGAAGGAGGCCACGAGGCTGAGATTTCTGATGAGCCAGGAGCTGGGAAAAAAAAATCAAAACAGATCATGCAAAGGAAAATCCGAGGCAGAGAAACGTCTCATGAAAATGTGTATTTGCAGCTGCCAACCGGGGTCAACTCAGGTGGCCTTATGCTCCCCCCCCCGTTATAAATATACAGTGGCAGGTAAGATTGTAGGTGGGAGTGTATGTATATGAAGATTAGACAAGGGCAAACATCAACTTCTTCACCCATGCTTTGAACTATCTCGTTCCTAATTTGTTCATGGTTATAAACATTTCTGTATAGTTTTTTATTGGGTTTGTTGGTTTTACGTTCTTCAGATGGTGCATGCATGATTCGAGGTGTGAAACCGATATATTATTTTTGTTTCATTTATTTCTTTGTTTAATAACGGGGCCGCAGCCAAGGTGAGGGCGTCCTAGCTGCATCAGAATGGAAAAAGGATACCCGCAGTGATTATAAAGAACATGTAAGCCAATATGAAAACCATGACTCGTGGCCAAAAAAAAAAAACAGCATGATAGTTTCCTTGACGACATCTGCGATCTCTCTTTCCAGAACTAATGGATTCACAAGTAAAGATTCTCTTGTACAGCTAAAAGCATGCGGAATTCTGCTTTGCGCTTGTCAGTGTCCCAAGCAACTTGAAGACTACATAAAGCACCCAACAGCTCTGCTTTTAGTGAAAAACAGCACCCCATATTAGCAACAAAACCTTTCAGCCACCGCCCACAAGCATCTCTGACCACGCCACCGGCTGCTGCCAGATCTGAGTTGCCTCTACTCGGTCCATCTGTTAGGCTACAGCCTAACAGGTTCAATCTAAGAAAAAAAAGAAGATACAAAAATGGTTACATCTTTCATTACATGCCTTTCTCATTCTTTATTCCAGCTTATATACAAGCTTCTGGATTATTGCTTATAGTTGATACCTACTGCCAGATTTAGGTGCTGTTTAGAATGCAATTCTAAACAGTGGTGTTTTATAAAAAATTGTTTTTTTTTTGGTTTAAAATTAATTTTTTTTTATGTTTTCAGATCGTATTGATGTTAAAAATAATTTTTTTAAAAAATAAAAAAATATATATTATTTTGATGTATTTTCGAATGAAAAACGCTTTGAAAAATAATTATTACCACACCCCCTTAACTACTAACTATTATAACTAACCATAACTAACTCTGACAACCCATCTGGCTAATCTTCCCCATGCTAAACTTCTATCATTCCTTCATTGCAACTACTTTGCATTTATCACATGTTAATTGCTTTTAGTTAACAACTTCCTTGACTTCCATGTCATTGATAATAAGGACCGTAACAATGCCTTTCTACCATCGCTACTAATCTTCTTATTTTAGTAATGAGACATGAAAAACTAGGTGAATTGCAGACCCCATTAGCAACCATAGTTCATAGGCAACTTCCCCAATCTTTTATACGATCTTGTGAGGCTCATGAAACCTTGGGTCAAGCTTCATGTTCTAAACTCTTCTGTTTGTATGGTTGTAACTTAAAATAAACCAAATCACCAACTTGAAAAATTCTTTCTGTCATGCCTTTCTACCATTTGTTCCTGAAGTTATTGATTCATATTTTTTCTTTTGAATAACTTCTTCCGCACCCGCTACTAAAGTTATTGCAAAAGAATCAAATTTAATATTAGGAGGGTAGACATATAATGCCTAAAATGATGTAGTTTTGATAGCTAAATAGTCGCTTGAGTTGTACCAGTGTTGTGCTTGAGTTGACTAATTATATCACTTACTAGGAGAGTGCATGAACATGCACCTTAAGTAGGTTTTCAGGCATTGATTTGCTTTTTGACCATTAGTTTAAGGATGAAAGGATGCGCTCATCAACAATCTCACCCCTAGAAGTTTGAACATTTTTTTTTCCAAAATAGGCTTGTAAAAACTTTATCTTTATACGTCACAATAGAATAAGGTAATCCATTAAACTTATAGACATTTTCCAAGAATAAGTGAGCAATCTTTTGAGCAATAAATAGATGTGTAATAGCTAAAAATGCACATTTTGAGAATCGATCCACAATACCTATATGGCATTCCTCCCTCCTGATCTTGGCGATCCTTCCATAAAATTCATTGTTATAATTCTCCAAATACCCTCAAGTATAGGCAATGGTTGAAGTAGACCAGAATAAGGCATCATTTCCATCTTCGCTTATTTACATGCATCACATTCCTTCATGAATTTCTTTATTGTAGCCTTCATGAAAGGTTAGTAGAATATAACCTTAAACCTTTTATATAAAATTTGGATCCCAACATGTTTTCCCACATGTGTAAGACTAACAAGTATTTTTTTAAAATTCTATGTATAACAATTGACAATTCAACTATTATACCTTAAAACTCGTTATACATATGCATACTTTGGCCAATTATCCATATTGATTAGCTTCTCTCTTACAATCTTTCTTAAATAACTCATCTCCCTCATGAGTTTCACCAACTTAGTTATACCAAACTTGTTTGATAATAGTAATGGCTGTCAAGTCACTGTTCTCCTCCTTCATATTTTCTAATTGTCTCCCAGTTATCACATTTATAGATAATGCATCAGCCACCATGTTTTCCTTTCCTTTCTTGTATTGGATAATATACTTCAGTCTTAGTAGTTTAGTTGAACCTTTCCTCTGGATATGTGTTTGGGATTTTTTTTTCTAGCATGAACTTCAAACTTTCATGATTAGTTTTGATAATAAACTAATCATGTTTCAAATAATATACATATCTCTCCACTACCATGAAAGTAGCCATATATTCTTTTTTTTATATATATAGACATGCCGATATTCTTGGTCATAAAGCTTTACTAAAGTATGCTAAAAGTCTCATATTCTGACTTGACATAACTTCTAATCCAGTAGCATTAGTATTAGTTTCCAAGATAAATGTTACATTAAAATCTAGTAAAGTCAAAATTAGTGTCGTGTACAAAACTTCCTTTAAATCCTCAAATGTTTCCTACAATCTCTCATTCTAGTTAAAAATATTTTTCTTCAATTTCTTAATTAATAGTATGATTATAACTCCAAAATTCCTTATAAATTTTCTATACCAACCAATTAATCCCAGAAAACCCCTTAGCTTTTTAACTGATTGTGGTGTAGGCAAGTTTCTAACTATTTTAGCTTTATTTAAATCAGTGGCCACCGTTTCTGAAAAGATAATATGGCCAAGATATTTCACTTTTCTTTCATCAAAAGAACATTTAGACTTCTTGGTAAATAATTGACTTCTTTGTAATGTATCCAAAACCATTATTAATGTTGAATATACAACTCTAAAAAAAGCATTGTACGCTAACATGTCATTAAAGAAAAATAACAAAAAAAATTCTTAAAAATGATTCTAAAACATTGTTCATAAAAGCCTGGAAAGTAGTTGGAGCATTTGTTAACCCAAATGACATTATCTTAAATTTATAATGGCCATGATAGGTTTTAAATAAAGTCCTTTCCATATAATTTATATGCATCCTTATTTTATGGTAGCTTGCCTTGAGATCCAGCTTTGAAAAGAACTAAGATCCATGCAGCTTATCCATAAGATCATCAATGATGGGAATTAAAAACTTATATTTTACTGTTAAATCATTAAGTTATCTGTAATCAATATAGAATCTCTAATAACCATATTTTTTCTTAACAAGTAAGACTCGAGAGGCCAAAGTACTACAACTGTGTTGGATTAATCCATTGTTTAACATTTTCTTCACCAATTTTTCAAGTTCATCATTATGCACATAAAGCTTTTGTATTGTTTAATATTCACATGTTTAGCTTTAGGAACTAGAGGAATCTTGTGATCTAAAGCTCTTGCCGGTGGCAATTGAGTTGGTTTTGAAAAAGAAAACTCTTTCAATTTTATTTTATAATTCTTGGACTGCTACATCTTATTCATCTACTAGTGATTCCTTTACTACTTCCACAATTAAAAAAAATGACCTATCAATCGACAAATAACTTCCTTCATTATGTGTTTTTACTACTGTGACTATTTGGAATTCAATACCCTTCTTAATCCCTTTTAATCCAATCATCCTTCATTTTTTTTTATTATAAAAGATAATGACAACTTAATAAAATCAAATAAAATAGAAGAATATCTTATTAACCAATCTACTCTCAACACTACATCAGACCTTCCAAGCCTTAATACTTTTAATCAACTTGAAACTCGTAGTTTTGCATAAACCAAGTCAACTTGAGACAATTGGAATCACACCTTACCACTCTCTTATTTGCCATAATTACTACTAGATAATGGTTTTAACATAAATGTCTTTGATTTCTTTTACCGGTTTGATGTCAATGAAATTGTGGGTGCTTCCACTATCAATTATACCTTGTTTGTTTCCAGGAAAACAAATTCCTGGAAACCATTTTCTTTATTTTTCCATGTTTGGTAACCATACGGAAAGCTAGTCAAAGGAAAGTTAATTTCGGTCAAAATAAAAAAAGTAACTTTCATCACAGGAAAGTTTTTCCTTTTGATAACAAAAGGAAAACACTTTCCTTTCTTTACATAAAACACATCTTCTCAAATCCCTGTCTTTCTCTGTCTCTTTCCGAAAACAATTGAAGCAGGAACAATTGAAGAATATCTCTGGAACAATTGAAGCATATTCCTCTTATTTCAGGTATTTTTTCCCTCAAATATCTCTCTATTATTTCCTTTATGATTTTATCTTCTTCATTTAGATCTGTAAGAATTATGGCATAAATCCTTTGATCTTGTTTTAATTTGCTGTGTCTGTTCCGAACAAAACTATGTGTTTCTCTATGTTTTTTTCCATACTGTTCAAACAAACCATGATAAATATGCTACCTGTCATATTTTTTCCATGACACAGTTTTCTTCTTCATCTTACCTCGTCACATTCGGTTAGTTCACGAAACTAAACAAACCAAATTCATCAAGCAAGCCATAAAAAGCACATTTTTTCCATGAAATAGTTTTCTTCTTCATCTTACTCATATTCGGCTAGTTCACCTTTGTAACCAAACAAACCAAAAAAACTCACAGATAACAAAATCCCCAAACTTCCCTATAAAAAAGCAGTCCCTACCCCGTCCCCGGATCCCCAAACTGCCCGGGTGGAAGCACAAAGAGAGAGAGAAAAAGTAAAAGGGGGGAATAAGTGAGCACAAAGAGAGAGAGGAAAAAGTAAAGGGGGGAATCAGTGACCGAGGGATTATGCTCGGTGGAAGCATAAAGAGAGAGATGAAAAGTAAAAAGGGGGGAATCAGTGAATGTGTTGAGGAACAACCCTTGCTCATTTTTTTTTCAAGTCCCAGCGTTATCAGTACAAGTAGCCTGGGGAGAGAGGGAGGAGAACAGGGAAGGAGGAGCAGGTCTTTGAGGTCTAGCCCTCTTGCCCCTTGAATCTTTGATCTTTGTCCCTTCTTTGTGCACGAGAGAGAGGAAGTTAAGGAATTAGAGAAAGAACAGGGGATGGGAATTAGAGAACCGAGAGAGAACAGGGGGAATTAGAGAACAAAAACCGAGAGGAAGTTAAGGGGAATTAGAGAACATAACCTAAACATAAAAACGTGGATAACACCTCCACCATAGAAAAAGCGTGATTTTTGCCACAGTTATTGCTTTATTTTGCTATATTTATAAATGTGCTTGTTTTATTTTGCTTTGATTAATTCATGATTAATGTTTGATTATATTTGTTACATATGGATAAATTTATGGGGCCATACCGGTAATTATATGGATTTCATTGCACAATGTCTATTGATCGTTGTGAACTTATGAATTGTATAATTTTCAAAAGGGTTTTATCATCGAGAAATTGAATTTTATGGTCTTAAATAATATATTTTAAAACCTTGTTTGTTCAGGGAATCAGATATCATTGCCATAACTATTATACATTGTCAGCTCTTTGAGCATAATTTATTGTATTGATTGTGTGAGTATTTTATATGTTTTTTTTAATATTTATTTCCTCAAAGTTTTAGGTTTTGTTATCAGAAAACTTCACTTTCATGTTATGGATAGTAAGATAATCCATGCAACATATATGAGAGCAACAGAATCGTGATAGCTACGGGGTAGCTATTATTGAACAAGAAAGAAATAGAATTTATATACCAAGAGAACCACGTATAAATGCAATTGCTCAACGAGAATTCTATATTGATAGCGTTTTGAATTGAGGTGATAGATGTTGCGTTGAACAAATTCGTATGAAACTTGTTGGCTTATATAGATTGTGTGATGTTCTCACAAGTCGTGATCTATTACGATCAACTCAAAATGTGTCTATTAGGGAGCAAGTAATTGTGTTCTTACAAATTATAGGCCAAAACCAAAGATTTTGTTTTATTAGTTGTATATACTATAGGTCTGTTGAAACTATCTATCGTTACTTTAGAATTGTTTTAAAAGCGGTTCTTAAGTTATACAAACACCTTATTAAAGATCCAGAGGATACAGTTCCAGCAGAGATAATGAATAATCAAAGATTCTATCCTTATTTTAAGGTATGAGAACAATACCAATATTTTTATACATTAATTAATTACATCTAGAAGAAAAGGTTATAAATTATTTTTTATTTTTATATAGGATTGTGTGGGAGCAATTAATGGTACCCATGTTCCTGCAAATGTTCCTGTTGAGATTCAAGGAAAGTTTCGAGGTCGAAAAGAAGGAACAACACAAAATGTTTTAGCAGCTATAACTTTTTATTTGAAGTTTATATATGTTTTAGCCGGGTTGGGAAGGAAGTGCACATGATTCACAGGTTTTAGGTGATGCATTATCAAGAACTAGTGGTCTAAAAATTCCAGAAGGTATATCATAAAGTATTTATTATATGCAATAAACATATAAAATGTCTTATTAGATAAAGATAGTATTGGGTTTTTTTTTTAATTTGTAGGGAAATATTATCTTGGTGATGTTGGTTATGGTGTTTGAAAAGGAATCATTTCTCCTTTTCGTGGAGTTTGATATCACTTGAATGAGTTTATAGAACGTTCACCAGAAAATAAAAATGAGCTATTTAATCTTCGACACTCTTCATTGAGAACTCCATTACTGAGCGAGAGTTTGGTATTTTGAAGAGTCATTTTAGATCAATTGATGGAAAATCTTTTTAGTCTTATGAAACACAAGTACATGTTGTGCTTGCATGTTGTATTATTCATAATCATATAATGGGAGTTGATCCTTATGACTTTCTTATGGAAGAAATATGTTCGAAAAGTGAACCAATTAGACGAACAATCAACTTAAGTCAACGGGAGGAAATGAAAGAGAATAAGGAGTGGATAACAAAAAGAGAAATGAATGCATCAACCATGTGGAATGATTATAACACTCAAAGAAACTAGTAATTGAGTGTTAATTATATGTGTTTGTTTTTATTATGTCTTGCTTGAGTTTGTATTATTTTTGTTATGTATTTGGAGTAGATGTTGACTTTATTATAATTTCTTATGTATTTTATGTATTCTCTTTTAAATATTAATTGTAGTTTTTATATGAAATTTATTAAATCTAAATATTATATGATTTTATTTTGTATAAATTTGTAATTTTTTTTTGTAGAAATGAGTTCCACACAGAATGAAAAATGCAAGGGCAAGCACTTCACATGGTCTAAGCCTATGTCTCACATGTTACTTGAGATATTAGTTGAGGAGGCACTTAAAAGAAGCAAACCTTCTTTCACCTTTAAAGTATAATCTTTTGTTAAGGTGGCTACAGAAATTAGTCAAAAGTTCAACTTGCAATGCGAGCCTAAGCATGTGGACAATCATCTCAAGACTATGAAAAAAGACTGGGAATAATAACCAAACTTAAAAATAAAAGTGGCTTTGGTGGGATGATTGTTTGAAGATGATTACGGTTTCGAAAGATGTATATGATGAAGAAGTAAAGGTATGATAAATATTGTACTCTTTGTAATTTTTATATTTACTTTTGTTTATAAAATGTTATACAAGGAACTAAAAAATTGCATATTCTAAACTTTATGAACAGGCACATCCCAATCATGACAAGTATCTCAACAAAAAACTTGATATGTATGAGGCAATGACAATTGTTGTTGGAAAAGACATGGCAACTGAAAATTATGCCAAATCATATGTTGATGTCAACTTGGAAGAGAACACTGAAGAGCAATCAATTTCAATTGAAAATGAAAAAACTTCTAAGGGAAAATAGACATCTTCCTCTAGTACACAAAAAAGGAAACATAGGAAGAGAAATCGCATGTATGAAGATGATGGTGTTGAAAAGTTGTCTAAACAGATTAGAGATGTAGCATTTGCAATTCAAAGCCTCAGTAAAAATCAACTTGATGTTAATGCGTTGTATACAGAAGTGATGAAAATTGAAGGCTTTGATGAGATCACTCTTTGGGATGCATTTGATCACTTGGTCCAAAATAAAATGTTGGCAAAAGCATTTATGGCAAAAAATGCTAATTTGAGAAAATTTTGGGTTCATAATTTTGTGAACCAACACTACTACAGGCCTGCTTGCTAAGATGATTTTATTATGATAAGAAAGTATATGTTTGTTATTTAACAAGTATGTTTACTTGTTTAATTCGGTCTAGCAGGTTTATATTTGTTAATTTGAACTAATATATATGTATATGAAATCAAAACTTAATATTTATGCATGACTATGTTTGATGTTAGATATTTATAATTATTTCTTGATGCTTATTTGATATATATTAAAGGGATATTAAAGGGATAATTGCCTATACCCGTAAAAAAAAATAATCTTTATCCAAAAAACCCATCAAAATATTTCTGTATTTATTTATCTTTTAAAAAAATCTTCATACCAAAAAATACCCAAATATCTAGCTCTTACCATAAACTAATTTGGCTTTCTTCATATGAAAAAAAAACCTTATTTTAAGCTTTTAAAATTGAAAAAAATAATATTAATAGGTTTTACTTAAGAAATATTTCACAAGGTTATTTCTCTATAATATGATATGACATATATAGTTATATTTTATAAAATAAGCTATATATGAATATAGGATATAATAAAAAAATTCATCATTATACTTTTTAGATTTCATTCTTTTATTGTAATTGATTAAATATTTATATTAAATATTTTATATATATTAGATAAACTTGAAAAAAAATTAATTCATTAATAAATTATTTTCCAGTTCATTTTCCATAACATAACCAAATACTGGAAAGTGTTTTCCAGTTCATTTTCCATAATACTACCAAACATCGAAAAATAATTCACTTTCCAGGAATTCACTTTCCAAGAAAAACCACTTTCCAAAAGGAAACAATTTTTCAGTAAACAAACAGAGCCTTAGTATTATCATATTCCTTTTTTGGCAGCTCCTTTTAATTCTTATAGTGTTGTGAGCATAACTCTTTGCAAATGCATTTAGTGATGATCCGTACTCCTTTACTATCCATTCTTCACCTACAATTATATTGTTTTCTGCTTTAGCCATTTTAAAAAATTCTTCACTATCCTCTACGCCTTTCATCATATGTAAGCCTTTATCATTGCATTGATGGTCCGATACATATTTAATCCCACATATAAAACATTGACCCAACTTTTATATTTGATCATGTGAACTCTCAGCCTGAAATTTTGGCCTTTTTATTGTCTCCATCTTTAAATGATTATAAGGTTTTGATGAAACATTGTTTGCTATTTTGTTTGCTTCTTAGAAGAAATTCCTTCTTGGTAAATTATTTGACATCTTTACCATGACATTATTTTCTTCCTTTTGCTATTTTGCATAATCAAAAGCTTGTATTAGAGTTGCTAGCTTGAGTATTTTTAGCATAGGTCTAATATCCTTTTTTAATCCACTTAAGAAACCTGTTATGTAATAAGTCTCCGGTAAGGATCGATGGATTAAACACACATATTAATGACTTAAGTTCTTCAAGCCTTTCCACATACTTTTTAACCCTTTTTCTTACACTAATCTGTTGAATTCTTTAATAACATTCTCTCTATTACCAAATCAAATAAAAAAGCCTTTGTAAACTCTTTCCATTCAATCATATATTTCCTTCCACATAAAAGTCCTTCGTACCACACCTCTACCTTACTATCTAAGTAGAGATAAGTCATTTCCACTTACTTTTAAACTAGTATAAATTTCATCTTGAAAAACTTTCTACACTTTCTCAACTAGCATCTTGGATTTTGTCCATAAAAGGTTGTTAATTCCACCCGAAGCCAATTTATATTTTACCCTTCTTTTTATACTTTCAAATGTCCTATACTTTCTCTTCTCAAATTAACCCTTGTATGAGAAAAGATTCCATTTGATTCTTGACCATGTCTTTCTTTTTTTTTAGTCCTTTGTTTTTAGCAAGAGTCTACAATGTCTTTATAATAAAATCCATCTTCAACTCCAACTGCACATTCTTTCTAGCTTGATTATCTGCCATTTCTTGTTGGTTCTCATGTGTTTTTGTTAAATATGCTCGCCCTCCTTCCTGTTATGCTTTTCTAAGGCTTTTATTATTAATTTTTTTTAATCATGAGTGTCCGGATCAGCTTACACGCACCTCGACTAATCCCCCGAGATCTTAAAAGTAATGATCATGTAAGTCTCCAGTAACCCTGATGTTTATAACACTCGAACTAGTGATTTTTGGAAAGCAAATTTAAGATCTGACCAGTTGAGTTATATCCCTCAAGGTTTCTAAAAATTTTATTTTAATAATATGAATTATTGTTATTAGTAACATGTGCTTTGGTTCCAATAGCCAATGATCTTGGCTCGAATACAATGTTTAGGCTACATCCTAACAAGTTCAGTCTAGAAAGAAATATAAGAGAAGAAACAACAACAAAAGTGTAGATACAAAAATTATAACAATAACAAAGCTAAATTGCTTTTTTTTTTCCCGCTCTTCATTTGGCTCTTCCATTCCAGATGTTGTCTATGACATCTCTAACGAATAAATATATGAAAAGGAAAAAAAAAAACATTATAGGGATATGGAAAGCCAAAACCCCCCTTTTGCTATATTCAAAAGCAACTCCTATATTTTTTGATTAAGAAAAAAACTATATAATTATTGGTCACTAGTTGGCATCTTCGATGATATGCAACTGTAAAACTTAATTATATTAAAATTAAATAAGTATATTAAAAAAATTATATTTACATGCATTAACAATTTTGCTTTTGGCATGGGAGATAGATACCCTAAGTTAGAGGTGTGAGTAAAAAAACTAAAAAACCGATTAAATTGAGAAAACTATAACAAATAACCGAAAAAATTAAATTGTGAAAAAAAAACCGATTAAACCAATTAGAATATTTAAAAAACCGACCAGTTTGATATCAGTTTTATAAGCTTGAAATCAAAAAAACCGAACCGAACTGAACCGAGCTAAACTGAAAAAACCCGAGCAAAACCGAAACCAAACCCATTGAAAATTACAAAAAAAATTCCAAAAAATAATATAGTTTTTGGTTTTTAATATAAAATAACCAAACCGAACCGCTACCAGTCGGTTGAGTTTTGATTTTTGTCCTAAAATAACCAAACCAAATCAAAACTAGTCGATTAAATTATTTTTAATTTTTTTTTAAAAAAATTTAATTTAATTATTTTATAAATAAAAACCAAATAAAATGACCCCTACCTACCCCTTGAGTCAATCATCATTTTCCTAAAAATCTGGAATATACATTAGATTTTTGTACATGCACCTTAAAAATTCAAATAATGAAAAAGTAAGTACATGAGTCCGAATACGGCAGAGCCCACGTGGAGGCTGCTATTCTTTAATCCAGCCCTATGGCTGAAGCCTCTTATCTCACAGTCTTCTTACAGACTGGTAGAATTATTACGATTAAAATATTACAATAAATGTAGAGAGCACTCCAGCACATACAAAATCGATCATGATCACTCCAAATCTAATTCCAAGAGGGGAAATGTCATCATTTTCTCTGCAAACGCAACTCTCTTCGTTGTTCTGGGGCAGAGATTTATGCATGCTCCACCGACATGGTTGTGGTAATTATAGAAAGGGAAATTGTTCGAGTAAGGTTTATGCAATGTCAAGTAGGAGTAGCAGTGGCAATTCGGTTTATAAGATGAATCTGAATGAGTACATGGTCACTCTTGATAAACCTCTCGGTATTCGCTTCGCATTGTCCCTTGATGGCAAAATCTTCGTTCACGCACTCAAAAAAGGGGGAAATGCTGACAGGTCGAGGATAATAATGGTTGGCGATACTTTGAAAAAGGCTAGCGATTCTTCTTCTTCATCTTCTACTACTGATTCCCTTATCCCCATCAATGATTTTGGTGACACAATGTAAGAAATACTCACTCCGTGTACTTTTATTATCTATATTTTATCATTCATTCTGATTTCTGGGTTTCTTCTATTTAGGAAGATTCTGCTGGAGAAAACCACAGGAGGAGGTGGTGGTGGAGGAGCCTTTAGCCTTGTCCTTGAGAGGCCTTTCTCGCCTTTTCCAATTCATCAACTGAGTAGTGATTTTGATATTATTTTTTTCAATAGAGGACGTGTTCCCACCGCCACTTGGAGCAAAACCATCCTCTCTTCGGCTTTTCAGGGAAATGGAAATTCTGGCTTTGTAACCTTTTCTTCCAAGTTCTTGACTCCCCATGGATGGAACAACCTTTTCAATCATCAAATTGTTCCTTCACAACAACTCAACATTAATCTTTCTCCTCCCATCACCCAAATTGTTTCTATTTTTACTGAGAAAGAGCCAGGAGATGGGGAATGGTCTCATGGGAGCTTTCCATTGGAGGAATATATCAAGGCACTTGATCGTTCTAAAGGGGAGCTTTACTACAACCATTCTCTTGGTATGGGCTACAGTAAGGTGCGAACCACTGTCGTCAACCTCTCTGTCGTTATATTATGTTTAGTCTCTACGACTAGGAGCTGGATACTTGCTTGCACCAAGTTTTATTTTTATATTTATATACGCTTCGTTGTGGTGGCAGGTTACAGAGCAAATATATGTGGGATCGTGTATACAAACACAAGCTGATGTGGAAAATTTGTCTAAACTGGTGAGTGCTCCTCTACCCTATTTGTTGAGCAAAACCATTTAGTATTTCTAATATAAGTTCCCATTCACTTTGTAAGAATAACGATTTGATACGGAGGATGCCATTTGTTTTGCATTCAATGCTATAATCTAAACTTCAATGTTCATTGTTGATTCGGGAAATTTACTTCCTACATGTTGTTCTTCTAATTAATTGTAATTTGAAAAGGATGGTCTAATTAACTGACTTACCACTTCTGTTTGCTTTATGTTAAAGCCACCTTCATGAGCTTCCATATGCCTGTTGATGTGAAGTTCTAGTTTCTCATGCTATGCCTTTGGGAACACATTTTCTATTTTCTTATTTGTCATGTGTTTAAATATGTCTTGGGAAAGGATAAGTTTTAAGTGGGCTTATTTGAATGTGATTAAGTTGTTTTAAGTGGAAAAAAAGTATGATATTCAATGAACTTCATTGCTTGCATCTTCATGTTTCAAATTCCACTGCTCATTTAAATTTGAAGTTAATTTATGCAACAGGGGGTCACTGCTGTGCTCAATTTCCAGAGTGGTATTGAAGCAGAAAACTGGGGAATCAATTCCAACCTGATCAATGAGTCATGCCAAAAATTCAATATCCTCATGATCAACTATCCTATAAGGTAAGTGTCTGGTTTGTTACCATATTTGTTTTTTGTTTTCTTGAAGGAGATGGCTCTCTCTCGTCCATGTAGGGTATATGCGTGTGTGTTTTCACACATGCATCCATTTACGTGTTCTTGCGTGCACATGATATTCAAAACTTGTATTAAAAATTTTGCATGACCACAAAGGAGAATTGAAATTGATCGAGGTGCAAATTATGCAGCAGGTTTTTCTTTTCTTGAATATAATACAGAGGTAAATTTTCCTGCACTTTGTGTTTCAGGGATGCTGATTCCTTTGACATGCGGAAGAAACTACCATTTTGTGTTGGTCTTCTATTACGCTTACTAAAAAAGAATCATCGCGTGTTTGTCACTTGCACAACTGGATTTGATAGATCCCCTGCATGTGTGATTGCATATCTCCACTGGATGACCGATACTTCCCTTCATGCGGCTTATAATTTTATCACTGGACTGCATCCATGTAGGCCTGACAGGTTCTTCTCATTTATCTTCTTACTATGTATTTAAATTCAATTAGAACAACCCCTTGTTCCGAGTTCTTAGTTATGCACAGGTTTGTTTTTCTACTGCTGAAGTATGGAACATGATAGAGCGGTACCATTTCCTAACATCCAAATTACTGGAACGCAGCCTGTTATTATAATCGCTTAGATACCTTATTCTTTAGCTTCTGGGTCCATTTTCAAATCTAGTAACTCTTCTACTAATTGGTTTCAGGATGACCTGTACTTCCCTTGATGCAGCTTATAATGTTCTGAGTACTTCACTACCACAGTAGTGCTGCAGCCATTTTTTTTTTAATTCTCTGCTGCGATTACTAAGCATGAAACATTGTAGATCCATATTTCCAGAACGACCCTGTTACTCTCACTTGATTGCTAAGGATACCTTATGCTTAATCTACTGGAACCCATTCTGAAGTTCAATAATTTTGCTCCTAATTGGATTCAAGAATTATTCACTCAATTTCTATGATATTTAATGATGTGTGGTGCGGAGCGCATTATACACTAAATTTTTTCTATTTTCATTTTATTTTTTCCAATCCAACGAAGCATTTAATGGAACCTTAAATGCAGACCAGCGATTGCTTGGGCAACATGGGATCTTATAGCTATGGTGGAAAGTGACAGACACGAGGGACCAGCAACACATGCTCTGACTTTTGTGTGGACCGGACAAGAGGTAACTGATGATTTTCAATGTGATGAAAGTGTTGGTATTTTACTTAATGGCATAGGAAGTTTATAGCATATAACTTATGTTTTCCACATGAAACTTGAGTAATTACAGAACAAGTTTGTTCTTTGACTTTGAATAAAAGGGAGAAGATGTATCATTGGTTGGGGATTTTACTGGAAATTGGAAAGAACCAATGAAGGCAAGTCACAAGGGTGGACCAAGATATGAAGTTGAAGTTAGACTTCCACAAGGAAAGTAAGTGATGTATGCATTAATATTTGTGTTTTCAAAACATAAGCATTTTAAAATAAGTTGCGGCACTGCATTTTGGTTCGCTTTGGTGTTCAAGAATTTCTAATTTCATACTATTAACAATTCTTAACTCTCTCCTAGTTATAATGAAAAAAATATACAAGTAGTTGATTAGTTTAATTCATTATGTTGTTTGAAATATGAAGAAATTTTTCCTCTGTTTTTTCTTATTTCGTTATTTATTTTATTTTTGGAAGTAGCCTCTCATACCTTGAATGTTTCTGATTTTTTGTTGGGTTGATTTATGTGGTCGAATTTTTCCCTATGTTCCAAAATTCATCAATTTCAATGGTATTTATCCCTATCAACAATAGATGTTAAGGGGTAGCGCTATAAATGGATAATGTCTTGTCCCCTGCTCATCTTTGATAATATCTGCTGTTCTCTGTTTTCTTCCCTCTATTGGAGTTGAATAGCTTCTGGAACATTAAACTGTGGCAATGTTTAACTGGTTTAGGTACTACTACAAGTATATAATTAATGGGCAGTGGCGGCATTCAACAGCTTCACCCACAGAAAGGGATGAAAGAGGGAATCTGAACAATGTGGCAGTGGTTGGTGATATTGCCAGTGTGAGGCCTTCTATTAAACAGCAAAAGAAGGTTGGTCCATGACATTATTTATTCTATTAACTTGACATATTGGTGCCTTCATATCTTTTTTTTTTCCTACTGATATTCAAAATGTAGATTTTTCATTTCTGGTTGATACTTGATACTTCCAAGTTCATCCTAGCTCATTAAATTTTTTTTTTTTGAAAAAGAGTGAGGAGAAGAAGAAAAAATCAGTGCATATTGTTTAGGTTAGGAGTGTAGCTTTTTTCTTCTTTTAAGCAAATATTAAACTTTTGGTTAACTAGAAGGCTGATTTCATTTCGTCAACTGGTTTGGCACTCATATTTTCCCTCAACTACCCACTGTCTTAAGCATCTTGAGTTTGTTCCCCAAATCACATGTTGTCATTGTTTATAACAAGAGAAGGATAATGCTAGTATTTTTGCACTGTTTTCTTTCTCAATATACTGGAACCACCTCAGAGCATGTCTTCAATAAAACTTACAGAAGGGTAGATTGGTATAATACAAACCTCTAGAAAATACCCTCCTGTAACCCAACAGATAAAGTACAATAGTACAGAGTCTGTTTTAGGGATTGTTGACTTACCCATTCAGTGACTTTGGCGCTATAAAATGGGTAGGGTGGATTCAATAATAGATGTCTATTGGCATTCCAGCCTTCTCTTTCTCCTTTCAGAGCCTATCTGAATAGGATGAACTACCTTGTGGGATATCTTTGTTTTGGAACAAAAGAATTAGAATTAGGCCGATCAACTGGAATGTGTATATATTATCAATCAAATTCACAAGCACTCATGGGACATTTGTGTGTTTTATGGTCTCATCAGCCATGTTGAGTGGAACTGAAAGATTTTTGAGGATACTATTGCCAGCACTTCAATGATTAATGACCCAAAAAATGTTTATTAAATCAAGTGGTACAGTCTTTTTTCTCACTATCATATGATTGAACTTACAGGACATCAACATTGTGAAGGTGATTGAGAGGCCATTGACAGAAAATGAGCGCTTTATGTTGGCAAAGGCGGCACGCTGTGTTGCGTTCTCAGTTTGTCCAATCAGACTAGCTCCCAAGTAACTGTCTGTATGATGCTATCTTGGACGAATACTCTTCTCAAGGCCTAAGTCTTCGTATCGGGTTATACAAGTTCAAAGAAATTGTCATGTCTATTACTTTATACAGGTACCATTTTGTTACACGGGGCATCCTGTAGAAATAAAACGCTTTGTAATTGTTACATAAAGCATGTGAAAATGTGCCCAAATTTTTAGATTTAGTATGTGCAGTAATCAGATTTTGCTTAATCATTCATTTGGGTTGTTTGCTTAAATCTGCTGGTTGCTTTTTACCTGGATACAAAGGGTTCAGTTCACAGGAGTACCTACGTTTGCTGCTAGAGCCTTTTGGACATCATCATCATCGTAGTGATGAGGGAAACATACTGCAAGCTAGGGTTTTATCAAAATTAGCTTCTGAAGGTTTAAATTCTGGTGTCTAGTGTCGCACAGTTTGGCAATAGTCTGGTTCCAGCGTGCTATGAGCATTTCCTTGAGGCTTGGTTTAGCGGTGAATTCAGAACGTAAGCATCTCCATATCCCAAGGACATTGTTATAGCCTTTGTGACGAGTAAATACGTAGGAAATGCTCATAGCATTTCATTTTACAACCGTTTAAAGTTATTTTTAAGATTTACTCTCTTCGTTTCCTCTCTCCTCGTCGCTAATATTTATCTTTTATGGAGTAAGTATTATAAAATTTATGTATAGAAAAATTGATTTTGAAAGCAATCTTACTCTTAAATATGATATTTATTAAATTCTGTCAATAAAAGCATAAAATAAAGAGAATTCAAAGAAAAAATAATTTAAAGTAGAATCATTAAAAAACTTACGTACATAGTTCAAATATATATATATAAAAGAAAATATAGTTCAGCTTGATTGAAAAAAAAGGGTGAAAATTAATGAGATTAAAAATTGAGTTTACATGTATTTAATTGCATGTCCTTTATAACTAGGGGGGGTTGTAGAGAAATGAATGATTCAAATATTTTGACTGGGTAATCATTTTGAGACAAATAAAAATAAAATGTAGGATAGAGAAAGAAATATTAAAGTATATATAATATTAAAGCTTAATTATATCATATGTATAGTGTCCTGGCGAGTTCGCAAACTAGTAGACCAAGTTCAAACATTACCCTAAGTGATTTGTTTTTTTTTCTTCCTTTTCCAAGGAGAACCCTTTGACTTGTAGAGTTTTGATTGAGTTTAACTAAATAAATTATATCTACTCAGTTTGATTAGATCATTCTGATTAGTGAGGTTTGACTAGATTAGATCACAATAAACCTGACTCGAGTTAGTCTCAATTCACTGAGAATTTAGTTTTATCTCCAGGCCAAGCAAAATCTGATAACTATGCATTAAATATCACTCATAAAAAACTAACAATAGAAATCATTATAATCTATAGTAAGATTTGGTGCCTCACATTACAAAATGAAATGAAGAAAGATGACAATTTCACTGTAGACAATTGCACAGTGAATTACACTAGTGCTTTTTTTATTTTTTTTATCATCAAATTTGTTTTCCACAATGTTTCATATGAAATTTTAGGTGCTTTGTGAATTGATAGACCCTTATCTTTGCATGTTCTAGAGATATAAAGGTTTTTATTAGATTTTAAAACTTGATTAGCGGTAAATTCAATGAAATATAGTTTGAATTTGTAGTAGAAAGATACAATTAATAGATCATGGACTAAACTGAAAAACATAAGAAAACCATTTGGTCAATCTCAAATTGGTGCAAAAAAGTGCCTTTCAATCCACCAAATTTACATTGACTTCTTTTTCACTCCCTTTTATTTTTGATCTCAAAGTTTATTATATTTATTTTTTAGTTCTTGACATTGAAAGAGGAGAGAGAAAGTCACTCGAAAATGAAGAAAGAGAGAATATTGTTGGTTGATCATATTTTGACAACAAAAAATTAATATTGGTATCAATGAGTTCTATTTAATGACAAAAAAATCTATTATGGTGTTTTTGTGCCTTAATCTTGCTAGAAAAAGTAGATCAGACCTTAAGAGATTTTTCAAATTCATATTAATTCTTCTTATGATGATGATGATGGTAGAAAGAATAATAAGGTTGTGTTGTTAGTTAATTTTGATGATGAAGATGATGATGCTGACTTGAGTGGCAATGATAGTGGTGGTGGTGATGGTAGTGTTAATGGTTTCAGTGAAGGGACTAAAGTTGAAATAGATGCCAATGTAGGTGGTTCTATTGAGAGTGATGGTGTTGTTGATATATATAATGACAGCGAGGAAGAAAATCAAGACTATCCTTTCTAGGGAGGAAGGATTTAAGTTCAAGAATGAAGCTGAAGATGACTAGATTAATAGTTTGGTAGGTGATGGTTCAACCGGGAAAACTTTCTATAATGATTCTAATTCAGACAACAATTGAAATTATGAAAAAGTTAAGAGTGATAACAATGATAATTTTATTGATAAGGATAATATCGATGGGAGTAACAAATATAAAAAGAGGAAGGATGGCCTACCACTAGTTTCAAATGTAAGAAGTTTAAGTTAGGAGTTGATGGTTCCATAAAGTTTAAGGAATCTCATGTTTTCAGCAATGTAAATGAATTAAGAGATGTTTTGAGAAAGTACAAAATGAAAGATGGTTACCATTAGAAAAATGTATATTGATCAAAAGCATAAAGTGGTAGCAAAATGTACGGGTGAGGGTTATTTATAGAGAATATATGCTTCTGTCCTGCCTAGTTCTAATACATTCATGGTTAAGTCTTTGAGAGAAAAATATAGTTGTATTAGACCATCAATTATCAATGTTGTCAATGCAACATAAATTGCGAAAAAATTGTTACCTATAATGAGTGTAGATCCAAATATATCAAATGAAACACTTGATACCATTATTGAAAATAAGTTTGGTATTAAACCACCTCCAATAAAACTATTAAGAGTTAGAACCAAGACGAAGTAGTATGTTGAGGGAAGTCATAAAGAGTCTTTTAAGAGACTTCCTTGACATGTGTAGTTGGTAAAATAATATAATCCAAGGTCATGTGTTTGTACGGTTTGATCTTAATTACAACTTTGAAGTGCATTTCCAAGGAAGTTTTAGATGGTTTACATTTGTTTCAAAGCCATGAAGGAGGGATTCATAAATGGATATAGGTCATTCATTGGTATAGATTATTGTCATCTCAAGGGTCCATTTAGAAGAGTGTTTTTATCTGTAATGATATTGAATAACAACAATGGTTTATTTCTTATTGCGTATATTATTGTTGAGTGTGAAAACAAAGAAACATGACAATGGTTTCTATATGTATTTTATGGATCCATTAAGTATGACATACATACAAAACCTTTTTGCATGATGTATGATAACATAAGGTAAACTATGTTTTCATTATAATTTATATTTAATGTTTACAATAAATTTCATGCACTAATTACAATTATTTTGTTATGTATAAATTCTGCCTAAAGCAGTAACAAAGGTATTCCTTGAGGCAACACACAAGCACTGTTTAAGGTATATTTTATGCCAATATGAATAAAAAGAAAATTAGAGGCTTTGAACTCAAGATCAAACTGTAGGGTGCATCAAAATCTTACATAACTCTTAATTTTGAAAATTACATGAAGGACATTAGAGAAGTGGATGCTTGTGTTTTTTATTGGTTGAATAACATCCATTCCGAGCATTGGTATAGATATATGTTTAACTATCATTTGAAAGTAAAAAATATAACTAACAATATAATAGAGTCCTTTAATAGTTGAGATGCGAAGTATAGGAGTTTGCCAATTGTTATATTATTAGAAAATCAGGTTGAAGCTAATGGCTAGGTTCTATGATAGATTTACCCCGAATTCAACTTGGAAATCCAAGAACACCCCAAATATCAGAAATTTATTGGACAATTATGTTGAGAAGACAAGAAACATAAGAATGATACTAGCTAGTTCTAATAAGTACCAAGTGTACGAGGGGCTAAACTAGGCTTTGTGTTGATTTGAAGAAATGACAATGTTCATATTGTGAGTGGATGGTTACTAGAATTCCATGTAAGCATATGGTGCCTTGTGTGCATCGGAAGATGATTGAATTTAAAGATGTTTGTCATGTATACTTTAGTGTGAAAATATTTAAGAAGGCATATCTCGAGGCACCTGTTGCTAGAAGTTATTTCGACCTTAAAAAAAGTAATTATTTTCCCTCTAATTTGAAAAAGAATGTTGGCAGACCAAGGAAGAATCAAAGAAAGGAAGTAATGATTAGCCTAGTATGATAATATGACTATAATCTTAAGACATGCCAAAGGGACTGTGTAGAACATGTTTCAGGTGGTGGTGGTTGCAGAGTTGGAAGAACTTAGAGGGGATCCAATAGTGGTGCTAGAAGGGTCTCAAGAGATGGTAGAAATGAAAGTGGATCTAGTGGTTTTAAGAGAGGCTCTATAAATGGTAGAGGTGGAAGATATGATGTTGGTACATTCCCCTCGATGGCATCAACTTAAACACAAGTGATTTCATACTTCTATTAGTTTAAAAGTTAATCTACTTTAACCAATCTATTTCATCTTTGAAATGCAGTCGGGTACAATTAGACAAAAATAACTAATTTTGAGTAAACCATTTTGATACTTGATGGAATGTTATGTATGCTTGTCGGGATGTTATTTGCAATACTGGTACTAAGAATGTTTGTTGTTGTTATCAATATATGACTGCTGATGCTATATTTAAATACTTTTATGTTATTAATGTTGTATATTATAGTTCGTTAGATTGACATGAGCAAGATAATAACTACAAACATTAACATCACACACACAATATTAGCTACTAACAACAATATGACACTTGTAAAATTAAACTTCATATTATGGTTCTTGATCAAAACTCTATATAATTCATCTTTCATTTTCTTCAATTCATCTACTCTATATAATTCATCTTTCATTTTCTTCAATTCATCTACTATTCGCTTCACATCAAGAAAACATGCTCCACCTATTGTAGTTAACATCAATTAATAAAAATATTGTCGCATAATCTATCATCATTTCTATTAAAAAACTTATTCTTACTGGCTTTTGTTTATGATATCCTAATATTAATGATATCCTAACAACTTTTTTTATTTTTTTTACATTCCATGCACCTTCTATTTTTTAGTTCAAGTCCATCCAAGGTTTCCCAACTTTGTAAAACTACTACCGGTTAATGTAGATGATGACATTTTAATGATGTTAGAAAATGGTTATGGATAAAACTTCACAGTGTGTTGGTTGTGATGGTGATGGGAAATCATTGTTGCGTGGAATTTGGTTTTGGAGATTTGGGCAGTATGATGTGGATCATGAGTGAGATAGTGTTTTTGGGCTTTTAGAAATTTAGCTACACAAATGGTGAAAATTTGTGTTTTTTGATTAAGAGAAAGGTGAATTTGTGTTTTTATTTCTACGACTGATAAGTTCGGATTGTGGCAAAAATATGGTGTTTTTCTTATATAATAGTGAATAGTGATATTTAATGTTCATGTCATGTGCATCAAATATTATTTTTATATATATATATAAAAAAATTAACCCAACAGTAATATAAAGGTATTTTTGTTATTTTTGGAGTTCAGGGGTTTTTTAGTCATTGAATTAAAAATAATAGCAAATTTATAGATAATCAAATAATTTTTGTTGATTTTTTTGGGCATGGCAGGTATAAAATGTAAATTGATTCACGTGCAATAAAGTTTAAGCTGCAAAATGTAACTTTTCAAAAATCAACAAACAAATATAATTTTAATGATAGACAGAAACTGTAGTGTTTGAAACCTTTTTTGGTTCACAAATTAGGACAAGCTTTAAGCTTCCCACCTTGTAGTTACCCCACCAATATCTCCAGAAGATGATCAAAGATGTTCACACCTTGCCGAATAATGTTGTCATGCCTTCTCCACAAGAATATTAATTCGTATAAAGAAACGAAAATCTAAAATTGCGAGAAACTATATAACCTTCCATGTCCCATGTTCTTAATTTCTCCTTCAAGCGCTTCACTAGCTTGGAGAGTCACAATGTCTGTGTTCTAGAGAATAAATGTTTCGACCAGCTAATTATCGCTGCAAAAAGAATGGTTAAGTATGGTCTTAGCTCGAGAATATTCCACAATCTTTCCATCATAATGATTGACGAACAGTACCAAAATATTGAACAAGAAGACCAGCGCACGAATTGCCTGGGAATTGGAATGTTCATCGAGGAGAGAGACGATTTTGCAGGTTTCCACTTCTTGGTTGAAGCTCTCATTCATGTCTAGCAACTACAAGTCAGCAATGGGAACGAATTTGTATGTTTATATCCTGCAAGAACTGTTATGGAGGTAAGAATTACGTGCTGTGTTCCTTTCCCATAAATTTATACCAACAAGATCATATGACTAGCTAGGTAAGGCCATTTTCTGTAGTTTTTTACTTGTAAATTATATATCCAGCATCACTGATAAATCACAAAGTCATCATACAAGGCAAAGCTCTTGGTTAAAATCACATCCAAGACCAAACCTCTCGATCCTCATGTCAGTGACATTACAAGGGATGCAAGGGGCCGGTCTCTAGCAAGTTCGGATCACCAAAGGCTCCAGAGCCATGTTTTAGGGATAGGATCTTATCTCTACTTTCCATCACCCATCATCATGTGTGCCACATTTGCACCAGTTATTCCATGGCTCAAAAGGATATAGCTATCTGCTTTTTAACCATAAAAAACGCTGTTTCATCTTCATCCTCAGCAATACAGACACGTGCCACCCTCTGCTTGTTAGGACTAGGATAGAGAGGTCTGTCTAACATGAATCATCTGGCATTTATTGAAGGGAAGATGCTTCATACAGAGATAATTCAGAACAGCATGTTGCAATGCAACTCTAAATAACTTTTTGATTTATTAGTGCCTATATGTAATTGAAACATTTCCCATAATGAATTGATATGGTAATTATTTGTAGCATCGAACGTGAATCTAATAAGATGGTAATCTCTAATTAAATCCCAAAATAATTATAATTGTCTGCCTATAATATAATATAATATGGGAAGCATATATTGACTGAAATTATTAAATTAGCATGTATGAGAAAACGGGCTTTCCAAAATACATTTTCAATTTTCGAACGTTGAGGGGAAAAAACAAAAACAAAAACAAGAAGAGGAACGGTACGAGCTATCACGATGAGGATTGAGAGGCAGCATCGATCTCGAACGTCCAAACCTCATCTACAAGGGCAAAAGCTTTTATTCACCGAGCTATCGTTTTCATTATCTACAAAAATGGGTATAAAGCCACAGAATCCTAAGGTCCCGTGCACAATGTCGACGGCTTCGATTAACAGCTGGTGTCTCACCTCTGTCTCTGCCTCTAAGAGATCACTACCCGCATTACGTCCTTCAGTCTTTGCTAGCCTCAACTCCTCTGTTTCTCCTCCTACCCTTATCAGAAACCAGCCTGTTTTCGCAGCCCCTGCTCCTATTCTCTATCCACCTCGGGTACAGTACAATGCATTATGCATGCATATACTGTTAACTATTATTTACTAGTGTGTGTGTATATATATATATATATATATATATATATATAATAGGCATCCTTTCAAACCATAAACTAAAGGACTCACAATATGGTTGATGGTAATAAAAACAAAAATTCTAAATATTAAATCTTTTTTCGGATGATCTTAGAAAAACATCCGTTGTATCAACCTGGTACGTTCAAGAAACATTCATATAGTTGATGCAAATCTTCTATACATCATGTATACATACATGTACATGATAGAAGCCAGTTAAGATTCCTGTAAGAGGGCAACAGGAAAGGTTGTCCATTCATAATTTCATATACCCAAGAGAAGGGGAGAAAAAACTCAGTTCTGTTCACTCGTTTGCCAACATTTATAGCGTAGTAAAGACTTCTCATTTGACAGTTTATTTTCATGCGTTTCGATATGCATTAATTTATTGCGTATCTTAGGAACATGCATTTGAATAGGTTTCTTCACTCTCTTTTCATTTAATTTCTTAATTGCAAGTACTTTCTTCGGCTGCCTTGTTTTTTTTTTCCCCTTTCATTATATAATTTACATGTACTTTTTTTTAAAATTAATATTCCTAAATGCTTTGGGTCGGAATTATCAGAGAGGCGAAGAAATGGGAAAGGACTACAACGAGGCCATTGAATCTCTCAAGAAACTCCTCAGGTAAAAATGAATTTTATTATTTATCGTAGCAATAAATAATGGTAAAACAGTGTTTTCATTTTCCTCCAACCCATGTACCCTTCTTCTTCCCTATGTTCCCTTCATCCCTCCCCGAGCAGAGTGTACGTAAGAACTAATTAAAAGATAATCTCTCCTTTCTTAACGTGAGAAAAAAAAATTAAAGGGGAAGCGAAAGCATGAGCTAAATGGCAGTGGAGAGAACAAGCTTGTATATAACTAAAGTATTAATGAAGTAATGTGTAGTTGAATGGTCGGTTGCAGTGATAAGGAAGAGCTGAAAACTGTAGCAGCTGCGAAAGTGGAGCAGATAACAGCTGAATTACAAACCGCCTCATCTTCTGACCCCAAGGCATTTGATCCTGTTGAGAAGATTAAATCCGGCTTCATTCACTTCAAGAAGGAGAAATATGAGTCTGTCATATTCACTCTCTTTCTTCTCTTACAATTCTTCTAGTACATGCTTAATACACACAGGAGTTAATAGCTAATAGCTATGTATTTGAAGTGGTTTTTGTGCTTTTTGTTTGGCAGCAAGAATCCGGGACTGTACTCCGAGCTTGCCAAAGGCCAAAGCCCCAAGGTGCGCACGCACGCTTAATCATAGACATGCATGTGCTAATTGGTAACTATAATTAACCAGGATTGAGTCCTAATGAAATAGTAAACATGGTTTATTTAGTTATTATATAGTAAAGAAAGATTATTCTAATGTCGTGTGTGACCCAAATCCAACGAGTCTCTTCATAAAAAAAAAAAAAAAAAGTTGGGTTCTCTTGAGAAATTTTTAATGCCTGTGTTGTAATCAAAATGTTACAGTTTATGGTGTTTGCATGCTCGGATTCCCGGGTTTGCCCGTCCCATGTGCTTGATTTCCAACCAGGGGAAGCTTTTGTGCTCCGCAATGTTGCGAATATGGTCCCGCCATACGATCAGGTTAATCACCCCCTCATGTTACTCTGTGATCTTTACTCTTCCCCAGCAATAAAATTATTTAATTTTCTGTATTTATTGCAACAGACTAAGTACGCTGGAGTTGGGGCAGCAATAGAGTATGCAGTTTTGCATCTGAAGGTGAGCTAGCTACTTATCCATCATGATAATGAAATTCTTCTGATCCCTCGACAGCCAATTAACTTCTCAGACTGCTTGAATACGGATGGAATGCACGCACACATATTTGATATTTCAACCAGCCAGGAGAGCCAGGCTTAAGTTTGATCGGTGTTCATGTGAGTGTTGCAGGTGGAATACATTGTGGTCATTGGACACAGCGCCTGTGGTGGAATTAAGGGCCTCATGTCCTTCCCTTATGATGGAACAACATCAACGTACGTAAGCTAGCGTCTTAATTAAGAAGTCCATTGAGTTATTTGTTTCTTTTCATATAGATTGTATAATTAATGATTGAAATTTATATGCAGTGATTTCATAGAAGACTGGGTCAAAGTTTGCTACCCTGCCAAGACTAAGGTTTTAGCAGAACATGCCAATTCACCTTTCCCAGACCTGTGTACACAATGTGAAAAGGCAAGCGCTTAGCTACGATCAACTTCGAGTGGCATTAATTAATTGCTAATAATAACATGTTTAAGTCGATATTGCAGGAGGCAGTGAACGTGTCCCTTGGACACTTGCTAACCTACCCGTTTGTGAGAGATGGCTTGGTGAACAAAACTCTAGGACTGAAGGGTGGTTATTATGATTTTGTCAAAGGCAGTTTTGAGCTCTGGGGGCTTGAGTACAGCCTTTCTCCCTCTCTCTCCGTATGAACATCATCCAAATATCAGTGACCCTATCTTGGTTCTTAACTTTCTTTCCCAGATGTACTTTGTAGATGCTTAAATGAGCCATATTTTCGATCGAGATTAATGAACATGTGAAATGGAGATTACCAGCATCTCCTTCTCTAATAAATGCAGCAGCAGCACTCTATTATAGTCTTGCTTGTCTATTATAATCTTCCTGTAACGTAATAAATTAAGTAATAAAACCACTCTAATTATATATAGACTTTATTCACTACTGCATTTTCCTTCTTTCTTCCCTTGTTAGGTAAAGGATGTGGCCACCATACTACATTGGAAGCTGTAGGGACTTGCATAAAGGTCATTCCTGCAAAGATGAGGCTCTCTTCCCTCGATTTGTTTTTTGTAATGCAGTGGGTTGTATATGTAGATATTCTACACAACTCTTGAGGCCAACTTCTTTAACTTGTGTCTTGCTTCTTTCAGTATACAAGGCTTAATTAATTGGTTGTTTATTTATGTAATACTACCAGAAAAACCTAGCTGGTGTTAGTATCAAAACTAAAAAAAAAAACTATGTTTAGATGACAGTCACAAAGTATCTGAGTTCCTTCTCAAGGAAGAAAGGAAAACGGGGGAAATCCATAGACATGCCATCGATAATGCCAAACCACTTGATTTTGTTGCCCTTTCTTCTTAATTAGTAACACGAAATTCACCAGAAGAACTAGCTGAATATATAGTTGGGCTGTGAAACAAATTGAGAAGTTGTACGAGGAGGGATATAAACTGACGAGACTCAACAGTTGAACAAGTCTCACGACGAGATAGGCTTTTAATACTTTTCTATTCCTAAAACCTTGTGATAAGCCTCATCAACTATCTCTGGAGCTGGAATGCTAACTTCCCTTTTGATATATCAAAGTTTAAATCATTAACAAATATCCTAACTCGAATGAAAGATTCTTCATCTAACTCACAACTAAGTGCAAACTCTCTAAAACGAGTCGTATACGCAGTTTCTCCACTGATTGACTCCTATGGTAAGAACGAAGATATGGTTCTTTCGACTTCTATTTCATGACTCCCTATCGAGTGATGGACGAGTCACTTGGACGCTCTAAATTGTGGTGGACGGAATGCCAATATACTTCTTGGCAGATCACCCCACCGATTTCATTTTGGTAAATCAAATTCACTCAAGTACCACTTATTATTATAGAGTAATCTTCTGAGCTGTATAGCTAGTCTAAATGAAATTTGGGTCCAATTTTCGATAAATTTGACATTTGCCTCGACTCGACTTAACATTCCTAAAATCATCATAACCTTGTCTAGAAAACCTATCCTAGACTCGAACATTTTGGCTAATTTTCTGACGATTTCTTCCTACAAGACACCCATGATCTTGTCTATTTTGAGGACTAGGAAGATGAGCATTTTGAGCCTTAACAAACAGGCCATCCTCACAATACGAGTCTTTAAGATCAAAAAGTAGATGAAATTAAGTCACCTACAACACGAGGACATACTTTTTTGACATGAATATCCCAATTAGGAATGCCATAAATTCTAGGAGTTTAAAGGATGTCCTTGTAAATTAAGGTGTTGGACAAAATGCCTCAACTATCAATATAAAAGAAGGCTAATATAGAAAAATGATTCTCAGAGTTCTACTGTAAGGAGTTTGATTATACTTAAAGAAAAATAATAATCACTCCCGAGATAAGCTAGAATGTTCATACACACACAATAGAGATTCATTATTTAACTCTTTATTTTCCAAGTTGTATAATCTGTGTTCATTTAGGGTCAAAACACTCTTTATTTTTCAAGTTGTATAATCTATTAGGTGTGTTCATTTAGGGTCGAATCTAATAGTTTTTCTTATAGAATATTCATGTAAGAAAATATATATTGAAAAAAAAATGAGAAAAGAGATTATTATTCAACAATAAACTTGCTATTAAAAGTAATCATAAAATGATGACTTTTGATACTAAAAAAAGTAAGACAAATAATCCCACTACAAGAAAATTGAAAACTACAAATAGAAATACCGATGGAAAAAATTATGTCAATAAATTGCAATGAAATTTACCGATGTAATAGTTTTTTGCTATATCCCTCGGTATACACCGACAAAAGTTTTTCATCGATGTATACCGATGGAATTACAATGCGAAAAGAAGAAATGAAAAAAAAAATTGACATGTCTGCTTACATATAGTATTGCCGACGAAATAAATTTACGGCTAATATCTGTCAGTATATCCGTCGGTAATATTAATTTATGACCTGACAAACGACCCCTTCTCCCCCTTTATTTCTTCTTCTTCTTCTTATCTGCAAATAATAGCTAACCCCCCCTTCATTTTATCACAAATCAAACTCCCATTACCACAAATCCAGCCACCCTAACACTTAGTCTGTCAACATCCTTTTTTTAGTTCAATTTTTTTTAGGTTCCTCATATCAAGTAAGCAAAACTATCCTTTTTTTGTTTGAACTCAATTTTAAAATGTTAGTTTTATGGAATTTTGATGTAGTATATGTAGTTTGTTTGTGTATTTACGTGTTTTATAGCTTTATCCCATAGAAATTTATTGTATAAATATATGATTTGTACATGTTATAGTTTGTTTGAGATTTTAAAAAATTATATTTGTTTGTAATTTAATGAAATTTATTTTGATTTTGTGATTTAGGTGTTTTGTAATGAAATAAATAATGGTTTATTGTATAAATATATGATTTGTACATGTTATAGTTTGTCTGAGATTTTAAAAAATTATATTTGTTTGTAATTTAATGAAATTTATTTTGATTTTGTGATTTATGTGTTTTGTAATGAAATAAATAATGGTTTATTTAATGGGTACGCTTCAAATTTTGTCAATTTTATTGTTGAGTTGAAAATTTTGGTAAATATGGACGAATTTAAATTTTTATAGAAAATTAATAATGATTTAAGAGTACTATTAAAATAGATTGAATAAGTTTGAGTTAAACCAATATTAGTTAATTTATTTAATTCATATAATTAATTAATACATATTGTCATCAATATTCTATATAGGTTTGATATATGTAATGGATGATCGTTCTTGGATCTATCAAGTTTCACTTGAAAAGTTGTACAAGATGGATTACTATAATAAGGTTGAGAGTTTTATTAATTACGCACTATCTAATCCGAGAAATATCTAATCTGTGTTCATTTAGGGTCAAAACACTCTTTATTTTTCAAGTTGTATAATCTATTAGGTGTGTTCATTTAGGGTCAAAACTAATAGTTTTTCTTATAGAATATTCATGTAAGAAAATATATATTGAAAAAAAAAATGAGAAAAGAGATTATTATTCAACAATAAACTTGATATTAAAAGTAATCATAAAATGATGACTTTTGATACTAAAAAAAGTAAGACAAATAATCCCACCACAAGAAAATTGAAAACTACAAATAGAAATACTGATGGAAAACATTATGTCAATAAATTACAATGAAATTTACCGATGTAATACTTTCTTGCTATATCCCTTGGTATACACCGACAAAAGTATTTCATCGATGTATACCGATGGAATTACAGTGCGAAAAGAAGAAATAAAAAAAAATTAACATGTCTGCTTACATATAGTATTGCCGATGAAATAAATTTATGGCTAATATCTGTCAGTATATCTGTCGGTAATATTTAAGTTATAACCTGATAAACGACCCCTTCTTCCCCTCCATTTCTTCTTCTTCTTCTTCTTCTTCTTGACTGCAAATAATAGCTAACCCCCCCTTCATTTTATCACAAATCAAACTCTCATTACCACAAATCCAGCCTCCCTAACACTTAATCTGTCAATATCCTTGTCCTGGTTCAATTGTTTTTAGGATTCCTCATATCAAGTAAGCAAAACTATCCTATTTTTGTTTGAATTCGATTTTAAAATGTTAGTTTTTATGGAATTTTGATATAGTATATGTAGTTTGTTTGTGTATTTACTTGTTTTATAGCTTTATCCCATAGAAATTTATTGTATAAATATATGATTTGTACATGTTATAGTTTGTTTGAGATTTAAAAAAAAATTATATTTGTTTGTAATTTAATGAAATTTATTTTGATTTTATGATTTAGGTGTTTTGTAATGAAATAAATAATGGTTTATTTAATGGGTATGTTTCATATTTTGTCAATTTTATTATTGAGTTGAGAATTTTGGTAAATATGGATGAATTTAAATTTTTATAGAAAATTAATAATGATTTAAGAGTACTATTAAAATAGATTGAATAAGTTTGAGTTAAACCAATATTAGTTAATTTATTTAGTTCACATAATTAATTAATACATATTGTCATCAATATTCTATATAGGTTTGATATATGTAATGGATGATCGTTCTTGGATCTATCGAGTTTCACTTGAAAGGTTGTACAAGATGGATTACTATAATAAGGTTGAGAGTTTTATTAATTACGCACTATCTAATCCGAGAAATATTATTAGAGGCGGGATTACATGTTCATATAAGAGGTGTAAAGATAAAAAAAAGTTTCTCAATTTAGATGTTATAACAATGTAACTTCTCCAAAAAAAGATTTATGGAGAAATACTTCTGTTGGTTTGCACATGGAGAACCATATGTTCCTTACGAAAACTTGGTAGAAATGATGGTTGGGTCAACTTCTAGTTTTAGCAACGTGCATGGAGTTATAGATGATAATAATAATCCTTATATGAATATGGTTATGATGCGATGAGAATGAATCAGAGTTATGCAAGTGAATGTTCAATCATAGATGAAGAACCAAATACAGATGCAACCAGGTTTTTTGATCTTTTAAAAGACTCCTATGAAACATTATAGGATGGATGCAGAAATCACAATAAATTATCAATCGTTGCACAAGTGCTCACCATCCATTCTGAGTAAGACTGGATACGAAAAAATTATCGAATGACTGAAAAACATTTTACCTAAAGAGAATAGATTGAAAGAGAACTTTTATATTGTTAAATCCATCATTGTAATTTTTTATTCAAACCTTCTAGTTGTTTATCAACTACATCCATGGGTTTTTCTATGAAAGATGGAGATATCAAATTAAAGGTTCTAGCTTGCGCTACCAAGATTAGACCTATGTTTCACAAGTTATAACTTGTCCCTAAGGAAACAATGGATATCTTCCATTCAAGTCCACATTGAACTAAATTCATGTTTTAAGTTTCATAACATTAGAAACAAAATACTTGAATCACACTAAAATCTCGTTCTACAAATTTCCTTGCGGACTCTTGAGCTATAGCAAAATACTTATGTTTATTTCCTTATGGTGATGGAATTGTTTCTACTGAAGTTCATCATGTTGGATATATACCATCAACAGGATCATATATCATCGTATAGTTAAGACTATTTAATAAATAGTTAACACATGGATTACGTCCTTCTACCAATTAAGAAAAGATATAAGATCGTTTTAGAATGTTGATGTCATTGTGAGATCCTGGTAACCTAAAGATCATACGAAGCCACGACTCCTAGAATAATCGTTAGTTCATGGACATGACCAGAATACATATTATACCTCGCAATTGGACAATTATTCCATTTACAATACATGTAAACAATACTTCCTAACATCCCATGAAAGTCATGGTGTTCACCAACCACCAACAATCTAGTTATATCATTAATGTTTGGTGACTTCAAGTGCTCCTCGTTAAATACTGCAACATTTGCCTTCACAAAATATTTAAGATTTTTTATTGAGGTGCTTTTGGTGATCTGCATATATTCATCCATAAAATCTACAAATACTTCATATGCGAGGATTCTCATTCATGCTACTATCTTTCGTAGGATCATATGTTTCTACAACAAATTTAATACGAAAAAATGGATGACTTATCCGAAATCTTTTGCGAACGAAAAATGGAGGATATAAAAAGTTTTAGCAAAATAATGATGTTTAAGCATTTTATAGCCTTAAAGTCTCTCGCGAGCAATGGAAGGACCATGTCGTTGTGATGATCATCCCTCACTAACTTGCTCTTCTTTAATTATCGTTGCTACAAATAATTTAAATTATCGTTAGAGTCATCATCATGAAAAGCATTTCAATTAAGAAATTGTTAGAAGCCATAAAGATGGAATGAACAAAAAAAAATATAAAAAATGTAGTTAAGATGAAGAAAGTGAGGGAAATGATGAATTAAATGAAAGTCTAAGTAAAAATCTAGTCGTTAAGAATATGACCATTGAAATATAGTTGTTAAAATATAGCCATTAAGAACATGACCGTTGAAATATAATTGTTATAGTACTTAAATTTTTTTTAAAATAATTTTTAATTGAATAAAATAATAATAAAAAAATATTCATGGCTCTTTTAGAGAGCATGACTGTGATAATATTGTTTAGCTAGCTAGCTAGCTAAAATAACTTTTTAGCTATTTTAGCTAAAATTTAGAGAGTAAAGTGTGGATGCTCTAAAGTAATTTTATGTATTGGTCATAAGACATATAAATGTATATATAAACATATCATGTATAAACTCTTTTAGTATGTTATTGATACATAGGGCATCAATGTACAAAGATATAGAATATGTGTAAATGAACTAGATAAGACAATAAGATGACATGAAAATTTGTTTAACGAGATAGCATGTTATGTGTGCGTATAAATACATGTATGATTAATAAGTTTTATTGATAAGGCAACAGTTAAAAGTAATTTATAATGTCAATTTACATAACTAACCAAAAACCATGGTTCTAATATGAATATAACTAAAGTCACCAACTAAGATATATTATAATGTAAATAGATGACGAGTGTAATAAGGAATTTATAAAAGTTACTAGCCACATCCTAGATGTCACATGTATGCATAATAAATACAACCAAAACCCTAGCAACATTGGAGCATGATTATGCATGAGGGGTTACCTACTTCATATAGCTTAAGACCAATTACAGGGCCTAATAGTTTTACATGTAGACAACATAACTTGTGTTTGGGCAATACAAAACCCCATAAGTTGTTTTTCAGCTAGACAATGTTAATCCTTTTATACCTCAAGAACTTGTTGGCCAGCACCAAGAGAAAGGATTGAGGAGATTGAACTAGCATAACAATCGTGAGAAATGAGGCTAGATATTAGATGTGCAGCAAAGCCTACATACCATCATCATCCATACTGTTGTAACCCATTTTTGGGTCCCCACAAAATATATATGAAAAAATATATATATAGCCAAAGGAGGTTAGAAAAATAACGGGAGGCGAAAGCGCTCGAGAAAATGGTCGAGAAAATCGGTCAAGGAGGTTGAAAATACAAAGATTGGATTTTTGACAAGTATATTCTTGAAGGAGGAGAGCCATGTTGAGAAGGAAAATTTGGATTGGAGGAGAAAAGCCCAAATTTGGATGTTTTTGGATTTAATTGGATTTTTAAATGATTTTATAGGGGATTTGATTGCAAGAAAAATTGATTTTTAAGTCAATTTGGGCTTTAATTGGAAGAAATTTAAGTTACGGGGCCAAAATATATTTTTTAGGAATTTATTAAGTCAAATCGGGGGCTTAATTGCATAAATATTGAAGTTTAAGGGCCAATTAGGGACTTAATTGAAGAAATCCGAAACCGGGACCAAATTGGAGAAGGCGCGCAAGTAGGGGGGTTGGAATTAATTGATTCGGGGCCTAATTGAAGAAATTGGAAGTTATTTGATCAATTGAGGGCTCAATTGCATAATTCGAGACCAAGGACTAAAGTGAAAAACGCGGCCAACTATGGGGGCGAAGACCGAAATTCGGCAGGGGATGCAATTGAAGGGACAAAAGATGATTGAGGGGGCGATTTGGACTTTGGCGCATTCGCGCCACATTTAAATGAAACGGCGCGTTTTCTCCAAAACGACGCCGTTTCATATATTAAAAAAAAAAAAAAAAACAAAAAAAAAAAAAAAGGTGTCGTTTTGAACGACATTGTTCATCTTTCTTCTTCCCCCCGAACGGGCGGGGAAGAAGGAAAAAATGTTGCTTTTTTTTGAATTTTTTGGCCGGCCCCCTCTCTTTCTCTCGCCTGGAGCCCACCGACCGAACACAATGGCCGACCACCCACCGCGCACCACCCACCGAACCTCGACAGCCGCGCCCATGGCCGACCCGAAACCTGGCCGTTACCCATGAGAGCCGAAAAGAGCCACTCACTTGGCTCTATAAATAACACCGACCCAGCAAAGAAGAGGGGGGAGAAAAAACCCGAAGAGGGAGAAGGGACCCGAAAGAGTGAGAAAGAAAAAAACGAGAGGGGAAGAAGAACGGAAAAAACGGAGGAAAGAAAAACAAAGAGGAGAAGAAAAAGGCGGAAAAAAAAAAAAAAAAAAAAGAAGAAGCGGGAGAAGGAGAGACCGAAAGGGAAGGGAAGAGAGAAGAAGAAGGAGAGAGAAGGAAGGGAGGAACGAACCCAAAAAAGAAGAGAAGAGGAAACGGACCGAACCATTGGAAACAGCCGCGAGCCGCGCCGGAGCCGCCGTCCGTGAGCCACGACACCGCCACCGGCCTCCGCAAACACCGCCGAAACGCAAAGACGCCGCCGCTTGCTCCGCGCCGGGTAATTTTTCTTCTCCTCCGTTCTTTGCATTTGTTTGTTTCTGCATGCGGGAACGAGTAACGTTACGCATGCGGAAGGGTGGGGGGAAAATAATTCCCCCCAGCATTGTTCTTGGGCCAGCCGGTCTGGCCCGCCTAATCTTCCAGGGTGGGTCCGGCCCGGAAAGAAAGTAATAGTTTTTTTGGCCGAAATCGGCCCGATAAATTTTGGGCCGAGATCGGCCCAACTCCTTTATGGGCAGTCCGGCCCAACCCGGTTAGTTGGGCCGGCCACCCGATTTAATATTATATAATATATATATATATATTATATTTTGTATTATTTATTATATATATATGAAAAAAAATCAAGAAAATTCTGCAAAAATTATTTCAAAAATATGTGATTTTCTCGTAATTTTATTATTGTTCTTTTTGGTCGTATTGGTTTGTATTTTTATACCGTAAAGATACAAATCCGGTATTAAAATACCCGGTTTTCATCAAAGCGTCAAAGATTTTCAAAATAAAAAAATGTCTTTTGCTTTCCAAAAATTTCCTAAATATCTTTAAAAATATTGTTGATTTTTCTGCATATTTTTTATCAAAGTGGATTAATATTTGGTAGTATTTTTATACCGTAAGGATACCAACCTAGTATCAAAATACCCGATTTGCGTCAAAAAAAATATACATAATTAAAAAATGTTTTGTTTTAAAACACGGCCTAGTCTCTCCAATATATATATATAAATATTACAACATCATATTTTTCATACAACAAAGAAATTTACAAAACAATATATGTATTAGCATGCATTTTGGCTTTAATAACCAGTTTATTCAAGCCATGAGAACTAGGCCAATATTTCAAAAAATTCTAAAAAATCTTTTTGTCCTTTATACGTATTTTGGGGATTACGAATTTATACATAAAATGTATTCCTGATATTAAAAATTTAGCTTTTTTTACATAGACATTAGAACGGTTAGGTTTTACTCGATAAGATAAGGACCTCCTTATTGAGGAGGACTTTTCTTGAACCATGGACGGCCCAACAACTAGGAAACACAATGAGACCTTGAATTTATCGACAAATAAACAATGCGGCTTACCTTAGGTAGGGCGTATTTGGGGTGTTAATACCTTCCCTTTACGCAACCCAGTCCCCGTGCCCGATCTCTAAGACCAGTTAGGGTTCCTAGTGACCAAAATACTAGGTGGCGACTCCCACACCATTTTTTTTACTGCTAAGAGACAAAGAACTCCTTGTCTCACCTTTTTTTACCGCGAATATATCCCCCATCACATCACACGTTCGAGGGTGGACGATCGCCGCGACGTCGCGCACCCCGCGACGAATGGCGACTCCACTTGGGGACCTTGTGGACTAAGCTTTGTTTTTGTCGATTTGTTTTTGTTTTCGTGTGTTTATTGTTAATATTCCTTTCCTTTTGTTATCTCGCTTATATGCTTTAAATATTTTTACACATATTGTTCATGCATTTGTATAGAACTGTCTCATGCATCTTATAGAACCTCACATACATCACATACTTTGATTATTGAGAGCACACACAAACTTTAAGTTAAGTGGGGGACTAGCGGCTTACCTTACGATTGTTAGTCAAGGTTTAAGTTTGTGTAAACCCCAACTCTTCGTGAGTGCTTAGGCGGCAATAGTTGGTACATGTGCCATCTCATTGCCTACAAGCCCCCATATTGCCTCCACGAGGGCAATCACTGGGACAAAGAAGAGACCCTTTTAGAGACCGAATAGCCAACCTACCCTCGTCAAGCACAAAAGAATTAGAACCGGCTATATGGTATATGCTCCACAAAATATTTTTGCATAAGACAAAACCTAACCATAAGGCATTTGGTTTTCAGGTCTTTTTAGCTCACATCATATATGCATCATGCATTGTTCTTTATCATACATTCATTTACATTTTTCCACGCACGCCAAATCGTGAAACATAGGTCCCACATCCAAAGTCCACCACACCCGGTCTAGATCAAGAATGGAGAACGAAGAAAGAGCTCACTTAGAGTCACATTATCGAGACCGAGTTGAAGTCCGTAAAAAATGAAGTTTCTCGGCTAACCGACTTACTCGAGCGGCTTTTAAGAGCTAAGAATGGGGAGGGAACATCAACACAACATGAAGGAGCGCCGGTTAGCTCACATCCCTCAAGCATCTCAAAACCGGGGGGCAAACTCGGCCAATGAACAACATTTTGTGCCTATCACCCCTATCCAGCCAACTCACGCTCCAATCACTGTGGACTTAACGGCGGAGGGAATCCCGGATAATAGGTCTCCTAGTTTGATGGAGCAAGACAAGCTGTTTGCTTTGGAAGAAAGATTAAGGGCGAGTTGAGGGTAATGACTGGTTTGACCCTATACGAGCATCCGAAGTATGTTTGGTACCAAACATTGCGGTGCCAAAAGATTTCCGGATACCGGAATTCATTAAGTATACCGGTTTGGAATGCCCAAACACTCACCTTCGATCCTACTTGCAACAAAATGGCGGAAGTAATCCATAACGATAAATTGCTAATCTATTTCTTTCAAGATAGCCTAACGGGATCCGCTTTGGTGGTACATGAGGTTAGACAGTGTCGGGATCGGGAGCTGGAGAGACTTGATGGAGGCTTTCCTTAAGTAGTACAAGTTTAACATGGAAATCGCTCCTGATCGAACAAGTCTAATGTCAATGGAGAAAAGGAGCCAAGAGTCGGTAAGGGCCTATGCGCAAAGGTGGAAGGATGAGGCAATGTATGTCCAACCCCCTTTGATAGAAACGGAGATGGTGACCTTGTTTGCCAATACCTTTAAAGCACCATATTATGAGCACCTAATGGGTAGCTCATCTCGAGCATTTCTACGATGCGGTACACATAGCTGAAAGAATAGAGCAAGGGATTAAAGGCTGGACGTATAGTTGAGCCATTGGAGGCGAAGGGTTTTATTGGAAGAAAAATGGAAGGTCACATTTACGACTTTGAAGGTGGGTCCAAGGGCAATATAGTGGATTCACTCAACCCACAAATACCTACCTCTCATGTTGCCCACATAAACTTTAACAAACCATTTTCCTCTAATCGAGCAAATAACCAGTCAAACAACCAAAACAACTACCAAAGACCAAATACAAGGTACATTGCGAACAACTACCGCTATTACCCATGCCTTTGAAGGAAATGTATGCCAAACTACCGAGCATTGGACAAATAGCTCCTATCCCTACATTACCACTACAACCACCATTCCCCATCCGGTATAAGCCCGAGTTGACTTGCGAGTACCATCTTTGGTATTCCTGGACATTGTCTTGAAACATGCTACGCTTTCAAGAACATGTTGTTGAAGCTCATCAAGATAGGATGGGTGTCGTTTGAAGACACACCCAATATCAATTCAAATCCATTGCCTGGTCATGACAAAAGTAATAGGGGATAAAGGGTTGGAAAACCTTGGTCAAGAATCGTCAATAATGAAGAAGGCGAGATCGAAGGAGAAGACAAGGAAACGCAAGTGGGGAAGGAAGATGAAGCATTGCCTCGGTTGACTTTCCGAAACGGGTTGACCCAAAAACTTCTCGTAGTTTTCAAAATGTAAAACAACTTTATTTGCCTTAGCATGTTTTTGTAATTTGCTTTTGTCATTGCTTTTATTTGCTCTATTTAGCAATCGGGGCTCATGTTTTTCAGGCCGGATTTTATGTTTGTCTTTGAGCCTACCTTTTTTAATAAATGATGAGATTATGCACTTTTTGAACAAGTTTGAGTGGTTATATCATAAAATGGTTTAATATGAAATTTAAGAAAAGCTAACCCTAAAGTACATCCCTACCTCTGATAGCGTAATGAATGGATGAATGATTAAGTGGTCATTTTATAATCATCTCGTAATTGTCTTTATCAACCATAACAATGTGCATTTTGAAAAAAAAAATCATCATTATCCCTTCACGCACTAAAAAAGTTTATCATTGGCTGAATGAATTTCCTCTTTATAAAAGCCCGAGACTAGGATCACACCCCTACACCTTTGGGGGCAAAACGAGTTGTTTTTTGAAAAGTTTTACGTGTTTAAAATTGGTGGGAAGCCCATAGTTTTGAAACTCAAGCTAAAGCATTTGACAAAAGCATGACAAAGAGGCAAATACAAGTCATACATTTTGAGAAAAGGACTACTTGAAGAAAGTCAAAGACTTCTTCTCCAAGAATATGATAGGCAACACGAGAGATGAATTCAAGATACGACTTCAAAAGTAAAGTTCATGTTAAGAGGGAGTCTCATGAACTAGAAGAAGAGGATGAGGCCTATGTTTCAAAACCGGTACAAATGCATGCATTGCATCTAATCATAAATCATTGCATGTATGTTTTTTTTGGATCGTTACGAAAGGAGATCTTAGCGCATTCCAACAAGATTATGGACGAAGAAAGAATCATTGAGTTGATTCTAGAACAACAAGAAGAGAAGATAATGGTTTTCAAACCATGCTAGCGGGGAAGAACGACATCGATAGCATTCGGTAAAAAGGAATCGCCAAATGGGATTCCAAGTTGTTGAGATCGCCGAAGGGATCTCGTATTTCGATGGAGGTCGCCGAAGGGACCTTAAATTTCAGCTTTTGTATAAAAGGAATCGCCAGATGGGATTCCAAGTTGTTTGGATAAAGGAGATCGCAAGAAGGGATCTTGTATTTCGATGAAGGTCGCCGAAGGAACTTCATGTTTTAGCCGAGGTAAAAGGAATTGCCGATGGGATTTCAAGTTATTTGAGATCACCAAAAAGGATCTCGTACTTCGACATTCATCAAGGAAGGTCGCTAGAAGGGACCTCGTATTGAAACTATTTCTTAGAAAAGCGGGGAGTTTACTAAGAATTCTTCCGCTTGGGTAGGTCACCCATACAATGAGACCATTATTTTTCTTGGGTAGGTCACCCATACAATGAGACCATCATTTTTCTTGGGTTCGTCACCCATACAATGAGACCATCATTTTTCTTGGGTTCGTCACCCATACAATAAGACCATCATTTTTCTTGGGTTCGTCACCCATACAATGAGACCATCATTTTTCTTGGGTAGGTCACCCATACAATGAGACCATTATTTTTCTTGGGTTCGTCATCCATACAATGAGACCATCATTTTTCTTGGGTTAGTCACCCATACAATGAGACCATCATTTTTCTTGGGTTCGTCACCCATACAATGAGACCATCATTTTTTTGGGTTCGTCACCCATACAATGAGACCATCATTTTTCTTGGGTAGGTCACCCATACAATAAGACCATCATTTTTCCTGGGTAGATCACCCATAATAATGAGACCACTCTTTCCTTTTCCCATTCGGGCAGGTCACCCGTCATAATGAGACCACATACGTGTTTTTGTATTTGGTAAAGGAATCGCCAGATGAGATTCCAAGTTTTTGGGGTTAAAGGAGATCACCAGAAGGGATCTCGAGATGACTAAATTTTGATCATAGTTTTTGGGTTAAGGAGGATTGTTGTAAGGACAAAGTTTCAGAGCAATCGAGCTCCGACTAAATCGGTTTGGGAGCTCGGTTTTGGGTTTATCTTTATAAAACTTACTGCAGCAAAACCTCTGCTCCGTAAGCATTATAAAGAGGGGGCATCTGTTGTAACCCATTTTTGGGTCCCCACAAAATATATATGAAAAAATATATATATAGCCAAAGGAGGTTAGAAAAATAACAGAGGCGAAGCGCTCGAGAAAATGGTCGAAAAATCGGTCAAGGAGGTTGAAAATACAAAGATTGGATTTTTGACAGTATATTCTTGAAGGAGGAGAGCCATGTTGAGAAGGAAAATTTGGATTGGAGGAGAAAAGCCCAAATTTGGATGTTTTTGGATTTAATTGGATTTTTAAATGATTTTATAGGGGATTTGATTGCAAGAAAAATTGATTTTTAAGTCAATTTGGGCTTTAATTGGAAGAAATTTAAGTTCGGGGCCAAAATATATTTTTTAGGAATTTATTAAGTCAAATCAGGGGCTTAATTGCATAAATATTGAAGTTTAAGGGCCAATTAGGGACTTAATTGAAGAAATCCGAAACCGGGGACCAAATTGGAGAAGGCGCGCAAGTAGGGGGGTTGGAATTAATTGATTCGGGGCCTAATTGAAGAAATTGGAAGTTATTTGATCAATTGAGGGCTCAATTGCATAATTCGAGACCAAGGACTAAAGTGAAAAACGCGGCCAACTATGGGGGCGAAGACCGAAATTCGGCGGGGATGCAATTGAAGGGACAAAAGATGATTGAGGGCTGATTTGGACTTTGGCGCATTCAGCGCCACATTTAAATGAAACGGCGCGTTTTCTCCAAAACGACGCCGTTTCATATATTAAAAAAAAAAAAAAAAAAAAAAAAAAAGAACAGAACGGTGTCGTTTTGAACGACACTCAGTTCATCTTTCTTCTTCCCCCGAACAGGCAGCGGGGAAGAAGGAAAAAATGTTGCTTTTTTTTGAATTTTTTGGCCGGCCCCCTCTCTTTCTCTCGCCTGGAGCCCACCGACCGAACACAATGGCCGACCACCCACCGCGCACCACCCACCGAACCTCGACAGCCGCGCCCATGGCCGACCAGCCGGCATTACCCATGAGAGCCGAAAAAGAGCCACTCACTTGGCTCTATAAATAACACCGACCCAGTGCAAAGAAGAGGGGGGAGAAAAAACCCGAGAGGGAGAAGGGACCCGAAAGAGTGAGAAAGAAAAAAACGAGGGGAAGAAGAACGGAAAAAACAGGAGGAAAGAAAAACGAGAGGAGAAGAAAAAGGCGAAAAAAAAAAAAAAAAAAAAAGAAGCAGGAGAAGGAGAGACTGAAAGGGAAGGGAAGAGAGAAGAAGAAGGAGAGAGAAGGAAGGGAGGAACGAACCCAAGAAAAGAAGAGAAGAGGAAACGGACCGAACCATTGGAAACAGCCGCAGCCGCCGCCCGGAGCCGCCGTCCGTGAGCCACGACACCGCCACCGGCCTCCGCTTCAAACACCGCCGTAAACGCAAGACGCCGCCGCTTGCTCCGCGCCGGTAATTTTTCTTCTCCTCCGTTGCTTGCATTTGTTTGTTTCTCGCATGCGTAACGAGTAACGTTCGCATGCGAAGGGTGGGGGGAAAATAATTCCCCCGCCAAAGTTGTTGTTGGGCCAGCCGGTCCCGGCCCGGCCTAATCTTCTGGGTCGGGTCCGGCCCAGAAGAAAGTAATAGTTTTTTTGGGCCGAAATCGGCCCAGTAAATTTTGGGCCGAGATCGGCCCAACTCCTTTGGGGCTGAGTCCGGCCCAACCCAGTTGGTTGGGCCGGCCCAGCCCGATTTAATATTATATAATATATATATATATATATTATATTTTGTATTATTTATTATATATATATGAAAAAAAATCAAGAAAATTCTGCAAAAATTATTTCAAAAATATGTGATTTTCTGTAATTTTATTATTGTTCTTTTTGGTCGGTATTGGTTTGTATTTTTATACTGTAAAGATACAAATCCGGTATTAAAATACCCGGTTTTCATCAAAGCGTCAAAGATTTTCAAAATAAAAAAATGTCTTTTGCTTTCCAAAAATTTCCTAAATATCTTTAAAAATATTGTTGATTTTTCTGCATATTTTTTATCAAAGTGGATTAATATTTGGTAGTATTTTTATACCGTAAGGATACCAACCTAGTATCAAAATACCCGATTTGCGTCAAAAAAAATATACATAATTAAAAAATGTTTTGTTTTAAAACACGGCCTAGTCTCTCCAATATATATATATAAATATTACAACATCATATTTTTCATACAACAAAGAAATTTACAAAACAATATATGTATTAGCATGCATTTTGGCTTTAATAACCAGTTTATTCAAGCCATGAGAACTAGGCCAATATTTCAAAAAATTCTAAAAAATCTTTTTGTCCTTTATACGTATTTTGGGGATTACGAATTTATACATAAAATGTATTCCGATATTAAAAATTTAGCTTTTTTTACATAGACATTAGAACGGTTAGGTTTTACTCGATAAGATAAGGACCTCCTTATTGAGGAGGACTTTTCTTGAACCATGGACGGCCCAACAACTAGGAAACACAATGAGACCTTGAATTTATCGACAAATAAACAATGCAGCTTACCTTAGGTAGGGCGTATTTGGGGTGTTAATACCTTCCCTTTACGCAACCAGTCCCCGTGCCCGATCTCTAAGACCAGTTAGGGTTCCTAGTGACCAAAATACTAGGTGGCGACTCCCACACCATTTTTTTTACGCGCTAAGAGACAAAGAACTCCTTGTCTCACCTTTTTTACCAGATATATCCCCCATCACATCACACGTTCGAGGGTGGACGATCGCCGCGACGTCGCGCACCCCGCGACACATACCTTGAGGGGGTCAATCAATTCCATCTAATTCTTAAAGAAAATAATTTTTTATTTTAAATAGTTTTCTAGGAGAAACAATAAGTCAATAAGGGAACATATCACAAAATTTACTTATCAATATGATAATAATATTGTCAATCCTTTTATGAAACTAAGATTGTTTGGTTCTTCATTACCCAAAACTACCTTTTACTAGCTCTCCACACTACCACTTAATTCTATCAATAGTTGAGAGGAAATGGAGGCTCGTTTTCAAGAGCACTTTAACATAACATAATCAGAGGTAACACTGGTTGACTTGACTAGAATTTTTCAAGACCTGTGAAAATTCATAGAAAGATATGCACTTCGATTTAGGACTTTTAAAACTGAATGCATTGTAGCTATAACATATTAGAAGTGCATTAAGTTAATTATAAAAGGAATGTAATTAAGTTAGAAAGAAGTTCATGAGAACCATATATAATGATATCTATACCTTTACAAGTGATGTCGATTGGTATAAAAATATATTGGGCAAACAAGTAGAAAAAAGCCATTAAAGGTATACTTGAACGAGATCGTAATGGCACTTTCAATGATAGACTTGAACTGTAATGAATAGTTCGAGGATGATCAACAATAACTAATTTTGGGCACAGAAGTCAAGAAAGGAAGACCATTTAAGATTGTAGCATTATAAAACCCTAAAAAGGCTAGAAAGATTGGTAGCAAATAAACAAAAGTTATCAAAATGGTTGATGGGGGTATAAAAATATTTTTTTTACATAAAAAAAAACTAAAATGATTTTTGACCAATTAATGTATAGAGGGCAAATCAAACTTCTTGGAAATCACATGATCCACACTACTATACAGATCAAAAAAAGAAATATTACAAATGGCATGACTTATAGAGACATGATATCGATAATTATGTTATCTATAGGAATCAAATCCAAAAGGTACTTGAGATCAGTTGTATTCACTTCTTGAAAAATAAGATGACGATGGATAATAGCAATTTCCCTAAAGTGATAGCAATATCTACCTCTAATAGAGAATAACTCATTGTTAAAAGGGAATTATAGAAAGTAAGGCATGTTTGACCATGACATAGGCTAATATTAATCGTGAAAGTTGTTACTGAAAAAAATGTGCATTGAACATGCAAGGCCAAGGAATTGGCATAAGATGTTTAGGATATACCTTTCTATGAGGTATACAGGTGCTTTACTTACCATACCACTCTTTGCGAAGAAGAAGATTTGAGAGGCAAAATTGAACAAGTTACAACTCAGCGATAGGCTAAGACCTTTAGGCTCAAAAAACCTTCTGACACTGAGTGGTATATGAAATCAAACACAATAAAAATTATCTAAACCTAGTGATGAAGGTGATAATTTGGTTACAAACCACCACCATCTCCTAGACTTGGTCTTATTAGCAAAGGAATACCTTTTTTGTTCAAACTATTTTTGGTCTATTTATATTGGCTTGGTGCCCCCACCTCCCTCTGTTAAGAAAAAAAATCTAAAAGGCATGGATTTCTCACTATAGCAATCCACTTTGAAAAATTCATTTTGCCCTTCTTAAAACAAACCGATACACTATCTATTAGGAGGAAATAGTCTTTTCACAAGGATTCATTAATCATAACAATATTGATGTGAGATGAATTGGTCTTTTCACATTTCTGATGCACAATAAAATGACTAGAATACCATTAAAATCAAATTAATTCAAAACTAACATGCAATTTATTTTTTCTTCAGATTTGGTCCCTGCTTTTTTTATTACTATTTGTTTTATATGTAATAGTTTGTAGAATTGATTTTTTTTTCAATTTCATCCTCATTCATTTTTTTTTCCAGATTTTTTCCTTATTCTTTTTTTTATTATTTGTGTTATTTGAATTAATTTTTATGATCAAGTTTCTTTTACGATTTCATCCTCCTTTAGTTTTTTTTTTCCTTTCAAATTTGATCATCATTCTTTTTATTATTATTTTTTATATATAGTTTCATCCTTCAACATTAAATTGGTTGATAATTGAGTTTAAATCTAGAATATCACAAGTTATGAGTTTGAGAGATTCACTCATGTTTAGATGTTTCTTCCGGGTTTACTTAGTTTTTTTTTCACTCATGTTTTTTAGTTTCATCCTTTAGAATTTATTTAATTGGAGATTGGACTCCGTTAATTTTTTTTATTTTCTTTCCATAGGATTCTTTTACTGATTTTGAAAATAATACAGGTTATCTCAGTTTTTTTTATTTATCGTTCTTTATTAAATTTACCCTTTTTTAAAAAAAAATTTGTTTTCTTAATTAAATTAAATACAAACATAAGATGTTTATTTTATAATATTTTATTTGATTGATTAAATATAAATAAGGATACGAGTCAGAAAAAATTTCAGTAATGACCAATTGGCCACCAAAGAAATTTCTCATGACAAACACTCGTTTTGTTTTAGTGCAAAAGGATATTTTGAGTGTAGTCTGCGTAGTTTGTGCATATAACTAGGGGTGAGCAAAAAAACCAAAAAATCAATTAAATCGAGAAAACTGAAAAAAACTGAATTGTGAAAAAAAACCGATTAAACCTATTAGAATTTTGAAAAAACTGACCGGTTCGGTTCGGTTCGGTTTCGGTTTTATAATGCAAAAACCGGTAACCCAAACCGAACCAAAGCGGTTTTAAAAAAAAGGTACTATAAATAGAAAAAATCACTTGCCCACTGCCCAGTAACCCTAGAGCACCCGCCCCCTCTCGCCTCTCCCTCTCCTTAGACTTAGAAACACAGAGATCCAAAACAATTAAACAACCAGAAACAGATCGACGTTTGAAACCAATTAAGCCTATAAAAAACAATAAAAAACATAACGACGTTTGCCAATCAATTGAAATTTGAAACCAACCAAGCCTCTAAAAAACAATCAAAAATAGATCGATGTTTGCCAATCAATTGAAATTTGAAACCAACCAAGCCTCTAAAAAACAATCAAAAATAGATCGATGTTTGCCAATCAATTGAAATTTGAAACCAATCAAGCCTCTCAAAAACATATCGACGTTTTTCCATGGTGAGTAGATGTTTATTGAACTGTATTATTGACTTAACCAAGTATAGCGTTTAGCATGATATGTGGAAACTGGAAAATTTCGAGTGCTTGAACTTTTAATAGCTAGTATATATATATCTTCTTGTTTTTAACGGTACAGAAATACATTTTATCCCTGCTTTAGGCTTTACTGTTTTAATTGCCCTTTAATAATTGATTTTGAGGGAACATGTAATGGATGGACTTCCCTGCCAAAAATTACCCTTTACTTCTCTGATTTGGAGACTCTCTCGAATTCCTCACATGTCTAAAAGTCCTTTTACTTTCTGTTTGTTTTATTATTTTTAAGTATATTGTTTTGGTTCTATGCTTCAGAAACTCATTTTAATACCTTGTTTTGTTTGCTATGTGTTTTATATTGTTATCAAGTTGATAAGATTTATTAATATTTGTTAGGTTGTCCCTTGTTTGATTCTGATTTCTTTCCCTGGCATGTGTTTGCCTAATGCATGAATGATGCTTAGACTTATAATTTAGATTCTTTACACCAATCTTAGTTCCTGCACTTTGTGTGAACTGTTTTGTTACCTGCAATGGAGTGTGCTTTGTCTGCTTTAGGTTTGGTCTATAATATAAGTAGCATTATTTTTGCTTTTTTTTAGTTCTAAAGTATAAAGCAAGTGTACATAGAATCATAGCTCTACTATCTTATTAGATCAGAATTAGTGTGTGCCAAGAATATATTTTGGATATTCATCCTTATAATGTCTGGTTACTAAAATGGAGCCACTTTCTATCAGAATACTGAATTAAGCCAACTTGGCCATACTTTTTTTGCAGGCATAGAGTCCCCCAAGTTTCAAGATAAAGTGACTCCAGAATACAGACCTAAATTTGATTAATTGGCATGAGCCAATAGTGTAATTCTGATTGTTATAGTGGTTTTTTAAACTTGTCTCTTGCAACCACCCCTCCCTTCCCAACTCTCTCTTACAATATATATTCTCTTTTGGTTTTGTAGTTGGTGGAATTGAAAGAAACAGAGCAACAATCCTTGAAGGAGTCCAAGTGTCTGGAGAAAGAAATTGTTGAAGTTCAAAAATTGAAGGTGAATGGAAATGGATCCTTCATCTTTTAGTTTTATTCTTGTCCAATTTATGTTTCTGCTTCTGTTTGGATTTTTGTTTCCCTATTCAGGTTCCTATTTTCATTTTATTGCTTAGAATTTCTCTTAAAAATTATGCAAATTGGTTTGTTTCATCCAGGAACCATCTTTTGGCCCTTTTTTTAACATCGAACTTAAGATTTTATTTCTATAAGCTGAAATTAGCCAGAATTAGCCAGAATTGAAATCTCATGTTTGTGCAAATGTCAATTGGAATTTTTTATAGGCTCTTGGTGTCCCTGCCTTACTATGGAATGTTCTTCCTTCATTTCTCTCTCTATTATTTCTCATCAAAAGTTGTATTGCATATTTCAATATGCATAAACATTATCATGTTGTCATTTGGTAATTACAAATGGAAAACCTTCAAAATCAAAATGCTTCATCCACTAGCACTACCCTAACATCAAGCAATGCCCCAACTTCAAATATTAACCCAACATCCATCAATGCCCTATCTTCAACTACTGCAGGATCCACCACGGATAATAAAGGTAAACAACTTCAAGTCCTTACATCAAGAAAAAGAAATGTTGATGATAGAAAAAAGTCACAAATTTAGGATCACTTTACAAAACTTGATGTTGATCCTAAAACCCTTAGAGCTGAATGTAATTATTATGGAAATGATTATGCATGTCATACTATTCTTAATGGGATAAGTAATATGTGGAGTCATTTAAAAGTATACAAAAAGTTTCCTTTTGTGGTTGATAAGAAGCAAAATTTTTTGGTATTAAAACCTTAAAAAAAGGACAGTGAATTGGGAGATCAAAGTGTGGGAACTCTTAAAGCAATAGGTTATAATTATAATGAATGTAGACAAGCACTAGTAAAAATGGTTATAATGGATGAGTTACCTTTTAATTTTGTGGAGGGTAAGGGATTTAGATTATTTTCTAGGACTATGCAACCTAGATTTGACATTCCTTCTCGTTTCACTATTATGAGAGATTGTTTGAAACTTTATGTTAAAGAGAAGGAAAGATTAAGGACAGCTCTTAGGGGTCAACGATTATGCTTAACAATAGATACATGGACATTAATTCAAAACATTAACTATATGTCTTTAACAGCTTATTGGATTGATAATGAGTGAAATTTGCATAAAAGAATTCTTAATTTTTGTCAGGTTTTCAATCATATGGGTGAGACAATTGGTCAAATTATTGAGAATTGTTTGTTGGAGTGGGGGATTGATAAACTTTTGACTGTTACAGTAGACAATGCAAGCTCTAATAATGTGACTATTTCATATTTAAAGAATGTGATGAAAGATTGGCGAACTAATATATTGTTAAATGAGCATTTGCATGTCAGATGTTGTGCACACATTATAAACCTTATTGTGTGTAATAGCTTGAAAGAGATTAATGTTTCGGTTGTTAAAATTCAAAATGCAATTAGGTTTGTGAGATCTTCACCTTCTAGGCAACTTGCATTTAAGAAGTGTGCAGAAAAGTTGCATATAGAGTGTAAGAAATCATTGTGTTTGGATGTTGCAACTCGATGAAATTCAACTTATCTTATATTAGAAGCTGCTGAAAAGTTTGAAAAGGTGTTTGTGAGGTTAGGTGAAAGTGAACTTAGGTATATGAGTTACTTTTGGAGGTTGATTCAAAGGGGAATAAAAAAAAAACATAGGGCCACCTAGTTGGAATGATTGGGAAAATGCTAGAACTTTGGTGAAGTTCTTAAAGATCTTTTACATGGTTACATTGAGATTTTCTGGCTCATTACATGTCACATCAAATTCTTTCTTCAATGAATTGATTTACATATATACAAACTTGTTATAATTGTGTAAAAGTAAAAATAATCTTTTAAGTGGAATGGCAATGAGAATGATGTTAAAGTTTGAGAAGTATTGGGTTGTGAAGTAAATCAAAAAAATTTATTGTATGTGGCTAATGTTTTGGGTCCACGTCCCAAGTTGAAATATGTGAAATTTTGTTTTGGTGAGTTGTATGATTATGGCAAAACACAATTGCTAACACAAAAGGTGAAAGATAATTTGGTGAGCTTGTATGAGTTTTATTTGAAAGCTGAAGAAGTGGTGGATGATAATGGGCATAAACAAGATGTTAATGATGTTATTGATGACATGGAGGTAGATGTTAATACATTAGCTCGATTCAAAAGGCATTTACAGGAGGAAGATAGTGTGGAAAATAAAAATGTGGTCGAGAGGTATTTGGTTGATGGTTGTGAGGATCCTAATGATGATAAATTATATATTTTGGGTTGGTGGAAGATTAATGCTTCAAAATATAAGATATTTTCGAAGGTTGGACAACATGTTCTAACTATTCCTATATCCACAGTGGCTTCTGAATTAGCTTTTAGCACAGGTGGTCGTATACTCGATCAATTTTGAAGTTCTTTATCTCCAGCAATAGTTCAAGCACTTATTTGTTGTCAAAATTGGTTGCATCATGGACTAATTCCAACCGATATTAGCACCTTGATGAATGATTTTGAAACCTACGAAAATCTTGAATCATGTAATTTTTCTTATAAATTTACATCTTTTATTTTATGATTTATTAATTAACGCATTTTCATTCTAACATGTTTAATTTTTTATTTTGTAGAATTTGGTGGAAAGTTACATCTAGCAACGAATGATAATTAGTTCAAAAATTGATGCATATATTGAAAATGTATGGTAAAAATATTCCATTTTATTTTTATATCTTCTAATTTAATTTATCATGTTATAATTCTAGATCTTTAATTTCAGGTTTTGATGTCAATAGTATTAATTATTAAGAAATCAAAGTGCATTGTTCTTGATATGCTTTTTTGATTGAGAAGATGTGCAAATAAAGATTTATTTTTTTTGGCTTGGAGTGTTTTATGACAATGTAATTTATTGCTGTTTTTTTTTTAGCCTTTTGAAGGCAATGCTTTATAATTTATATTTTAACTTATTGGTGTGTATTATTTAAACTTCTTTATAGCAGGAGTCCTGTGCACTTAAACAAAACAGAAGAAAAATATTAGGAAGACAAAACATATATTGAAAACAAGATTGACACTAACAATTTAATATAATTGAATATTTAGTGGTAAAAAAATTAATATACTTTAGAATTTTCTAAGAAAGTTAGACATATTAACATCAATTTAAAGCCCATCAGAAAATCTATGAGAAGCCCATCAGACAGCCCATTAAAAGCCCAAAAAAATCATATAAGTTTTCTTAGTTTTTTGAAATTAATACTGGTCAGTTTGACTCAGTTTCAGTTTCGATTCGGTTTCAATTTTTTTTCAAAAAAAAACCAGTTTGGTTGTTTTTTATAGATAAAAACCAAACAAAATCGAAATTAATCACCCCGGGTTAAAACTACATTTGGTCTAATATATATTGGATTGGTGGTGTTATAATTCTGCCTGTATGCGATTGTTCTTTCCTTAATTGAGGATTGTTCTCGAGTATCATTGGACTTTACATGCTGCAGCACTCAATCTCTATATCAAGGCTGCTGCCAAAAGTCCAATGATAAGTACGTGTTTTAAGTTATTACTTCATTCCAGTAGGTTAAAATTGAATTAGACATCGATCATCACTAGTGGCTATAGAAACAAATAATTGCAGCAGGTTCAAAAAACTAAAAAAAAAAAAAGAAATAAGAAATTATAACCATACCATGCCAAGTATGATCGTTGCTATGAGCCTTAGCCGAAGCATGTCTAGGATAATCATATATGCTAGTTGGTAAAGTAGTATTCTAGTCCTCTATAGTCGGAACCTTGATCTGACAATAAATGAGAGATGCCATGAAGCAGTAAGAATAGTCAGGATGTGTGTGACATCTGGAGATCAAATTGTTATTTCACTAAACATGAACTGCTTGGCGTGACTTACATTTCCTCTTCTGACACGAATGATATTAAGCACCTTGATGAAGACAGTTTGTGAGGCTGCATCCTTTTTAATACTTACAAGGAATACAGCAAGAACCTTTCTTGTGAAACAATTAATACACAAAATAATCGTCAGCCTTTTACTGCATTCCCCCATGTATGTACTGCATCAAAAATACAGGCCAGACCTTTTACACATTAAGACTCGTCAGCCTTTGATTCCAGTATTACAGGAATCTTCTCCTTGTGATCACCACGCAACACCTCCACTGTCACCTGAGTATCACAACAGTTTGATACCAAACAATAACTATCAGAATAATTCAATGTCATACATTAACTAAAGTAGCTCAAGGTTTGCATAACATAGTGACTTGTCCATCACATCAACAGTCATCAGCAAAACATCCAAGAATCCAGTAAGTGCATGGAACAGGAAGACCCAACATCAGGTTTTCAAAGGATATCTTTCCCAGTATAATTGTACCACAACCACAAAGAGATGCTATTGCTTCATTGCTTCACTACTTTCAGTCAATGATCTCATCATTACCACTTTCTTACTAAAGAACAATTATTAGGTAGACTAAGTCTACCACATCACCTATAGACTAGGCCAACAAACACAAAATACAGAGACAAAATCATGTGGAATGCATAGTAGGGACGATTGTATTTTATCCATGTATCCTGTGTTTATTTTCAACTGATATCTATTGTATTTGACACATGAACTTCATTCTACCTCACCTCTAGACAATAATGGAACCGTTTTAAATTCCGTTTGACTTCGAGTCATGAATTGAAAGTTAATTTTCATAAAATTTAAGATAAAAATGAGTTAAGTTAAAAGTATGAACCCAAAAAATGACTCGATATAACTTTTTGAAGAATGAAGGCAGTATAAATCATTAAGTAAAAGTTGCAAATTTATACTTTTGATTAAAACAAAATTTATGACTCGATTTTGAAACAACCTTATGCTTTATGCCAAAATTTATTTCTACCAAAAATATTTATAGCTTTTCTTTCAAGTCCAAAGTTTTTTTTTTTTTTTTAAGTTGCAAATTTATACTTTTGATTAAAACAAAATTTATGACTCGATTTTGTAGCAACCTTAAGCTTTATGCCAAAATTTATTTCTAACCAAAAATATTTATAGCTTTTCTTTCAAGTCAAAATTTTTATTTTAAAAAAAAATTGAATCAATTTGCATAATTTATACCAAATGGAACCCTTAATTTCCATGGCAACTTTCAAATTACTAAACTCCAAAGTGGAAACATGGCAAACAACACTAACTTACTCTTAAAACCAAACTCCCATCCTCGATCAAAAGAAATGGAAACTTTAGTCTAAGGAAAAAATAAAAAAGAAACTCAAAACCATACCTGCTCACCCACTTTACATTGGTCAAGTATTCTGTACAAGTCACTGCCATTTGTAACCTTTTTTCCGTTCACAGAAGTTATGATATCACCCAAAATAAGTCTGCCATAAGCATCACGTTTGGTTGGTTGCAAACCCTGCAGAAGAGAGATTCATACATGAATGGAAGTAGAACTTAAAATTTCTTATGACACCGCCATTAAGAAGGACATGAAGCCCAACCATTTTACCTAGTGAATAGAAAGGTAGGTTTGATAGAAAGTTTTATGAAGAAATGTGAAAGAAAGAATAAAACTTACCGCTTTGCCAGCTGGACCATTTGTAGGAGCATCTAAGACAAGCACTCCACTTACCCCCAACTGCTCCACAGATTGATCAGGTGCAAACTTAATACCCAAAATGGGTCTTGTTACTTTTCCAAACCTTACCAACTGATCAACAATGCCACTTACCTAGCTTTGCAAAAATGAGGATTAGTAAATTATTCACAAGCACAACAAGAGAAGAAAGTTTCTCCTTCCGCTCAAATGTCATAATGTCTGAAGAAAAGTTCATTGTGAAAACAAAAAGGCAAGGGCATGAGTGATGACTTACAGTGTCAACTGGAATCGAAAATCCAACGCCAGAGGATGCACCAGATGGAGAATATATGGCTGTATTTATTCCAATAAGGCTCCCTGAACTATCAAGAAGTGGCCCTCCACTATTACCAGGATTAATAGCAGCATCTGTCTGTATTACATCCTGAATTGGACGGCCAGTAGCAGCTGAACTGATTTCTCTACGAAGCCCACTAGAAAAGAGCAGAAATAACATGTTAGCAAAATGGTGTCTCATACATAGACATATGGGTATATCAACTGAAATGACAACCGGAACCATTCGTCTTATTCCTACTTTCTTATTTATTTGTTTGTTGTTCTTTTATCAGTCAATGACATGGCAATGAAAACATATGTGATCACTGGTGTATATGGCATTCATATCTCCATCAAACATGAAACAGAAAGCAAAATCTAATCAACTGTAATTACATGCTATTTCCAAATCTTATCAGTTGAATCACAGCTTTAAAACAAATTGCAGCCAATTGTTGGAGCATTAGAGTAGATGGAGATCATAATCAAACCTATAATGTTTCAATGATTGTGTGTGTATGTGTCTCTAAAAGTAACAATACAAACGAACACAATAAAATAAACTCTGCTGGATTTCATACCTGATGACGCCGGTTGTAAGAGTATGGTCAAGTCCAAACTGAAAAATCAGAAAATCGGATTGTCAATTAGGGTAACCTGTACAATAAACTAAACAGTGGTGCAATTACATGATGTCCAAACCCTCAATCAGGAACTTATAAATAAACTAAACATTGTTACAAAATCAGGTTTTAATCAAAAATTTTTGGAGAAAAGAAATGGAGAATTAAAGGGACAAAATATATTATATATAAATTAAATTAGAAGAAATGGAGAATTAAAGGGACAAAATATATTATATATAAATTAAATTAGGATTAAGAGGGGGGGATGGATTCTAACAACAAATTCATGTAGGTTTCATAATTCAATGCTATATGCCACCCAAATTCTAGGGCTGGGTATATAATTAAACTCACTCACAGGGTTGCCAATAGCAAACACTTTCTGACCAACAAGCAAATCAGCGGAGACACCAACAGGAATGGGTCGTAGCTTATCTTTGGGTGCGTCAACTCGCAATACAGCAACATCCTTATCTTGATCAAAGCCAACGACTTTTGCATCATATGTTGATTGATCAGCAAGAGTGACCCTAATTAAGGCACACCACAAGCTAGTTAAAGTTACTATAATAACAGCAATATATTCAAGAAAAGTAAAAGTCATTAATGGGACTAACTTGAGATCAGAAGCACCACGAATGACGTGATAATTAGTGACAACGTGACCATCGTTGTCCCACACGAACCCAGAACCTGATCCTTGAGGCACCTCCAGCACGTCCAACGTAAATGCATCTTGTCTGTAAATTTAACTTTATTAATTAATTTAAAGAATCAAGAATTAAAAAGGAAAAGGTAAAGGAAAAGGAAGCGTACCTGACAGCAAGATTGGTGATGTATACAACGGAAGGAGTGTTTTCTTGAAAGAGCCGAACAGTGGCGAGTTCATCGGACTGCAATTTACGAGGAGTGGTAGTGGTGATAACGAAAGCCAAAGCAGAAGAGTCTACATCCCCAATTAACAGAGAGAATGATAAGGCGACTGATGTACACACTACAAGAAAAGAATCCCTCAATAATTTGGTGGTGGTGGTGGTGTTTACAGCTAATTTATGTTGCTTGTGATTGTGGAGGAATATTTTATTGTTGTGGGATTTGGAGGATAGAGCGAGTGTTGTTGCTTTCTTCTTCGGAAACTGAGGAAAATGACAGAGAAGGAAGCCTGTTGAAATAAGAGAAGAAGAAGAAGAAGATGCAGCTCCGGCCATTTCCTTCTTTCGATTTTCTCGATGTCGATGGAGGTGGTTTCCGTATTAAATATAGTCCATAAACAAATATATAAACTACTAATTTATTAGTTATTTGCTGATTTCTATTTAAAACAAAAAAACTAAAATGAACTCCTTTATCGCTCACAGTCACAGCCTTGTGATGATAATTGTTGTGGCCCGCCCTTTCTCTGGTCGATTGCTGCTCCCGTTGTCAGCTTCCCTGATTTTGATTATTCGAATGTTTGCGTGTAAGCAAAAACACTTTAATCTAGTTATTTGAATCTGGTATATCAAATCTTAAAAATATCTCTGAGTGAGTTGATGATTTTAAGGACATACCACGTTCTAGTGCATTCTAGTTAAATCCAACAAATTATTTTTTAATATTTAAAATTGTTACAAGTTCTAAAATTAAAAGGATTAAGAGAAATCTGGGGTGTATTTAATTGGTCAGGTCTTAGGTTTACTTTTTAGAGGTTATCAATTCGAGTCTCATAAATTTCAGGGCTACTGGAGGTTTATATGGTCATTAATTTCAAGGTTCGTGGAATTAGTCGAGGTGCGCGCAAGCTGACCCGGACACCCACGTTAATAAAAAAAATTAAGAGAAATTAATTAGGTTGATTTTGAATGTTTGGGTTAATAAGTTATAAATTTATTAGATTAGATATTTGTGTATTGTTTGGAGCATATATAAGGCTATGAGTAGAATTTTATCGCGATTCAACTTGAGATGAAAGGTAAACATTTCAAGTTTTTTATCCATATTTGATAGTTTTAGTAACTCATCATAAAAAAAAACAATGTGTTTGAGGTCAGACTTGAGATCCACCAGAAAACAATCCTTATTGTGCAAAGATTTATGCAGTAAGAATTTGGCAACTTTGATAGCATTGAAAGTCTTATTTTTGCAAGGAAACAAAGTAGGCAACTTGGGATTTTATTTTTTGCATGAAATCCTTAATTCTCAAGGATGCCAAGTTGGCAGCTTACTGATTGGACAATTAGATGCGATTTTGGGCTTTTCTTTCCTAATGTATAATTTTATATTTATAAATATAACTTTCATTCCGACCATTGGATTAAGTTGAAATTTTGTTAATAGATTATATATGGCTAAGATTTTATAATGACTGAAAACTGTAAAGGCCTTGTGATAATGTCTGGAAGCTACTGTGCAAGAATCATATTATTTTCCTAGTTGATTTAGGATTTTTTTCCTAGTTGATTTAGAATTCTTTTCTTACTTGATTTATAACTCCTTTGCTATTTTACAGCCTTGTTTAGTAAATTTTACCTATTGTAAATAGGGTTATTTAACTTTTATTTAGATTTTTCTCTACGGGCTTTGATTTCATAATAATATTTTTGTGTGCTTTTGTGAGGATTGCTCATACATATTGGTTCTTTACTGAACTACTATTTAGCTTTTATTTAGATTTTTCTCTACGGGCTTTGATTTCATAATAATATTTTTTGTGTGCTTTTGTGAGGATTGCTCATACATATTGGTTCTTTACTGAACTACCTTGAACTTATCAAAGATCAACTGTCTTGTGGCATTCTTCCTTATACTTTCAGTTCATGATTTCTTATAATCATTGGGTTGGGATCTTCATTCCAATAATTTTGTTATTTTGGTTCGGTCCATTATGTCAAGTTTTTTGCTATCTTTAAATTTGATTTTATCTTTTCAGGATTTGTTCTTTCTTGTGTGTAGGTTCAAGGCTTTTTACCCTCTAGGTTCTCATTAATTAATATCATAGCAAGGCTTTAAAATTAGTTTATATTTCTTTATCTTAAATTTTCCATTTTGTTTTTGTATTCTTTCTTCAATTCTAAAATGTGTGGCATAGTATAAAAATAAAAGCCATTGAAATTTGTTACTGTCAAAAGAAAGTAAGTAGCGTGCGCGCGCGCACACACACATATATATATAAGAGAAGTGAAATCACAAAAAAAAAAATTTGAATTATGTCACAAGCTTGAAATTACAAAAGATTGAGTTCATAAATGAAAAGATATACACATACAATCTGATATTCTTTGGTTTTTTGGTTTCTTAGTTTCAAATCTTGATTTCAAGGTTATTTGGACAAACTTTGTGGAATGAAATCTATTTAAGTGTAAACACATGAGGGAGTCTGAGAGAATATGTTTTCTTGTTACTATTATGTTTTTAAATTTCAATGATGTCAGCAATTTGAGAGGATGGATATGGTTTGGTGAGGAGTTTGATAGGAAGGACAAGATGTCATGATTTCTAGTGTGCAAAAAAAATACAATCTTAAAGGGTTCCTAATGTAAGAAGGCAAGATAAACTAAGGCTTCAAGTTGTGAAGGTTAATGATAAATAAAACTTGTATGAGATTTGTCAAGGTGAACAAGGATTGATAACTTACAATGTTTATTGTAAAAACAAATAAACTACTTGAAAATGGGAAACTTCATTCTAGTACCAAAAGATGAAAAAAAAAAAAAAGATGGTATTGAACCTTTAAAAAACTGAAGTCAAATCGTTTGAGATGGAGGCTTCAACGAATGAAAGTCCACTGGACTAATATCCTGAGGAAGATGACATCATTGATTCTGATCTTAATAAAGCTAGTGATGAAGATGTAGAATATCCAGTTAAGGGTGAGTCACTTGGGGTTAGACATGTATTTAGTTTACAAGTCAAAGATGATGATTTGGAGAAGCAAAGAGATAATAGTTTTCTTTCAAGATGTCACATTAATAATAAGGATGAGAAGTGTTATTGTCTTTTAATGCATCCATTACTATCTTTTAATGCATCAATTACCTACATATGGATACAAGGGAGAGCATCATAGACCTTGATATGGAAGTTTAATCCATTGCAAAGGAGTTCATGTGCTTCTTCACATATATGAGAGTGAAGAGATCCTAGTAAAGAATGTGACTATTTGGAATATGTCAGTGGGGTTAACTTATAAGAAAATAGTGATCGAGATGAAAGAATTTAGCGAGTTGGCCAAAAAAAGAGAAAGAAAAGAGGGGTCATTTGTGAAGAAAAAATAGAGTATTATAAAGACTGTTTGTTATAATAACAATCTTATGCAAAATAGTGTTTATGTTTATTTGTTGTAGGATTATCAAGATGTATTACCCATATATGGTATTTCTATTATTGATTAGAGGATGAATGCTTTTGAGAAAAGAAAGAATAATGTGAATCAGTGAGCTTCACAAAAGGATCTATTAGAGGTGTTAATTTGGCCTATTACAAGGTTTGAAACTAAAAAGGATCCAGGAGGAATTGATTGCGTTGATTCTGGATTTTTGAGTTAACAAGATGCAAATTTACCATACTAGAACTTCGTGTATTGTTTAGGTCATACCTAAAGTTATAGGTGAAATTTTGTTGCGATTCAAGTTGGGATGGAAACTAGACATCTTAAACTTTCCATCCATATATGGTAGGCTCAATAACTCATCCAAAAAAGAGGCAACGATGTATTTAGAGTCTAGATTAAAATTTTCAAGCAAACAATCCTTATTTTGCAAGGATTCCTTATGCAACAACAATCTTTCTTCTAAAAGGAAAGATTTTTTTATAGCTTTGGCAACATTTGAAGTCTTATTTATGCAAGGAAAAAAATTCAACAATTTAGGAGGTTTTTGTTTTGGCAATGAATCCTTAATTTTCAAGGATACCAAGTTGGTAGCTTGTGAATTAGACAATTAGAGGTAATTTTAGGCTTATTTTTTCTAATTTATAGTTTTATGCTAGCAAGCATATCTTTTTATCTAATCATTAGATTGGACTGAAATTATTCTTGAGGTCTTGTTTTATATATTGTTAAAATTACATAGCCATTGAACATTTAAAAGGCCCTGCAATAAGGTCTAAAATGTATTGTATTTGAATTGCATTATTTTTCTAATTGGTTTAGGATTTTTTTTCTACTTTATTTAAAATTCTTTTGTTATTTTTTCAGCCTTGTTTTAGGATTTTTTTTTTACCTATTACAAATAAGGTTATTTTATTTGAGTTTAGGGTTTTTTTAACAAATTTTGATTTTAGAATAATATTTTATATACTTATGTGAGGATTGCTTATACATATTAGTTCTTAATTGAACTTATCAAAGATCAATTGTCTTTATGGTATTTTTCTTTATACTTCCAGTTCACGATTCAATATAATCATTGGGTTGGGGTCTTTTTTTCAATAACTTCGATGTCATAGTTCAGGTAATTATTGTGTCAAGTTTTCACTATCATTAAATTTGATTTTAACTTTCTAGGATTTGTTCTTTATTATGTATGAATTCAAAGGTTTTTACTTTTCAGGCTCACATCATGTTATTTACAGAAGCTATAATTTATAGCCTTTCAAAAGCCATAGCCACAACTTTCCTAAATGAATCCTTAATAAGTTTGTTTAGGTGTTGGGTTCAAGATTTGAACATAGAAATGTCAATAGGTATCCATAAATCAAGATTTTACTATATCAATATCATATGTATCACTAAATGTGTAATAAATTTAGATATTATATCCATTGAGTTTTGAGTATCCATATGAATATCTATTATTTGAGTAATATTTAATATTCAACATAAAATAAAACAGTATATATATATATATATATATGTATGAATGTGTAATTTAACATAAATATGTGTGTGTGTGTTATGTCAATATTGTGATATGTATATATTATATTGTATTAAAAAAATATAATTATTCTACATATATATCTATATGATACAAATGTATATATCGTGGGTTGGGTATGGTTTGGGTTTAACAATATTTATATATTATCTGTTGTTTGCTTTTTAAGTGCTATTTTAAAAACTAATTTTTTTCAAACCATGACCATAAAAGCCACCACAAAAACAAACACATTTTAAAAGAATTTTAGGTTTGTCAGAGAAACAAGCCTAGTTTAACCTTTGTTAAAATTAGGTAAATTGAGTTTGAGAATATCAAAGCTTGGTTCGACTAAACTCATTTATAATTCTATTATTAGCAAAGCATTATTTTATATGTAAAGATGAAATTACATAAATTTAAATTTCAGGAATTAAAGTAAATATAATTATAACAATCACTTAAATATTTTTGGAAATAAGTCAATTTGGCTGGTTTTTTTATTATTATTAAAAGGAAGTGGCATTCCATTATAGAGTGAATCATCATTTAGTTCAATTTTAACTAGTGATGTAAAAAACAATTTCAGCATTAAAGATACATTTTATAGTATCATGATTTTTTTAATTGAGAAACTGAAATATGTTGTTTACATTTAAAAAAATAATATATGAATCAATAAATAGTTATTAATGCTAATTAAATATTAAAGTAAAACACTAGTTTTCCTAATAAAAGCAAAAGATAAATGCATATGCAAATACTTAACCCCACTATCCTTTTAATTTTATATGTTTTTATTTATTTTATCTTAGAGGTTAATTATATTTGCTAAGAACAAATAAATTTCGTTTTTCATAAATGTGTCACATGAATATAATTTATTTATATAAAATATAAAAAAGAAAATAAAGATAAATTATAATAATATCTTTAAAGCTTTATAAAACTAAGAAAATATTTAAAAAGATTTATTCTAAAAAAGTGAGCCAAATAATTGTTTTTAAGTGAGAGGGTATTAATTAAAATTTAAAATAATAATTAAAATTTAAAAAAGAGGTCAGGCCCGTGCTCTAGACCAGTATAAAAATAACACGTGTGCTTGGTTGATTTTTTTTTGTTTCTCGAAGGCATGCCATCCACTCTATTTTTAAAAAAAATGGATGATTTATTGAAGCAAATGACCTATCATCTTCTACACTAGTTTCTGATCACCTCCTGTGATTGAAAAATCAGGATCCAATTTTTTCAACCTTAAAACAACCTTTAATCTCTCTTAAACCTTAAAAATAAGTGAATAAAAAAATTAAGAACCATGATCTATTTTTTCCAGCATGATTAAAGAAAAGCATCATCTCTATTGAACTCCTCTAAAAAAAAAAACTTATTGACACAAAGATCAACTTTTTTAATAGCTTAAATGTTATCATCTAAGAGCTTTCTTTCTCTCCAAAATTTCCAATGACTTTCTCTCTCCTTTCTTAACATCCAAGGACCAAAACTGTTGTTATCCATTTTTTATTCCATAAAAAAATCAAGAAAAGAAAAAAAGAAAATCCAAAAATACAAGAGAATTCATATGAAGAAAACCTAGAAGATTGCTTAAATTGGTGGTAAAGAACCAAAATGACAAGTGGAGAAGTTAGAGGACCATAATGTATAAGATTGACAAAATTAATGACCCAATTCTTATTGATAAAAGACTCATTCAGTGAAAATATTTTTGTTTGGGGTAAGGAAATACAAATTTGGATGAGTAGGGAGTCAATGAGGATTTTAGAAGGCTTAATTAATTTTATTAAGGACTTAATTATAAGAAAATTCAGTTTTTTGGACTCAATTTGGGTGTTAATTGGAAAACATTGAAGTTTAGGGATTGAAATTAAACTTTGAAAAGTTTAATTGGTCAAATCAAGGGCTTAATTTAAAAAACAAAATAAAGATTAGTAGCCAATTAGGGTTTTGATTGAAGAAATTCAAAATCAATGATCAAATTGTAAAAAGCGCAGGACTTCAAAAGATGAAATTGACCAATCAGGGCCAAATTAAAGAAAATTAAAAGATTGATGGTCAATTAAGGATCGAAATACACAAATTAGAAACTAGTGATCAAGATAAAAATGACATTAAACTTTGCAGCTGATGATTGAGTTTGATAGGGGTGGAATTGCGTGAAATTAAGAGTTTGGAAGGCAATTACAGGTGTAATTAAAACAATTAGAAGAACAGTGACTAAAAAAAATATGTCACATCCCAAATTAAAAACCTGAATTTTTAAGGGCTTAACCTAGATGACGTGTCGTTCACCCACTTTGATCTTATTGCTTGACAGTTTTGGATGATCGGGTTTGTACTTTCTAAAAGCTCGTTATAAAGTTCTAGACCTTAAAATGACTTGAGGTTTTTGCAAATAGAAGAAGAACATCCCTTCTACAACTTTATTTCTATGAAATTAGATGTTTACATATCAATTCTTCCATAAAAATCTCTAACATCCTGTCCTTAATCAACCATCACTGTATTTTTATATTCTAAGCTGATCGAGTTAGCACCTTCAAATGAATAAATATGGAGCTACAGACCTTCAAATAGAGGAAGGATAGATCTAAATAAAAGGTTTACATCTCCACTACCAAGTTTAGGTGGTCTCCAATGACGTTTACATTAGAGTTTTTTCGGTGAAGCCTTAAAAGTGGTCAACTCAGTCAACCTTGATTGAGATACCTATTTATACAAAGCCATTTAAAAACTCCTAGAGGGTTCTTATCAAGGGCTATAAATCTTTCATCTAAGATCAGAAGGTGGAAAATGCATGTCTTTGTCTTCAAGGAAGAGAAAACCACCTAGGCAAAACCATCATCCCCAACAACCATTGAAGGAAAAAAGTTCCAGCTATTAACATTTGTCCAAAGCTCTCTCATTTTGATCAAATGACTGGGTTTTGATCAATATTTGAGAAAATGCACTAAAAACCTAGAAAAGCCTTACAAATACCCCTAGAAATCAAAAAAAAAAGAGAAGAAAGAGAGAAGAACGTGAGGATATACTATATAAAAAGACCTTGGTGTGAAGGTTCAAAGACTTAACATATAAAGTCCAGCAAGCTTTAGAAAGATTAGAAAGATAAAGGGAAAGAAGGAAGGAAAAGAGAAAAGAAGTAGTAGCCTATAGCTAACAAGCTTGGAGAAGATATGACCATGTGAAAACTCAATGGTGGAGTCCATGTGACTGCTCATTCATGCTTTCTTAATGTTTAAACCTCTTTTGATGTTGTTTGAGCTTATTTTACATTTTTGGATTGATTTTGGTGCTGGAATAATCTGATATATTTTTAGTGAAGTCTGTTTTGTTTTTGTTCTTATTTTAAGCATGTTTTAGATTGCTTAAGCTTTTGTTATGATAGTTTGTTCTAGTTTCGGTCAATAACATGTTAGTAAGGCTTGCACTAAAGGTATGATTCTTGGTTTAAATGCTTGTTTGATTCTGTGTTTTTAGCTCAATAACATGTTAATGATGTATTTGAGGTATTGTGATTGGTGTTTGAATCTATTTTTTTGTAATAAAATAGTAAGTTATTTTTGTTTATGGATTAAAAATTTTAAAAGTATACTAATGAATTTGATGTTTTTAGTGCAAGTTAATGGTTCATATAAATATGTTTTGGCATATAGATGTTTAAAATATCAAGTTTTGAATTCAAATAGCATGAATATGTTTGTTATTTAGCTTTAGTAGTTTTGAACTTTGGAACTTCATGCATGTTATTGATTATTGATGTTATTTGTTTGTTTTTTGGATTAAACTATGCTTGGTATTGATAATGTGGTTTGTGAGGACCAAAAATAGTGTGTTTAAAAGCCTAAACGGCCAGATCTGGGTTTTGACCTTAGTTTTTCAATTTCTGAAAATTTTTCAAATTTTAGGTTCATGTTCTTCACATGAATTTTGTCTTAGCCTTTTGTTTTTTAGCTATTTTGGGTTAATTCTTGGCACAGATATGTTAGTTTGTCATCTTTAGCAAACAATCTAGGGTTAAAACGCACCAATAACACATATTCATGTATTTAGATTCTAGGATTCTTTCAATTTTTCAAATATATTTTGATCAAATCGTGACTTTTAAGTGTCCATTGAAAAACATGGATGCTTGATTCTTGATCTACTCCTGATTACAAACAAAACCTTACCTTTTATTGCTTGAAATCTAGTCTAGTTTGATGTTTATATTGTTAGGTTTGAGTTTGAATGTTCTTCATTGTTCTTCGTGTTCTTCATTTTCGTTGGTGTTTGATCCATTTTCATTGAAAAAATTTATGTTTTTTTAAATTTTTTTAGTTTTGATTTGTTTCAGTTTAAATCCCTGTTTTGGTTTAGTTTTGTGTGAAGCCTTGGTTTTTTATTCAATTCATGGTGGAACCAGTGTTTTCAAGTCGACCTAGAGGGTCAAAATCGGGTCAAATACTATAAGGCATTTTTTGGTTTGCCACTATTTTGATAAAATGAATTTTGGCTTAAAAATGTGTTTGACAAACATGTCCTTAGACCTGTTATTTTGACAGTTTTGTTTTGAACAAAAATATAGTTTTGCCAAACATGGCCTAAAAAAATTAAAAATGAAAAAATAATAATTTTTGCTTGTTGCATACAGCCTAATCTTTATAAAAATTGCATTTTTATTTATAAAAAAAAGAAATAAATTTTTTAGCATGGTTTTAGAAAAATACTTGTGTTAATTTTCCTTTGTATCTTTTGGAATTTACATCAACTTTGTAAATTTCTTTAAGAATTTAGTCAATATTTCAATAACTCTAAAATTTTAATTCATGAAAATTAATAGTTAACATCCTAGTATAAATGTTGGACCTATAAGTAGGGTAGTATTTAAATACTAGGAGTTGACTAGAAATTTTTAGGATTATTTTAGATATTTACTAATTTTAATTGAAAGTATTTTCACCACAATATACGAGTTATGAAGAAACCTTTTGCCTTCAAGGATATTTGAATCCTGATAGAATGCCTACATAGACCCTTCCCATAAAAATTTATTTGGCCATACGAGCCTATAATAAATTTGAAATGCTACATTTATTCATGAGAGTAAATCTTTATCTGAGCTATAGACAGACAACGGTTAGGAACCCATCAAAACTTTTAAACCATATATAGACCACATAATGCAGCTTACCTCAAGTAAGGTGCACTAGGGGTTTTAATATATTCCCTGACCACAACTAATCTCTTGCCCTTGAAATTTCTAGTAAGACCAGTACATACAGGTCTTCTAGTGACCCTGAACTAAACAACTAGGTGGTGACTCTTCGACTCCGATGTCCAGCTACAATGCGCGCTCACATACGACAAAAATATAAAGGAAAGTATTTTTTCAAAATATGATGCGAACCTAGAGGGTAAAAACCCACACGCTAGAAAGAACAACCCAATAAAACTAAAATCATATTACAATAAAAAACCTAGTATAATGATTACCTGAACCAAGACATCAATGTTATTAGATGAAAAATACCCCATCATTATGATTATAACAAGTCATGAAATGTAAGTATAAAGGAAGAACACCACAAAGATAGTTGATCTTTGATAAGTTCAAAAACTAAAAGTATGAGCGGCTTCACCACACACAAAATATTATTCTGAAAATAATTCAAGTCTCTTAAAAAAAACCAAATGTTTGTTAGTGTAAATTGTATAATGAAAAAAATAAACTCAAAACTGCTTCTAATATCCTTGAATAATAAGGATTGTTGTTGCACATGAGATCCTCACTAAATAAGGGTTGTTGCCTAATTAATCTTCTTAGAAAGTAAGGAATCCTTGCAAAATAAGAATTTTACATGTAATTAAATCTTTTTTTTTTAAGAATCTACAAATCATATGAAAAACTGTCATTTTCTACTTATTTTTTTATCTGCTTATAGATTTTAATCCTTATTTTAAGCATGTTGTTCTCTCTCATGTGGATAGATTATTGGACCTACCATATATAAATAAAAAGTTTGAGATACCAAATTGAAAGAAATATCAATATATAAAAAATTAAAAAAAGGTAACTTGGATGATAAAACTAAAAAAATCAAAACTGCGTAGCTCAAGTAGTGAATAGTGAAACCGAGTTTATCTGGTGATTATTGTTGGCGAAGGAAACAATGAACAATTGATTTTTTTATCACGACAAACACATTTGTTTTTATCAAAATAGAGTTGTTTCGTACAATAGAAATTTACGATTCATTAATAAACTAGTCAATTACTCACACGTTGCTGTGGTTCAAGACTAAAGATAGATATATCAATTGCTTCCTCCATTTATACCAATCGTGCTTTGATCTTGTAATCAGTTTTCTCGAATTCAAGAGTTTGTAGCTTGTTCAATAATTTAAACGTGATATGCAGTATTTCTTTGATTAATTAATCAAAGTAAACATGCAAGAAAAGCAATGTGAGTTTTAAAAAATTTGCTTCTCCAGATCATTTAATTCCATTGATGCATCTTAAAATCTGAACCTATCATCTTCAATTTCAAAGTCAGAGGTAGCACTTTTCCCTTGAACAGAGCAAGGATGTCAATGATCTTATGCGAGGGTTGCACGGCTTACAACTGAAAACAGAACTCAACCTCCAAAGGTAAATTAGCCAGCTCTCTTCTATTTTATGCAGCCATCAACCAAAAATGGACATCGTTGCCGAGATGTCTATTTTGCTCATTGTAAGCTCTCCAGGACACTAACACAATGCACCTGCATTGTAAGCTCTCCAGGACACTAACACAATGCACCTGCATTGTATTGGTGCCTAGAATAACAAGAGCAATGCAGCCACAACGCAACATGAGCAAACAAACTTGACCACAGGAAAAATAATAATAATAATCAGCATCCTAACCAATTTAAACTCAAGAATCTTAAATCAACAGAAAGATCTGTCGATGTTAAACAATTTTTTGTCAACATATTGCAACACCAGAGTCCATTTTGCAGGACAAGTGACACCCAGGTTCCCTCTCATGGCTAGGATATCAAACAGGCCAATAGAAATACCCATGATAAGTTCTGCTATCTACTTGAACAAGAACGCGGTTAGAAACTCAAATTTACAAAATCTTCCCGAGGGGTCTCAATTCCCTTGGCAAACCATCAAAATTCCCTGCATTTACATCAGATTGCAGCATAGGCCGCTTCCCAATTTTCCAAATAATGCCCTCCGCCAGATGCTCCTTGCTTGGAGTCAGCATTACAAAATTTGGATCAGCTCTTTGATAACTGCATATGTGCACTATCAGTAAGGATAAAAAATCGTTGCTTGCAAAGATTTCAAATTTAGAACACTTCAATTACCACATAGAGCTCAAGCTCATGCAAGCTCATCAACATGTCAGGATCCAGTTGTCATAAAAACATGAAAACTTGATGACTTCTGCAACAAGTTTGATCATGTTTCTCGAGCTTGCAGAGTATCACTGCTCAGCAGCTTTTTTTAGATATACACTAGGTTATAAAAGGACAAACAAATTAATGAACCTGGCTTCTCTGAGATTTTCAATACGGATTCCAAAACCATATGATGTCTTTCCAATAATACGATCTCTAGTAGCTACAAAACAATCAGATTATTTGCTTGGTTACAAAACTGAAAGCCTCATAACAGTTTACACGCTTATAACAAAAGCAACAAAAACAATATTTGTGATGAAATAAAAAAAAATGGAGCTTCATACAAGTAGAGTTGGAGGAACAATGTATTCATACACAAGCAACTGACTTTCTCATTCCTCTCTACAAACACCTTGTTCTTACCTTAGAGCAACGGGTAGTATGTATCAAGAGTGCAAAAGTGACTTCAAGTTTTTGGGTTTGAGCTTCAAACAAAGGGTTTCTATTTCTCCAAAATTTCAAAACTCGTGATCGAGATTTCTCCAACTAGCGGAGTATGATGCAGTGCAGGAACAAGAAAGTTTACTTGTTTGTCTATAATTTAGTACATTTAGACTTTTATTATTATTTAGGTAGCTTACTACGATTTTGTTGTTGTTGTTAAAAGGTAATACTTTATTAGGATTCTTATTTCCTACTTATTTTGGTGTTTATATAAACAACATATTCTTTATAGAAGGCATAGAACATTAATGATTATGAATTAAGGATCAGAATTAGGCATTGTTTCTTCTGTTTATTCGAATCCCAATAGAAAACATCGATGCAGAACATCAGCCCAACTTCAAACCATCTAATTGTCTTTTAAGTGATTTTGAACCACACCCTCTAGTTTTGTTCCATGATATGGGTGCACTTTCACATTTCAAAGTTTACAGCATCTATTTCACTTTTATCATGATTACAATAATCCACTATTTTCCTGAGATAGATGCCACAAAACATTTGAGTGTTTCATTTTACATTGCATGCCCAAATACAAGTTAGTATATGCAGAGCACCATCCCTTAAATGTAATGTACCAGACTATAAATCGATATGTAAACCAAAAGGGTTTGAAATAAATATTCTAAACATATAACGTAGCTAATAATTGTGATGTAATTTAGACTTATAATGGTCGAAGCTAAAAAAAGAAAAGCAATCAAAACCTATCCACAGACAGCACAGCAGAGCGAATACTTGAAACTATTTATAACCACTAGCACCTGAAATATTGAAGGTGAAGGAAGGTTTCCACCATGACTTGAACGCAAATGCTAATGTTGAGCAGAGAGGTCCAACCTTTCCCTGCAAAAGTTCGGAGTAGAGACATGTGTCTAGCACAATACTATCTAAAACTATAATAATAATATTGCACCAGAATTACAGCTACCTTCAATAAGAAATTTTTATTTGCTTGCCAGGAAGCAGCAGCTTGAAAGGTGGAATCTGGGATATTGTTTGATGTTTTGGGATCGTCAACCCTTCAAAACTCACCACATTAAAATCTGATAATAACATTGATTACATTCCAAGAATGTCACTTGTAATACCTTGTCTGTAACTCAAATCCAAAGTCAATGTAATTCGTAATTCCAACTATTTCATTTTCTTCAAGCGGATTCTTTACCTGTGTAGTTGAAGCAGTAAAGCTTGTCAGAATTCAGGAAAACATATTTATCTCCTAGGCACTCAGAATCCAATATCAATGTTTCCTAACCAAGCTGCTGTATAAAATAATGGTTCATTCTAGTTTTGCTGTTCCTTGATCTTCTAAACAGCAGATGGTTAAGAAAACCAACCTATATTCAGATTCAAATTTCATTATCAATTCTAGAAGATCAAGATATATCAACCTTCTAATGGTTTCATTTAACATTTTTGCATATGAAAAATTCTTGGAACTGATCAAACCAACTGCAACTAGCATACAAGAATGGATGATAAACCACCACAAGCAAAACTTAAACATGTTTTAGCTAACATCTTACAATATAAGAAAGAAATCATATAGAAATATAATACAAATTGTTTGACCAATGATCCAGTTACAACATATACTCTAATAATCTAGAAGTTAGATTCTTTTTGTAATTAAAAATCCCCTGAATACAGGAGAAAGGAAATAAAGTTTTCATCTGGTTAATATAATTGACTGCACCTTATGTTTACAGAAATACCAGTAGAGATCATCTATCAGACTATTTGCATGTCTTTTGATGAAAACCCACAAAAGTCCACTTGCTACTCGATAACTAATGTATTCCATCCCATGAAATGTTCAATTTGATCTACCTAAACAGAAAGAACAAAATAAAACCTAGTACATGTAAAAACAAGGAATCGATTAATAATATGACAGCTTGTGAGAAATCAGCCTAATGGTCAACAAGTTTATGACAAGCTGTATATATAATTAGTGGAAACAAAAAGCCACTTGTAGGACAAAACAGATAGAGAAGAGAAGAATACCCGTCTCTGGACGACCACATGTTGATAGAATGAGGCAATGAACTACAGTTGAAAATAAGCATATCAGCACTCAATAAAGTGCATATTATAGGATGAATAACAAATAAAAAATTTAGCATCAGAAAATGATCATTATCTTCTAAAGTGCAATAGATGCTTTCACATTTTGATTGTTAGTCAAAATCCAGAACCTAGTGCTAGTATTCAAGCCATGTTAGAAATATTTTGGATTTTTTTCCTATGGGGGATTCGGTGTAAGCAAGGGTTTGTTATTTGTGGAATTATGGTTGAATAGAGCTTGTTTAGCAAGAATTAAGGAGAAATCAGGTTGCGAACAGAAACCTGCAGCACTCTATCAGCAGAAAATTATGGCAAGGGAGAATAAAAATTATAGGAAATAGGAGAACAAGAGAAAGGAGAAGAAACCTTAGGCGCCAAGACTTTAAAATAACATAACTCTCAATTTATTTCATAACTCAACTGTGGTGAAAATTAAAACACACCATCTCTATCTATTTATAGAGATTAGGAAACCATAAAAGACTAGGATCACTGATCCTTAGAAACTAAACAGGAATAAATTATGAAAGAATAAGACACAGATTCCTAAATAAGAGAAGACCTTCAAGGTGATTCTAGAAATTACCACGAAAGGGAATCGCAGGGACATGCAAACAATTCTGCCCCTACTTACAAAATAGTCCAAAACTGAAATTCAAATCCTTAAACTGGGAAACCTAACTTTATAACTTATTCTTAGGCTAGAAAACCTCTTTGTTGATGCATAACTTAGTTTTGATTTTCCGTACTAGATAGATCTTCTTTAACCATAACTTAAGTGTATCATCATCAAGGGGTCTGCAATGTAGCAAAATCATGTAAAACCTGAAGCTAGCATTAAGATATCATTTTCCACATCAAAAAATGCTATGACACCATGCAGTTTAATAAAGCTTTAAAGAATAAAATAAAAAAGCATAAGAAACTAACCTGGGAAGTTTTAGCAAGTTCAAGACTGAAATTGAAAGAAGGGCTCAAGGGGCTCCCGGATCCTACTCCATATCCAACAGCGGCACTCCAATTCATTAAATTCTTGTATTTAGCGCCATCTTTGCTTCCATCTAATAGAGCAACATCAACAAACACCACTTTTTAAGAGTTGTCTCCTTGTATATCGAAAGAATTTTTTAAAAATAAAACAATGAAATATCATTTTTAACAAACTAATATATGGACTAGCAAATTGAAAAATACTAATAACTGGAAACCAATCTTCTATAATGTTTTACAAAATTGGAAATGATCTCTCCAGTTTTCCATGTCAAAAGGCCCATTAAACATGCTTAAGGCATGTTCGGTACAAGATTGGATTGGACATGACAAGACAATTTCACTTGTAATGGTCTTTGTTATGCAAGTGGGACAAGACGAAAGCAGTTTCTCTCCCATCTCAGCCAAATTTTGGTCCCTGCATTTTTTCATGGGACAAACTTGTCCCATCCAGTCCAGTGCAGTCCTATCTAGTCCCATCTGCTCACCAAATGTACCCTAAGTCAGCATTCTTAGCAGTATAGCTAGTATTTTAGAAATTTTGCAAAAAGATGAATTAGATCCCTTGAAAGATGCATGTTATTTCCCTTAAAAGACAGTTGCTGCAATCCACATGATCATCAATTTCATTCATTTAATTGGCAAAGAAAAATATCCGACCCGCCTAATCCTTGCAACCCTTCCCCTTTGCTCTTTCTCTTCTATCTCAGAATGCATGCATTTACTAGACTACTCTATACAAACTCTTAATGTGCAAACAATTTAACAGAAACATGCAAATACGTTCACACACTCGCACTCCAAAGATTATGAAAACCTTAATCAAAATAAGTATAGGATGCAGTCAGAAGAACTGACATCAGCTCCTTAAAGCAACTGAACTCAAGAAGTATATCAAGAAAAACAAGAATAAATAAGAAAAAAAAAAGACACCAGCAAGAGAAGACAGCCAAATTACATCTAGGCAAAGGAAGCAATATTCAGATTCATGAGGCTACTTTAAGAAACTTGTAAAATAAATTTAACATGGGAAAAACTTACATTGCGGCTCATATTGCACACCAACAGTTAGCCTTCCCATTTTGCTCACTAGCCATGCATGCTTTGGTGACTCATATTTAGCTGGAAATCACAACAATAATATCCAAAATACATGTGAATAACTAGTATCTCCAAAAGCTGGAATCACTCATATTTGGTGACTCATAATTTCTAGGATACAAAGCGTCGATCAAGTAAACACATGCAAAGAAGGATAGTTTGTCCAAGTAATATGGCCAGAAGATGATGATCCCAGTAAGCGGAGTCAGAATTTTCCTTTTTCAGTTTAGTCACTCAATTAATTAATTATACATTACTAACAAACTTAGAAAAGTGGAAAGAAGAAGAAGAATATACGAGCTAAAGACTATGAATTATGGTAACAAAAAGTCATTAGTTCCCTATGTCACCCCACTCTCTTCTGTATTCTTTTATTTTGTTTTGTAGTTTATATCATTAAAGACCCATCTCTATAGAGGATAGAGATTATTCTAAATGTAAAGTAAACGACAGAAGGGGTGAGAAATAATGGAAAGAATTATTAAATAAAATGACTAAACAGATGAAACCTTGATTTATTTATTGGAGCAGTTGTTATTTCTCAGAGACAAAACATTCAAGGCATATGAGCAAAAATTTTAATCTTAAATGTTCAAATGAATATATGTAAATATATTTGTGTGTTCATGTATGTGAAGGTTTCTTTTTTATAATGAATGAAAAGTTTCTTGTTAATAGAGCACAAAAAGAAATACATGGGTGAGGAACAGCAGCCCTCCTTTATTGCAATATGCATGATCAATTAGGAAATACAACAACAAATCATTTTTATGATCAAGGTATAAATTTTATTCCAGCTTCTTATCTTATGATTGAACATTGGTGTGTTAATGGGGTCTCAAATGACTAAAAGTCCAAAATATTTGTTTCACTATTAGCTACGACTATCAATTTTCAAAGTTGAATGGAGTCAATTGACCCCACTCACATACACTCAAAATACAGCTGGCTCTGTCCCTAGGCCCCGTCATTTTTGCTTAAGAGAAAGGGAGATGTAATGGAAATAATATCATTTCAGCCAGGTTCTAGAACTGCAGTAAATTCAGCAGAACTGGTGTAAATATGAAACATAGTCTTTGCAAGCGATGAAGAGCAGAAATTATACAATACATCTGGCATTCAAATTTTGCATTCCTAAATAGATATCAGTTTAGCATTTATTTCCTGCCCCACCCTACCCTCCATTACCTTTTCCCCTGCATCCCATCTACATGGTATTTCAAGGAATAAAGTTAGCATGTTGATGCAACTTAAGAAAATCATTGAAAATGTTAATACAGTATCATTAGGAAATCTTCCAGACAGAAAGAATAAATAAAGATGAGAGCAGAAAAATGGAAAGCAGCAATTAAGGGAACCCATGACCACACTCGTCCATGCATCCATCCACTCACATGCGTATATGGCCATTAAAATGAATTATATATCTAAAATGACATTATATAAATTTAGATTACATACAGGCCAAGGGCATAAGTGCAGCTCCAACTGATAAGTTTTCTGAGCCGTATCTGAGTCCTACAACACCATAATCTTCTGTAGATATTCTGCAACAGTAGTGAGCTTTGTGAAAGGATAAATTTGAAAAAATAAAAGTCACCAAGATACCCGAGGACTCATTTAACATCATTCTAACAGTACGGAGGGGCATACCTTTTTCGCATAAGTAATGGAAAAATGCCGAATGCTCCAAATCCATATTTAGGGTAGTAAGCAGAAGAGCGCATTTGCAAAATGCTGAGGTGTATATTTAAAGTTTAGATGGTCTCGGCAAAGAAGAGCACAAATACTAAAAAGAAAGGAATATAACAAGGCAAGGTAATAATTTGCTCACGGGTCAGAACTTGAAACAAAAAGGTCCATGAATGAATGCGGGTCATCCAAATCACTGCTCATATAAAGACTCATTGTCAAATAGTTGCAATATAGCATTTAGACAGAGGAGAGAGGAAAAAAAAACCTTTGCCAGCGAAACAAAGCATTTCCCACAATGTTCTCCTCCGGTTTATGGTTTAGCGGACCTGAAAGCTAATCATTTTATGTTAAGGGGCGGAAAAAACAAAGGTTAAGGGCCTATTTGGGAGTGCAGTTGAGGTTGTTTTTCGCTTAAAAATACAAAATTTCATTTTTGACATCAGTCCATCAAAATGATCCAGAAAGACAAAAACTTCAAAATTTGTGATGCAAAAGCAGCCCCAAATAGGGCCTAAATCATAAATCATATAATGCATGTCTAATAGTGAAGTAACATAATTTTGAAAGTAAAAAGTTGTAAAATAAGGAATATGAACAGTGTGGAATGGATACAGTTGCAATGAAATCGACGTGAGGATCATCAATTGGCTTCAGCATAATTCTTGTGGTAAAATGTGAAGCTTCCTCAAAGTAATCCTCAAAAAGGCACTTCAAAGCCAACTTCCCAAATAATATGCTATAAGATGACTCCAGCATCCTACAATTATATATATATAATTCAACATAAATGTAATACCATTCCATACCTAAAATAGCAGCAAACTTGAAATGAGAACTGTACTCTGCTCTCTCTCAAATCATTTTTTAATAATTTCTCGCAATCTAAATAAATATAAATAAAAACCTGGTGCGGGCAGCTAGAGGAGGGAAGTCGAAGAGAGGAGGGACCAGCACCATAGGTGGTGGTGGCTCCTTGTTCATCAAGTTCCCCATTCTCGGTTTTGTTTTTTTTCAATGTTGAGCAGATTTCTTCTGCTTAGAAATAAATAAAACTGGGAATCAATCAAATGTAATAAAACATAATAATAAAATAACTAAGTGAAAAAGAGATGGATAGGATATGATTACTCACTACTGCAACAGAAACCTCTAAATCCTCGCGCCTCCAACGCATCTCTCTCTCTCTCTGAGGTTGATGACGAATTCAACTCCCCCCCCCCCCCCCACTTCTTTGCTAATCCCCACTCACGTGGCACTGCATACTGTTGCCATCATCTTAATTTTGTTACATAATTACAAATCTGTCCCTGCCCTCTCTTTTTTTAATTTATTTTAGGATTTACTATATCATGAATTTTTTTAAAATTAATGTGGGTGTCCGGACCAGCTTACGCGTACCTCGATTAATCCCACGAACCTTGAAGTTAACGACCATGTAAGCCTCCAGTGGCCCTGAGGTTTGTGAGACTCAAACTGGTGACCTACTATATCATGGATCTTTACTGCATTGCAAGGTTGTAAAAAATAATTTTTTGATATGATATAAATAATATAATATAAACTTGAATTGAAAAATTATAAAATCATAAGTTAATTTTTTAATTAATTATATATTGACAATTTCAGTTAAGAAATTAAATTACATTAAAATCTGATAAAGTGAGTGAACAATATTATAATTAATGAGTGATATAAATAAAACGAGAGAAATAAATAGTATGAATCAATAAATTAATGACATGAAAAAATAAAAAGTCTCAGAACAAAACTTCTCAATACAGGAGAATCACTGAATGGTAGTAAGTACTCATAAACCTAGTGACAACTTGATTGTTTCCATCATAATAAGTCTTAATGGACCTCTTTTAGTTTGCAAGCTAATGAGTCCAAGTTAGTAATTAACTAAGATAAATTCAATAATGAAATAAACCCCTAAATAATATCTAAGACGCTAGAAAAACTTCAAATTAAAAATAATTATTTAAAATTAAATAAATAAATAAAATAGAATAATAAAAAGTCTTAATGTTAAAATTCTTTCATGTAGTCCAAATCTCCAATTTTTGTATATTCTTGGCAGATTTGAGTTCTGATTTCAAACATGTCATTCTCTCTCGTCTGGATGAATTATTAGTCCTACGATATATGGTTGGAAAGCTTTAAATGTCTAGTTTCCAGCCCACCTTTAATAGCAGAAAAATTCCATTGATAACTCCAAATATGTCCCAAACAGTACACGAAGGTCTAGTTTGACATATTTAACAAGATTCGTCTACTAACTTTGACCCTCTGAACTATTATGTTCTCAAACTCCATTTGACCTGAAAATTTACCACAATATATTCTCATATGTCTAATATTTTCCTGTAAAATTTTAGCTCTATCCAATGTACAGTTTGAAAGATATGTTTAATCTCACAAAACTGGTTATGAAACATTTTAAGGCTAAATTTGAACCTGACTTGGTTCATATTACAAATTTAGTAAACTCGTAAAATCGGACTGAGTTTACCAAGTTTACTGATTTTACTAATTTTGCACGAGTTAAGTCCGATTTTATTGGTTTTGAGTTTTTAGTCCAATTTTGCACGTTAGATACATATTGACTCGTAAAATTGTACGATTTTACGAGTTAACTCGCGATTCTAACAACAATACTGCATTGCGTTAGATAAAAAAAATCAATATGAAAAAAAATATTATGGATGTTGCTCATGTATTTTTCAAGTTAAAATGTGCAGGGTTGATTTATGTGATCCAATTTATTTGATGGATCCAAAAACAATTCGAAAAATCAGTAAAAACATTGTTTAACTAAAACAAATTCCAATGTGACATACTTTTATGATATTAAGTGACAACATATTAGATCGACTTGATTCAATCCAGGTTAACATACTAAATCTACAACCCAGACTATAAGATCATGATAACCCCATAGCAAGTAAATTAAGACAAATTATGAAGTTAAATTCTCAATCAATCAAAAGTTAAAAGATGAAATTGAAAATAAAATAAAATAAAATAAAGGACCTAAAAAAAGAATCTAGCTAAACTGTCAAACTTGCAACCTCATTAATAAGACCGAGATAACCTCATAGAAAACAAATCAAAATAAAATTATGAAACTCAATTTTCAATTAGTCCAATGTTGAAGGATAAAATTAAAAAAAAATTAAAAAAAAAACATTAAAAAACAATCTGAGTCAATCTATCAAACTCATGACTCGGGTCATAAAACTAGGATAACCTCATAAAGAGAAAATAAAAGAACAACTCAATTGAACCTACCAAACTCGCAACCTATATTGGTCATGAGAACAAGATAATCATATATACAACAAAACATAACAAATTATGAAACTCAATTCCTAATTTACCAAATATAGAATGATGAAATTAAAAAATGAAATAAAAAATGACTTGAGTTAACTAGTTAAACACTACTCTCGGGTCATGAGGTAGGGATAACCTAATAAAAAGCAAACAAAAACAAATCATGAAGCCTAATTCCTAGTCAATCCAATATTAAATGATGAAATTGATGAAAAAAATCAATTAAAAAAGAAAAAAATCATGTCAACCAGGTTAACTTGTCAAACTCACAACTCAGGTCATGAGATTATGACAACTCAATAAAAAACAAATCAAATGTTGAAGGACCCGAGTCATGAGACTAAGATAATTTCATAAAAAAATAAAAAAAATGACTTGATTTAACTTAGGTTAATCCGTCAAACCTACAATCCTTGTTATAAGACCAAGACAGCCCCATAGAAATCAACTCAAAACAAATTATGAAGTTCAATTCTTAATCGAGATAATTTTGAATGGTCAAATTAGAAAAAAAAATCAATTAAAAAAATGATATGAGAAACAACCTGAGTTAACTTAGATTAACCCGCTAAGCACTATCCCTAAGTCATGAAATTGAGATAACATAATATAAAGTAAATCGACAAATGACAAAATCTAATTCCCAATCAACCCAATATTAAAAGATAAAAATTCGAGGGAAAAGTCAAATTTGCGACCCATATCATAAGATTAGGACAACCCAATAAAAAGCAAATCCAATGTTAAAGGACACGTGACTTAGGTAATGAGACCTAAATAATATCATAAAAAAATATAAAAAAGGACCTGATTTAAATTGGGTTAACATGTCAAACCTGCGATCCTAGTCATGAAACTAGAATAACCTCATAAAAAGTAAATTAAAACAAATTATAAAACTCAATTCTTAGATGACCCAATGTTGAATGATGAAATTGGAAAAAAAAAAACCAATTAACAAAAAGGTAACTCGAGTTAACCAATTAAACATTATCATTGGGTCATGAGGCTGGGATAACTTAATAGAAAATGAATCAAAATAAATCATGAAGCTCAATTCCTAATCAATTCAATATTAAAAGATGAAATTTGAACGAAGCCAATTAAGAAAAAGGAAAAAACCTTAGTCAACTGATTTAACTCGTAACTTGTGTTGTGAGAATGAAATAGCCTAATATAAACAAATTCAATATTTAATGATGAAATATAGAAAAATTGATTATAAAAAGTCAAGGGAGAAAAGCTAAGAAAAAAATAAAATAAAACACCATTCCATTGAATAATGCTTCGTAAAGAGGGATCAATTAAAAAAAGAGAAAAACTCAGGTTAAGTCCCTAATTTGCAACCTATATCATTAGAGTGTAACAACTTAATAAAAAGAAAATCTAATATTGAATAATAAAATTAAAAAAATTAATTAAAAAAATCAAATGAGAAAAAAATAAGATAAAAAAATAAGCAAAGCACTATTTAAATGAATAGTGCATTATGAGATGGGGTATAATAAAATCCCTTCTTCTTTTAGTTTTTTTTTTCTAATTTCTAAATTTATTTGAAACCCATTTTGTTTTTCTAAAAACTTATTTTATTTTTTTCACACCTATCAAATCAAAATTGTTGATTTGAATTCAAGAGGGAGTGAATTGAATTTATAAGAAGGGTGGGTTTATTATCATGGAAGTTGATTTCAAGAAAGTGTGTTTGACATTGTAGTAGCTTTTTATTGATTTTTTTTAATTATTAATCAAGGTTTTAACAAAGAGTTTTTAATGGGATCTATGTAAAATTGTGGTGTGTGTAGATTAACTAAAATTTTTCAAATATATGGTTAGAGCAAAATATAGACTACACTACATTACATTACAAAAACAAATAGAGCTTAGCCCACTAAAAACTAGAGGTGTTCAAAATAACCGATTAACCGACAAAATCGACAAAACCGAAGAAAAATTAACCGAAAAAACCGAATCAAAATAAAAAATCGATTAAACCGATTTTCAAAATCATAAATTTTAACAGGTCCGGTTCAGTTTCGGTTTTGAATCAGAAACTAGACCAAACCGAACCGGACCCACTAAATAATTAACAGCAATTTATGGTATAAAATATAAATAGCAACCTAACCGGCTAACCCTAACAATTAACATAACCTTCCTGCCTTTGGCTCTCACAAAAAGCCGCCTCCTTGCCCTGAGAAATTCTCAATCTTCCTCTCAATTAATTCCCATCTTTCCCAATTTCTTGACACAGATAAGCAACTGTATATATACGAAAAGTAGTGGGGCAGCCATAAAAGAGATCAAATGCCCTGTGCGTATAAATCTCCTTTTGCTTGTACTATTTGTCGTTTGCAAGATTGGCGATAGACATTTAAAGGCTTGAAGTCATCTTTATCTCAAGTATCTGGAAACTTGGCAGTTGGCACATATTTGATCAATTCCATTGAAACATTGAAATAGTTTCTATTTTCTAGCCATATGGGACAATGATTTTCCACATGGAGGATCCAATACAACTGATGGCTTGTCCAACGGACTCCTAAGCGACGGCAGCGCTGGCCTCGAAGGAAGCGGGGAAATTACAGCAACGCTGGATTCGAGTTCTTCCAGGTCTTTCTTGTAGATTTCGATGACGGATTCAAATTTGGTTGCTAAGATTTGGATGAGAGAGTCAAAGGACCAGGTGGAGTTTTGGGTTGGCGGGTCGGGATTCGGGTTTTCAGAGCTGGGAGGAGGGGATTTGGGGGAGTCTAAATGATGGGATTAGGTTTCCTGTTTTTTTTTGCCAAAAAAACTAGATTTAACCAAACCGGACCAGTTCGGTTTGAACCGGTTTTCGGTTCGGTTCGGTTAATATTTTCCAAAATTTATGTAATTCGGTTCGGTTGGTTTTTTGAGTCTAAACCGAACCGAACCGAACCGTGAACACCCCTACTAAAAAGTCTTAATATTGCAACCTTTTTTAAAAAAAAAGAAAAAGAAAAAAGAAAATGTAATTCTCTTTAAGGGTGATTGTTTTTAAAAGTTTGAGCAAAACTTACACACACAATAATAATTGTTGAAGTCAAAGTTTGCGCCCCTTAAAAAACTAAATACAAGCTAAATAACCGTATTTATAATTAATAAAAACTTCCTAAACAACTCTGAAAAAATAATAAAAGATTTCTAAATAAAAAAGGAAAAAGAATCATAAATCAACTAGGAAATTAATACAATTTCTACATATTAGTTTTTGGACCTTATCGTAAGGCCTTCTCATGAAGTACATGAATCAGGCCTCTCTATTACCCCAAAATTTTAACTCGATGTATAACAAAACCTCTAAAAACTTATGGAGAACTTTTAGCCCAATCCAATGGTCGAATAAAAAATTATGCTTGTTATAATAAAATTATGCATTAGAAAAAAATAAGCCTATAACTGTCGAAATTGATTACCCTATGAAGTAGATGGATCAGACATCTCTTATGCATGAATTAAATTGATTAAGGTATGATGTTCATTTGTTGATGTTTCCTCTTTGAAATCTATATTGACCCAAATATTCTGAATAAGTCTATTGAATGTATATTTGATTTTTTTTTTCATTGATCTTTTAGTTGAACCAATTAGAATTTGCAATGAATTTTTTTAGTGTAGTCTAGATGATAGTATCATCCCCTCTCTCTTTGAAATAATTCATCCACGAATAATTACTTACATCAAACAAAGAGAAATTGAAAACATTAAAAGTAGCAGTAAAACCATCCTTATCTGGTAGATCCATTTTATAAGCATTATAATTAATTCTTTCAAAGATTTGAAATGGTTTATATCCTATTGGCATCAACTTAGATCTCTTTCATTAAGAAAATCTTTCGTTTTACATATTCACCCAAACTCAATCACCTAGTTAAAAAATAACAATAATTTTCCCTTTATTAGCGTTAAATGTATATTGCTCATATATATATATATATATTTGCCGCCTCATATTCTCTTGGAGAGTCTTTACTATATGTGTTTTTATATTGTCATTAAGATTACCTCTTTCATCAATAGGTAAAGGAAACAAATCAAAAGTAGTTAAAGGATTAAAGTCATATATAATTTCAAAAGAAAAATAATCAATAGTAGAATGCATACTTCTATTATAAACAAATTCAATAAATGACAAACAATCTTCCTAAATTTTTAAATTCTTTTAAATGATAGTTGTGAACAATATAGTTAAAGTCTTATTAAATAATTTGGTTTGATCATCTGTTTATGGATGACAAGTAGTAGAAAATAACAATTTTGTTTCTAATTTTCCCCATAAAACCTTTCAAAAATAATGAAGAAATTTAACATCATGGCAATGCTCCTAAATACCCTATGAAGCCAAGCTATCTCCTTAAATAATAAATTTGTTATGTTAGTTGCATCATTCGTTTTATGATAAAATATGAAATATGTCATCTTAGAAAATATATCAACAACTATAAAAATAGAATTTCTACCTTTTATTTACCTAGGAAAACCTAGTATAGAATCCATAAATATCTTAACTCAAGGTTCCTTAGGCACTAACAAAGAAGTATATAAACTATAAGATAAAACTTTAGACTTAGCTTGTCTATATGCTATACATTTATTACAAAGTTTTTGCACATCTTTTTTCACCTTAAACCAATAAAAATGCTCATACATAATATTTTAAGTCTTAGCAACCCAAAAGTGTCTCATTAATACATTTTCATGAGCTTTATGAACTAACAATTCACGCATAGAACAATTAGGCATACAAAATATCTATTTTTTAATAAATATCCAAGAAATACAATATTTTCCATACAAAAGTCATATTTTTTTTTTCAGATTAACATATAAACATTCTTTTCATAAAACAACCATTACATTCCTTAAACGTTCAACATACTCCTATAAATTCTTGCTATAAATCAAAATATCATTAAAATAAACCACAATGAACTTACTTATAAAATCACACAAAATATGATTCATCAATCCCATGAAAGTACTAGGTGCATTAGTAAGTGCAAAAGACATAACTAACTGTTTATACAAGCTATATTTAGTTTTAAAGACAAAACTAATTGTGCATTAGTAAGTGCAAAATACATAATTGTTCATACATTCTTATTTGATGATATTCATTTTTCAAATCAATCTTAGAAAATATAGAAGACCCATACAATTCATCAAACATATAATTAAGTCTAGGAATTAGGTGTCTATACTTTACCATAATACCATTGATGGCATGACAATCAACACACATCCTTTAAATCCCATCTTTTTTTGGTATTAACAATACTGGAACTACACATGAACTTATGCTATCTCTTATGTCCATTTTATCATCAATTCTTTTACTTGCCTTTGAAGTTCCCTTGTCTCCTTAAGATTGCTTCTGTAGGCTAGCCAATTAGGTATAGATGCTATAGGTGTAAGATCAATTCGGTCTTCAGTTTCCCTAATAGGTGGCAACCTACTAGGAATATCATCAAGAAAGATGTCCTTAAAATCCTGTAATAAAAAAACATAAACACTAAAAAGACAATGATCAAGGTAATTGATGTTAAAATATTTCCTTTTATACACAAGTAAAATGATAGACATGTTAGAAAAATAAGCATTCTTAATTTCACCCCCTTTACATAAAAATTATGTTTCTTTATTTTTTCCACTCTTTTTTTTCTCTCTTCTTTTCTTCTCTGTTTTTTTTTCATTCTCTCTCAGTTGAATCCCCACTAATTTTTATTTTGTCCAAATCTAACCTTCTTATCTCTTGACTCACTTTCTTTACAGTCTTTATCAAATCTTATATGGTTGATTTTTTTTCTTCATTTTCGCTTTTTCCATTCAATTTCAATTGGTCTTCATATACTTGTCTAGGTGATAATGGTACAGGTGTGAATGTCTTCACATCCTTCTCAATATAATACATGTTCTTAAACTCATCATGCTTGGTTTTTGTATCAAATTGTCAAGATCTCTCCAACAATAAATGAGTAGTATACATAAGCACAACATGACACAAAACTTTATCCTTATATCTTCCAATCAAAAAAGAAATCAAGACCTGCTTATTAACTCTTACTTCTCTACAATCATTTAACTATTGAAATCTATAGGGCTTTTCATGTTTAATAGTACTTAGATTCAATTTTTTTACAAGTTTATTACTAGCAACATTAGTATAACTCCCACTATCAACAATGAATATGTTCTTTCTTTGTTTTTGTACATCCTCCTCTTTCATTTAAACATTAGGTGTTCTTCTAATCATCAAAGTCTCTCTATCAACTTGATACTCAACATCACTATAATTCTCAAGTGGTGGCATCTCATCCTTTTTGAATTCATCACTTTCAAATTCAATGTACTTATGCTCTTTCATAACTATAATCCTTTTATTTGAACATTTTGAAGCTATATGTCCACTCCTCAAACACGTGAAACAATTAAATATCACAATTATAATTAGATGGGATCTTGGCTTTACCTTTTGTTTCAATGTCCAAATCTTTCCTCCAAGTCTTAAATGATTCAGCTTTGTTGTTTATAATATTTGACTTTGATGTAGTAGCCTATTCTCTTATATAATTCAGCCTCCAAGCTAAAAAAAAAAAAACCCACATTACTTTATTGATGTGCATTTCTTCTTCAACCATCTCTCTATCTTGGTAATCATATGAACCATATCTTAAAGCTTAACATGGTGCTGCAATTCAACCGCATAAACTATCTTTCTATTCAATCCATTCAAGAACATCGTTATTATAACTTCTCTATCCTCTAAAACATTAGCTCTAATTATGACAATCTCCATTTTCTTATGGTAATCCTCCACACTTCTAGAACCCTACCACAAACTCTACAATCTTTAATCTAGTTCTTTATAATAATGACCAAGAATAAACCTTTTTCTCATGAATGTTTTCATCTTATCCTAAGTCTCTATAGGTCCCTCTTCATTTCTCCTTATTTATAGAAACAATTGATCCCACCAAATAATAACATAGTCAATAAAATAAATATCAACAAGTTTTATTTTCTTTACCATAAAGTAATTATAATAGTAAAATCAACTCCATTTTATTTTCTCACTTCAAATAAGCTTTCAGATCATTTTTCCTTGAAAAACTGGAATCTTCATCTTAATAATGCCCTAATATTTATCCAAACCATCCTGAAAACCCATCTTTCTTATATACCCTCATATGATTGAATTGCTTAAGTGGCTGAATTCTCCTAGACCTTTGGTTTCTATATAGTGAAAACCTACCACCAAAACCTACCATCATGGCTATCATCAAAATCCTTAGCCTTCTTATTTGTATTTTCAGTTATAGATTCTTTCAAAGGTGAATTAGCTCATCTCGTAAACATTCTTCCTTTCAAACCCTTATGGTTTGGCTCATCTTAAAATCTAACTACTTTGGCTCTCAAACTAGCCAACTCATTCATTACTTCAACAAACCCTAAATTTATCAACTCCAATTGTTTTTGTATGGTTAAATAAACTCCATTTGGGATTATTTCTACCTTTTAGCGATGATGATCCACTATTAGCTTTCACTTTAATATGCTCACATTCATCCTTTACCACTCAATTCTTAAGATTTTAGTTCTTTAAGGAATTAGTTCATAAAAAATAAAAGATTAATATCTTAATGGCACAATCAAATAATGTAAAAACTCAAAAATTAATAAAGACTAAAAACTATTAATACAAAATTGCGAATATCAACATGAATTTGTATGAAATATGAACTATACAAAGACAAAAAAAAGACTATGAAAATTAAAAAAAAAACTAAGGAAATAAGATTTAAACATCTCAAAATAATAAAAGCACTTTAAATTATATATATATTGGTTGAGAGAAAAAACAATGACGCAAAAATTAGCCGTTTTGTTTTTCAAGAAAAACCCACCCAAGTAAAACTAAAGTATCCCAAATCAAGATTTATCTACAAGAAACCCTAAGAATCAAGATTTTGTTTTTAGATTTAAAACAAGTTGCCAAACTCTATGTTTTTTCTTAATCAAGATTTGTGGCAAACCTTAAAAATTTATTTTCTTATGATTTTCTTTGTCTATATATATATATATATATATATATATATATATATAAAAGACTGTATTAATCAATATTGTAAATAATTTCTTTTTTTGTTAACTTGATATTGCAACTAGTTTTTAAGATAAAAAAACTCAACAACCATAGAGTATGTTCAGACTTGAAGATAGAAAGGATATAACCTGATTTAGAACCTTGCTCTAATATCAACTGATGTGAACCCTATAGATATATATAAAGATAAAAAAACTCATATTCAAATCGACTCTTCCTAAGAAAGCTAATATTAGGTTTTGAATTGAGATAGACACAATGATAACTTGTATCGAGACACCAAGACTATAAAAATCAAACCTCCACCTAACACCAATGAAAATACACGGATGAGAAGTATAAAAGACACCACGAAGCTTGGTTAACTCTTTGATAAGTCAGAGTAATTAAATAAAGAACAAAAAAGTATGAGAAAAACCTTATACTTACTGAAATCAATAATAATTACTGAAATCAAAGTTTACAAAACAAAAAAAAATAAATACAAGCTAGGAAACTAATACAATTCCCATATTACGCCTTTGGACTTTAATGCAACGCCTTATTATTTTTTGATTTGCCTGAAATTTTAACTCAATATAATTGCATCCCAATCCAATGACTGGATAAAAAAATATTTTTGTTAGAGTAAAATTATGTATTATAAAAAATAAGTTTCTAACTACTGAAATTAATTAACTCATGAAATAAATGAATCAGGCCGCTCTTGTACACGAATGAAATTAACTAAAGTCTGATCTTTACTTGTTTATATTGCCTTTTTAAAATCTATATTAGTCTAAATATTTTAAATAAACTCATTAAATGCATCTTTAAATTTATTTTATTGGTTATTATATATATATATTTGGAGTGTAGGGCATGCAGGTGCGTAATCCTTGGTGGCATGAAGTTGAGAGGATTCTGAGGAGAAGTAGGATTGGTGATCAATACTTCATGATGATGCAAGGATAATGACGTGGTCTTGATGTGTTTTTTTTTTGTTTTTTTTTTTTATTTTTGCGATGATCAAGTTCTTTTTTTACTGTCATCCATTTTTACAGTTGATTTTTAACCTATTATCTCACTCATTGCGTGTGAGTTTTTGAAATTGAGTTTAGCCACTTGCAGATTATGCTGCGTGGGTGTCCATATCATTATTCAATTTGGTTTAATGTTTGCAATGCTTTAAAGGAGCGATCGAGGACTAATGTAATGAAATCAACTCTTACATCAATAATTAGGACATTACCTGCTTGTTTGCCAATATGATTTTTTTATTCGTGTTTAATTTTTATTCGGCTTTATGGGTTGCTCAATAATCATATCCTATATAAATAAATGAAAAATATATTTATATACATCTTAATTATTGTTGTTATTGATATTAACATTTTTTTTATTAATATAATGTCTGAGTCAGCTTGCGCGCACCTTGACTAATCCCACAAGTCCTAAAATTAACGATCATGTAAATTTACAATGGTTATAATATTAACAACCACAGGATTGATGGTATGAACTATTTGTTCTATGACGTGGCATGCTTGGCTGGATTTGATAGTTAAAATATATGCTTCGACCATACTTTTTTCAGCTATGTTCCTGTCCATTGAGTTGCTTGCCACTCTATCTGCACAATTTATTTTTATTTTACTTTGTTTTATTTGATTTGAATAAAACTTAAACATTTATATACATTATTACGTTATTTTATTTTATTTTTTTGTTTGAGGAACTTGATTATCATTTCTTGAATTGTGTGTGCTTGTCATTTACATACATACATACATATTTTATTTAAATATTGGGTTGAGCCCCCTTCTTTTCACTTGTTTTCTACCCCTTTTCTTAAACACTCCTAGTAGGCTAGATAGTTCGGTGTAGAAAATGACTAGATATGAGGTTTTATAATAGCATAGGATGGAGCTTTCATGAGTAAGATATTAAAGGGTGATTATTATCTTTTTTATATATATAATTAATATCGTACCATTGCTCTTTGCATAGACTAGTTTTAGGTATCCTCATTACCTTAAAATCATTTAGTGATTTAATTTATTTTTCTTTCTCTTGCAAGTTCTTTGTTTTATGTGTTTTGTGATAATGACGTGGTTTGAATTTCTTTTTAGATTATGAAGGTTTTTTTTTAACCCAATTATCAAATTAATTTCTTGGCTATGATTCTTAGGTCGATGGCTACAAAGTCGACTCTCAAGTAAGTCTCGCTTTTGCATGGATATCTTGACAAGAATTTTTAGGCTCAAAGGAATTCCATTGACGAGAGCTCTAGAGGTGGATTTGGCATGAAGAAAATATCTTAACAAGAATGATCAAATCAAGGTTGATTCTCTGAACTTTGATAATCCTTCAGTGGTGAAGAAGTCTTTGATGAGGATATGGATTCAAAGACTAATAAGCCTATGGATGCCAAAGTTTCCCGCTCCTCTACTCGAAACATCCAAGAAGGCAGGATATTGCAGCCTGATTTCTATGACTCTGATACTGATATCAGTCTACTTCTTTGTTGAATCTTCTTGATGGGATACATTCAGTTCAAACTCGAACTACAGTTATGAAACATGTTTTCTTTTTCCCTTGTCAATAGAGATGGTGGGTCAATCCGTGCTGTGAACGCCCACACCACACGCCTAGGAATCCATTGACCTGACATTATGCCCACAGAATTATATTAATATTCCAAGTATATCAAAGGAGAACTAGAGAAAAATTGTAGTTTTCCCTTGCATACACGTGTGCTTTGTTCTATTACTTTGCAGTGAAAAAACTTTCCTTTTTAGTCTTCACATGTCCTTGTCTCTTTTATATTTAAATTATACCTTTGATCCCCATTTTTATCATTGAGAGAGTTCCATGAAAGAGGAACTACTTTGTCTTTTTTACTTGACTTAAAATCAGTGGTCCAGAGCACTCATATAATTTAAATGGTTAATGGCATAGTTTTGAACCCGGCCGGCCCGAGACCTGGCCGACCGGCCGAACCGGGAAATTGAAGAAGAAAAAATAGGAAAAGAAAAAACCCGGTGTGACCCAAATGACCGACAAAGTTGACTCGGCAACCCGGTTGACCGGAAAAACTCGGTTGTAACTTATTGTCTTTTGTTTTTTTACTAAAATGACGTCGTTTTGATTTAAAAAAAAAATTGACCCGGTTAAAACCCCAAACCAGGGCCTTGGACCGGACCGGGTCTAAAAACTATGGTTAATGGTCTTATATTATTGTTACCATCTAGTATGTTAAATGCAACTCTCCACCGTAGAGATCTATTTTGAGAGTTGTTTGTGTGTTTTTAAGCTTCACACACGCACACACCTTCACTTCAAATCAGGTCTTTCTCTTGTGTTTATATGTTTGACTAGTCAAGATAAGTTAGTATGAGTTTAATTTTACAATTGTTTTCAAGTCATTTAATAAATAAAAGTAAAAGAGACCAAATAAATAAATAAATTAGAACACCTAATTCATCCTTCTTTTAGATACTATGGCTTTCAAGCTCTATCACTCAAACACTATTCTTTAGATGGAAAAATTCTCAAGGGTTATGATACCTTATTAGCTTAGATCTTTTTACCTTAACATATCATATCTTATTTGACAACACTAACCTGTTTATTTATAGATAACTAAATGTAAGTAAATTATAAGTTAATTTTTTTTTATGTTAACAAGAACTAATTAAGAAGGGGAAATCACTATTACCCTCATGTTTTTTCCTTTTTTCTGTCTCTTTTTGTTTCGCTTTTTATATATATTTTTTTAATTTTTATATTTTAATATTGGATTTACTAGAAATTAGACTTCGTTATTTATTTTAGTTCTTTTTATACGAGGTTATCATGGTCTTGGAAAAACGTCTAGACATTGAATTTGTGCTCAATTTTACAATCATTTACTTTTTTATATCATATTATTAAATAAAAAATAGTCTATCATATTCTTAAATAAAAAAACTAGTTCAAAAAGTGTAATTATTATAAATTAGGCTTCATGATTTATTTTTTATAGGGTTATCGCAATCTTAGAAAACACATACTGGTATTGGATTGGTGCTAGGTTTTTTTAGCACCTAATTTTTCATATTATATTATTAAATAAAAAATGATCCGAGAAAAAAAAACATAATTATTGAGAATTAAGCTTCATGATTTATTTTAATTTATGGGGTTATGGTGGTTTAAGAAAAACATTTCAGTATTGAGTTGGTGCTTAGTTTTGCAAGAATCTATTTTTTTATCATATAATTATATAAGAATAGTTTGAATAAAAACAAAGTTATTAAATTCAAAAGAGCTCATGACCTAGGTCGCGAGTTTAGTAAGTTAACATGGGTTGATCCAATGCATCGTCATCTCAATATTTTTTTTCAAGAAAAGATGTCATCTTGAAAATATTTTTAAAGTCAAACCACACTTTTATGAATCATTCGAGTTTTCTTTAACCTGTCAAGTTATCTGGGTCACAATGGGACAACTTCTATACAATTTAATTTGAAGCTTGAGCTAGGCAATGAGTATGGCTGAGAGGTTTCAAGTTCGACTCACTGAGTTGGGTTTAATAACAATGTTAAAACATTTCCCTTGGTCTATGCATTATTTTTTTACATGTAAAATTTTTTTAGTCCAACCTCAACATAGTGCGGGGAATTATCTAATTAATATACTATACATTTATTTCTTTAATTATTTTAGTTAACTTTTATTTAATTAAAATTCAATTTAATTTTAATATTCTCTATCTATATTTCTTTTTCTTTTTGCTGCACTCATTTTCTTCTCTTTTCTATAATGACTGACATATGAACTATTACACACAACTATCTTTGAGGAAAAAAACACAAGAAAATTGTAAAAGAAATTATAAATTCATTGCACGTTATATGTTTATTTGATTGAACTCTATAAACTTATGAATATTATAGGAGATCTAATAGAGGGAGAGAGGGAGAGAGAGAGAGAGAGAGAGAGAGACAATTTATTTTTGAATGATTTAGTTGAATGGAAATTTAATTAAAGTTAAATAAATTTTTATAAGGAAAAATTAACTTGGATTGATAAGGTGGAGCTTACATGGCATAAAATACATTGTTTAAAAAAAATATTAAAACTAACTTGATAGGGAAATAAGATTGAAAAATACTTTATTTTTTTTAAATAACTCATTTAAATTAAGTTATATATGCTAATTGATAATCATTTATTATATTTTGAAAAAAATGGCTTCATATATCCTTATATATTAAAGATTGTGTCTAATTTATTCTTGTTATACCCAACATCATGACGACCTCACCCTCTTTCCTAGTAAGGGGAAGCTTTTATTTTTTGTTATAGAGGGGGAGGGGATATCTTTCATTTAAAATGAGTTGTCACCTAGTATTACAATCACTAGAAAACTTTATTTGGTTTTAAAGTTTTAATGAAAGGGATTGGTTATACTAAAGGAAAGATACTATCACCCTAAAACATTTTACCTGAGGTAAGCTGCATTGCTACTTATCTTTTATTTATAATGGTCATTTATATCTAATTTACTAGTGGTCTATCTACATGGGTGATAACGAGTTTGCTACTATGAGTTAAATCTTGTGTAGATAGTTGGTTCAAGTTTAATCATTCTAAGGTCTGGTCCATCTACGTCACTCTTAGTTATTACTATTTTGATAACACTTGGTGAGTTGATATATCTATAGCTGATGACTTTTGATCATGAAGTGACCAATAATTTATCAAGTCATGCCAATGAATAATCAATGAGCTTACATTGGGCTCGTTAAACCCAACCCAAATCACAGAAAATGTCCATGGATAATGCCTTGTTAAAGGTTATTTATCCTATAGCATCTAAGACTCACTTGTAATATTTGGTAAATGAAGATTGTATACCCCTATCATATCCAAGTAGTGTCTTATTGCTTTTTATTAGTGTTAGTATATACCAGTGCTATGACTCATATATGTATATCCACAACAAGTAGACATCTTATTCAAAACCAAGATTTTCACATCACGTATGAATAGACCACATTGTCACCCCTAATCGACACCTAAGAGTAATGACCTTTAAGGATTCATTTACATTATGAATTATTGATAGATGACTAACCAAAAAAGGTTTGATGCATTTTAGAAGAAGACTTTAATTTTTAAAAATCAAATTACAAGATGAAGGTGTTACTCCCAATCAACATCCAAAGTAATGACTTGTTATAAGTTAATTTATTGTAGAATTTATAGGTGAATAACATGTTGACAAATTAAGAATTTACTTGAAAATTAAACAAACATGATTGAGAATCGAATAAGAAATTTGTAAAAATGTTGGAATGTTGGCCTTTTGAAGGCATTTTAATATGGGTAGAAACCCTAATGATTTTTACATTATAAAACCCAAAGCAAATGTCTGTATGAGTGTGAGCATTATTATTTTTTTATAAGAAAGCAAACTCATGCATAAATAACACAAAAGAATGACCAAAAACATTAAACATGAGCAAGATACGAAATTAAGAGATTCAACTTAGATGCACAAAAACCAAAAGGTCTTAAAAACATATTGAATACATTCATAATGCATGTTCATCCATAAAACACATAAAAGTTTTGGCTTTTTTTTTTTTTTTTTGCTTTTAATGTTTTCTTTTTTTTTTAATAGCCTAGGTTGTAATGTGTTGTTGAGCTTATTGAAGGGGAGAAAAGGAGAGGGGCTATGTCTACATGCTACACCACTCCCCCTTCCCCTTCTTCCTTATAATGGCAGAGGTGTTGGTCATCACCATCAGTGGAAGGAGATCTATGACCTAGAAAGTTTGGCTATCATGCTATTTTTTTTCTTTGACAGTTTTGAATAAGTGTCGGTCACGCTTCAGTATATACCGAGCATGTGACTACCTGAAACAGTATTCGCAATGCAACGTCCAATCTAAGGTCCAAGCCAAACACCAAATATGTTGTTATGTCGGCCACTTGTTCACTAATCATCTTCTTAACAATTTTCTACAGACCACATGTCGTGATGTAATCCAAGGAGAGCCGAGCCGGTTCAATGGATTGAAAGTATGTTAGGTTGGGAGGAGAAATAATTTGCTCTTCTTTTAGGGCATTGGTGGACTCATTTTCTGCGTGACACGTCCATTTTTTGGACTTGAAATTATTTAGGGGTCGATGGATACAATGCCTCTGGGCCAAAGAATAGAAAGATATCTTGATGTTCATTATCTGTGGCGTTTTCAATGAGATTATTGATTAATTAGTACCATGTAATTATGAAGGGTTGTAAGAAGTCAAAGATACATCTACATCAATAGTAAATGAACAACTTATTCAAAGCTAAGATTTTTACATCACACATAAATGGACCACATTGTACCCCCAATCGACACCTAAGAGTAATGACCTTTAAGAGCTCATTTACATTAGAAAAAGTTGATGGTTGACTAACGAAAAAATATTTCATGCATTTTAAAAGAAAACTTTAATTTTAAAAATCAAATTAATGAAGGTGTTACTCTTAATAAACATCCAAAGTAATGACTTGTTATAAGTTCATTTACTTTAGACATGGTAGGTGAATAATATGTTGACAATTGAAAATTTTACTTGAAAATTAAGCAAACATGATAGTGAATCAAATGAGGAGTTTATAAAAACATTGAAATGTCAGCCTTTTGAAGGCCTTTTAACATGAGTCAAAACCTTAATTATTTTATTAACAAATTATAAAATCCAATGTAAATATACATATGAGTGTGGACATTATTATTTTATAAGAAAACAAACTCATGCATAAATAATACAAAAGAATGATTAAGAATAGTAAACATGAGCAAGATGCAAAATTAAAGGATTCAACCTAGATGCACAAAAACCGAAAGATCTTGAAAACATATTGAATAGATTCACAATGCATGTTTATCCACAAAACACATTGAATACATTTGCATTGCTTGAACTAGACCTTAGAATAGCAGGTCTATTTTGCTCTCTATTTTGATTTTTTTTTATTTTTTAAAAAACAACATCAATGTCAATTTGATAGAAAAGGTAATCAAGAATTACAAGATGGATGCAAATGCATCAAAAATATATTTTTGAATTCTGATTTTTTGAAAAGATGTCAACAAGATAAAAATAGACAAAAATAGCAAAATAGGTGTGTAAATGATCGAAATGCATCAAAAATATATTTTTAGAATTTTTTGCTTTTTTTTTGGATTTTAGATTTGTTTTTAAAAAATAAATTAAAATTTGGGTTATAACATTTCATGCATATTTAATTTCATTCAGTATCTTTAATCTATCTTTTTCTTAGACTTTCACAAAGTACATCATGTGACATGTGACATAGGCATGACCAAATTTATATTTTTCTTAGATTTTCAATAAAAACAAATGAAAGTACATCATGTGACATGTGCATGACCAAATTTATATTTTATATATTTAAAATACTTTTTATGTAAAAAATTAAAAAAGAAAATGCTAGATTTTTTTTTCAAAACTTACCACGTCTGAAGTCTGAAATGGCTTACACGTGTAATTTATTAAAATTAAATCTAGATTTATTCAACCCTAATTAAATATCAAATTTTATCCTTTTGCTCTTATTTCTAAGTAAGATGTATTTTTGACATATAAATTTTAAACTTGGTCATGTGAAAATTATATAATGTACTTGCGTTAATTTTGGCAAGAAAAATTGAATGGAGTAATAAATTAGAGACACTGTAACTTTTTAAAAATAGAATGAATGTAATTAAAGACATTATAAGGATAGACTAGACATAATTTTTAAAATGTATGAATATATGGAATTATTTCTCCAATATTTGATATAATTCTCATTTCTATATTTATATATTATTTATGTTTTTACAAATCATTTAAATTATATATCAAACTTAATATAATTTTAAAATTAAAATACACGGTTTAATTTAAATAGATGATGTGTGAATTACAATGAATATCCTAGTTATCTTATGAAAAAAATTTATAGTATACATGAATTAAAAGTAATAAGTGATATTCTATTAATTATTTAATAAGATATACTTCAAAGAAATAAATAAATATAAGTAAGAGAAAATAAAATAAAATTTATAACCAATTAAAAATAATAAATTTTAAATGGACACAAAAAGGACAACTCCTTGCACACTAAAAATTTCTGGTTATCTTACATGGAGTATTTGTTTTATAAAAAAAAACAAAAAAGAACACGCTTGGGGGCAAGGAAAAGGCACCACGTGAATAAAGACAAGAAGAAAAGTTTGAGGCGGCGCCTTACGCATAAAAGGAAGTAGGGGCGCGAACCTGGACGATGTTCCTGGTTCTGGTTTTTCTTCTACAAAAACAAGTCAAGTAGGTGGTAAGTAATTAAAGAGGGGTTGCCGTTGCTCCTCGAGATCATTATTTTAGCATACAATTGTCCTTCTCTTCTTCTTCTTAACCAACAACAACATTACCTTGAGATTCAGATTGCGTGTCTGGAACCACAGAATTAGGATAGAACCCAACCCAACCCAACCTATCTTCGTAAGTGTTTGAGTTTTGGGTTGTTTATGGTTAGTTAAGACATGAGTTTATGTGTGTGTTTTAACACTGGATGTCTGGCAGAAAATTAAAGGGTGTGTGTCCTCAAAAAGAAAAAAAAATGATTTGATTGATACCAAAAGTGGGTTTTAAGTCGTGGGCTAACAGGCTTCTTTGTTTGCTTTTGTTTCTGCTAGAAATTAAATGACAACGAGTATAGCTGGTGGAAGCAGCAACCTCCACTACCGGTTAAGTTTCCGCCAGGCTAAAGGTTGTAGACAATCTTCTTGGATTTCCAGTTTGACATTCAATGGATGCTTGCGGAATGAGATTTCATGGTATAATTGCTATGAATCTTGGTTTTACCATTTAAGTCTTTACTCATTGTACGTTGGATTTACGTTGTTGTTAATTTGTCCGTTTGTTTGCACATGCTATTTTCCTTGCTTTGTAATCCCCTATTTTCTAAGAGGATTGCTGGTATTCTTTACATGTTTGTATGTAGTTGAGGTCACAGCTACTCTCTCGTGGAAAAGATTTTCACAATATAATCGTACAAGCCTCTGATCTGGCTATTTATTTATTTATGAAGTTATTCCCTATTACTGCCTTGTAGTTATAGAGACATCCCTTTAGCTGCATCAATGGTGGATGGCAGCCATCAATGGCCAACTTGCAAACCCACACATGCAGAAAAGATGATTTCTTTGTTGCTCTTTAAGATTATTTCTCTTTTGCCTCTATGGTGTTTGTTGAATAGACCACCAGAGAAATACAAGTTTAGAGTCGATTTCAACTTTGTGGTGTTTATGTCACTAAGATGATTACTCCGCTATAGAATTGCTTGGTGAGGAGTAGGCTGCCAGACATGTCTCTTTCTTCTGAAAATAAAGCATACTGGATAATGGTTCTTATGTGTGTCCTGATATTCGTTACTCTGGATTACATTTCATATAATTGCTTTCCTGACATTATGTCGATTTCGGGAGTAATCTTCCAGGTCAGATGGGCTATCAAAGTTGTTGCAGTTCCAGAGATATAAATTTTCCCGATCTACCATTAGCAAAAACTGGAAACCTCTTGGAACAAGAAAAGTAAGTGTATCATCTTGCTTGAGAGATAGTACAGTTAAGTACTTTGATTTTGCTGTCATTGGAAGTGGAGTTGCTGGTCTGCGCTATGCTCTTGAAGTTGCAAAATATGGAACTGTTGCAGTCATTACCAAGGCTGAGCCCCATGAGAGCAATACAAACTATGCCCAAGGTGGTGTTAGTGCAGTGCTGTCCCCGTCAGACTCTGTGGAGAGTCACATGCAGGATACTATGGTAGCAGGTGCTTATCTATGTGATGAGGAGACCGTCAGAGTAAGATTCAGAATTATTAACGCTGTGAATCGTATAGTTTGTGTAAACTGATAATTGCAGTCTGTTGACTTTGAAGAATTTTATTGAATATATGCTGAATTTCTGTGAATTTAGAACATGCAATGAAAGGTTTGTAGGAGCACTTTCTCTAAGCTTGTATGTACATTGTGAGACATATTTATTGATTGTTAATTAAATAAATTCTCTGCTTCTTTACTGTGTTTTTCATTATGTTTCTACTTTGTCTAGGTTGTCTGCACAGAAGGACCTGACAGAATTAGAGAATTGATAGCTATGGGTGCAATGTTTGATCATGGGGAGGATGGAAACTTGCACCTAGCAAGGGAAGGGGGTCACTCTCACCGTAGAATTGTTCATGCTGCTGATATGACCGGAAGGGAGATTGAGCGAGCTCTGCTGGAGGCGGTTGTCAATGATCCTAATATCTCTGTGTTTGAGCACCATTTTGCCATAGATTTGCTAACTTCTCAGGTTCACATTTCAACGTTTTTTTTTTTAGTTAATAAAATCATGCGGTCTTAAACACTCTTATATGGTAAGCTTTAGTTGAATTGTTTCTAAAAGTATCCGGTGTTGTTAAAGGTGAAAGTAGCTAAAAGGCGTCAAGCCTGTAAAATTCCTGAGATGCTAGGCGCACGTCTAGGTGCTCACTTGAATGAACCAAGGCGATATGCTATAGATTAAAAAAGAAATGTATTATATATATATCTTTTCAATTAAAATTAGATCATTAGAAAATAAAAAAAATAAAAAATACCATAACATAGTAAAAAAGTTATATTTTTCACCCTTAAAACAAAATAAGATAATACAAAGTTATAAATAGTCAAATAGATTGAAAAGAAAACTTAAATATCATCATTATTCATTAATCTTCAAAAACATCTTCATCAATGCTTTCATGTTCTATATGACTTTGTTCAACGCAAAGCGTGGCTGGTGTTTCTTTTCAAGTGTTCTTCCTTGACTGTATGTCCCCTACTTTAAATGGTTTTTATTCTTTTTTTTATCCTAATCCTTGTTTTTTACAAAAATACCCCGAAGTTGTTACTTGTGGTAAATTAAAAAAAAGAAAGACAAATAGGTCAAAACATAAATCAGTTAAAAAAAATCCAATAGAAAAATAAGTATTTCAATCAGGTGCCCGTTTTAATGCCTGGCGCCTGCTCACGAGGCGCTCACCCAGGCAGCGCTTCATTGAAATTCATCGCCCAATGCTAATAAAGGCGTTGTGGATGGCCTGGAGCGCCTCTTAACAACACTGAAAGTATCATAATATTATCTTTAATATATTATTTTAAAATTGAGTGATTGAGTGAATATATTGACATTTCCATGAATTCACTTATCTGCATTCGGTTATGTAAAGTTGAGTGTCCATAGCAGTGTGAATACTAGAATGAGCTTTTTGTTTGACATGTGGTGGGAAGAGAAGTCAACTCAAAATATCAACGAATAGTAAATATATTGGCTAGAAGTATAATAAAATTGATGCTGGAACTAGAAAAATAGGTTCATGGTTGGTAGACAACCTCCAAAATGTAAATTGATTGATAATAATAATAAGAGACATGTCTGAAAAACAGGTCTAAATCCAAATCCTAACAGGAAAAGGACTCCTAATAGTGAATCCAAATGACATAAGGATTCCTAAACTAAATAAGAAAAAAAAAATTTACTAAGGAAAGTATTAATTCTTACAAAAGCTCCTGCTTCATTGTTGCTGAAATTGCAGGATGGTCCTGACATGGTTTGTCATGGTGTGGACACTTTGAACACTGAAACTCAACAGGTGATGACCGGTTCATTTAATCAGGACTCAGTTTATATTTTACTATAGAAGAAGTTGTAACTTTATCCTGAAAATCTTATTTACCCTCTCATTCCAGGTGGTTCGATTTATTTCAAAGGTGACTTTACTTGCATCAGGTGGGGCTGGGCATATCTACCCATCCACCACAAATCCTCCGGTAACTATAACTTTTTAAAATGCTGTTCCCCATGAGTATTTTGCTTCATCAGATAGTTTTTATTTCACCTTGTGTTCTTATAGGTGGCAACAGGAGATGGAATGGCTATGGCTCACCGAGCTCAAGCTGTGATTTCCAACATGGAGTAAGTAGACACTCATTGAATATTATCAGGAAAAGGAATATTTTCCAGTCATTGCAATCCTTATCTCTAGTATTGGTGACATAAATTGACAATTTGTGATTGCTTGTACTATTCTGAGGAATGTGGAAGGAATCTAAATGAAATTATTGTCTTAATTATGTACAAGATCACTTTCAGATGGTTTGATGTCAAAGATGGAATATCTGCCAGATACTTTATCCTTTAATATTATCAAGTAAGCTCAAAATGATCTGGATGATTAGCTATGGAAGACCTAAACGATGATTTTGTTCTCATGTTACTGGTAGTAAATAGGTGTTCACTACCTGTTAGAGGTGGGATACGTAAATTGGTGAGCTTTTTTGATTGAAATCTGCCAAGCCATTTATATTTAGGAGAGTCATTGCTTTCCTTTTGTATTTAAATACAATGTATCATTTTATTTGGCTTAGGAAATTTCCCATCAGGTATCTCATCCCTGCTTATCTTGTACTTTCCAGTAGATAATTGGAGTCATTTTAAATGGGATCTTTCTTTCTTTCTTTCTTTCTTTTTTCTGATTGGATCTTAGTAACCTACACTTCTGTTTTCTTTTTCTTTCAGATTTGTGCAGTTCCACCCAACTGCTTTAGCTGATGAAGGGCTTCCCATAAAACCAATCAAAGCTCGAGAAAACGCATTTCTGATCACTGAAGCTGTAAGGGGCGATGGAGGCATCCTCTATAACTTAGACTGGGAAAGATTCATGCCCCTGTATGATGAGAGAGCTGAGCTAGCTCCTAGGGATGTGGTGGCGAGGAGCATAGATGACCAGCTTAAGAAGCGTTGTGAGAAGTATGTGCTACTTGATATTAGTCACAAGCCTAGAGAGAAGATTCTCTCTCACTTCCCCAACATAGCTGCTGAGTGCCTCCAGTATGGCCTGGATATAACCCGCCAACCAATTCCTGTGGTTCCTGCTGCCCATTACATGTGCGGTGGAGTCCGTGCTGGGCTTCAGGGGGAGACAAATGTGCAGGGCCTCTATGTGGCAGGTGAGGTTGCATGCACTGGTTTGCACGGAGCAAACCGACTTGCTAGCAATTCATTGCTGGAAGCACTAGTTTTTGCTCGAAGAGCTGTTCAGCCATCAATTGATCACATGAAGAGCTCTAGCCTTGATCTCAGTGCTTCAAATTGGTGGGCCAGACCAGTAGTACCCAATTCACCTGGGAGCAATGTAATGGACAACGTATCGAGGAAGACAAGGGAAGTGAGGAGAGAGTTGCAGTCAATCATGTGGAAGTACGTAGGGATTGTCCGGTCAACAACAAGGCTTGAAACTGCGGAGGGAGAAATCAGTGAGTTAGAGGCCCAGTGGGAGAAGTACTTATTCGAGGAAGGATGGGAACAGACAATGGTGGGGCTTGAGGCTTGTGAAATGAGAAACCTCTTTTGTTGTGCAAAGCTGGTAGTGAGCAGTGCACTCGCTAGGCATGAAAGCCGAGGGCTGCACTATACGATTGATTTTCCTCATGTGGAGGAAAGTAAGAGGCTACCAACAGTTATTCTTCCATCTCTTGTGAATAATAATACATGGAGCTCACGACAGCTACACAAGCAGGTCATTTTTTAGGATTTACACAAGTGTTTCTCTTTATATATTTTTTCAGTGGCAACTGTGTATTCGATTGATCGTTCACATGAAAATTTGTTTTTGAAAGCCTTTGGCAAGAAATAAAATGTGGCTTCTGCAGCATTTGGGCAGCCTACAACTGTGTGTTCAATTTATACGATATATTTGATCGTTCACTTGAAGATTTGCTTTTGAAAGCCTTTGGCAAGAAATATAAGGTGCCTTGCAGGATTCGGGCAGCCAATGAAAGAATCCAAGTTGTGAATACGGTTCGCTCGCATTTTCGTTGCGGATTTTCTGTTGACATAAAAAGTTTCGACGCCGGTTCATTTTGACGTTTTGTCTCGGAGTTAGTATGAAGACGAAGAAAACTTTTATATAAATACTTACTCTTTATATATAGACCTGTATGTTCAGATTAGATATTTTTATTTTTTATAAAATAATTATATATATATATAGGTTTTTTTAAATATATTTTCATAGTTTAAAAAATTTAAGTTTAAATCAAGAAATTTATGCTTGTATGTAATTAAATAAATCGTGAACTATGTGTAAATAAATTAATAAAAAAATCATTAATTATATCTAAAAATAAAAATTAAAAAATCAAGAGACAAATGTAGATTAAGATATTCAATCTCAAAAGATGAAACATTTATCTGGTTGTGTTTGCTAAATTTAATTATTAAAATATTTTTTTTATTCAAACAAATGATAATAGAAATAGAAATACAAATTAAATTGATCGAACAAAATAAAAAGGAAAACAAAACATCAGGCTGCACATATTAGAAATATTTTTTTAAATTTTTTTTTTTTTTTGAAAAGCAAAGTTCATTCATACAAAATATAAAATAAAATTATAGATGAATGAAAAACTCTTCAAATTTAAATACAAAAATAAAAAAATAATCGTTATTTAAAAGAGGCTCTCCAAATAAAATAAAAAAGAGAAGGTGTACTAATTTAAATATAAATTAAAACAACTTATAGAAAAAACTATATAAAAAAATCATTAATTAAAAAAAAACAAAAGCCAAACGTTGTTGGGTTTGGAAAGTCAGGCTAGTTCGCTAGGCTCATTTTGTTAGAGCCCACGCTACTGGCCCTTTATTTTTTTGTTTGCAACTGGGGCGGACGACTCCGCTCGAAATTGTTTTGAAAAAAAATCAGACAACGCGTCATCTGATTTGCTCATATTTTGGCCACTTGGTGGTCGAAAAATCAAGCTTAAGTTTTTTTACTCAAAACATCTATAAAACATTGTAGGAACCTTGATAAATCTATATATGGCCTCAAAAACACACAAAAAACATCCTAAAAATCAAAATCAACCCGAAACTAAAAACCAACCCGAGCTCATAAACGTTTTTTCATGAACTTTAAAGGTAAGAAAAAACACTTAATATAAATTACTCTTATCAAATGGAACCATTTGACACCAATATCGTTTGTTTTTTGTGACCTAAATTGGTGTCAATGACACTTTTTTCTCTCTACCACTGGAATTTAGCGACCTCTCTTTCTCCTCTCTCAACTAGGAACTAAAAATAACAAAAATGAACTTTTACGCCAAAATTGAATTGGAAAAATAATGAGGTACTTAAATTGTATAATTTGCATGATTTTTAAAGTTTAAGGACCAAAGTGCATCTTTTGCTAAACTTATGGCACCCCACCCATGTTTAATGCCTTTTTCATTTCGGTCCCTTTTCTTTCAACCCCGTCCTTTAATAAGAAATCAAAATCAATTGGTTTTCAATTAGGATTAAATCGCCAGAAAAAAGTTTTGAGGATCGATTTGAAAAAAAAAACTTTTGTATAACTCATCCACAGTAATCTATGAGAGGATAAATAATGGAGCCTTACAAAGTGAAAAACACACGTCTTTTAAAGTTATACTTTATATTATCTCAAGTCGTATATAACACTTTATCCAACCAAATAAATATTTACATATAGATATAAGTTAACATATTTTTAAAAGATGAAGTATTTCTATAAATATCTAGGATATTTATAAAATATTTATATTAAATATTTTATAACTTAGATATTTATGAGATATTTATATAAAATATGTTAAACTTTGATATTTCTCAAGATATTTATCTTAAGAAAGTCTCTATAAACAAATATCTTTAATAACATAAGAAGGCCGGAGCTCATCTCTCTAGAGCTGATATTTTTATTGCAGGTGTCGCTAGGCTCACCAAGTCCTCTAGTTCCAATTTTATTAGCTCATGGAAAGTGCCTTCAATCTTTCTCCTAAAAATTTTTTCTAGCCCTCTTATGCTCCTAAATAGATCTATGTATATAGACTTTCTTAAGATAAATATCTTAAAAAATATCTAAATTTTAATATATTTGATATAAATATCTAAGTTATAAGGTATTTTATCAAGATATTTATAGAGATGTATACATTGAATAAAACACCTAGTTTTTTCATGTATCATCACTTGCTAATGAAAAAAAGATTATGATATATGAAGGAATAAAAAAATTGCTTAGAATAATAGTTTTAGAAATTAAAAAAATAAAAAGACTAGAACCATTATGTATTTGAATAGACATGTACGAAGCATAAAAGTTTTATCAAATAAAATTGGCTCATGTGAGAATGTATTAGAAGCTATAATGTTTGTTGATATTCATTTTTTGTCCCCACATAAATATACAAAAAATTAGAAAAGAGAAAATACAAAAAATTTAAAAAATAAAAAAATATTAGTGGAGAGAACATGAAGAATGCCCAAACAATTGGCAAAGACTGGTTGGAGAGAATCAAAATATACAATGTTAGAAAATTGAATTTAGGAAGGAAAATTCAAAATTGGATGATTAAGAACTCTATTGGAGTTTTTCAAGGTTTAATTGAATTTATTGAGGGCTTATTGCAAGAAAAAATAGTTTTGAGTTTAATGTAGGTTTTAATTGGAAGAAATTGAAGTCGGGGAGTTAAATTGCAATTTGAAAAGCTAATTTGGTCAAATTAGAGACTTATAAATATTCAAGTTTAATAAGCAACTAGGGACTTGATTGAAGAAATTCAAAACCATGGACCAAACCGTAAAGGAGCGTGGCTTCAGGGACTGAATCAGTAAAATCAATGGCCAAACTGAAGAAAATTAAAAGTTTATTAAGCAATTGAGGATCAATTTGTATAAATCAGAAACCAATGATCAAGTTGGAAAAGGAGCTGAACTTTGGGGCTGACAATTGAGTTTGACATGGGTAAAATTGCTTGAAATTGAATGTTGAAAAGCAATTACGAGTGAAATTAAAAAAATAAAAGATCAGGGACTAAATTGAATTTTGGCAAAATCCCAGATTAAAACCCTATTTCTCGGTTGTTAACCAAGACAACACGTTGTCTGGTTCATGTTCAAAATATACCGTTTGGAATAGAGGGCAAACAATATGTCATCTACCCACTATTCATCTTCTTCTTTGGGCAGTTATGGACTGATCAAGTTGGCATCTTTAAACGAATAAATGGGAAGTTACAGACCTCCAAATTAAGTAAGGTTGGATCCAATTGAAAGGTGTGTAGCTCCTCTACCAACTTCAAGTGGTCTCTAATGACAATAAGATCGAAGTTGCTTTGACGAAGCCTAAAAAATAGTTAACTCAATCAATCTTAATTTTGACATCTACTTTGCAAAATCATTGATTTTTTTCGAGTGTTCAGTCCTTAAACCTTCTCAGTGGGTTTTTATTAAGGACTGAACACTTCTCTTTCAAGATCAATAGGCTAGAAATAGCTCCCTAGTCTCCAAGTTTAGCAAAACCGCCAAAATCTCCAAACACAAGTTTATTCCAAAACCACCATTACAAAACCAATAACGTATAAAGCTTCTAGCTATTAAAACGTACCTAAAACCCTCCCATTTTGGATCAGAGAGTGAAACATTAATCAACCATGATCAAACCTTGATCAAAAGAGCCTATAAATACCCTTTGAAAGTCCAAAGAAAAGAGGGGGAAAAAAAGAGAGAAAAAAAGCTTATTCATTGAGTTCATTAGTAATCAAGTTTATTGCTTGGCATCTAAAAGCTAAAACAATAAGATAAAGATTGAGCAAAAGATTGGAATTTTGAAGGAAAAAGGGCAGTAACTATTCTAAGCTTTGAAGGTATAAAACCTTCATTTAGTCTAATGGATAATGTCCATGAGGCACATCTCCAGCTTGTTTTTATTTATGTAATGATTTTTTTGAACTTATTTTAATGTTATAGTGTTTTTAGTTTTGATTTTGGCTAATGCGTAAAAATATTGTTTTTATTGTTTAAATCTTGCTTTGAGTTAATTGTTGATGTTCCTAAATACTAAGATGATGTTTGTCAGGTTGATTTTGATGAAATAAGGTGGTTTTGAAAGATGTCAAATATGATAGTGGGGTTGTTAATGCTTTTTTCTGGGTTGCTACTGCATGTTCCAGGATCCTGAGTTTTGGCCAAGTCCTTTAGAATATTAAAATGTCAGTTTTGAACCTTAAATTGTTGAATATGCTTGTTGTTTTAATTTTACAGTTTTGGAATATGGAACCTTATGCATGATTCGATGTTGTTTGTTAGTTCTTTTGATTCAAACATGCTTAGTATTGATAATGTGGATTGTTAGGACCGAAAGCAGTGGGTTTAGAGATTAAAAATGCATATTCTGGGTTCGCTAGAAGGCGGGGTGTTTTCTGGGCAATTATGGTTTGTGTTCTTGGGCAGAACATTGTATAGGCTCTATGATTTGGACCAGTTTTGGTCCAGTTATTTGCACCGTAACCTTCGTGAGACTTGATTAATCAATAATCTATGGCAAGTTTGTATCGGTAATTGTTTTTTTTAGTTTTAACCCTATGATTTTGTTTTTGTACCGAAACATATTTTGATCAAATTGTGATTATTAGGTGATAATTGTTGATGTTTGATGCTTGATTATTGTTCAGTGATTGATTTCCAATAAGTTTATGCCTTTGATTTCAATGTATCTAGTCGAATTTAAGAGTGATGTCGTTGGGTTTGCTTTGAATATTCTTCGTGTTCTTGAGTTTTATGTGTTTGATCTCTTTTGGTAAAAAACAAATGTGCTTTTATGTTTTTTTTGGAAGTTTAATCTATTTTAAGTTTTGATCTTGGTTTCGGTTTGTTTTTTAGGTCAAACTAGTGTTTTTGGTTTGGTTTATGATCAAACCAAAGATTTCAGGTCAAACTCGGGTCATTAGGGTAAGGCCTTGTTTGGTTTTTAATTTTTTTTATACAAGATTTTTTTGGCTTAAGGGTGCGTTTGGCAAACACGCCATTAGGCCTATTTTGGCAATTATTCAAAGAAACAAAATGGGTTTTTGTCAAACAAAGCCTTAAAAAAATAAAGAAAAAATATTTTCAAAAAATAAAAGTTTTTTTGCATATTGCCAAAAATCCTAAAAAAATATCAGAGCATGTCTTAAAATTAAGAAAAAAATCAAAAAAATATTTTTGCATGTTTAAAAATACAAAAAGTATTGCATGGATTTTACAATCAGTATGTAAAATTCCAAAAGATTTTGGTCTATATTTCAAAAATATTAAAAACTTATTTTGGGTAAGAAATTATATTATTCACTTTTAATATAAAGATAAAAAAAACCTACAAAATGGTTAATATCCAAAATATTATTAGGGTAATAATTTATTATTATTCACTTTTAATATAAGGATTAAAAAAAACATGTATGGAGGTTAATATCCAAAATATTATTAAGAGTAATACAACTCATTCACCTCTAATATAAGGATAAAAACTGCAAGGATTTTATTTGAAATATTATTGAGAATGATGCAGTAGCCAAAAATTCCAGGTTTGTCTCTAAAGAAACCTCAACGATAATTGAGGATATTTCAACCTATGTCTCATGGTACATGAGTCATAGGAATTCAAAATACCAAAGAAAAAGATGAAATTTCAATAATCACCACATCTCTTAGATTTCTAACTTCAGCTTTTTGGTAGCACAAGTGTTATGAATGAGCTTGCTTTCTTCTGGTATCTTTTTGAAGTTAGGATCTTTTACACCAAGTTCTTGAGTTCACAAACCAAGGTTTGTCCATGGTAACAAGCCCGTCATAGTAGGCTGATAGAATTTAGAAACACCATCAGACCATAGCAACTACAAATAAAGAAAAACAATGCAGCTTATCTTAGGTAGGACATACTAAGGGTGCTAATATCTTCTCTTTATGCAACCAGTCTCTTGCCTAGAATCTCTGAAGACCAATTCGGGCTCCTAGTAATCATAATATTAGGTGTCGACTCCTTATCCAAATAAAGACCTCCCAAACTCGTTCAGAAAGGATCGTCGTGGCGTCGTGCTCTCACGAAAAGTATGACAATCACCTTCTAGTGAGACTATTTCTTTGATAGTTTGATATGAGGTTAGTCACCTTCTAATGAAACTATTTATGTAATTATTTGATTATACGGGTAGTCGCCTCTTAATGAGACTTGTTTTGATATTTAAATATTTAAGGGTAACCATCTCGACGAGACTTGTTTTAATTCTTTTAAGGGTAATCACCACTTGATGAGACTTGTTTTGATTGTTTTGAGAGTAATCACTAGTTTTTAGATATTTTATAGGTAGTCACTTCTTGATGAGATTTGTTTTGATTTTTAAATGATTTGAGGGTAGTTATCTCTTGATGCGACTTGTTTTGATTATTTTGAGGGTAATTGCCTTTCCATGAGACCTGTTTTGATTTTTTATGTTTTTTTAAGGATAGTCACCTCTTGATGAGACTTGTTTTTATTTTAAATTGTGTTTAGGATAATTATCTCTCAATGAGACTTATCTTGATTTTTAATTATTTTAAGGGTGATCACCTCTTAATGAGACTTATTTTGAATGTAATCACCTCTCTTGATGAGACTTGTTTTGCTTTTATGGTTTTTTAGGGTAATCTCCACTCGACGAGACTGTTTTATTATAAAAAAAATATTTTTAGTGTAATGTTTTTCCTTACAAACTTACTATACAAACTAAAAAAAAAAAATTACAATGACTTTGTGCTGTAAGTATTGTAAAGAAAGGGCAACTGTCGTAACTTGCTTTTTACACCCAATTTTTCTATATGTTTTAAAAAATGTATTTTCCGTCCAATTTAATTTTAAGTATTTAATTTAATTATGATGACAATATAAAAATACAAAGAGAAAAAAGAAAAGAAAGAAAAAAGTTGTGGGAGTGATAAGAAGAAAGAGAGAACAAAGGACTACAAATAATAAGGAAGATTATGGAAAAGAAAAAAAGAAAAATAAACTAAAGAATCAAATAGAATAGGAAAAATTATAGGAAAGAGATCTATATATTAAGAAGAGAAATTTAATTAATTATCAATCCATGACCAATAAGGAAATAATCTAAATTACCTAGGATTATTTTTTTAGTTTAGTTTTTTTTTTTTTTTTGCAAAGGATACTAGACAATATGAATAGAAAACATTTAGACAGAAAAAAGATATACACCGAGATTGAAAAGTGATACTCTTGCAAAGAAAAACCTAAACAAGCAACAAAAAAAGACAAGGGAACAACAAAAATACCTAGCCTCCCAAAGTTATAGAAAGACAACACAAAAACAAAATCAACAATAGGAGCAACTTTCCCGCCTCATATCTCCTAGCTCTAGTGGAGATGGAGGTGGAGGTGGTACCAACAAGAAGGAGGAGTTGTGCACACTGCACACCACAGAGTGGTTCACATGCCTCCTTACCCTGCCGACACATGCAACAAAGTCTCACAAGCAAAACTATCATTCAGTGCACGAACAATGCAAGTCAACATTTTTTTTCAACATTGTTTCTCATTGTTCTTGCCTCTTTGGTCCAGTTCCAACCAAATCCAACAACTAATAAATGTCAATTATGAATCCTAATATGTGATTTATTTATTTTTAAAACAATTTGAGAATTATTTGTTAAATCTCGAATTGAAAATGTATGTTGATGTTGTTTTGAATAAATTCACAATATATTCATGATTTTCTTTTCACATTTAATTATGATGCCTATATTAATTGAATTGGTGGAAATATTTATGGTGACAATGCTTGGTGAGGGACGTTTTTAGCTGCGTTAAAATTGAAGAAAACACCCAATTTTAAATAGAAATAGTCGGAGAAAAGTTCAACCCAAAATTGAAAATTGAGGTACTCATTCTCAAAAAAATATAAAGTTAAGGAAAGGTTTGGACAGTATGATCTCAACGAAAGAAACACTTGACTAGCCACACAAATTATACAACCGAGATAAAAAGAGGCTAGTCACAAATCAGAGCTAGACACGCAAGAATGAATCAGACTTCAAAACAACCCAACTAGGGGGGGAAAAGATAGAAAGCAAAGAAGCCCAGGACAAATCCCCCTGGTCTCCAGGTATATAATCTTTCTAGGCAAAGCAACTGACAATTCTATACATCAGTACGAAGCAAAAATAGGCTACCGGCCAAACCATCCTCTCTGGGGCTGCACATCTCCATCATTCATAAGCTTATCCAATACTATATTCAGGTCAACTGATTGGCCATTCTCTGTCAGCTTTCGCACTGTAGCTTCGACATGTTCCCTTGGAAATCCCATGCTCGTCACTTTGTCAACCACGTCATCAAGGGGAACCCTGTTCCCAGTTCCAGAAGAGCCTGGCCCACTACCAATCCCAGAAGCGGTAGGCAATGCCTGTGGTAATATCCGAGCAGTTGGAAGCTGGGGAAATCCACTTCCACCACTCTGAGACATGACAGGTTGCTGCTGTTTCATTGTGGGGCTGCTACCATACTGAGAAGGTGATCCACCATAAGGATATGGTTCAGTAGACCCAGAAGGTGGCCCGTATCCAGCAGAAAACCCTGAACTGGGTCTACTAGTTGGTGGTTCATACATATTGGAAGGAGATCCATAATATGGCTGAGGAGGAGCCCCACTTGGTGGCTGAGTAGATAGCGGGCGAAGGCTGGGTGGGTAGCTCTGATGGGGGATGAAAGGAGTCTCTTCAGGATGGCGAGCAAGTGGAGGTTGAGGTTGATGAGGCTGAGGTGGCTGGGAATACTGTGGTTGAGGTGCATGATATGGTTGGTTTGGTGGTGCTGCAGGAGAAGGCTGCAGCTGCTGGGATGATGGTACCTGATATTGGGGATTTGGTGGTTCTTGAGGTTGACCAGGTGGAGAATAGTAAGGGTCTTGCTGAGGGACGGGAGGAATCTGGTTTTGTGGAAACTGATTTGAAAGTGGAGCTGGAGGTAACATATTCTGCTGGGGAATAGGAGGAGGGACAGAAGGAGGAAAAGAGACAGAAGGGACTGATTGAGGAAAAGTGAGGGGAGGAAGTTGGTGAGATTGAGGAGCAGATGCTCCTTGCTGCGCTGCATCCATTTGCCCAGTGGATTGAGTTTCCAATTGTTGCTGATCTGCCTTTGACACTTGCAACTTAGTTAGCTGCAGCTGAGACTCCAGCATTTCCTGCTTGTCCTTTAAAACCTGTACACCTGTTTGCACCTGGCAATGATTGATGGGAAACATTAATCACACACAACATGGTGATCAATAAAGCAATATAATCTAGTATCCATTTATGAACAGAATTCTACATAGAACATGGAAAACTGCTTTAGAGAGTTTGAGAAAATTTCAACATTTAATGAAATTTAATGGATAAAACTCCACTCATCAATTCTTGGAATTGTTTCACAGTATGAAGGCTAATGAGAGAAGTATTACAAGCTTGCCTCAATTCGGAGATGTTTGTAAGAGGATAATGGCCTTAAAAATTACCTGCGTGATAATTATGTGTTTGGTATAAACAATATTATGGGTGGGTAACAATTACCCCCAAAAAGGCGCAAAAAAGGGGCATGGATGGATGGAGATAATTTTTACCTCCAACTTAACATTTTTTTACTTCCTCTCTCCTCCATTTTATCTAGAAAAGTACACTTTAATAATTTATTTCTCTTTCTTGTCATCAATAATATGTTAAATCAATTTTCTCATTTTCTCCAGTCACGATTTACCTTCAATGAGTTTACATAAATTTTGTACCAGACGAAACCAGAGGATGGAAAGTTCACCATTAAATCTTATAGTAGGTTTTGATGTAAATTCTAGTAACCTGAAGGCAGACTGCCTCACAAAGTGTCTGACTGTGACAGTGACTGTGTTTTTGTTTGTTTGTTTGTTTTTTTGGCATAGATAGCAGCTTAGGCAAAGATTTTGACAGTAGCTAATATCAAAAAAGAGGTAAAATATTAGTCAAGCCAATTGTTTAATTCATGCAAAAACCGAAACTGTTAACCATCAGATATTACATTGTGCAGGGCTAGAAGCCTCTAGGTGCCAGTGAATGAGACCATGGGTTTCTACTTGGTCAGAGTCAATAAAAAATTATTAAAGAGGTTGGGTTTTTTTTTTATAAAATAGAAAAAAAAAATGATGTGCAGTTGTGTACCTTCAGTATTATTTTTATTTTGTAGTGGCAAAACAGAAAGTGTCGGAGGGGAAGGAGTCCACTCAGAACTCTTCGAAAAAAAATTAAGTGAAGATTATTTACAAAGAGTTATCTTAAACATAATAGATTATTTACAGCTAAAATAATTTCAACTCAAAAGTGGCACCCTTGTCAAGTAATTAACTAAGGAAGATAGCAAAAGTTTATAACTAAATGTTTTGGATTTTCCCTTAAGGATTAAGAATTTTTCTAACAGAATAAAGTGTCTAAAAACCTCCAGCTACTTCAGCATAGCCTGTTGGGTGAATAGCTGGTGAGGTTTAATTCATGACAGATAAGGTAAGGTGAAAGAGTTGAGACCCTTTTTTATTAGAGAAGAAAAATAAAACAGGAACAATGCTATATTTTAAGAGAAGGTTCTCATACCACGTTCTTATACACTCACAATGGAACATGTGGTAAATATTTTAAAAATCATGGATAATTAATTCATTCATGCAAGAGCATGAGAACCTATTCTTATAATATAAGATTATTCAGAAAAAAATGTAGCAGGAACCACTGAAGTACAAGATAGATTGCTGGAGCACTATAATAATTTTACAGCTAGATATCTCAAAATCTATGCAACGATTGGATCAGTAATCCCACAAGAAGAGTTTAAGCTAGTTATGTTGGATACTATTTGACATATTTTGGTGATTTGGCCATTATATATTTAGCAGTAGCATATTCTGCCACACCCCCCTGAATACTTAATTATTTTTATACATCAAACTCTAATAACTGGACCCAAAAAAAGAAACAATAAGGTAAGGCCTGTGCCGACTTTCTGAACATAATTTCCAATTTCATTGATACTAAAATCATTTCTCTAAGAAAGTGAGTTATTAACTAATAATTTTCTAAAACAGAAAGCACAGACTTGGTTTGGATTGTTTTTAAAATAATGAATGAAAAAGATGCATGATATGCGATCAAACAACCCTTGTTTTCTACAGGGGAGAATTTGAAATACAACTTTCTTTCTAGGAATCTAAAAGTATAACCATTTCCAAGAAGAAAGAAATTGATAAACATGCTATTTTCTGTATTTCTGAAATTGTTTTCCAGAACAAATGAAAATTCTCCACAATTAAACATGACCTATGGTTCTGGAGAGCTGAACCACATGCTTCCTCGAGAACTTGAGGAAAAATACACAAAGTAATTTCATCCACGTAAAAACATAGGTCATATGCAGAAGTTTCACTAAAATGCATCTGCTCTCTGTTTAATGATCTCAGTGGTGTGTTCACCATGGAAATTGCATAGGTGGAGAACCAGAGTCCTTGTGACACTATCAATACTATTCATCCTATCATATTAATATCCCAAATTTTAAGAACCTAAATCTTAACCAAAAGTTGTCTCTAGGTAACCAAAATATGAGGGTGAGCACCAAGCTCATATGCATTATTGTTCTTTGAATAATTAAGAACCCAAGGCAAATTAAGAGCAATTTCTTCCAATATACATTCAATGCTTGTATCAGAAGATTGTCTGTTGTTACCATGAAATGGGATGCTACTGAGTAGATTTGATGGTCATTTACTGTATTTTGCCCAGAATTCTTAATCACTTATCCTGATTGAAATCTAGGAGCTTCAATGAGAGTTCAAGGAAAGGAAGTTGGATATACAAGCGTATAGTTTTCCCCTTTCATTTCTTTACCATATCATCCACATTGATTTGCTGATTCAGTAACCTAGCTTGTATATACACAATCCTGGTCAAAGTCCTGACTCTCACAGGAAAAGGAGGGACGAGACAGTTTCAAAAGAAACCACCAGGCTTCTTACTAACTCCTGTTTAACTCCCCATTTTTTTAATCAGAAACTAATAAGTATAAATGATCTTGTTGTTCTAAGAAACTCAATACCGCATCTCAGTTTGAAAAAACATAAAGAGCTATCGATTAAAAAAAAACAGATCTCTAGGAGGAGGGATGTTAACAGTGTTGAGTGAAGTGGGTTGTGGGTTTCAAAAAGCATCACCCATCCTATATATTCATCCCCTAAACCTATAACAAAAGTGAGTTTGATATCGACTAACGATCATAGAAGATGCTTAATAAGAAAAAGCACATTAAAGGGAAGAGGAAGAAGGTAGGTACCTCCCTGAGAATGTTGTGGAGGTGTCTCATATTCCCTTGAGTGCTCTCATGATTGTTCCCAACAGACAGTTTCAAATCATCTACAGAATTCTCGAGGTGTCTGGTTCTGCTCTCCAACTGTGTTAGTCGAGCACTAACACCTTCTAAAGCATGCAGCAAATTATCAGAGAACTTGTTCATTGTTCTATCAATTTCAGATATAATCGAAGCAGCATCAAAAACACTCCGATCCTTTTCCATAACGACTTTCGCTGGTTCCATTGAGTCCAGAGAACCATAATTCTGGGACAACAGACAGAAAATAGCAGCACCATGTGAAAAGAAAGCTGATCTGAAGAAACCTAATTTTATTTTATTTTTAGAAAAATTCCCAATCCCTCAAAAAACCAAAAACTAAAATCCTAAGCAACCAAACAGCAGTAAAAAACCCTAAGAGCAGACGGAGGCTTACTCTGAGAGGAGAGGCGGATGAGGAAATAGAGTTAGAATCAGCGGCGGCGGGATCGAAGACAGGGCGAATAGGCTGGAAATCATAGCTAGCAACGATCTCTTCCCTCTTAATTCCATCATCGAGATCATTATTATTAATATGAGATTGTGAATCATCTTGTGGAGGAGGAGGTGGAGGATGATTCATTAGATCAATGAAGTCTTTGCTGCTGCTATTGATTACTTTTGGAGAAGAACTCAGGGCCAGCGATTGTGTTGTTGATGATGAAGAAGTCAAATCCATTATTTGTTTGTCCATAAACTGCGAAGAATTCATCTCATCGGAGTATAGTTTATGGAGAGGATGCGAAACAAGGCAAGGGATGTATCTATGAACTTGAAGTTCTAATTTTTGTCTGGGGTGGGTGCTGCCTGTGAATGAAATACCAATTCGCACTTAGTTTCCTTCGTCTGGACTCTTCTTCCTAATTCTCATCATCATCTGTTTCGAGAGTTGTGGGGTTTGGGCTGCTGCTATAGATGGGCTTTCTGCTTTTTTGCTTTTATTAATGATCACGGACTTGGACCCAAATCTTTGTTAATGACCTCCTTTATAACAGCCACCAAAAAAAAAAAAGTTAGTATTGGGGGCAAAATAGTCTTTAAAAGGCTCAATTGGCATTACCAAGATTGAAAGGGGTAGCTTGCTATTTTTATATTTTTTTTCATGTAAATTAACTAATTTTACCCTTTAAATAAAAAAATAAACTAGCATACAGGGGCATTTAAGTCTTTTACTTTTTCAAAATAATAAAATTACTTAAATACCCTTAAAGGTAATTTTTTAGCTTTAAAGTTCAGGGGCTTTTCGGTCTTTTTTATTTTTTTAGCATAGTAAAATGATTGCATTGTCTTTAAAAGCAAAAAAAAATAACTAAAGTCTAGGGAAAAAATTATATTTTTCATCATGATTTTTTTAGTTATGATCAATTTGAATAAGGGGCAATTCAATTATTTAACAAATACAAAATATCAATAAATTATTAGCTTGTGCAACGCACGTGCCACCGAGTGGATGTCACTTGTGCCCTTTGGACAGCACGTGAAACATTGTATGGTTGCCAAAAAAATCCAATCACCATGTCTTTCAAAGCGTTCGGTGGTGGCGCAACCAATAGAGTGGTGTGTGGTTGCATTCCCAATAATTCAAGATTTATGTGGTCTAACCAAGATTCAATTTGTATTTATTTTAACTTTGGCTCTCATTCTTTTTATTTCTATATGTATTGATTTGAATGTTTTTTGAAGTTTATTTCTTTTTCAATTACATCTCCAAGCATTTTACTTGATTTATATTTCTTTATTTAATTTAGTCCTTATTTTTTTTACTGCTATTTTTTTATCTTTTAAGATTACAATTTGCATACTTGTTGTATAACTATGAGTAGTTGATATAAATATATTTTATAAAGTATTTATAAAGCACGTGTGTTTGCATCCTCACATTTATTATGAAATGTGATATACGAACAAGGTTTAATGGTGGGTTATGTACTATAGTGCTTTGTAAAAAAGATCACAATAAAGGCGTCATAGTAAATTAATAAATCTCATGGTTTGTTTCTTTATTTTTTCGACTGATCTTAAATAAAATAAAATAAAAATAAAAAATAAAAAAAAACTACTTTCGTATCAGCCCCTCATTTAATACTTCCAGTAAAAAATCCTCAGAATTATAGAAATAAATTCATACACAACAAAGCAAATACGACATTTCATTCTTTATTTATGAATATGAAAAGAAAAAAAAAAGGAGAAGATATACACCATACGTATTGGAGTTTGTTTTTGTAATATCTTTTTTAAGGGAATATTTCCCTCTTTCCCACTAATTTACAGCTCTCCCTCCCTTACGTTTTCCCTTGCAGGTAAAAAGGACTAAGCGACTAACCGGTATTGTCTAATCTATACCTACAGTAGCTATTCATTTCCACCATATTCAGGAATCATGACTTATTTGTTTCTTTACGGAAAGCTCCCAGCACAGACTGCCCAGCAGAGAACATGAACAACCAAATAAATAAATGGGATTTGCTGTCAATATTTTATCACAGAATAAAATGTGGAAAAATTGAAACTTACCATATTAAGAAGGCGGAAAGCAGCTGGACGAGTGAATTTTCTAGCAAAAAGAAAACACCTGGATGGTTTCCCTTTGCTGCTGCACCATTCTCTTCGGTACTCCGTCTCATAATAAATATTGTCAATATCCTGCAAAATTCATGGATGCTCAAAAATTTTCCTCCCTCGATTTTATAACCAAATAATACCAATTAATATTCTGCAAAAACAATCACACTAGCTCTAGCCTTGCACCTTGAAAAAAATTTGTCTCGCGTAAAATTATACTCAAATCAAAAGGTTGGAACACGGAATAAATTTTATGTTTGAAATCCTTTCAATTCAGGTGTTAACATGACAAAAATACTGACTACAGAAAAGAAGTGCATTCCGTGTATTGAGGTTTAATAGTATATTTACTTTTCCTTGAAACTAAATCAGCAAGGCAGGTAATTTGGCTGACATCAATATTTGTAGTTTATCCCTGGACATTAACATACGGAACTTCTTGATGCGAATCCAGCAAGGAAACAAAGCAAAAGGATTTATTTGGATAGTGTATGTCAAGTTTCTTTGAAGGATCTACAAATGAATACATATTGCTGAATCAGTGATTAAGCTGAAATCAGAAACAGGATGGCACAGTAAACACAACAGTGAAGACTGCATGATGATGAAGATCATGCTGGCCATGGCATAGGCAATGGAGAAGAGTAAATCTTAGTTCCTTCATTATATGAACTAAAACTGGTATATTCATGTGCTGGATAGCCCTAATTGATACAATTTTCTTATGGAGTTGAATTCTATCTAGGGTATTTAAAATTGGGCAAACCTAAAAAATACCATCAAATAATTTTTTATATTAATTTTAGTCGCAAACTTTCAGAAATTCTCAATTATGGACTCCCATCCATTTTTAAGGCTTTCTGTTCTGTCCATATTTCCATATAAAATGTACTGTTTTTTTTTTTAAGATGTCATTTTATAGGCAACTAAACGTTTTCTGTTAGTGATTCTAATAGAATTCCTTAATTGAGAAGTTAAAACTAGTTTAGTAGTAAAATTAGTACAAAAAATAGTTTTATTAGAAAATTGATAATACCCCAATAGTTTAGTGGTATATTTGACGTTCAAATTTAGTTCAAAACATGATCTGAATCAGAGATAAAGTACATCACAAGTGAATTACCATAATCTCCTTTTTGACTTGATAAGCAATTTATGAGACAAACAGAAACATATGACAAGAATTACAGAGCATATGTATTCTTAACTTTATGTACAAAAAAATAATAATACAACATACCTTAATAGATTGTATAAGCGTGGGAGTAGCATCAGAAAACTTATAGGTAACAGGATGCCATCCACGGCGTTCAGGGTCTTTAGAAGATGAAAGATCCCATGAACTATGTGTCAGTGATCTTCGTGTTATTTCTCCTTCAAGGCCCTCTCGCTGAATTTTGAAAAACAAAAAGGTAAGAATTGTGTAAAGAGGTGGGGAGGGGGGTACTAATTAAACCTTTCAGTTTAAGTTTTAGTTCCAACTAAACCTAAACCTTCAACGTGCCCCTTCTGTTTATTATTGGACTATGCAGTTTCAGGAATAGGATGCCAGGACCTTCTTAGTGCATATGCTACTATTCAAGAAGTTGTTGCCCATTTTTCTGACACAAGGTCTTTTTAAATATAGGTGTCTTTGAAAAAAATTAAAACCATCAAATTTGCAAGCATAAAATTCACAGTATTTATTGGGAACTGGCTATTTTATTTCCAAAGCTCACTCCAGCAACTATTTTCTGGAGATCAATGCTGGAAAAACTTTAGATTTATAGTAATTATCAGGCACTGAATGATTTTCTCTGAAGTTCACTCCAGTAGCTACTTTCAGAAGATCAATGCTGAAAAATTTTAGATTTAAACATACAATAAAAAAGTTCCCTGGAATGGAGCTAGACTTGACTTGTAGATTGAAACTACAGCCAATCAATCAATAAAAGCTATCTTAAATAATTTATATGCAAAAACAAAAGTCCACAATAAAAAATAGAGATAATTTTGGGGTTATGGTTTTCTTCGAATGAGATTATCAATGATAATTAACTAGTGGAATGCCTCCTGCCACTTGTGTATCCAATCAAGTCCAATTTTTTTCTTTCTTTTTTCTTGTTTTTGGTCCATAATAAGGCTCTGTAGAGATAAGTAAGAATGAATCTTACAGCCAGTAATGTCTGTACATAATGTTCATCAGGAATGCAATTATGCTCCATGGATGTATCAGCTGGCTGCACATCAGAATTCAAACTACTCTGAGGCTTTATCTCTTAAAAGCAGACAAACATCAAGATAATGGTGCTTGAGTATTAATTTGAGATAGAAACAGAGTAATGGAGATTACTTACAATGGGGTGATCCCGCCAAAACTCAGGTAGTGATCTTCGCTGCATCATTTTCATGCATCAACAACATAAATCAAGTGAAAATTACTATGTTATCCAACAAATAAGAAACCTTAAAATCAAAGTACTAATTTTGAGAAAATAACCAAACAAGAAAAAATTATTTTTTAATGGTATCTCAAAAGTTGTAAGCACTTAGATCTTAGATAACCAACCCATTTCTTTTCCATGCTATTTCTTCCTTGTAAACAGTTAAATTTAATATTATAGTTCATGTTGAGTTTCTAAAATGCCACCAAAGAATATTCATCCATGTTCATATTGGCAAGGAATCATTATTAAATCAAGCCATCCATACAATGAAATTAAACAGCTGCCAACTTTTGTTCTTTCTCCAGTAACACACAAGTAATGTAGTAACACTAACTTAAGCACCAATCATGTACAAAAGCTGCCTCTCGAGAACAAAAAGGTCACAAAGCATCATTACCTTGCAATGCTGTTGAAACATAGGAAAGACAGTAGTGTCATTCACTACAACTTCTGCATGCTTTCTGGTCAGAACCACCCACTGCAAAAAGAAAAGGCAAAATACAGGAATTGTAGAGTCCACTGCAAAAAGAAAAGGCAAAATACAGGTAACTGAGATATGGTTAGGTAGTAAAATATATAATAAATAAAAGATTTTAATTGATTTCTCGATACCAAAAGCCCTTAGTTAAGCAAAACAGAATCCCTTGTTTATTTAAGAGATAGCAATATTTTTGCTGGAAATTGCAACCTAAGTAAAAATCATGAAACCGCTGTTGGCATTAGTCTCAGCCTCACCTGTCTGAAAGAAAAACAAAGCGTTCATTCAGTGGATCCACAAGTGCATGTCTAAACAATATGCGCTCAGCCTCGATCATCGATGCTCCACCCCAATCCACCTGGTTTTGACGTCAATAGCAAGAAAAGATCAGTGTGAGTCTCAAAATGAATTAATCCAACATGAATAAATCCAGCTAAATTAACAAAATTCACCGAAAATGACATGAGACTTTCAACTACTTCAACACATACACATCCGCAAACATGCACGCAAATTATTTTCAAGCTCGTGCAACAAGGAGCCTATAGTTGAATTTTGTGTGTTATGTGTAGCTGGTTGATACAAAGCAGCAGCAAATTTGCAAAAAAAAAATAATTAATAATAATAAAATTCAATTTAAAAATGTGAGGTCGAATGGCATGGAAAGAAACCTGTATACTGTCATTAACTTGACGATTTAAGAAATATTCAGATCTCGTATTTGCCTTGTTGAACAGAAACCCAGGCCTAGAGTGAACGAAAATGGAAAATCTAGATTCCTGACCCTGCAAAAATAATTAAAAAAAATATTAAAAACCTGACCGTTATTAAAAATTAAAACAATTCTTTTGAACAGGTAAAGAAATTCAAAATACCTTAAAGAAAGCATCCCAAAGCATATCAAGAGGTAGACGATTTCGAGCTATAAAGAGAAAGGCAATTTTAGGCTTTTGAACAATGAAATGAGAGCGCAAAGATGCGAGCGTCAGGATTCTACTTGTTGTTGTATTTGTAGTAGTAGAATTATGAGTCAAAACAAGGCAAAATCCTAGCAATAATAACAATGATAGCATCACAAATATCTTCCTCTTCTTCCATTTATTATAATTGTAAACAGATTTCTGATGCGTCGCTTTTCTCTGCTTCATTTCTCTCCTCTCTATCAATCAATCCACCATCTCAGGATCAAAATGCTCTAATTTTGAATTAGATCCATTGAATGGAATAGGGTTTTTTAAAAATAAGAAAGAAAGATGAGAGTGGAGAGGAAGGGAGAGTTGAAATGAGGGTGACTTGACTTGGCTTGGCAAAAGCCCTTTCCTTCTGTTTTCTAGTTGCTGCACTGACTGTCAAGTGCCAACTATTGATTTCTTTTGGTTCGGTTCCTTCCGAAGCGTCCAAGGATAGCGTGCGATTTAGGATTAGGAATCGCTCTTGCAATTTCATTAATTTCTATCAGAAACTTCAGTTTAGTCCCGATATTATATACTATTTTTCAATTACATCCCGATATTATAAATTTTTATCATTAGATCCCATATATTTCCTGCATTTCTCACTAGTGTCCTTTTGTCACTTTCTATTCATAGTTTAACTCTTATATGTATATTTAAAGTCCTAATAAAATGATCTCAATTTGAAAAAGAAAAAAAAAATTAACATTCTCAGCCTACTGTGCTTATTTATGCACTAAAATGGATTAATTTAAAGAAGTCTTTGAGATGTTTGGTATCTAATTGATAAGTTTTATAGATTCGAGACTTATTTGAGAATGAACATCTAAGCTTAGGACCAAATTAAGTTTCCCTCTTTATTTATTTATGTAGTTAATTACAAAATTATTCAAGTATAAAGAAAATATAAATTAATCAAAGCCAAAACAGATTGCATTGGTATACCATGAGATATTGCATGATAATAAATTTAATTTAATTAACTCGGTTGTTAGGGCAATAATTTTTTGTTTTTTCTTTTGAGAGAAGCATAACAACCACCAATTCGGTTGAAAGGGCAATGATTATATTTGAAGACACCTTATAATATGGGTTTTGATCCAAGCAGTCGTTCATTTTCTTTTTCTTTTTTTCCTTCTGAATGAATGGCTTAAATGTAGTAGATGTTGATTTTTAAAGTGATTTTTTATTTAAAAATATATTAAAATAATATATTTTTGATATCAGCATATTAAAACAATAGAAAAATATTAAAAAAAATTAATTTAAAACTAAAACAATTTCAAAAAAATTCAAAAATAAAGTTAAATCGCAATGTCAAACAGTGCCGAAACAACGCTATAATACTGTTTGGTGAATAAAAAAATGGAGATAAGGCTTATTAATTGGCTTATTTGTCTTTACGTTTCAAAAACATTTTTTTAAAAAATATTTTTTCTTTACTTCAAATTAATATTTTTTGATGTTTTCAAATTTTTTTGATGTGCTGGTGTTAAAAATAATTTTTTTAAAAAAAAATATATTATTTTTATGCATCTCCGAGCGAAAAAAACACTTTGAAAAGCAACTACTACCACACCCTCAAACACCCCTGAATTCATAATCAAAACGAAGAGGCCATTTTGGAGTTGTTCTGGCTTTCAGGCTTGTTTATTTTTGCATTTCAAAAACGCTCTTGAAAAAATTTGAAAATTTTTATTTTTTTATTTACTTCAAATTAATATTTTTTGGTGTTTTTAGATTATTTTGATGTGTTGATGTTAAAAATAATTTTCAAAAAATAAATAAAAATATTATTTTGATGCATTTCTAAGTGAAAAACAACTGGTACCTTACTCTCAAACACACCTTTTAACTCACAAAGGCATCCATGTACAAAAGCATTTTCAATTGATATTAAAAACACCAGGGGTGAGCAAAAAAATAAAAAACCTGATTAAATCAAGAAAATCAAAAAACAAAATAACCGAAAAAACCGTATCGTGAAAAGAAACCGATTAAAATTTTGAAAAACCCGACCAGTTCGGTTCGGTTTCAGTTTTATAAACCTGAAACTAAAAAAACCGAACCGAACCCAAACCGAAAAACCCGAGCCAAACCGGAAAAAACCGAGCCAAACCGGAAAAACCGTACCAAACCGGTTTGAACCGGTTTTTGTCCTAAAAACAAACCGAACCAAAACCGGTCGGTTTGAACCAGTTTTGGTTCGGTTTTGGTTTTTTTATAAAAAAAAATCAGTTTCATTACTTTTTTTTTTAATAAAAACCGAACCGAACCGAAAATAATTACCTCTAAAAAAACACACCACATTCCACTGCAATGTCCTTTTTTTAAATGAGTATGTTGAGTGGAAGGATAAACTTTAATGAAACTTTTAGGAAGAGATCATCCTATACTTGTGACTCTCACAGGAGTCACTCTACTGATTCACAATATCAGATCTTATATATATATATATATATATATATATATATATATATATATATATATATATATATATATATATATATATATATATATATATATTGTACAATACTTTAATCTTACCACAATGGACATACTTTTTACATGATGTTTCAGTTAACATGTATATATTCTCATTTTATAGACTCTCTTTTTTATCGGATCCCGAGTGAAGCAGATGGTAATCTTCTTCAGGGCTAGACGAGCTTGTGTTGCAGGAAGGACCGAAAAACATGCCACCCCATCGAGGGAAGTAGATGAAGGTGACTGGGAGAGTGCAGATGATCATCATGAGGCCCATCAGAGAAATGCTTGTCTGCATTGAGAATCTGGAGCCCGAGAACAATAACATCTGCGTCACCACTGCTCCTACTGTCCCCCCGCTTCCTGTCATCCCTGCTATCACTCCCAGCGACCTGCAACATTACAAATTCGACGGATCGCCATTTAAATATGACGCTAATGTGCCTTTATATATATATATATATATCAAACAAAAGTCAACACTTGATGCATTGAATTTAATTAATTATTTTGGATATTAAGCTCAAGGTTTAAACCCACAAGATCAAAAAAAGGGAACAAGCCTTAATTATCAAGTCAATTCCTTGAGATTTTTTTATAAACTCAATGTTGAAAATACTATAATTGTACAAATAGTTGTTCGTATATATGGGCGCGGGTGGGACCTGAACATTGTTCAGGAGGTTTCGAGAGAAAGTAAACCAGGGATATATATATATATATAAATTAATTTAATCATTGAATTAGAAATTTAATTAAATTTAGAAATATAATTAATTCTAGATAAATTAAATTAAAATTATTGGCTAAGGTATAAAACTATGTTTCCTCTTATAATAAAATTAGAGATTAAATTAATAGTAAAAAAAAAAGTACATTAAAATTAACGAGCAGCGTATACACCTTTTTTTTTTATAATTTTAATAGTCGACTTTGGGTTATTTCTTTGTATTAAATCTAATGAGTTTTGTTAAGTTAATTATGTTTCACAAAATAAACCCTGCCTTATTCTTTAGATTTATTAGAATTCACATATCTTATTATATTCAGGTACATGTGCTTTAAAGATTATTAGTTTTCACATGTCATTAATACAGATATTTTCATGTATTTAATTTAATAGTTAGATTAAGATTTTAATTACATGTATTTAATCCGGTGAGATTTATCATGTCTTAAACTTTCCTTATGTAGACGTACCATATTTAGACTTATCATATATATCTATATTTACAATATTTAATTAGACTTCTCATCATTTTATATATATGCTATTTAATTAGATTAAAAGTATTATATATGAATTAAAGTAAAATATGAATTTTAAATAATAAAATCACGTACTCGTTTGAATTCCAAGGCTATTATGTAAATAACAAGATATTTATTTATTTATTAATATAGGTATTCGAACCAGTTTGCACGCACCTCGACTAATTCCACGAGCTCTGAAGTTAAGAATCATGTAAATCTCTAGTGGTCATCATATTAGCAACTACAGGACTCGAACTTAAGACCACAGAAAAAATCTTCTTGATCTTAAGTTCTTATTACTGAGCCACAGGTGATTATTATTATATACACTAGAAGTTGTATTTTCTTTAATTTCTTATATAAATATATACTCTACCATAAAAACTAAAACGATATATAGATAGATTTTTATAAGAGGATTACAATTCTTGATGGGATAGATAGTTTCCAAAGATAGTATCATAGATGATGAGAGGCCTAAGATATGAAGCATCCTTTTGGCATATTTATTTTTATATTTTAAAAACGTAAAACAATTAAATTTTTTATTTTAAATTAAATTTTTAGATATTTTAAGCATTCTGATATTAAAAAATATTAAAAAATATTACTTTAATAAATTTTCAAATAAAATATACTTTAAAAAAATAACCAAATAACTAAACAGCCTGCCTAAGCCGTGGAGCTGTAAGCGTGTGACTAGTAATAAGAGAAATAAATTATATGTACCTTTTGGAAACGAAAGGGACAACCCCGAACGTGAGCCCAGAAGAAGCTTGGACAAACACAGAGAAAATACAGAGGACAGCTATGGAACCCCAAAGCGAGTTCACTCTTCCAAGCAGCACGCATAGCAAGCCAGCCACTGTCTGCACCAACCACAGGCCCCACAGTCTTCCTCTCATCCCAAAACTCCTCCCCATCTTATCTGACAACGCCCCACCCATTGGCCTTGAGAACAAATTCGCCAGTCCAACACTCGCAGCGATCATCCCTGCAACCTGAAGATTCACTCCAAACCTATCGTAAAAGTACTGTGCAATAATATTATCAGTTGTCAATTCTGAACCAAAGCAGTAGCCGTATGTTAAAGCTAGAATCCATCCCCTGTAATTTGTTAACCCGTTATAAAGCATTTCTGAGAAGTTATCTTTTGGTGTTTTGATTGCCTTCCTGAAATCTTTGTAGCTTCCTGAAGGAAGGTCTTGACCATAAGCCAACACCATTATAGCTGTTACAGCTTGAAAGAGTCCAGGGATTAGAAATGAGACACGCCAAGCAGTGGATACAGGTAGGTCCAGCAGGGAGATGAGGAGATGGTATATTTGTGGCATGACTAGCTGTGCCACGCCGGCTCCCATGTTAGCCCAACCAGCGGAGACTCCATTGGCAAGCCCAACAACACTTGGCGAGAACATGGAGGTCATCCAAAACTGGCTGGCTACGAAGTTGGCCAATGAAAATCCTACTCCGAAGCGAATGAGAATAAAACAGGTAGGAGATGTGACTAAAGAAGCAGACATGATAATAGGGGCAGTGGCGAGAGAGAGCGTGGCGGAGGCAAGACGTGGTCCCATCAGGTCGCAGGCAGGTCCCATGGCAAGGCGTGAAAATATGGAACCGACAAAGGAGGCGATGCCAGCGTTGCCAATATCATTTTCAGTGAGTTTGAGGTCATCACGGATGATGGGCAAAAGTGGAGGGATGGAGAAGGTGGAGAAGAAGCAAGAAAACAGAGAGAGCCATGCGAGGTGAAAGGCACGCATGTGGGGGGATGATATTTGGAGTGGACGGAATTCAGTAGCTTTATTGTCAGAATCCACTGGTAAAGAGAAGGGAGACTGTAGTTTCAGAGATTGAGGTTCCATATTGGAGATCGATCCCAATTGGCCAGGATACAGAATTTACATATACGAGGAGGAGGGGGAGGAGGAATATCTAGTTAGTTTTAGAACTTCAAGCCATAACTTGGCAGCCCTTTTATTAATTGAAGGAGGTTTTCAATTTGCCAATTTTGCCAGCGAGAGGCCCTTCTTCAAGCATTTATCTTCTCCTAAACAGCAGTCTGTCTGACGTTAATTTTGTGCCCCTCGTGTTCTCTTAATTTTACTCAAAAGCTCTCTTGTTGCTTTCCTCTAGGATATTTTGTGCCTATTTGTTTTAGTACAAAATGGCTGTGGTCTAAAGTAAATGGTAGGAGGAGTATCTAGTACGGTAGATTGAGAAGGGAGACCTACATGGTGAAAGCAAGAGTCGATGTGAATGTGTTTCGGTAGTGGTGACCTCACCTTTTCTTCCTCTTCTTTTTCCCCCCTTCTAACCGGTTGACTGACATAACCGGTTAGCTCAAGACTTCCATCTTGTTATTCATATTAAGTAGGAAATCACAGGGCATGGGTCTGTCTATAACTGTAGCTATAGACATGGTTTAGTAAAATTATATATTTGCCCTTGAGTGGAGAAAAAAAAAAGCTTTGAGGGCGAGGGCTTCGATCTTTTTCACTAGTCCATTTGTCACTTAAAGATTGTTCAGTGGTGTCTAGATTTTTCTATTTTTTTATACAATAAAAATATTTTTTTTACTCTGGAGTCAATAAAATTTAAAGATGTTAATCGAGAGCCTTTTTAACTTTTTATAAATATTTAAATAGTAAAAATAATTTTTTGCTCTTAAGATTAAAAATCTATTTGGACAAGGGTATTTTTTTTTCATTATTCATGTAAAGTATGTTTTCAGCCTTGGAAAATACAAAAAATAAGGTTTGCATTTAAGGGTATTTTTATACTTTCATACTAGTTTTTAGGGTAATCATCAAGGTCATGGAGGTGTTTTGGTATTATCACATTGTCTTTTTAATTTTTAAATAAAAAAGCTATTGAGCACACGCCAGTAAGTGGGTGGCGTTTGCACCATTCAGGCGTCGCGTGATGCCTTTTGATGGCCAAACTTTACCTTTCATCATCTCTTTGGATATGTTATTGTGTCCTCTTCCACGTGATATGGCGCATGACAACGTATGGTGGTCGGCAGTCGTTTTTTTTTCTTTTTCCTTATTTTCTCTCTCCTGCCTGATAAAATGTATAATTATCTCTTTTTTTGTTTTTCAATATCAATCCCCATTCTTTTAATTTTTTATTTCATTCTTATTTCTTTTATTAAGTTTTAATATGTTTTTTTATTTGCTTTCTATGAGGTTATCACGGTCTCATGACCTGAGTTGCGGATTTTACATGTTAACTTGGGTTGACTCAGGTCGGTCCAATATATTATCGTCTCAATATATTTTAATCAAACAATATTTTTTTTTCCGGTTGTCCAAGTTGTTTTTGGATTTGTTAAGTTGATCAAGTCACATCGAATTAATTTTTATACGGTTTAAATTTTTTTAAAAAAAACATATTAGTAATATCTAAATATTTTTTTAATATTTTTTTAAAAATCATCTAATCGGCTAAATGATTAGTTATCACTCTCATAGGCAAGATAATAGATCTTCGAAGGGAAGAAAAAGGACAGCACGCGGGGTAACCGGCATCGATTGTGAGTTGAATAAATGGCGGACATTACTTTAAGTCATTTTAGAAAAGTCCCGCTGGAACACCCACTGTCGGTTGTAATAACTTATATATATACAGTTGAAGTTATTAACCATATAGTTTTCTTTAAGATAATTCAAATCATCTTTGATTTGTTTTCTCTAGAACTAGAACACCATAATTTCATATGTGTTTAAATTAATTAATTCTTAATTTTAAAAAATCATCTCAACTCAATCGCTTAAACTGTTAGGTGAAATTTCATAATATGATTTATATTATTCTTCAACATCTCCCTCAAGTGAAAGTTCTTTGAGCTTGAAACTTGCACAGACTCACATTATCTTGTGCTTAATTTTTATCAAATAAATAGAGATGATAGGATTTGAACTCGTGATCATTTGGTCATTAAGGATCTGATACCATATCAAAAAATCATCTCAACTCAATAATTTAAGTTGTTAAATAAAATCTCAAGATATAATTTATATTTATTTTCTAACACTTAGCAAGTTAAATCCGTTGTTCAGTGTTAAAATGTAGCAATTATATATATAAAAGGAAAAAGAAAAAGAAATTTTCCTTCTGGTAAAGAGTTTCCAATCAACAATGGGCAATCAAAACACTGGAGACAACAATGATAGAGAAGAAAGACTCGAGGAAATCACAGCCAGAATAATATCGTATGGATGGAAATAATTTGGCTTTTGCTGTGCCAGTAATAATGCTTGTATCTCATGGTTTAGGAATCTTGGCTGGTAGCGCATCATTGATGCTAACTATGTTTTTGCAATTTTCACGCCAAATACATTAAAAATATTTAAAATTACAGTTGTTGCTGTTTTTCAAAATATTTTTTTATTTAAAAATATATTAAAATAATATTTTTTATTTTAAAAAATTATTTTTAAGATATGAAATCTTCTAAAGATATTAATTTAAAATAAAAAAATAAAAAATTTTAATTTTTTTTTAAAATATTTTTAAAACAAAAAAAATAAACAGTCCTTTCATCTCTCTCCAGGCAAAAGCAAAGTTAGAACCGTATGTTTTCCAGGTGTAATCCTTGTGGTGAAGGTCATATTTGGTCCAGGTGTTTTTGGCGATGATTGGATTATATGTTGGGTCCTCGCAAGGCCAAAGCCACACGGTTTGAACCTCCTTAGGAGTGGAATTTCTTTATTCTACCTTTTTCCCCCCCGACACATGAATAGCTGTGTTTTATATTTAGAACCTGCTTGTTCTTGCGAGGTGTTTTTAAAAAATTTATATATTTTTAGTATTTTTAGATAATTTAATTTGATGTGTTGATATCAAAAATAATTTTTTAAAATAAAAAATATTATTTTAATATATTTTCAAGCAAATAACACATTAAAAAAAACAATCGTTTTCAAACTCTTAAACACATTCTTAAATTCATCAGCGGTAAGAACCATTTTTCTCCCTTTTCTTGAGTGGCCCTGTAAACATAAAGCAGATTTGTCAGAACAGAAATGATAGTCGAAGTAATCGGAGAAGAAAGATCAAATAAAAAAATTGAAGCAGATGTGTTATGCAGGCAAAGGAAAATGCATGCACCAAAGCTCTGTTTGGATCAGATTTGTATGGGTTCCTTACAAGAGGATCATGCAACCTAGCACAACAGTTGCTAATTATGCAATGGACAAGTTTTCTGCCGGAGTTTTCCGTGTAAATTGATAAATCAAGATTTATGGAAGTGCTGCTGCTCCCAAGTCCCAACTCCAGCCTTGCCCTGCCCATTTTAATTATTATAAAATGACGTGTGTGTGTGTGTATATGTCATTTTATAATAATTAAAATAATTTTTTTTAAAAGAAGAGAGGCGTGTACTTCAATATAGCTAAAAGAAAACAATTAATAATATTATCACCATTATATCAGAGTGTATTTTTTATTTCTTTTCTTCTTAAAAAGAAACTTATTGAAATTTAAATTCCATTCCTATTCCAAGTACATGATATCAGGATTAAAAATCATTCTGGTTTTTTATTATTTTTCAAATTTTTCCATTTTTCAGATCAAGCTTTTATTCCAAGTATCCAAATTCAATAAGGATTAAACTAAAATTAAGAAATTAGATAATAATAGTAATAAGTTTTTTAAATAATGGTAATAATACACACGCACACATGCACGAGCGCACTCACATGTGGAGCGCATGTACAGCGGAGGGGGATTAACTATTAATTAATGCTATGTTTGTTTCCTGGAATTCACTTTCTGGGAAATCATTTTCCAAACTTTCCTGTGTTTGTTTGATATTAAAAAAGTTAGTCAACGGAAAACACTTTCCAGTCAAAGGAAAATTTGGCTTGGTTTCCAGGAAAGTGTTTTCCTGAAAAATCTGGGCGGAAAACACTTTCCAGAAGTTGTGAAAAATTTAGAAATATCATATTATTTGCTGATTATATCAAATTTGGTCCTCAAACTTTTGGTTGCTATATATATATTTTGTTTTGAATATTTATTTTTCAATTTCATCTTTTAAAAATTAATTTTTATATTAACTTTGGTCTTTATTTTTATAATTGTTATTTGCTTTTTCCTTATTATTTTTTTTGAAATTTTTTATCTATCAAATTTGGTCCTCATTCTTTTGATTGTTACTTATTTTTTTTAAATAATTTATGAAATGTTAATTATTATTATTTTAATTTCTTCATCTTTTATTTTCTTTTTAATTTTTAGATTTGATCTCTATTATTTTGATTATTATTTATTTTATTTGAGATAATTTATGAAATTATATTTTTTTTCAATTTCATTCTCATTCAACTTTTTAATTTGTAAGATTTGTTCCTCATTATTTTAATAAACTTGAGAAAAATAAAACATTAATAAGTTATTTTCCAACTCATTTTCCACATAACCAAACACTGAAAAGTGTTTTCTAACTTATTTTCCATTACACTACCAAACATCAGAAGTAATTAACTTTCCCGGAATTCACTTTCCAAAAGGAAACTACTTTCCAACAAATAAACGGGGCTAAGAGTGAAAACAACTTCTATAAATAGTGAAGGAGCTCCTTTTTTTTTTTAGATTCAATATTTGTTAGTTTTTCTTTTCTTTTCAATTTCATCCTTTCATGTTTCATTGATTTTGAATTGATCTTCATAATTTATTTCAGTTTGCTTTCTATAAAATTATTATAATCTTAAATAAATATCTTAATATTTGATTGGTGCTCATTTTTGCGAGTATAGTTTGTGATCCATGTTGTGAGTTTGGGGGGTTAAATCACGAAACTCAGATCAATTTAATATGTCATCATCTTAATAATGAAAAACAATTGTCATCTAGAGTTTTTTTTAAAGCCAAACCATGTTTTTTTATTAGTCGTTGAACTTGTCAAGTAAATTGGATCACGTCGAGGTAACTTCCATGTAGGTCAAATTTAAATTCATGTTAGGAAAAAAATCGGGATGAGAGGTTTCAAGGTTTCCTCAATGGACCCCCCCTTTATTTCCTTTTTCTTTTAATTCCATCTTTCATTTTTTTTCCTTTCGATTGAATCTTTTTTACTTTTTTTTTTCAATTCTATCCTTCAATATTTGATTGATTTTGAATTGGTCTTTATATTTTTTATTTGTTGTTTATAAAGTTATTTAGTCTCATACAAACGTTTAAGTATTTGATTAGTGCTCAATTTGCAAGCGTCTTGTTTCGTTATCATAACATTAAGTAAAAAAAATTTAAAACCCAATGAAGTCCATGATCCAAGTTACGGGTTTGGTGGGTTAAGCTGTAAAACTCGGGCCGATCTAATATGTCACCATCTCAATATTTTAAAAAAAATATTATCTTGAAATTTTTTTAAAGATAAACCATGCTTTTTTCCAGTCATGTATGTTGCTTTTAGACCTATCAAGTCGACTGGGTCATGTCAAGGCAACTTTCACGTGAATTAATTTTAAATCCGAGCTAGACAAGAAGTTGGATCGGGAGGTTTCAAAATTAACCCCTTGGGCCGGACCCCTTGTTTTTTTTTTAAATTCTATCTTCCAGTGTTTTTTTCTTTCAATTGAATCTTTTTTGGGCTTTTTTTTTCAATCTCGTCCTTAAATATTTGGATTATTTTGAATTAGTTTTCATAATTTGTTTTAGTTTACTTTCAATGAGGTTATCACAATCTCAAACAAACATCCTAGTATTTGATTGATGCTTAATTTTGTGAGCATCTATTTTTTTATATCATATCATTAAGTAAAAATAGTTTAAAAAACATAAAAATGTTAAACCCATTGGAGTCCATAATCAGAGTGGCGGGTTAAGTTGAAAAGCTCGGTTCAATCCAATATGTTTCCATCTCAATATTAAAAAAAAAGGTCATCTTAATTTTTTTTTTTAAAATCAAACTATGTTTTTTACCGGTCATCTGAGTTTTTTTTTTTACTTATCAAGTTGACTAAGTCATGTTAAGATAATTTTCATGCAGGTTAATTTTAAACTTGGGTTAGATAAAAAGTTAAGTCGAGAAATTTTAAAATTGACCCATTAGATCAAGTTTTAAACTTTTTTTTTCTTGTTAAAAAAAATTAATACGAACATGTTAGTATACTGGTCTTTACTCCTATAAATAAATATGTCGACACAATTCTCACATTTTAAGTTTATTTCCCACACCATAATTTTTTAGAGTCAATTAATCCCCTTTAGTTACACGGAACTTCAAAGTATCAAATGCTAAGAAAAAAAAATTAAACTATAAATTAACTAAGAAAAAAGAAGAAATCAAGTATTTATTTTACATAACCAATCAATTTTTTATTATTATAATTTTTACATTTTCTTATATAAAAAAGTTTTACAAAAGGATTGTAAAATCTATTTATTATTTTAATTATTTTCTATAATTTAATAAAGTATTTTTTTTATATATTGAAATAGTGCTTAAATAATAAGAAATTAATGATTAAGATTAACTTTATTTACACTAGTGAAAAAAAACTAAAAGGTAATGTAGCTGAGCTTATAGACACTTGCAGTTGGAGTTCTTAGCATTTTAATGAGAATTTGACATTATTATATGGGAATTTGATCTAGATAAACTATATGGATAGTCTCGTAGATGCTTTTATGGACCATTAAGACAGATTTATGTCCAAGAAAATATCTGGGATGACTATACCTGGTTAGCTTCTTAAAACTGCGATAACAAGAGATCTGGCTGTTAGATCAAATTCAAATTTTTATAGGTGATTCTATGATAATTTTTTCTAGGACAACCATTGTGTCGATGAATGGACAATCAAATCTTTTAAAATCGTGTTTTGAGCCATGATGCTTCTATTTAAGCTGATTTTGTTATTTTTCCAATGTTTTTCCAGATTCTATGTTTTAATTCAGATTTCTTTGTTCATTTCTTTGATGTTTATGAATTCCTAATTGTTGTCTAGAAGAAATAGAGTTTTTTTTTGACCTATTTAAACCTTTTAAGGATGCAACCACCATATGTTTTATTTTCCAGAGAATAAAACTGTGAATTCAGATTTTACATCTGTAACCCTCTTCGTTCATTAAACCTTTTATGTTTTTTCTTGCGATTTTTGTAATATCATTGTCTTACTTAGCTTTTGCCTACATCAAACGACCTTAATTTTTTTTTAACAATTTTATCTTTTCGTATTATGTTGATTATTGATTGAGGTTGATGATTTGTTTCGTGCTTATTTATTTTGAGTTCTTGCGGGCTTAAAAAAAATCCAAACATTGAGTTGTTTCTTGATTTTACAAAAACGATTTTGGTTTAGTTGTTTGTGAAGAATTAAAAATGAGGGAGACAAAATTGAAAGTAAGGTAAATGACAACCCTTTATTTAAAAACAAAATTATATAATTTAGCCCAAGATTAGAGAAAGTCACTTGAAAATTGCTAAGGTGAGAGAAAGTTATTGGTTGGTCACATTACAACAATAAAATATACCAATTTTGGTGTCAATGAGCTCCATTCGTCAAAAAGAATTCCATTAAGGTCTTTTTAAACCTTTTTCTTGCCTCAAAAAAATATAATTTTTAATATTTTGAGGATTTTCCCTTAGTTTAATTTTGGATTTTTGGATTTGTTTTTGGGCTTTGGTTGATAAATTGATTTTTTTTAATGTTTTAATGGTGTTTATTAGATATTTTTAGATGAAAATTGATTAAAAACTGATTTTTAGATAAAAAAAGACCCTCCCTTTTGTGGTGGGCTGATTTTAGACAACAAACAATATATCCTTGGATTTTTTTTTTTTAAACATATTAAGTAATCTGTTGAGTTTAAAAAAACAAGGCCCACTTGGAATTAATTTTTATGGCCTAGGTATATTTGGCCTCCTAGGCTCGAGTGCTAGGCATTTGTTTTATTTATTTTTTAATAATTTAGATGTGATTTCTTCAAAATTAAATAATTTAAAATATATTAATTATGTTTTTTAAATTCTTATATTAATTAAGAATGTATTTTAGATATTATTCTATTAAATTCTATTTAATTTTACTTTTTTATCAAATAAAATTACATGAGTCTTTTTAAAATATTAGCAAGAGTTATTTTTGCACAGTCCATATAGTAAAAAAATTTTTATTTAACATAGCTGATGTATTGGAATGATATATTTTATTATAATATAATTAAACAAAAATAATTTTAAAAAAAGCAAACTTACAGTAAAAGCCCAAAAATATTTATTTAGGATACTTTGTATATGCCAATAACACTACACATATTACTATCATGTTAGGTTTACATTTTAAGTTTTTGAAAACTAAAATTTCGTTATTGAGTATTATTATTATTATTATTATAATAGTGTTTATAGAATTCATAACATATATCTTTAAGGGATTGACCTGAAAACTAAAGAGGTTAACTTCTTTTCTTGAAATTCTAGAATCAAATTAGCAACGAGATAAATTATTAAATTTTTTTAAATACATCAAATCAATATGAAAATATACTTTTAAAATTATCTCAATTAGGAAAATATTTTACTTTTATTGATGCTCAAAATACATGAGAATATTCTTCAGATCGAAAATAAAAAAAAATTGATATCATGTCAAAGTCATGCACCAACCCCATAAATTAGGAAAGTGAGAAAATCTTTTTTTTTTTTAAAAAAAAGAAAGAGCACCAAGCCATCTACGGACTACAAACGCTCAACTTGACTGAAATGCATTTGGCGTGCGTGAGGTGACTGCTCCCTCTCTCCCGCCAAAAAGCTCTTGAAGTCAGTATAAATATTGCCTAGCTCATTACTCTTTAATTATAGCTCTGCAAAAACCTAATCGAAATCTTCCATTTCTCTTTCGCCCTGACCCTGCCCCTGCGTCTCCAGGTCTCTCTTTGTAACTCTCTCCTCATTCTTTGTATGTAAATTTGCGTTATCAGAGTAGTTAATGTGATTTGCTACAAACTTTGAAAATTATTTCACTGATGTGCTTTCCACTGTGACTTCTCTTTCGATTAATTTTCATTCAAATCGATTTATAGATAGATATGCAGTGATCCATCGGTGAATTGATGAGGAGAAATCAAATGATTAATGATTGATATTCCTATTCAATTCATTCTAGCTATGCTTCTTGGTATTAACATAAATTCAATATTGTTTCTTTACTTTCAATTTGTTCTAATTGATTGATCTAGGGTTATGTATTTGCTACTAATTCACGAGTTGTTTTTTTTTCTTTTGATTTTTTTCCAGAAATTAGGATCACCAAGGAAAGGACTAGTTGTTCGATAATGGATTCGTATACGCTCAAGTCCGTGTCAGATCTGCCACCGCCCTTTCGTTCGACTTTTAGCTTCAGGTACCAATCTTATTGATTTAGGTTAGTTGCAGGTTGCCAATCCTTACAGCTTGTTTTTTGTTGGCCTTAGTTTTATCAATTTCTAGATGAAAATGCTACTGAAGGAATCGATCAGTTGAACGAAAATCATGTGATTAGTACGGAATTGCAACTTCTGATATTGTTGGTGTAAAATGACCTAAGTAGTTGCCGCGTATTGATATTGTTACTCCATTATTTCTGTTGCGAGACAAATGGAAGAGGAATCAATTACATATATTCTGTTTTTGTTTCTTACACGTGCAGGTATTTTAATTCATTGCAAAGTGAATGTTTCCCTGTCTGCTACCATTCAGATGTAAACATGGTGATCTCAGCACCAACCGGTAGTGGTAAAACAGTGCTCTTTGAACTGTGCATACTGAGGCTTCTGTCAAGGTTTATTTCTGAAGGGAGGTTTGTGCATGTCAAAGGAATGCTAAAAACAGTAAGTATCCAAATAAAATGAAAAAAATAAGGTTCAATGACTCCATTTCGAAATTCAATAAATACACTAGACAAATGATTTCATGATCCTGAATTCTATATAAGTCACCTTTGATTTTTCCTATTCCTCTGTTTAATGTATGGTTTCATTCTAACCGGGAAAGTGGTTCCCTGTTTTTTTTATCAAGAGGATAATATATGCTTACTTTCCTCGTTCATTATCCTAAACTAGGTGTTTCCATGCTTTCTTTATCAAGATAGTCCATGCTTTTCTTCCTGGTTCATTAGTTACCACTTGTTTACTTCTTTTCATGTCATATGAAGATCTACATAGCCCCATCTAAGGCTTTAGTTCAAGAAAAACTCCGTGATTGGACTCAGAAGTTTGGATCACTGGGGATAAATTGCCTGGAGCTGACTGGTGACAATGAATTCTACAACACAAGGACAATACAAGAAGCAGACATTATTCTAACTACTCCTGAGGTCAGTATGCAATGATATGAAGAGCTGCCATTCCACCATTATTTCAAGAAAGAAAGAAAAAGCAGCATGCAAGTAAATACCATACAAAACTGCAGATATGCACACACAGATGCTTGCATGCATGCATATGCTGGCCTCAAATGAAGAATGCCTTGCTATAATTGTTTGGCTTTGGCCGCCTACTTCAAGCCTTCATGTTCTCATTGAAAATTCTTTGATTCAGCAGTTTGTTTTACCATTTTCATATTCAGCACCATCTAGAACCATTTTGCGCTGGTTTTCCTCATTTGGCCTCTGTTCACTGTCCATGTGTACACGTTTCTGAAATTTCTTAAAATACATATTGCATTCAAGTTATTTCTTTTTCGTTTTCTTTTGAATTCCCCTGTACTGGTTTTATTTGATCAATACCTTTGGAAAATGATTGAATGCATTTTCTATTCCTTTATATAGAAATTTGATTCTGTCACTCGGTATCGCATAAAGGATGGTGGCTTGAGCTTTTTCAGTGACATTGGCCTGCTTCTTATTGATGAAGTTCACCTACTGAATGATCCTCGTGGAGCTGCTTTAGAGGCAATTGTTAGTAGAATAAAGATGCTTGCTCACAATCCTGAAATGAAATCAAGTCCTCTATCTTGTGTTCGTTTTTTAGCAGTTTCAGCAACAATTCCAAATATCGAGGATCTTGGTATATCTAACACTGTATTGTTGTTGTTTGTCAAAGAGTTAAAATGAGTTCCATTAGTATTTATCTACAGACATTAAGAACAAAACAACTGTTGATTCATTTAACAATTTACTAATGGTATATGATGATTACAGCTGAGTGGCTTAATGTTCCAGTCCAAGGTATTAAAAGGTACCTTTACACTATTCCATGTGAACTATTATTCTTCCATTAAGCATATGTTTATTTCAACTAGCTTTCTAATGCCTTGGCAGGTTTGGAGAAGAAATGAGGCCTGTAAAGTTGACAACCAAAGTTTTTGGTATACTTGAATGTCTCATTTCGAATTTAGTTTCTCATCAATCATGTTAGCATACTTTCCCTCATGATCACATGGCTAAGATATACATTATAATAGGATGGTTTGCATTTCTCATTTCACCATTTTAGTTGCATAGGATTTTGTAGATTTAATAATGGAGGACGAACAATCAACCACATATAGCATTATTATACTGTATTCTCATCATTATTGTGATGTCCTTCTGCAGGCTATGCTCCCGCAAAAAATGATTTTCTATTTGAAAAGGTGTCTGCATACTCATTGGACTGAAGTTCTGGCCAATTTAAAATTTTTATTTCTTTTGATATTACAATGGATTTGAAAATGAAAATGTAAAAAACTCTGGGAAATTTTCTCTCATCTTTCTGATGGATTGTTTTTCTCTTATATCCAGCGCCTTCAAAACTATATTTTTGGTAAGTGATTTGCACAAATTTTATCAAGTGTTCATTTAAGTTTGTGTTTTTCATCTGAATTTTCAATCTCCAAAGATATCACCACTGACACCTGTGCTTATAAGTGATATTCAGATATTCTGATGCACTATTCAAGAGGGAAATCTGCTCTAGTATTTTGCTCGACAAGGAAAGGGGCACAGGAAGCAGCATTGAAACTATCTCAGACAGCAATGACCTTTGGTTATTCGAATCCTTTCATTAAAGACAAAGAACAGCAGGAAAGGCTAAGGGAAGCTTCACTTTCATGCAGCGACAAACAACTGCAGTCTTATATCCTATATGGTGGTATGGGGCTAGTCTGTTCTATTATAATGTACCCCAATATCATGATTCTTTAAGCTGGTCTTGAATACTGTAATTTTATTTAACAAGTGGCATGCTTGCAGTTGGTTATCACAATGGTGGGCTTTGCCTGAAAGATCGGAGCCTTATTGAGGGCCTGTTTCTTAAGGGTGATATTAAAATTCTGTGCACCACTAACACCCTTGCTCATGGAATCAACTTACCAGCACATACAGTAGTCATAAAATCAACACAACACTTGTAAGTCAAGAAGATTTACTAGAAATCCTCATCTTCTAGTATAAATTAAGAGATCAAGAGATATAATATCTCTTTTTGTACTTTGATTCATCAAAAACTTGTATTTTGTGACAGCAACAAGGAAAAAGGTCTTTATATGGAATATGATCGTTCCATGATACAACAGGTATGTAACTTCTTTTGATACATCCTAACACTAGTCTATGATTTTACTTTCTGCTCAGGTATCAATTACACACACAAAGTTGTCCAATGATGCCTTTCTCTTTTGATTTCAAATGATACTTACTGGAAAGATACTCTTGTCAATTCTAACATGTGAGAAGGTAAAATGTCATAAAAAAGAAGATATGTTGTGGATGAGATGCTCATTCAGTCATATTAACCATGCCTGACTCCTTTATGAGGAAAAAAAAATTGTGTTTGTAAATCCATCAACTAAAATTTTAAAGTATCATGCAGATGTGTGGGAGGGCAGGTCGGCCACCATTTGATGATACAGGGATGGTTATAATCATGACAAGAAGAGAAACAGTAATCCAATACCTTTTATTCTCTCTCTTTTGCATGTTTGGTGCTTCTTTATTATTGAATTTTCTTCTAGTTGATGTGAGAATTGTCTGTCCTGTCTGAATTTTCCTTCTGTTCTGATTATTACCTCAGGTTCATTTGTATGAAAATCTCTTGAGTGGATGTGAAATGGTGGAATCACAGTATGTTTATAACCTTTAATATCATGCTGGATCTGTTTCTCCGAACAGTGTTGCAGACTATAAAAATCATGCATTCTTCTATCAGGTTACTAACTTTTCTTGTTCCTGGAGATTGCTTTCATGTGTGACAGAGCACTTGACTGCAGAGATAGTACAGTTGACTGTTTCTGACATTGCACGGGCAATTGAATGGATGAAGTGCTCGTACTTGTACGTTAGGATAAAAAAGGCATGCATTTCTAGGCCTCATAAAAAATAGCACGTGGGCAGTCTTTGCCATTTAACAGATTTGAAACTTCGATGAATTTTCAGAACCCTGAGCATTATGCTGTTAAGAAAGGAATTTCTAGAGACCGCATAGAAAAGCAAATGCAAGGTACTGTTCTTAGGTATTGGTAGATTCCCCCCCTCCCTCTCTTAACTATGCAATTCCATGCCAGAGATTACTGTTCAGAAAGTTAACGAGTTATCACACCACCAAATGATCTGGACCGACAAAGATGGTTTTCTACTGAAGCCACTAGGTACTTTAAATTCATATAGCCAGATATTTCACTTTTTTTTTTTTTTACAATTGAATTCCTAATTTTTCATTTTTGATCCTTCAGAGCCCGGACGGTTGATGACCAGGTACTATTTGAAATTCAACACAATGAAGCATGTCATGCAGACCCCAGAAAACTGCAGCTTGGAAGATGCACTTAATGTTATATGCCGTGCCGAGGAAATAGCATGTGTGTATACTTGTCCAATAGCTGTTTTTCCTACCCCAACTTCGAATAGTTAACATTAGAATGATAACATTTACTTATGCTGAAAATGAAGGGATACAACTTAGACGCAATGAGAAAAAGCTTCTGAATGATATCAATATTGATAAAGATTGTCGAATTCGGTTTCACATCAATGGGGATAAGCAGAAACGGAAAAAGCGTATTCAAACTAGAGAGGAGAAGATATTTGTTTTGGCAAATGACTGCTTGACTGGGGATCCTTCTGTTCATGATTTATCCCTAACCCAGGTTTCTTTTCTGTCAGTCATTTAAAAGGTTTTTGCTTTATTATCTTAAGCTGGAAGCCTTATTGATGAGACTATACTCTGGTGGTTGTAACTAGGACATGAATTCTATAAGTTCGAATGGGTGTAGAATTGCTAAGTGCATGAAAGAGTACTTTATTTTCAAAAGGAATTACAAAGGAGCCATCAACTCAACCCTTCTAGCAAAATCATTATATCAGAAACTCTGGGATGATAGTCCATACTTGCTGAAGCAATTACCTGGCATTGGAATGGTGACTGCTAAGGTTAATTTACTTTACTGCAATTTGGAGGCTCGTGTCATCATCTTTTGGTGAAATTGATAAAAAAAAAAAAACTTCCTATTTCTAATTCCCTTGTATGTTAAATTTTTGCTGTCCCTCCATATTTCTGCCTTCAGGCTCTACATTCAATGGGAATTAAATCATTTGACACGCTAGCTGAAGCTGATCCAAGGAGAATAGAGATTCTCACTGGCCGTAAATTCCCCTTTGGGAACCACATCAAGGACTCTCTCCTATCATTACCTCCGAAAGTCAATATGAGTATTGAGGAAAATGAGTGCCATAGGCGAGGCATGTCTAAGTTTGTTGTGACATTGACTAGGCTATCACAACCACTCCAGTCATCTAAACGACATTATGCTGATATGGTATGTTTCCAGATGTATATGCTTCATTTTCTTTAAACCTAATGGAAGCGGTGCCAATTGCACTGCAATAATAATAAAAAAAAGCACAGCTAAGAATTGTTTGTCTTCCTGATTGTTAGGTCAGAAGAAAGTAACATTGACACTATATATATATATATATTTTTTGTTCAGATTGTCGGTACAGAAGAAGATAACCTGATTCACTTTCATGAGAAAATAAGGTAATGTGTTCTTTTCAGAGATTCAGTAATTGGATATTACCGCGTCATTCAAGCACAATACCAACATTGATATCTCCTAAACAGCTGCTTTAAAAAATCACGTGTTCCTCTATTTTAGTCTGGAAAAGCTAAATGTTCTTTGCAGAATCGATTTTTCTAATCTTATAGCTTAGCAATCCCTCATCATATGCTTGCTTTTTCATGAGCACGTTGTCACCTGCATGCTTGCTTTGTCCCAATTGGTTGCTGCAGAGTGGATGAGTTCTCAAGGTACGCGGATTTAAACTCCAGGCTCCTTTCATATTGATATTCATTAATGTAGTCTAAGCAAATGTATTAAGCAGGCTTGTGAAATCAATAATTATGAAATTTTTTGAACATTACATTTGAGAGGAAAAAAAAATTATAATTCCTTCACTGCTATGTAATTACAAATATTGATATGAGCAGAAATGATCTTTAAACTTTGCAAAGCTGCAATAACATTTACTATAAAAACTACCTCCCTCCGGAAGAATGAGAAGGCCACAACACTAATTAAAGCATATCGCTAATTTTTGGGAAAAGCTACTTCGCTGCTCAAAGTGAGTGTTTAGTCAACTTGTTGTACTGTTAGAAGCTTAGATCGTTTGTCTTTCACTGCAGCCCCTATAGCGCAACAATTCTCCTGTCAATCCCGCAACAGAAAAGGCTGACTTTGAAGGCTAATCTTATTTTTGAAGAATACAGTAATCGCAATTTTGATATGTCTTTTCTTTTGTTTTTTTTACTTAGTTGACCACATAGTTGATTTGGAGAGTTTTATTGTTCATGCAGTTGGTCTTGATTTCCACCAAAAACTTCTATTGATGAAGGAAAGCAATCCAGAAACAAACAAAAACAGATGCAAGCAGCCTTCCCTGTTTCCTCCACCTGTGGATGTTTGTGTCATAGAAGACGAAAGTGAAACGACATCTTATGGTCCAGCTCAAATGCTTTGCAATTTGACAAAATCTAAAACAATAAACAATTCAATGTAAGTAGTTTTTCCAATATAAAAGCTTCTTTCCCTCTATTTGATACCATGGAACTTCTTACATGTTTCTTTCTTGTTTCTTTGTCCATGTTTATTCTGCATTACTAAACCATATGGTTTCTCTATCCCAGGCCAAGTTTCAAACTCATTGATGAGGATTTGGAATTGGGAGTTGGTATAGCTTGCAGACTATTATTTTTATTTTATTTTTTTGCATTTATGTGACTATCTCTTCTGATTTTCACTGACAATTTCTACCTTGAAATACAGAAGGCGAGCCTGGTTTTGAAATCCAAAATGACAGTTGTAAAATCATATCTGAACAAACGATATTTGAGCACATACGTGAGAAGGCCAAGAACTTCCCTCTCTTGACTGCTTCAAGCAATGTTTGTTCTCCATCATCAGAGGCCATGCTCCTCACAAGAAAACGTCCCCGTGACAAGGCCATTGAACTTGATAGTGCACCGAATGCTACGGAAGAGACAGAAGGAAGCAAAATCTCACTAGCTTTGCTCAATGTGACTTCAGAACAAGGAGAGAGAGAACGGTATGGACATGATAGCAACAAGCTTATGACTCCGAAGCATCACATTAGCCCCGGAAGGTTTGTTGCAGACCTTGTGGATGATTCAGCAGGTGCACCTTTGACCAGATAATAGTGTTTAATATTCTTTTCTTTTTCCTTTTTAATCATCCTTTTCTACTTCTTTTTTCCTCTTCTCAATGATTTGCTTTCGTTATTCAAGGTGGGCTTCCTTCTAAATCTGAAACAAGTGGGCTCAATGGTCCAACACAAGATGCAATATTTGATCACATAAGGAAAAAAGCCCAGTATTTTCCAGCGTTGTCAAGAACCATGCAGTTTGACTCTGTAGCTGGGACAAAGGAATACTCGTTTGAGAATCAACCTGACTTTTGCATTGCTGCTTCGCAAGTTTTGAAAGAGGTGAATACTGATAGATCTACCGGAGATACCATAATCATTTCAGATTCGGAAACCAGGAGAGGCATAGATGCATCCAGTACAGAGCCAGGATCAAGGGTTAAAGATGATAAATTTTCTCGGAGTCCCCATGGAGAGCGCGGAAGTTCGAGCGCTCCTCCGAGAGTCTCATGCATCAACACTGATCCGTCTTCTATCGAAATGTTACCTTTTGACATTTCTATGATAAAACATAACACGCGGCTAGCAGGCTCAAGAAACTCCACGGCGTATGGCAGGAAGAAGCAGTCTTCTCCAAACGGATCCAAAAGACACTGCTGCTCATTGGAAATGGCTGGTAAAAAGAGGGAAGTCGACTCATTTCTTGGGTTTACGAGTGTCTTTTCATTTCTCTGATTCAAGTGCAGGATGAATACCTGTTACAAAATCTTGGCACGCTGGGCGTGTTTTTTTTTTTTTTTAACATGCCTGGATACATAAATATTTTTAACATGCTATTTGGAATTCTTGTAATTGAATTTGATTTTTAAATGAATTCTTCTTGTGTTTGATATCCTTTTTAAGAATATTGATTTGAATTACAAATGAAGTTTAAATTATAAAAAATAAGCAAAAATAAACTCCTTTAATTTAATTCCAAATTAAAAATATTATAAAAAATATACACCATTCTGCAATTTAATTCCGGCCAAATCCTTATCGGATGTCTTAGAATGTGTTTGATATTGTGGTAGTTTTTATAATTATGGTTTAAAACTTTTAATTATGATTGGTTTGATAAAATATATATTTAATTAAAATTGTGGTTGAAATTAATGTTGAATAAAAAAGCAATTTAAGAGTGTTTGATTAAAATTGTATTTGAAAATGATTTTGAAAATAAAATAACTAAAAAATACATGTATTAATTTTATAGTTTTTGAGTTAAAATATTATAATAGTCTTCAACTATCTATAGTTTCTACCGACAGAAACCATCAAATAACCATGCAGTGACCTTCCACCTTTCCCTTATTGATTGAAACAAAACGCAAAAAACCCAAATAAAATAAGAAATTCATGCAAATGAATAATCCACCAGCCTCACCCGTAATCTGCTGGCATTGGACTTCATACCAAAACCATCATGTGCGGGGTTTGAGACAGATGAAGAGAGAAGATTGAAAAGAAATTGAATAATCTATTAAACGATTGCGAGTCATGGCAGATATATGTCATACTCATTCACTTAATTAGAACTAGTCATGCCCAAAACTTAAGGTATCTAATTTGACACTGTATTGTCTTTTTCTTTAAAATATTATAAAATGTTATTTTAGTAATTCCTCAATTAAATTATATGGACGACAGAAAAAAAACTATTTGATATTGCAGGTTTTTTTCCATCCTAAAACCCTTTTTTTAAAATGAACCCTTCTATATCCAAATTAATGATCAATTTATTAAAATTTGTTAAGAAAAGAAAAAATTACAAAAATAAAGAACTAAAGTGTAAAATAAAAAAAAAATCCCATGATCAATCTCAAAATCACTAGGAAATTTTTTGTTCAGTCCACTTACTTTTTATTTTCTTACTCTGTAGTCTTTTAGTTTTTTCAATTTTATTTTTAGTTAAAAAATTTATTTTTCTTAATATTTTAGTCCTTAAGTTCGAGAGAAAAGAGGAAGTTGTCTAAAAACAACAAGTGAGAGAGAAAGTTGGTGAATGATCACTTTTCAGTAAAGTAACTCCCTGTTCTTTGTGTCAACATGTTTTATTTGACAAGAAGAGTTCAATGATGATAGTTTTTTTTCCCCATAAATATGTCTTAAAAAGTAGATCAAATTCCATTTAAATTTTCTTGATTCAAATGATTTTTATTTTTTAAGTGGTTTTAGGATGTTTTGGGGTTGGTGGGTGATTTATGGAGGGTTTTATAATTTTATTTTTAAGATGTTTTAGGTGAAATTAAGTTAAAAATTTAATTTTTAAGCCAAAAAACCCCTACCTGATTTTTTAGCCATTATAGTGGTGGCTAAATTTTGAGTAATAGCCTCGTAAGCATCAAGTCACCTACCGCTACAGGTGACATGCTACGTACCTCATTAAAAAAAATAAAAGCAGATGAAGCGTCATCAGTTCCTAAGGCAAAAAAAAAAAATACGAGCCAAGGTTTTTTATTTATTTATTAAGGATGGACATGTGGGCCTGACCTATTGACACCTAACCTTTTTTTTAATCTCTTTCCATTAATTGTTTCTATTGAATAAGCTTTTTTTAAATAGTGATTAATTGTTTTATATTTTTTCATTCCATAATATTTCAAAGAGATTAGTTTGATTACTATTATAAAAATTTAAAAAATAAAAAGGAAAATTGGTGCAAAACATTACATGTGTATTTATCTTTTATTTCTTCTATGAAGATTAGTTTCTCTCTTTAATATTTAATATTTAATTAGTTTAACAACTCGTTTTGATTTATTAGTTCATATGTTTCTAATTTATTTTATAACGTATAAATACCTTTTATTTTGTTTTGGTTTGCTTTCTATAAAGTTATTGTGGTCTTAAATAAACATTTTAGCATTGAGTTCATGCTCTATTTTTTTAGTGTCAATTTTTTATCATATAATTAAATATAAATTAGTTTTTTTAAAAAACAAAGTTATTAAACTAGTTGAGTCTATAACATGAGTCAAGGGTTTAGTGGGTTAACCTGGATCGATCTAATATAGCATCATCTTAATTTATTTTTTAATAAATGTCATCTTAGGAATTTTTTTTTTAAAAAACTATATTTTTATTGGTTGTTTGGGTTATCTTTGGACAAGACAAGTCATCTTAGTCACGTTAGACAACTCCTAGATCATCCTGGCGGGTCGACCCGAGACCAGGGATGACCCGAGGTTGGACCAATCTAGTATTAAAAAAAATAGAAAAAAAACAGCTAACTTAATAAAAAAAAAAACCAATTTGAGTCGATGACCTGGTTGACTCTGGTTTTTCCTAATCAGAACCTAGTCATCTACCCATTGACTCTTTTTTTTTTTGTCAAGATGTCATTTCAATTCTTTTTTTTTAAAGAAATTTTATCGACTACGGCCTCATCTCAAGTTGATCCTCTCGATCCGTGGCTTGAGACTTGCCTCGAGTTGACCCTTCCAACTCATGACTCAGGTTTTAGCTCAAGTTAATCCTCAAGCCGAGTTTTAAAACTATGTTCCAAGTTGGTTTGATTTGAAGCCCAAGCTAGGCAATGCCAATTAGGATATTTCCAGGTTGGCTCATTAGGCTAGGTTTAATGACATTATCAAAAACATTCTGGCTATTTGGATGTATAACATGTAGCATAGTGCGAGCCAATTATGTAGAAAATGTTAATGTATAAAAAAAAATGCTAGTGAATAGTAAAAATCATAAGTAATTAAAAAATTACTAGCCTTGGTTCCCACGCTTCATCGAGGCGCTAAATTTATTTTATTTTTTTTTGCAAAAAGGACGATGTTCAGATGCTGAAATGAGGTAAAAAAAGGACATAAAAAAGCGTCATGACAAACTTGCAACCATAATAATCAGGGTTGAGTCAAATCGAGATATTCCGCCAAACCCATAAACCAGATCATGAAATTGAAATAATCTGATAAAAAAATAAAGAGAATTATAAAGCTTTTTTTTAAAAAAAAAACCGTGTACCCAATCTAGACAAACCGTGAAGTCCAAATCTCAATCAATCAAATATTGAAAGATGAAATTGAAAAAAGAATTTCAATTATATAAAAAGATTAAAAACAATAGCAACTAAAGAATGAGGATCAAAATAAATATACAAAATAAAATTTTTATTTGATTGAAGGGTTAAATTGAAAAGAAAAGTTAATTTAGTAAAATGACTTAAAAAATCCAAAGAATGAGGGTCAAAATTGATATAAAAAATAAAAACAATGTTTTGATTGAAGGGTGACATTGAAAAGAATAATAAATCTTACAAAAGGGCTAAGAAATAAAATTATAAGTAAAAAAAATAAGGACCAAATCGGAACACATAATACTATCAATTTGAATTGAATGATTAAATTGAAAACCAATAAAACTTTTACCAAAAGGCCAAGGTAAAAAATTAGAAATCCAAAGAATGAGGATCGAATTAGATAATATAATATTTGGTAAATTGGGATTAAAGGATAAAATTGAATACAAATAAAACTTCTACAAAAAGGCCAATAAAAACAAAGAAATCAAAAGAATAAAGATTGAAGTTGAAATACCAACAACCAAGAGAGCTAGGTTGTAATTTTTAGGGGAAGAAAGAGAAAAGAAAGAAAATAAATAAAGATTCACCGACGATAAACTAGACTACCACCAGATGCACATGCCATACTAAAAGGATGAGGGAAGGGCAACAATTCCAACAACACGACAGAAGGGCATCTTTGGACGCCGGGAAGTGCCCCATGAGCTGGCAGAAAGGCATCCTAAATGGCATTCACACAGACACGTGTGAGTTCTCCCGGGGTCTTTAGAAAACATGTACAGAGTCATCAAGTGGCCAAATTCAACTTCCACAACAACATTTTAATCCTCACGGTGTTGCCTCTATTCTTGAACAACACGTGTGGCTAGAATATATCGGGTTTTGTACTAGTTTTCGTTTCTATTTTCTTTCCTTCTTTCGCCTTTTTTTCTCTGTTACAGAGCCAACCCCTACACTTTTTTAAAGTAGCTCTTCAATTTATTTTTCTTTCAAATTTAGATATTATTCTTTTTGTTGTTATTTTTTTATTTTAGATTATCCATAGAATTGGAATTTACTTTCAATTTAGTCATCCTTTGGTTTTTTTAACTTTTAGATTTGATCCCCGTTCTTTTTATTTCATTTTAAAAAATTACTCTCTTAATTAAACTATATTTTCAATTGCATCCCTCAATATTTTATATCATTCTCTTAATTGGATAATTTTTTCAATTGCATCCCTTAATATTTTAGTTCATTTTATTTTATGTCAGATTTGGTCCTTATTATTTTTTAATTGCTATTTGATTTATTTTTAATTCTTTTTTATTGGAACTTTTTTATTTTATTTCATCCATTAACATTTTATTGATCATGGTTTCACTAACCTTCCGGGTCACGAGTTTGAAAGATTGGATTAGGTTAGCTTATATCTTTTTTTTTTTCAAGTTCTTTTTAATTATTGATTTTTGTTAGGACCATCTTTCTATAGAGTTATCCCGATCTCATGTGTCAGGTCACAAGTTTTGCATGTTAACTCAGTTTCGCTAGGTGCAATATTATTTTTAATTTATTTGTTGTTGTTGTTACTGCTTCTGCTGCTACTGTCTCATTTATTTTTATCATACTATCAAATTAATCAAGATTTAACTTGGTTATCAATTTTTTTAATTTTTTTTAAATACAACTGTCTTTTGAACTTTTTTTTTATTATATTATTAAATTAATTAAGGTTTAACTCTATTATTAATTTTTTTAAAATATAATTGTTTCCTAAACTCTTTTTTTTCTAATTTCAAAATTAAAATTGATCTGACTCACAGAGTTGCGCGAGCAGTGACTAATATAGTTTACAATCTATTTTTTATGGAAATAACCGTTCACTTATAATTCATGCTTTAACCTAACTATAATCTCTTATTATGCAGCTCTAACTTTTCACTTGCCCAATTTATTTATTTGTTTTTATTCTTTCCTTCAAATTATCATTTTGTGGTTGTTAGTTAATCATTTTTCTCATTTCATCATTTGTTGTATCCTTTTGACCTTACTTTAGTACTCTGCTTTTTTAAAAAATTCTGGAGTTTATATGTAATTAAGGATCTCATAGAATGTAGAAAAAAGAGAAACAATAATCAACGTTAAGCCAGAATCGAGATAAACACTTTTGTGAATTTGGAAATGTAAAAGAAAAAAAAGTCATAAATGTCATCAAATAGATTATGGATTTTAGCCTTCGGACAGATCTGAAAGCTAAGCATCTCAGCTGTGTGGAACAAAATGCCGACGACGCTTGCTCTGTCAAAAAGAAGAAGATGATGAAGAAGAAGATAATGGCCTCCAAAATCAAACCGGCTTTCACTTCGATCACTCCTTTTGTTTTTATATTTTAAAAGTATTTATAAACAAATATTTTTTTTTATTTTTTTATTTCAAGTTAATTTTTTTATTTTATCAAATTATTTTGATGTGTTAATATCAAAATTAAATTTTAAAATTAAAAAAAATTATTTTAATATATTTATATATAAAAAATACATTAAAAGACAACTACTACCAATATAACAAAAGATTCAATGACAAGAAACTCGAGGGGTATAACTCAATTGGTCAGATCATGTGTTTACTACCCAGAGGTCACCGGTTCGAGTCCCACAAACCTCAGGGTCACTGGAAGCTTATATGGTCATTAATTTTAGGACCCGTTGGATTAGTTGAGGAACATACAACCGACCGAACACTTCCGTGAATCTAAAAAAAAAAAAAAATCAATGACAAGCCCATCAAACGTCAAACAAACTTAAGGAATCCAGCCACACTTTTCTTTGCTTTGCGTGGTCTTATTTTAATAATCATCACCACAACATTGGAAGATCTAATATTTTGAATAGATGATTTTGTTTCTTCAAAATATGAAATAGAATATATCATAATAATAGAAAAAATAAAAATGATTAAAATATCCTGATGAAAAAGTCATGTGAACATAATAAAACAAATCTTGAGGAATCTAACCAGTGGTCCAGCCACACTTTTCTTTGGGTGGCCATTTTTTTTCTTGCAAAAATCAATAGTTCTTAGTTTAATAATCACCACCACAGGATTGGAAGATCCAGTATTTTCGAAAAGATGATTTTTTTTAAAAAAAATATGAAATAAAATACATCAAATTAATAGATAAAATAAAAATAATTGAAATACCCTAATGAAAATTCGAGTTATATAACTTAAGTTAAGGTGTATTAATCTCTTTAATTTTTTTATATTTAAATTTCTCTAATTTGAGTATGCGAGTTTTTTAATATTTTCTAACTAAGTTAAGGAGTATTTTCATCAGTAATTTCATTGATAAATTAATTATTAATAAAATAATAGTATAAATAACGACGAAAAATTCTGCCAGTAAATTTAAAAATTATAACAATGTTAATTGTTGATGTTTTCCTTTAACTGTAACTGTGGAACTAGGTAATAAAATAAAAACACAAGTAAATGACAAGTTTTCTAGATTCTTATTTTCTAATGTTTTTTTTCATGTACATAATTTTTGGCAAAACACATTAAGATGCCAAGTGTCAACGTAACACCCACCTTATTATATTTGACAAAATTTAACAGCAAAGCTCAATTAGAAAATAATTAAAAATTCCCTCCTCAAATAATAAAAATAAAAGTAAGCATACTACAATAGAAAAACTTGAAAAATTCACACATCAAATACATAATTTCATCCGTCAATAAAAAAGATATTTGTGTATTCTTAAAAAATAAATTCGTTATTTTCAAGAATATAGAAATAATAGATTATCATGTGTATGTATATGTTGCTAGTCTGGATGTACATCAATTATTTATGTTTTTTATAATAATAAAAATATATAATTAGCGATGTCTAAATATATTTTTATATCTATGTTTTATACCAATGACTTAATTAATATGAAACAAGCATAAAAGATTGAGTTTATAAATTTATTTGTCGCATTGATATGCTAAAAGAATCCTATAGTTATGTTTTGTTTAGAGTAATGATTTTATATGAATAAGTAAATTTCATGATTGTAAATATATTATTTGGTATTATTAATGTTATCTTGTGCAAGAAATTTAAAATATGCACAAAGTTTTGAAATGTGCATTTAAGGTTATGTCAATGAAGAATTCAAATCAAGTTTTTTTTAATGAATTGTCAAAAATTATTGGAAATAATTTTTATCAAAAGAGAAACGATGAAAGAGTAAATAAGGTGTTATTCTTTTCCAAAGAGTCATTGTATCAATATTATTTATCATATTTATACTCAGAAGTGAACTTGTCTTAAACTTAAAATTTAACTTGTTTTTATCATATATGCTTAAAGTTTATGATACCATACATGAATCTTTATATTTTGGAATGATGTAATAATCATATGTTAATTTGAATGCCTATAAAAAATATGCTTGTATGAAACATGTCTTAATGCTTAAGTTAAATGATAATTAAATACAAGATTAGAAGGGATACATAAAAGCAATTGTAAGCAGCTCTATTTAATGAATATGAAAATATATATTACTTTCATATGTATAAAGGACCAGCTTTGTGATAAGTTAGACAGATTTTAAGAGAATAAAATCATTTAATGAAATCATCAAAGAATCAAGGTCATACATGAAGTTCAAATAAGAAATTTGATGCAATAATAGTTTTCAACTTTAAAGATCAAAATATTGTAATGAGAGTTTGCCAAATAATATTCAATTTGTTTAGAAACTAATTTCCATACCTACAAAACATAAACCAACACAAAAGAACATAAGAAAAACAAGAAAAGCCAAATCGCACACAAAAAAAAGAGAAAAACTTCAATAGTCAAATTAGTCTAACCGATTTAAAAAAGTAGTTTTGCATTTCTTAAAACAGTTTGATGGTTTTGATAAAATGGTCTATCCAATTTCTAGAAATTCCAGAATTTTTCCAACTTTAAAACTATTTAATTGGTTCTAACAATGATATATCCGATTCAAATGGAAATTGTTTTTTTGAAAGTTGTGCTTAATGACTTGTTTGATTTTTAGCCATATAAATACCCCTCACTTTATAAAAATAATTAATTAATTAAAGAAACCTATTAAGATTACTTATTCTAAGATTATTATATTTAAAGCCTTTTTTAATTAAATTTATAGTCAAGCTCTTATACACATTTAATAAATAAATAAATATAAATGAAAGATTTATTCAATGCATATTATTGTTTTTCAATTTTGAAAATTAACATAACTAAAAACAAGGGAATTACCTCCTTAGAAACCCTCTTAAATAGAATAATGCTTTGATTTTTTTAATTTAGTTTTTTATTTTAATTTCATCCAACAATAACTTTGTTGGGGATTGAACATCATAATTTATATTGATTTCTTTTCTATAGGGTTATTTTAGTTTCATGATCCAGGTTATGGGTTTGACCAGTTAACCCGGTTGACTATGGTTTTTTTGTTCTTTTTTTAATTGATTGTTTTTCAATTTTATCTTTCAATATTAGGTTAGTTGAGAATTGAACTTCATAATTTTTTTTTATTTGCTTTGTATGAGATTATCATAATTTCATGACTGAGGTTGCAGGTTTGACAGGTTAATCCAGGTTGACTTAAGTTATTTTTTTATCATTTTTATTTTATATTCTTTTTCAATTTCATTCTTTAAATTTTGGTTAATTAAGAATTTAATTTCATAATTTATTTTGATTTAATATCAATAGAGTTATTATAGTCTTTTGACCCGGATCGTAGATGTAATAGGTTAACTCAGGTTGATCTAGGTCGATTCAATAAGTTATTATCTCAATTTTTTAAAAAATATCATATTGAAATTTGTTTTAAAAAAACTACATTTTTATTTGTTATTTGAATTATTTTTAGACCTGTTAAATTAATTGTATCATATCAAATCATCTTTTAAATATTTTTTTATTAAAAAAATGATTTGATTCATAACAAGTATATCGTAATTTATTATACTATACTCTAAAACGCATGGAATTTTCACTATGCAATTTTTTTTTCAATTTGGTCCTTAATTTTTTTTTAATTTGGTCTTCAAACTTTGTTTTTGAGCGATTAAGTCCTATTTAAGGAGCAATTAATTTCACATTTTTATGAAAGGGTGAGATTATAAGAGGGGGGACTAAAATGAAAAACATGACAAACATGGGTGGCATCCCATAAGTTTCTAAAAAATTCATTTTGGTCCTCCAACTTAAACAATCACGCAAATTATACAATTTTAGTTCCTCAAAATTGTTCCAATTCCATTTTGGTACAGAGGTTTATTTTGTTATTTTTTGATCCCTGGTTGAGAGAGGAGAGAGAAAAGGGTCGTTAGATTCTGGCGGTAGAGAAAAAAATATGTCGTTGACACCGATTTAAGCAACCAAAATAGGAGATATTTGTATCAAATTGTTCCATTTGATAAGGGGAGTTCATATTAGGTGTTTTTGTACCTTAAAAGTTCGTGAAAAAATAGATTTGAGTTCGGGTTGATTTTTGGTTCTGAGATGAGTTTGGTTTTGTAGGCAGTTTTTTAGGCCATGAATAGGTTTTTCTTGTTTTCTAAGGTTTTTTATAGGTGTTTTGGGTTAAAACGGGTTGAAAAACCTGTTTTGGGTAAAAACAAACATAGGCCCTAATTTTCCGGGCAACACAATAGCCGGAATCTGGGCAAAACAAGCGACGCGTCGACTATTTTTTTTTTTTAAGGGATGGATGACATGTTGTTTGCCTCAAGCACAAATTAAAAAGGGAAGGCGGTCGCATAAGCCTACCTTGGCAGGCCTGCATATGGGCCCTAATGAAATAGGTCAGTCAGGTTGGCATGGCTTGTCAAACCCAGCAGCGCCTGACCTTTTTTTCCCCTAATTTTTTATTTGAATCGATGTTTTTTTTTAAAAAAAACTTAATTATATTTATATTATACCCCTTCTCTATTTTATTTTGTTTAAAGAGTCTTTTAAATAATATTGATATTTTGGTTATGTGTTTAACTTTTTGTGAGGTTTTTCTTATTCATCTATGGTTTTATTTTTATCTTTTGTATAGATAAGCTATGTTTTTAAAATAAGAAATATTTATTTGCAGATGATATTTTTAATATGTGTAGCCTTACATGTTATTTTTTTTATTTAATCAATTTAGTATGTTTGTCTAATTCTATTATTGTTTGAATACGTAGCGAACATGTTCAAGTAAATGTACTATTTTTCAAGATTAAATATCTTGATCTACATCTGTCTCTTAATTTTTCAAGTTTTGTTTTTAGATGTCATTAATGATTTTTTTATTTGATCTATATTCTTAATTTATTTAATTATGTGTGCATAAATTTTTAATTTAAATTATATATATATATATAATTTTTTATAAAAAAATAAAAATATTTAATTCACCGCGGAGTACAGCTTCACGCTCCCGGTGTTATGCTAAGGGTCTGTTTGATATTGTGGTAGTGGTGGCGGTTCAAAGTGCTTTTCGCTTAAAAATGCATCAAGATGAAGTTTTTTTTATTTTTAAAAAATTATTTTTGACATCAGCACTTCAAAATAATTTAAAAATATAAAAAAATTTCATTTTAAAAAAAAAATATTTAAAAATAAAATTTACATCGCATCCTAATTAAATGGCCGCATTTGATATTTCCGACGCGCGGGTGCGGAAAGAGCGAAGACCTTTCTCTATAAATTATTATCTTGATGAACTACAAGTATATTATATTTACAATTTTAACGCTTAGATTTGTTAGCTTTGTGAATGTTGTGAGTTAGCAAAAGACTAATGGACGCAAGTTCTAGTGATTCTAAGTATCACGTAGTTTTATTCCCTTTCATGTCAAAAGGCCACACTATCCCACTCCTCCACCTAGCCCGCCTGCTCCTCCGCCGTCCGAATTTCATCGTTACTGTGTTCACCACTTCTGGAAACCACAGTTTCATAGCTAATTCTCTTTCCGAAACCACTGCCTTTATCATTGATCTACCCTTCCCACAAAATGTCCCTCAAATCCCTGCCGGTGTTGAAAGCACCGATAAACTCCCTTCCATGTCTCTCTTTGCTCCATTTGCCCTTTCCACCAAGCTCATGCAACCCGACTTTGAAAAAGCTATCGAAACTCTTCCTCGCGTGAACTTCATGGTGTCGGACGGCTTCTTATGGTGGACTTTAGATTCTGCAATCAAGTTTGGTTTTCCAAGATTGGTTTCTTTTGGCATGTCCATTTACTCCTCATGTCTGAGCAAAGCTGTGGTTGAGCATAGACTTCTGTTTGGTCCTGAGTCAGATGATGAGCTAATCACGCTGCCTCAGTTTCCATGGATTAAAGTCACTAGAAATGATTTTGGTTCAACTTTTAGGGACTCTGAACCAAGCGGTCCTCACTTTGAGTTCAACGTAGCGACAATCACAGCAGCAATTAACAGTTACGGTACCATCATTAATAGCTTCTATGAGCTCGAGGCAACATTCGCTGATTACTGGAACAAAGAGAATGGAAACAAGACCTGGTTTGTTGGACCCCTATGTCTGGCTGATGCACCACGGGTAGAACATGAACCGCGCAAGAAACCCACTTGGATTAAGTGGCTAGATCAAAAGCTAGAGCAAGGAAGGTCAGTCCTATATGTAGCGTTTGGGTCTCAGGTAGATATCTCACCACAACAACTCAAAGAAATAGCTATTGGGTTAAAGAAGTCTAAGGTAAATTTCTTGTGGGTGATGAGAGCCAAAGATCCAGAATATGGTGATGAGTCTGAACTCGAAGAGAGGATCGGGGATAGAGGAATTATAGTGAGAGAGTGGGTAGATCAAAGAGAGATATTGATACACCAAAGTGTGAGTGGCTTTCTGAGTCACTGTGGATGGAACTCGGTGCTGGAAAGCATATGTGCAGGAGTGCCGATTCTAGCATGGCCCATGATGGCTGAGCAGCCTTTGAATGCACGAATGGTAGTGGAGGAGATAAAAGTAGGGTTGAGAGTAGAGACATGTAATGGATCGGTGAGAGGATTTGTGAAGTGGGAGGGTTTAAAGAAGATGGTAAAGGAGTTGATGGAAGGTGAGACAGGTAAACAGGTGAGGAAGAATGCGGAGGAGTACGGGGAGATTGCCAAAAAAGCTATGGAGGAGGGAAGTGGATCTTCCTGGCGCAATTTAGACGTGTTGGTGGATGGCTTGTGCAATCCAAGTAATACGTGAAGGAGTTGCATTGCATCCAATTCATGGCATTTATGAAGCGTTAGGCGTCTCTGTTCTTTTTCTTGTTTTTATGTTTTGTTTTTTGTTTTTTCGTCAGTTGGAACAATAACAAGGTATTCATTGCCTTCTGTTCAAATCTAAAGATGACTTTACATTTGATCGAGAAACTGGTCATATTTGATTCGAAAGGGATTTACAAAAGATCCCTTCATGCACACCAGCAGTGATACGCCGCATGCATACTTCTTCTTTTTTTCCATAAAAATGATGCTAGGATACCATAAATGCATTTTAAAGAAGAAAGATAAATTGGGGACTCGGGTTATATATAAAATAAAATATATTGATTTTATTTTTATTAAATAATAAAAAAAACATATAGTTCAAATTAAAAATATCACAATAACATGAGAAAAAAATAATTTTTTAAAAGGAAATAAATAATATAGCTTAATTCCCAACTCATTAAATACAAAAGGACAAAATTGGGTGAAAATAATGACCTAAAAAATTGGTTTGAGTCAATCTAAGTTAGCATGACAACCATGTAATCTCGATAATCAGGGTCAAGCTAACCCGGGTTATCCCGTCAAACTCGCGGTTCAAGTCATGAGATCAGAATAACTCGATAAAAAAAATGATGAAAATAACGAAGCCTATTTTTTATATATAAAAAAACAATATTAACTCGCATTAACTTTTCAAACTCGTGACTCGGGTCATTAGACCGAGAGCATTCTATTTGAAAAAACCATGAAACTCGATTTTCAACAATCAAATGTTAAAGGATGAAATTGAAAAAAAAATTTAATTATACAAAAGGATAAAAAAAAAGTAGAAATTAAAATAATAAAGATCAAAATTGAAATACGAAATAAATTTGATCTTTGAATGAAGGGTGAAATTAAAAAGAAAAATCAATTTAACAAAAGGATCTAAAAACAAAAGAATGAGAATCAAATTGAAATAACAAATACAAATAAATTTTTTTTATTAAAAGATGAAATTGAAAACAAAAATCAATTTAACAAAAGGAAAAAAAAATTAAAACAATAGAGATGAAATTGGACAAATAATATATTAGAAATTGAGTTTGAATGATGAAACTAAAAACAAATAAAATTTGTACAAAAGGGTAAAGAACATAAATTAAAAATCAAAAGAAAAAGAACTGGAGTTGAAATACCAACAACAAAAGGGATCAAGTTGTACTCTCAGGGGAGGAGAGAAAAAAAACTCCATAAGCGACAAACCGCCCCACCACCAATGACACGTGATACGCCGATAGGAAAAGGATGCAGTTGCGCTTCCAATGACAAGATGAAAAAACATTTTTGGTCACTAAATACACGCCACCTGAAGTGCGCAGGAGACTCTCATGCGACAACACTTATGCCACAAGCTCTTACATGTTTTCCATTTAGTAATATTTATTTTATATCAAAAGACCAAATTGCCCTTTATAAAATGACTAAATAACAAAACACTATTGTGGAAAGATCAAAAGGCATCTAGATGCATGTTTTAATCTTTTTTATTTCAAGAATAAATTCATCATTTTATTATGTTTTAAAAACTGAAAAGATATAAATACTTTTTGCTTTTAGCTTTAGAAATCTTGATTTATAGATCAATTGAATTATTTTATTGTGTCTAAAAAATAAAAATAAAAAGATACTTATATCCCCCGAATCAATCCTTTTGATAATTAATGAATCTTGTGAAAAAAACTCAAACACCCTTAATAATAAGACAATTAATTTGTTTATAAAGGACAAAAACATCGGTATACCATTTTAGAAAACAATATAAATGAATCTACATCTACTCTTCTTCAATTCACGCTTTTGTTGATATGACTCATCACCCATGACAATTTGGTACATAGAAGTAATATAAATTTAATTTATTTTTTATAATTATATTATATTATCTATTTTTCTATAATAATAATAAAAAAAAAAAAAAAAAAAGAGAGAGCGAAGTAAAGTAAAGGAGATAGCGATCTTCGATTCGAGATTGGAAGGGATATTACAAGAGAAGGCCACGTTGAATTTTCAATTCGTCCCAAGTGAAGACAAACCATATACACCTCAACAAATCAACTTCAGAGAATTGTGGCATTTAATGAGGCGGCGACAAATGTATGGCCACATGTACTTAACTAGATAATGGCACGACTTTTTGAAAGAAAGAAATTATCAACCACCCCTTCTTGATTTGGAAGAGCAAAGAAGGCTATAGCCTTCTACAGTCTCTCTTTACCCCCTTTTTTTTTTATTATTATTATTAACATTAGTATCCGGGTCAGCTTACATATACTTTGATTAATTCTATGGATCCTAAAATTAATAATCATGTAAGTTTTCAGTGACTCTGAGATTTGTGAAACTCCAACTAGTAACTTTTAAAAAACAAATTTAAAATCTGACCAATTAAACTACATTTTTGAAAGTAAATTATTTACCTTTTATCCTCTTCCATTATTTATAATCACACAATTTCTTTCTTTTGCCTTTATACCCTGCTTTCGTATTATTGTTATTATTATTATTATTATTATTATTATTATTATTATTATTATTATGCACCAATTAATCAATTTTGTATATAATTAACCGTAAGAAAAAAAATACTTGGCTCAGATTTTAACCCTTTTAAGATTGAATCTCAGACTCCTCTACTGGCCTATTCATAATTTATAGTCTTCTTATTATGTCAAATTCATTTATATTACTTCTATCTACCAAATATACCTCTAATTCAACCTATTTAATATTTATAGAGTTATTCTGATTTAAAAAATCATATTCCTAAAAATAAAACGAGAATGTATTAAGAAACAGTTTCCTTGCCTTTTTCACTTTAAGTATAAAGAAAAAATACATTATTCATCTTCAGCTGCTAACATGAGCTTTTAATTGATTTGAAATCAACGATAAACCGTCAGGTCAGGATTTTTAACGCCAAGTCTTACGAAGACATGGAAAACGGGAAAACCGAAGTAATGATGCTTCAAGCTAGTGTGTGAGAAATTCTTGGGATTTTCCTTGGAGCTGCTCATGCACTAGATTCCTCACTTCTTATTTGGCCATTTGAACTATGCATACTTGAGGACTCCATGGAAGTGGAGGAAGCTTCAACTTCTGTTGGCCCATTTGACACCAAACTGTTTATGCTATAAGACCACCTGGAATTCTCAGTCTCCAGTAGTGAAGTATTCATATAAGGAGGTTGATTTGGAGGAGGAATCTCGCAATCATTATTGGTCAAGAAATGAACTACTTGTGCCATTGATGGTCTTAAGGCTGCTGAAGCTTGGGTGCAAAGCAGCCCAATTTGTAGCACGCATGATGCCTCTCCTGTAGGAAATTCATCTCGGAGGCAAGGGTCAACAGCATCAACCAACCTGTTTGATCTGTAAAGCCTCCATACCTGAGGGCCAAAGGTGAAAAAATAAAATGCTCCCACATCAGAAAATCAAGATGGATATCAACCCTAGCTGGTCTAATTAATATGGAGTAATTTGATGCATAGGAGAGCATTCTTTCCTTGACAATGATGGGCTATTATTTACACACAAAATAAAGACGGATATCATACTGTTTGGAGGAGGGATCCAGAGTTCTCCACGAAGGCATTGCACCTCTTGCCGCCTAAAATCTCAAGAACCAGGACTCCGAAACTATAAACATCTGCTTTATCGGTGAGTTGTCCGCGGATGAGATACTCAGGAGCCATGTAGCCTCTGCATCATCAATTTGAACATGTTTCAGACAGCTGCTGGTTAAATGAAAAGAAATAAAACAAACAAGTAAAAGCAGCGAGGACCCACATTGTCCCTGCAATTCCAGTGCTAAGATGCGATTTATCAGCACCAAAACACCGAACAAGTCCAAAGTCTGCAATCTTTGGATTGAGATTATCATCAAGAAGGACATTGCTGCTTTTTATGTCCCTGTGTATTATTCTCACTTGAGAACCCCCATGGAGATATGCAAGCCCTTCTGCTGTTCCAAGAATTATTTCAAAACGCTGCTTCCAATTTAAAGTCCTACTTTTAGTCTTATCTGCATAAGAATAAAAGTCAGCCATCCTGCGAATTCTAACAGTTCATGTGGTGGTGCCGTTATGACCTGGCCCTTTCATTTTTAATTACTTCAAGTAGAGATGTACTGTAATTCAAGAAATGATATTTGAAGTACAATCACACTTCAAGTATTAAGGAGATTGATGAACAAATAAAAATCTGGCTCCATAAGAATTGAGGTAAAGGGGTTACAATTACCAAAAAGGAACTGATCGAGGCTCTTGTTCCGAACATACTCATAAACCAGCAGACTCTCAGGGCCTTCAATGCTGCAACCCAGCAGCTTCACGAGATTCTTGTGCTGAATTCCACTGATCAAATTGACTTCATTGAAGAACTCGTCCACCCATTGCCTGGTGTTGAAAATCAATCTCTTTACAGCAACAGTTTCTCCATTTGGAAGAGTCCCGATGAATACAGAACCAGCTCCTCCTTGGCCTAGTTTCCTTGATGGACTGAAAAAATCTGTTGCCTTCTCCAAGATCTCATATTTGAAGTTCAAACTCGATTTGTTGAAAGAGAATGGAACCTTGCCGAGATTGTTGCGTTCTAGGAAATGTGAGGAGAAACACAACAAATCAGGACATCACTTATGTTTTAGGCCACCGCTGCTTAAAAAATATTACATGCTCCCGGTGAACTTGGAGTTGACTTTGAAATCTTGAGACTAAAGTAATTACCTCGTTTTGCCTTCAACAATCTTACATAGCTGGCATAAGCTGCAAAGATGGAAAGCATGAGACATGCAACAGTTGCTAAAACTACAGCAATGGCGATCCCTGGGCCAGAAAAACCTGGAAAACAGCAAAACAAACATGCAAAGCAGTCAGATGGCATAGCCCATAAATAGATGCACCTCCCAAAAATCACAACAGAAAAGAAAGAAAAGTTATTATTAAAGATCGTTTTCCGAGAAAGCAATTGATTCCAAAATAAATAGAATTTTGAATCTGACATGTACATAATAAATACTGCATGATACCCAAGATCAAGATTAGATTAATCCTTGACGCCTTAATTGAGCCTAATTCTAATATTCAAATTAAGTTGGATATGGAGTTTGGTTGAAGAAAACTAAAACTACTCCAAAATCCATGCCTTCCCTTCATTTCCCGCTGTATTCTCTCTCATTAATCAAATCATTAAATAGGGCAGAATGGAAAAAAAACCGCAAGCATACCAACCCAACCCACAAAGCATAACAAAGAAACAGTTGCAAAATACTGATGTAAGAAGTTACCACGAGCATTCCTTTCATCTCCTCCCCCATTATTGTAAAACTTGTCGGTCGAGTACCTCAAGTAACAACCAGCATTCATTCCTCTCCCTTCCTTCTTGGGCACGCACCCTCTCGCCGCCTTCCCAGCCATCTCCAAGCACCCTCTACACCCTTCTCTGCCAACACTATCCCAACACTGAGCCAACGCGTAAATGCCGTCAACGTTGACGAGTGCAAACCCACCATTCTCCACAGCTTGAATCGTTACATTACCAACAGCATAGCCAACCCGTGTAGAAAAATCGAGGTGCTTGTCGTCGTCGTCAACATCAAGATGTTCATTACCACACTTGAAGGTATCAAAAGAAGAAGAAACAGATTCTTGATAGAAGCTGTAGTTGTCATAACGCAAGAAGCAGCCATCAAGAAAGATGCGGCCGGAGAGGGAAGGGAGGCAGAGAGGGAGCTTGGTGCGAGAAGCAGCATAGCAAAGAAGGCAGTCGGTTTGGGAGAGATCTTGGTGGCATTGGGCTAATGCATAAAAAGTGAGAGTAGAAGAGTGGTTGAGATTATTGTTAGTGGCAAAATGGCTGGTGGTTAATAGTTGAGAGAGAGTTCCCATCTCTTTAGTAAAAGTTGGGATAGGAACGGTAGATTTTGAGTCTCCACAGTAGAGACCAGACTGTGTTATCCTAGGATCAGAGAGCGAGAGGGAGAAGAGGAAGCTGGCTGAGTAGATGAGGGACAAGAAGAGCCAGCTTTGAAGATTTATAGTAATTAGTTTTGGAGGAAGATGGAGGGAGATCATGTCTCTGCTTTAAATGTTGAGTTAAAGAGGACAGAGCTGGTACTAAACTGGCTTCTGTCTTGTTTATAATATGTTACTTCCTGGCTTTCCTCCAGTTCTATATACATACATTGCCCACTATCTTCTGCTCTGTTTCTCCTCCAGCTTTTGTGGAAGACTTGTCTTGAGGATGAACCTCTTTTTCATAGTATGCAAATATATGGTAATTTCTAGGGTGAAATCGATGTCTTGACTCGTCAGCTTGTTGTTTTCTTTTAAAAATACTTTTCAAAATATTTCTTTCATGTAAATTCTCGTTGTTTTTTTATGCAAAATTGACCTTGAATATTCATCTTTTTCAAATTTCTAAACCCTTTTTCGGTATCTCTTGATAAATATTCACATTCATTCAGGCTACCATGTTGGATATTGATTTAAATTAATTAGAATGATTTCTTATTATCTCTCTCTTTTTTTTTCTTTTTCTTTTTCTTTTTTTTTAAGAGAGAGAGATTCAAATTTGAAATCTTTTACGGAAAAAATATATTAATTAAAATGATAGTTGAACTGTCTCGGTCAAGATTTTACCTCACCTTTGAAGTTTCTCTTAGCTTGAGAGAGAGAGAGAGAGAGAGAGAGAGACCGCAGCCGATATTGGTGTTGGTTACCCACAGAAAGAGATCCATCTGGGCGAGAGAAGAGGGTAGTTGAAAAGGGCATAATTTCTTGTGGACAGACGGAAGGGGCAGGTGTCCAAGTGTCCTTTCTTCGGAGAGGTGCCTAACTGTATATATCCACCTGCCTGCCTGGCACGCGCTTATTCGTTGAATAACATTTATTAATTGTCATTGTGCACCACCTGGTAGGACCACCCTTATTTTGACTTCTATTTCTCCTTCACTTTCCCATGTATAGTGATGATCAGAAAGAATCCCATCAAATTAATATGTACACACTTTCTTATTATTATTATTATTATTATTATTATTATTATATATTATTATTATTACATACTTAGAGAGAGATAGGTGTTTCACTGCGCATCTTCCTTTACTCTCTCGTTTTTTTTTTTCACTCCTCTGTCTATAGCCAATTTTTTTTTCATTTTAGATCCTGAGATTTTTATGATTGTTAATTTCAGCCATATAAATCTTTTCTTTTCAATTTAATTTTTTCAAGTTTTGTTTTTTATGCTTTCATACACTCAAATCTTTATCAAAAACATTTTCTTGCTTACCTCTTTATGTCGTAAAATATTACGGTATTATATTGATGATCAATTTTATAAAATTGAATTTTAATTTAGTTTAAATATATATTGAAATATAAAGGATTAGAATTGACATCAAGGAAGAAATAGAGCCCCTCAAACAAAAGCCATGAAAAACTATAATTCGGTCCCTAAAATTAAATCTTTTTCACAATTGAACCATGTGCTTTTAGTTTAGTAGGTTTAGGTCCTAAATTTTATTTCTTTACGTTTTAGTCCATGAGTTTTGAGAGATGAGAGATAAAGTAATTAGAAGATAAATTAAGAGAGAGAACCAATCGATTAACCACATTTTGACAATAAAAAAAAATGATTTTAGTGTCATTTATGTATTTTTCTTTTTTACTTTCATCTCTCTTAAAAAATAGATTGAGGCTCGGGGACTTTGTCTTGATTAAGTTTAATTTTGAACTTTTTGATCAATTTAAAAATGTTTTGATGTTAGATATAGATTTATTTAGGTGCTTATGGTGTTTTTTAAATGTTTTCAAGCGAAAAAACAACCTTGTAACATCTTTGGTTGTAAGAATCATTACCAGTAAACGACATATTGTTTATTAATTTAAAAAAACTAAAAGAATAAATAATATGTTATCCACATTATTAAACAAAAAAAAAAGAGTAACAAAGTCAAACATGTGATCTTGACTATGCAGCCACACACTTGACTTATTTGTTTTATACCATTTGAGTGGGCTCACCTTTCTAGGTCCACGAGTCAAACCTCTTTTTTATCCATCCCTTTAGTTTACTTTTTTTCTTAAATATTAATTAAATTTTATTATAAATAAAATAATTAAAATCATATTTAAAAATTTATTCCATTAAATGCCACTCAATTTTGCCTTTAAGATTATAGTTTTTTTTATGGTATTAGTAATATTTTGTTAATTATTATATATGAACATAATTTAAAAATCCTCTTTAAATTTGTGATTATAAAAATAAAATTTCTGACCATGATAATGTTTTGTTATTTTTCATTATAGATTTCTTACAAACTTTTTTCATATTAATTATTTTTTTCTTCAATTACATACAAAATATTAAGACATGATTTTTAATATATTGTTTTTAATGAAACTTGCTTTTCAAATTATGATAGATATTTTTTTATTTTAAAAACAATGTTTATGATAAAGAAAAACCATATTTAAAAAAAATGCATTAATAAGAAAATGTTGTTCATGTTGAAGAGATACATTTTTTCTTAATTATTTCCTATAAAGATTATTTTGAATTTCCTTTACTCTTAATTAAAAAACATGTTACAGACAAAAAATATTTTGAAAAGAAATGCATGAATAAAAAAAAACAATTTTTATATTGTAGCTAGCGCAAGACACAATTTACAGTTACAATGTCTAAACTTATTTTCTCTTAAATTTAATCCTCCCAAATAATATTGGCATGCTTTTAAGCCTCATGATTAGTTTCAATTTGTATTCTATGAAATTGTTGTGATGTCAAAAAAAATATCTTGGTATTAAATTGATGCTAAATATTAAGAAATTAAGTTTAATTTAAACAATTTAAAATAATTAAAATAACATAAACCAAATTTAACTCTTGAAAAAATAACATTTTTTATATTGTTCACGGGAGTGAAAAACTATAGTTTAGTCAATGATGTTTTTCTTTTTTTAGTTTTGGTCTCTTTGTTATGCAGATTTTATATTTCATTTTTATTTGTTTTATTTAGACTCTAGAATTTAAGAGTAGAAAAAGGCATTAACAAAAGAAAGATGAGAGAGAAAGTAGTCGATCGATCATTTTTTTTCCCTCCAAAATGATCAATTTTAGTTTTAATAGGTTCGTCTTGGAGAAAGTACATCAATTCAGATGGTGTTTTCCTTTAACAATATCATAAAAATTAGATCAAGATCGGTGAAGTTATTTTTTATTCAATTTAATTTTTTAAAAAAAATAAAATGACTTTCTCATTGATATTGAATGAGAATAAAATATTTTTATTGTAATTTGTTTTCTATATAATCTTTAAAATTTATTGTTTTTAGATTTTTCATATTTGTGAATAAAAAAAGATTGATTCATGATTTTTTAGAATTTTTCAATTGAAGCTTGCTTTAACTATTATAATAAGTTTTTACTTAAAAAACAATGTTTTTAAAATAAAAATTTATTGGTAAAAAAAAAACAAACTAAATGCATGAATAAGAAGATTAGGTTTTTGATTAAAAATATATGTAATTTTTTAGTTCAAATTATTATAGTTTTTGCATATATTTGTTTTTTAATTGCTATTATTTTTATTCAATTGAACTATGCTCCTAATAAAAAAAACTGCTTTGTTGTTAAAATAAAATAAATAATAATAATTTTAGAAGCTTCCCAATAATGCCGAATTAGTTGTCTTAACAGGAACGAAGAGAATTATACTTAGGTCCCAAAGTCATAGAGCTGAGCGGTGTCGTTTAGTTGGCAAACCCAATAATGCCGAATTAGTTGTCAAAGCTACAGAGGTCCATGCATAGAAATACAATCAGAGACGGAACTGTACGTGTAATAAAGCTGTGGGTATACACATCCACGCAGTTCAGAAAAAACGGCTGCATGTTTCAAGATTCCTAGTGGTTCTCGACCATTTCTTTTCTTTTTTCTTTTTTTTTTTAATTTTCATATTAAACCGAACCCTTTAATTTGTTAATTTTTCATATTTTTTTCTGTTTTTCTTTTATTATAACTTTTTATATTGAATAATTTATAAAATTAGGATGTATTTTCAATTTCATCCTCTTTAATTTTTTTATTTTTTAAATTTGATCTTTATTTTTTTTTATTGCTAACCTTTTTTTGTAAAATCATTTTTTAAATTGATTTTATTTTATGATTTGAACCTTTTTTATTTTTTTTCCCTATCAAATCTATTCATAATATTTTTAATTGCTAATTTTTTTGCTTTGACAAGTTTTTTAAATTGATTTCTAATAAACTCTAGAATTTCATGGGTTACGAGTTTTAAAGATTTGACAAGGTTTAGGATGTTTGTTCGGTTTTGATTGCCTTTGTTTTTTTTTCTCGTTTTATCTTTTAATATTTATTCGATTGGAAATTAGGTTCTTTTTTTATCCAATTTTTCTTATAATTTATCAGCTCATATATTTTTAATTTATTTTATTAAGTGTAGGCATCACCTTTCCATTCCTCTATTAAAAATATTTTATAATATCAAAAGAAACATTTATAACATCAACACCTTCTTCTTTTGCATTAAAAAATAACTTGAAATCATAGCCAAGACATAATGCTAGTTAATTTGCTAATAAAATACTAAAAGAAAAGGTGATTCTATGTTCATTTTATTGTAACGCAAGACACAACTTTTATAGTTACAATGTCTAAACTTATTTTTTCTTAAATTTAATCCTCCCAAATAATGTTGGCATGCTTTTAAGCCTTATGATTAGTTTCAATTTATGTTCTATGGAATTGTTGTGTGTCAAAAAATGTCTTGCATTAAATTGGTGCTAAATGTTAAGAAATTGAGTTAAATTTTAACAATTTAAAATAATTAAAACAATAAAAATTAAATTTAACTCTTGAAAAAATAGCCATTTTTATATTGCTCACGGGGAGTGAAAAACTACAGTTTAGTCGATGATATTTTCCTTTTTTAGTTTTGATCTCTTTCGTTTTGAGGATTTTATATTTCAATTCTAAATTTTATTTGTTTTATATTTTAATCCCTAAATTTTGAGAGTAGAGAGAGACATCAACAAAAAGAGAATGAGAGAGAAAGTAGTCGATCGATCACTTTTTTGCCTACAAAATGATCGATCTTAGTTTCAATATATTTATTTTGGAGAGAGTGCTTCAACTCAGGTGGTGTTTCACTCTAACAATATCATAAAAATTAGATCAAGACCGGTGAAGTTATTTTTTATTCAATTTGATTTAAAAAAAAAATATAACATGGCTTTCTCATTGATATTAAATGAGAACAAAATATTTTCTTATTGTAAATTTTTTTATATAATATTTTAAATTTATTGTTTTTAGAATTTTCATATTTGCAAATTAAAAAAGATTGATTCATGATTTTTTAGAATTTTTAATTGAAACTTACTTTAACAATTATAATAAGTTTTTATTTAAAAAACAATGCATATAAAAAAAATATTTATTGGTCAAAATAAAAGATTAGGTTTTTGATTAAAAATACATGTAATTTTTAGTTCAAATTATTATAGTTTTTGCATATATTTAATTTTTAATTACTATTATTTTTATTTAATAAATGATCGATCTTAGTTTCAATAGATTTGTCATGGAAAGAGTGCTTCAATTCAGGTGGTATTTTCCTCTAACAATATCATAAAAATGAGATCGAGACCAGTAAAGTTATTTTTTTTATTGATATTAAATGAAAATAAATATTTTTATATTGTAAATCTTTTTATATAATCTTTTAAATTTATTTTTTTTACATTTTTTATATTTGTGAATAAAAAAAAATTGTTTCATGATTTTTTTTAAAAAAAATTATTTGAAACTTCCCCACGGCACGAGGAAAAAACTAGTAAGAATATACAACATTTTCTTAACAGGATCGATGAGAATTCTACTTGGGTCCCAAAGTGAAAGAGCTAAGCGGTGTCGTTTAGTTGGCCAACCCAATAATGCCGAATTGTGTGAAATTCATGCAACTTTCTTCTTCTATCTCCATCCAATATTTTACTTTCAAAAAGTCTTGAAATACAATTAGAGACCGAACTGTTCAGAAACAACGGCTGCATGTTTCAAGATTTTCATATTAACCCCTCAAAGAACCCTTTAATTTGTTAACTCTTCGTATTTGGCTGGGTTTTTCTTCTATTGTAACTTTTTTATGTCGAATAATTTATAAAATTAGTATGTATTTTCAATTTCAGTCTCTTTAATTTCTTTATCTTTTAAATTTAATTTTCATTCATTTGATTGCTACTTCTTCTTTTTTTAAATCATTTTTTAAGTTGATTTTATTTTATGATTTCATTCTTTTTTGATTTTTTTTTTCCTATCAAATGTATCCATAATTCTTGTTATTGCTAATTTTTTTACTTTGATAAGTTTTTTAAATTTATTCGTAATAAACTCTAGAGTTTTATGGGTTACAAGTTTTAAAAATTTGACCACATTTAGAATATTTTTTCTATTTTGGTTGCATTTGTCTAAACTAAGTTTTTGTTTTCTCCTTTTATCCTTCAATATTTATTCTATTAGAGGCTGTGTTAATTTTTTTTTTTGTTCGTGTTTTGCTTTATGTGGAATTTCTTGTTGGTCTTGAAAATGACCTTCTTATCTAAGGTTTTTTTACTTATCGTTTTTTATTGGATTTTTTTTAGTAATTCTTTAAATTGATAATTTCTTCTTGATTCCACCCTTCAATATTTAAAGTGGTTTTTTAAACAATTTATAAAATTATATTTTTTTTCTATTTAATCCCCCATTATTTTATTATTTTATCATTCGAATTTAGTTCTCATTCTTTTAACTGTTATTTGTTTTATTTGAGATAAAGTTTTGAATTTTATTTTTATTTATTTGATTTCTTTATGAATTTTCACTGATTTTGAAAATAACCTGAGTTTTCTTGAGTCTTTTTATTTCTTGTTCTTTGTTGGATTTACTATGGCTAATCAATATTTAATCGGTTGAGAATTAAGCTTCTTGATTCAATCCAAGTCTAGGATTTAATGGGTTGCGAATTTGAGACCTTTGCAGAAGCTTAAAAAGTTTGTCAAAGTTTTCTTGTTTTTTTTTAAGCTATTTTTTTCAATTTTATCATTTAATATTTATATCATTAATAATTAGGTTTTGTTTTTTTTTATTTGCCTTCTATATGATTTTTTTAATCATTATTTTGTTGTGGTTTCTCAAAAAAAATTTAGGTTTGTCTATATATCAGCCTTTTTTTCTTGGTAAGGTCTATGCTCTGAGTCATGTTTTTTTTTTTTTTAAAGAACACTTGTTTGCGTCATAAAATTACAATCAATTTCACTCATTCCATTTCTTAATCTTTTAAATGTGGTTCAAGTTTTTTTTATTGCTATTTTTTTTATTTGGGATCTTTTTTAGATTGTTTATTTATTTTATTTTTACAATTTCATTCTCCGTGAGTATTTTATAATAATTTGATCTTTATTCATTTTATTGTTTTTTTTGTAATATTTTAAATTGATTTCTTTTCATGATTTCATCATTCAAAATTAAATTGGTTAGAATTAAGCTTCTTGATTCAACTCGAGTTCAGAATTTCACGAGTTATGAGTTTTAAATATTTAGTTAGGTTTAAGAGGTTTATCCGAGTTTAGGATTTAATTTATAACTTGATGAATAAATGAGTATATTAATCATATTTTTATTTAGAGAGTGAATTGTTTATATATATATATAAAAAAAAAAACTAGAAAAATATGATTGTTTTTCTTCCTCTCAAGCACTGTACCTTTCGAAAGTTTTCGACGGATCTTTCTTCTTTAGGTAAGTTTAGCCACACAAACACCAATGCCAAGTGCTAATAAGCATACCAGAACAACACCCATGTGGAATAAATACCTTCGGAATATTCACAACCAGAATCATTGGCAAATGAGGTATCAGAAAGCAGCAGGCATGAAGCACACGAGCCTCCATAGATGGAAGGCAAGATAAGGCAGATGAAACTGCCTCTGACAAACAAATGGAACCCAAATCATGGTCCAAGATCTTCCAGCAACTAGCCATCCCATAGGCAGATATGCCATTTGAAGTCTCATATCTCGATGCAAAGCCTCGAGAACTTGGTGTTTTTTTGTCATAACTTATTTCTAATTTATTCATCTAAATTTACTTTTTTTTAAAATAAAAGAGACTGACAATGTATAAAAAGTTGGCTGGGAAAAAATTTCAGATATGCATAAAATTAAGCTGCAATTTTGGACGAAGTTGAAAATCTAATTATACTCCCATTATACCCAAAACTAGAAAGACAATGTAGATTCAAGGTCAAATTAAATGATTATTGGATGGATCTGTATAAAAATTAAGTCTAAGGACATAATAAAATCTTTAATATGCCAATTTGATTTAATCATGAGTCAAATTAAAGTTTAATTATGTTCAAGAGTTAATTTGGGTCAAATTAAAGGATTTAACTAAGTGCAGGGACTTAATTATGTTTTAAATGGGTAAAATTAATTTTGTTAGGGACTTAATTTGTGAAAATTAAGTTTGGGAGCCCAATTTGAGCTTAATTGAGAATATTGGAATGTTAAAGGACCAAATTTTTTTACAAAGTCAATTAGTTTAAATCACGGGTAAAATCACAAAAAAAAAAATCAAAGTTTTGGGATCATTTAAGAGCTAAATTAAAAAAATTCACAACCAGTAATCATTTTACAAAAAGTGTTAAACTATGGGAACTCAATTCATTGAAATCAAAGGTGAAATTAAAAAAAAAAATTGAAAGTTTAATGGTCAATTGATGGTCAATCTGCATAAATCCAAGACCAAGGACTAATATGAAAAAGGCACTAGAATTCAGGGCTGATATTGAAGTTTCGTAGGGTTGTATAAAATTAAAAGTTTATGGTCAATTAGAGGTGCAATTGAAAGAAATTAAAAGTCGGAAGACCAAATTAAACTTTGACCAAATCCCTAAATTAAAACTTTAAAAGCCAAAATGACATTGTTTCATTTAAATTAAACAACGCGTTTTGACCAAAACAACATTGATTTTTACCCAAACAGTTAAAAAAAAAAAGACTAGACAACGCGCTGTCTAGTTATTGTTCATTGTCTTCTTTCTCTTTCCCCCGAAAAGACTGTTCAAAGTACTACATTTTCAGAGCATTTAATGCTTCATCTCTCGGCCAAATCAGATAACCATACACTAACTTAATTGCATGATACTTGACTATACCCCGATATAGTTTTTTGTGGCCGATTGACACCACAACGGCCGTAGCGCCGGCTCAAAAAGACTAACTCAGGCAGTCTTCAACTGTCAAATTTTATAATTCATGATAACCATTTTGAGCCCACGATTAGGATCTTTCCGAACCGAATCAAGGGCTAAGATTTGACACCAAAGAAAGATAAAATGTTCATTTTCCACCCCTTATAAATAGGGGTGGATTCCAGGCTTTGGACAGCAAGAAATCAAAGGCAAAAGTTAGCAAAAAACTAGCATTCTCCCCAATTTTCTTTGCCATTATTATTCCCTCTCTTTCTGTTGTGCTCTCAGCCACGACGACCTCGACGTCAGCCTCTCCACCAACAACTCCACCACGAGCCACCCACTGGACCACCAACAAGTCACCCTCGTATCAGGAGTAGCCATTACAAACTTCTTCCTCTCTACCACAAATTTTCTTCTAGTAGCCAACACCAGCACCAGTCGTTGGCTTCTCCACCCACACCCCACCACCAGTCGACAAAGAAGACTAGCTGGCCTCTCTTTCCACAGCAAATAATCCATTTCTCTCTTCTCCTCCTCCTTCTTCCCCCCACCACAAATTCAACTCCTGCATGCCGAACGAGAATTTGTTCTGCATGCAAGAGACAAATTAAACTGTTGTAATGATTATTTTTCAAAATATTATTCACTCAGAAATACATCAAAATAATATCTTTTTTATTTTTAAAAAATTATTTTTGATATCAAAACATTAAAACGGTCCAAAAATATATAAAAAAAAATTGATAAAATGCAGTTTGGAATGCATTCCAAACTGCGTCTAAACAAGTTGTATAGTGTTTGAAACGTGTATTGAAATGATGGAACAAATTGTATTAGTTAGTGTATCCAATGGACAAACCAAGGATTAATCCTTATCTTATCCAAAGTTATCTAAGATATAAACTTATTGTAGTAAAACAAACTTATTCAGTATTATGGACAAAATCATTATTTCTTAATTTTTTTTTTCTATTATCCATTATCTATTTATCACTTGTTTATTTTATAATTCAGTTGGCTAAAGTTTGACCAAGTTTACGTATATTTTATTAAAATGTTTTTTTTACGTATAAAGATTTAATTGCAAGAACTTTTATGATTCAAGTACTATTGGGTAATAAATATACCAGAAAAACTAGACGACCAAAAAAAGTCTAAAAAAGGACTAAAATATCATAAAAATAAAATAGGAATTAAAATGTTTTTTAAAAGAAATCAGGGACCAAAATGAACTTTTGCAAGAGCTCCATCTACCATTATCCTCTCCATTACACCAAAAAAAATGTGTTTATTCCAATCTCATCTATTATCTACTCCAGTCCAATTCCATTTGTTGTGCCATGTTTCGTACGGCATACCAAAAGCACCCTCTGTTAATATATTACCTAATACTTTGTCATTTGTGGCTATCATCAATGGTGATTTAATATCCTGATTTCTTTATGCATAAAATCACAATGATTTCTTAAGTGTATTCTGAACCATAAAATAATTAAAATATCTAAAACCCATGTTGGCAACCATTGAAAATAATCAAACAATACTTTAAAAAAATCTGCAGCACATATAGAGAGGTTTGTAAATGACTGAGTCGAGCTTTGGTTCATCAAGTCAAGTTTCATGATATTTGAGATTTGTTCATAAGAACTATATTGAGTTCGAGCCGAGCTTGAATTGAATATTACATTGAACTCCAAAAGAGTGTTTAAACTTGGTTTTTTTTTTTTTAATCAAACTCACAGCTTATTCAAAAAAATAAAATAAAATCAAATAAATATGAATATGAATATATGAATACAATATTTTAAAAAAATTAATATTTTATCTTAATATTGTATATAAACCTTAATTTGAATGTTAAAATCTCATCTAATGTGTATTTTATAGTTAATTTGCCCTCAAGATATAATAAAGTATTGTATTTTACTAATATTCTTTTAAATAATAATTATAAAGTTATATTTCATGTCCATGAACATTCTTAGCGGAGTAGTAAATTATTCAAGCTTTTTCATAAAAATAATAAAGCTTTAAACTAATGATGAAATTTTATTTGTTTAATTAATCCTCCAGCTCTATTTATCAAGATGACCTTAGATTCAACTCCAACGTATTTGTTATTGCGTTGAGAACATTAACTTAAAAAAAATTAAAAAAAATTTCCTGATATCCAAAATAACTTCTAAATATATATAAAAATACATTATTTTAATACATTTTTAAATACAAAAACACTTTATAAAACAACTACTACCATAATATCAAACAATATTTCACAACTAGTTGAAACATTTAACAACAAAATATCATCTTTAATGAAATAAGTAATTTTAAAAATAAAAATAGAAAAAAGCTTTTGACAGAGGGAGCAAGTATTTTATTATTACAATTGTATTTACTGTTTGGACCTTCCAATGAAACTACAGGTGTCATTGTTTAGCTAATTAATCTGTTATCATCCTAACTCATTCTTGTTATTATCTTAATTGCATATATTTATGTGCATTCCTTACCGTAATTGCTAGTTCATGACATGCATAAAAATAATTACCACCCACGAGCGCGCGCATCGAGGGGCTTTGACTGCTCGACTCCTCTTCCTCCTTGAAAGGCCAAAAACTTTCAATGGCTTTCAAGCCTAATAACAGGGATTTCACATATTAAAATTTTCAAATATCCATGTAGAGAGCTGGAAAAAAAAATAAAACGGTGAGAATGACAAATGTTCTTCCAACTTCATCATGTCAAGATAAGATGAAATAGGCAAACCCTAGAGCTATTCCAGCACTCAATTTGCTTAAAAACATTGAGCAAAATTAATACACTAGAATTAGATTGTCCTCACCTTTCTAACAGAAGGCCACTACCTGTTCTCTAACTATTATTGATACCAACTTCATAAAACGAGATTTAATCAGAGATATCTCGCTAACCCTAGCTAAACAAAAATTTCACAGCCAAAATGACCATTTATCACGCGTTTAAATAACACTGCACTTGCCGATCACCTGTCGTTTAACCGGCATGCTGTCATCCCATTCCGTACTACACTCCAGGTTGGAGTCTCCTTGTAACAAAAAAAAAAAAAAAAAGGGGGGGGGGGGATAGTTTTGTCAAGTGAGAATGCTGCTCAAACCGAAGATCCATCTGCATTATTGAACATAAATAAAACTCAATCATGTGCAACTTCAATCAAAATTTCTATCACCATTTTGACGCCCAGCTCCTGGTAGATACAAGAGCTTCTTGCAATTCGGCGTCTGCTGGTTACCATCTATGTTAAGACATTGGATAGTCAATGAGCATCACTCATCATCCACCAAGGACATAACTGGAAGTCCCTTGCTAGAAAAGCTTGTACACTTGACTAGCAACTCATCACCAATCTCAAAGTCCCTCTTTCCATTGGTCTGCATGGAGATGCAAAGATGGTGATTTTCATGGACCAAAGAAAAGCCAAGTAGAAAATGGGGGGAGAGAAAAAGAAATGTCATTTGAATTTCAGATTTTTATTTTATTCAAGAATAAGACATCCCTTAAATCAAAAAAACAAAAGACCAAAACACAAAACCAATCATCGCCTAGAAAAGGTGCCCCTAATTTAAAACCAGATTTTTACAATAAAAAAGTTGTCAATGCTTTAAAAAGACTGGAACCCTTTCACTATAAATGAATGAATGAATTTACTAAGATTGTTTTTGTATTCTGTAGGCTGTCAACCAATAAACTTAATCATGAACAAACAAATAATTTTTGGTTCTCAAAAATGATTACTATACAGTGGCAGCAAATAAAAAAGATAAGAAATGCAAAATATTGTTCAAGAAATACATGCCAATTCAAAATCATTAGCAATGCGTACCTCAAACCGATACATTCCACGAACTCCATTACCCAAATCAAGGACTAACCCAAGTGCACGAATTTGATAAACCTTGGCAGCAATCTTCATTCCAAGTTTCAGGCTTTTTGCACTCAAAGGTGACACCACTTTGGCGTCCTTGTCATTCAAACGATCTACAGTATGTGAAGAGTGACCAGAACTATAGATTGATGCATCAGAATCATCACTTTCAGGCACCTTTGTTTTTCGCTTGCGATCCCGTTTCGTAGCCCGTAAAGTTTTAGAATTGCTCTTAGAACCCTGATTCAAACTGACAGTTTTGTCCTCCTCATCACACTCTGCAGCACTTCGAATCAGAAAACCAGGATTCGAGGAAGTTGAAGGCTTTACAGTGCTCCTACTTAACATCAACTCAGCATCTGTAAGTTTCTGCTCTTCTTGTTCATCAGGCAAATTCCCAACTGAGGTCCAAACTTTAGGTGCTTCTTTAATAACAGGAACAGGTTCCTCAGTAACATTATTTTTCTTAGATTTCAACTGGGGTAAAGTTGCTTTAAGGGATAATTTGATGTTGCCACGGACATCCTGCCCTATGCACATCAAGGAAAGCTGCTGCCCAACAGATATGACATCTGAAATCTTGGAGACCTGATGAGGAGAAGAGATGTAAAACCGTATGTAGAACTTAACATAGAAGCGTAAGAACGTTAATCCATTCATAAGCCCTTAGGTGAGAAATCTGAATTCTGAAGGTATCAATAGCAGCAGAGTTTTGAGCATAAATTTCAACAGATAGGACATTCTTTAATTCTAATCACATTTTGTTTCAAAACATAAATCTAATGCACCAAAGAGTTATATCACAACTGAAAAGCAAAACATAGCCAAACCATGAAAACAAAATGTTTCAAATAAGGCATCAAAAATCCATAACGACTTGATAGCCAATTCGCCTCCGTTAATTGGTTGTCCATCTTTCTTTCTTTTTCAATAATTTCTATAAGGTGTCCTCTTTCAGATAATTGAATGCAACTGTCATTATCCAGGTAACAGATTCTGCTGAAAATATTTGTCCCTCAGCAATTACTTAAAGCATGGTACTCCAAAACTTAACAATCAAATGATAGTTGGTACGACCAATGGCCTCTTTGCAAAACATGAAACAGGCCAGGCTGCTTGCCAACTTGCATCTCGCCCCCCAAAACAGCAAGGCCTTCCCACTCCTACAACTAAACTGCTCTTTTCTCCAAGGTGGTAGATTTAATTTATTTATATATTTTTTCATTTCATGGCACTCCCTTGTTTTTTGCTAGTGTTCACTCCCAAGGCCTTTTAGCTCCATGAATAATTGTCAGCTTTAATTGTCATTTGACAGTGTCATATTCTATCCAAACCCAGAAGGCAAAAGGAAAAATAAAAGAACCACTGCAAGATATATTAAAAAAATATAAAACCTTTTAATTTGTACTAGCAAAGGACAATGCTCAACAAAGACACAACAGACTCAAGACCGTATTTGATCATTCAACAAGGACAAAGTTCATAGAAGATGACCTCAGCTAATCATAAACACCCTGAAATTGGCACTTTCAAGTATAAGGTCCAATTAACTTCCTATGCTGGTAAATTTGAGTCTTTGGGACTCAAACAAACTCAAGTTTAAAATAAAAGAAATATGCTTTGATAATCTTCAATTAAATTCATCCCAAGGATGAAGAGATCATGCCATTTTAAGAACAGAACATAAATTGCATAAGATTGCCAGAGATTTATGCATTTCTATAGCATGTCCCACTACTGGGCATTTAAGCAACAGAATATTGGACCCAAATAAATTGTGCAGACAGGCAGAAAATGAAGGGAAGACAATTAATAGAGCTCCAATTTACATTATGTCACCATGCTATTTCGTACCGGTTCATGTGATAATTCAGAAACATGTAGCAGACCTTGCTGGCCACCATTAAACTCCACAAAAGCACCATATTCCTTTATTGAAGAAACGATGCCTTTGTAAATCCCACCAACTTCAATTTCACGGCCGATTATAAAATCAATCTGAGGAGAAAAATGTAGAAGCAGTCATGCAACTTATAACAAGCAATAGATCTCCCAATCACCACTCATTAAACCATCGAATATGGATATATTGCCACATGAAACTTATGGCATGGAGAGGGTAAAACTGCTATCCCAGAAAATATTGCATTTTATTTCTAAAACATGAAAAGAGAGACAGACATTTATCTAAAATCTATAATTCTTTTTTCTGGATTGGGGGGGGGGGGGGGGGGACAGTTTTCGCATACTTTGAGAATGGAGCAATTTGACAATATTAAGGATTCAGATTAAAACCCTTGAAGCACTTGGTTCCCTTGCATTCAAATTAGCATGAAAAAGCTCCTGGAGTGACTGTGGATTTCTTTCTGTTAATAGTTCCAAAGCTTGAGAAATAGGCAGCAAAGTTCTGAGGCATGGTATGAATAATTAAAAATAATAGCTGAGCTAGTGACATGAAAATTCAAGTTTTTCAATGTTGTGCAGTGCTCAAGAGAAGCAGGTCTCAATCAAAATAAGGAAAGATATAAATGGCTGAACAGAACACAAAAGAGAAACAAAACCTTCTCTTGCACTCTCTCCAGTACAGTCTGATTCTTGGCAAGTATAGTAAGTGTTTCGTCGCTTACAGACATCCGTGCGCCTAGATTATGCAATAATGCACACAAAAAATTTAATATGGTCAACATCAAATTGATATCCAATCATAGTAGTTGAAATTTTCTAAAATTTACAGCATGAAGAGTTGTTTGGAATATTCTAAAAACTATTGCATTAGGTTACCACAGACTGGCAAGCATCAAAAACTTATGAAATGGATTGGTTTCCCTTGGAAAAAAAATTGTATAATCCAGAAGTCTGAAATACTTGTAACATGTTTGTAAATTGTCATTGATAACTCATCCCTACCTTACAGTGCCTATATGTTTAAAAAACACACACTAATATTCCTGTCCCGAACTTAAAGTGAACCATGTTCCACTTGTACATATTATTAGAGGAATGAACTACTAAAGAGAGTCTTAAAATAAAACCCCAAAACAGTTGAAATGTTCTAACAAATCATATGGGAATAAGGAAAGCAAGTAGGAAGTGGGATGATTGACCAAGACTTGAATATGGAATATACTTTCATGGATGTGTCCTAAATACTAAAGTTTGAATTGATGAATTTCATACTAATTTATACGAACACCCTGAAAGGCAAGACAGAGTAGAAATGCTAGGTTATTAAAATGCATCATATGCAGGCATTATTTCTTCTCAATATGCCATCTATTATCAGATATTATGGAGAAGTATCAAACAATAGTCAAATGGTAAAGCATTAATAGTCAAATCACAATTCAGTGCCAAAAGACCCTATCAATTGAATGGAGCAATAATAATTTAACAATGCCACACATAGCATTGTCAAGTTTGAATTGAACCTGTATCCTCTTCAATTTTTCTCTTAAGAACACCTAGAGGCCCAATCAAACGACGAAGAGCATCATTGCTGAACTTTAAGGTAGCTGCATCATGGATGAAAAGTTTTGAGCAGGTAGAAAATGAATATAATCAGCACAATGATAGAAAACATGCATAGAGGATGTTGAAAAACCAACCCAATCGAGGAGAATTTCTATGATCCTGAGTGCGTGGTGCACTAATCTCTTGATCCATGCGGGCAAGGATTTGAAGACGCCCTTTAAGAGCTGGCTCTAAACACTCACAAATGATATCTAAAGGAATTCCAGCAGGTTTTATATCCAACTGAACTGCAGTAACTCCCTTACGTGTTCCAGCAATTTTGAAGTCCATGTCCCCTAAATGATCTTCCAGGCCCTTGAAGAACCCAAATCCAATAAAAAAGAAACTGAGCAAAAGTTTGGAAGGATTTTCAAAAGCTGAAAACAGATAACGTGAAAAATAAAGAAACTCTCGTACAAGTCCAAATGATTGCTTAATAATAGTAGGAGATAAGATTGACATTAGTTAAATAGAGAAGCTTCCAAACCAATACTAAGGAAGAAAATAACAAGCAAAAAATCCTAACAGCTTGCAATGACCTTCAGCATTGAAATTAAAAAGTTACCAACATGTAAAAGAATATACTACAATCCACAATACAATAATGCAAAAAACCAAGAATCTCACCAAAATATCAGTCACTATACGATAGTCCTTAATTTCACCAGTTGATGGATCAACTTCACTAACAAGACCCACTGAAACACCAGCAACATGTTCTTGCAATGGAATGCCAGCATCCATCATGGCCATACTGCCTATTTGGTTGGAGGAGAAAAAGAAACATATGTCATGCTAGCTATTAACAAAAGGCATAAATGAATAGACCCGCATAGATTTATATAGTCATATGACACAAACTAAAGTTGTCAAGTTTTTTAGAACTTGTACCAAAATTCCTCACAGCCTAGTCAACTTATCCTATGGTAATCACAAGAAAGTTCAATCCAACTTTTTAGGCAGATAATATGCACAAAAAGCAAACAAAGGGAAAACAATGAGCTATTATAGTTGTAAGTTGAGAAGGGAACCTCCACAAACAGTTGCCATTGAAGTTGAACCATCAGATGCCATTACTTCTGAATTGATGCGAACTGTATATGGAAAATCATCCTCAGGAGGCAAAACAGCAAGCAAGGCTTTCTCTGCAAGAGTTCCTAGAAATGATGAAGACAGCATACACAAAATATGGGTTAGAAAATCATTTAGATGCATAGGTACTTTAGTAACCATCAATTGCAGAGCAAGGTTATCAAAGTTCTAACACAATCAAGGCCAAGAAAAAATAGGTCACTGTGCTGAATCATTTAGTGCTTGGTCATTTGGAGCTAATAATTCTCAATGACTATTTTCTAAGAATTCTAAAAAGAACAAAGACCATAAGCTAAATATTTTTCCACACAAAGTTATACTATATTTTGCAACCACAGGAGTTGAGAATAATAATTATATGCATTCAAGCATCAACTAATGAGGAAAAATGGCACCAGCAGGTCAACAAGGTACTAAGCTCTGAGGGCTCTTTATCTTACCTGTCAAGAATGTTTCGATCTTTCTTCTTTGTCAAGTGAAATTAATTACAACCTGCTATAGAAATACAGTAAAAATCTCTAATTCTATGTTTGGAAAAATGAACGACAAAGAAAAGGAGGGGGAGAGGGGTGTAAACATGGGATAAAATGAGGTAAGGAGACTAGCATTTCCTCCACTTTTTTTTGGACTTTGGATGGAGTGAAAATGGAGGGAAATAAAGTTATAATTTCTTTTTTTTTTTTTGGAGCAAAGAAAGTGGAAGATAAAATACTTTTGTACCATTTACGTCAAATTAATGTAACACTTGTCAAGAACAATTGCAAGTCTATAACTTCTCATATGAAAAAAGGTAAAGGCACATGGGAAAATCCCCCCCCCCCAATGTTTCTCTCCCTCAAGTTCCCAAGCAAGAAAAAAAGCACTGTCCTCTCCCCATGTCCTTTTCACTCATTTTCTAGTCTCCCAAACATGGTGTAAAAGGTAGATATATATATATATATATATATGGTTGTCCAAATAATTTTAAATCATCCATTCATATAAAAAATTTAAACCCCAAAAACAAATGAATACAATTCCATTATTAGTGTCATAAACAAGATCTGACAGCCTGCGTATGCCACTACTTCTAGGTTGGTTCTGTAATTTATTTATTTCCAAGTACTACATTGCTACTATTTTAGAATCATATACAAACAAGATTGGAATACAAATACAGTAAGGCCAATTCTTGAACAGATTGCTTATAGTGTATACAGTGGTTGATTGTTGTTAAGCTACATATCAGCTCCAACCATATTTTTAGGATAAGTTAAAAACCTACTTGTCTTTCATCAGTGTTTGGAAGGTAACACGTGCACCATTTCAGACTAACTGCACTTTAATAAACAGATAAAAGCCAATTCTATAGTCTCAAATAAGCACACAGAATAAGCTGAATGGAATATGGACTTGCTTGCTCTATGAAACTTCCAAAACAACACCAAAAAATAGGAAATTCATGTTGTAGAAAAACTAAAGCTCCATCATAATTATATGAAGTTTGACAAATTTTTAAATTAAACTGCCAAATTTGAATTAACTCAAGCTGTGAAAAATATTATCTGAAGTCTCAGAAGGTCAACTTGAAATAAACAAGCTTTTGCAATATTCATTATTTCACTCATATGACATAGTAATATGAAAGTCAAATTGGGTTTACCATGACCAACTTCACGTCTGTTCAGACCAACTCTTTTGCCAACTTCATTAATTGAAAATGGAGGAAAACTATAATGAAGCATGAAACGCTTTGTTGGGGGTCCGACCAAGGAATCCAAACGTTGAGCATCCCTAGGTGCACCAAGAGTGACGGTACAAAGAACCTAGAGATTATCAAATATACCCTAGAGTCAAAAAATACTCTCAACAAAACATAGCATTATCCTTGATTCTGTGCTTATATTTCTTGATCAAACATTTCAGCACTGTATGTTATCAAATACAGGCAAAAGAAAAAAGCAGACTAACCTGGGTATCTCCACGAGAAAAAAGTGAAGATCCATGCAAATTAGGTAAATAACCTGCTTCACAATACAATGGCCTCACTTCATCAAGGCGTCTCCCATCAACTCTAAATCCCTCTGCAATAATCCTGTTGCGGACAACCTGATATTTTTACAAGATTTGAAAACTGTGAACCCTGAGCAATCCAAGTGGCAAAATAAGAATAAATGCAAACAGCTAATATGACTGGAAAAGAAAAATGTGGTGTTAATTCCACAGGAAACTATGCAGGCCAGCCCTATAAACTTCGATAAAATTATCAGTTACTGAAGAGAAAAAAAAGGTTCATTGGTACCAGTCCATTGGTCATCCTAATCAGAATAGGAAAAGGAAATTGAATAAATTTTAGTAACCACCTGTAAATTTGCAATAAAATATTAATGAAAAACTAAACAGTGAACGATTAGATTACTATTTGTGTGCACAGCTTACCCCTTTTCGTACTCTGTCTACAACCTTTGAAAGAACTGTTAAGCTTTCTGTATCACATTCTTCTTCAAGGGTTCTTTTTACTTCCTGTGCAATGTTGTCTAAGGCTTCTCCACGCTCAAACTGAACAAGTAAAAATAAGTATGATATAAAACCTGAAATCATGGAGAAATATAGTATATAGTTTAATCACTATGTTCGTATCTTACACACTTACAGGCACACAAGCAAACACAGCATGCTCAACACACATGTACAAAGAACTTAAACCGCAGGATAACTCGTGGATATCAGATTTTCACGCACCTTACCATACGAAGGATCTGTAAAGACAGCTTCAATCTTTGATTCTGTCAAGTTTCGAACTTTTTCCAATGTTCTATCTGACACCAAAGATAGTTTGTAATCCTTCTTATGCTTCCCAGCTTTCGCGGCTAGTCTGATTTGAGGTTCAAGATACTTCACTGCCTGATAATCAGAGTCAAGCATAACAATCCAATCCATAAACAGAAATATAGTGGAAAATATAAAAAGTTTAACCGCTCACCTCTGGATGTGCCAGTCTTAACCCGGCTTCTAGATCTTTCTCTGAGATCCCACCAGCTTGCACATCTATCATTAGAGTTTTGTCCTTTGTACAGGCATATACTAAGTTCAGATCACTTAAGCTAAGCTGCATAGACCCAATGAGTACCACTCAGATGGAATGATATACTTGCATGACAGAAGACAATATTCATGTACTGGCTAGTTCTAGATCTTTTCAAGGTATATAACTACTTGAAGCAATTTCATCATAGGCCGGGAAAGCTTGTTTTCAGAGTCAAGCATGTAAGTTAAAAAAGAGTTAAGTATAGACCAGCCATGAATACAAAACTCTTCAGATCACAAGCGAAAGACATGTTTGTAACTGATTGTGGAAGAATTTGCTCTGCTAAAATGAACTAAACCAATATGATTTGCTATAGTAGCTATGGTCCTATAAGTTTCAGGTCTCACAAGAGTCGCTATCTTATTACTAGATTCACAGGCTCATAGTATTTGAAGCCAGGAAAGAACAAAAGAATGAACCCAAAAAGAGAGGATTAAATAGGATACAGTTTCAAGAACTAAGCGCAAAAATCACACAATTTCAATACGCATAAGAACTATGCAACCATATGCCTTCATGATAAGCATCCAACAAATCACAAGAAACTACAAGAACTGATCTCATAACCTAAGCCTACCCCAAAATATTGATCAGGGCATTGTTCTGAATAAAAAAATAAGTAAAGAAATCCACATGGAGTATCACCTCATCCATGGTTGGATTAACAACAAACTGTCCGCAAATTCTTCCTATGCGAATCACTCCGATGGGACCACCCCAAGGAATGTCAGACAGCATAAGAGCAGCAGACGTTGCATTAGCTGCCATTACATCTGGATCACGTCTCCCATCTGAAGAAAGAACACTTGCCATAACCTATGAAGAAATCAATATTTATCAGTAGACATCAAAGAATAAAAAGGGAGTCAGAAGTTACCAAAAGTGAAGGGCAGGCAAAACAGTAACAACATACCTGAACCTCATGGTAAAATCCAGCAGGAAAGAGTGGTCTTATAGGTCGATCAATAAGCCGACCGCATAAAAGTTCGCGTTCTTTCGGCGCACCCTCTCTTCGCAGGTAAGTACTAGGAATCACACCTTGAGCAAATTGCTTTTCTTGATAATCAACCTTTCAAACAAATAATAATAAGAACAGCGGCATCATTTAGGGCCATTTGGTATCATTTACGGTTTCCATTTTCTTTGTTTTTCTTCTTTTTTTTTTCAAGAAATTCCAGTTAATGCAAGCTATAGAAAGGAAACCATTTTCATTTTATATGAATTCTAGCAGCCAATAAAAGAGCATTATCTTCTGAAATCAATAATAAATCATTGTTTGTTTTAAACATGGTAATTAACAAAAAGGAAAATTACCGATTAAAAAATAATAACATACTGTGAGAGGCAAAAAATCGCGAACAGAATCGCCTTTAGAAGAAGTGACAGTAGAAAGCACTTTAGTCTCTTCCATCCCCAAAACGACAGAGCCATTAGCGAATCGAGCAATTTTGCCAGTTTCAAAAGTGATTAAGCGAGAACCGATCTCGAATTCTTCTCTAAAGGTCTCAAGGAACTTGGTACCGGCGGTGGAAACGGGTGGTTCCGGGTCAGGATCGGAGGGAGCGAAGCCGAGACGGCCACTACAAATGGTGCGGAACCCTAAGGATCGCCATGTGAGGAAGCGAGGGAGCGAGTTTAAAAGAGGATTTGATCTACTTGCTGCCATTATCGACGGCATTTTAGTGAAATCTGATTGACTGTGTGAGAGAAACAGAGAGAGAGGTTTTATTTTAGGGTTTAAGGGGGTTCGGAAATGTTCCTCATGAAAATGTCATGAAGGGTTTTACGGTTTTCATTGGGTGTGTTGCGGTGTAGGTTAAGTTGGTTGAGTTTGGGTGGATGGCTACAGTGTAGAATAAAAAAAAATCGGTACCGAAAGTAGATAGTGCAAAGAAATATAAAAATTACATGAATCTTATATAATTACAAATAAAACTAAAACAACTATAAGTCCTTCAATAACAAAATAAATAAATAAATAAACATACAAACTTAGAGATAAAATCATATTTTTATATATTTATTCTATAATATAATTACTTCCATACCCTTGAAAAAAATACAAAGTTAATGTTTAAGAGGTGTTTTTGGATTTTTATATTTTTATACAATGTAATTACCACATAACTTCTGGGGTTAATTTTTTTTGTCTAAGGTTAAGGTGTATTTTAGATTTTTTAATCTCGGATTTCTTGAAATTATCCTATGAGATCAAGGGTATTTTGGCTTTTCTATAATTTTAAAAAAAATGGTTAATGTGTGGAGAACACGCGCTAACAAGTAGGAGACATCCACACCCTTTGTGGGGTGCCTCTCGGTAGCCTTCCATGACAGCATCCAAAATATCTGCCACCCTCTACACAGTGGGTCGGCGTGTGTTGGTCTTCAAGGTACGAAGGAGGTCCCGCAACGATTTTTCTCTCTCCTCCACCTCAAAATATGTGTTTGCCTTGCAAAGTGGTTCCCAACCATTTAATTGTATCAATTTTGATTTATTTGTTTTTCAATTTTATTTTTTGGCATTTAATTTTTTTTATGTTTTTTAATCAAATTTTATCCTTATTCTTGAAGTTCTTATTTATTTGGCTTTTAATCTTTTTTTATTGGATTTTATTTTTTGATTTAATCCTAATCATTTGATTTTAATTTTTTTTTGTTGAATTTGATCCTCATTTTTATGATTGCAATTATTTTTATTTTGAGTTCTCTTCTTAATTAATTGTTTTTTTTTTTGCAATGTCATCCCTTATCGTTTAATTTCATTAAATTTTCATATCATATTTTATGCTTATTTTTTTATCATGCTTTTAAAACCAGGCTCGGGAATCGACCCCCATGAATGTCCCGAGTTACGGATTGGGTTGAAATATCAGGGTTATCGGGGTCAATCAGATTTTTTATTGTGCAAGAAGTAAAAATGACATTATCGTGATAAAAAAAATAATGGCAAAAAAAATCAATGGGCGCTGACATGGGTTTTTCCTGGTTAATCGCTTGATTTTTTATTTAGCTAAAAAGTAAAAGTAGTATTATTTTGATAAATAAAATAATGGAGAAAAAAAATCAATTATGATCCTTTTATTATTTATTTATCTTTGTTTTAGATTTTTTTTTCAGTTTCATCTCTTTTTATTTGATTTGATTTTGTTTTTTATATTAAATATGTAACATCCCCGTATTTAGGATTAATCAATAATCTCATGTCACCTGATACACAGAGTAATTAATTTTTATATATATATTTTATATGACACTCATTCTCTTGATTGTTGTTTTTTTTAATCATTTTCTTGTTTTTTTCCTTTCAAATTTATCTCTCAACATTTTATTTCATTTATTTTTTTTCCATGTTTAGTTCTTTTTTTTAATTACTCTTTTTTTTTTTATCATTTTCTTAATTTGTTTTACATTTCAACTTTGTCCCTCAACATTTTATTTCATTTGTTTTTTTTATCCAATTTTGGTTTTCATTCTTTTAATTGTTTTTTATATAATTTTTCTTTTTTATTGTATTTTTTTATTAAATCCCTTGTTATTTTCTTTCATTAGTTTTTATACTAGATTTGGTTCTCATTGTTTTGGTTACTAATTATTTTCTTTTTAGTTTTTTTATGGTTAAGAATTTTGTTCAAGATTTGTTTTTGTCTTCTATATGATTATCTTGATCTCGTAACCAGAGTTACTGGTTTCGAAGATTAACCCGATTTAATTTCGATCTTTTTAAAAGTTTAAAAATTTAATTCTTTGATATTAGATTATTGGGCCTTAAATTTTTTATTTTTCTCTTTTTTTTCTATAAGATTATCCTAAATAGCGAGTTACCCAAATTATAAATTATCACTATTTAAATACTAACATCATGGTGTAGCTGGAGTGGTTTGTGTGCATATCTAACCTAGAGGTTGCAGGTTTAAGATTTGGGAATGACAATATTTCAAGAATATAAGGGGCTGACAACTTGAAAATAAATAAAGAAGGGACTGGTATTACACCTAACCCTTTTATGTCTTTTCTTTTTTACCTTTCTTTTTTCTTTGTTGCCACCCTGAAAAAATTTGACCAAATCTACTTACTCTTCAATTTGAAAATGATTTTTAATTATTATTATAATTTTTTAGTTTATTTTTTTTAATTATTATGCAATCAATATAATAATAATAATACTAACAATACATTATTCATGAAGATTCTATTCAAATTGTTTTTTTATTCTTAAAATCTTTAAATGAATTTTGAACATAATTTTATTTTATTTATGATTTTTTTAGCTTTTAATCTCACATCAATTTTGAATATGCTATTTTGATATTTTTTGTTTTGACAATAATAAAATATATTTTATAATAAAAATAATGATTTTAATTAAAAACCTTATATTTGTTAAGATAAATAAAAAATTTATTAATAAAAAAATTTATCTTGATGAAACTTTTTTTTTATTTCAAAATGACTGTATCTTCAAGTTTAATAATGATATCAAAGAATTTTTTTGAAATTTAAACTTTTTTTTTCATGTTTAAAAATATTATGGTGCATCGTATCTAGCATAAGTATATAATCTAGTCCAAATCCAAATAAAACTAAGAATTATAAGACATGAATTAGTCTTTTTAGTTTTAAGAAACGAATTAATTAGTCTTTTCAATTTAAAAATTATTTATTGATTCCTTAACTAATGTGATTATACCTAATTTAATATTATTTTATTATTAAAAAATCTTTTTTTCTTATCATCTATTTATTTTTTATCTTATAATAAAAAACATTGATAATAATAGAATATACTAGTTTGTATGCTTGTATTATGGCGTGGGAGAACTTAATTTTTTTAAAATATAAATAATTATTTTAGGTTCCATGAAATTATTTGATATTGTCATTAAACCCGAATATATAATTATTTTAAATTTTGTTTTACAAAGAAAATTTTCTATTAATGTATCTCTTATTTATCTTAGCTAACTCAATATTTTTAATTGTAAGCATTGTTTATATTTTAAAAAATTATGATTGTTAAAATAAGTTAAAAAAAATATATTGAAATAATATGTTGTGTGATTGAAAGCTAATAAAATTAAAAATATGATAAAATTATGTTCTAAATTTATTAAAGTATTTTAATAATAAACAAATGAAAAATTTCATAAACCATTTACTAGTACCATTTTTATTTTAAAATCAAATACATAATAATTATTAAGTAAAATGTAAATATAAATTTATAATAGTATTTAAGAAGAATGTTAAAATTAAAAATTAAGTAAATTATTTTTGGAATATAAAAAAAAACAAGAAAAAAAGTTGCTTTGCTTTATTGTTATTTTTTAATAAAAAAGTAACAAATAATATGTCATCCATCATAATTTTAGTCATTTAATTTGTAATATTTAGGTTGTTACATACACCTCGATTAACTTAGTTGTAACTTGAACTTATTATAAATTAATTAAAAAAATTTATATGAATAATAAAATATCATAAAAAACTCACTTTTTTTTAGTGTTATAGATGAAAATGAATAAAAAAACTAAATAAACTATAAAGGATACTTTTTAATTTATTCATTTAAAAACATTAAGGAAAAAAAAAAAGGATAGAGAGGGAGAAAAACGGAAACTAGTAAAGACAGAAGAACAGAAAGCGCAAAGAGTGTGTTGTCATATTCCATTCAATAACAGGAGTGGAATGCAAAGAGTCTGTAGTAGCGGTGCTGCTGCTAAGAATATAATAATAACAATCAAACTAGGTGCGATGCCGGGAGTTGCTGCTGCTGCTAACACAATAAGAAGAAACCCTAACTTCTTCCATTTCTCTTCCATTTCTCGGAATTACGGAAATGGAATATCAGGCGGTGCTTTTGTCAAGAATCGTGTCACCTTTTCTTCTCCTGCTTCTCACTTCACTCGCGCCCTTTCGCTTCGATGTTTCTCTTCTTCTTCTTCTTCTTCTTCTTCTTCTTCAAGTGGCTTTGATCGGGTTCAAGTTCAAAATCCCATCGTTGAAATGGACGGTAACCAAAATAAATAAAAGACTCCCTTAAACCCTTACTCTCTTCTTGCATTTTTTCAGTTATTAATGTTTTTTTTTTCCTGTTTTGGTTTCGATTACTGAAATTGATTTGCAGTTTCTATTATTATATTTATCTTATCGTACCTATCCTGGACAGTAACCAAGATAAACAAAAAGACCCCCTTAAACCCTTATTTTTGTCTTTTTAATGCATCGATTGTGTTGTGTTATTCTTAATTTATTTTATAACTTTCAAATTCGTGGATTTTGTTATCGAATTAGAGCCTTTTTTTCATCAGTTTATTTTCCTTGGTAATTTTTTTATTACGCATTGTTTCTTAATTTTGTGTTGTTTTTCCTTCTATTTTTTACTTATAGGTGATGAAATGGCGAGGATAATTTGGAAAATGATAAAAGACAAGGTCTGTTTGTGTGCTTATTTTCTTCTATTTTTTATATTATTATTTTTGCTTCATTTTGTTTCGGATTCAATCTATTTGGGATTAAGGCTGCCTTACAATCAGGAATTGAGTGATTAGTAGTAATGAGGATTTTTATTTTCCTGGTGGTTACAGCTTATATATCCTTATCTGGATTTGGATATCAAGTATTTTGATTTGGGTATATTGAATCGTGATGCTACTGATGATAAGGTCACTGTAGAAAGTGCTCTTGCGGCTCTCGAGTAAGTTTTCTTATTTAACGACCTCAATTTTATGGAATTGTATTGCTTCATACTCTCTGCGTAGCTTTTTCTGCTAAGAACATGCGGTGGTGGTTTACACTTTGAAATTTGAACTAATTGTGTTACCATCAGTTGTAAATAATTAGGCATTAGTATTGGTAGAACTATCTTGAACTGTATGCGGTAAGTATTTTACATTTACACATTGTGTGCATTCGATTCTGGAGATATAAGCAGAGAGCGTCCTAGTTGCTGGAGCATTTCTGGTTATGTATCTCTTTTTCATTTCATTTGTTTTTTTTTTCTTTTTTCTTTTTTTTTCCTTTTGACTGAAAGATTCATTTTTCCATAATGGATATAGAGAGAGTGGGCAATAGTCGTGACATAAGATACTGCCGTTCTCCTGATAGGGCATAATAACTGCAATTGAATGCTAGTAAGATCTTTCCTCTTGGTTTGATATCTTAATGACTCCTATATTGAGGGTTTGTCGTCTTCTTGGCCTAGTAATTTCTTCAAAATAGCATATAATTTTTCCTGCAAAAAGACGAACTGAATGTGCACAGAAGCGTGTAACTTAAGGCAAAAAAGGGGGGGGGGATAAAGAGGTCTTGACACATACACATGCTCACATGATTATACTGAATAGTTTAATATTTAAAAGCTTGGAATATCATAAACTCTGCTGAAACATGTTGTTATTCTCGTGGTTTGTGCATTTCAGGTACAATGTTGCTGTTAAGTGTGCTACAATAACTCCCGGTTGGTCATTATGGTCTCTTTCCTGCTTTTTTGGCTTCATTTATGACTGCTGGGAAACATAGTTTCAAGAACTTGCTTACTATGTTGATTGCAACAGTTGATTCAAACACTGATAAAGTCTTCGTAGTACATGTTAATTGGTTTACTTTACTTTATGACAATTCTATTTATTATGGTTTATTTAGCTTGCATATGGTTTTAAGGTTTCCATTCTCTGCAGATGAGGCTAGAGTTAAAGAATTTGGCCTGAAGTCTATGTGGAGGAGTCCTAATGGCACCATTAGAAACATCTTAAATGGTCTGTATTTGATAAATTTGGTTCTCCCATACTCTTATGAAATATTTCATGCCTTCAATGCAAACAACTTGGTTTTGATTTATGTGTGGTCATGTGAAGCAATTGGTAAAACAACCAACTGTCCTATTTTCTTCTGCTTGAGAATAATATGAATACAAATTCAAGTTTTCATCACCATTATAAAAATTTTATAACAGTGAGCCATCCATAGCCTATTGATAGAAAATGAAGCAAGATTTCTAAGATTATTGTTTTACTATTATTTTTATTTGATAATTCTAGATTTTATTGCTTGTTTCAGGAGTTTAATTTGAAAATCAACTAGATATAAACATGCTACATCACCTATATCTTAGATTGAAGTTGCTCATGACCTTGAGCCCTTGGTGGTATAATTTCTATTTTAAATTATGTATATTTAAATAATGCACAATAGGTATAAGATTTCTTGAGGACCATGAATCTCTTATCTGGCTATTCTCCCTTCTTTTGGGCAGCTGTATTGCAACTGATTTGTTTTCTTTTGTAGATAATAATTAAAAAACTACCTTTTAAAGCTTATTAAATTATTTATAATCTACAAATAACGTTTCTCCTTTTTCTTTCATTTTTTTTCTCATAAACATCCTAGGACGTAGAGGATTGGAATGAAACATGTTGAAATATTTACTGGAAGTCTAGAAACTTTTTTGATTTTTCACAATCTCTAGCAGGCGTTGTTAGTAATTTGGCTGGCATTCTATAATTCAATTTGAGTATAACAAGGATGATTGAATGAGATGGAGAATATTGAAGCTGTGAGGTGGTCCTTTGAGCGTTGACAATTCTTGCATCTCATTGTTTGTGTTGTATAGATGTGGTCTATGAAGTACACATTGTTTGCCTTTCCTTCCCCTGGGTTATCTTGATACAGTGTTGGAACATTGAAGTTATATTGTTTAGCTTCTCTCCGGACATATTTATATCAGACTCATCTTTCATTTTTTTTTTATGTTTTCTGTTGTATAGGTACTGTTTTCCGTGAACCTATCCTCTGTCGAAACATTCCAAGAATTGTTCCTGGTAATGTTTTTTCTCCTAATGTAAAGCTTGCATACCTATTAAATATCGTGAGACACCATTTAGTGCTTATAGATTTGATCTACAGGTTGGAAGAAACCCATATGCATTGGTAGGCATGCCTTTGGTGATCAATATTGCGCCACAGATACAATCATTCCAGGGCCAGGAAAGCTTAAAATGGTTTTTGGTGAGCTGATTTCAGTTTCAACATTGCTGCATATACAAGTAACTAATTAGAGAATCTCTATTCTTCTGAGCTACCATTGTTGCTTACCAAATTTCTCTTCCTATTACCAGTCCCAGAAGATGGTGAAGTCCCAGTGGAGCTTGATGTTTATAATTTCAAAGGCCCAGGCATAGCTCTTGCAATGTATAATGTTGATGAGGTTGCTTCTCCATGTGTTTATTCTCAAATAAGTTGATTGCCCTACATCAGTTATTTTCCTAATCTTTATGTGATTGGCCAGTCTATTCGAAATTTTGCGGAGTCATCAATGTCATTGGCATTTGCAAAGAAGTGGCCTCTTTACTTGAGCACCAAAAACACTATTCTGAAGAAATATGATGGCAGGTAATTACTTCTTGCAATGAACTTCTTTCCAATCCTTTTCTTTTGGTGATGCAACAAATGTCTCTGAACCTTGACCTTTATCGATTCATCAATTAATGCTCCAATTTTCAATCGAAACAAATCCAAAAAACTGTTCACTGATATATTATTTCACAGTTTTAAGGACATATTCCAGGAGGTATATGAAGAAAAGTGGAAGCAGAAGTTTGAAGAAAATTCAATATGGTATGCTTCTATCAATTGTGTGGGACGACTCTCTTTATCTCTTTTATCACTGTTATTAAAAATGGTTGATTCAAAGACTTTTTGTATTTCAGGTATGAGCATCGGCTAATTGATGACATGGTAGCTTATGCATTAAAAAGTGAGGGTGGATATGTCTGGGCTTGCAAAAACTATGATGGAGATGTTCTAAGTGATTTACTTGCTCAAGGTGCTGTAACTTGTTCCAACTTTTTGGAGTTACACACATCAATATGGTTCTTGTTCCTTTATCTGAATGCTGAGGACACTGTTATATTCTGCCTATTTTTTCCACCAGTATCTTTGCAAATGGAGTTTTTCTGAGGGAGCTTTTTTCTGATCAGTATTTTTTTAATTGCTTGGCAAAATCATGTTTTAAACTTTTTATTTTTGATGTAGATTAAACCAGTCTTGCTTTGCGCAGAAAATTTAATCTAAAATATATTTATTTTCATTATTACTGTTTCTTGGGTTGAAGTGCCATGATTGATAGCAATGGACCAACTCTGTTTCAGTTTTTTCTGTTGCAGTCCTCTTTTTTTGAAGATAATATTTATATGGTTCTTGAAGAGAGATACCAAGTAACTTAGTGAACAGATAAAATGACAACTCTGTTGGTGTGAATGATCTGAAGAATGCATTCTCAGTATGCAATTTTTCTATTTAAACCAGTCTAAACTTGGTTTCTTTTGGGCAGGATTTGGCTCACTAGGCCTCATGACCTCTGTATTGGTTTGTATCCAATTACCGGTGTCAACCTCAATGCTGACTTTTTCTTTATTTAGTAGTTACAAAATCTTATAACTTCAAAATGTACAGTTATCTTCTGATGGAAAGACAATTGAAGCTGAGGCAGCTCACGGGACTGTAACCCGGCATTTCCGGTTGTATCAAAAGGGACAGGAAACCAGCACAAATAGTATTGCTTCAATATTTGCATGGACACGGGGTTTAGAGCATAGGTATTGTTTGCTTTATCTAATTAACCAAAAATGAAACAGATAAATTATCTCAATTTTGATTTCATCTTGTATATTATTCCTATTGCTGATTCCTCTTCATAACCTCATCCAAGTTTAGAATTTGTTTGTTCTGTCTCTGGCTGTATGTTTTCTTTTTCTTTTTTTGTGAACTGTGATATGCTCTTCATAAGCTTCAATAAAGCAGCTTCATTTCTTTAAAAATTCTGTAGTATTTTTCAAACTGTTGTTAATTAACTTTACCACTAGGCAAATGAATGAATGAGTCTATGCTTTTTATTTTTCTTTAATTCCTGTCCTTTCTCTCTTAGGGCCAAGCTGGATAACAATGAAAGGTTGCTTGATTTTGCTCTCAAGTTGGAGGCTTCATGCATTGGAACTGTGGAGGCAGGAGAAATGACCAAGGATCTTGCCATTTTGACCCATGGCCCGAGGTAAGTGGTAATGTGTTTTTATATCATGTTCTTGACCGCATAATTTATTGGTTGGGTCATTTTTGTTCATCTCTGTAAATTCAATTTTTGGAAATTCCAGTAAAGATTCAACAGAATCATCCTACTTGGTCATGTACCTAATAATAAGAAGTGAATTACTGATACATGCTGTGGAGAACGAATGTTTCTGATGATGCGGGTGAAGGATTTGGCTCAGGTTCATGTAAACCTTCAAAAACAAAATGAATGGTTCTAAAACTTCTATAGAACATGTATAAGTAATTCACTTCTTATTATTAGGTACATGACCATGTAGGGTGATTCTGTTGAATCTTTTTCTGGAATTTCACTTAGTATGTAAACCTTCATGACTGGATTTTGACTTCTGAAGCCAGTTGATAATTTAATTTATTCCCACCCATCCAACTCCTCTTTCATCCAAGAAATGGTACCACGAGGCTTTCTTTCCCTTCTTTCACTTCCACTTTTAGGAGCTCTCTACTTCACATGTTTAAATCTGAAAAAAAAAAAAAACAGTTGGTGATTTCATGTAAAAGTACACTGTTTGGTTCCAGTGCTGGAGTGGTTGTAATTGAATCAGTCAGAACAAGTGGCCTCCAGTCTTTCAAACATTATATTGAGCATTTTCCCCTTCAAAACTTTTAGTATGATGATTTTTTCATGCCTTGTTAAGAAAGTTATACTCATAGTTACTGAGATACTGTTGATGCATTCAGGGTATCAAGGGAATTTTATCTTAACACTGAAGAGTTTATCGACGCCGTAGCTAGAAATCTAGAAACAAAGCTTCAGGAGCCAGCTGTTGTCTAAGCGGAGAGTGTTATCATGTGGTGGTAATATGAGATTCTGAGGATTGGGATAAAATTTGCATATACCACACTCTTTTAATTGTTTTGATCGTCATAGTAGATGCAATTTTCACAGCATTACATAAAGGGTCAATTTCAATTTATCTCTGGAAGTTTTCCCATTGGGGTTTGATGATATGAATGTCTCACTGCAAACTCTTAATGTTATGCAGTGTTCATTTTATTGATCCCAGAGGAATATGCGCAATGTTAGATCCATATCCAATTTAGGTTATTAAGTGAATTTTTTTTCCCCAAAGAAAACAATCAGAGAGGGTGTTACCTGCGTAAGACCAGTGCCATGTTTGTGCTCCACGTATTGATGTCTAGGCATCAAAGAGCTGCATCTGCTACCCAAGTTTCTCCAAGAAAAAAACCATTATCGACCTTGGATGTTGATTGAGATGCGATTTCTTGAAAATCTGAAAGAGGGCGGGGTTGAAAAATTTGTGATTTTGAATCATCGTTGACATGCCATTTATCACAGAATGGTTGAGCACTTGTGAGATTCCAAGCCATCTATAAAACTTGGGATTTTTTTTGAAAATTAGCACTTTATTTTTAAAGAAAATTGGCAAAATAATAAGCGAGTGTGAAAATTAGCACTTTCTTTATGCGAGTGTGAAGTTCAGTGCCCTTTTTAAGGTGAATGGAATGCTAAGTGCTTCCCCTTCCTTTCGAGACCAGGTGAGCTTTTTCTTGAAAGGGCAGTTCAGTTCAATTCCTTTTCAAAGCTAGGTTAAAGAGCAATCCTGTGCTGTGATAAAGCAAGTAAGAAAGCTAGAGATAGATATAAAATAAAGCTTCGACCAGCAGGCGGCCAGTAAGGATGATATTTAATAAAAGCAGGTGCAAGGTCGCAGGAGTCTTAACAATTTGTAAAAAAAATTGGTGAAAAGATATAATTTGTATATGTTGTGATTGGAAAACACGACATTACAAAGAGATTATAAAAAATTGGTACAAGAAAAAAACAAAAAAAAAGGAAGAGACTTTGGATGCACAATGAAACTATGATTACACATCATTAATACTATCAAAAATTCAAAAATATTTTGATGAGAGGAACATAATAAAACTAAGAAAGGTCACCAATGATGATCAAAGTATGTTACACTTACTACTCAGAGATAATGAGCGACTCATTTGTATTTGACGGTAAGTGTAGTTCAATCTAGTCATCGTTTATAACCTTCTTGATGTCATTATATTCGTTTCAACAAGATCTTTCTAATGATAATGATAGTGTCATAAGTGAAATTTCGGTGTTATTTGAGGTCTTTTTTTTTCTCTTTTTTCTTTTCATCATAACCTGTGCAGCCTATTTCATAATTTATTTGAAATGTTGCGTTTATGAACAACGTTAAATTTAAAAGTCGTTTTGGTATGCATTTTAATTCTCTCTTTTCTTTTTCTCTTTATCATAACTTGTACAATTCATTTTACAATTTATTTGAAATGTTGTATTTCTGAATAATATTAAATTTGAAAGTCTTTTTAGTATATATTTGAGGTTTCTTTAACTCTCGTTTTTACTTATCATAACTTATATTATAGCTCATTTTACAATTCACTTAAAATGTTATAATGATATGTTTATGAATAATATTAAATTTAAGTGCCATGTGTATATAAACTGTGCTATCATATCAAATTTTTTTATATCATATTATTTATTATAACAAAAAAAAAATGCTAACAAGCAAAAATAACCATAAGGCTAACGATCTAAAAGTACTTGGATTCCTTCAAAAATCTAATCTATTATGTTTTTGCCTCCCCTTGAGGCTCACGAATAGAGAGGAGTCTTCGAATAGATGGCTATCCCAATGCCCAATTTGGTTGTTAAATATTGAGGTAAGCGACAAACTCGGTGCCGGTGTTCTATTAAAAGACTTGAATTAAAATTTGGCCGAACACGTGGACCAAGAGATTCCAGTCATTATAAATGACATCAAATGGAGAAAGAAGACTTCTTTGTTTCAAGTTGCCAAATGGAACTTGTCCATGCGATGCCGACAATGTTTCAAGTCCTCATACGACTCCTTTTCTTCAAATTTCTCGTCTGACACTCTGCGGATAACATTTCTGGGAAACTTTTGTCATATATATATATATATATATATATATATATATATAAAGAGAGAGAGAGAGAGAGGACCAATTCTTTAAACTTCATAGACTTGCTTCCTCCGGTCCTCTCTCTCTCTCTCTCTCTCTCTTTATATATATATATATATATATATATATATATATATAAAGAGAGAGAGAGAGAGAGAGGAGAGGACCGGAGGAAGCAAGTCTATGAAGTTTAAAGAATTGAAGCGGAGCCTGTTGACATACTATGGCAGTCAATAGAGCGTAGAAATTCTTATACAAAGCACTAAGTGGGTCTAAAATTGTTTGAATAATTTTTTTTAATTCTATAGTAAAATTAATTTTAGATCAGTATTGACTGAGATTTGGAACGAAAACAATTAATACTAGGAAGGAAGCAAAACTCAAAAAAAGTTTGCCCTTTCACCTCCAGATGAACCTTAACCAACGTCTGGTTCTTGAGGTTAATACTTGAATAGTTGACAATTTCTTAAATACGAAGATCTTGTATGCATATTAACTGGGGCGTGGACAATTTAGCACATGGATATCAACACGGCATGTTTAATACGTGGAATTATGAATGTAATAAAATTTGTTAATTCTTTTTAAATATATCGAGTGATGTGAAGTGTGAACAATGCATTTTTATAATCATTTTTTAAAGAAAATAATCTTCATTGACGCCCAGATTCTTTCATCGGAAGAGGGAGATGTTGGGTTGGCTGTGGGCCTGTGGCTGTGGCTGTTAGCATCGTTGACCCGGCCACTATTTTATTTTTTATTGATTATTGATTGATAAATAATATTAGATTATGGGATGGACTCCATTTATCGGCCATGTTCACGGAAGATGACTAATTAAAACTGATTTTCTGGTTCAGGTAAATTAATGGCCCACTACACAAAACAAAAGTAATGTAGAATATGCGGTCCAGTGGTCCTTCCATCACTGGATTTTTCTTGCACGTTTCAGCCTCTCAACTTTGTGCGTGTATATATAGAGAGACGGTATGGCACAGAGAACGTTCGGAATCTTGCTTGGAATTTAGGGTTAAGAAAAGAAATTGTGTGTGTGTGTGAGAGAGAATGGCAATGAACAAGGCGAAGGAGCTGGTATCCACCAATTCCGTGGTGGTTTTCAGGTTTTCTTTCTATTAGATATCATACGGATCTATTTATATTTCATTTTAGATTAATTAATTCGTGTAATATTCATTTCTTTTGAAAAACTTTGCTCGCAGCAAGACATCCTGTCCATTTTGCGTCAAAGTGAAGCAGCTTCTGAATCAATTAGGAGCCAAATACACTGTTGTGGAATTGGATACCGAGAGTGAGTTTTCCCATATACATGCCCGTGCTCTTGACAAAATGATTAATACTTTTGGAAATTACTTTGATTTTTGTTCTGCTTTACTGTTTATTAAATTTATTTAAAATAAACTGTGATTCGGTCATATTCATCGTAGAACTCCATCGGTTAAGGAAACGGAGGGTTTTCGTAGAATTGATAGAGGCAGTCTTGCCATTTAGAATAGAATCTTCTTGCCCCTAAATAGTTTTAAGAAAGAAGGCATATGGATTCAATCACAGGAAATGGGGTGGTATGGGATCCGATCAATCATGAAATATATGGTCTTGCTACTATTGTTATGATGATGAGATCCATATCCAATCAAGCAATCATACCTATTGTTATGAAATATATGATCATATGCTATGCCTATGTGTGATTTTTTGCGTGTCTCACGTGCTTGTTTGTCTTTTTGAATATTTTCAAAAGGTTGAATATACGTATGTATTCCCTTGAAAGGGTGTGGATTTATGTGCTGTTAATCAGGGATTTGATTAATTGATTATGGTACATGCATGTTCTTTGTGTTCTTAAGAGGATGGAAGTGAAATACAATCAGCGTTGCATGAGTGGACTGGACAACGCACCGTGCCGAATGTTTTCATTGGCGGCAACCACATCGGCGGCTGTGACAGTATGCCTTCCTATTCTTTCTCTATATTCCGTTGTTAGTTGTTTACTCTATTATTCACTGGGGGGCTCCTTTTACTGTTTCCAGAAACCACAGGCATGCACCAGGAAGGAAAGCTGGTTCCTCTGCTTGCTGATGCTGGAGCTGTTGCCGCTGCTTCTGCTTCTGCTTAAAGGAGGTTCAGTTATGTCTTGTAATAATTAACCGTTGTGTTTGGTTTAAGTTCTTGTCTTTTGACCCTTGAGCAAGTGTCTTTGCGTTCTATAATGACTAGTAGTTTTTTATTCCTCCGACATTTCTGTTTGCTGTGGAATCTAAGCTAAGCTGTGCATCGATTATGAAATATCAGCTGTCTTTAGCTGGGATTTACCATGACTATTAAACTCACCCTTGCATGAAATGCTAGTCAATTCTCTTTTTACTTCAGATGAATCAAGATTGTTACCCTCGACTAGTAGAAATTAGAAACCATGTTAAGATTCAGGTTTATCGTAGCCATAATGCTAAAATCCTCACTGCTTTCTTCGGAAGATATCTGACTCTACCTTTAACTGCCTCAACAACTAATCCAAGCTAACGCGATCCTATTTTGTTAGGCCACTATTCTGCCACCGTAATGGTGGTGCAACCAACATAATAACCGAACCCTTCGAGACAGAAAAGCTCAACAGGCTATCCCTGATCAGTGATCAATCCATCTGCGCCTGCCCTGCCTTGGTTTTTTAAATTTACACCAGCCACATGAAGTCGTTTCAATACGAGTGCTGGAGCCAATTCATGAAATCGAGCTTTATTGACTGCACTTCTTGAGTTCCTTGCTACGCAGACAAAGGAAGATGGCTTTTAGGTCTCGATGTTTTAGCAGTGAACTAGATGTTGCGACTTATTGGAACCAAAAGTTACACTGGACTGGCGAATTTAATGTCCCTCCTAACAAATCCCAATCAAATAACATATAAACAGTGCAAGAAAGAAAAGAGTTGAAGAGGTGTAGTTTAACTGTTTAAGTATTGTGTTTGTTTTTTAATAATTATGAGTTTGAGGTTTTTTAGGATCATTAAAAATTTATATAGTCGTTAATTTTAGAGTTTATAAAATTAATTAGTTAAAATGCATATAATTTGATCAGGATGTTCATAATAATAATAATAAAAAGATCTTAGGGTGTTGTCATGGGGAGGATAACTGCGTTCCTGAAAGGAAGAGTATCCGCCCAGCAACAATCGTACGAACTTTTGTTACCGTATGATAATATCATCAAGCAGCATCTGGCATTCCTGGAAATCACAATAGAAACATATTAATGTTATTGCGCAAAGGCAGCCATGGTGCCAGCTGGAGCATGTCAAAGTAATCATTGGCAGCGCATGTTATAATGAGTTATGAGATCTCGCATGTTTATAAAACAAATATATTTAATAAAGCATTAGATAAATAATAAAAATTAAAAATATAATAAAGCAAGTATTTCATGATAGAAAAAAAAATTGTGTTGGTGATCAAAAACTTAGACTGAATAAAATGATTTATAGCAATCTACAGTGTTTTGTGAGGAAAGATGTGCTTTCACCACATGATTTAGCTTTTCAGTTAATAAAAAGCAAAAAAAATTACAAAACTAAATTCTCTACCAACTTAATATAAAAAAAAAACCAACAAAGATAATTTTGGAAGGAAAAAAACCCATGAGAAAAAACGTTGTAGCAATTGATAATGTTTTGTGAGGAAAACTATAGTGTTTTTTCCAATCAAATAAAATAAAAAACCATTTAGAGAAATATTGTAGCAATCCACAGTGTTTTATGAGAAAAACTACAACGCTTTTCTCATATGATTTAGCTTTATTATAATTATAATTCTTAACCAACTCAATATTAAAAAAAATCGACAAAGATAATTTTGAAAAAAATTATATGGGAAAACACTGCAACAATTCACAGTGTTTTAAAGAAAAAAAATTATAAAGCTAAATTCTTAATCAGCTCAATATTAAAAAAAAAATTCGACAGAAACAATTTTAGAAAAAAAAATAACAAAACAACCACAAAAAAAGGAAAAAAAATCATGTTGGAAACATTGTAGCAATTCACGTGTTTTGTGATGAAAGCTACAAGGTGCTTCCCCACATGATTTAACCTTATTTGTAATGACTTGTAATTGTAATTCACAAACAACTCAATATTAAAAAAATAAAATTAAAAAAGATAATTTGAAAAAAATTATAACAAAAAAAACTATGCAGAGAAACACTGTAGCAATCCACAATGTTTTATGAGGAAAGCTACAATGCTTTCCCCACACGATTAAGTTTTATTACAAAGTTAAATTCTAACCAACTCAATATTAAAAAAAATAAAATCGACGAAGATAATTTTGGAAAAAAATATTACAAAAAAAGAAAACACAAAAGAAACTGGAAAAAAGCCATGTGAGGAAAAACTGTATCAATCCATAGTGTTTTGTGAGGAAAAACTTATATTTACTTGTAATTGCAATTCTTAACCAGTTTAATATTTAAAAAATAAAATTGACAAAAATAATTTTAGGGAAAAACATAACAAAAACAGAAAAAAAACACGTGGGAAAAAACACTGTAGCAATCAATAGTAATTTTTGAGAAAAGTTATAGTGCTTTCCTCACATATTGTAACTGTAATTTTTAACCAACTTTCAATATTAAAAAATAAAATAAAAAAAGATAATTTCGGAGAAAATCATAAAAAAACCATGTGGAGAAACACTGTAGCAATTAACAATGTTTTAAAGAAAAAAAATTACAAAAAAAAATTCTCAATCAGCTCAATATTAAAAAAAAATCGATAAATATAATTTTGAAAAATAAAGAAATAAAATAGAAACACTACGTGGAAAAACATTATGGCAATCCACAGTATTTTTTTAAAAACATTACAAAGCAAAAATTTTAATCAGGTCAATATTTAAAAAGTAAAATCAATAAAAATAATTTTAGAAAAAAAAATAAATGCAACAAAAAAAATAAAAAATAGAAAAGTTGAAAAAAAAATAATTTTAAAAAAGAAAAAGAAAAATGCACTATGGATTACTGTTGTAATCCACAGTGCTTTATTTGTGGGGTAACAGTGATTCCCCATTTAGATATTGTTAATAGCATAAAAACATTCTTCAATTTTATGGTATTTATGTTGATGAAGATGATCTACACTCGTTAAATTAGAGTTGATTTTATACTCTAAACAAAATGTTGGATGAAATATTACTGTAAAGGTTTTAGTTTTTTTTTATATTGTTTTATGATAAAATTAAAATATTAGTTTGATGATAAAGTCGTCCTTTCTTATGAATTTCTGCCAAAATTCTCTTTACTAAAAACTCCATTTTCTTGTTTATGTATTGTTTTTTAATAAAAACAAATCATTTTTAATTAATAGCAAGATTTTTTGAATAAAAAATTATTATGATTTAAAAATCAATTTTTTTTAATTTTTGATAATCTTTATGTGGTTATATGCAAAAGTAAAGAAATAATTAATTTGAAAGAATTATATAAAAAATGCACAACTAAAAGGTCAAAAATTGATATTTTATTGTCAGAAACTTAAAAAATAAAATTATGCATATTAGATTCATATTAATTATTCAGAAAATAACTGATAAATTATCATAAAAAAAGCTAATATGATTTGCAAACTTTGATATCATTGTATGATTTTTATAATATCTCTATAATTATTTTATTTTAAAATAATTTTATTTTAGAATATAAAAAAATAAAATAACTAAATAAAAAAATCCAGGATAGAATCAAAAGAGTTAAACTTAGATACAACTGGGTAAATGATTTTTTTCTCTACTTCAACAATTTCCGATCAATAACTTGTTGTCCACCTCAACAATTTTTAATCACTAGATTTGAATTTCTTGAACTCTAAAATTTAAATTTAAATTTATTTTCATTTAAAAACACTAAAATAACATTATAGAAATCTCTATAACCCAAAACAAGTTCTAATCAATCTAAAAAGTCAAAATCAAATCAAAATATACCTTTTGGATTCCAAGCTACACTTTTTAGCATGATTTTAAGTTCAAACCATCTCAATTGAACTATTCATTTCAAGATAAACCCATTAATACGAAGAATATTGTTTTTTGTGGTTGAAATGTTGCTGGTGAAAGCTTTCTCTTTGCTCTCCCTCTTCGTCGCCTCTCTCTCCTTTTTCAACTACTAAAGACTGAAATGTAAAAAATAGAAAACTATAGGGATCATAGTGTAAAAAAGCACGCCTCAGGAATAGGGTTATGTATGCGTGAGAAGTGTGATGCACAAGGAAACACCCTTCTGTTTTAATTTTTAATTTTGTTTACTATAATAACAGTAATAACATGATTTTCTGCAAGATAGATATCTTTACAAAACAACTCAAAATTATGAAAACGTGCAGGATGGCTTTTGGAAATCATCAAGCTCTTGCAAATGGCAGCGAGTAGATAGCAGCACTTGTGTCAGTGGCAGCCAATTCGTGGGCTTCTGTTTCAGCTGACAAAAAACAGAACTCGAGGGAAGAAAGAGATGACCTCTATACATTACCAGGATAACAAAATAGCTAAAAGAACACAAATGCTTGCATAAGTAATTGACGCAGGAGCCACACAGGCATCACAAGAAACAAATTGAAACTCACAAGCGCTGGTGAAATTGCAGCAAATTGTCTCTCGTAACATTTACAACATCAAAGTCAAAGATTAAATTTAGGTGAAGAGTTCAAGCTTAGGAAATGAATGACCATGTCAACAAAATACTGTCAGGCATTTCCTAACGGGTGAAAAGGTCCTGTACCCTAAGCTTTCATACTTCAAAATGCATATTTTGAAGAATATATAAAGAGAATTGCTGAATGGATGAAAATCAAAGTTAAGATTACTAGCTTGTTTTTAGTTTTATATCTCTTTGGTGGATTCTACTGAGAGGTGAACTATTCCAAACTCTAATTTCTAAGATAGTGATTTTCTTCTTTTTTCCATCTTTCCATCTGTTCTTTCCCTCATCTACGTATCCATAGTTTCCACTGAAATCCCAGCACCCGTTTTGCCATATCAGTAATGTACACCACCTTGGCTGGTGAAGATAGCTGGATACTTCCGCATGCTGTTTGATGAAACTCGCATTGATGGCTAAAACGCATCGACAAGTCTCTAGTTATGGTTGAGCTCGTAAGTTTCTTCAACATCATTTCACCAAGCAGAAAATGTCGAAGCCTCTTCTATAGAAGCTAACACGTACTATATATATTTTTCAGCAATCTATTGCTAATAAGTTTTCTAATATGTGGAGTGCTACCATCCATTCATTTCTGGACTGGGACTGGTTCCTGTTCTTATTTACGTATTGGTCTACATGGACATTCGACTAGCTTCTTCAAAATTCATATTGTGGGTACCTTGCATCTTTTTTTGCTGAAATGGATAATTGTGATTGGTGTTATGTCAAACTCAAACTTAACTAGGAAAATATCCTTCTTTCTTTTCTGAAGTGGGAGTGGTGTGTGGTGTCCCACTTAAAAGACAGAAATATCTGAACTAGGAAGGAAGGATTCTTCAATGTTTCCTTATCCATAGCTTCAGAATCTGGCCACCATTTTATTATCATATCATATCGATAAGAAACTAGAGAAGCCGTGGAAGATATGTCAGTTTCTCTACTCCCAATTGATCATCTTTCAATGCCAAAAGCTTTCCAAATTCACGCCAGCTACTTCAATCCTTCCACAACCATCTCAAGGTACTTCTTTCTCCTGCAAAGTGTCGATAATGATGATGATTCTATTTTAAATAATAATAATAATAATCAAGCATCTGTTACCAAATGAAACTGATACTTTGTTTCCTAAGCAAAACAACTTGTTTTGTTTTGTCTCTACATCATCTGAAGCCCTCTACCAAGTGAGTAAGTCGCTTTTTTCTCTCTTAAACATGATGTTTTCTAGTTTGGATGAAAATGGAACTTGGTCACAGATTTAGTAAACGTAACTAAGTAAGTTTGATTTCAAGAAGTAGGCACAAATGCTCCCCAGTCAGATGTTGTGATAGAAGAAGGGAAGGGAGTGCAAGAACAAAGAAGAATTACTATGAGTTGCTGGGAGTTTCAGTTGATTCCAGTACCCAGAAAATTAAAGAGGCTTATAGGAAGTTACAAAAGAAATATCACCCTGATATTGCTGGACATAAGGTGCTTTCAATGAGCCATTACTAATTTCTAAATTACTAGCACCAGTATTAGCAAAATATGATTCTTCCATCCTAATGAACCCTTTTTGAATCTCTCTTTAGGGCCATGAGTACGCTCTGATGCTGAATGAAGCCTATAATGTCCTGATGACAGATGATCTTAGGACAAAGTATGATGCTTCCATTGGTCATATGACAGTGCAGATTGGGAAAAACAACTATGTTAATGTCATGGGTTCCAGCTCATGGAAAGGGCCATTGAGACCCCAAGCTCTGTTTGTTGATGAAAATGCATGCATAGGTCAATCTTACAGCCCCCATGCACTTATAAATGCATGAAACACAACTAATTAGCTAGTAATCTTCACTTGTTTTTTTTTCTTTTTCTATTTTTTTTTCTGTGATCAGCTTCTAAATCAAAATAGTCTACTCTACAGGGTGCAGAGAATGTGTGCACCATGCTAGCAACACATTCATCCTGGATGAATCAATTGGATGCGCACGAGTAAAAACTCAATATGGAGATGACGACCAAAAAATAGAGGTAAATAAAGCGTGATCTTGTCGAGGAGACCACAAGACAATTTTAACAACATGATATGTTCTGTGTTTCCTGTCACAGCTATTGTGTCAGTACTTTGTGTGTAAATGAGTTAAGGAAATGATGAGGAAGTTAACTTGCAGGTATCAGTTGAATCATGTCCTGTGAACTGCATCTACTGGGTGGATAGGGAAGAATTGGCACTTCTTGAGTTCCTAATTCAACCACAACTAAAGCAAGGTTATGGTGTATTTGGGCAAGGCTGGGAAAAAACTGCTAATGTTTTCATGGCAGCGAAGACATTGAGCAAGCAGTTGAGACAGCAGGCTGAACATAATCACAACAATGGTAAGTGCAAGCCATATTGCTTCTACAATTGAAAGGAACAAATTGCGACCATCAAGACGATTTCACCTTCAAATTCTTTCTTCTAAATGATTTGCACTGAACAAGGTTCATGGCAATTGCAGTGCGAACAACTGTAGAGGAAGAAACCCCTGCTCAAGCTGAGGCTCGTGCCAATGCTAGCTTGAAAATCAAGATGGAGAGCTTCTCCAAAATCTGGGATTCATTGAATGGAATTTTTGGTTAAAATAGTTCATTTGGGAGCACTTCAGAAAATATGGAAGTTTCCTAGTTATGCTTCTTTGCGTACTCCTTTAAGATGTTTAGGAAGTCAAGAAAGAGAAGAAAAAAGAAACAGCACATGAATTTTTTTAGTTTGAAATTTGTAATTTTAGATGGTGCAGTTCAGGTGTCCTTCTGGAATGAGGGATTGTTGCTAGCTGTTGTCAAAACATCCACTGTTACTTAAATACAAAAACACTCGGGATTTTCACTATATATTTGTCAGTACTCCCCCCCCCCCCCCCCCCATTTGCAATTGATTTTAAATTCTTATTAAAGGATGGAATTGAAACAGGGGGACCGAAATGAAAAATATGAAAAACATAGATGATGTACCATAAGTTTCGAAAATATTTACTTTGGTCCTCCAACTTAAACAATCTTGCAAATTATACAATTACGGTCCCTTGAAATTGTTTCAATTCTATTTTGGTACAGAGGTTTATTTTTATTATTTTTTGATCCCTGGTTGAGAGAGATGGTTGGATTCCAGCGTTAGAGAAAGAAACTCGTCGTTGACACCGATTTAGGCTACCAAAATAAAAGATTTTTGTGTCAAATTGTTTCATTTAATACAGAAAGTTCATATTAGGTGTTTTTATAATTTAAAAGTTCGTGAAAAACAGATCTAAGCTGGAGTTGATTTTTTATTTCAGGTTGAGTTTTGTTTTTGGGGCAGTTTTTTGAGATTATAAATAAGTTTGTCATGATTTCTAGGATGTTTTAGGTAAATATATTATAAAAATTTATATATATAATTTTTTATAAAAAATAAAAATATTTAACCCGCAACGAGAAAACGGATCACTAGCTAGCTAGTGTCTCTCTAATCGTTGTGTCATATATACTTCCTTCTAGGCATTTCCTCGGCAACCTCTTTCTCTCTGTGTGGATTACTGAAAACATGACTAAATACGGAACCATCCCAACAGAAGCACACCCGTCATCAGGCTCGCAAATTATTTCAAATATAAAGGGTAGGATCTCATCAACCCTAGCTACAACAAGATCATGGAAAGAAATGATCCAACCACAATCTCTCTGTCTTCCCACAACATTTATAGAATACGGTCGCAGAATCAAAATGAATGCTGGGTCTTTTCGCATGAACTATGTTATCATCATCTTGTTTCTTCTCTTCCTCAGCTTGCTGTGGCACTTCATATCCTTGATCGTCCTTATAGCCACGATGACTGCATGGTTATTCTTGTATCTTGTACAAGACTATCCCTTGATGATTTCCGGCCCTTGTCATCTCAGATGATGTTACCATGATTTTCTTGTTGGTGTTCAGAAATTCTGATGATCGGATCACTGTGGATCATGAAACTGGTTTTGGATCAATAACCTCGTCCCGTACCGGCGATGTTAATATAACTATTGAGCAAGTATTTAGATCCTAATAAAATGAAGAGTAAACAACACACCTTCAACTTTTGATAAATGTATAAACAGCAAACGTTATTTGATAAATGCACAATTACCAACAGCAACAAATTCAACTAGAGTTATTCTATCAACAATCCAAATGCAAACCACAACAAAACAGCTTAAACTCAAATTGAGGCCAAACTCCTCCGGATAATGGATCTGACTCTGGTGATATGGCCAGGAGTCGTCCAATACAATCTCCATGGATGCAATCAATCGAGATGGTTCATTAAATAGAATCTTCATGCATGTACACACAAAGGAACTTACCATTGCCATGAGCAGCCTGCTTATGCAAATTAATCAGTGAGAAATTGACCCGGTTAATTATCTGCCACCAGAGCCTTGTTTCCACCAAAGGTCGTCTGCTGGCATAATTCCATCAAAAGTAGAGAACAAAAAGTCAAAGTACAAGTTCCAGGGATCACTTCAGTGTTGGCAACATTTCACGTTCTTGTACATGAAATGGTTACAATTAACGAGGTTACATTCACACCTACACATAAATACTAGTACTATTACCCCACCTGTCCTCCTTGCGTTTACCATTTTCTGTCAAAGTGACGTACAATGCTGCTTCAGTGAAAATTCTGCAGAATGTCTTAGATCCATTGTGGTCTAAAATATGCCATGTGTTCCTGTCTTGATTCCAATCCAAGTGAAGGTAGAAAAATTGAGTGGAGAAAAAAAAAAAGACAAGAAAAAGAAAAATGCAAGAAAGCCTGCCACATCTGAACAAACGTTTTATTGTTTTCTTATGAAATAATACCTCCAAGGATCAAGAATTCAGATTCAGCCACACCAGATGAAGACGGGATGAAGGCATCTGGACTTGAAGTTAGGACAAAACAGTGTGTTCCGACAATGATATGGAGAGGGAAGAATTTGGACACAGAGCGCTGTTTTATTTTAACAGCTATAGGACTGAGGGAACCATTTTGTCAACAGGCTATGCTTTATTTTGATAAATAACATGAAGAGGCCATAGCTTGGTATATGCATCATTGCCACGAGTAAGTACCTGTACATCCATAGCAAAAACAGAAAGGAATCAGATACACTTGTTCTTTGAAGCTCAGGCATGTTTTCTTAATTTAACCAGGCAGAGGAGACAATAAAAGGAAGAAAAGAAGTTCTGATAAGAGTAGCCTTCTGCAGAAAAGGAAGTCATAGGGTGCACAACTTGCTTAGAAATAGTATCCTGGACTATGATATTTGAATCTTACTAAATTTTCTATGAGAATTAACTAAATATAATTTGCTCAAACTTGTAATACAAAAATCCATATTTATTATAAGAACCTTGGACGAGATACAAGGAAAACTAGAACTACTAATATCTTCAGTTTCAAAAAAAAAAGGAAAAGAAGCAATTATGACATAGGATGGGTGTAGATCACTGCAGAAGGATAACTCCTTGAAACCACCAACATGTGAATGCATCAAGACATGGATATCATCTTTTTCTTTCAAGTATATCTAAGATTTATTTTATAGGGAAAATTAAGCTGAAAACTTTGCAAGGAATACATTGGATAAAATCTATCATAGCAGAACAGTAATGAGATGTCCTAGGAACAAACCATAATGGGGCATATGAAGAGGACAAGTCAAGAAATGGGTATGGCCACCTGAAGGAAACAGAAGACCACTATTGATGAGTGAAACAAATACGAACAAAAATGTTAAAGAAAAAAGAGAAACATAAATTACCAAATTGATACACAAGCATGCACAATCCACTGGAAAATGACAAAAAAACCAGTCCACAGAATGAAGTAAGAAACCCGAAACCAAGGGAATGGCTGAAAATGAGCAAGTAGAGCTAATCAATGATTATTTCAAAGGGAAATACAGAAAAGAGGGCGGAGGGAAGGACACAATATTAATTTACCAAGCAATTCAAAGCTGTGTCCCCAAGAAGTAAGACAGCATTGAGTGTATGCATATTCACTGTTAACTGACATGAAGAAAAACATGGACTTTTCAGATATAGAGGAGCACAAGCAGCACAGTGAACAACATATTGACAAACAACAAGCAGCAGCAGCAGCAACAACAACAACATAAAAAAGAGTTGATTAGAAGTTGATTCACCATAACCACGAAGCATTACAAATAATGTAACACCATGCATGTCCAATTTACTTCTCCATAAAAAGAAAAGACCTAACAATGGTAGTTATAGTCAAGTCAACTAGATTGTGTATAAGTTGAGGCCTCGTCTACATGTGACCAGGATAATTTTCGTGATGGTTCACATGCTTAGCTTATATGAGAGGGGGGAGTACGACTCTAAGAGTAATAATTTCTTGGGATGAAGGCATTTTAGGGAGCAAGCATGAAGCTTTTCCTCTTAGCATCGAAGACCTTTTTGTATTCATGTACAGACCTACTATGAGGAAGAACCAAAGTAAAGACAGAGGTTGCCAAACTAAGCCAGCCAAATTAGCAACCTCTATGCAACAAGCACAAATAGGAAAAGGAAATAAGAATAGGAGTGTTTAATAACCCATGCAATCAAGCAACACATAGCCAAGTGCATTTAACCCAAGTGTGTCTCTTTGTTTGCTAACCATAATCCTACAATATTTATCTATCTCAACAATCAATAAAAACGGAAGGCAGCTAGCTTGTAAAGAGGCCTAAAAATGTGATAAGAGATCTGCAGATGATATTAGAATAACATCAGCTAATGGATTTGCATATAATATATCAAATAAAAAGGAAATCTATCTTGTATCAATCTGTCTGGAAGCAATCAAGGACCAGCAGTTTCGTGATTTGCTAAATACAAGAATAGATGCAAAATGATTTATCCAGGTTCAACATAAATCATAATGCTGCCAAGAACTGAAAGCAACAAATCATAATGTAAGGCGGCAAGAAAAGTATATATCTATAAGTTCTAAATGAAGTGAACTAACAGACAGAACTACAACATAAAGAGCAAAGAAAATGCAGGTCCAGAGCTCATCTAAAACACACAGAACTTACAAAATCCAGTGAGTAATCTCTCATGGTAAGAAACGGAAAAATAATGATCCAATAAATAGAATCAGTAAGCATCACTGCACCAGCAGTCATCTGTTTATTAGAGATCAAACAGAAAACTAATTAGATAACAAACAACTGCATGAAGCTATAATATTCTCATGACATGCCTCAAAGTGTTTTCAATATTTAAAAGAAAACAATCTAAGAGGAAAATTTCGAAGAGAAGACAACTGAAGTATCAAAAGCATCTATGCCCAATAGCTGTATTAATACTAAACCTTGAGTCTAAAATTTAAAGTTCTGTATCAGGAAATCAGAACCCTGAAAGAGTCAATTTGTGCCCACCAATATGAAAGATCTCGGAACATGTATGAGATAAGGTTTATCAAAACCCTGCCAAAGATAAACTGCAAGATTTATTAAAAAATCATTTTTTCACAGATTATATTTTTTTTCCAGCTAAACTTGCATACCTGGACCAAGGCAAGATAAAGAAGAAGAAAAGTAAAAGAATAAAGTTGTGGAGAAAATAATATAAGACCATCTGTAAAACATACAGATACCAACTAAAAAGAACAACTGAACAACAGCAACTTAGATTCATGGAAAGAGATCAAAAGGTTTAATTCACAAACTAGAGGCTAGTAGCCAACCAGCGAAACATCACATGAAGCTTGTTTATTATAGCCCTTCTCTGTATCACTAAAACTACTTGATAGTACAAAGAAATGTACCTGGAATATAACCTGAAAAAGATAACAACAAATGCTTGCAGCTTGAGAGGAATGAATTTCCTCTGGGGGTTCTGAGGATTTTCTTTTTTCCAGTTCATTTGCCCTGTCCCCATGAGGTAGAGGCATGTAATACCCTTGCTCAGTGTCTCTCCCGACATGAGGTTCATAAAATCCAGTTTTGTGATACAGGTAACATCCATAAATGGAAAGCAGTGATCCAAACTAAAAAAGAAAATGCCAAGATCATAATACGTACATGGCACCAATTAAAGATTGGTGTTATTATGAATTTGGTCAAAATTTGGAGGTACTGAACAGAAGCATATAAAGAAAGCCAAATCAAACACATACCCCAAAATAAATGGTAACAGAAGTGAAAGTCCACCTGTTAAGCACCCCAAAACATTCAAACAGACAAGTTAAAATTTAAGAGCACATCTAGCAAAAAGAAAGAAATGAGAAACAGGTACTTAAAACATCAATTGCCAAAACGTAATCAAAACAAGGTCAAGGTCCTTTGAGTCCATTAAGAAAAGCTATCTCTCACTCTCTGATTGAGCTTACTGGGTATAGTAATAAAACATGACGAATCCATTACGAGAAACTTTGGCAATGAGGATCGGCAAAAGCAAAGAGAAGGAAAGAAGTCGATAAGCCAACAACCAAATAGGGTGAATTTGATTAAGACATGATCTCCACGGTTGATTGCCGCACAACGAATGAGCTACCTCTTGCTGAGTTTTTCCTTTGCATGATCCCAAACATTCATATTTCCGTATAAGGAAGAATGCTACAACCATAGGCGTAAATACCCAGATTGCACAAAGCAAGACCCTCCAGTTCAACCAGTAACTCAGGGTGGTTGTGTCGGAAGTAACCATTAGCTGCTGCATTCTGATAAAGGAATGACCACACTGTTAGTTACCCCATCAATCCAATTCCTGGTCATTAATCAATTGATTATTTCACACAATGCATGCTTGATTTCTAATTATTTCAACATCATTAATAAATGAATTGTGTGTTATTGCATCATCAAAGCACATGGATTCATTCACTTTCTCTCCTAATGGAAACATAAACTGAGATGAAGCTCATTGTTTACTTAAAACTAGTAATAAAGGCTCCTCATTTTATTAACTTAGGAGTTGGTGCTATAATTATAAATCAATTACTAGAAGAGTAAGAAGTCCACAATCAATCAATGAAAAAAATATATTAAAAACTGGTGCGCACACACATAACCAATTCAAGCAACCCCAGATGACAATAAGTGTAAAAAGCAAAAGAGAAGGGTGCTTACAGAGCAAGAAAAAAGAATGCTTGGTTTTGTTTGGCTATGAACTGGAAGATAAGCAGGCTTAATACATGATATGATAATGTACGTACAATTAATATATTGACAGAAAAGAAAGAAACGTGAAGCAGTTTGGTTTTGTTTGGGGATCCAACAAGAGACTGTCTGTAAGTAAAGTTCCGGAGGCAGAGAGAGAAAGAATATAATATCAGCACAGCAGACATTTCTTAGGGTGTGTTTGCTATTACATTTAAGTATTTTTAAAAAAACTTTAATTTTTTTTATTTTAAATTAATATCTTTTTAATGTTTTTAGATTATTTTAATATATAGAATTGCTGATATCAAAATTAATTTTAAATAAATAAAAAATATATTATTTTAATATATTTTAAAATAAAAATAATTTAAAAAATAATTACTATTACCCTTCCAAACACATTCTAGGAAACAGTAGCCACTGAGTTTCCATGGTCACAGTGATCCCATTTTCTTTTTTGTTTTTTTCTGAACCCAGTCCCTCCCAAATCTTCGAACTTAGTCCCTCTAGTTTACCAAAACTACATAAGTAGTACTTTCCATTTTATTTATAATTCCTATATCTTTAACTTTATTTATAACATGGTCCTCTCTCAGTCCAATTACTTCATGTTATTTTGCAATTAATTTTGTTTATTATTTTTTCAAAAAATAGAAAAAAATTGAGTGAGTAACACATGAATTTATTTTCAATTGTCGGGCCCAGATCTTAAAGGGGTTCCACTCAAATTCAGAAATCTATTAAATTTATTTTTTAATTTTTTAAGTTATGCTAACTATATTCAAACATATTTGTATAGGAACTAAATTATAATTAGTGTAAATATGATGGCAGATACATTTTCAACTAAGGACTTATTCATAAGAAAAATAACATATGGGGACCAAAATAATTTTTAAGAAATCTTTAGAACCAAAATATATATTATTGAAAACTTTCATGACCACATAACTCGTGTCAATTTTATATGTTATTAATAATATCAGCTTATGGAAGGATGTAATAATGACAAAATTGATATTAAGATTAAAAAACAAATAGTAGCAATTTCTTTTAAATAATAAACTAAAGAGTACAAGAATGCTAGAAAGCATTAACCCAATAAAAATTTGTTTCAAGAGAAAAATTAATTTACACTCGGTATGAAGTATGACAAAGTTATAGGAAAATAATAAAAATGCTAGAATGCTAGCTTTAATTCTGTATTTTTGTAATTTTTCTGTTTAACAGATAGCCTCTTAAAAAATAAGAGGCATAACTTACTATTTATAGAGAAATCTAAAAACCCTATAAATTAGAAAAATATTAATTTTTCCCCCGAATAATATCAATATATTAATTCAGGATAATTTTAGAAATTAACCCAATCAAGTCCTTACTTGATTTTTCTAGGTTTAGAAATATAATCCTTGTATTAATTATATTCTTAATCTTAAATTTTTAAAATATATTTTAATAAAGTCATATTTAATTAAATCATCTCAATTTAATTTTTAACTAATAGTTTTTAATGTGTATGACCCATTAGGTTCCTAATATGTTGGTTAAAATATAAATTCTAATTCTAATTAAATAAAATTAAATAAATTAAATAATTTAATTTATTATCAATTAAATAATTGATTAATTTATATTTTAAGATCAGATGCATTGTCTAGTAATGAGTTATGATCCTTCAAATATTAGAAAATTTATTAATGGTTTGACTTAACCTTTCAAAGGATCTGTTTCTTAGTGTAATTAATATCCTTTCATTAATGATGTTTCAATTTAATATTAAAGCATGAAGTATATCTGTAATGTTAAATTATGTTTGTTATTTACATAATAACCATTGATCGATTGAATAAGATTTGAAACTCTTTTCAAATCTCATTCCATCTTGGCCAAGGATTTCATAGTCAATACTATTTGAGAATAGATAAAATATTTTGACTAATTCATATAGGGTGATAAATCATCTCTTAATCACTCAAGTACCTTTATATAGTTCATGTTAGACCCAATGTCTATTATTGCATTACCTCTATTAAGATAACATGTAATAGGATCAAAACATAACATTCTCTATATAAGATAATTTAGTGATTTTAAGTGTAAGAATCACTTACACAACTATCACGTAAGCCTTTCCATAGAAATAGGTGATCACTCTACATGAAATTCTCATGCGGGTCAATTCAGTGTACATGTCTTATGACAAGCACCTACATCGACTTATGAGAACAACTGTTTTTTTTTTTTTCATAAAGGAAAAAGCATAATTTGTACAAGTTTTTATGGCTCTAATGAATGTCCAATATTTAAGAGAGTATTGATCAAGAATATTTTAGGAAGAATGTTATGATGCAATAAAAACCTTGTAGTTATAACAATTTTATAATTTCATTTACAAAGCATTTGTCCCATAAATTTTATCTTTACTCTAAATTCACTAATCTAATATTATATAAATATTAAAAATAAATTAAATTTTTATTAATAATAAATATATATTTACATAAATATAATAATACCAATAAATATCACATTATTATAATAAAATCATCCACACTCTCGTGGGGATGCAAATGCCACTTGATTCAATGAAGTATGGCATCCAGCAGTGACTTGTCAATTTAATCCAAGTTTTCCATTTTTTCCCCGAAGAAGAGGAAGAGTAAGTAGCCCTGCATTGTCAAGAAAGATGATCTACGTCGGAGTAAAGTTCCCGGAAATCGACTGTGGGATGTCAATCTTGTCCAAGGCTGGTGGTCCATGATCGTTGTCCATGATAGTTGCCGGTCTGAAATTGGAGTACTGCAAGCCACAAGTTTGTCTCAGCAAGTTTCCTACTCATGACACTTGAAACTCGTATCGTCCATTCATTTCGAAACTCTTGCTTACCACCATTAAAATTATAAAATGACTAACCACAATAATCCACCATTAATAAATAAATCTTCTCTCTTTAAGTCAACCTCTTAGTTCCCATCACTGATTCGCCCGACAGTAACAGCAGCCCGTCAGTACATGCTATTATCCAATTCTAGATCTTTATTTAGTCCCTTCGGTCAGCCAATCCATTTCTTCAAGTAGCGGGCAGATGTGAGCGTTACTTTAGTACAAATATTGATTAACTTCTTTATCTGTTAATCAACTCTGATGGGATGGTCACAGTTTTAGCTAAGATAACAAGCTACAAAATGAAGGATTCGTTGAACAATGGCTAGTTCCTAGAACTTCACTTTCCAGTAAAAACTTGAAATGCAACTGCTATTAAACAAGGTGCCAAGAACAAAACCAAGGCTTTTGTACTATTAATGCAACGCTTAAGAATCTCTGCCTCTCCTTTTCTCTCTTGTTCTTCTACTCCAAAATGCTGAGCACGGCATTAGCTCTGTCTCTTTCAACCCCAGTTCTTAGACCACAAAAACCTTTATATGGCCACTCTAGCCCCAGATTTAGCCCATGTATTAACCTCCCTTCTTTAAAACCGCTTGATACTGTTTGCTGCCATGGCTTCTCTCGTCGAAAAACTTCCCTGTCAGGTTGTTGTTTGAGTTGCAATACTCGAATCTCTGCATTTATCTGTCGAAATCATGGATATGGCAGTATCAAGGTCCGGGCTGCCTCAGTTCCTGACAGTACTGGTGAATTTGAGAAATCAAGTGATGCGGCTAGGACAATGCAGCTAGGTGCTATGTTTGGAATTTGGTATCTTTTGAATATCTACTTCAACATCTTTAACAAGCAGGTTCATTTACAAATCTCTCTCTGTATGTCATTTCATTTCACCTCGTGAAATTGATTTGTCATTCTTGTTTTTATTTTTTGATGTTTATATATCTTGTATGGTTTTGGTTATGTCTTTCTGATTAAGTGGTGACACTTCGTCTTTTCTATGTCACCGTGCTATCATCTAATATAAATCTACAAAGAAAAGCCGTGCTCTCAAAGCTACAAAACTGGATACTAAGGAAGCGAAATTATGATTTTTTAATGGTTCATCACTTATAATTAACTATTTAGTCAGTAAATAGATATTCTTCTTCAGGAAATGAACAAGACATAAATATAATAATATATGCAGCAAATGTATGGAAAGGTGAATACTTCTAGTTTTCCTTTCATCTCCATTCCAGTATTTGAGAAGAGTGAAAGAATCTGTTTTCTATTCTTTGTTGTAGGTTCTGAAGGTGTATCCATTTCCAGCAACAATTACAGCATTCCAAGTTGGCTGTGGGACTGTGATGATCATCATAATGTGGGCACTAAATCTCTGCAACAGACCAAAGCTTACTCGTCCACAGGTACTTGCTGGTATCGGACTGAAGAATCAATATTGCTTCTGTTTATTTTGTCACTTATCGCGTTCTCTTCGCAGATTTTAGCAATCCTACCTTTGGCTGTAGCACACACATTTGGTAACCTTCTTACTAATATTAGTCTGGGAAAAGTTGCTGTTTCATTCACTCATACAATCAAAGCTTTGGAACCCTTTTTCACAGTGTTATTTGCTGCATTGTTTCTTGGTGAGGTAAGGATTTGTGATCAGAATTTCACAATCTTACCACTGTAGGATCTTTGGGATGTAACAAGTGCTGTTGCAGATGTGTCTAGCAGAACTTCTAAAAACATTTTCGTTGGGGCTATAATGCTGCTGTAAAATTCCTTGTTTAGGAACCCAAATTGTAGATTAATGCTCGTTTGCCAACACCATAAGAATAATAGGCGTCCAAATTCAAAAAAGTGTAAGGCTGTAGATATTCATTCAATTGTAGTTCATACATATTAATGAAACTGTAGAGGTAGTAATTCCCCAGTTGAAACTCAGTGTATGCTGTCCTGGAAAATAAAACCCCCCTGGGGTGTAGTCAGAAAGAAGCATAAAGCTCCCTAATTCCGTGGCAATGAATTTACGGTTAAACGATTTGTCCTGTCCCTAAATGTTTTAAGCTGCCTTTGTTCGTGCTATTATCTTCATTTTTTGTTTTTCATACAACAACACAGTTATAAAGTCTATTTTGTAAGAAAAAATGATTAGTTTTCTCACTCTGGGAACAGACGCCTGCTTTCTGGGTACTTTCCTCCCTTGTGCCACTAGCAGGTGGAGTAGCCTTGGCATCATTAACTGAGGTCTCTTTTAATTGGTAAGAAAGTAATTTTATATATTTTTGGGTGAACTAAGGACTCAATACATTAGATTTGTCTAAAATAAATGATCTTCGTGTCCAAGTTTTACCTGCTTTTGAGTATGATTAGCTATTTTGACATGAACAGGATCGGTTTCTGTAGTGCAATGGCTTCCAATGTGACTAACCAGTCACGAAATGTATTTAGCAAAAAGTTGATGGTTAACAAAGAGGTAAGAGGCGGGAGGTCTTTGCAGGAATAAGAATTTCAAACCTAATTTCTCTAATCTTATACTAGTAATTCTGCTACTTGAATTGTTTATGATGGTCAATTTGATTTGGCCCGTAACCAGCATCACCTTGTTCTTGATAGGAGACTTTGGACAACATCAATCTCTTCTCTGTCATAACCATCATTTCTTTTATCCTGCTGGTTCCTGCTGCTATTTTCATGGAAGGCTTTAAGTTTACTCCATCATACCTGCAGTCTGCTGTGAGTAGTATACATGTAGTTTTTAGTTAACCTGAACTCCAAACCATCATAGTTTGATTCTTCAAAAGCCACCGGCAAGATGCATGATGTTTTCTTTTCTTCATGTTTCAGGCAAACCAAGGGTTGAATGTTAAAGAGTTATGCATAAGATCTCTTCTCGCCGGATTCTGCTTCCACTCTTATCAACAAGTGATATTCTTACTGCTTTGTATCCATTATTTATCATAGCTTCATAACTCTCAACATCCCAGCCACTGCTCAGGAATGAATAACTATAGGAATTGTAGCTGTTTAACAGAAGAATGAAAAATATGGTAATCAACCCTTAACCAATAAAATCTATCTGCTAATAGCAAGCAGAGGTAAATCCTGTCATAGATTATGTCTACAGTAGTCTCACCGGAATCCGGGCCGAATCAGCTCCAAAGTGACGACTGAACTGCCTATGCCATTGATTATTTTTATTTGATTTCCTTGCAGGTCTCCTACATGATATTACAGATGGTAGATCCTGTCACACATGCTGTTGGAAATTGCGTGAAGCGTGTGGTGGTCATAGTCTCATCAGTCATCTTCTTTCAAACTCCTGTGTCGCCCATAAACTCCATTGGTAAGTTTTTCTTTCTTGGTTCAAGGAGAGAGGTCCTTTAAACTACAATGCGCTATATAGCATAATAGAGAATCCCTCCTCCACATTCCATAGTAAGTTATTTCTTGTTTCTTAGTTCATGGACCTGCTGGTGATTTGATTAACTGCAGGAACTGCTATAGCCCTTGCTGGAGTCTTCTTGTATTCAAGAGCAAAGCGGATGAAGTCGAAGACAAAGCCAAAGGCTGCATGATTTTCCTTTGGAAAAATTATCCTTAGCTTCGTGTAGTGTGGTTTGTTTTACATTTATCAACTGTTTAAAGAATTACAGTTTCATCCTATACTTTGTACGGCGTCTAATATTTTGACACTTTAAAAAAATCAATAAAAAATATAATTATTTACAAGATTACTATTATTTTTTATTTAATAACTAAATAGCTCTTATATTAAATATTACAAGTTTTATATTGATTAAAAAAAAAACCCTACCCACCACCCTCTTAACCCAAACTAAAATAATTAAAATCTTTGTCATCACCCTCTTAACCCAAATTAACCGAAGATAACAACAAACCAATCATCTTCTTCATAATTTTTTTTTTGACAACCTGTTAAGTAGTAATTTTGCTATTAGGTCTTGCATGAGAAGTGCAAGATTTAAGATTTTAAGTAACGAGTCTTTAGTTTGGTTAGAGAGGGAGGTGACATTGAATCGAGGAGGTTCAGCGTGGAGTTGTGAAGTCTACAAGATTCTAGGGTGAATTTAACTTTAATTTCTATAAAAAAAACATGGCCATTTATTAGAGATGAGATTTTTTTGCTAGTTTTGAAATTTAAAAACACTAGCAGGATGTTTAAAGGAATTAATAATGCATGCATCACATTAGTTCATAAGGTTAAAAGTATTAATAAGTTCATAGATTTTAGGCTTATTAGTCTTGTGAATGGGATATACAAGATCATTGCCAAGATCCTATCCTCGAGAATTAAATATTTCATTGATGACGTGATTAGTGATACTCAGTCGGCTTTCATTTTCGGAAGCAAGATCCTCAGCAGTTTTCTGTTGGCTAATAAAATTATAGGTAGTATGCGAAGGCATCATGTTCAAGGCTTCCTCTTAAAAGTGGTTTTTCAAAAGTCAATGTCTTGGGATTTCATCTGCAGAATCATGGGTTCTATGGGTTTTGAAGGTAAATGGATTTCCTGGATTCAATAAAGTATTTCAACAGCTAATCTTTATGTTCTCATCAATGACTCATCATTCAATGAGTTTCTGATGCAGAAGGGAACTTAGCAAGGGGACTCTATGTCACCATTTCTGTTTAACAATGTTGTTGAAGGATTGGTGATTTTGTTTAGTCAAGAAATGGCAAGCAAGCTATATTCAGGAGTTCATATTTCTTCTCAACAAGTAACGCAACTTCAATATACTAAGGATAAAATGATATTTTGTCCAATCAAGTTGTTTACCTAGAAAATACTTGGGTTTTCTACTAGGAGCTAATTTCAAGCTATGTTTCACTTGAAAACCATTTATGGATAAGATTAAATCTTATTTTAGGTCTTGGAAAGGCAAGATTCTTTTAATAGATACAAAGCTTTGTTTATTAAAGTTTGTGTTATCTAACTTTCCATTCTATTATATGTCCTTATTTAAATTTTTTTCTAGATTAGCGAAGAAGATTGAATTCATGCAAATGATAATCTTGTGAGTGGAGATGTAAGTACTCAAAAAGTTAGTAAAGTAGCTTGAAATTTTCTTATTAGGCTAAAAGGTAGAGGGGGTTTGGGAGTGCGATCTATCTTGGTAAAAAGAAACAAGACATTGTTATTTAAATAGTTATGGTGGTTTAATAATGATGTCACAATAGCTTGGAGGAATTTTATAAATATGAAATATCAATCTAAAAATAGTGGTCTGCTTCTAAAATTCTCAAGAACTCTTTTCGCTATTTGAAGTGGTGTTTGTACAACCATCAATGGTATGAAAGATTATTTTTTTGGACTTCAAAATGAAATATCAATGGTTATAGGAAATGAGAATCAGACTTTATTTTGGACTTCAAAATATTTAGGTGATTCTACTCTCATGTTTGGATTTCCTAGTCTTTATGTAGTTTGTGGAAATCCAAATCCAAATGCTAAGATTTCAGATATGAGAACCTGGAATGACAATAGTTGGACATGGTCCTTATCATGAAGGAGAAGACTATGAGACTAGGAAAAGGTAAAGGAAGTGTTGCGATCTCGTGGTCGTACAAATTAATTACCCTAGCTTAAAACACAACACACAAGATAATATAGAGCAAGCAAGGGGTCGGTCCCACGAGGAAGATTCAAGTCAGATTTTTATACTAGATGATATGTAATTTGGGGGGGTTTGGACGTTATCTAGGCTAAAGCAAAAGAAAACAGAAAACTATCAAACAAAATTTAATAAAATCGAGAAAATTATCAAGAGAACAAACCTTGGTCACAAGCACACATCCACCTACAGAAATCAGAACTGATCATGGAAACGAAACATCAATTTATATTCTGAATATTTATCTCTTCTTAATATTAGTTAGTTAACGGATCCGCCGTATAACTAACCCTAACCATCAAACAACAACAGTGTTCGCACTAGTAATTTAATTCAATGGCAGCCTTAAGAACTAGATAAGTTGATTAATCAAGAAAACATAACTGAAATTTTGAGCGTTTATAGACCTTTGAGTCATGAATCCAAAACAATTGAGTTTGCATCAATTGGACTTCGTAGCTCCGGATATTCAAGTTGGAATGGCCGAAGGTCAACACCGGCAGATTGCGAGATTTGACTTTGAAGGCTGCGATTTTCATGCTCTTCCTTATGTTATTTTCTTGCCTTATATGTCTAGAAAGGTATGGATGTTAGCTTTTTAATGCCACTGGAATCACTTCATTTCAACCTCTAGAGCTCACGCTCTGCACAAAACATCAACTGAAGGTCAAATCTGCCAATTATCACCAATTTACTCCTTTTTGCATCTTTCATCCAAGAGTGCCTTCAAAACATAAAACAAAGAATATCAAGGCATTTTATATATAAAAAATAGGCAAAACACTAGTTAAATATGGGTGAAACTATCGAATAATATGGTTGCATCAAATACCCCCACACTTAGCTCTTGCTCGTCCTCGAGAAAGGATAGGTAAAATCAAATTGAAGTTAAATTAAATCAAATCACTATGACTAATCTCCTAATCTCCCATCAATATCCAAGAATATATGCATTATATACAAGAACACAATTAAGAAGGATAAATAGTATAAATTTTCATGAATTTATTTACATGCAAACTTCAAAACTCAATTAATCGTCGGGATTTAAATGAAATCTATGCCATGCCAAAGTGATAGGTCCTCTCATTGATATACACTCCAACACTCACGTGTTTAAGGCTTATGTGTTTAAATCTCTCAAATTCAATCAATGAATATGTTCTACCATAAGCTTGCTCTTCAATCTCATCTTCATTACTAACATATTACAAACAATACATGAATCAAAAGGTCTTATTTTCTGGTTGTAATAGGGCTAAGGTTAAGGTGAGGTAAAAGAGAGTAAAAGAAAAGGTTCAAACCAAAGAAAGTAGAGCATTCTGAAAAATAATATTTCAAACAAGATATTCCATCAAAGCACATAAATTTTCCATCTTTAATCATCAATGCTTAACTTCTTTTGATTTCAAGCTTTTTCAACGTAAAATCTTAAGAACATAAAGGAACACTTTTTTTTTCTTTTCCTTTTCTTTTGTTTTTTTCCTTTTTTTTTTCCTTTGGCAACTTTGCCCATCTTTTCATCAAGCATCACTTCTTCTTCTTTCTTTTCACATAATTTCCAACCATAATTCCATGAAATATCACCAGTATATGCTATACTAATCCTTGGCCAAGGGAAAAGGAAAACATATATAAAGTTAAGGCTTATACATGGATAAAACAAAGAAAAGATAAACAAGCTCAAAAGGGACACACTAACGATAATATACTCTATGTTGGCTTTTTGGCTCAAGTGGTTAAAATTTCTAATGCCTTTATCATCTTCATGTATATATGCAATGCGAATGTAATCTCAACAAGATATGAAGCAAGTTCTAGAGATACATATCATTGAAATAATGCACAATCAAAGAATATAATGTTGAAGACTCAAAAGCTTGCATTGGTATAACACTATAAAGTCAACATGGCATATTCTCAAAGTCAATCCCTAAACCAATTAAACCTTAAAACTTGCATGCACACTCCTTCATTCGATTTATATCTTCATCTATCTCAATTAATTCTCATATATAATACTCACATTCTCATAAACCAATAGGAGTTCAAAAGATCAAACATAGAAATTTGTTTTTTTTTCTAGAACAACAAAGAAAATCAAAATAAGAAAACCAACATTCTCCCAATACCCCCACACTTAAAACACGACATTGTCCTCAATGTTGAAATAAAAAAAAAGGAATATAGGAGAATGACAAAAATAAAGTAAAATGCGAAAAATAAAAGATAAGGGAAAAAGAAAGCAAATCTGTTTTTTTTTGTGCTTTGGGTTGCCTCCCGATCGCGCTTTTGTTTTATGTCATTGGCTCGGCATGTTGCATGCTCATTCTTTATAGATTGGTTCAGCTAACTCCGTAGAAGCGGTGAGTTCTGTCATCCAACCTTCATAGAAAGGTTTCAAGCGATGCCCATTGACCTTGAGTACTTTGTTGGTTTCTAAACTTGTAATTTCAACGCATCATAAGGAAAAACATTAGAAACAACAAAGGGTCCAATCCAACGAGAGCACAACTTTCTAGGGAAAAGTTTCAAACGCGAATGATAAAGAAGGACTTTGTCTCCAACATTAAACTCTTTTCTTGTAATCATTCGGTCATGGAGACTCTTAGTCTTTTCTTTATAAATCCTTGCATTCTCGTAAGCATCATTTTGTATTTCTTCCAACATAATTCCAATCTTTTTAGGCACCAAAAGGATAGGCGCCACCCATTCACTTGTCCGTGATGAGGTAAATGACTCTGCATCATGGAGGACAATTTGCAAAGCTTGCAAATCTAATCTTTGAGTCATGCACATTTTGGGGAACACATATATGCCTCTCCATCTCTTCTATCTTGGTAAAATCATAGTCATAGCTCAAAGCTACGCTTAATCCATCCTCACTATCAAAATCACAAACTTGCTGCACACACTTATCAACTTGGTCATAACATGTGATAGAATAAACATTGCTATAAGGATATGTCATTGCATCATGAAAATTAAATTCAATTTTTTCATCTCCTACCTCCATAGACAAAGTATCCTTACCACAATCAATTTTTGTATTGGCGGTTTTCAAGAATGGTCTCCCAAACAATATAGGAGTGCTTGTTTGATGAATCACAAGAATCATGTTCCATATCAAGAATATAAAAGTCGCATGGAATGACCAAACTATCAATCTTGACTAGGACATCTTCTATCACACCAAGTGGGTAAACAAAACTACGATCCGCAAGTTGTATTACAATGCTAGTTTTATTCAAAGACTCAAGACTAAGAGAATCATAAACATGTTTGGGCATAACACTAATGGATGCACCTAAATCGCACAAGGCCCTTTTGAAACTAGCATTACCAATAACACATGGGATAGTAAAAGCACCTGAGTCTTTTTGCTTCAAAGGCATATTCTTTTCAACAACAGCAGATACAACTTCACCTATACTTACCATTTCATGACCTTTCAGTTTGAAAGCTCTCTTGGTAGTACACAACTCCTTCAAAAATTTAGCATACTTGGGAATTTGCTTGATAGCATCAAACAAAGGAATGTTGAGTTCTACTTTCTTGAAAACCTCTAAAATCTCTTTTTCTTTGTCCTCTTTCTTTGACCTAGAAGAACTCACGAAAAGGGTGGAATTATTTTAAAACTGGAATTCATTGAGTGAGGAGTTACCTTTGGAGTGTTGGTCGATTTTTTAGTTTGTGGAGGAGGAGGATGTTCCTTCTTTGTACTCAATTCGGTTTCTATCTTTTCTTCTTCCTCCATCTCAATTTGTTTCGACCTTTTCTCTTTAAATTCTTTCCCACTTCGCAGCATGATCACACTAACATTCTCTATTGGATTCAATGCCTGGGAGGGCAATTTTCCATTCATTTGTGCTTCCAATTTCCCCACACTTGAAGCTACTTGCCCCATTTGCTTCTCTAAGTTGTGAATACTTGACCTTGTTTCTGTTGAAAAGACATGACATTTTGTTGCAAGGTCACGGTGTTAGAAGCCAAAATTTTCATCATCTCACGAAGATCATCACCGGATGACGACCCCATAACATTGGAGTTTGTGAATGGAGGGGGTTGTCTTGCTTGATAATTCTGTTGGGGCTGAAATCCATGGGGATGGAACTGTCGGCCTTGATTGCCTTGTTGAGGTGGGTTCCCATAACATAAGTTTGGATGATCTCTCCATCCGGGATTGTACGTGTTGGAAAAGGGATCATATTTACGCCTGGACCGTCCGTTGAATCCTCCATCAACTGCATGAACTTGTTCAATGTAATCTTCTTGCATTGTTGGGCACATATCTGAGGTATGTCCTTGTAAGGAACATATGCTACAAACTTTCACCTGCTGTACATTTCCACAAGCCAAAGAACACACAAGAGAAGTAAGATCATTAACTTTATTTTCAAGGTTAGAAATACTTACCTCATTTACTCGTTTGTTTATGAAGTCTCCACGGGTGCCAAATTGTTTTGAGTTGGCTGCCATGTTTGAGATTAATTGGCGTGCAGCCTCGGGTGTCTTATCTACCAATGCCCCTCCACATGCAGCATCAATGATACTACGGTCAGTAGGCATCAATCCTTCATAGAAATATTGAATGAGCAAATGATCGGGTATTTGATGATGAGGGCATTGAATGCACAATTGCTCAAATCTTTTCCAATACTCGGAAAGTGTCTTTCCATAAGATTGTCGAATCCCACATATTTCTTTCCTTATGTTGGCAACTCGAGATGCTGGGAAATACCTTTCAAGGAAAATCTTCTTCATGGCATTCCAAGTTCCAATGGAACCTGGGAGAATAGAGAAAAACCATGTCTTTGCTGCCCCTTTTAAAGAGAAAGGGAAAGCTTTCAACTTAACCTGTTGTTCATCAACTCCATTCGGTTTCATGCCAACACAAACCATATGAAACTCCTTAAGATGAGTATAAGGATCTTCACCTGTAAGACCATTGAATGTTGGTAGCAAATGTATAAAACCAAATTTGAGCTCAAAGTTTACATTATTGTCGATGTTTATGCACAATGGCTGATTTTCCATGTTAGGAGCAGCAAGCTCCTTGAGTGTTTGTTGTCGTGCAACAACCATGATGTTGAGACGAGCTTCCTTTCGTAACCTGCGTAAAGTTTTTTTTCTATTTCGAGATCCAACTGCACTTGACTTTGGTTAGTAGAACGGGTTACTGGCATAATTCATCAAGAAAACTCAAAAGAAACCAACCAGACAAGAGATCGAAAATAATGCAAATTGTACGAAAATTCTACGGTAGAAAACTAAACTGCCTAAAAATCCTAGAAACGAGCGGAATTTGGCCTCGATAGGGTGAGGCTAGTGGTTTACCACTAGTCCTGTTTAGAACGTCGTTTCCCTTCAGGAAACAAAAAGGCCGATACCTAATTCCACCAAAAAATCTGTTTTGAACAGTAATGCACCCTAATGAACGATGCCACGCATGCAAGCAAAAATTCTGTTTTTTTTTCAGAAAAAGAAATAAAAATCACAGCAAATAAAAATAATAGCACAAGAATCAACTAAAATTACTTCCCCGGCAACGGCACCAAAATTTGTTGCGATGTCGCGGTCGCACAAATTAATTACCCTAGCTTAAAACATAACACACAAGATAATATAGAGCAAGCAAGGGGTCGGTCCCATGAGGAAGATTCAATTCAGATTTTTATGCTAGATGATATGTAATTTGGGGGGGGTTTGGACGTTATCTAGGCTAAAGCAAAAGAAAACAGAAAACTATCAAACAAAATTTAATAAAATCGAGAAAATTATCAAGAGAACAAACCTTGGTCACAAACACACATCCACCTACAGAAATCAGAACTGATCATGGAAATGAAACATCAATTTATATTCTGAATATTTATCTCTTCTTAACATTGGTTAGTTAACGGATCCGCCGTATAACTAACCCTAACCATCAAACAACAACAGTGTCCGCACTAGTAATTTAATTCAATGGCAGCCTTAAGAACTAGATAAGTTGATTAATCAAGAAAACATAACTGAAATTTTGAGCGTTTATAGACCTTTGAGTCATAACAATTGAGTTTGCATCAATTGGACTTCGTAGCTCCGGATATTCAAGTTGGAATGGCCGAAGGTCAACACTGGCAGATTGCGAGATTTGACTTTGAAGGCTGTGATTTTCATGCTCTTCCTTATGTTATTTTCTTGCCTTAGATGTTCAGAAAGGTATGGATGTTAGCTTTTTAATGCCACTGGAATCACTTCATTTCAACCTCTAGAGCTCATGCTCTGCACAAAACATCGACTGAAGGTCAAATCTGCCAATTATCACCAATTTACTCCTTTTTGCATCTTTCATCCAAAAGTGACTTCAAAACATAAAACAAAGAATATCAAGGCATTTTATATATAAAACATAGGCAAAACACTAGTTAAATGTGGGTGAAACTATCGAATAATATGGTTGCATCAGGAAGATGAATTATTGAATTGCTATCAGGGGTCTCTTTAAGCCAACATGTTATTGATAAGAAGGTATGGAGACCAGACCCAAAAAGGTTATTTCAGTAAAGAGTTACACCTTTTTTTTAGTCAATTATTTTACCAAGGGAAAAACCATTTCTGTTAGATATATGGTACCATTGTGCTCCACTAAAGGTAGATATTCATCTATAACTTGTTATCTTCAATAAATTATCTACAAAAAACTTTCTACATCGAAGAGGAATGTTATAAGAGGATGATTTAATCTATCCATTTTGTAAAAAGGAGACAGAAACTATGAATAATATTGTACTGTATTGTGATATGGTTTGGATGTTATGATCTTGGTTGGTAGATTAGTTAGGGAAATAGTGGATAGTCTCTAGATGATTTGTTTTTATTGTGGAAAGGCGTAGTAGTTGGATTTATGCAAAAAAAAAGGTATGGTTTTTGTTCTTCTTTGGTATAGTTTGGTCTGTTTAGAATGCTCAAAATAATCTGATTTTTAATGAGGAAGAAAGAAATTGGGATGATTTGTATTATTCCCTTTTTCATTGGGTTACAATTTGAACGAAATGTAATTATGGGAGTTTCTGCTATAGTGGGTTAGATTTACTACGTTCATCAAACGATTTTCTTATATGGACTAATTATAAGACAACAATGAGAAATGACTCATCCTGGATACCTCATTTTACAAGTATGCTGAAATGGAATGTTGACACGTCTACAAATGGCAATCTAAGACCATCAAGAATTGGTGGAGTTCTAAGAGATCATGAAGATAAATTTCTTTGTATTTTTTTTACTATACATGTAATACGAACTCCAGTGAAAATGAGATCTTGGCAATTCAAAAGGCACCGCTTTTGAGTACTTATTGCATCTATGCTTTTTCAAACAATGGACTATATGGAGTTTGATCCTTATAATGCTATTACTTGGATTAAAAGAGAAAACATCATGCGGTCATGGTGCTTGCAAGGTGAATTCCATGATATTGCTACTACATGCAATTTGCTTATTCTGTGATTTTTAAGTATGTTCATAGAAAGAAGAGTCATGTTGCGGATCATTTAGCCAAGGAGTTCTTAAACAAGCTAATTTAGTTGCATGGTTATAACTTTTATTTAGAGACTTTAAAAGTATGATTATGATTATGATTAAAGGTATTGCTTTGTAAGTATGTTTTTTTGACTAATTTGATATTTTATTTTCTCTTTTATGTTAAGCAAGTCATGTTCTTATATTGGCTATAACAGCTAATTTATAAAACTCTCATAATTCATTAAAAAGAAAATGATAGCGACTACCATCCCAATTCTTTTAATGTGGGTATATTATGTTTTTTTTTTCATGTATTTGAAATATTAAACTATTTATTTATTTGATTTGGATTGAAGCCATGTTTTGTTCCAATAGAACGTGTAACCCTTGACCCTCTTTGTTTTTTGATTGGATGACTGGGTAGGTTTTGAAAACCTTGTTGATTATAATAAATCTAAAATTATAGGTTAAACCTATCTTATGTTTGAATAAAGTCATCAAAATATAGATCCTCTTATATATTTAAGACCAGCAGGCGGATTCCAAAAATAAATCTTAAAGTTCCAGAAACACAAAACTAAATTAGATCTTGACGTTCCAAATATAGATCCTCTTATATATATATATATAAACCTTATGAAACAAGCTTCATTATTCATCATTTACATTTTAACAAAATCTTACTCTATAAACAAGTAAATTCCTTAATTAGCACTATCAAAATTCTTAGAAATATCGATGGAATTTTCTGTTGGTATTTATATTCTCATTCGTTAGTAATAAATTTTCTGACGGGCTCACGAATGGAAATACTTCATCGGTAAAACTCTCCTTAATTAGCCAATTTTTTTTTACCCGTTTTAGTCCGTTGGTATTTCCCTTGGAAATTTTACCATATAACCAATAGAAATACCGTATGCAATTCTGTCAATGATAAAACAATGGCACAATGACATTTACAGTAATTCTTTTTCGACTCTCTAGAATATACCGACGTCGGACTTAATCCGTCGATATCATCGTTGGTAATTATTTAAAAATATATTTTTTTAAAATCTATTTAACAAAAGTAGAAAATACTTAAATTAAATATTAATATTTTTAATCATTCAATTGGTGATTCTATTTGTAATTTTGAATTTAAATTTTTAATTTAATAATTTTTTTTCAGAAATCCCCCAAATATCACTGGCAACTTTTCAATTCTGTAACATTTAATTTAATCAAAAAATTTTAGAAACCCCCCAAATACCACCGATGACTTTTCAATCCATTGGTGATTTTGTTTGTAAAGAACAGTATTTAACAGTACAATTAAAAAGTGAAAAGTTACAGAGCTCTCTAGAAAATACTGACGAAATTAATCCATCGATGATACCTTTTGTAATTGACATAATGAACAGTGTCAGAAAGAAGTGAGCAGTTTATCAACAAGTTTACGGACGATATTAATATCGTCGGTATAAATAACACGTCATTGTACTTTTTGACTTTGTTTTAATTCTTTCTTTTTCCACTGTAATTCCTTTGATATATACTAAAATAATATTTTCGTCGATATTTAACCGATGAATATAGCAAGAGAATATTTTGTATGCATGCAAAATTCATTGCAATTTACTGACGAAAACATTCTGTCAGTGTTTCCGTTTGTAGTTGTAAATATTCTGGTAGTGTAGTATGATTACTAATGATGTTTAATAACATGGTTTTATATTTTTAAATCATATCTAGTATTAATAATTTAAACATATCTAAAAATAAGATGATTGGATATATGGAATTTCTTAAGAGGTCCCTCATGTAAAATCTTTTAGTTATGTAGCTTGTAGTGGTATAGAGACAAGTAACAAACAATATCTCTGGGGCCAAACCTACTATTTTTTTAGTTAGGAGGGCTGGCTAGCTCCCCTAGTCGCATAACTTGATAAATTTAGATTTCATGAGGGATTTGTTAAACTGTCAGATATTCCCTCCATGGTATATATAATGTATGGCCGCCTTCTTGAAGTGTCCAGATAAAATGAAATGTCTTGACATGAATCAATTCGCATACTTGTTCTCCATCCTTATCCATGCATGTGAAGAGAGAATGCTTCTTCTAACACTGTTGGTTTTTAGACTTTTAGCATGTATATTCCACGAATTTGAAGCTTGTTAACTTTATGAAATGACCTAAATGAAATATATATCTATAAGAACACATATATCCACTACAAATTAGTCCATGAACTTTCCTAATTCCAAAAAGTTGGGGAAAACAAGCCTAAAAGCATTGCTGGTGCAAGGAAGAAAACAAGCATTGAAAGCATTCCACTGGAAAAAAGAAATGAAGCCCACTACTTAATTACACCCTCATGACCAGGAAGATTTTCGCGAAGAAGAGTCTCTTTGTATGCAGCTGACAGCAATTAGAAGAAAAGCTTAGTGACTAATTCCTTGGGTGATCATCTCTAGCAAATCCATCTCCTTCTTCACCTCGGCACCCTTCATCAAACTATCCAATCCCGATATCTCAAACTCCATATTGCTCTCATCAACCACGCAGCTGCAAGGCATCTCTTCCAGGAAGGACATAAACCCGTAACTATCATTAAACAAGTTTGTGTCAAAAGACAACTTGGATGCCTCGTTGTTGTGGCCATGTCCATATGGGATTTCCAAATCTGTCGAGGATGAACCTGGGCTCTCGTTTTGGTTAGGTGAATTGGAATTAACGTCCTCAGTTTTCTCTTCCTCGTTATTTTCTTGAGTTGATGAAGATGAAGTCACCATCATAATGTAGCTTTGCAAGAGGGTGCTTTTAGAATCCAGGTCCTTTCCAGATTCACGCCTTGAAAATTGCCTTCTCTTGGTCGCATTCCAGTGATTCTTTATGGTGTTCTCTGTCCTTCCAGGTAATCTCTTGGCAATCTCGGCCCATCTATTTCCAATCTTTTTGTGGGCATTGATTAGTAGCTCATCCTCTTCCTCACTCCATGCATCTTTCTGCATGTTGGATGAATTATATATTGATATGACATTACTATTATGCATATTGTGGTGCTTAGAAGGAAAACAAAGCAATGTCAAGTATTGGAGAAGGAATGTTTATGCCTTTCTGTCCAGATAGCAATTAAAATCATAGAGCTTCATTCAAGCACAAGCATGGCCACATACATGTAATCGATCAAATACCATAGAACCAAGCTAGGGTTATAGCTACAAACATATATTCAAATGGAGAAATCAAAGCAAGTAGAGAAGCTAATTAACCATGCATATGATAGTAGTCATCTAAAGTTGAGATTTCATAATAATTTTCTTAACCGATATGTTCTATATATTTTTTGAAGACTAAAACCGAAGCTATATCACGCATCATTTCTCTATTAATATACCACCTATTTTTGATGTAATTAATTCTCTAGAATTTAAGATGGTTTTAACATATATATATATATTTTAAAGGGTGGCAAGAGCATCACTCGTTATCTTCCAGATAAGATTTGTTTCAGTAAGTTCTAATCCAGCTTGACGCTCAGTCATCATGCATGTCGATGCGTTGTCACTACTTCCTTAGTAGACCAAATATGAGATTTTATGATTTATTCTCGTGGGATGTTGGTGGCAAGACACTTAAAATAAAACGTTAGAATTGTCTTTCATAAATATACCACCTTTTTTCTCATTATTTCTCCAAAAATGGAAGGTAATTTCAACATTTTTTTTTCAAAAAAAGTAACAGTAGCAGCATTACTCATTATCCTTGATGTAAGATTTGCTTCGACGAGTTATTATGTGTGACAACTCATGACACTCAGTTACTATGCATGTCAATGCGTTGTCACAACTTTAATAGCGAACCAAATTTGAAATTGTATGGTATATATATCAACAAGGACCTTAAAGCAAGATGGAGAGATTGTATTTTATAAATATAACAGCTTTTTTCTCGATAATTCTATAAAATCGAAGGTAAATTCAGCGTTTTATCTATAAGAAGAGTATTTATATACTATGTGAATTTAGTAGGTGCATAAATGTAGTTATATTGCTATTAATTGGCCATGTATAAGGAAGGTAATATATTTATATCTATAACTACCAAGAGATAAGAGAGGAGAAAATGGATGAAAAGGGCGGAGAAACCTTGATGTCTGGCCTCAAATGGTTATGCCATCTCTCTCTACACTGCTTCCCTACTCTGCCCTCCAGCATCTTTGCAATTTGAGACCATTTCTTTATTCCATACTGCTTCACCGATTGCACTAATAGTCTACCATTAGAGATTCACAAAGTCAGTTCCTTCTAGCTCAAGTACTGATAACACATAGCGGACATGTGCAAGAACCCTAATTCATAAGCAATGAAAAGAAACAGCAAGAGAAAGTGAGAATCCTATCTACCTGTCTTCTTGAGGAGTCCATTGGCCTTTGATAACTTGAGATTTCTTATGAACTTTGGAGTCTTTTTCCAGTAGCAACTTCTTGGCCTTCCTATGATGATCAACTTGCTTGTGATGCTTAGAATCTTCAGTACTCACACATGAGGCCTCATCTGTGGATACCCCATTGTTAGCGGTCCTCGTCCGTCCGATTTCTTCAAACCCGCGTTGCTCCTTCATCTCCTTTTGACTCAAGGAGCGAGCTCCAGATATTTTCTGATAATCATGATCCCGAACTGGTCCTCTTTGTAAGCCATGCAATAGCCTATCTCCACAACCTGCAGGCAACAAAGGTACTACTGTGGGTGTATAAGCATTGAGATCTTGACTAGAGAAGCCACTTGCCAAGGAATCAAGGCGAGCCGGGTCGATGCATGTTCCTGAAATTCCAGAAAACGGATTCTGCGAGGAGCCTTCAATGGTAAAATGACCAAGATCAAGATAGGGGGGAGTGATATTGGTGGGGTGGCCATAACCAAGATGGTGAAAATTGTAAAAAAGGCCCTTGGAAGAGAGAGCCTCTTCAAGGGAAAAGTCATTAGTTCCCTCTGGATTCAAGTTGTATTCAGAGAGAAGGCTTGAAAGGAAAGGAAATTCATCTCTCAGCATTGTATTAAGCTCCATGCAGTAGAGAGGGTAGCCACTAGCCAGGGCCCTAGAGAGAATAGAAACGAGAGAGAGAGAGAGAGAGAGCAATAGGTAGGGAGGCTGGTTTAATGTCGATTTCTAGGGGCTTTATTGGTGATATGAGAGAGGGTTGGTGTACACTTGGCTGATTTCTAGCCTTTGATGATACTACATTCAAGGGTTAATATTGCTTCTTGTTAGTGACTGTCTAGCTCTCTTTTTCTATTGCTATCGGTGAAATTTATTATTTTATTTATTTATTTATTTTGTGAGATTATTTGTTGTTTTATTTTGTTTTGCAATATTGATGATCACCATGTCTTCATAAGGTTTGTATCTTAGGAAAATCCTTTGAAGGACACGTGGCATCCATGTAAGGCCCTTTCGTTTCTTCTAAAATCTAGTTTATATAATTCTACAAGTAAATAAATCATATATAGTTCAATTCATCAATTGTCTGAACACACACGTATGCATGTATGTATGTATGCATGCATGTATGCATGTATGATTTCACTTGCTTACAATTTGGTATGAGGTTTAAGGCCTTGCCCTGATGGTAAGTTAGTGAGTGCACTTACCATCTATTTGGCGTGGACAATCCTTTGGCCATTAAATTTTATTTATTTATTTATTTTTTTGCTAACAATTCTTGCCTTAAATGTTATTATCTTAGTCATTAGAATTAATAAAGAGAGTCAATAATTGCTAATTGGAAAATGATCAAGTTAGAGGCATTGTTTTTTTTAATTAATATTACTTGATATTTGCTGATTAAAGTTGCTGGGCGAAGAAGAAGGGACTGAGATTACTTGACCTTACTAGCTTGTTATATCTCATTTATAATCTTCCTAACTCTTATATGTAGTTCCATTTGTATTTATATTTTAAAAATATTTTATTTTTTTATTTAAATTTTTTTTAGTGTTTTCAGATCGTTTTAATGTGTTAATATTAAAAATAATTTTTTTAAAAATAAAAATAAATAAATATTATTTTAATATATTTTAAAGGAAATAATTGAATGATAAAACTACTATTTGCGGGGAGGCGAAAACAAAAGGCACCTCCTTCTCCTTCTGTAACCGAATACTTAATGCCTTTCCTAGTTAGCTTCTAATGGAATCACTCTCCATTCATTGTCTTATTAAAGGTGAGCCTAATCTTTGGTCATGTAAAGGCATATAACTATTTTAGTCTTTCTGTGGTTAATGCCCTAAGTTTTAGCTTAATTATGTTAGGATTTATCACTCCATGTTGACTCCTGCTCGAGAAGACTTGTAATTTTGCAGCTGCTAATTACCATTTTCATTACCTCTAGGCTCGAGGACTCCTGCTCGAGAAGACTTGTAATTTTGCAGCTGCTAATTACCATTTTCATTACCTCTAGGCTCGAGGCCTTCAAAGGCAGGCATTTAAGTTTAGCTTTCATTGCTTTCGGCTCTTTGTTTGAAAAAGGATCCGTTGAGACAAACCAATTTCGGCCCTTGAAAGAAGTATGATTTTTTTCATGGACAAAACTAAATGAGTAGAGAGATTTTATTATGGAGAGGAAGGAGACAATGGACATCCAAGAGCATGAACTGAGATGATTTTCTCAAATGAATATTTCATTTTTGAAACTCCAGCAATTAATAATGATTCTGCTGATCATTCCTATCACAGTTTTAAAACCCAGACCAGCCCGGCGGGTCGACCCGGGCCTGGAACCGGCCGGGTGGAGGTAAAAACCCGCTTGGGAGTTGGCCCGGTAAAACTCAGTCGACTCGGAGGGTTGACCCGGGACCCGGTCTTTTTTATATATATATTAGCAAACATTAAACGACGTCGTTTTAGCCTTTTAAAAGGCCAAAACGCTAAAGAAGAACGAATCATAATTGGGGACAGATCAAAACCTAATTAACAAAAGACGAAATCAATTTGAATTAACGAAACAAAAGCTGAGGAGCAGAAGACGTCTTGACTCTTGATCACTGTTGTTTCTCTGCGAAAAAGGTTTGAATCTCCTTCTTTCACTCTCTCTTTTCTTTATTGTTGGCCGTTTTTTGAATTGCTGGCACCGATTCATTTGCAGCCCAATCGCTGACATCAATTTCAATCGCTGGCATCGATTCGTTGTTCTTTGATTCATTAGCAGCCCAATCATCTCAACCTTAGGTATGTTTCTCTTTCTTTTCTTTTCTGCAGCCCAATTTCAATTTTTGCGAAAAACGATTCTGTTTGCAGTTTTAAATTTTAATCGATGATGGGGCTGTTATTGTTTATTACCATGATGAACTCTAGAATGTCGTTATTTGCGTATGATTTGATGCTTATTACCATGATTCTTTTGCCAATACCATTATCAAGTGCATTATGCAATTATTCTACAAATAAACTGTGCACCCATACTGTATTCCACCTGATGTCAAGTACATTCGACAGTTTCAAGCATTTGATGAGAATAAAACCAAATATTAATGTATTAAATAGTTTCCACAGTTTATTTGCGTATGATTTAATGTATTGTGTTGAGAAACCAAATATTGATGAGAATGGGGATTTAATAATTGGGCAGTTTCCACTGATTAGTCAGTTTCCACAGTTTCCAAATATTAATGTATTGTGTTGAGAAACCATGGGGCTGTCATTGTTAATTTCCTAGAGCATCAACTGATTAGTTTTTTTCGTTATGTGTGATTAACAATGGGGCTACCATTGTTAATCTAATGAATGGATTGCAAAGTGAGTTGGCTTGAAATTATATTCCCTCTTATAAATTATGTCAGATCTTAAAATGTCTTCACATGATGGTAGTACTCCAAGTAATTTCCTAGAGCATCAACTGATTAGTCCTTTTCTGTTATGTGTGATTAACAATGGGGCTGTCATTGTTAATCTAATGAATGGATTGCAAAGTGAGTTAGCTTGAAATTATATTCCCTCTTATAAATTATATCAGGTCTTAAAATGTCTTCACATGATGGTAGTACTCCAAGTAGTGATCCTTCAACGGCCCAATCATCTCAACCTGCAATTTCCATATCAAGTGGTAGTAGAGGAAGAACAGATTTGGCATGGGGTCATTGTAGAGAAGCTCCTGAACTTAGTGTTGGATGTAAAAAAACTAAATTAGTTTGTTTATATTGTGCTAAAGTATTTGCGGGTGGTGGCATTAATCGATTTAAGCAACATTTAGCTGGAGCTAAAGGAGAAGTTGAACAATGTCGTAAATGTCCTCCTGATGTTCGACATCAAATGCTTTTGAATCTTAAAGGAAATGCTGAACAAAAAAAGAGAGTTAGAGAAATGCAAGCAAATTTCAATCCATTAAATGCATAACAAAGGGAGCATGAAGAGATGATGATTAGACACTTAGAAGATGATGATGATGGTGATGATGATGATGATGAAGATGTCAATACTAAAAAACATATGTTACCACCGAAGGTGGCAAAAAAGAAAAAGATTCAAAGCACCAAAGACGGTAAAACAATCGACTACAAGTTATGGAAAGCGAAGAAATCTACAGCATTAGGGACATATTTCATGCCGAGAACAACTCCTGGTGCTCAAAAGTCTCTTCAGAATTGTTGGCAAAGGAAGGAAGCAATTGAACGGTGTGATCTTGCTTTAGTGAAGTGGATGATTGATGCATGTGCGCCATTTAATATTGTTAACTCTGTGTATTATCAGCATATCATAAATGCTATAACAGTCATGGGTCCTGGTTATAAAGGACCAAACTTGCATGCTATTCGTGGTTATTACTTGGCAAAAGCGGTTGATGAAGTCAAGATTTATGTTGAGACTTATCGAGAGATTCGGAAGAAGACTGGTTGCACATTAATGGCTGATGGATGGACAGATCAGAAGATGAGGACTTTAATTAACTTCTTAGTATATTGTCTTAAAGGAACAGTTTTTTTAAAAAACCGTGGATGTATCAGATGTCTCAAAGACTGCTAGATTGTTGTATCAGTTGTTTAGAGAGGTTGTTTTGTATGTTGGGGTAGAAAACATTGTGCATATGGTTACTGATAATGCTGCAAATTATGTTGCTGCTGACAAGTTATTGATGGAAGAATTTCCTTCAATATTTTGGTCTCTTTGTGTTGCTCATTACATCAACCTCATACTCCAAGACATTGGTAAATTGCAATCAGTTTGTTGTGTTGTTGAGCATGCTTATGGTATCACAAAGTACATTTATAATCATTGTTATCCATTGTATTTGATGAGGAAGTTCACTGGAGGAAAAGAAATACTTCGTCTAGCTCCTACTCATTTTGCTACCAATTTCATTGCATTGCAAAGCATTTTAGCTCATAAAGATGAGTTGAGAGCTATGATGACATCTAGGGAATGGGTCTCATCTGCTTATACTAAAGATATCAAAGGAAAAAGTTTGTTGAGAGTGTGCTAGACTCTCTGTTTTGGGAAGAATGTGCAATAATTGTGCGAATGAGTAAACCTTTAGTTCGAGTTTTACGAATAGTTGATGTTGATGATAGACCTTCGATGAAATATTTGTATGATGCTATTCATCATGCAAAAAAAGAAATGATGAGGAGATTTTAAAAGAGAAAGGCTAGAGTAAAACCTTTCATAGACATTATCAATAATCGATGGGATGGACAACTTTATAAAAATCTTTATGCAGCGGCATTTTGGTTGAATCCTCGATTTCAATATGATGCAAATATAATGGATAAACATATAAGCACCATTTCTGGACTTCTAGATGTTCTTGAGAAGTATGCACATGGAAATCTACCATTGCAAAGTAAGATTACAAGTGAGATGAAGTTGTTTAGGAATGCTGAACATGACTTTGGTCGAGCGTCCGCAATAAATAATCGCACCCTTATGCCTCCAGGTATATAATTTTTATATTTAAAATATTATTTGACAGTCTTACACTCTTACTTATTAGTTTCTTGTATAGATGAATGGTGGATGACATATGGAACCAGCGCTTCAAATCTACAACAGTTGGTTATACGAGTATTAAGTCAAACTTGTAGTTCTTCGGGATGCGAGAGAAATTGGAGTATGTTTGAACATATTCACTCTAAGAAGAGAAATAAATTGGAGCACCAAAGGCTTAATGACCTTGTTTACATCCACTGCAATCTAAGATTGAAACAAAAGTATTTTTCTTTTCTCTAATTCCTTAAATATTATTTTATCTTGTTTAGTAGCATTATTGATACTTATATTGTGTTTACCTTTACTTTTAATATATAGGAATTATTGGAAAGAACGAAATTATGATCCAATTAATGTTGAGACAATTTGTAACATTGAAAATTGAGTAGTAGAAGATGACCCGTCAATCTTGACAACTGAAGAAGCAGAGAGTTTTCACCAAGCTCTATCAACTATGACCATACAAGATACTTTAAATGATGGTAATTAATGATTGATTATTTAGTGATAAATATTATTTAAAATAAAGTATTGTTTAACACATAATATTTATTTATTAATTGTGTTTGAAATGTAGATGTCATAAATGTTAATGATATTGAAGATGATTGTGACGATGAAGTTTCAAAGGAGCATGCTGATGATTTATTAGGTGTTGACGAGATTGACTCAATTCCATCGACATTTGATCCAAATTTCGCTTCTATGTAGCTCCTGTAGACATAGAAGAACTTATTGTGTTCATTCAACAAAAATAAATGTGTTGTTGATTTAGAATTTATGTTGTTGGATGTTTTGTTTTAAATATTTTAGAATTTATATGGTTGGATGTTTTGTTTTAAATATTTTAGAATGTATATTTGATTTGTGTTTTGGATATTGAATTAAATTTATGTTGATTTATAATTTAAATTTGATTTATATAAGTGTTGCATTGTAACTAGTTAGATGTTTTATATAAACTTATTTTTGTTAGATTAACCTGAATCAATCCATCTGATCCGTGATCCGATCACTTGACCGGATCGAGTTTCAAAACTATAATTCCTAGTCAAGCACATAAACGACATTACGAACACAGAAATACAGAGATCAAGGATTACTGTTCAAATACCTTCCACCAAACGCTCAAGAAGATTAACTAAAAGGATTATGGTTGCAGAGTTGTACAGGAAATACATTATAAAATTCATAGCTTGTTATGTTACATACATTTAAACAGAATCTCTGAGAAAGGGACTTCCGGTTAAAGTTTTTCAATGTTCAGAATTAAGGGGCACATCCACCAAAAATCAACTACCCACCTTTATTCCCCTTGTTATGGCTACGATTCCCCTGCTCTGCTCTCAGCGGCTGCACCAAAAGGAACCGTACAAAACAAAACGGACCACATCTACTATCAGCAAAACCATCATCAAGGAGATCAGTGGCGTTTTTCCTCTGCTCCTCGAAACATGCCATTATCATCTGGAGGTATCATGCCATCTTCATCGGCTGGAATCATTCCCTCCTCCTCTTCTTCTCCAACATAAGAACGAGGCCCAGCATTAAATCCTCTATCATGTCCACTGCTCGGTGATCTCCCCCGCTCCTGCTGGGCATGGTAAGAGGATGACCGACTTTGTTCGATCATTTCCTTGTGGAAACTCCCACCACTACCATGATAAGGGGATCGAGACCTCTCACGGTGGACTTGACGTGGTGAGGATGCCCGACTCCTTTCCATTATTGCCTTGTGAAAACTGCTACCACCACCACCAGCACTAGGTGATCGAGACCTCTCGTGCTGAATTAGAACAGGGATGGATGCCCGACCCTTTTCCATCATTGCCTGGTGAAAACTGCGCACTGGTGGAGCCCTATCATGCCTGTCCGGGCTCCGACTATGGCTTTTATCACGGTTCCAACTTTTACTGCGATCACCCCAACCTGATCCCTTGTCAGGGCTCCGGTTGTGATTGTGGCCTTTATCATGTCCATCACTGTATCCCCGATCATACCTGTCAACAAGTATCAGAGGCATTTCCTACTGTTACAACACTAGGAACAGCAGTAATAGATTGGAATTCATTTGCATCTTCACAAATTCAACTTTAACCCAAATAAAGTACATAAAACAGTTCTTATGATAGCAAAACGCAAAGGTCATTTATTAAAACCATGAAGAACCTAAATGCTAAAAACAGATTGCCATGGAGTTGAAAGAAAACAAAAAAATAAGGCTACTGCAAAAGACGAACAAAAAAAAACAATGTTACAATCATTATTAGTACAATGGAATAACTTAAATAAAAGAAATGCTGTGCTGGATGCAACAAGTTCCCATTTCTGTAAAATCACTTCATACTTCCAAGGTAGCCCAAATGAAAATAAGATATTTAAAGTTATGAATAATTCAAATTAGCCAATGTACCTGTCCCGTGACTCATGGTCATTTCCACGGCCTCCACCTCTTTCTGGTCTGCTAGAAGAGGAGTTGGACATTCCCCAACTACCCCTTCCACCATAACCAAAATCACTGCGTCCACCGCGCCCCCCATCATGACCACCAGAGCCAGAGCCCCAACGTCTAAACCTTCCCATCCCCCCACCACCACGTGAAGCCATATCACGTATCTCTGGAGGGACCTGCTGATTTGCTCCTTCCAGAACTTTGATGAGATCTGAAGCATGCTTTGCATCCTGGTCACCAAAGAATGTGTAGGCCACTCCAGTGGCCCCTGCCCTCCCAGTTCTCCCAATCCTATGAACATAATCTTCCACTCCAGTAGGGAAGTCATAATTGATAACCACTCTGAAACAAATTCAAAACTAATTATTACCATAGTGATTTATCTTGTCAACTCAGACAAGAAAATCAGGAAATGTGAAAAACCATGTATGGTATCAATGAAGTGTGGACAACTCATAACATATTCCTCTAAGTTCATCATCCAAACATTAGTTGGTATAGAAAATCCAAATGACAGAATGATGGAAACGAGATATAAAAAGCTTCTGCATGAGCAAAAAACTGGCAGCCATTGCACAAAAGGGCACACAATGGGATGCAGAAGACACATGTGCTTCCAAATAAAGACTTGAAACTCCTAGAATTCTCATTTAGTTAGTGTAACCGATGCAAATAAAGATGTCCAAAGCTTTGTCTAATGAAAAATCTTTCCAAACACTTTTTTCAGAAAGTTCACAAATCTTTGCATAAATTTATCAGGTATATTGATTAAAACTTAGGTTGCTTTCTGATTAATTCAATGCAGGAATACTAAGGCTCAGTTTGTTTGCCAGAAAACCAACTGATTTTGGAAACAAATTCCATGGAAATTATTCTGAGAAAACAAAATATCCATGATGTTTGGCTATGTTATGTGAAAACCGCTGGACAATGTTTTCCGGTATTTGGCATGAACCAGAAATCGACTTCATATTACCTTTTTTGAATAATAAAATTGGTATAACAAACTATCTTTTTTAATGATAATAACTTTAATACAATTTTTTTGCAGGTTCTTCAAGCTATTGAATCTTTAGGATACGCTTTCCCTTTGTGGAGAGGGGAAAACAAATTCCCCCAAACAAAGCATAATTTTTCAATTTCTGGAAAACATTCCTTTGACTGGTTTTCCTAAGTTGCACCAAACATGGAAAACTAAAAATGTTTTTCAAATAAACATAGCCTAAGAGAAGAAAAGGTAAATTTTTCAAAATTTGCTGACATCCCGAAGAAATACAGCATGCAGCCGGGCTCAGGAATCAAGATATTATAACTGCATTGTATACAATTTCCCTGAAGCTAAATAACTTAACAATTAATAAGACCACAGTGTGTAATCAATACAAACATTCTAGCTACAATATATAGGGACAGTCCCTAACCTGATATCTTTAATGTCTAGTCCTCGAGCAGCTACATCAGTAGCTACAAGTATTGGAGACCTCCCAGTTCGGAACTGACTCAGAACATGATCCCTCTCGCTCTGAGATTTGTCACCATGAATAGCAGCAGCTCCAAATTGGCGGGTTAGGTTGCGAGCAAGTTGATCACACATCTTCTTGGTTGAGCAAAAAATAATAATTTTTGATCCAGATTCTTGTGACCGCAATATCTGCTCTAACCGTCTATGTTTTTCCAAGGGTGCCAATAATTCAACATACTGAAAGAGCATAACACATACAAGTTATTCAACCAAACAAATGCTTATGAATATACTCTTGCTCTTAAGTTACACTGAAATGGAAGGAAGTTTAAAAGGATAAAACATGTAATCTATTTGTTAAAAGTCCAAATTTACTTTGGGCTACATCAGAACAGAAAAAGTAGAGTTCAGACCTGTGTGATTGACTTGTTTGCCACAAGCTCATCTACGTTGCCAATATTAACCTGAACAGGATTGACAAGAAGATCTGCTGCAATTTTTCTAACTTCCTTTGGCCAAGTTGCTGTGTACATGAGGGTCTGGCGACGAGCAGGCACTTCCTTTACAATCTTTCGTATCTGGGGTTCAAAACCCATGTCCAACATGCGATCAGCCTCATCTAGTACAAGGTAAGAAACTTGACTGAGGCTAACTCTCCTCATTTCAAGAATGTCATTCAAGCGACCAGGAGTGGCAACCACAATATCTGCTCCTCTGTCTAGTTCTTTTAACTGGGGACCCTTTGGTGCTCCTCCATACAAGCACTGAAACACAACATATCATAGAAAACATGAGTAACATCACAAAAAGGCATTAATAAAAAAAAACTCAGAATATATTAATAAATAGATTAACAAATAATTTTGGACCAGAAAATACACATACATGTGAACAGATCTACATAACACATGCATATTAAACCATGAATAGCATACCGTGCAGGAAAATCTTGATGACTTTCCAAACTTCACAGCTTCAACTTGTATCTGTGTTGCCAGCTCTCTTGTTGGTGACAGTACCAGCACTGTTGGACCCAGTCGAGGGTCATTACAGCTGCGCTTGAGATGGATAAAGCCTGGAATTAGGTAACCTAGTGTTTTACCCGAACCAGTCTTGGCAACGGCCACTATATCTCTACTTTGCAATGCGATCGGCCATGATTGTGCCTGAATTGGAGTTGGGGCAGAGAACCCTGCATTGAGTACCTGGAAAAAGCAAAAACCCAGCAAGGACCATAAGCTGAGGTACTGGCTTCAAGATTCTGGTCGATTTTCTTTGGACTTATAGAGTGGCGAATGGCAGAAGAAGCATCATCCCCCATATGCAGTCGGCAAATGCTTGCTGATGCAAGCTGGAGCAGGAGGAGGCCTCTTCTTCCGTTCGGACCAAGTGGTAGACTATAACATCACCAATGACAGTCCCAGCCACGAACTTGGGCGATTCAGAAAACCCTCCCAAAAAAATGGTCCACCATATAAGGGCGCTCCAAATTATATGCAAGGCCCCAAAGGGAGGGCAGCACAGCGTACGACATTAGCTCCTCGCAGGAGCAAATATCGCACCTGCGACAAAAAGTACAGAGGGCAAAAGCATTAACGAGTCTGAAACTCAACATTGGACCTCCATCAATCACATAACTTAGCATGAGAAACACTTTTCATGGTTTTTCTAACTTACAAGAGCTCCACGCCACAGGTTCTCTATACACAGAGAGAATAAGGAACTAGAAACGCATACCTCTTTTAAAATCTCGGAAGGAAAGCCAGTAGTTTCAAATGATGTTAGAGGAGGGGGCACTTCATCACCCTGTGATTAGTTATCAGGGAAAATTTTAACATCTTATCTAATGATCCACTACAAAGTTAATATAAACAAGGACTGCATGCAGGTTCTAAACCACTCATGCTCTCACAGATTAATTTCACAAAAATAATTATGTAGCAAATAGGCTAATCTATTTTTAAATACAAACATCAAACATTCCTATAAGAATGTCCACACAAAAAAAAAATCATGTCCGGTGATAGGGGAGTGAAGCAGGGAAGAAAGAGATAGATTAAGCTAATAAAGGGAATATTCAGCAAGTTCTGGTCCCTGTCATTACTGGCAATGGATTAGTATGACGATTCTGATCCAAAATTCTCACAGCAATGTTCTATGGAGAATATCTGAAATTAACTCAATGTTCAGATTTAACAAGATGCTTGATCAGAGATATTAGCATAAAAAGAAGTTCCAAATGTGCTTGAGAACATACTTATTCGTAAATTTCCGAGAAAAAGTAACAAAGATTCACAGTCCGTCTCATAAGATGGACAGGTAAAAATGCCATGCATAAACAGCACACCACGTGTAAGAAGCACCAAAACAAAACTCATTCAAGGAAATCCATGAACTCACAGTGACAGTTATTTCATGGCGGCGGCGATAAGCCTCTCCAGACATACCACTTCCTCCAGCTGATGATCCATATACCCGAGCAGAGAGTCCATTGGCTGTTCCATTTGGGACATTTTCAGATTGAATTGCTGCACCTCTTGCACTCTAAGAAAAATTAAGGACGTCGCATCAGATCACCGCAAAACAAAATTACATCTTGGTGAGGATCTATATGCAGGAAAGCTTAAACAGACAATTCAATACTACCACACATTCACATTCTTTATGGTTTGAAATCATATATCAACACTGTCGTAACTTTGATGGCAATCCATACCTGATTACTACTGCTAATACTCCTGGTTACAGCATCAGGTTTTGATCCAGCATTGTTGGCTCTTCCATACCTATCATCTTCCTTAACCGAGGGATTATACCCCCGATGAGAAGACTGGTGAACTTGAACAGAAGAAGTAATGGGTAGTGACGAAACAGACTTCGGCAGAGTAGGCCTCTCATACTGAGTAACATTGGTCTCTGGATTCCAAAAATAAAGGTAACCGGTTTTACCATCAACTAAACCTCTCCATGGTTTCGGGAGAGTCGGGTCCTCCGGTGCATACCGTGGACCCACGGAAGACGCAGTCGCTGTAGCGGCCATTTTAATCAAAACCCTAAAACAATTACCCCAATAAGCTTAAATGAGTAAAACAAATAAATTAAAAAAAACTTTAAAAAATTAATCAGAAAAAAGAAAGAAATGAAAAGGCAGATCTAATTAATTAATACAAGTATTTTCTCATCGATCAAACAGGTTACAGAGACCCTTGATTCTATACTTTCTAAGATCAAACAGATTCAGATCTGATATTAGAAATAACAATAATAATTTTGGACCATAGAAGAGAAAATAGTACCTGACGGCGTCGTTGCAAAGAGAAAAGAGGAATGCTGTGGTTCTTTCTCTCTCCCACCCTCTCTGAATGCTTTAGATGCTTTTTAGAGAGAGGAGTGTTGAGAGAGGAAAGAGGGAGGCACCTACCACGGAGCGTGTATTTATAGAATATGGCAGCAAAGCGGAGCAGATATTATTACTTATTTTGGAGTAAATTATTATTCTTGGTCTCTAAGTTTTCAAACCATTATAACTTAGTCCTTCTTGTTTGGAACCCTTGACATTAGTCCCTTTGTTCTCCTTTTTTCCTAAACTAATGAAATAAATAAACGAGTGAATTAATTAAATAAATTAAACTAAACTTTTAAGAAAAAAACAGTGTAGATGAATCAATGTTCCTGTGATCTTTATTATAGAGTAAATATCATGGATTGTAATTTTTACTCTTTTTTTTTGTTTTTTTTTATATTTTATCCTTTAACATTTTATTTTCTAGAAATTTAGACTTAGTAATTTATTTCTATTTTCATCTTATTTTTTTGTCATTGTATAAAAAAAAACATGTTGGCATTAAGTTAATGTTTGATTTTGCAAAAAAGATTTTGATTTTATTATTTATAAGAAATTAGGGCACAGGGAGACCAAAATTGAAAATGGTTGAGAAATGCAGCCCTTTTCTCTACCCATTTACTATTCATTTAGCGCAATTTTTACAAAAATATATCTTGAGATTTTTCTTAAATTTCATTTGTCTTTTTAAATCGAAAATTATACATTTTGATCCAAAATTTAATTTTATTCAAAGTTTAGGTTCCTGATTTTAGGTGATGAGAGAGGAAGTTGTTAGAAAACAAAAGAGATAAGAAAAAGTCATTGGTTATCCATGTTCTGACAATGAAAAAACTAGTTCTTGATGTCAATTGGTTTCATTCAATGATAGGAGTTCTATTAATTTTTTATGCTTGATCTTGTTGGAAAAATTAGATTAGAGTTGAGAAAGAAAAAAAATTATTTAATTTTATATTTTTGGACCAATTTAGGAGTGTTTTAGGTTGAGAGATTAGTTTATTAATGTATAAATGGTGTGTTTTGGGTTTTTTTCCGTTAAAATAGGTTAGGAAATGGTTTTTCATATTGAAAACCCCACAGCTCAATTTTTACCACTAATCTAGTGGTTGAAATTTAAAAATGAAGATGACACATCGTCTGTTTCTTTAAAACAAAACAAAAACAAAGAAAAAGATCGAACGACACATTGTCCTCCTTTTAACATAAAAAAAGAAGAAAGAGACATGGCCTCCTACTTTTTGGGCCAAGCATGCTAGCTCATCTAGGGCCATAAAAGTTTTACTTTTTTTTCTTTATTAAGATCATAGCCTTTGTTTTTATACTTGCAAGTGTTTTTTTGTGCAACCCGTCATAATGTTTTTTTTAAAAAAAATTCATTTGATTACTTGTGTATACCTATTTTTATTATTGTGTAGTTAAATAAATAAATGATTTAAAAAAGTAAAGTTGTTAGACTCAATTAGGTCATGTATTTGGTGAGTTAACTTGAGTTGATCCAAAAAACATTATCACCTCAGTATTTAAGAATCAATGTTACAATTTTGTTGCCTTAAAGAAAAATATTAAGTAAAATCAGGTTTTTGCTTAGTTAAGTGAGTCATACTTTGACTTGCTTAGTCGATCAGGTCATATAAAGTTGACTCCAACCTGATATAGTTTAAAACCCAAGTTAGGCATGGCCCAACCAAGCGAGTCTTTAGTATTCATTGAAGTTGATTAAAACATTAACAACACCTACAAAGACTTTTATTTTTACATTAAAATTAACTTTTGATTCGACATGTTCTCGCTAGTTACGACTCAACTCCATTTCTCGAGCGCTTTTGTGGATTGTGTGTTGGATATAAGCAAATAAGATTCTAATTATCAAACATAAATCATGGAATTCTCTATTTTTACCCTATTGCAAGGCTAAATGCCAAACTTGGTGGAATCAGACTCGGACTACACATAAAATATCATCATAATCAGCCAACCATTCCTTCAAGGTTTTTATTTACATACGTGTGCATATGTGTCTAGCATGTAACACGTTATCGCATAAAAGAAATTGCATATATGAAAATACAATAAGGAAAAAAATATGTTTTCAGGTGGTTGATCAATAATGAACCACAAGATGGTGGTGTGTTAGCCAATCCAATAAAAAGCCTTCGGTCTTGTTCGTCCACTGATGGTGGTCATGTATCTCATGGCCAACCAATAAGGGAAATCAGTGACGACAAAGTTTGGTTATGCCCTTCAATGTTTTGGATTTTTTTCGCTACTAATGGTGGAATTAGTGACTGGGACACCACAAGTTTTGATTGGGGAGGGGTGGTTTTTCTTTCTCAGGTGGTTATGAGGAGAAGAATGGTTGGACAATGGAGAAATGACGTCTTGTTTCACTATTGGTGAGAAGAAAGAAAGAGACATGTGTTAAGCTCAAGTGTGGTGTGGGTCATAACATGTTTATGAGCTTGTTTGGTTTGATGGTTCCAATATTTTCTGATTTGATATAACGATCCATGTCTCAATGGTTTTAAATTGAATCTATAGTTGTGATTTGTTTGGGTTGTGTCTGGTATAGGTAAGCTTAGATTAGGTTTATGAACCAACAACTGAGATTTAATGGGTTTTTAGAATGGAGAGCTATGATTTGTTTGGGTTTTGATTGGGTGTACGTAAGCTTAGATCAGGCTTCTGAATCAACAGATAGGATTTAGTAGATGTTTAGATCAAATGACTAGATCTCTTTCCCTTTTTTTTTCTTTTTTTTTCAATTGCCCAAATCTCTTTTGTTTAAAGCCTAAATTTCTTCAGCGAAGAAAAGGCAAAAAAAAAAAAAAGAGGGTGGGTGAATTAATTTGCAAGACTTTCTCTAAACTTTTAAAACCTAAAAGAAATGAGCTCTCTCAAATGGTGCACTAACTATTTATATCTAGTGCACCTTGATTAATCATATCCTATCGCATTGCCCCATATCAAGTGGGTTGTAATTATTATATATATTTTGATAAAGTTAAAATAAGTGTAAAAACAATTTTGACCATCGAAAAATATTTTTTTACTCTAAGGAAAAAAATGCTTTAATCTTGAAATGATGGAATTAACATTGATAAATAATTTTTTTTACCATTTTTGACGTGGCAAATTCGATTTTGATTGCAAAACAATGGTTTTGGGCAATTTTGATGGGAAACCCGATGTGACCGTAAAAAGAAAGTTTGACATCGATAAACCAATTTTGACGTGGTAAACTTGGTTTTGATCATAAAATGATAAAATTGGTCAATTTTAATGAGAAACCTGATTTTCATTGTAAAATGACATATTTGACCTCAATAATCTAATTTCGACCAATTTTGATGTGAAAAACTTGGTTTTGACCATAAAACGATGGTGTTGGCCAATGTTTGATATAAAACTCAATTTTTATAGCTCTGTTTTTCCCTTGAAAAAATTATTTTTGCCCGAAAAATCTTTTTTGATCTGGAAACATTGTTTTCAATTTTTTTTTTTGTGACAGGGCCAAAATGGGTTGTGACACCCACGATGGAGCATAGGTAGTTAATTGTGGATTGTAACAGTAATTCTCCTTCTTTTTTTGTTTCTTTAATTTTTTTCTATTCTAGTTATCTAACTTTGTTTTTTTTTTATTTCATCCCTTCACATACAATTGAGCTTGATATTTTATTTCTCTGTGCTTCCTATTAGGTTATCATGAGCTAAAAAAATCCAACATTGGATTGATGATCGACTTTGCAAGAAAAAGATTTGATTTTATTATTTATAAAAATGAAAAATAAAGGGAGTAAAATTGAAAGTGGGTGAAAAATGTATATTTTTTTTACCCATCATTAATCATCCATCCCTTTTTTAGGGCGGGATGCCTTGAGTTTTTTCTCAAATCCTATTTTGATCTATTTGGTTTGAAAATTATACATTTTGGTCTAAAACTTTATTTTGTTCGTGTTTAAATCCCTGACTAAAGATCATTGAGAAATAAGGGAGGTTAGAAAATGTCATTGGTTATCTATATTCTGGTAACAAAAGACCTATTCTAGGTATCAATGGGTTTAATTAGATGAGATAAGACCTATTTAGGTGTTTTTTCATCTTCATCTTGCTAGGAAGGGTAGATAAGTGTTGAGAACAAAATCTTTTTTCAATTTAGTTTTGTGTTCTTGAACCATTTTAGGTTGAGGAATTGATTTGTTGACATTCTAAAGGTGCTTCTTTGGTGTTTTTAGGTTCATATAGCTTGGAAAATGACTTTTGATTAAAATAACTTTGTCTCAATTTTCCAACCACCACCCCACAAAGATCGGATATCTTAACCTATATTTATTTCTCAAATTCATGACTTACTCTTTAGTTAGTGCCAACAACTCTTTTCAACAATTATAGGTGCATATAATCTTAAATCTATTTTATTAAACCTTTTTTCTTTGTAATTAATTTTTTCATCTAGAAAAGATAGGAGCAATGCCTAAAAATTTATTTTTTAACGTTCAATTTTTTTTTGTTCAACCTGCAATGGAGTATAGGCCACTAACTAGTCATTAACATAAAATAAAAGAGGTGGTGAATTTATTATTCACCTCCTCATAAAGCATTATTTACTAGAAAAATACTTTGTTTTTTTTTTTAATTTCATTTTCTTCCTTCAATATGAGATTGTTGGGGATTGAGGTTCATAATTTTTCTAATTTATTTTTATAGGGTTATCCCTATCTCATAATTCGATTCACGGGTCTACAGGGTCAGCTTAGGTTAACTCAAGTTATTTTTTTATCCTTTCTTTTATTGATTTATTTTTCAATATCATCCTTAAACATAGGGATGCTTTGAAATTAGGCTTCTTAATTTTTTTGATTTACTTTCTATTGCATTATCCTAGTCTTATAACCTAAATCGTGGATTTTTCAAGTCAACTCGGGTTGACTCAGATAATTTTTTTTCCTTTTCTTTATTAATGTTTTTTTTCAGTTTCACCGTTCAACATTTGGATGCTTTGAAATTAGGCTTTATATTTTTTTTTCAATTTGTTTTATACTAGGTTACCTAGTCTCATGAACCAGGTTACAAGTTCAGTAAATCAACTCGGGTTGACCGTGGTTGATCTAGTATATTGTCATCTTGATATTAAAAAATTATTGTCCAACATATTGTTGTTTCAATGTTTTTTTAAAAAAAAGATGTACTCTTAAATTTTTCTTTTAATCAAATCATATTTTTACTAATCATTCAAGTTGATTTTGGACTCGTCAATTCAACCGGGTTGCATTAGTTCAACCCCTACAAGGTTTAATTTGTAAATTAAGTTACATAATTTGTTTCAGTTTACTTTATATAAGGTTACCAAGGTCTCAAAAAAGGTCATAACATTGGATTGATTCTCAATTTTACAGAAAAAAATATCGATTGAGAAATGAACTTTATGATTTGTTCCAATTTGCTTTCTATGAGGTTATCACAATCTCAATAAAATATCATGAGATTAGGTTGATCCTCTATTTTGTGAAAAAGCATTCGATTTTATTTTTTGTAGATGTTTTGTTTTTTAAGGTCCAATGATTTTTTTTCATTTCCATTCTTCAACATTACATTGATTAAGAATTATGATTCATAATTTGTTTGAATTTACTTTCTATGGAGTTATCGCGATCTCGAAAAAGATTCTGGCATCAAGTTGATGCTAAATTTGCAAAAAAATAAAATCAATTTTATTATTTGTGAGTGTTCTTTTTTTTTTAAGAACCTTTAATTTTTTCTGTTTTCCATTGATTTTTTTTCACCCTTCAATATTTGTTCATTGTGAATTGAACTTCATAATTTGTTTTGATTTTATTTCTATAAAGTTATTGTTGTTTCAAAAAAATATCTCGATTCTGGGTTGATACTCCATTTTATTTTGATTTTTTTAAGTGTTTTTTTTTTAAATCTGTTAATTTTTTTTTTATTTTTTTTTTATTTTCATTCTTTAACATTGCATTAATTAAAAATTAAATTTTATAATTTATTTTGATTTACTTTTTTTATATTGCAGAAAGCATTTTACCTTATGAAATACATAACCAATAATTATTGCTTTGGTTTTTTTTTTACCGAATAGAGATCATTAGAATGAGAGATTCAAAGTATTGAATTCAATCTTCCAGCCTGCTTTATTTTCTGCTTCTAGTGCAAATTTCTCTTTTAGTACTTTCCTTGTAAGGTGAAATGGAAACAATGAATGCTTCAAACCTTTTTTTTCAATGAACTATTATTTGGGCTAAGTTTCAGCTTTATTCTTAATTAGTAATATAATTTTACTAAACATTTGTATTATTAGTTTAGAGAAACTTTTACAATGCGATCAATTCCATTGTTTACTCCATCGCATTTCAGTTTTTTTTCTCTATTTTATTGTGAATAATCATTATTTTTTTATGATTGATATCTTGATATTTATTTTTTATGCAAATAAAAACAAAATAAAAGAAGGAGAAAGGAATCTCATGAGTCTAGACTACAAGTTCTAGTCTTCAATTCCAAAACAAGAAAAAAAAGGTAGACTAGGCAATTGAGAGAAAGGTGAGTGTGGAATTGATTTCAAAATTGATGACAAAGAAAAGAGTAAAAGACAAATGATTGAAGAAGCGAGAAGGTTTTGAGAGAAATTTTAAACTTTTTATATACCCTTTGTATAAATGTAATTCTTTCAAACTTTAACAACATAATTAAATTTGGGTAAAGTTTTGGATCAGGTAGAGTAATTTCTATACTTGATCCAAAACCTGACTTTATTCCTACAAGTTTTACTCAAATCCAAACTATATATTAGATTTCTGACCCATTTGGGTATATTTAAATCAGTATTCATCAAATTCAAATAAAATTTCCATCCCTACTTACAAATTATTAAATATACTAAATGCGTAGAGAGTTCACTATAGTAGCTGATTTTTTTATTTTCATCCTTAAATATTTTTTCAATTGTAGCTTTCTATCCTAATTCAATGACTAAAAAAATTGTTAAGGATGGACAAAATTGAAACAAATGGGATCAAAGTGTAAAATAAGGAGAAACCTCATGTCTAATCTAAAATTTGACATAAAGTTTATTTTCACCCTAATACTTTCCTTTTTTCTTTTTCTCATAGTCCCTACATTTTTTGCAATCTTAATTTGGTCCCAAAGTTCATTTTCTTAACATTTAGGTCCTAAGTTTGAGAGAGAAGAGAAATTCATTTAAAAAGAGCAAAGATATAGAAAGTGGTCGGTTTGTCCACTTTTTAAAGATAAAACTCGTAGTTCTTGGTGTCGACGAGTTCCATTAAATGAGAGTAATTCAATAGTGGTAGATTTTTCCTATAAACATGCATGAAAAAAAAAGGTTAAGTTTCATTTAGATTTTTTTCATTCTGTTTATTTTCACTTTTTGAGTGATTTTGGAATGTTTCAGGGTTGACATATGGTTTAGGAAGATTTTTTTGGTGTTTGTTAGATTTTTTTTTGTAAAAATGAATTGAAAAATAGATTACCAACCCAAAAAACCCACCTCTTCAATTTTTCAACCATCACAGTGATGGTTGAAATTTAAGCTGGTTCTCAACAAGTGACATTTCAGCAGATAAAAAAAAACAATGTATTATATAAATAAAAATTTTGATGTAAATGATCATATATGCCGAAGTGGCGTTTTCCCAATTTTCTTTTTTTGTAGGTGATTCTTAAGATTTCTTAATGACTTTTTTTTTTCTAGTAAACTTGAAATTTCTTAATGACCTTTTTTTTCTGGTAAACTTCATTTTGATACATATAATCTCTTTGATAATCCACAGAATGCTATCTCTTTTTCTTTTCTTTTTTTAATATGAGGTCAAGGGTTCAAAAGGTTTCCATATAATTCCATATTCATTAAATGATATCATGGCCTGCTTTAGGGGTGAGCAAAAAAACTGAAAAACCGATTAAATCGAGAAAACCGGAAAAAAAATAACCAAAAAAACCGAATCGAAAAAAAAAAACCAATTAGAAAAATTAAAAAACAAGCTGGTTCGGTTCGGTTTTGGTTTTAAAAGGCTGAAACCGAATAAACCAAACCGAACCGGTTCAAATAAAAAAAAATCAATAGTATTATAAATACCTACTTTTCAGCTTTCCCCATCTCCTTTCTAAACCCTAGCCGCCACCCATGTTTCACAATCTTCATCTATCTCAACACAGCCCCCACCCCCATCTTCACTCTCAACCTTTCTCGCCCATGTTTCTCAATCTTCATCTCTCAAGACACTGACCCCCTTTCCATTTTCATCTCTCGACCTTTCTCACATCTCTCAACTATTCTCACCCCCCCATCTTCATCTCTCAACCTTTCTCACAGCCCCGCCCCCCTCAACATCTTCATCTCTCATCTCTCTCAACCTTTCGTTAAGGCTTTAAACACAACCCCCCTCCTCCCTCAAAGTAGATCTGGTGAACGAACCATCATTATCTCTTATCTCTCAATCTTTTTGTCCTTTTTTTTAAGCATAGTTGACTAAGCTCATGGATTAACAACCAAATAGCAGCTCTAGAGCCCTCCTCTCTTCAATCTTTATCTTTTAATTTTTGTCCCTGTTTACTTTTTTTCTGATTTCTGTAGATCTATTATGTATTCATTTTCTATATTTATTTACAAGGTTGTTGATTTGTCATAGTATGCTCATGTTGCGATTGCTGTAATGGATGTTGTGAGAATTATTATTTTCAAATTTTCGTTTGACTCTTGTTCTTTCTGGCTTCTTGATTTTCAATTTCAGAAAACCTGCTCGATATGCTTGGCCAAGATGAAATCGGTTTTGTCCGATTTTTCCTTTCAATTAACCGAACCAAACCGAACCGAAACTGTTCGATTTGAACCGGTTTCAATCTTGATTTAAAAATGAATAAATAAATTAGTTTGGTTAGCTGTTTAGGTGAAAACCGGACCGAACAGGAAATGCTCACCCCTAGCCTACTTTTTAAATTCCTAGCACTTTCCCTCTTTTTTTTTCTTTTCTTGTTTTGGAATATTATGTTGCTATACAATTTGGTACTAGAAGAGAATTTATAATTATTTAAAAAATACACCTAGGCACAGGCAAGAAATCGATTTTTAAAAAAAATATTTAGGAATATTATATTATCATATAATTTGATAATAAAAGATTAAAAAAAATATATCACGTCGATCATTCAAATTTAACAGCACTAGTAAAAATTCTCACAGCCAAGACAATATTTTTTCAAGTTAAAAAAAAAAAATGAAAAATCTTCCCCCAACGTGCAGCACAGCACGTGGCCGTGAAACGTCTAATTCCACCATAATAATTAAAGATAAAGTTTTCCACCAGAGAATATGTGCTGACTGCGTACAGCGACTCATCTGCAAGTGTTCAGAAGGCCAAAATAGCACAGCAATATTGATTTGGAAATCATGATCTACCAAGTCAACTAAAATAGGTCTAAGCTACTAGCAACCATTATCCTCGAGATAAAAGAGCAACCTTCCATCAAGACTGATTCATTAATCTCAGCATGAGAGGAATTTCGGCAGCACCTTCGTCAGACGAGGCCCACTGAACAACTTTAACCTCCTAATTTTAATATTCTTCTCATTGTAAGCACATAAATTTTGACAAATTGTTAGGCGGTCTATCATTATTAAACTGACAAAAATGGAAATGGAAAAAAAATTCTGAAAAAATAGCTAAATTCAACTGTATCTAGATGTTAAATTCTTAACCACATCTAGGATACGACAGTAATCAAAGAAGAGGGAAGATTCTTTGCCCTCAAGTCCATCACGGTGATGGCGATTGCTACCTGCCAGATTGTTGCATGGACTCCCCCCACAACAAGATCAAAACTGCCATACATGTTCATCAACTGCTCCAACCTATCAGCAGTTAGGTGCTGCACATCTTCAATGTGGATCAAATTCCCAGTCTGATTTGTTTGCTCCCACCAGCAACTCATGATACTCCTATTCACATTTGAGATCTCAACTGACACCACATTCTTCAAACGAATACCAAGCCGATGAAGAGCTACTTCGGCACCACCAATTCCAGAGAAAAGAGACAGAACATTGATCCCTCCTGGGAACAAGTCTTTCAAACTAGACAGATGATAAGCAACAGTATCAACCTGAAAGAGTAAAAACATGAGAGCAAAATGCATCATAAAGCTAGAAAAGCAAAGTTAAAATGAAATTTTAGGAAATATATAGAGGAAAAAACATGAGCTTTCTGAAGGAAATTCGTGATAGAATATTAATTCATGCAAATATTGAATCACAGGTCAGAAATGATTTGATGCACAGCCATGGATTATATTATGCAATTAATGCAATGAAACTCACCTGGAATGAGTTACCTAGTGACTTGTATCTGTCAGTCCTACTTATACCGCCTCCCCTGGTGTGGTTCCTTGGAAATCCCAAAAGCATTTCAACTTCATCAGCCTCAAGAGGAGCAACCTTATTCCTTCCAACCCAAACCAGGTTCCATTTCCGACATTCATCCATTATAAACTTCTGGACATGCAAAGGGGGCTCCCCTTCATAGGCTTCAAGGGCCTTCCGTATCTTCTCTGTCAGCTTTGCACTAGCAATGCAAGTCTGTAAGCAATTCAGTTTTGTTCTCTCATCCCATGCAGGCCACCATTTCCTTGTTAAGGGCAGAGCTTCATGTATTGTGTTTGGAGGAAGCGGAAGAAGAGGAAATCTGTTATGAATGGGAAGATTGTGAACGTATCCCCTTTTCCTTGCAGCAGCACAAAAGTGCTTGGAATCCACAAATTCTGGCTCCACATCGTACAAAAACCTTGAAATTGTCTGCCAAACCCCTTTTGGAGCCAGTGCTACATTTTCATAATAAAAGAAGGGGGGCCCAATGGCAGCCTCTGAAAGTGTTCTACGAGTAACAATTCCTGGTTCTGTAGGCACCCCAAACCCAACCATTGGATTTGGGAGCCGAACTCCCTCATCATCTCCATTCTCCAACCCCTTCTGCCTTTTCTTTTCCAACACGTCAGACTCCAAAAAACTCCTCTTCTTCTGTTTGTCCAAATGCTTAGGCTTTTTCTGCAAAAATAAGAGATAAAAAATGAGATATTATGGACCTTGTAAACATAGTGTTATAAAAATGAACACAAAATGCATGTTAGATGTTTTTTATGAACCACAAATGCATGTTGGACAAATACATAAAACTACCTCATCTTCAGCAAAGAAAGCATCCTCTGCCTTTGCAATTTGAGCTGCACAAATGAAATCTGCCAGCTCTGAAATTGTGGCTTCCGTTCCTACAACATATGACGGAGGCACACATCAACTAGGCCCAGGTATATTACAACATGACAGAAATTCATCTGTGCTCCAAAAGTTCCATAGCAGAAAACTAGAAACAGAAGCAGCACACATATACTCTCATCAACAAGTGCTGATCAAACCAAAACAAAAGATTGAGTTGACACAGAAATCAAAATATCAGATCCTTAGATGTAGACCACAGAAACTCAAACCTTGTCCACCCGATGCATCAAATAACATTAAAAAAAAAAGTGGATAAGCAAGGTAGATATGAAAAATCTGCATGTAGGATCATAGTGTGGCTCTTCACAGAGCATAAAATTATCATTGACAATAAGATTTGAAGCAAAAGCAATTACTTCGATATGTCATGCAGCAAGCTCTTCATGGAGCATAACATTATCATTGACAATAAGATTTGAAGCAAAAGCAATTACTTCGATATGTCATGCAGCAAGCTCTTCATGGAGCATAACATTATCATTGACAATAAGATTTGAAGCAAAAGCAATTACTTCCATATGTCATGCAGCGTACCATGCCAAACCATTACAAATTTGCTACAATTTACAGAGCATACCACATCTAGTTATGGCTATTGAAGCATCTGCCTCTTTGTAACCCATCCTTCTTAAAAAGGCTAATTTATTATCCTCGTCAGAAACAGTCTTTGTAATTACCTGCAGATAAATCAATCAGAACACAAACTAGTACAAGCCTGACAGAAAAAGAAAATACAATATTTATTCATAAGCCTGAAAGAAACTTATACACAGTCGTGTATGTGTGTTCATAAGGGCATGCAAGCATACAATTTCAATAACCAAGATTTCAATATTCTATTGTATATACAGAGGCATGTATCTGTAGCCAAAAAACTTCAGAAATTTGCAGATTGCACGTGTCTCTGCAGCAAAGACACAAACAGTGCTAGGAAATGATATCACATAGCATATAAATCAAAACCATATATCATAATCAATAAAGTACTCTACATAGCCAAAGAGATTAGCTACCTCATCATCAGCACTATCGACATCTGAAAAATCATCCAGAAAGCTCCCTTCATGTCCTGAGGAGCAATGATCAGAATCATTGTTGGGCTGTTCTTGAGGAGATTTTCCAATGGCCTGCATTAAATAGATAACCAAAAATTCAAAGATCAAAATAACTGAGGGTAGCAGCCAAAAAGAGGCAGGGTTGATTTGAGTGATCAACACATATAGTTCATAGATTTGCTTAGTGATATCTCTCACGTAAAGAGTGACAGACCATTGATTGAGACCATCAAGTTCGTGTAATTGGTCTAACAGCAAATCGCATTAATAAGACCACTTCCACACAAGTTTGAGATACCTGTGAACTTGACATATTTATAATTCCATTACTGCTATGCTCATTATATGTAGAGGATACAAGCTGGATGCCTAAGACAGCACTGCTTTGATATACTGACAGGGCAGCCATGTGGGATTCTTAAAATTTTAAGCCAGAGTATAGATAAAATTCACATGGTAGATAGTTAGCATTGAATAAATCTTAATAGAAATAGCTGAAAGCCACTGATTTTTTATATAGCTATAGCCTACAGAATTAATAACATACACCTTGTGACAATATGATTTCTGGAGTCCAGGAAAAAAAACCCTTGTGATTTGCTTGTGCTAGATATTGGGAACATGACATTGTAGTTTAACTAATCAACAAGACAATTGTAAAGTGAATGCCAGGGTCATCTCAACCACCATACAAAATTGAAGTGGAGTTAACATGGTAATTGGCTATTGGAATAGTTTGACAGTATCTTACTGCGTATGTGAGGAGAGTTTCCAAAACTGAATCTGCATCTCCCTCTCCTGAAAATATAGCAAAGAGATATTGTTGGATTTTTAATGGTAAATTTGAATGGTAGACAAAGCAAGTCAAAAACCTTTACCCTTTTCCTTAATTGCTTTGGCAACCATTTTCTCTGCAAACCCCATCCCTACAAAACGATCAAATAATTTGGAGCCAGAAGAGCTTGCAGATGAACTTGTCTTCAAGAGGAAAATGGAAATCAATTGTCAGTATCAACAAAAAAAAATTGTATCAGCCTGCAATAACTGCCCACCTTCTGATCTACTCGCAATCAGCATATATTTAAAATAAATGATAAGAAATTTTGAGGATTCAAGATGAGCGTCACCGAGTTCTTAAGAAGTGTTTCGAGTATTGAATCTTCATCTTCCTCTCCTGAATAAGTAACTAACCAGAATTACAAAGAAGCCTTTGATGGAAAGAGGTGTGTATACATGTAGGTGTACACATAATACTAACATGCATATTTATTTCAGATTGAAACAGCAGAGAACCTTTACAGTTTTCCTGAATTGCTTCGGCAACCATTTTTTCAGGAAACCCCATTTTTACAAAATGATCAATCATTTTGGAACCAGAAGATGAACCTACAGATGAGCTTGCCTTGAGGCAACAAAGGAATTACATGTTAGTTATGCAATGAGTACCTACATTGTCTATATAAACCAAATAAACTTATACACAAATACAAATGTTCCTCAAAACCACAAGCAATTTCCATGTAACATCATTGCACAACTTCGAGGCTAACTAGATATATAAAAAAGCGGGTGCATGACTTTTAGAGAGCATATTCCTCCACACAAAACAGAAATTTGTAGGAATTGAGATTTTGTAAGATATATGTCAAACAAGACAGATTATATCTCCTTATAACATGCATGAGTGTGAAATCCATACATGCAAATGAAAAATGTAAGCAACATTAAACATTCAACCAGTATTCAGCTAAGGATTAATCTTACATCTGGTCACTGTACATTTTCTAAATGTGGCTCCACTACTCCATTTTTATTTAGTTGGTCCCTCAACTCTAGAAAATTTCTGAAAGTGGTCCCTCTACTCTAGAAAGTTTTTGAATATGGGCCCTCCCAATTTACCTAAAATTCTTAATAACATGTCATAAAAGTGAACACTTGTCAAGAATTAAGGTAAATAGGATGGAAGTTGGACAAAGGGACCACATTAAGAAATTTTCTTGAGTAGAGGGCCCAATTAAATAAGAAGAGAAGACAGGCAGGCCACATTAAAAGAATGTCAAGGGTACATGGACCAACTATACAATTAATCCCAGCAAGATTCAATCCATAAGAACATTCAATAAATGAAACAGTGGCCTCATCAAATAATTCTTCAATGGCAAAAAAACATATTGTTACCCAGATGGCACCAATTTTTCGAAATCAACAATAAAATTCTCTATATTGCAATAACTTCATTGTAATTTTCCCATTTGACTCACAAAAAACAAAAAATGACAATAAAAATCCCAACGAAAAATAAAAACCACTCACCTCCGCTGAGCTTGACCTAGTTTCCACTTGAGGAAGTCTCAGACTTGATGATGAAGATGAAGCAAAATTCTCAATTTCCTTTTCATCTTCACTGTCCCAGTCGAAATCATCATTATCTCCGCATAAAGAATCACCATCCTGCACAAGTTTATAAACAAATACATGGCACAAAACCAACATACATGAAACTTGATTAGATATGAAAACATTTATTGTACTTTTAAATTCGTTAGTCAAACACACAAGGGTTGTCAAGAAATACAAATTATCAGCAATGCAAGGAAAAGGAAAAATATAAAACAAATTAACATGAAAAATAGAATGTGGAAAGAAAAGGTACCATTCTTTGACAGCTACAGTTGGGCCCAATTCAAAGATTTTAAGCTGTAAAAGAAATAACTGCGAAAGTTACAGACAAATGCAAACCATTAATGCAAGAGAAATCATAACATACTCCCATTGTATTGCTCCCTTACTCATATAAAAGAGGGACCCATGGATAGGTTATTATGGTGGCTCCCACTTTTATGTGAGTGAGGGAGCACTAAAACAGGAGTAGGGAGTAAAATACCTAATCCAAAGCATAACTACTAAAAGCCATTACCAAATTATAGTCCCAACAAAGTGGAGTTCTGGAAAGGAGAATCTATAGATTGTCCTACCATTCAGCAGTTTTTGCATGAAGTGCCTGCTTCCAAGAATCAAACACACAACCTTAAGATTGAAAGTACAAGATTTGTACCTTTATACCATTCAATGGACCAAGCAAAACATAAATAACAAAGCAATAATAATATATATATATATATGTATATATATATATATGTATGTATGTATGTATATCAAAGGCCATAACTAGATTTGAAGAACCCTAAAACTTGCACAGAGGAATTGAAAGTATGATCGCCAACGAAGAATTAACAACACCCATCAATAATAACTATTGCGCAAACAACTAAGGGCAAAAGAAAAAATAGGCCAAACTACATCATGTAGCCAAACCAGAGAGTAGAATTTTTTTTTATTTTTTATTCAGTTATGCAAATGACTACAACTCAAAGGTAATTTGTAATTTCAGATATACAGGGTATTTCCATGATTTCTAGATTTGCTAGAAATTTATAGTTCTTGTATCTTTTGGTAGTCCTTGGATAAATGGCTAGTCGTTTAGATTCTTTCCATGTTGGGGGTGTTTGTTTTTGTGGTTGAACCTGCTTTTCAAATTTGTTTTCACCTAAAAAAATCAAATCAATGCTTTTCAATGGTTTTGATGTGCTTACATCAAAAATAAAAATCTGAAAAAAAATCATTTTGATGCATTTTCAATTGAAAAGCACCTTGCACCACATAAAACACACACTGAATAAGAATAGTAGTGTTTACTTGTGCAGGAATGTAAGACACTATTGCACTAGGAATACTAGAAAATCAATATGTTATACAGCCTTCAATCAACTAGAATGCGTTATTTCAGCAATTATGTTTGTAAGTATGTGAGGAATCCATCTCAGATGTAAGTCCTAAGTAAAGCGTAATTGTTTGGGTTTTCTTCTCTCTATGATTCTTAGACACCCTTCTTCATATCTTCAATCCTAAGTTGCTGTCCCAGAATTCAACTGACTGTTCCAGCATCCTGATTAATCCCTCAAACATCCATACATTTGTCCCTAGTTCAATTCACAAACCATAAATGCATTTTTCTTTTATTTAAACCCTAAAATCCCTGATTTTTCCAGGCCCTATGACACCAAAATATAGTTAATGAGCATAAACTCATAGCTCTCCAGATTCAACCAGTTTCCTGGTTCCACCTAGGCATGTTATCATCAAGGAATCTAACACCTCCCCCATTGGTCTATCATGTGTCATTTATATGCTCCGGTGATTTCAGAATACAATACGAGACTTCAAGTCATTAAACTAACCTTCATGGTTAGTGATGAATGAATGCAAAAGAAAAGATGTAAGCACTTTAAAGCACTATCATCCATTGATGAATAGTGGCATGAAAACAAGATTTTACAAAAGAAAGCAGCAATCACCATAAAACACTTGCTGGAAAGAAACTCAAATCTGCCCTGCTACACTTTGTTTAAAGTTTCCATCTTTGGTATGTTGTCCACAAAAATCTAACAAGAAACTCAGTATATGACATTGGCCACAATCATTAGAAAGCACTCAGTGATTTTTTTTCCTGTAAAACCCTAATCATCTCTGTGATTACAAGTAGCATAACATTCCAATATCTAAACACTCCACATGCAAATGCAATAACTAAACAGACTTCACATAAATAAATGTAAATAGCTTTCATGTTATTACTATGCTTTCAAGTTCTTGCTAAGCCAAACAAAATATTCCCCAGTTAGCCTCTGAAATCACATTAGTATTTAGAATACTAGTATGAGATATTAATATTAGCTTCATGGTTATCAATGAATGAATGCAAAATAAGGACACAATCACTTTAGAGTAATGTTAAACAATGAAATAAGATTTTATGAGAGGAAGCACATGTAAAATACTTGCCGGACAGAAACTCAGACCTGTCCTGTATGACTCAGTTTAAGTGGTGTTTGGTTCATGGAATCGTAGGAGAAAGTGAATCAGGAAAGTGGTATTCCAAGGATCATTATAACAAGGATATGATGGTAATCTATACTAACTATACGATTTCCAACCAAAAGTAATACTTAGGAACTGCCAATAAAACATAAAGGTTTTATATTTCTAGGGATCTCTTTCCATGGCACCACATTCCCTGGAGAGTGATCCCAGATGAGAAAGTCAAAGTTCTGTGAACCAAAAACCACCTTAAAGTTTCAATCTTACGTATGACATCAACAAAAAATCTAACAGAAATTTGTTATATAGCGCTGGCAACAACCATTAGAGTAAGATTTTTTCTACATGCGAAACAGGTCAGAAGATAGGCCAACTCAATGAATTCTTGCAATAAAACCCTAGTCATTCCATGATTATAAATGCCTTAACATTGCCATATCTCTAAAGTAATCACCAATTATAAAACCCTAATCATTCCATGATTATAAATGCCTTAACATTGCCATATCTCTAAAGTAATCACCAATTATAAAACCCTAAACATTCCATGATTTTAAATGCCTTAACATTGCCATATCTCTAAATAACACAAATGTCATCACCAAAGAGACTTCGATGAACATATTTAAAAATAGGCCAACCAAAAACATATAAGCAAAAGACATAAGACCCACATTCTGTACTAAAAATGTTATAACAAAATCTGGGGCACAAGAAATAGAGGCTATAACCCTTAAAAATTCGACAGGTAATCATAACTAAACCAGTAACTCTTTATAACCTATAAAGAAAACAAAAAGATAGCTGTTTATACCCCGTATTCTCCATTTACACAAAAGTAAACCTAAACAAGAAGGAACAATCACTGTTAAATTAAATATAATGAGATCGAAAAGAAAATTTTGCTCCCTTGAATGAACATTTTACGATTTTCTATTGAACTTCAATTCTTACATTAAATAAAAAAAAATCGTTTCTCGACTGTGGGACAAAAATTAGATTGCCCAAGAAAATATAAGTAATTTTCTTTTTGGAGAGAGAGTGGAGAAATTACCGAGTCGCATGCGAAAACAGTTCGAGAGCGAGAAAGAGAGTTGGTGGGGGTGAGAGTTGAGAGTTGAGAGTTGAGAGAGAACACGTATAGAGAAAATGAAGAACAAAAGGCAGCGATATAATTTATTAGTAAGGGAAAAAACAATAACCTTGATAACCTAATGAGTTTTATCCGGTGTTTAAGAAGATATGTTTTTTTTTTTATTTTTTAATTATTTTTTCATTGATTTTGGATTTTTTACCTTAAAAGTCGCGCTACCCTGTTTGGTAAGAAATAGCTTCTATGATATTATTTGATATTGAGATAAAAAATATATAAATTACATCTTTTATATTTAGATTATACTGATATGATAATATTAAAAATAAATTTTAAAAAATAAAAAATATATTATTTTAATATATTTTTAAATAAAAAATATTTTAAAAATAATCTTTACCACACTCCTAAATATACATTAAAAGAGCTAAAAACTTAAAATCTTCATTTAATTATTTGTATGCTTAGTATTATGGTAGTTTTTGTAGTTATAATTTTTTTAAAAAAATAGGCTTAAAAAACACTCTTAATTATAATTTTAAAAAAATAGGTTTAAAAGAATATTTGTTTGGTTAATATTGTTGCGAGAAGGATTTTTGCATGTAAAATAAACTAATAACATTTTATTTTAGATTTTATAAAACCAAATTTTAAAACACAATTAAATATATGATTCAATGCAAAAGGCAGAATCTACAATCTATTTGACTCACCAAATGATTTTTTTATGGTTAGACAAAAAATAAAAATTACCACAATATCAATTAGTTTGTATTTAATAACTTTTAAAGCTTCTCAGCTATAATTATATTCATGATTTTTTATATCTTTTAATTATAATTTTAGGTACATTAATGTGAACAAACTTTCAATCGTAATAGATAATTGAACACGCTATGCTGCGAGTCTAATTAAATTTTTGTTGGATATAAAAAAAAATTGAAGTGTTGTTAACATATTTTATAGCAAAAAAAATTATGTGAAGGTTGACCCGATGTGACATAATTAACTTTGCAGGTCTAAAAATAACCTGAATGGACGGTAAAAATATAACTTAACTAAAAAAATCAAAACAATATTATTTTTTAAATATTAGGATGACAACATATTAGTTTTACTCAAACCAACTTGAATTCACTCGGATTAACTCAAGTTAACCTGTCAAATCTCTAACTCAGGTCATGAGACCCTGGTAACTCTTTAAAAAGCAAATAAAAAAAATTGTCAAGCTCAATTCTCAATCAACCCCAATATTAAAGTATGAAATTGAAAATAAAATTCAATTACAAAAATGAGTTGAGTCAACCTAGGTTAATCAACGAAAACTTAATCTTAAGACCAGGATAACTACATAGAAAGAAAATTGAAACAAATTATAAAGCTCAATTTCCAATCAACCTAATATTGAAGGATGAAATTGAAAAAAAAAACAAATAAAAAAAGGACACGAAAAAACCACAACTCGAGTTAACTGACCAAATCTGTGATTCGAGCCATGATGCTGAAATAACTTCATAGAAAGAAAACCAAAATAAACTATGAAGTATAATCCTCAATAAACCCAATATTAAAAAATAAAATTAAAAAAAACAAAAAAACCAAGACAATTAGGATAACCCGCAACTTGAGTTATAAAACCGTGATAACCCCATATAAAGCAAATAAAAAGGAAATTATTAAGCACAATTCTCAATTAAACCAATGTTGAATGATTAAATTGAAAATAAAATCAATTAAAAAAACAAAAAAAATAATCCAAAGTCAACCCGAGTTAACTTGTCAAGCCCGAATCATGAGACCGAAATAATTCCATAGAAAAAAATAAAAAAAATATTATGAATTCAAATTCTCAATCCATCCAATATTGAATGATGAAATTGAAAAAAACATATTCAATTAAAAAGAGACCAAAAAATTCAGATCAACCTAGCTAACCCGCAAAACTTGCGATCAGAGTTATGAGACCATGATAAACCCATAGAGAGCAAATTAAAAAAAATAAAGTCAAATCCTCAATCAATCCAATGTTGAAGGATGAAGTTGAGAAAAAAAAATCAATTAAAAAAATATGAGTGGAGTCAACCCATCTTAATATTCCAAACTTTTATCATAAGACTGAGATAACTTAATACAAAATAAGTCAAAACAAGCTATGAAGTTCAATACTCATTAAACTTAAAATTGAAGGATGAAATTAAAAAAAAAACTTAAAGACCAAATTTTAAAAGGTCAAAGCATTTCACTATTCATTGTTATAGACAAATGCCAAGGTCTTTTATTATATGTTAATAATAATTATTAAATGGGTGTGAAGTAAATTTAGTCCTTGCATTTTAAATGAAATTATAACTTAATATCTTTATTTTTATAATCAATATTGCAATTCATTGGCTTATTTTATTGCATGATACTTTTAGTTTTCTAACAAATATCTAAAATGTCTTTGGATCCCTATTTTATCCTTTTTGGCTGATCCCAAACATAGTTTCATAGTGTTGTATCCTCTAAAGGTATAGAACAATAGTATCAAAAACAAAAATCATTTTAAAAAAAGATATTTTATCCAAAAAAAACTGTATATGTAGCCTTTTTCAATATGTATTTGTAGTTAAAAAAATTCTAAGTGAAAATAAAAAAGTTTATGCATACAATAATAAAAAAAAATCAAAAACTATGTGTGTAATAAAAGTCATAAACGATAATTGAAAATAAAACAAGAGAAATCAAGAGAAATGTATAGATCAAGATATCTAATCTTATAAGATAGGACATTTACCCGATTGTGTTTGCTAAATTTATTAATTAAAAAAATTATTCAATCAAACGATAATAGGAATAGGCGTACATGTTAAATTGATTGAATAAAATAAAATGGAACAAAAAATATTATGCAAGGTTGCACAAATTAGAAACATCATTTGAAAATGAAATTTTTTTTATTTTAAAAAATAAAATTCATCTATATAGAAGATAAAAAAAACTATAAATTAATCAAAAAAACCATTTAACAAAATAAATACATACAAAATAACTAAAAAATAATCGTCATTTACAAAAGGCTATGTAAACAAAATAAATGAGAGAATGCATATTAATCTAAATATAAATATAAATAATGATTTTGAGGGAAAAAACATAAAAAAACATTAATTTTTTTAAAAATAGAAAAAGAATAATTTAGAAAAAAAGGATAGGCTTTGTAAGGCCTGGTAAGCTAGGCCCAGGCCAACCAACCTGACCCATTTCGTTATGGCTCTTGTGCCTGAGCTTTTTATTTGTAGTATTTTGGGCATCGTCCACCCCATTTTTTTGAAAAAAAATTAGATGACGCGTCGTATGATTTTCCAAGAAACTAACCACTATGGTGGCTGGAAAATCATAGCAGAAGAGTTTTTATCCGAAAACCCATTTTTCATCCCATTTTTAACCCAAAACATCCAAAAAAACACCCTAAGAATCGTTATAAACCTGTCCATGGCCTCAAAAAACCCAAAAAACTATCACAAAACCCGAAATCAACTCGAAAACAAAAATCTTCTCAAGCTCAAATATTATTTTCAGGCACTTTCAAGGTAAAAATCACCTAATATGAACTTTTTTCATCAAATGGAACTGTTTGACACAAAGATCAATTGTTTTTTGCAGCTGAAATCAATGTCAACAATATTTTTCTTTCTCTACGCTGAAATTCAGCGATCTCTCTCTCTTCTCTCTTAAATTAGGAACTAAAAAATAAAAAAAAATAAATTTTTGTACCCAAATTGAATTGAGAAAATATTGAGGTGATGAATATTTATAGTTTTTAAAGTATGAGGACTAAATTAAACTTTTTGTGTGAGCTTTGACACCATCACCCATTTATAGTGTCTTTTCTATTTTAGTCCCATATCTTTCAATTTATCGTTAGTCAATAATTTTGATTCAATTGCTCTTGAATTTGGCAAAAAAATTATGCAATCGCAAAGAAAAAAGTTTGGCGACCAATTGAAAAAAATTGAACATTAGGTCCACTGTAAAATGTGAGATGATGAATAATATATTTTTACTACATGGAAACACTCACTTATTTTAGTTTTTTACTTAGTATTTTATCAAATACTTTTTCTATAGCTACAACCAAAACTATAATTATACATATACTAAAACAAAATGGTGTTTTCATGTAGAAATGATAAAATTTTAGATTTTGCTATTTTTTTCACGGTGACAAAATTGTAATTTTTTATTTTTTATTTATAGAAAACAAGTTTTTCTTATATTTTCTTCTATTTATACTTAATATTTTTTATCATTTTATACTTGGCCTATTTATCACCATTTTTTTCTCTTATCACCATTTTTTAAATAATTTTTTAGGCTTTTCTTTTTTTCTTTACACTTTTTTTAGAAAAAAATATTATTTTTTATTTTTTGTAGTTTGAATATTTATCTACACATGGTCTATTTATATTATTCTTTCTATTTTTATTTTTATTCTTTTGTAATTTGTTTTGTGATTTTTTTATTTATACTTGTTTTTTGAAAAATTATCATATAGAGACTAAAGAAATAGTATTTCATTGTAGCAATTGCAACATTGTTCTATTTTTTTGCTACCTTAAAAACTAGCTTGAGATCTTACATATTTTTATTAACTCATATGATCTTTACTATATATTTATTATATGTAACCATTGATCTTTTAATTTACGGTTATAGTTTTTTACTCGATGTTAAAAACATGTTAATAACACATACACATTAATTTTTTTGCATTAGAAAAAAAATTATTTGACCTGTAACGAGACGAGTTAAATAGACACATTAACACTTTGTTTTTTTTGTAATTATTAACATAAATAATTCTCGATGTATTTAATTAAATGCATGCAAAAGCTTTTGATTTATAATTAGAATAAAAAAACACTTGAAAAGCTTGTATATTTATTTTTTACAAAAACAATTATTCGACTCCTGGCAAAGTGCCTCTGCATGGTCGGGTGATGTGGATACCAAATATACATTTATTGGATATAAATTTTGAGAACAACATTTGCAAAAAAAATAAAAAAATAAAATCCACTTAATATATTATGTTGTTGATGTTGGTCTCCATTGAGATCGCTTGAAAATAAAATTTAATTTATTAAATTGTAATTTGATTTAAAAAAACAATTATTTTCAGAAGCTTTTTTTATTTATTTATTTTGATATATATATATTAAGACTTTTTTCATTAGAGAATTTGTACTTTTGATAATTGATCAATTGAGTACATTTGATACAATATTGGTATGAGATTTAATGAGATTCTTCAATCAAGATTCAAATGAAATCTAATAGAGGTGTTTATCTTTAATTAATACTAAAAAGTTTCAAAAAGTATAAGTGTTTCAATAATAATAAATATGACTAAGTACACGAACTAATTTTGTTGTTATTTTAGTAAATAGAGGAAATAACATAGTTACTAAATGGTAATAACTTGATTTGGTCCGGCAAGTTTATTTAGTGACCCACGTGATCTATAGAGTAATTTAATTAATATCACATCTAAGTCTAATAACTATAATTAAGATGTTAAATATAAATTCATGAGTTATTTTGGGCTCAATAGTCGCTTATATTGCATCTTTTCTCATAAATTGTATAATTTATCTTACGTTTAAAAATCTAATGACTAAGTTCCGGAAAAGAACTAACTTTTTTTTTTTTATTAATATTGGGTGTTCAGGCCAACTTATGTGTACCTCGACTAATCCTGCAAATTTTAAAGTTAACGACCAGGTAAGCCTCCAATGGCCATTAATATTAGCAACTTTAGGGCTCAAACCTGAGACCACATGAGAAACAAATCTCTTAATCTCAAATTCTTATCACTGGATCATCTATTAGATGGTTAAAGAACTACTAAAAAATAAACTTGAACAACTCATTTTTTTTAAAATTTTTAATATGAATAAATAAAAAAAAATTTATAGACAACCAAACACGCCCTTAACATCTTGTAAGAGAATCACGTGAATTGTTGGTAACTTTTCCACTTTTCAATATGGTGGACCAATGCTTTTGAACAAAGACAAATTACAATGATCATCTTTCTTGTCCTTTTTTTTTTAGAATATCACAATAAAAATAAAATATTAAATAAATAATATAGTTAAAAATTTAATTAAAAAATAACATCATTTATAATTTTTCTATGAAATTTTATTAAATTTAAAAATTAAATAGTTATTATTTTTATCATAATTATAATAATATTTATTTATTTTTAATAGATAATATTCTAAAACAAATAAACATTAATTTCAATTTTAAATTATAAAGATAATATTTAATTTAAATAAACATTGTTACAACTATTTTATTTATATGAATAAAAAAAGATTGAAGCTAGTACAACACCTTATTTATTAAGTGACTATACTTCATTTGAGCAACATATTGCCACAATGTTACTTAATTTTTTATTTCAGCAAGTTAAAGAATACAGGTGAAAAAATAAAAGATTAACTTTTAAATGAACAAGACAATTAGGGAGATTAAGATTAATGTACTGGAGTTGAGCCAACCAACCATGGAGAGTTCTTAACATGTCATATCTATAAATTATTTGTTTTAATAATAACAATATATTAAATGTATTTAATGTATATATCAAGATATTATTGTTGTAAAAATTATTCTACATCAAATTGCAGTTTTAGACTCTTTGAAATGAAATATGATTCGAAGATTCTCAAGCTTATATTTTATATAATCAAGTCTTTAAGGAATATAATTTGACATTACAAAATGATTTTCATCAACCTAAATATTTTATTGTCATATTTCCATCCAAAAATATTTTTAATTTATAAATTATTCCATAATGAAAAATATCTCATGAAAAATTATTGCATCATATATTTTGGTATTTTTTACTAAAATAAAGAGCATGATACTTATCATGTGCTCTTACCCTATAAAATATTTTATTGTCCACGTGTAGTTAAAAATCTTATCACATTGGTTTTCACACCATTTGTTTATTATTAATTAAGATGGCAAACTTGTAATTTTAAGAGAAGTGTGCTTCATACTCCTTTTCTCTCAAAAGCTTCAATCTAGCTGTTTCTCACGTCTTGGAAAATCACTTGGAAGAGCCAATGTTTTTTTTTTTCTTATTTTGTATTGCTAGTAACAACTAGTTTTTGAGTTTTTCCTATAAATACTCAATTGATTTCAATGTAAGATATCTTTCACACTCCTACTCTTTTACAATCTTACATATTTGATGCCTTGAATTTCTTTTATTCTAAAAATCTTTTATTCATCTTTGTACTTTATTATGAAGCTTTGAATCCTATATTGAATCAAATCATTTTTTCACCTTCGTGAGTTAGATTACATTCTATAAAGACTTGAACTTAATATTTGTAATCTTTTTTTTTTAAGGGAATATCTATTGTGATTAAAATATCATTTGTAAAAGTGTAAGTGGCACTTGAAACCACATAAGTAATCTTTGATTAAGAGTCATTTAGTGATTGGTTTAATCTGGAGTCTTTAAAAAAATTATGATTGGTTTCAATTTTAATCTTGTAAAGATATTTAGATAGATTTGATCATGTGCCCGTAAAAAGATTGTGTAATGTTTGATCTTGATCCCGTAAAAGGATTGAATTTGATCTTAAGCTTGAAAAAGGATTATGTTAAATCCTAAACCCAAAAAAGGATTAAAAAAATATTTTCAATCTTTGACCTATGAAAAAGATTGTGTATAGGTTTGGTCTCACCCGAAAAAGACCATGTATGATAGTGAATACTTGAATAGTGATTCAAGAAACGGAGTAAGCGATTGTTCGAACCACTATAAAAATTTATTTATCTTTCTCTATCCTTATCTCTTAGATTTATGCATATTGATATTGCTTGGGTGTTTTGGCTATCTTGGTGTATTAAGAGATAATTTATGTATTTTTTTGGCATTAATTGTTGATTTAAGCATTATTAAAGAAATTAGGTGTAGTTTTGGCTATCTTGGTTTAATTGAAAATTAATTTTTAAAGTGCCATAAAATTAGATAAAGCTCTAATTCACCCTTATTTTAAGCATTTTAAGTCTTTCAATTGGTATCAGAGCTTGGACTCCTTGTTTGAGGTTTAGTAACCTAGGAGAAAAGATCATGGCACAAAAAGATCAATGTTTAACTAAGACTCCCTTATTTAAAGTTTAAAATTATGCTTATTAGAAAGTTAGGATACAAACTTTTCTTAAATCCGTTGATACTAAATAATAAGATATTGTTGAGAGTGGATAAATTTACCCCCATAATGGTAAATTTGGATGGAGAGTTTGTTTCAAAACCTATTAATGAATGAAACGACAATATGAATACATTCTATAATGCTAAGGCTATGAATACATTCTTTTATGCTTTTAACAATATGGAGTTTACTAGGGTTAAGAATTGTAAGACAACCTTTGAGATTTGAAAACTTTTGAAAGTCACCCATGAGAGAACAAGTCAAGTTAAAGACTTTAGACTGATTAACCTTACACCTCACTAGAGAATATGGATTTTTCAAAATGGAGCCTAATGAAAGTATTTATAATATGTATACTAGGTTCATCACTTTTGTTAGTGAACTTGTTAGTTTAGGTAAAAAGATCACAAATGAGAAAATGGTTGGTAAATTTTTTAGATCTTTACCTAGAGCTTGGGAACCTAAAGTCACAACTATTAAGGAGGCTAAAAATCTTAAAACTCTTAACCTTGATGAGTTTATAGATTCATTTATTACTCATGAAGGAAAGATTAAAAAGCTTAAGGTGGAAGATAATAAAGTGAAAAGGAAATCCTTAACTCTAAAAGCTGTAAATGATAATGAGGAGAAAAATATATATAATGGTGAAGAATATGAAGATAAACCTTAATAACTAGAAACTTTTTCAAATATTTTAAGCTTAAGAAGTATAATGCAAATAGAAGAAGTTTTAGAAGAGAAAACGGTGATAAGGAAGAATCAAACAACCTCAATGTTATTATTTGCTATGAATGCGAGAAGCTGATTCATGTGAAATATGATTGCCCAAATATATAAAAAAAAGATCAAGATTTGAGGAAAAAAAGGCATTAAAGGCATCAACTTGAGATGACAAAGATGATAATGCAATCTCTTTGGAAGATGATGATGATGTGGAATAGGAGGAGTTAACAAACTTTTGTCTGATGACTAATATTTACATCACCAAAAAAGAGATATACTTAATGGAAAATAACAACATTAACATTGATGAGGTAAATGATCTTGAATATCAATTTACTTTTGATGAATCGCAAGATGCTTTTGATGATCTTTATCATGAATACAAAATGTTACATAAAAAATATCTTACTTTAAAATAAATTAGAAGGCATCTCAAAAGATTTTGATGTTTTGCAAAAAAAAAAATGATGTTTTGTTGACTATAAATATTGACCTTAAAAGGCAAATATATTCTTTAAAAGAAGTATCAATAATATTGGACATTCCCCTACTATTAAGCATGTTTTACTTGTTGATGGTTCAATGTATAACTTACTTAGCATTAACCAATTATATGATAAGGGTAATAAATTTATCTTTGAATCCTTACATTATTTGGTAATTTGAATTCTTAATAACAAAATAATTTTCATAGGGAAAAGACTTAGAAACACTTATGTAATTAACTTAAATGATATTGATCATAATATTAAGTGTTTTAGTATTTTGGTGGAATCACGTAGTATGTGGCATAGAAGACTTAGACATGCCACTATGAGATTAATTTAAAAGTTGTCCAAGAAAGGGCTTCTAAGAGAACTTCCACAACTTGAGTAAAAAAGGAATGATTTGTGATGATTTCCATTCTGGAAAACAAGTCAAAAGCTCTTTCAAAGCCAATGTATAAAGTCTCCATAAATCAAGCACTATAACTTCTTCATAAGGATCTATTCGGTCTAATATGTGTTCAAGTCTTGGCAATAAAAGATTTGTATTTGTCATCATAAACAATTATACTAGATTTACATAGGTTCTATTTCTTACACACAAAGATGAAGCACTTGAGATCGTTTCAAAATTTTGTAAAATAATTCAAAATGAAAAAGGTTGCTTGATTTTTAAAATTAGAAGTGATCATGATGGAAATTTTGAAAATCTTGTATGGCGAAAGCCATAAATACCTCTTGCTATATTTCAATCGAGTTTTCCCTAGACCAATTTTGTATAAAACTCCGTATGAACTTTAGTTTGAAAGAAAATCCAACATTTAATATTTTCAGGTATTTGGATTAAAATGTTTTGTTTTAAATACAAAGATAATTTGGAAAAATTTGATGCAAAATCTGATGAAGGTATTTTTCTTGATTATTCATCTATTAGTAAAACATATAGAGTTTATGATATGAATCAACGAGTATCACTAAATAATCCCTTAAAGGTACCAATTGAGCCTATTATAAAGTCTGAAACTAAAAATATCCAAGAGTGATTAATTGGGTTGATTATGGATATTTGGGTTAACAAGTTTCAAATATGCCAAACTAGACTTTTGTGTATTGTTTGGGCTATATATAGAGTTACAAGTCACATTTTTCTTCTATTTTAGTTGGGATAGAAACCAGGCATCTCAAGCTTTCCATCCATAGATGGTAGACCCAATAATTCATCTAGACGAGAGAAAACAACATGTTTGTAATTAGACCAAAAAGTTGTTATATGAGTTTTGTAATTTGTTTTCTTATGATCTATGGACTTCTTATTTAACAAAGATTCATTTTCTACAAGGATCGTATAGATGGAAACAATTAGAATTATTTTGGTAAGGGTTTTCATATCAACAACTTGTTTTTCCTTATGTTTTGTTGATTTTCTCATTAGCAAGGTTTTCTTATCATTTAAGGATATTAGAGGCGGTTTTATGATTACATTTTCTAATGCATAGTTTTATGTTGACAAACATAATTTTTTATCTAATTGTTTGATCAGAATAAAATTTTACTAAAAGATTCCAGAGGCTTTGTTTTATATACAGTTAAACTTTCATAGCAATCGGACATCAGAAAGGACTTACAATAAGGTCCAAAAGCTACCATATAGAATTTATAGTAGTTTCCTCATTGATTTAAGATTCTTTTTCTTATTTTATTTATAAATATTTTAATATTTTTACAACCTTATTTACGAAGTTTTTACCCACTTTAATAGGTTTATTTAGCTTGTATTTAGTTTTTTTTTACAAACTTTAATTTCAGAATAATCTTTTGTGTGTGAGAGGAAATTCTATTAATTTGGTTCTTCATTGAACTACTCTCACTTATCAAATAATTAACTAAGTTTCATGGCGTTTTCTATGCTTCTCATTCATGTTTCTTTATAGGCGTTAGGTACGATTTGATTCTTTTAGTCTTGGTGCCTCAATATAGGTTATCTTTGTGTTAAGCTTAATCACAAGTCTAAATTTAGCTTTCTTGGAAACAGTTAATTGGATTGTGGGTTTTTGGATTTTTATATCCATGAGTTTCATATCATTTGGTATTAGAGCAAGGCTTTAAAATTAGGTTATATCCCTTTATCTTTTAGTTTCTATGTTATTTCATCATTATTGTCATCTAAACCTAGTTGTGGAAAAAGTTAAAAAGGAAAGATCAAAGAAATCACATAAGAAGAAAAACAAGGGTTTAAGCCACAAATTAGGGTTTTTTTTTTTTATCAAATCTAAAAAATTCTTCATTCTTGGGATATCTTAGTGTTATATGTTGATTTTAGGATTATTCAGACATATTTTATTGGGAAATTTATAAGATTTATTAAAAAGAATAATTCATAACAGGTAGTTTTTGCATCAATATTTTCTTTCTTTGTTAGTTTGAACTAAGTAAAAAAAAGTTTATTTTCTTAGTTTGGATTATTTGAGTATTATTTCATTATTTTTCTTATTCTTATAATTTTTTTTTCCGTGTCTTTATATCATTCATATTTCACATGAATTCATTTTGTTATTCGCAATTTTATATAGTTTTATAGTTTTTTTTGTTTCTTTATTGCTTATTGAGTCTGTATATTATTTTGGATTACACCACTAAGTAATTAATTTTTTTGATTTGTTGTGAATTAGTTCCTTAAAGAACTGATTTTAGATTGAGTGGTAGAATACAAAAGGAGAGCTTATTATAATGAAAAGCTAGAATTTATGTGAAACGCGAGGGGTGGCATCTATTGAGTGTAAATACGTGAGGGTATGCGTGATGATATATTTCTCTTGCTATTAACATGATTTTTAGATCTTGATAATGTCAACTAAAAGTGGATCATCACCGCCAAAGAATAGGAATAATCCAAAATGAAGTTACTTGTCTATACAATAACAAATGGAGATGATAAACATGAGGTTTGGAAAGGTTATGAATGTGATGACTGGATTGAGAACTGAAATAGTTAGCCTTCAAGATGGGCCAACCCATAGAGGTCTCGATGGTAGAATCTATGTGAGATGAGCTATTTCATATACAAATAAATTTGTAGCTATAAATACAGATAAGGAGACTAAGGATTTTGATTATGAACATGGAGCTAGATTTTGGTAGCATAGGACCCACAAACATAGAGGAGTTCGACCATATGATTATTTTAACCATAAGAGATCAGATAAAAAGGATGGTTTTTGTGATGGTTTGGATATAACTTTAGGGAGTGTTAAGATGAAGATTCCAACTTGTCAGGGCAGAAACAATCCTAAAGCTTATTTGAAATGGAAGAAGAAAATAAAGTTGATTTTTTTAATTATCACCATTATTCTAAGAAAAAGAAGGTAAAACTTGATATTATTGAGTTTATTGATTATGCTATTATGTGGTGAGATCAAATTATTTTAGGTGGAAAAAGAAATGAAGAGAGACTTGTAGAAACTTAGGAAGGAATGAAAGCAATAATGAGAAAGAGGTTTGTTCTTGGATATTATTATAGAAAATTGTTTTAGAGATTGCAGATTTTCACTCAAGGGTCTAAGATTCTGGAGGATTATAATAAAGAGATGAAAATTACCATGATTAGATCTAATATTATAAAGAATGAGAGGCTATAATGGAAAGGTTTTTGAATGGTTTGAATAGAGAGATATCTAATATGGTAGAACTATAACATTATATTAAGTTGATGATATGATTCATATGACTATCAAGGTAAAAAGACCGTTGAAAAGAAATGGCAATACACGCCAAAGAGATAATTTGGGTTTTTTTTTTCTAGTTTGGAGGCCAAAGTATAAGAGAGAAGAGGGTACCCTATCAAAGACAAATACAATGGGAAGTAAAGTCGAACCACCAAAAGCTATAAAAAAGGATTCAACCACTATTATCCAAGTTTTAATTTAAATTAATCATAACCATAATATTACTTGTTTTAGGCACTTGGAAAATAGACATATAACTTCATAATATCAAAACATAAAAGTTATGGTTATAAAAGAACATGTGGAGATTGATTATGAAAATGACAAATTCAAGGACAATGATATGCCAACATTTAAGGATTGTAGTGATGTAAAGTATTTGGTTGATGGAAATGTTTTGGTGATGATATGGAGTAACAAATAGAGAACATCATCTGTACTAGATGCCAAATAAGTCACAAGGTATGTAGTATGATTATTGATAGTAAGTGTTATATTAATGTTGCTAGTGTTATACTTGTTAGAAAATTGAATATTAACACTTATAAGCATAAAAGGCCTTATAAAATTTAATGGTTGACTGAATGCGGTGAAATAAGAGTTATTAAATAGTTTTTTATTGCCTTTTTTGGTTGGAAAATATAAAGTTGAAGTTTTGTGCGATGTGATTTCTATGCATTCTATTCATCTATTAATGAGGCGTCCTTGGCAATTTGATAGGAAAAGTAAGCATGATGAGTTTAAAAACATATATTCTTTTAAAAAGAATGAAAAAACTTTCATACTTCATTATCACTTAGATAAGTTTATGAAGACTAGTTGAAGTTGGAAAGGAAAGGTGAAACCTAAAGTAAAGAACAACTATGTGAGGATGTAAGAAAGAATGAATATAATGGAAGCATTGAGAGAATAATTTTAACCAAAGTAGAGAAGAATAGGTTTTTGGCCGAGAGAAAAGAGAAGAAAAAAGGGGTGAGAAAGAAGAGAGAGTGGAAAAAATAAAGAAACAAATTAGTTTTTATGCAAAAGAAATTAAATTAAGAACGCCTATTTTTCTAACATGCCTATGATTTTGCTCGTGTACAAAAATACATATTTTAACACTTGTGAACTTGAACTTTGTATTCCTAGTGTTTGTGTTTCTTTGTTTTAGGATTATGAGGATGTATTGCATATAGATGATGTTTCTATTATCAATTCAATGACGAATCATTTTGAGAAGAGGAAAAATGATGTGAATTAATGAGCATTACTAAAAGATTTATTAGAGGTACCAATTAGGCCTATTACAAGGTCAGAAACTAAGAGGATTCAAGAGGAATTGATTGGGCTAATTATGGATATTTAGGTTAACAAGTTGCTAATATAACAGACCAAACCTTTGTGTTCTGTTTATGCCATATCTAAAGCTACATGTAGAGTTTTGCCACAATTCTAATTGGGATAGAAACTAGACATCTTAATCTTTTCATTCATATATGGTAGGCCTAATAATTTATCCTTACAAGAGAGAACGATGTGTTTAAAGTTAGGCTAGAAGTTATTGTACAAGTTTTGCTATTTGTTTCTTTATGATTTATAGACTTCTTATTTAGCAAGAATTCTTTTTCTAGAAGGACAATATAGGTGACAATAATTAGGATCATTTTAGTAAGGGTTTCCCTTACAGCAACTTATGTTTTTTTTTTGTTTTGTGGATTTCCTTATTGACAATGTTTCTTTATCATTCAATGACATTAGAGGCGGTTTTGAAATTATATTTCCTAATGTATAATTTTATACTGATAAGTATAATTTTCAATCCAACCATTAGATTAGGCTAAAATATTTCCAAAAAATTCTAGAGGCTTTGTTTTATGTAAGGTTAAAATTTTGTGATAAGGTTTAGAAGTTACTATACATGATTTGTATTAGTTTTCTAGTTGATTTATGATTATTTTTTTTATTTTATTATTTTTCCAACTTTGTTTAGGACTTTTTACCTATTATAAATATGGTTTTTTAGCTTGTATTTAGATTTTTTTATAGACTTTGATTTCATAATAATCCATTGTGTGTAAGGGAAAATTCTCTTATTTATGTTCTTCATTGAATTACTTTGACTTATAAAAAAATTGACCAAGCTTCATGGCATCTACTATACTTGTTGTTCATATCTTTCTATAAGCATTGAGTGAGGGCTTTGTTTCTACAGTCTGGGTTCCTCGTACATGTGATTGTTATGTCAAGTTCAATCACAAATCTTAATTTAGTTTTCTTGGAAATGATGGATTTGATTGTGAGTTTTTGAATCTTTATATTCACATGTTTTATATCAGTTTATAATTATAGAACTTTAGTAGTTGAAGAATCTATACATGTTGTATTTAATGAGTCCAACCCTTTTGATCTTCAAAATACAAAAGATGTTGTTGTAGATTTTATCCTTGACAAACTAAATATAAATGAAGATCATGATAACACCACTATAAAGGATGAATAAAAGGAAGATCCTCAAAAGACGACTCAATATTTAAATCAACATAACCAAAGGGAACCATCACAAAGTCTTCTCAAAGTTATCCAACGTCTAAAAAGGCTTTTGTAAGATGTAATCATAGGTAATTTATCAAGTAGAGTTCAAAAAAGATAATTTATGATAAATCAAGTTGGTAATGTTGCTTTCATCTCAAAACTTGAACCTTATAATAATGATGAAACCTTAGGTGATGAGTATTTGATACTCTCAACGCAAGAACTTGATTAATTTGAGAGAAATCAAGTATAAGAATTAGTCCCTAGGCCCAAAGATCATTCCATTATTGGAACCAAATGGATCTTTTGTAATAAACTTGATGAATAAGGAGAAGTTGTCCAAAATTAGAGTTTGATTGGTCACACAAGGCTACAATAAAGAAAAAAGGTATAGTCTATGATGAAGCCTATACCTCTGTAGCTAGAATAGAATCAATACGCATGCTTCTTGCTTTTACATGTTTTAAAATTTTCAAATTTTTTCAAATGGATGTTTAAAGTGTATTTTTAAATGGTTTTATTCAAAAAGAAATTTATGTTGAGCTACCTGCTAGATTGGAAAGCCATAATTTTCCAAACCATGTTTTTAAACTTACTAAAGTGTTGTATGATCTGAAGTATGATCCTAGAGCTTGGTATGAAAGTTTGAGCAAAATTTTTATTTCAAAATGCTTTAATATGGGAAAAATAGACTTAACATTATTTGTTAAATATAAGTATAATGGGAGAATTGACTTTCTTCCTCAAATTTCAAATCAAGCAAGATAAAGATGGTTTATTCATAAGCCAAGTCAAATATACCAAGGAGCTGTTCAAGACATTTGATATGGAATCTATGAGTTTAAGCCCAACGCCGATGAACATCTTTACCACACTCGATAAAGATGAACATGGAAATGAAGTGGATATGAAGAAATATCAAAGTATGATATATATATATATATATATATATATAAGCGAGGAAATACACCTAAAGCAAGCCTGAAAAGAAATGTCTGAGCCCAATTATGGAAGACCATAATGCTAAGCAAGGTTGATAGGCTTATAACAATCCGAGGTTTAATTGACAGAACTCATTAGTAAAAATATTTATTTTTTTGGTGTTTAAAGACTCAATTTTATTTTTAAAAAGGTATAATTATTTAATTGAGGGTTTAATCGCAATGGAAATCAATTTTTAGAGGTCAATTTTGAAACAATTGATGTTAGGGATTGAATTGAAAGCTTGAAAAGTTTGATTTAATCAAATCAGGGGCTTAATTGCATAAAAATAAAAGTATGGTGAGCAAATAGGGGCTTAATTGAACTTTAATGGGTCAAGGATCAACTTGCAAAACATGCGCGACTTCAAGGACTGAAATCGATGAGAAATCAGGGGTTAAGTCGAAAAAATTAGAAGTTTAGTGGTCATTTAGGGGTGTAATTGAACAAATTAGAAACCACAGACCAACTTATTAAAGACGCTTAAAATTGGGGGTGACAAATGAAGTTGACAGGGACGCAATTGAATGAAATTAGAAAGAGAGAGGGAAATTAAGGATAAAATAGAACGAAATCGAGAAGATTAGGGATTGAATTAAACTTTGACAAATCCCAAATCAAAAGAAAACCATAATCTATATGAATTAGTCAAAACAACACCTTTCAAGGTACTATGCTTCTTCTTCTTCAGTTTTTGGTTGATCGAGGGGACACTTTCAAACGACTGAATGCGATGTTTTCGATCACCTCAAAGGATAAAACAGCACCATTTAACCAAGAAACACCCCCTCTACAACCCTATGTTTGTAATATCAAATATTTACGTCCTATTTTCTCCATGGATCTCCACAATAAATTGTCCCTAGTTAGCCAAGACCACAATTTCAAACATTATGCTATTTGGGTAGACACTTTCAAACGACTGAATACGATGTTTTCGATCACCTCAAAGGACAAAACAACACCATTTAACCAAGAAACACCCCCTCTACAACCCTATATATGTAATATCAAATATTTACATCCCATTTTCTCCATGGATCTCCACAACAAATTGTCCATAGTTAGCCAAGACCACAATTACAAACATTATGCTATTTGGGTAGACACTTTCAAATGTTTGAATTTGAAGTTATAGATCTCCAAATCAAGCAAGAATGGGTCCGATCAAAAGACATGCATCCCTCTACCAAGTCTAGGTGGTCTTAGGTGAAGTTGACATCGGAGATGCTCCAACGAGGTCCTGAAAGTGGTCAACCCAATCAGCTTTGAGAGGAACATTTAGTTGCAGAAGAACACCCAACTTTTTCGTTTGTTTCCACTTAGAAGCCTCTAGAAGGGTTATATCATGGGTTTAAAACCTTTCTCTTAGGATTTAAGGGCAAGAAACACTTACATTGGTCCCTAAGCACCCTACAAAACCACCTACACTCAAAACCAGCACCTCCATAGCAAAACCAGCTAGGTTTTAGTTTGTTGGAACCCTAGACAACCCATCCAAAAGACCTAAACCTGTCTATAAAAAGAGAGGTGGGAGAACAGAAGAAAAAAACTGGGTAGAAAACAGAGAGAAATAGAGGGAAATAAAAGAAAAGAGAAGAGGAAATAAACTTAGGCTAAAGGGCAAGGGTCCTATCCAAAAAGCTTCCACAGCTTCAGCTTTGGTCTAGGGAGGTCTAGAGATAAGAAGAAAAGGAAGTAATACTAAGAACCAATCCATATTTGGATATTTGAAACTAAGAAGGTATACACTTTCTTACCTTGAAAGTGGAGTCCATGAGGCCTACTGGATCCTTCTTTTATTTTCAATGCCAAGTTTTGAATGCCATGACGTGCTTTTAATTGCTTCTCTGTCATTCCTTTAAAAGAAACTTAAATTTAAAGAATGCCAAAGGTGGCAACAAAGGGGGAAGGGCACTTTCTGTTAATGAAAGGATAACCCCTACTTCTAACTAGTTAATTTGGCCATTTCAAGTGAAAATGGTCAGATTTTGAAGCTTTTTCTGTCAAAATTTAATTTCTTTTATGAGTTGATAATTATTTAGGTTTGGAATCAATGTATTTTTTTTTGTTTTTTTGTTTTGTTATTTATTTAGCCATAATCATGTTCCTTATCAATAATGTGGATTGTGGGGATAGGAAAGACAAACTTTATAGGCCAGAAATGGCCTTTCTGGGTGCATTTGGCATCTGCCAGTTTTCTAAGCAGAATTTCTACACTAAAGGCACATTAATCCATTGAATCTTGCCTTAAGTGCTAGTTTCAAACCTTGTTTGGTTTAGTTTCTGGTTCAGATAGGTCCGCCCATCATCTTTGATAAGTAATATGGGAGTTTTTAGCATCAATAATAGGTTTTAACGGATTTAAATCCTAGGGTTTTGGTTTCGAACCGAAACCCTTTTTGGGCAAAATCGTGTGATTTTATTAATCATTAAGAGAATGGAACCCTTGATGCTTGATCTAGGGAGGATTATGAATATAAACATCATCTCCTTTGTTCGAAATCCGCTTAGGATTGAGAACCACGTATTATGAGGAGACGAAGAACATTCATCTGTTTTGTTTTGTCTTTTCTGTTTTGATCCATTTATGATTCAAAACAATTTGAGTTTTTTTTTTTGTTTTTACCCTTTTTGATTTGTTTCGTCCTTGTTTTCTTTCCTTTGATTTGTTTCTGAGTAGACTCGGCCGAGTCAACCCTAACAGAGTCAACCCATTCGGCTTGACTCGGCCACGCAAAAAAAAGATAAAAAAAGAAAAACATATATAATAATAAAAAAAAACATAAAAACAACATAAAAACAACTTTTTTAGTTTCTTTTAGGTTTTTTAAGGAAAATTCCTCTTAAACCTCAATTTTTTTTAATCACAAGAAAACTACAAATAAAAAATGTTTTTTTTTGTGTTGCATATGGCCAAATCTCTCAAAAACTAAAAAAAATCCTATTGCTTAGTATTTTCATATGGAAACAAAAACATATATGTGTTTTGGCATGTATTCTGGGATTTAATAATTAATATATTAAATTCATGATAATTTGACCAATATTTCAATAAACCACTATTTTTTTTAATCCATGAGAATTAATGGTTAAATCCTGATATAGAATACTGGACCTACTGGTGATGTTGATATTTGAAATATCAAAGTTAACTAGAAAATTCTTAGAGTTCTTCTAAATATTCATCAATTTTAATTAGGAATATTTTCATCGTAATATGCAAATTATGAAGAACTTTTTTTTTTCTAAGAATTTATTTAGATACACGAGTCTATAATAAATTCTTAAATGTTAGGTTTATTCATACTAGTAAATCTCAAATTCTAAACCATAGATAGACCACCAACCAGAAAACCATCAAAATCTCCAAACCACATCAAAACACAAAACAACTTACCTCAGGCAAGGTGTGTTAGTGGTGCTAATACCTTTCTTAACCACAACTAGTCCCTTACCCTCGAATCTTTGATAAGACTAGTAAACCCGAGTTTCCCAGCGAACCTGAACCAAACAACTAGGTGGCGACTCCTTCAGCCCCTAAAATCCGCCTTTCACCCATATGCAACATGATTGGTAGCCTTTTTTATTTATTGGTAAGTAAACTGGATATCATATTCAATGTCTATTTATGTGCTTGTTTTCAAGTTAGTCTTAAAGAGTCACACCTTCGTGCTATCAAACATATTTTTAGATATTTAAAAGGCATAAATGATTTGGGTCTTTGGTACCCATAGATAGATATTTTTTACCTTACTAGTTATTCAGATTCCAACATCGTGGATAAGAAAAACACTAATAAGACTTGTCAATTCCTAGGATATGTATTAGTTTCATGGTCTAACGAAAAGCAAATTCAATGGCAACTTCCACTATGAAAGATGAATATACTGATGTTGGATCATGTTGTGACCAAACACTGTGGATAAAGCAAATCCTTGTGGACTTTGGTCGTAAGTTAGACAATATTCATATTTATTGTGATAACACTAGTGCAATCAACTTGACCAAAAATGCAACCCAACACTCTAGGACCAAGCACATTGAAATTAGGCATCATTTTATTCGAGACCATGTTAAAAAAAGTGGTATATCTCTTGAGTTAGAGATTACAGATAAGCAAATTACATATATCTTCATAAAGCCATTAAATAAACATCAATCATGTGCTTTTTCACTTGAACTAGGTATGGAAATTCCTTCTTGAATCTTATTTTACTATTTTTATCCCATGCTTATGTGGTTATGTTGTGAACAAGCATGCTTAAAATCCAAATTCTTTACATAACTAGCGTGTTTACGCAAGCTAGTTTATATAGTTGTATAAAGTGCATTCAATGTCTTCTACATGCATACACATGTTGATGAAAATAAGCTTAGTTGGAAGGAAAACTTCATTTTGGTCTTTTGAAAAAGAGATAAATATTTGGATCATTAAGCTTTGATAAAATGAAGAGAATTTGGTTGGACTTATATGTTCTTTTTTGGCTGAACATGAGAGAATATTCTTTGATATGAAGAGAAGATTTGGTTTACAATCTTTTAACCAATAGATATTGGTTTCAACTATGTTTAGATGTTCTTTGCATTAAAGAGATGTGATTGTGTAAAGCCAGACATTACCATTCATTTTGATTGTGTAAAGCCAGACATTACCATTCATCTTTGTGTAACGATATAATCATTATCTCTTTTTTACTTCAGAAATTCTTAGCACATTTCTTTGTCTCTTCAAACAAAGCACTCAATTGGTTTCAACCATGCCTTTTTCCTCCAATATTTTTTTAAGTGGGATGACGAAGCTAATGAGTTTGTCTACAAGAAGGTTACACCCTTAATTTCTCAACCAACAATTTATTCTCTCAACCAACACATTAATGATCTTACATATATTATGAGAGAGAAACAAAAATATATTTGGGATTTACAAGCATAAATGTTTCGTTCTTGTCCAATTTTGGCCATTCAAGATTTTCCTTTAGGTTATGGTCCAAATACAACCATGAATAATATTGAGGAGGAGGAGAATAGGGACGACCCATATGAGTCATCATGTATTGTTCTTGCCATCGATTAAGCTTAAGTTCATAAATCAGTGCAATCATCATATCATGCATTATTATCATTTTTTTATTTGCTTAAGCTAAATGTGATGTTGGTTGGTTATATGCATGATTTATTGTTTGTTATGACTATAAACATATATTTTTTTTATGAATATGTTATTTGTGAGGGCATGCATACTTTTTAATGTTGATTGTGACATATGACTAAGATATGCTTATAATTGCCTAAAAAATTGTTGATTTTTTTGAAATTCCATAAAACAGTTAGCTATATTTTTAGAAACAATCAAACCGTTTCTCCAAAATAAACAGACCATTTTGGCTACTAGAAAATTCTAGCCATTTTGCACGTTTTGTTTTTTTCTTGGTCCTTTTATGATATTTTGATTTTGGATAGACTTGCATACATTTAAAACATGCTTTATATCATTATATATGCATTTTGGGTGGGGAGCATATATTTTTATTCCATGGTTATGCCATTTGGCACTTAATGTTTTGGCTATGCTTATGATTATTCTCCATTCCTTTTTGAGATGAAAAAGGGGGAGATATATGAGGAAATAAAAATAAACATAGCATGTGATTGTGATGGGAGTTATTAATTGTCAAAGGAGGAAGTTATAGGAAGCTATTAAATAGCATTTGATTGTGATGGTTTTGCATGAAAAATATGGATATTGTTATAATGCGTATATGAACTTAATCAATTTTTATGACATGCCATTTTTTAAAACCGTACATATACGAGGGAGAGTCATAATATACTTTGACATATATAGGAAGTTATTAAATAGCATTTGATTGTGATGGTTTTGCATGAAAAATAAGGATATTGTTATAATGCATGCATGAACTTAATCAATCTTTATGACATGTCATTTTTTAAAACCATACATATACGAGGGAGAGTCACAATATACTTTGACACATATTGTTTATGATAGGAGGAGATTTTTTCATTGCTTAATATATTTTTATCTCTTTATTGTACATTATGGTTGTCATCATAGAAAAAGAGGAAATTGTTAGCCTAAAGATCATTCTATACCTATGAATTATTTGTTTTGATGATACTATATATTAAGTGCATTTAATGTGTATGTCAAATTATTATTGTTGTAAGAATTATTCTACATCAAATTGAAGGTTTGGACTCTTTGCATGCAAACTTGACTTGAAGATTTTGAAGCTTATACTTTATGTAATCAAGTCTTTATGAAATATAATTTGGCATAACAAATTATTTTCATCAACCTAAAATATTTTATTTCCATATTTCCATCCAAAAATATTCTTAGTGCACAAAATATTACATAATGAAAAATATCTTATGCAAATTGTTTTCATCATATATTTTGGTATTGTCACTAAAATAAAAAGATATTTATTATGTGCTCTTGCATTATAAAATATTTTATTGTTTACTTGTAGCTAAAAATCTTTCTACCTTGGTTTTCACAGCATTTGTTTATTATTAGCTAAGATGACAACCTAGTTATTTTAAGAGAACTGTACTCAATACTTTTCTTGTTCTTGCAACAACTTTTTTTCTCTCAAAATCTTCAATCTAAACATTTCTCACATCTTGTAAAATCACTTGGAAGAGTAAAATTTCTTATCTCATTTTTGGATTGTTAGTAACAACTAGTTTTTGGGGTTTTCCTATAAATACCCAATTAATTTCAATGTTAGGTATCTCTCACACTCCAACTCTTTTACAATCTTATATACTTAATGCTTTGAATTTCTCTTATTCTAAATAACTTTTTTTCATTTTTGTATTATCTTGAAAAGGTTTGAATCTTATATTAAAACAAATCATTTTTTTTACCCTTGTGAGTTAGATTACATTCTATAAAGACCTGAACTTAATATTTGTAATCTTATCTTTTAAGGAGTGAATATCTCTTGTAAGATAAATATTATTTGTGAAAATGTAAGTGGCACTTGAAACCACTTGGGTAATCTTTGGTTGAGAGCTATTTAGTGATAAGTTTAATCTTGAGCCTTGCAAAAAAAAATATGATAGGTTTTCAATCTTGATCTTGTAAAAAGGTTGTGTAAGGTTTAATCCTTAGCTTGTAAAATGATTGATTTTGATCTTGAGTCTGAAAAAGAATTGGGTGAAATCCTGAACTTAAAAAAATAATTGGGAAATCTTTTCAATCTTTGACCTATGAAAAAGATTGTGTATAGGTTTGGTCTCACCCGTTAAAAAGATCATTTATGATAGTGAATACTTGAACAAATATTCAAAGAATGGAGTAGGTGATTGTCCGAACCACTATAAAAATTAGTGTCTCTCTTTATCCTTATCTCTTAAATTTATGCTCATTGATATTGCTAGGGTGTTTTGGCTATCTTGGTGTATTAAGAGATAATTTGTGTATCTTTGTATTAATTGTTGATTTAGGCATTGATAAAGGAGTTGATATTAATTTAGAATATCTTGGTTTAATTATAAATTAATTTTTAAAACGCTATAAAATTAGAGAAAGCCCTAATTCACTTTTTTCTTAGACTTTTTAAGTTTTTCAATAAATTTTATATAATTTTCAATTTCCTCCCCCGTCCATTTTCATTTATTAAAATAACATAAGTTTATGTAAGTTTAAAATTTATCCTAAATTTTAAAAAACATATCAATATAAAAAAAGTAAAAAAAATTAAAACTAAATTGAGATTATAGAAATAAAAACAAAAACAAAAAATAAATTGAAAAACACTTTCTCATTGAAAAGGCTATATGAAAACTTAATAGGGTTAAGTCGTATTTATTATAAAAAATATATTCCAATTTTTTATAAATGTTTTCTAAGAAATGAAGAATGATTGAAAAACTTGTTTAATAATAATAAATGAAGACAATTTTCTAATAAAACCTCATTTTTCTAATTTTCCATTTCTTTTAGAAAACTAGAAAAATACTTTTCATCTTGTCTCCTCCAATTTAGAAAACCATTTGGCTTTCTCTCCAGCTTTATTAAGAGCGATAAACTTTTATTCTATTATGGATCTTGCGATACGTGTTTGTTTAGAAGATTTTTAAAACACCACTAGTGAATTTCAAATCCTTAGTATCATATATCCAATTTGCATCATGATTAGTACTGAAAAGTGTATTTTTATCAAGGTTTTATATCATTATTTTGCACTTGAAGTATCAATAACTCCTTAACTAAAGCATGTTTTATAATAACATATCTAATAATATAAGATACCTTTAATTTATGGTAAATATTCATCTTAAATGCAGGCCTATCACATAAATAAAAGAATTGATTGATGAGTTGAAGTACTGAAATTGAAAGGACAAAGAGATGACCAAACTTAGAAAAGAGATGTTGGTGCAGTCCAAACTGGAACACTGTTTGGTAATCGGGTCATATCTAGAGCTGTAGATCTCGTATTTAGGTCTACCTTATATGGATGGAAAGCTAAGACATAGGCCTACAACTTTCATGGAGAGTCCAAGATTTAAGAAGGCCGTTTTCAAGTCCAAATTGTAGCAACAACGAAGAAGTCCGAATCTGTCCTGCAGCCCAGACACTGTTCAGTGTTCAGCCCATATCTCGAGTTCTAGAAGTCCAAATGATCTCAAAATTTTACCCTGGAAAGATGAGACAATTTCCTAGAACTTTCATGATTGAAGTCTGTTCAAATTATGACGTTATCAATGATGTTTTTGGCAGACAAGAAGATAAGAATTGTCATCAAGTCAAGATGTGGCCACCCATTCATCAATTAGTCAACAAATCAATAGTTCCGAATTTTGGCCTATAAAAGGAGGCATTTGCCATGTATTTAGGCATCTTGGTTTTCAGATCAAGATCATGATCTTGCTCTCTCTTTATATTTTGTAATGCTTAAGTTTTGTTTATATTAATTTCTTGCTTATGCTTTTCATTTCCTTTCCTTGTTTATTTATGTTTCTTTCTTTCATTATGTTTAACTAAGTTAATTATGTCAAGGTGAAAAGGGTACACTAATGGTGTAAGAATAAGTATAATATAAACTTAACATAGACTTTAATGTTGGATACTAACATGCTTTATATTTGTTATCTTGTTCACTTTTAATACTTTGCTTGTTAAATGGTTAATCTAGATTTATGTTGTATAACACTTGGTACAACAAATACTTGGCACTTTCATAGCCCATACCGTATGGTATAACCGACACCGAGCTATGAAAGGAACTTGATTTGTTGTTAACATAAGTTATAATCATGAATGCCCGACAACATTTACAAGTATTAGTATTATTCGAATAAGATAACTAATGTAATCATGTTAACAATTTATAATCTGATTGAAACCTCCTTTGTGTGTGGTTTCCAATTGAATAAGAAGAGTTTATACTATACTTGTTTGAAATACCATTAGAGGATCCTCTAACCTTGACATTTGTTGTTATCATTGTTTAATCCTTACGTTAATCTTTCATCTCAAAGTTCTCATCAACTTCTTCCTCTTCTTCTTCACTATTATTATTATTGTTGTTATTGTTGTTGTTGTATTATTGTTATCTATAATTTATACAATTAACCTCCCTGTGGTTCGACCCCGGTCTTACTGGGTTAATTATTACTTCGACACTCCTGCACTTGGGAGAAGACATCAATCTTTTGGTCGTGTCACATCACTATACCTTTCTAGTACCTCTGGGTAACTAATGTAACCTATAGTTTAGGGTGCCTTAAATATTTAAGTACCTTATTTATTGCTTTAAAAAGATTCATACCTGGATTACTTGTAAATATACTTAGTTTACTACTAAGTATGCAATATCAGGTCTCGTGCATTTCATAATATATATTAAACTTTTAATTATTTGAGAATATTTCAATTGGTATATTCCCTCACTATTTTTTAGACATATGTATCCATTGTTGTTTTGACAATGCTATTGTAACCTTTAGAAAACTTATCAATAAGTTTCTTAATATAATGATATTGAGATAATATCAACCCATCAGATGTCTTAAATTTGTTTTTTTATTTTTAGAATGACATTTGCGATATCCAAGTCTTTAATGTTAAAATTTATTAGTTAATATTACTTAATCATATAATTATTGCTATCTAAAATTAGAATGTTATCCACATAAAAACACACAATGACATAACACTTCTCAATATAATGAGACTGGAACAATACCAATCTATTAAATGTCATATAAATTTTTATTTCTAAAATGACATATCTAATACTTAAGTTTTTCATGTCAAACTTATTAATTAATATTTTCTTGGTAGACTTAATCATATAATTATTGCTCTTCAAAATTAGTATGTCATCCAAATAGAGACATATAATGACATAACCTTTATTTGTGTTTTTTTACATAAATAAATTTACAAACTCCATTGGTTTTAAACTCATTTGACAACATAATCTTATCAAAAATTTCATTTCATTTTATTTTAAACCATGCAATGATTTGACAAATTTATCGACTCTTTTTTGAAATGAAAGACAAAATAGTATTTAACTTTGAAGATCAATTTCAGAATATAACTATGTTATAACAAACATGAAAACATTAACATGAAAACAATAAACATCTGAACCATTCAAAAGTTTTTTATTTTTCATTTATCATGTATAGAGCAAAGGTATTACAAGACATGTATATTCCTTTCGAGCATCTCTAAAGATATTAATTTGACTTTTCAATACTTGTTTTACATGTTCCAAAAGAAATGCTAAACAAAATGCCAAAATACTATTTCTCTTACAAAAATATTATTTATTACAATATTATTTTCAGTAGTTCTCTTTCCTTTTATTCTTTTTTTTTAATCTATGTTTTTTTCTCTATTTGTTTTCTATAAGATTATTTTGATTTCATAACCCGTGTCATGAGTTTGGTAAGTTCACTCATATTTATCTAAATTGTTTTTTTCTGTTTTTTTAATTGATTTTTTTTTTAACTTCTTCCTTTAATATTAAGTTGAATGAGAATCATCCAAGTAATCGTTAATTCGACTAGATAATATCCAGTTATTAAAATAATTATGTATCAAATATATTAATATCCAATTAGCTCTTATGAATGACTTTATGCATACAAGTTTTTTTTTTAAAAAAGGCTTGTTTACACGTTCAAATAGCTTTATTAGCAATTTAATTATTAAGCATTGTAAATGACAAACTCTTTTTTCTAGGATTGTAAATCAAATTAAATAATCTCTTTAATTTAATAAGAACTAATCAATCAGTCCTTTTTCTAATTAATTGAATAGTCAAGGAGCTAATTAATTATGTTTTAAGAATAAGGGATTATTAAGCTCATTTAGCAAAACTAGAGGGAATAATTTATAATTTATTCGTTTTAGTTAACAAGGGTAATAGAAAAATGGCGGGCATAGAGGGAACGCGCGCGCCCAAAAATTTCAATTCTATCCATATTCTCTAACAAGGTCCAACAAATTAGAAACCCTAGCCAACCACCCACCCACCCAGATCGGACACAGCAACGGACTCGCTTGCTTTGGATTTAAGCTCTGTAAGTTTTTCATTGCTGGATTTGATTTGGATATCTTCAGTTCTAGATAAAAAAAAAGGACTGCGCTTTTTCTTTTTCTTTTACTTCCCGTTATTTGATAATTAATGGAAAATATTTAGTAATCGCTGGCGGTGTAGGCAGCTTTGTAGAGAAACCCTAAACAAGTGACCCAAGAGAAGATTTTTTTCTTTTCTTTTCTTGGAACATTTTTAGCGTTTCATTTCATTTTTATTTATTTATTCGAGGTAGAAATTATGGAAAAATCATCACGGATAAAAGGAGCAGAATCGGTGTTAAATCTTGAACCAAACTCTTCGATTGCTATTGGGTATCACGCTCTCTTTGGTTCTCATGATGATCTGATGCTCCTTGAGATTGATGAGAAACTCCTCCCTGATATCCTCCACGAGAGGTATAAGTTCAATTTAGTTGTAGAAATTCATTGGACATGTAGCTCTTTTTTTAAAAAAATATAAATTAATTTCTTTGTAGGGTGGCGTTAAGAGGCCAGCTGGATGAAGATTCAGTGCTTTGTACTCAGTCAAAAACTTATGCCATTAAGTTTGTTGGAAATTCTAATTCTCCATTCCTTATACCCCCGTCAGGTCAATTCGCGCTCTGTGAAAATTCACAAGATTTTGATGGGGAAATTAATGATTTTGCACCTGTCATTAAAGTTGCACCTGGAAACATGGAGCTCGTTGAGGTTGCTCCCAAGCTTGACAGGCTTAAATTGCTTCTTTCAGAAAATCCTTACAGCTATGAGGATGTTTTAGAAATGGATTTCATGGAGGATGTGGAGAAAAATAAAGCAAGATTGTATAATTGGGATGATCTGGTTGAAAGGGTTCAGGCTAGTGATGAGGAGTTGAGGAATGGATTATGTGCTCTTTCAGCTGTGGAGATTGATGGGTTTTGGAGAATTGTTGATGAAAAATACATGGACATGATTCTGAGGATGCTTTTGCACAATTCAGTTTTGAATGACTGGTCACTGGATGCACTCTACGAAGATGATGTTGTGAGTGTGCTGGTGTCTGATGGATTTCCTGATAAGCTTGCCTGTCATTGTTTGCATGTTTATGGCAGTAAGGTGGATGGGGATGTGGGAAGGAGTTGTGTTTGGAGGTTGGATGAGAGTCGTGTTTGTGTGCATTTTGCAAGACAAATCTTGAGCACAGGGAAGAAGAAGATGGAGACTTTTATGGCTGAATGGTTGCAGAGGATTCCGGGTAGGATGCAGGCAACTTTCAACATGTTGGAAGGTGAAGTTTTGACGGAGAAGCTTGGCGTTGAGACATGGGTTTATTCCTTCAGTGTTTCTTCATTGCCCTTAACACCTGCTGAACGTTTCAATATGCTCTTTAGAGAGCGGTCAAAATGGGAGTGGAAGGATTTACAGCCATATATAAGGTTTGATCCTATTTCATTCTGTTCTCTGGATCTGACATTTGATGTAATTCAATTTCCCTTAATGAAATTTATTTTTCAGAGATCTAAAAGTACCTGGCCTTTCTTCAGAAGGTTTGCTGCTCAAGTACACTCGAAGAACACAACCAACCTTAGATGCAGACCCTGTTTTCAGTTCAAGATAGTGCACAAATTTATTTCTGTCAGGCATTATCCATGTAATCTAAGTGTATCATTTTATGTGGTCCAAGATGTGCATGTGTTATTTGTGCATACCCTTCTTTGTCAAAGTGTTGCATGTCGTCTTTGTAAAGGAAAACTCAAATGCTTCTGCATAATATGTTGACTGCAAACACTCTTTAAGTTAACCTCCAGTTCACCGACTTTATGCAAGAGTCTGTTTCCACCAAGTAATTGCACCTCTGAGAATCTATTAATGCAATTTTCTTTCTTATTGAGTAGTTCGTTTGCAATCTTTCTTTCTGACTGGTTAAATGAATCTGGAAACTCATGAACTTACCAGATTAGTGAAAAATCTAGATGTTTGGTTCCCAACACAGGAGATTACCAAAGTTAAATCATAATGTAGCCGTGACCTGTTGTAGTTGTGTACCCGATTGATTTCTCATTAAATGTCTAACATGTGATTTGTTGTTTATGCCCTTGTTTCAAGCTCAGACTATTAATCTATTGTTTTGGAAGGTGCTTAAAGCATTTTACTTCTCCATTCTTGCTTTTATATTTCCTGACTTAATTACCTCTCGCTACTCTTATCATTCCTTCTCACAACTTAGTATAACAACCAGTACCAGGGTTGTGCTCTTTTTTTCACCTGGCTTTGAATTTCGTTCGCTTGTTGAAAATAAAGCTTAGCTGCTAACTTTCTGATGCCAATTTTGAGTAAAGGAGCTACTTGTGACACGCAGTGCGCTTTAAAATCATCATTTTCGTCATATGATTAAATGATGCAGCGTTATCTTTATGGTTTTGTTCATTTTTATATTGCAACTAGACTGGTGCCGCAGCGTACGAGCTATGCTGAGCATACACACACTATTTTTCCAGTAAAATATTTACTTGTCGCAAGTGTATTTTTTTTAAAATCTAATTACCTTGTTATAGTAATGATTAATTAAATAAGTTAGATTTATTTAAGTCATGTAAAAAAAAAACAAAGATAATAAACAAGAAAATATATGATGTTGTTTCGGCTTTGGCTAATTTAACATGGAAGGACAAATAAAGGTAAAAAAAGGATAAAAAACTGGTGTGAGCTTAAGGGGCGAGTTAGTTTGGATTAACCCGATAAACCTGTTTATAGGTCATGAGATCGAGATAATTCAGTAGAAAAAAAATTAAAGTTAACCACAAAATCATTTTTTTTTAAAATGCAATGTCAAATGATGATATTGGAAAAGAAAATAAGAAAAAAAATATCAGTCCCTATTAACTTTTTAAACTCGTGACCTGAGTCATCATACCAAAAGCATTATATATGAGAAAAATCATGAAATACAATCTCTAGGAAATGAAACGTTGAAGGATAACTTGAAAAAAAATTAGACACTTTTTTTAAATAACAATTAAAAGAATGAGGGTTAAAATCAAAAGAAAAAATAATTAAAAAAGACAACAATAAATTTTTAATTTTGAAGTTAAATTGAAAAGAATAAAAACATTAAAAAAAATCAAAAGAATGAGGACAAAAAAAAATATATAATCAACCTGGATTAAAGGGTGAAATTAAAAATAATAATTTTTTTTATAAAAAGATCAAGAAAAAAAAATAAATTATCAAAAGAATAAGGATCAAATTGAAAACACCAATATATGATAAACAAAATTGAACATGTAGAATTTTTTAACATGTTTTTTTTACATAAAAAATCTTAAATATAAATTGAAAAACTTATGAACACATCTAACTACATAAATTATAAACTATTTTGTAAATAAATTAAAAAAAGCCATAAATGATAAATAAAAATGTAATTGGAAAAATTGAGTGACAAATGTAAATCAAGATATTTAATATCATAATACGGGTTATTTACCTGATTGTTATTAATAAATTTATTTATGAAAGTAAATCTGTAATAGAAATCAACACATAAAATTTATTGAATAAAATAAAAGAAAAACAATTCTATGCAAGGCTGCATATATTAAAAATATTATAAAAAAACAAATCTCTTTTATTTTTAAGAATAAGTTTAATATATAAATTATAGATGAATCATACTAACCTCATAAAAAAATTTAAACAAACTCAATATAATTAAAAAATAATCGTTATTTAAAAAAGATTAAATAAGAAAAAAAAATCATGGAGAAGGGGTAGTAATCAAAACATAAATGCAAAAACTGTTTTTAAAAATACACATAAAAAGAAGTAATTTAAAAAGAAAAGAAAAAAATGAAAATAATCAGGCTAGACGTTATGGGCCTGGTAAGGTAGGTCTAGCACCGAGCCCATAAAAAAAGGACTTGTGCGCAACCTGCAAGTCCATGCTGATGCACACAGGCCTTTATTTTTTTCTGGAAGTTAACTGGGTTGACGACGTGTCGTTTGACCCATTTTTTACCATTGTTGTGGCCATAAAAAGATGACTCTTGTTTTTTCAATCTAAAAACTTATTTTCAATCCATTCTTGACCCAAAACATCTAGGAAACATGGTTGGAATCTTGTTTAATCAATCCGTGACCTCTAAAAATACAAAAGACTGTCCCAAAATCCATAATCAATCCAAAACAAAAAATATTCCAGAGTTTAGATATGTTTTTGTTTTAGTTATCTCAAGGTAAGAAAACACTTAATCTTAATTCCATTCATCATATAAAACCATTTGATAAAAAAATTGATTTTTTTAGTTATTAGAATCTTCACGAACAACAACTCTCTAAGTTATGGAGTTGGTCAGGAGCACACCATCTGCTCTTGCATCTTTGAAAGCTCCTAAGATATCTGCAGAGGTATAGCCATTTGCCCAGAATTCTTTGTACACATCAATTATTGCTTTTGGAACTCCTCTAGCCACAATTACAACTAATTCGAAGTAGCTTGCATTCGTAGATATCTCTTCTGCAATTCAAGCCGTATGACTTCTGAAATAATTTTAACATTTAAAGTATATAGACGCAACGTAACATGAATATCTTCTAAAATATGCTAAAATTAAATTTAAATGGTTTGTAATTAGACCCAATAAGAACTTGCTTTGGAAAACCAAAGTTACACACAATGATTTTTTACTACAAATTAAGAGATACAAATGAGTAGTATAAAATCATAATGAAGTTGATCAATCTTTCAAAAAGTTTACAAGTTCAATCTAGAACTTGGTATGAGAATCACTCTACCACACGAAAGATTTTTGGGTTCATTGGATTATTATTATTTATTAGATTTATCCATATCTATTAGGGATATCCTATTAGACTTATGATTCTTTAGAGTATAAATACTCTTTTGTAGGGACTTTTTGAGGTTAGACTATTAGACTATTTTTAATAAAGAGATCGGCATTCTTGCTATTTTTTATGTGGTCGAGTGATTATCATACTAAGTTCTTGATTGGTTTGTTTTATTTTGAAAGACCTTTAAAATTTTTGTGAAGGATCTTGAAAAAACAAATTTCAAAAGTACTAGTGTCAATAAGACCTTTTGCTTGTACTTGACAGAAAATTTCAGAAACTATTTTATTGCTATTATGACTAATTGAGTATTGTTTGAATTTATAGTAGAGAAACAAAATTAAATGATAGATAACCGAACTATAAACAAGGAAAAACTATTTGGCCATTACCAAATTCATAAAAGGTGCATTTTAGTCTATCTGTTTCCTTTTTTTCTTTACAGTCTTTATAGACTGTGGAATTTTAGTTTTAGTATTCATAATTTTTTTTTTGTTTATTTTTCAGTATCTAGGTGTGAGGGAGAGAGAAAGTCGTTAAAAAATATCGATATTCCAACCACAAAAAATGGTGATCTTTTTGTCAATAGGTTAGATATTTTAAAGGGAGATCAATGGAGGAGGTTTTTCTCACTCACAATGCTGAAAAAGTAGAACAAGTCGTTAATGTTTTTTTATTCGGTGATATTTTGTTTTTTTAGTGAGATTAGATGTTATCTTGTCATTTCAAATGAATTTTTAAACGTTTCTAGAGTGTTTTTTTAGATTTTTTCAGGTGAAAACATGTTAAAAAATAAGTTTTTATGGTTCCAAAACTTAAAACTCATTAAAAGCTTATTTGACTAATATTGTGTTGCGATATGCTATTCATTGATTATTAAAATATAAAGAATTAACATGAACATTAAAAAAGATGAGAGCATTTCATTATTATAATAATTCATAACTATATATAAAAAAGCATAAAGTCTTTAAAATTTTTTGATTGATTATTATATTCTTAATACAATACTAAAATTATAAATATCTTCAATACAAATATATAAATTGCACTCCACCTCTAATTAAGGAGAAAAAAACCAACATTGATGAAATCTTAAAAAAAAATCTAAAAAAATAAGTTAATATGACTTTCTCTTATTTTCATATTTATTGACAACATAAAACTATAAATAAAGTATGTAAACTTCTTCTTAAAATGGTTGTGATATGGATCCAATGTTTCCTACTGTAGAGAGTGTGATCTAGGTTGAAAATTGATAGACATTGTCAAAGATCAAATCCAATACTTGTTATACATTACCATGGATTTTCTATTTTCCTTATTTGAAATTCCACTTTTAGTTAATGGCCTAGAACCCACATATAATTAATAAAAAACTAAGAGGCGTGAGCCTCTCATAAATCATCTTAGAGTGAAGCAATGCATTTTTCTTCTTTTTATTTTTATTTTTATTTTTTCTAGTGCTTGGTCTTTATTTTCTCTTTAATTTGATTCTTTTAAGGTCAAATTATTCTAATTTGTTTAAAAATGACAAGATTGAAAGAATAAAGGGTCAAATTGATAAAGGTTGCGAAACATGGTGGCTTTTTCAAAATTTGTGTGAAAGGTTAACTTTGGTCGACCTCCTACTTTCAATTGATAAATTTTTGGTCCTTATCTTTTTTTCAGTTTCTAATTTGAGAGAGGAGAGACTGTCACCAGATTCCGGTGGTAAAGAGAAAAATCTTAGTTGATACCAATTCTAACTACCAAAATGATTGATTTTGGTGTCAACGAGTTCCATTCAATAAGAGGAACTAGTGGTGTCAATGTAATTGAATTCCAGAATATTTAATTGGTTGGCTGTCCTGAGTGGAACTAGTGGCGTCAATGTGATTGACTGTCGAGATATTTAATTGATTGGTTGTCTTGAGAGGAGCTAGTGATGTCAATGTGTTTGACTATTGAGATATTTGATTGACTAAGCTGCTCAGAGTGGAGTTGGTGATATAAGTACAATTGACTTGTCAGGTTATTAATGGATTATTAGATGGAATCGAATAGTCGACTAATAATACAAAATTAGGTATTTATGTTAAAGTGTTAATTACAGATTAAGAAAATAAAAATAGAGGTTTATATGTTTTGTTATACTAGTGTTGAATTTTATCCTTGATTATTGATATAATGGTGAAGGTCCAAGATGGTTGGACCATGAATTTGTGTGGAATGTTTGTGGATTGTGTTGTTGACACTTGGGATCGTGTAATTTTTTGGGTAGATTCTGCCAAGATTTCATTAGAATATTAAACAACTAAAAATGAGAGTAACATGTAATCATGAATGATGGATTATGAAATTAAAAATAAAAATAAAAATATATCTAGGGTTTTTAATGATTCATGACCAACGAATTGTTTGAAACGTGTTTTAAAATTTAGGGTTGTTACATGAACCTACCCGTGTGATGATGATGTTAGAATTTTATGACGTGTTTTATATAGGAAATGGTAGGATGAAAATTGAATAGAGTTTTTGTATAAGAGAAACTCAGTTGAAATTTCATTAAATTGAGAAAGTTTCCATTTGGAAATAATAAGTCGAGTTAAAGTGCAAGTTTTAAATCTTTTTGAAAAAGATCAAAAACAATGTGAAGGATAATAGTGATACGAACCAAGTCAGGTCAGAATTTTGCTTTAAAATGTTTAATAACCAGTTTTGTAAGATCAGACATATCTCTCAAATCGTAGATCAGAACGAGCTGAAATTTTACAGGGAGATACTAGACACATGGAATATGTTTTAGAAAATTTTCAGGTCAAATGAATTTTGAGAAAATATTATTTCAGATGGTCGAAGTTACTAAACAAATCTTGTCAAATCTACTAAACTAGACCTTTGTGTACTGTTTGGAACATATTTGAAGCTATAGGTGTAATGTTGCTACCATTCAAGTTGTGATGGAAACTAGACTTCTTAAGCTTTCCAACCATATATGATAGGGCAGATAATTAATCCATACAAGAGAGAATGACGTGTTTGAAGTCAGGATTGAAAATCTACCAAGAATGTGTGAAAATTGGAGATTCGGGCTACGTAGAGAAATTTCAGCATGAAGACTTTGTTTTTATTATTCTATTCTATTTACGTATTTAATTTTGACTAATTATTTTTAACTTGAGTTTGTTCTGGCCTGTTATACATTGTTCAGGGGTTTATTTTTTATTGGACTTATATTAATTGATTATTAGTTTAGGCCCATTTGTTTAGAATCCAAAAGGGGTCTATTAGAGTTAGTTAAATGAGACTATATTATGTTTTTTTTTATCTGTAAATTTGAGCAGAAAGTTAAAGAATAAACGTGAGGTTTTTTTGTTTGTTTGTTTGTGACAAAACAACCTTTCCTTGTAGAGACAGATCGTACACTGACTTGTTAAAGATTAAATGGCTTCGTGATGTCATTTACATACTTAGGGTTTTTAAATACAAGATTATCTCTGGGTCCAAGTTTTTTTCCAATACCTTTAGTTCTTAGGTATATAGTTATCTCTAGATTAAGGTTCTATCAAATCTGATTTTTGACTTTCTAATTTGTTATCCATTAAATAACATAGTTTATGCGAGACTACGAGATATTATACTAGACAAATAAACGTATAAAAAGCTAAAATGACAAAATATATGTTTAGAGAATATAATTATATATATGAAATGAATCATAGATAGAAAGTCAAAAGGGTACATGATGAGTTATAATAGCACAAGAATAAGCATTTTGGTTAGAATAAATTGAATACGAAGAAATCAAAAGGTCATAAACATATTTATAAAATGAAAAATAGCATAAATTAAATATATTATAAATTAAAACAATGGTGTGAACGATTTTCAAGCTGCTTAGTTTTTCTATATTGAACAAGTATTAGTGTGGGCTGACATGACTTTTTTTATAAATTAAAGTCATCAGTTAATTTGTCCGATTAAAGTCATCAGTTATATATTATCATCTGACATGACTTTTTTTACAACTAATTCTCTACAAGCGAGCGATCGACAATCACGGTACTGAAATTCTCAAGACATAAAATCTTATATTAATTTGAAATCTGCGAATACGGCATGACATCATTATTAATTTATTATTTTAAATTGAAACATATATGACATCATTATTAATTCCCTGCCAGAGAGTTTTTTCTACCCATCACATAACAGTCTCTAAGGATATCATGTATTAATTACTTTTTAATTTTACTCAACTAAAATATTTTGTTTTATCATACAATCTTTTGTCTATAATAAACCCTTTTTTTTTTTTAATTATTAGAGAGGAGTGGTTGAGATTTTCAATATATTTATAAAATATTAAATATTGTCTAATACGAGGGTAGTGCAATAGACCGTCATGTATCTGGAAGGAGGATATCTTTGAGAGCATGGAATTATATTTTATTATATAAATATAAAGATTAGCTGTCTAACTATTGTAAATACATCTTGTGAGTTGAAACGATAGAACTCACATGCCTAACAGCTTGGAGTCTCGATACGTTGAAGCAAAGAGAAGGGAGGAACATTGAATTAATGTGTTTCCAGGCTAGGAAAATATAAATTTATTACTAAAAAATTGATAAATACAAATAAAAATATCAATAAAAGTTTCCGTTGATAAATTACAGTGAACTTTACTAACATAATAATCTCTTAAAGTATCTATCGATAAATACCGATAAAAATATTCCATCGAAAAATTTTATATTATCAACAAAATAATTGATAAAATAAAAATTTATGAGGAAAAGTTTTTTTTGATAAACATTAATCTTCTACAAATTAAACCCTTCAGTAAAAATCATGCCAATTATTATCATCGACAGAATATCCTGTAAGCAAAATGTAAGATGATGGTAGTGATACGTGTGGCTGACGGACTCATGTTTCTTCTGCAAGAACGTTTTAAATTTAAACATCGAGATTTAAATTGGTAACGTTCAGGTCATAATGTGCAAATATATTTCTAGCTATAACGGTGGATCCATCATTGTGCTCGACATTTTCGGCGACCATGGCTTGCTATTTCAACCATTACGTGTCCTTGGAGTTTGATTTCCTTTCCATTTTTTTGTTGCAGTCATGATAACGTCTTGGAAAAAACACACCTCGTCAAGAAAATAAACTGCGCCTTTTCTTCACGCAAAAAGTTCATCTTTCGATGGGAAGCAAGTTCAGAGTAATTATTCAGTATAGTACACGAAGATTTTGTTTTCTTCTTCCACATAATAATAATATATATATTTTTATAGTAAATCCCATGTTTTTACAAAAGGAAAGGATACTATTGTTGGCATATTTGGTTGAAACTAAGCCCTAGAGAGAGAGGAGTTGACCCAGAAAGCGTAACTCGACCAGGTTATATTACTGGAGCGGCGCCGCACCACAATCCCTTGAGCCAAGGCACGATATCTGGGATTAACTGACTTAACTGTTTTCTCTTGTTTGTATTACTAATCCGACCAACAACAGTTGATCACTTCCATTCTTTGAGTAGAATATGGATGATCCTATTGGTCGTCAGTACATTCTCGCAAGGAAGGACAGTAGATTGACGACAAATTCAAAGATTTTGCCATGTGTGTAGCCTCCTTTCATGACTTTAAGCATATTTTGCACGCATCTTTCTTTATCAAGAATGACCTGGGCACGTTGTGCTTAAACTATTATATACGTGAAATGTTTTGCTGATAGCTAGCTGGTATTGACATCCATGACTTTTTCTTCTATCACGGGAGGAGAAAATACAAGGATTTGGCTCGTGATCTGTAGGGGTTATATACACGTTAAGTATTCCTGGCACGGGCTGCTCTATGATCTTCCAGTTATGGCTACTTGACAGCAACGCCGATCTCATCCACTGAATATTAATTAATAATACAATTTGGAACTTTGTATTGGTTCTTGAGGGGTTTTGGATCAATTAATAATGACAGTATATTTTATATTATTGGTCTCTGTACTTCTAATATTTCCTTAAAATGATTCATTAACACTTCTTATTTATTTATTTATTTATTTATCTAGTTAGTTAGTTATTTGGTTGGTTCCTCTATTCAAGAATTGTTTTTCAGTAGCTTGCAATGTGCGTTTTTGGTTGCGTCCATCTTGAACTCTAAATAAAACTCGTTTGGTTTTACTCTTAGATTATAATATTATGTTTTGAATAAAATTTGCAATTTTAAATTAATTTTAAATTTTAAAATTGAATTTTAATTCGTGGGTGTGCATGATGTTCTTTTAGCACCAGTTTTCACGTGAAAATCGAATTTCAAAAGAAGGAATTTTCAATTCTAAACTGCCCAATATTTGTTTTTTTTATGAAATATATAGGAGAGATTCTTTAATTAACTATTATAGCCATTAAAAGCATAGCTTAACAGAGAAGAAAATACAAAATCTTGGAAGAGTTTGAAAACTTACTTAATTACAAAGTTAAAACCTCTTAATTATCATAATCATACTTAAAAAGTCATTGAATAGAAAAACTATATCCATACAACTAAATCAGTTATCTAAGAACTTCTTGCTTGACCAAATGATCTACAACATTATTTTTCTTTCTATGGACATGTTTAAAGAACACAAAAAGAAGCAAATTGCATGTAGTAACCTTGCAAGCAAGCACCATGGTAGCATTATGTTTTTTTTTTTTTTTTAATCCAAGTAATGACATTGTAAAAATCAGACTCTATAACCTTTTAATTTGAAGAAGCATAGCTGTAATCAGTACTCAAAAGCAATGCTTTTTAAATTGTCAAAATCTCAACTCCATTGGAGCCCATATTACTTGTAGAACAATACTCCACACCATAATAGTTGGACAAACACCACTCTAAATAGCTAAAAAGAGTTGCTATAAACTATTTATATCTATATGTGTTTTCCATGTAGTCCAAGCTAAAGTGTGATTCTTGTTACCGGTGTTTTGTCTTTGATTTTGTTATCTACATGTGTTTTATAGTGTTTAGTATTTCGTTACTACATATATTTGACATAATATAAAAAAATTGAAAATTCCAAAAAAAGACATTCAAATAAAAATTTAAAAAACTCCCCACACTAAATAATATATAATGATCTTAACAAAAAATGAAAAAAATATCTTCATCTTCTTAGTCTTGAAAAGAATTTCAAATAGAAAAAAAACTATCCTCGGTGTTTGCGCTTCACCGTGGGGTTGTACTATGTTTTTGTGTAAAAAATGATGTTTGGGTGTTGAAATGGGATAAAAAAGACATAAACAATAGATCATGACAAACCTGTAACCATGCTAACTAGAGCTGAGTCAACCCAACATATTCTGTCAAGCCCGCGTCCCAAATCATGTGATTCACTACCACAATCTTTAGATTTACCGATAGAATTTTCCGTCGGTATTTGTATTATTATTTTGTTGGTAATTAATTTACTAATAAAATCACCGAGGAAAATACTCTGTCGATGAATCTTTTGTCAGTAATAAAAAAATATTATTACCGATGGATTTATTGACGGAAAAGGCGCACAAAAAAAAAAATTATCCGCTTCATTCCGTTGGTATTTTCCTCGGAAAAATACCGTATGTAATTCCATCGGTAATTATTTAAAAATATTTTTTTAAATAATTCATTTTACAAAACTATAAAATAATTAAATTAATATAAATCAACACTCTATAATACTTAAAACGCTTAGAAAAAAGAAGAAGAAAATCATATGAAAAAAATCCTACAACAATATTCGTACAATTATTAAGAACAAAAACAATTAAAAATAAAATAAAAAAACAAATATAGTGAAAAAAAACATGAAAAAAAAGAAAAAAGAAAAATTTTACCTTAATGTGGTTGCAAGTGAAGCTAAGAAGAGAGAGAGAAAAAAAAACAAATTTGTAAAGTATATTAATTAAAAAAAACTAAGAAGAAAAAAGAAGAAAGGAAAAAAATACATACCTGAGCATGGAGAAGAAGAGAAGGAGTTGAGGAGAGAAGAGAAGAAAAAGAAATGGATATTGATGTTTTTTACAACAATATTCATACAATTATTAAGAACAAAAACAATTAAAAATAAAATAAAAAAACAAATATAGTGAAAAAAAACATGAAAAAAAAGAAAAAAAGAAAAATCTTACCTTAATGTGGTTGCAAGTGAAGCTAAGAAGAGAGAGAGAAAAAAAAATAAATTTGTAAAGTATATTAATTAAAAAAAACTGAGAAGAAAAAAGAAGAAAGGAGAAAAATACATACCTGAGCATGGAGAAGAAGAGAAGGAGTTGAGGAGAGAAGAGAAGAGAAAGAAATGGATATTGATGTTTTTTACATATAGGGAAGAAGAAGAAGAAGAAGAAGAAGAAGAAGAAGAAGAAGAAGAAGAAGAAGAAGAAAGGAGCCCCGTCTGTTGTGAAATTATGGATTCTAGGCTTTTTATTAGGGCATTTTACCAAAGGTTTTACTGACAGATAATTAAATATTAATATTTTTAATAATTTCATCGGTGATTTCGTCTATAATATTTCCGTTGGTAAAAATGGTACATCATCATTTTTTTTGCTTTAATTTAATTATTTTTTCCCACTGTAATTCCTTCGGTAAATACCGAGGGAATATTGCCGTCTGTAAAATCTATCGGTAATTTTCTGGTAGTGAAAATATTCCCTCGGTGTTTCCGTTAGTATTTATTGATTTTCTGGTAGTGATTGGAATAACCCGATAAAAAAATAAACTGTGTTAACTTTTCAAAATCGTGACCCAAGTCATTAGACCCGAAGCATCCAATCTGGAAAAACTATGAAGTCCAACTTCTAGTCAATTAAATATCATATGATAAAATTGAAAAAAAAATTCAATTATATAGAAGGATTTTAAAAAATAGCAATTAAAAGAATGAGGGTCAAGATTCAAATACAAAATAAATTTTATATTTAATTGAAGGGTGAAATAAAAAAAATTAGTATAAGGACAAAAAAATTAAAAAGAATAAGGATCAAAATTGACATAAAAAATAAAAACAATGTTATAATTAAAGGATGAAATTGAAAAGAATAATAAAATTTATAAAGGGGTCAAGAAAAAAAATAGAAATCAAAACAATGAGAACCAAATTGGAAAACATAATACCATCAATTTGAATTAAATGATGAAATTAAAAACCATTAAAACATATACAAAAGGACCAAGGAAAAAAAAATAAAAATTCAAAGAATAAGAACCACATTTGAGAATATAATATTTGGTAAATTAGGATTAAAAAATGAAACTAAAAAAAAAACTTCTACAAAAAGACCAAGATAAAAAATTAGAATTCAAAAGAATATGGATTGAAGATGAAATATCAATAACAAAAAGAGTTAAACTATAATTTTTGGGGGAGGAGATAGACAAGAAGAAAAAAAAAGTCTTATTGCTGCCAAACTAGACTACCACTGGAGACATACACCACATCAACAGGAAAAGAACAAAGCTATGCTTCCAATGACATAATGGAATGGCTTTCTTAGATACCGAGAGGTGTTACATGTTTTGCCTAAAGTGCATAGGTGTCTCTCATGTGCTTTCAAATGTGCCACACGTGCACATCTTTTTTTTAGTCAAATACATAATTGCCCTGAGTTGATTTTATAATTACAAAAAAATAAAAATAACATTTTGTAAAGCGAAAAATACCCCTTGTCTAAAGGTTTAAATTTTTTTTTTATTTTAATGGTATTTTTCATCGTTTAACCGTGCATTTTAATTATTTATTATTTTTTTATATTTGTTAGAATACCAAATTGGCCGTCAATTTAAATTATAATAACAAAAAAACTATTGTGAAAATACAAAAATACCTTTTTATTTTAGTTTTATTTTTTTGTTTTCAAGGATATTCTTATTATTTTATTGTGCAATGAAAATAGAAAAATACTTATTTATTTCCACTTTATTTGAAAATAACAAATGAATCACGTAAAAAAACTTGAATGCGCTTGGAACCTAGGGTTAAGCTAATGGTAAATAAGTAAGAAAATAACGTAAATTCCTTAAATTAAATATTCAATTTCATGTTTTTGTTTTCTTTGGTTTTTTTTTTCATTAGTTGATTTCTTAAACCTGGGTCTTTGGAGGGACCCATTAACGGGTCAAGTAAGCTACTCATTTCAAATTTCCAGTAAAGAAAATTAAGGAGGTCGTGCAAGTAGTTGCTAATTAATTATACTGTTCTAGCACAAGAATTAAATTGCATATAAATTACATGAAACTATACGGTAAAAACACAAACCTTATTGTTTGGACAAAAATACCGTTAAGGTTTTTTTTTTAAAAAATTAATGCGCAAACAAAATAAAGAAAATTTCCACCGTGTTTAATTAATATATATATAAATAAACTACTCAAGTCTGGCTTTATTGCCATCGAATTAACTTCCCTCTTCTTTAATCACCTGGTTTAAAAAAAAATGAAAAAAAAATGAAAAAGAAGGAGCTGAATTTAGATTTATATTTAAATCTTATAATCATCATTCAGGAAAATGTATTAAAGTTCTCTAAATGTACAATGTGTGCCTTAAAATTGTTAGAAAGGAGACTTTATTATAAGTTGATGTTCTAGTTGGTATATGAATACTCTTAATTAATTTATGGTTGAATAAAAAAAAAAGGTGGTTAATTTCTTTTATTTCCTTCAAAATTAAATATATTGGAATAGCATCTTGCCAATTGCACCAAAGCTTTATTCTTGTTTGGGTTTTCCTACCTTTATTGATTAATCTTATAATATTGAGATAATTAATGGCTTAACCTATCCTTATATTCGTTATCTAATCTATTATTATTATTATATATATATATATATTTTGATTAACGTTGGTGTTCGGGCCAGCTTGCGTGCATCTCGACTACTCCCATGAGCCTTGAAGTTAACGACCATGTAAGCCTCCAGTGGTCTTCGTATTAGCAACCACAGGGTTCGAACCTGAGATAACAAGGGAAGCAAACTCCTTAGTTCCAAGCTTTTATTACTGAGTCACCTACTAGATGGTTAATTTATTATTATATTCTTAATTGAGTTAATCATGTCCTGTAAAATAAATGAGAAAGTTTAATTACCTTGAGGTAAAAGATAAATTACCTCAATTTATATTTTTATTTTATATCTAGTCTCTAATATGTTCTTAAAAGTTTAATTATCCAAAATTTGTGCCTGAATATAGATTATTTTCCTATATGTACTTTTATTAGATATTTTAATCCAAATTGATAAAAATAGTGCACAAACCTAACTTAATTTATTAAAAGAATAGCCATGAAAAGAAACAAATTTTAACCCCACATGAGAATTCAATTTTTTTTATAAATTATGTGAGGTTTGAGAGCTTCTTAAACGATGATATTTTCATTAACTTACATGAAAATTTTGAAAATAAAATCAGACGGGATTTTACTGTATCATTTCTCATAAAATACTATTTATTAAAATGTTTTTATTTAATTGTTTTTTGCAAATTATGTTTTTTTTTTAATTTCAATTAAATATTTTAACATTAGGTTTAATTATGGAGAATTGAGTTTTATAATTGTTTTCAATTTACTTTTTATGAGGTTATTCCAGTGTCATGACCTAGACCGCGGGCTTGACGAGTTTACTCGAGTTTTTTTCATCCTATTTTTCTGATTAATCTTTTTTATATAATTCATCCTTTAATATTAGGTTAATTGAAAATTAGGTTTTGTGATTTGTTTTGTTTTAATTTTTATAAGGTTATCTTTATTTCATGATTCGAGTTACAAGTTTGGTAAGTTATCGGGTTGACTCGAGTCATTTTTATGTTTGTTTTTTAATTGAATTTTTTTTAATTTTATCTTTCAACACTGCGTTGATTTAGAATGAAGTTTCATAATTTATTTCAATTTGCTTTCTATTAGGTTATCTCAGTGTAATGACCTAAGTCGAGGGTTTGACAGATTAACCCGAGTTGACTTGGGTCATTTTTTTTGTTATTTTAATTGATTTTTTTTAATTTCTTCTTTCAACATTGAGTTTATTAGAAATGAACTTCTTAATTTATTTTGATTTGTTTTTATAGGGTTATTATGGTCTTATAACTTGACATACGAATTGACAAGTTAATCCGTCATTTTGATCAATTGATAACCAAGGGCATAATTGGAAGTTTGTTGATCAATTATGTTTTTACCCGTTATCCGGGTTGTCTTTGAATTCACCAAGTCATTAGAATCATATTAAATCAATCTCTACACAATTTAATTGTTTTTTCTACTAGAATTTTTTTTTGCAACACCTAGACCTTTTTCTTCCATGTTAAAAATAAAATTGATTCTACTCGTAATATACCGTGAGCAAAAAATCTAATGTTTCCTATAAGGATATATTGAAAAATAATATAAAATATAATTACAAATTAAGAGTAATTGGGCTTTTAATGATGGATTGGAAACTGAGCTTAAAATATAATAAAAAAAAAGTTGAGATAATTCCCCTTTTACCTCAGGTCATTTTTGGTATAATATTAAGTCTTCGTTATATAATATTAAACTGAATTATTTCCTCTATAATCTTAATATACATGTGTTGAATCCGTGGATCAATTACGGCTTATGGAATATTCTGACTCGATGAAAAAGTGGAAGCACCAAATTCAAACGGCTTAAAAGATTTATTAATCTCTGAAGAAATTATCCCATTTTCCATTAGTTTTTTATTTATACATAAAAAAATTAAAATAAACTTAATTATTAAATCACTCCTAATCTATACATATTATTTATTTATTTATTTATTTTAAAAAAAGCATAGTAGCTTGATCTTCCTATAAATATGTCCACCATCTCCTCACTAACTAATAAAGAAATCCACCCGCATCTCCTCTCTCTTTCACCTTTCACTGGAAGATGAATTTTTTCAATCTCAAAAACTACTCCCTAATCATCCTCAACATTGTTCTGTTTATTTGGACTTCAAGGTTTGAGACTTGCCATGCTAGAGAAGGCCATCAGTGGAGGTTAAAAGGCAAATTCCCCCCTGAACACTCTGTGCTAAATGTGGAGAAAGAAAGAGGTCACGGTAGCACTGCTGGTAGCAGCCATCAGCACCATGGTCGCAGTACCATGTCGAAGTTTGCTGGTAATAACTACATGTTGGCTGACGATACCATGTCAACACAGCAAGAAGGGAGCTCTAAAGCTTTTAATGTGTTGGAATTTGGTGCCAAAGGTGATGGAAAGACAGATGACTCAGAGGTGATTTGTTTCTTTAAGCTTTCATTTTCATTTTCATTTGCTTATGTTGAGAAATTTTGCTGGCCACGCTTAACAGCAGAAGTTGCAGGTGGATTCATTTAGGGAAGTGCATGCTATTTCTCGGAGTGGCACTTCATCCAGTTTCCAGTTCGTAATCATTAGCTTCTCGAGATTGTTGAAAAATAGATTTAATTTTGATTAATGCACGAACAAATTCAGGAGTGGTAGGCCATGGCAGCAAATTAAAATCAGAAGTCAATCTCAAATATACTCCATTAAATTTATAATAATAGAAGAAATTATACCACGTCGTTGGCCCCCACGTTTCATGTTCCCAAGAGCTAATTAATCAATCAAGATTCAAGAACCAAATCTATCTTCTAATCAAGCATCTGCTACATGCATTGAATATTTTTATGTATTATTCTATTCGTCAAAACCTTCTGAAATTATTGTTAAAATGCGAGCCAGGCATTTGGGGCAACGTGGGCAGCTGCTTGTAAAGTGGAGGCATCGACGATGATAGTTCCATCTGGATATGTTTTCCTTCTCCATTCGGTATCTTTTTCAGGTTCTGGTTGTGAAGCTGACATTGTATTTCAGGTATACTTCCACCACATGGGCACTTCTCTTTTTTTCTTTCTTTCCAATTCTGATGTTTGATTTACCGAAAATAAACACTTGTTTCACGCAGTTGGATGGTAAGATCATAGCTCCTACTACTCCTGGAGCTTGGAAATCCGGGCTTTTACAATGGATTGAGTTCACAAAACTGAATGGAATTACTATTCAAGGTAAAGGCATTATTGATGGACAGGGTTCAGTCTGGTGGAACAACTTGCCAACATATAATCCTGAAGACTCAGAGGTAAAAGATGCAATCAAGCCATAGCTCTCAATCCCATCAAAGAAACTGTATTCACAGCAGTTTCCATTTAAAGTTCTGACAAAAAACTAACCTTTCCTCGTCTCCTGTAAATAGGGTGTTATGAATGCAAAAATGCCAGGAACCAAGCCGACGGTACTCACATCTCTCTCTAAGCCTTGTCAATGTATAAAATTAATGTTGAAACAAAGATGCCGATGTCACTCTTAACAATGCACTGCAGGCTCTAAGATTTTATGGAAGTACTCGTGTTATAGTTACCGGCATCACAATCCAAAACAGTCCTCAAACCCACCTCAAATTCGACGATTGCACAACTGTTCAAGTTTCTGATTTCAAAGCAGCATCACCTGAGAACAGCCCTAACACAGATGGAATCCATCTGGAGAACTCCCATGACGTGCTCATTTACAGTTCCGATCTTGCTTGTGGTAATTCTGGAACTTCAAATTACCTGCTCCACAAATTGACATGACAAATAAATTAAATTGCATCATGAATCAACAATTCTGCTAAACTGTTATATCTTGTTCCACTCTTCAGGGGATGACTGTGTATCTATACAGACAGGATGCTCACAGGTGTATATACACAATGTTAACTGCGGACCTGGACATGGAATTAGTATTGGAGGGCTGGGAAGAGATAACAGCAAGGCCTGCGTTTCAAACGTGACAGTCCGAGACGTAGCAATGCTCAATACTTTAACTGGTGTCAGAATAAAGACATGGCAGGTATAATAGAATCCATCCTTCGCTAGTAATTTGTTCTCCAGGGACATGATATTTTGGAACCACATGCCTAGCTAACAGTTTTTTATGCAGGGAGGCTCTGGCTCAGTACAAGGAGTCACTTTCTCAAACATACAAGTTAGTGGAGTTAAAACACCAATCATGATCGACCAGTTCTACTGTGACAGGAGCAAATGCCAGAATGAATCTTCAGCTGTGGCTGTGTCAGACATAAACTACATAAATATAAAAGGCACATACGCATCAAAACCTGTACACTTAGCATGCAGTGATGACCTGCCATGCACTGGAATATCGTTTTCTGCCATAGAACTAAATCCAGTTCAAGAAGACAGCCAACCTTTCTGTTGGAACACATTCGGGGAACTGAGAAGCACCACTGTTCCGCCTATTAATTGCTTAAAAATGGGCAAATCAAGAAAACCCGTTGTCAATTGCTGAGGACTATATATATAGGGATAGTGTGAGGACATAGAGGAGGTGATGATGCAGTACAATTCTGTGATATTATTAAATGCTATAGTCTTCCGTTTGATAATAAGATTTGCGAGGCACTAAAAGATAAAAAGCTCAAGGCATGAAATCCAATTGTTAGTTGTAAGACAAGTTCATTTTAGCCATATTCGAAACAGAATGCGTTGGATCCTTAACGTACGGTCCATGTATTCCACTAAGGATTCCTTGATACGATCAATACTCATGAAAGATGGGGTAGTCGTACACATCTGAAGAAATGATCCAAGTAAGACCTGATTTTGAGATGCATTCTATGTTTAATTTAAAAGTAAATCTCGAAAGAAAAACCCGCTGTATCTGAATGTTTAAGCACCCGAAATGTTTTGCTGCCAAAATACGCGTAAAATTAAGAAGCATAGTGATTAACTTCGGAGGCAGTCAAAGAAAAACATTAAGCCAGTCAAAGAATCCCAGAATAGAACAGAGAACATGTAACCAGCAAAATAGTCTGATATTTCTGAATCTGCAGAAAACACCATATTTGTAGATAGGATTCTAATGTTGAGAAGCAAGATTCCAGGGGAGCAGGAATAATATAATCACGTTTTTCGAACTATCAAGAAGTTAAGCTTTAAAAGACCTGCCTCTTGTGACAAACAGCAAAACAAATGAAGAGCATGGAAGCTGAAGGGAGAGCCATTCATTTCAGAAACTTGAAGTCAAAGTCAGTTCTCAGATTCAATTCCATAGAGTTTCCACGAGATGAATTACGTAGAAAGAACATATAGCAGGTTTATTGATAATAGGAGCCTGAATCTGTGATCATTGATTTTCAAAAACCAGCAGCAACATTCTTCACTCGTGTTTCGATTGCTTCAGGGCTTTGGAGAACTCCTCAATCTTAATATTGTCATACTTCTTTTCTATGGCCATTAGTCAACACCAACCTGAAAATCATGAAAAACCAAACTGAAGACCAAGCATACAGAATGATTCCAGATTTCAATAGAAGCGAGTCTTTTGTAATTGCGAATGGATGGAAAATTCTATAGCATTTAGATCAATGGCAGAAGCTACAAACATAGTTTTTGTAGCAATGAAATGTTTTTGCACGCTGCCTGCCTTTTTCTCCCATTCTTTTATATGTTTTCAGATTCCAAGATGAATCCCCTGGGTCCTAATATCTAATATAATCGTCGAGATTTGTAGATATAACGGATTCCTCTTTAAGTTAGTTTGGGACTATAGTTTAGTTGCTTTGAGTTGAGTGACAGGTTGTGGCTTCTAGCCTTTGGTATAAATCCTGAGAACGCCTTTTTTGGAATCCGGCAAATAAACATGAGACTTTTAACCGTTCTTGAGCAATTTGACCGTTTTATTAAAAAGAAAAACAGTAATTTATTAATGTACATTTAAACATGTTAACAACCATTACATATATGATGTATCCGGTTTTGAAGAGACTTAGTGTTTTGAGTAGAAAATCTATTCTAAATAGAATAAAGAATGATTTAATAAATTTTTTTTTATGAATTTATGAAATATGTTTAGATCTAAAAGAAGCTTTGATAACTTCAAATCGGGATAATAATTTAAAATAGTAATAATAGAAAATCTAATCATTTAATAAGGCTTGATTTTTTATTAGAGATTCTACGTGTTTTTCTATGAGAAGCCATTTTGTTACTTATTGAACTGTTAGATCTCCTGAAATTAGATTAAAAAATTTCTTATAAAATCAATTTTATTATTTTTTCTAGATATTTTTTAATTTATGTTGTTTTTTTATAAAAAGCTATTTTGTCACTTATCAGAACTATTAGATATCCTGGAATTAGAATCATAAATTATTTTTGGGTCAATTTTATTATTTTTCCTAGATATTTTTTAATTTATTAGAAGGCAAACTTGATCAAATTCTTATTTCAAAAATAAAATAAAATCTATGATTACTTGTCTTTTCATCCTAATTCCGCGCGCTTTCTATTTTTTTGTGCTTGTTGCTGTATTGATTGTGCTTCAGCTTGTATGAATAACAATGACAACCATTTTTAAAACTAAAGATTGTTTGATTTGTTATTTCTTTCTCTTAAATTAAATATTTAATTTAGTAGCAAAAAGACAGAATGAAATAGGTGGATCTTTTATATTATATATCAAAATAAACATGAGATAATAAAAGGAATAGAATTAAAAAGAAAACATTAAAATGTGAGACAAAAAAATGGAACACATTTTGTAGTTTCTCAAGTATAAACTCACACCAAAAAAAACATGTGACCAAAAAAATAAATACAAATAAAACTAATTGAATACACACACCCTAAAAAATATTACGTAAGGCCGAACATATCGGAAATATAATTTAAAAATAAATATTTTTTATTTTGAAAAATAAAGTTCATTTGTATAAACAAAAATAAATACAGATGAATTATAATAATATTATGAAAAATTAAACACAAATAAAAATTTTAAAAAAACTTATATTAAAAAAAAGCATGCAAAACCCGTAATCTAAGTTATGACACCAAGATAAATTCATAGAAAAGAAATTGAAGATAATCACAAAACCAATATTAAAAAAAACTAATGCGTAAATAATAAGATCATACGAAACTGAATCACCAACAAATCAAATGTCAAAAGATAAAATCAAAAAAAAAAAAATCAATCCCATAAAAGGATCTAAAATAATAAGGGTGAAAATTAAAAAAATAATAATTAAAGGGTGAACACAATTTTTCAATTGGAGGGTTAAATTGAATTGAAAAATAGCTTTAACAAAATGAAAAACAAATCAAAAGAATGAGGGTCAAATTAAAAAAAAAACTTTGATTGAAGGATGAAATTGAAAGCTAAATTTTTTTTAACAAAAAGGCCAAGGAAGAAAATTAAAAGAATATGGTCCAAAATGAAAAGAAAAAAAAACACATGAGAAATTTTAATTAAAGGACTAAATTGAAAAAAAAAACAAAACTTCTATAAAAAGAATAATAATCAAATAAGAAATCAAAAGAATGAGGACTAAAATTGAAAAAACAAAAACAAAGAAGAAAATCATGCACTTTATCTTGTAGGAGAGAGAAAATAAAGGGAAAAAAATAAATGACCACTGGCGACAATCTAACCACGAAACGCCGCCATACGCCACACCATGTGGAAGAGATACGATGACACATCCAAAACAATAACGGAAGGTCAGGTTTGGTCACCGAGTGGCATCCAACATGCCGCCTAAATAGCGCAGATGTCACCTACTTGTCAGCGTGTGCTTAACACTCACCAATATCTTTTTTTATTAAAAAATAAAAATTCAAAGTAAAAAATACCAAAACACCCCATGGCTCTGGTAATTACCCAAAAAACCCGTGCAAAAATATGAAAATACCCTTGAATGCAAACCTTATTTTTTTTCTTTTTAAGTTCAAATATGTAATTTATCTATACATGAAGAATGGAAAAAAAAACAAAAACCATTATCCAACAGCCTAATATTTTTTTGAACCTAGAGGTAAAGAAGTATTTTTTCTATTTAAAAATTTATGAAAAAAAAACCCTTGAACAACTCTAAATTTTATTTACTTCGAAGGTAAAAAAGTTTTTTTACTATGAAAAAAAAAAAAGAGAAAAAACTTAGGTACTCCAAAATAATTTTTTAATGATCATTCGGTCACTTGAAAAGCCAAAGCACCCCTAACAACCAAGGTCATTATTTTTCCACTCGAAGGTAAAATAATAATTTTATTGGAGCAATCCACAATAATATGTGATTACAGTAAAATTAATTTTATTGTAGGGTATATATTTTATTAATCTTATAAATAAACCATTAGTTGAAAAGTCCATCAATTAAAGAAATTTATAAAAGTCATCAAGCTAGGATGTTGTGTATCTCCTTATTTCATAGCAAGCTTCAGCTTTCTATCATTTATTTTAAAATAGTAGTGTGTATAATTTGATTCGAAAGAGCACCCAAAGCCTCCTCAAGTTCACCCATCACAAAGCTATGGAAGGATAATAATTTTGACTCTAGCAGAATAAGGTTAACCAGAAAACATAAAAGATATATAATTTGGAAGTATTCTCAAAATGAGCCATACTACAAAAAATAAAAACCAAACTTAGTATAAGAAACCCAATTAAAAAAAAAAAAATCCAAATATCTCTCGAGTAACCCTGGTTATTATCAAAGCAAAACTGTAAGGGCTTTTAATAATTTCATTAATTACTAATCTTAATTTTTATTAGTTAATTTAGGAGTCGTTATATTATAGATGATTAGAGTTTTAGCCATTGCTAGGGTTATTTCATCAAATATATTCATATTCTAGAGATTTTGTTTTAGAACCCCAAACTCTATCATCTTGTTCCAACTTCAATTTTATCCTAATTTCTCCTTCCCACGCACTATTGGTAGTGCAAACAAATCCTCAAGACTGTGTTAAGCTTGTAATCCCTTAACCATGGATGGTAGGATGTGGTGGGGTTGTGGATGGAGAAATCAAGATGGGTAAACAAGTTTAGTTGAGACAAAAAAAAAGTATAATTGAACGTTTGTTGTGCATTATTGACACTCCGCACCAACAGGAATTAGTAGGAGCTTTAATGGTGATTTTATAAGGCGATCACAACCTCTTAAAGACGGGAGCTCTTAGTTGGACATCTACAAAATCAAAACAAGAACGATTTCAACCAACTCAAGGACGAGTTTCTCCAGCTAAAGAGAATGATCCAGGAACCTTTCGATAAGTACACACAATTAGCATTTGACATATTGTTAGGGTTTCTTATGAACCCAAAATTCTATTATCTTGTTCCAACATAAATTCTATCTTAATTTTAGCCATCATTATGCTATAATTTATGTTTTCTATTGTTTTCCCCTTCGAGAAACTGGGTGAGGTAAAGAGAAGAGCGAAACACACTTCAGGTAAGAAAAGTAGCTGCATCAATAAGTTGAGCGGACTTGAATATAGACAGATGGGGGGGGGGGTCATCCCAGTAAACAATACAAGCTACGAAATCCCTAGCACCATTAGTTGCTAAAATGCAAGTGCAATACAAATATTTCTGCTGTAAATAACTTTGTAAGCAAACCACCTATTGCCACCGCCACACCCTGTAGCTTGCGGTTCTTGTGTTCAAAATTGCACAGCGCTTGCCCCAGCATATGATGATATGTGCAGCATCAGCCTAAATTTCATCTGTTATAGCAATGGCATATTTGTAAAACAGAAGAATCCAGGGGGAATTGAAATGTAGAAAACTAGATCATTGTGTACCTATGTGCCTGTGGGAACAGACATGTTTATATATACTTTCCACAATACCTCATGCAGTAAACAGAAGCCCATGTCTATATTTATAATTTTCCAAAACCTGCGGCAACCTTCTTCAATCTGTGTGTTTCTATTCTTTCAGGACTTGGGAATCCAGTCTTATCCTCGTACTTCTTTTCCAAGGCCTATTAAATTAGATCAGGATTAAGAAAATTAGTATTATGTCCACACCGTCGAATGGCGAGCTGGTTATTATATAAATACATTTAGCATTTCTTCAGCGAACAACCAAGAAGAAGAATAAATAGAGCAGAAAGTCGAACAGAGGTGATTTTGAATATGATTGCGATAGAAGTTAAGACTTTTGTACATGGATGGGAAAATGGCATGGCTAGCTGCAACAGCTGAAATTATAGTTATCTGGGTGTAAAGAAAGGCCAGCAGCAATTTGATCAGCCTACCTCGTCAGATGTTGACTGAGTGATAGAGGGACCATTGCAATACCAACTATATCATGACTTTCAGTATGACACTAGTTCTATCGAAGGCAATGATATAGCCATGCTTTCCTTTGTCCCAATCAACAAAAAACTAATTCGTTGAAAACAAGCAACCTTTCTCCTTAAGTCCATCAACTTGTGCATAATTACCATAGTAACATTAAATTGAGGGTTGGAAAGTGAGACAAGACATATGGCACCTCCTAAGCTCATTTTTAAATCCAAGAAATGTTCTCACATAGCATGGGCTTTCTGTCCCTTTATTTTATGTGTTTGCCCTTCCCAAGTCAGACAAGAAAACACTCGAAAAGGAAATCAGATGAATTCATGAACAAACTATCTACAAATCATTAAGACATGTGGGTTTAAAATCACTACAGTCTATAACCCTTGGGTGAATCAGATTCCTTTGTGCTCCTCAGTAAATCAAGGGAAGATAATACACATGAAGTTTGATTTACCACATTATACTCGTTTGCATTTACCTGTTGTTCTGACTAAGACACTAGTAGGTCAGCAGCAAATATGGACATTAGTATTTGTAATTTCTCATAGCTTGTCTCATGATATGGTTATAATTTCCTATGAAACAAAAGAATTCCCTATGTAACTATAAACAAGCTTTGTTGCATTGAATCCAGACAAATATTTCCTATAGAAGAAAAAAGGGAATCCTTCTCAAGGTTAGTGGAAAACAAATTAGTTTTGGCATGCTTACTCACCTGTAGCCCTGGACGAATACTATCAAGAACTTCTTCAGTCATTCTATCAAAGAACAGAATCCCCTGCAAGACCATGAGCAATCTTTGTAAGAAGGCTTACCACTCGATAATCATTAAGCACAAGAGACAATAGTATTAAAATAGCAAGTTTCCCAGGATTTCTTGCAGTCATCAGTGATTCCAATTTCTGTGGAGGATCCAAGGATCTTTTATTGAGATTTTCAGGATATTATCTGTGGGAAAGTTATATAAGATTTGGTGAAGTTGGTCATCTTTGCGGTTGTGTGGAAAGAATTTGAAAGGAAAGAAATTCAAGAATGTTATTGAACTTCCTTTGCTCAAGTGATTATTGTAGGGTAAATATATTTTGTTTGTTTTTTCATCTCATTTCTGAGTATAGCATCAAGGACCAATAGAGGATTCCCTTTAGCTAATATGCACCTGGAATGGAATGCCTAGGTTTGTTGACTTATTTCTTCTCCTACAGTGATGAATGTCTCATTCTCCTTTGTATATCTGCATATTCTTACTCCTCTAACAAAACACTTCCTAAAGTCTTCAATTACAAAACTACTTGTCTGTGTTGGACAAGATCTCTCTGGTATTATAGGACCTTCAACATGCATATCAGCTAAAGAATTGTCATAATTCTGGCTTACAATGCAATATTGTGATGGTAGGATCATAGAAAGTTTTGAGGAATAAAGGTGACAATTACATGTCTCAAGAACACTACAAGCACAAAATTTTTTTTTTTCATAAATATAGTTAACTGGAAACCATAACCCCATATATAAAAACACAAACTCCTTTAAAACTTTTGCTTGATTGTTATACCCTTAATATATTATTAATATTATAACATCAATATTAATATCTAAATCCTAACCCACCTCTAATAAAAAAGAAAGAAAGACATCTTCTTTCTTTCATGAACAAGACATTTTAAAAAGTTATTGAATTCCTAAAAAATAGATTAATCCTGTTTTTTCATTATTTTCCAATTTATAAACCACCCAAAACCCTGAAAAACATAAAATAAGCTTTTTTAAATTATTCATAATCTATATAGTACTTTAATGAAACTTTATTTTGACCATCAAAACTCTAAAAAAATTTAAAATTTCTAAAATTATAGTAACTTAATATTTTTTCAATGTCTAACAATAAATACTTAAAAATAAATTAGTGCAAATTTTTGTGTGGTTATTTCTTAGCATTCTTATCCCAACAACCAGCTGTCAAATATTCAAAGATAATACAAATTTATGTTACTAATTTTATATTTTAAATTCAAACAAACAGATTTTATACTTACAAACTTTATATGAAATAATTCAAATTTTAAAAATCAAATATTATAATATAATAACTATTCAACCTTATTCATCTGTAAATAATTCCAAACAATCTATTAGAGATTAAAAAAATATTATAAAATAGTTTAGTATACATGCAAAGCATGTGTCAAGAAAACTAGCAACTATAAAAAAAAGCTGGACCTGGACACATTATTCTTCATCAAATGAAAAGAAAACTGGTCATGTGTTAATCCCAAACCTCCTGAAATTTCACTTCAATTCAGAAATATATTCTTGCAAGCACACGAAGAAATATTTTGGATAAAGCATATCTCTAAGATCCATGGGTAACTTCATGTATACTAGCAACTATATACAACTCAGGCTTATTTGTAAAACTTCCAAATGCAACACTCATATATGATCTTGTCATCAAAACAAGAAAAAAAAGTAGAATGTTATTGAAGAAAAGACCTGTAAATGGTCGAATTCATGCTGGAAAACCCGGCAGGAAGACCAGACAAGTTGACAGTAAACCTTGCACCATTAATGTCCCTCGCATCAATCTTTACAGATTCTGGTCTCTGAAAGTATAGATTTCAGTTGAAATAAAGTCTATTAAAAAATCTTTATGAAGAATCACATTGTTAGCTAAAATATTATAAATCAAAAAGCTTTCTCACATTATCAGTTGATTTGGCTCAGATAAGCACACAAGACAAAAAAATCCAACGCAGCTCAACATTCAGCTAAATATAACTAGGAATTATAATATATTAAAAGAAGGTTAACTTGTATCTAAATATTTTTTGGAGCTGTCACAAGAATGTATCATGAACATACACAATGGGAAAACAGAGTTCATGAAATAGTATTTAGTTACAACTTAACCTTTGTGTCCTTCATCAGATATTCATGTCACAACTTTTTTTCGACAAATATCATTCTAGTCCAACCACCACCCAACCAGATGAGTCAAAATTAAGCAACAAAATATCCAACAAGGCGGAAATTTTTTTGACGAAATCAGACCATGTCAAATCACTATTGCTCAAGTTTTTTAGGTTTGGTTCAATCCATAAAGGTTTAGGATTATATCTCTTAAGCGATGAAGACAACTGAATAATTACACTCATTCAGACTTTGATTACTGGAATTCTTTACACTGACCAAATTCTACGTTCCACTGTGTACTATAGGAGTCCTTTTTATCTTATAGCCGTACTCAATACTTCAGTTTGAACTTGACACTCAAAGCAGAACATCAATACCTTAACATCGGCGTATATCCCAGGAAAGGATAGGCAACCTTCATTAAAGAGCACATTTTTCTTCGAATACTTATTAACTCTGGGGTTAACAAGAACAATTTCGTCTCCTTCTCCATGCTCATCAGCTGGATTGAATACCATAAGTTGAACATTAATTCCTACTTGCGGGGCGGAGAGTCCAATACCATCAGTTCTGTTCAAAATCAAGCCAACAAATACTTGTTTACTAAAATGTAAATAAATAAACAATTTTTTTTTCTAGAAGCATCCAACAATAAATTATGCAAATATTCTTTTAATAAAACTTCCCTCCACAAACATCTGAAAACAAGAATCAGTAACAAATTATACAAAAATATCATAAGAAAATAGTTGGGTTCTTACTTGTACATGACATCGAACATTTCATCAACTAATTTCTTTAAATTGTCATCAAAACTATCAATTCGCTTGTTTTTGGCTCTGAGTATAGGATCTGGATATTCCACGATTTTTAATGGTGCCTCGAATTCAAGATCACCTGCTAGTAACAATCTATTAATTCAATGGAATTAACGCATGCATAACAAAAATTCTGATCAATTTTTTCTTTTTTTTTTTTTTTTTTTTTGCTTACTAGTTGCTGCTACTTGGTCTTGTTTGAGAAAAGGTCCACGCTTGGCCTGACTGCAAACGAATAGTGAGGGAGGTCTGGGTTGCTTCATGGTTGAACTGAACCGGGCGATTCTGATGGGCTCGCATAACGTTTGTGTTCGGCTATGGAGATAAGGAAGGAGGAGAGCACGAGATAGCGTAGAGCTGCGAGTGCAAGTCGCCATATGAGTTACGACCCCACTCCTAGTGTCTGGTGCTATTTATTTGTACTGTTTTTTCAATTATTTATTAAATTAAAAATCTGAATATTAACAGAACATATAAAACTACCTTAGAGTTTACTGTCTGAAACACTATTCATTGTGACATTAAAATTACACTTTCATCTTTTAAAGAAAATTTTGTTTGCCTTGGTTTATTGAATGATTTCGTCTTTTTTAAGTGCCAATTAGTCATTAAAAATTTGTGAGTTATTTTTATCTTTTCAATTTTTTTTATGAACAACACAAATATTTATTTACCTCCATATTAAAAAAAAAAATTAAACTATTGGCCAAGGGTATTTATATTTTTATACTTTTTACAAAATTATGCATTGATTTTTATGCCCTTGGAATTGGGGGAAAAAAGAGAGGCAAGGGTTCATGGGCGATTTTTCTTTCCGCATGAGTTTTTTTGTTAATATTAGAAATATGAAGGGTGTTTTAGATATTTTACTTTTAATAATTAATTTTTTAATAAAAAACTGCAGGAATATGCACCTTATGTTTTTTAGATGGTGCATGTGACGTCTTCCAATGGCCGTTTTGCCATCTCATTAGAAGTGTCGCCTCTCCCTTTTCCTCCTGATACGACGCGTGATGACTAATTTGTAGCCGGCGGTCGTTTTTTCTTTCTTTCTTTCTTTCTTTTTTCCTCTCTCTTCCTCTTGATACCTCTGTGTTTTATACTCTTTAATGTGTATGAAATTTAACCGAGAGGAGGACTTGGAAAAAATCTTTTTAGATTAATCAGACTATGGATTTTTGCCCATATTAAAAAAAAAGTTATGGATTAGCTCTTTGAACATGTTAATCCATATTCGATATACGTGTACATACACTTGCATTCATGAACATACATGCATTCATGTTTAAATTTCACGCATGCATACGAAGTTTGAAATATAGGTCCTTGACAAGCCCAAGTCCACAAAGTGTACAACACCCGACTCTAACAAAGAAATATGGAAGATGAACAACGCGCTCACCATGATGCTCACTTCTAAAAGAAGTTGGATTCCCTGAAGGTTAACATGGCTCGCATCATTAGCTTGCTTGAACAAACATTCAATAACATCTCTGCTGAAGGCCCATCCAATTAGCCTGTGACTTTTGTTCAGACTCGGGCAACAATTCAGCCTAAAAAAGATGGGAGGACATTACTCAAGACCCCTAGTGTAACATAGCCTTTGTGCAATACACAATACTTGCACAAGTCTTAGTAGTTGGGGATGCATTCGCTAATGAATCCCACAAGACAAAATGCTCTGAGGGCATTGGTAATGATAAAATAACAATGTTAGAAGCTAGGGTAAGGGTTATCAAAGGAGTGGACTTGTATAATCTTGTTCAAGCCGTCGAGATATGTCTAGCCTCGAATGAGGTTGTACCAAAGAAGCTCCATGTACCTGAGTTCATAAAGTACATCGAAACTCAATGTCCTGTCACTCACCTCAAGTCATATTACAACAAGATGAAAGAAGTAATGTAAGATGAAAAATTACTGATGCATTTCTTTTAAAACAGTTTGAATGGGAAAAATTAGATTGGTACATGAGGCTGGAAACATGAAAATCCAGAAATGGAAAGACCTCATCAAGTAGTAAAGTACAACATGGATGTTATTCCAGACAGATTTAGCCTGCAAGGTATGGAAATGGGTGATAGGGTATTTATTCGAGAATACATCTGAACGTGGTTTGGTGTAGCTACTTAAATGGGTCTTTTACTGCTAGAAATGGAGATGGCTAGTTTGCTCAAAACGCCCTACTTTAAGTTCCTGATTGGAAGTGCAACCTAACGCTTTGCGGACCTAGTGGTTGTGGCCGAAATAATTGAATGAGCTATCAAGATAGTAACCATGAACTCTAAAATCATGAGGAAAAAAGAGAAAACCAAAACTTTAGAAGGTCAGATCTTCTTCCTTGAATAATGGTAAACATCACCACCAGTCCAGTGGTGAAGATGAGACAAAGGAGCATCAGATCCACTAGACCACGCTCCATCAGCAGCGGTGACGCATGAATCCACGTGCCAATAGTGGTGGTGACACGTGGTACACGCGCCGCCACTGCTTCCAGTTGATCTTCCAAAGGTCGACTTAAGTATATCCTGGGCACTTCAAATGCCTCAGAAGGTCCTCCAAATCTGGTTTTCCCTTAACAGGTTAAGAGTTACTAACGTCCGATGGTGTTAAGAAGAATTTACTTATCTTCAAATCCTGAAGCATCGTTTGTGGTTTTCTACAAATTAGTAACAAGAACCTCTACTCTTCCATAAACTCAGCTTGTGACCTATATGAAGCTCTAACGCATTCATCAAAGAAGACTATAGGAAATTTATGTTTCTTTCTAAAGAATATAATAGGTTCACGTATGAATCCACTTTCATGAAGCTACACAGCCAATGAACCAACATTGTCTCCGGTTGCTTAACACAAGCATGATAAAAAATGAATATCATGTTTCCTTTGTTTCAACTAACAATCTAAAGCTTCATCCTGAAATATCATTTGATTTCCTTCTTGACCATACGAAGATTGTGGCATCAACAAATCAATGAGTTTTACTCTACTACGCATATAATGGACCATGTTATTATATGTGCAACCCTACTACCAAACAATGACAAACGATCCTGAATCCAAATGCACGATATGATACTTTTAAATTTGGCATGATGGTTGAAAGATCAAAGCCTTTACACTACATGATTGTGAGATTCTCAAAGCCCAAGTGTCACTCGTATGATAAAGAATTTTATATGTACCACTACATTAGAGTCGAGTTGTTTAAATCAACGATTTGAAAATGGAAGCTATTGGATGAAGTAAAGTTGCCACAAGAGGAGTCCCTTTGTCATCTGACAAAAGTATCTGTAAAAGGTTCACTTTATTAGCTTACTTGGAAGAGAAACATATTTGTATTTTATATGAAAAATGAGAGTTATTGCATATTTCCATTTCCTCTACTAGTATATGAAGGCAATGATAGCAAATATATCGGGCTTATTGAATACAAAGAAAAACTTTCCATGACTTGCATTGATAGAGAGGGTGATTTCATGGAGGTATGGATCATGAAGAGTTACAACAAAAAACAATAAAATAAAATACATTCAATAAACATATAGGTTTTAACAAGGAAAAAACCCTATGTAAGTCCTTTGACCTTCCACAATGTTGACATTGTCCTGATAGGAAAATATTTTTCTGACATGACATTCTTTAACCTCAAGACCAGAAGTATTGATGTGTTATGATTAAAGAAAGGTTTACTTCGTGGATGCTTCCCATTTCGATTCACTTTTATTGCCAAGGAAAAAACATAATCACACATAAAAATTGAAATTCCCCAGCCTTCAAGAATAATTGCCCCAAGCTACCATTCTTTAGTTGGTACACCAAAACATTATAAAAAATACTCAACAAAACACATATATTACTAGAGAAACTGATCCAATAAAGGTGTCAAATTGTCAATCAAGTTGCTATGGAATTTTGTTATTATGCACTTTTGTTTTTGGATTAAATCGTCTTTTCCATAAAATATGTCTTTTCTAACACGCGAGTTAGGGCTAGTCAATCCTGAAAAATTAAAAGTGCTTTTTATTGCAAAAATGATTCAATGTTTGTTAAAATAACACGATAAACAATATGGGGTGACCAAAAATTTTTTGAGCTCATATACAAATTTGATCCACACATTATGTAGCTAAGTTTTAACAGTATGCATCATGACATGTAATGGATTTGGTAGTTATGGACTAGTGAATCAAGATTCTCTGCAAGTCCAAATCATTATGCTGGATGAGGTCAAATTTTATCGATTTTAACCGACCTTGCTTGAAATGAAAAAAAGGTCATCTTTGTTTATTCCTTTCACAATTTTTAAAATATATATCCCTTGCAATCTCATTTTAAGCCTGGCGGAATATTTTTTTCAACAAAGAAACCCTGACATAGATCATTCCCTATACCGGGGGTAAATGAGGGATTTTTTTATTGAAAAGATGAAGACAATGTTAGAATCAATGGTAAAAAAGAATGCTAAGAACAAAAGCCTAACGATTGATAAAGGGCTAAAAGTGAAAAGCCCTAGACTAAAGGGCCATCAAAGTAAACTTTGAGGAAGGTTGTGTGAAAGCCAAAAGCAGATATTGTCCGAACTTAAAGGCAAATCAAGTTGTGATGATGAAATGCCATGATAAGGTTAAAAGTAGGAAAATGCCTAAGTCTAGGAGTGGAAAAAAGGTTTTAATTGAGGAAAGACACAACAAATGCCAAAAGTCAATGTCGATAGTAAGACAAAAAAAAATATTGAATTACAAACATGTCTTTAGGTATATATAATAAAGCCTCTTGTGTCTTCAAATGATTAGTTTGGTTATCCATCAAATGAAAAGTTGGATTTTACCTTATGACCTCTGTTAAGAGAATTTTGATATTTTAGGTAAACATGATTATATGTCATTCTTTTACAAAGATAGTGAAATAGAAAAAAGAAAATGACGAGGCTAAAGATAGTTCGGTGGACCCGATAGAAATCGGGTGTTTGCAATCGATCCTGAGCACTCAGTCTCTAGAGTTCACAACCTTGCTAGATCAAAGAGTGCAAGAACATACAACTCGTCTAAATGAAAAATATAAACGATTCTCTGCGGATTATGAAGAACTCTACCGAATGGTCATGGATATGAAATCACAGATAGGTGGTACATGTGTACCTTCTTATTGGCCCCATAGTCTCGGGGACGACCAACCTCCTCCTCTAGCGCCGCCTATATTCTAATTTCATTGTATTTGAACGTATAAATTTGTAATAAATATTTAGTTTTTATATTAATATAATTGATTTTTAAATACTTGAATTTTATATAAATTTAATTTTTTAATTCTTTTCTATTTCTGATCAATATGTTTTTTTTTTAATATTTTTAAATTATTACTGATGGAGTTATCGATAAAATAATTCCATCAATATATTCCAGAGAGTTGGAATAGAATTACAGTAAACACCCCTGTAACTATTATAGAGAAATGAGATCTTAGGCTATGTGGGCTTTGAGCTTAAGCCACATGGTCGCACTCACTCAAATTAGTTTAGCATGATATGGGCTTGGGTTCAAGTCTAGTTTTAGGTTTGGATTTATAGGAAATAATTTGTTTATCTCATTAAGATTAATTTTTTATCCCGTCCATGAGTAAGATATTTAATTAGTAACCTTTTACTACTTGAATAATTTATTTTTTAATAGAAAAATCTGGTTTAAAAGAAAAAAAATATAAGGTTTTATTTTCTTTTATGGAAGGTAATTAAGTGCTAAAATAATAGAAATTAATTCTAATAATTATTAAAATTAATTCAGTAATAATTTTGGTTGCATTAAAATAATAGCAAATTATATACATAAAACATTAATATACACTTTTAACAGAAACTGTTTAAATGTATGAATGCATTTGCTAGAGGGTGTTTGAGAGTGTAGTTGCGGTTGCTTTTCAAAGTGTTTTTTACTCGAAAATACATCAAAATAATATTTTTTTTTATTTTTAAAAAATTATTTTTGATATCAGCGCATCAAAATAATTTAAAAATATCAAAAAATATTAATTTAAAACAAAAAAAATTATAAAATTTATAAAATTTATCAACCTCACTTTTAAAATACAAAAATAAAAAACATAATTATACCAACGGATCTCATTTGTGACACAGATTAATGTCGATTACCAGCTAGATAATATTATATATATTATCTTAGATTTCCTTACAAAAACCCATAGCAACCCTCCTTATCTCATTATATCACTCTCTCCCCTCCCCCTCCCCCTCTCTCTTTCTCTTTCAAACCTTTTATACCTCTCTCTCTCTCTCTCTCTCTCTCTCTCTCTCTCTCCAAGAAAAAGAAATGGATAAAAGTCCATGCAACTCTCAGGATGTTGAAGTGAGAAAAGGGCCATGGACCTTGGAAGAAGACTTGATCTTAACCAACTACATCGCGAACCATGGTGAAGGTGTATGGAACTCGCTTGCAAAAGCTGCAGGTAATCTGTTGCACCATTTCTTCTCTGTCAGCCTTTTTTCCTTGTAAAAATGAGATCATAATTTTATTAAGAGTAATAAAACAAATTACACAAGATGGTCAAAAAATGGCTATCTAAAACGACAGAAAAGATTCAATTGAAAAAAAAAAAAAGAGCACAATGATCAGGAAGAGAGAAAACTGATGATGCAAGCAGAACAAAAACCAGAAAAAGATAGGGGCAGTAAGTAGGAAAGATGAAGGAGCAAAACGATGAATTTTGCAAATGTTTGTAACTGAAAAAATTGTACTATAAGGAATTACCATGATGTTGTAAGATAGGGCCAACCACAATAAACTTGTATGATCAGTACGTTGCATCAATATTTCTAATATTATCATCTATTTTTTTGTTATTATATTAGTTTACGAAAACATAATATATACAACATTTTAAGTTGTTTTGGTCAGCAAGCAACACAAGCCATCTTTTTGTCTGATAACCTTGTAGGTCTGAAACGTACCGGAAAGAGTTGTAGGCTCCGTTGGCTCAACTACTTGCGGCCTGACCTTCGAAGAGGGAATATTACTCCTGAAGAACAGCTCTTGATCATGGAACTGCATGCTAAGTTGGGAAACAGGTTCAAGAAATATATACATATATATGTGTGTGCGCCTTTACTTACTTTCCTTTCTCCACCATGCTCTAGCAATAAAAAAATATTGCGTTGTATGTTTGTCGATATTGGAAGACGTAGAAGAGATTCAATTCCCTGATTTCTTAGCTGTACTTGTTGTTATCAAGGAAAGCACCGTTCTTAAAGTCCCTAGTTTCTTCGGACAGCCTCAATGAACATGAGGAGGAGAAATAAATGTTGCTAGGTAGGGTCTGAGCTGTTCCTAGCAAGAATTTGAATTCAACACATGGGGATTTGCAACATGTGGCTAGCAAAACTTTTCAGCTTTAAAATATTCTCTAATTTTAGTTGTTATATGATAAGATGGAGCTGGGGGATCATCACTTTTCAATGAAATCTATCCTCCATCTAGCACACACATATATATATGGAAAATCATCAAATTAATTAATCAGCTCTTGAAGGTCAAGAAGACCAAAGTATTTGAAGAGATCACGCACGATTTTTTCTTCTTTTATATATCAAATCCCTAACCCCAAAACTATAACAACAACATATATATATATATATATTTCACCCAAGATAGTCACAAAAATTATTAGGAGATTGCGGCTACTTGTGTGCTGGATGCATGAAGGATGATGGATCCCCGCTCAACGGTGTAAAAGTATTACTCAAAAAATAAAAAGGTAATTTTTTTTTCTCTCTTCAACACACACAAAAAGGAGCCTTTCACACCGAGGGTAATCGGGTCCGAAGTCCTGAAAGGGTTCTAAAAATATATCAGAATCTAATATTGAAGCTATATTCTATCTGAGGGTTTTTTTTTTTTTTCCAAGTTGTCATAAGGGAATCCCTCCTTTTCCGAGAAAGAGAAGCTGTTTTGAATGGATTGACGTAGACATTAACCATATTGTTCTAAGTCTTTTTTTGTGGTAAAGTGTTTATTTCCTTCTATTGTCTGGTTTTTTTACCATGGTTGTAGGTGTATATGTGATTGGGAGTTTGATATATTTTCTACTCAAAATTGTTGGATATCACTACATATTTGTATAGATTTTTTTTTTGGTTAAATAACATTTCCTCTATGAATGATTAGAGATCTAAATTAACACTTGTAAAAGCATAGAAACTTCAAATTAAATCTTTGGCTTTTGATGTACAAATGCCTTTTCCATTGCAGATTCTGATTTGTAAAACCTTTTTTTTTTTTCTAGAAAATGTAGTGCGAAGATTTCCTACCACTGTAATTCCGCACCTCAAAAGTCAGCCATCCTGTAAATCTAACACATTCAACAATTCATGGGGCTGGTAATTATTATTTACACCAACAATTCCTCTATCATTTCATATGAACTTTAGCTTAAGGGAGAGGGGACCTCACAGAGCTATCTTGGTTTAATTGTGAGATTATGCGTCTTGTCCCTGAAAGAAAACAAAATGTGTTGTCTTGTGTGGTCATGTCAATAGTCTTATAATGTCACCTGTTTTGTAGCGACTCTAGCAAGGTCTTCAATTATCGGGCAGACCTCTTACAGCGAAAAGCTCGAGTGAAATAGTCTTATTGCCATAGTCATGCATTACAGCTTAATTCCAATTGCTGATAGTACTTAAATGTCTTGCGTTTACTCTTTTGTTATGGTAAATCTGATCCTTGAATATTGAGTGTTTTCTATAAGATCTTTAACTGGTTTACATACTGGTCGAACAATTTCTGGAAACAAGTTCGTCCTCACACTTGATTTCTAGAGCTTTTTTTTTTTTTTTCAAATTCCTCCTCAAACATAGATCATATGCATATCATAAAAGAACTGACCAGAAGGAAATTCTTGGCACGTCTAGGTGGTCGAAAATTGCAAAGCATCTTCCAGGGAGGACCGACAACGAAATAAAGAATTACTGGAGAACTAGAATCAAGAAGCATACTAAGCAAACTGAACCATTTGCGGCGGGGAGTTCTGAGACTAATGAACATGGGAGCAGTACTTGCCAAGTTTCCAGCGCAACCGACCAAATGGAGACCTATTGTCCACCATTCTATCAAGGAGACGTAGGGGCTTTTTCTGGTGGGAATATACCTCAAGAACTGAACGAAAACTATTGGAGCATGGAGGATCTCTGGTCCATGCAACTGCTTAATGGCGATTAAATATATGTAAACATCTCGGGTTGATCCTATTTTGGATCAATATTTAGGTTTGTCTATAGCTACCTCTCCGTAGTATTCTCTATACGCTAAAACTCATTATGCATTTACGCACGGTTTGTAATATATACACATATATATAGTATGCTATAAATACTTTGCATCCATTTATATATATTTCATGGCAAATGATCTTGACAGCTTTCGTTTACCTTGTTTATATATATATATATATATATATATATATATATATATATATATTGAGAGTAAAAACAATTGTGTGGTGTTGACATAAATTAAGAAACCGTCATTTCAATATTTTTTTATGTTAATTATATGAAAGAAGATCTAACTCGATATTTTTTTTAAAGAAAGGAGAGACATTAATTCAAGTTAAACCACAATCCATTAACTAATTCAAATATCTTTTAAATTGTTATTATTTTAATAATAAATTTTAGTCAATATAGGTATTTTTATAAAAAATATATATATCAATTTGAATCTTCTAGCTAATAGTCTTCACTAATATTAAGGCTATCGTAGAGAAAGATCGATATGCTAATCTCTTCCATAACTCACAAAAAATAAAATAAAATTAGTGTATTGTATCACACTTACCATGATCAGATCAATTTTTTTAAAATGTAAAAATGAATGTTAAGAACACAAAGAGTTTTTGACAATATCATTAAATATGGCTAAGTGGGTTGATTTTATGGATCTAAAAATAACCTGAATGACCGGTAAAAACATGACTTAATTTTTAAAAAGATTTCAAGATGATAATTTTTTTTAAAAAAAAATATCGAGATAATGACAAATTGGATCAACTCTGGTCCCCCTACAACTTAGGTCATGGACTCTATTAGGTTTAATAACCTATTTTATAAAAAAAATTATTTAATTATAAAATAAAAATAAATGCTTGCAAAATTGAACATTAACCCTAAAATAGATTTTTATTTGAAACTGTGATAACCCTATAAAATACAAACAAAAATAAATCATGCAGTCCATTTCCTAACAAATCTAATGTTGAAGGACAAAATCAAAAAAATAATAATTAAAAAAATAAAGGACCAAAAACAAAAACAAAATTCAATTGGTGGGTAACTCGTCAAACCTGTGAATCATGTAATTTAGGCTAACACGCTAAATTCGTGAATCGAGTTATGGACTTCACTGAGATTATAACTTTTTTTAAAACTATTTATTATTTAACTATATGATACAAAAATACACAATCACAAAATCGAACACCAACCTTATAGAAAGTGAAATGAAACCAATTATAAAACTGAATTTTCAATTAACCAAATATCTATAAATGAAATAAAAAAAAAGTTAAACAAGTTAGACCTGCGAACCATGTCAACCAGACAAATCTATGAAGAGATCCATGGACTTTATAAAGTTTAATAACATGAAACTATATTAGAAAAAATAGACGATATATAACAAAGTCAAGTTCAATTAAAAAGAAAGAGGAAAAAAAAGACACCTTATCAAACCCATAAACCGAAGCAACTTGGATTCCTCTGATAAATCTGCAAACCACTTTGACCCTATAAAAAAGCAAAAATAAATAAATACAAAACTAAATTCTCAATGACTTCAATATTGAAAAATGAAATAGATAAATATAAATTTGAAAAAAAAATAACAACAAAAAATCAAAAAAAGAAAAAGAAAAACAATACACTATTATAATACACACTACAATGAGTGTGAGTGATTAGTAGTTTCTCTCACACCCTTTAGCTTTTATGTTAATGTACTTTGATCACTTATATGATAACCTTAAAAACATGGTTTAGATAGGGCAAATCTTTAAGGTTTCGCTACATTTCAAGGGCTTTACCAGTAGCTTAATTAACATTGAAACGGACAAGTGTTCTGGGGAGTATTAGATTGATACACAACTTAGAATTGGCTAGAGTCCAACATCTTGGCAAACCAATAACATGGGATAATAAATACATGAAGACAAAACGGGTCCATTCATAGGATATAAAGAAATTCAATAAGTGATTGCTAGTGAAAGAAAGAAATCAAGAATAAAATAAAATAAAACAAAGTCACTCAATGAATTATTATCCATCTATGTACTTAATATCCTGTCTAATAAACTCAACCCGCCAACTCAATTATAAGTCTCGACCCATGACTCCATGTTTATTACAAATCTAAACCTGGTGGCCTGCATGGTTTTCCTCTAGAAAATTGACTCGCCACAATCTACACACGAACTATTTTTAGAAAATGTTAGCTTTGCTTTTGATTAATACTTGTCCATGTTGATGAATTCCTATAAAAAATTGACGAACGACATTGGCCTAACTCTTGCAATGGAAGCAAGGAAATCTTCACATGCTCTTTATAAATTCCCTGCCCACTTGTCCAACTTGTTACTGCCAGGCCACTTTCTGACTTTTGTCTTCATTTTTTCATCGAAATTTTGGTATTTAATTCCACTACTAACAATTATGATGATCGACTAGTAAATGTTTTACAACCTAACAGAGCTCTACCTGAGCTAGCGTTCCGTATATACTCTTATTCGATCATAGGAATACGTGCGGGCATGCAAAATTGAGTATATGTATTAGCTTGATGGATTTGTTTTGGTCCGTCGGGGCTTAGCATGATGGTAAATTAAGAGTTTGAGATCTGCACAGTAGGTCTCGAGTTCGAGTCAAGATATGCGCTTCTTGTAAAAGCCTGAAATAACCGGGGTTTTACTCGCTCACCTGGACTCATAAAGTACACTTTCTGGGAGGTGAGGTTTCCTCGAATCCAAAAAACAATTGATGGATTTGTTTTCTTTTGTTTTTCTTTGTTCATTTTTGTTCTTTGATTATGTTGCTGGTTGTTTTCTTAGTTATATTTGCTCGAACTTGAACTCTTGTTCATTAGCTTTAGTAACCCTAAACTCCACGACTAAGCAAAGTCGGCATGTGCTTCTCTAGAAAAGATTGGAGTTTTTTAAAAGACGAACGAACAGAAGTCAGGCCAAGTGATAACTACAGGACTAGTTTTTCAAGAGTTTGCATTTACAGTTTACCAACCTTTAACTTTAGCAACAAACTCTTTTCTAAATTAAGAGTTTTGGATATAATGCCAAGCCCCATTTCCTCTGTTTTTGCACTGGCTTATATAGGAAAGATGGTGAAGGACGTCAAATAATGGATTGAGCTTTCATTGTTGCCTTCTATCACACGAGGAAGACCTAACTTTGAGCCCCACTTTCTTTTTTCTCACATGTTTAATGTGCATAAACCTTTCATGTGAAAGACAAGGAAAACTCACATGATGGGTCGGCCATGAATACACACCAAAATGTCATCATGATCGCCTGAGTAATGTGCTCAAGCTCGGACTTCCTATCAAGCTAGTTTTTTTCTTCTTCTTTTTTCAGTGGGCACACCTTGATTTCTTCTTCCAATTTCGATTTGTTTTAAATTATCCACGAGTTAAGGATTTTTTGTGTCATATATATGCATGTGATATCAAGTTGATCAGCAAATAAATCATGTTACTAGATTAAGGATCCGAGTAGATATTAGAAGTATAAAACATAAATATTTAACCTTTTAAGATATTATTTATTGATTCAACACTCTTAAAATTCTGAGTATATAAATCATTATATTTATAGTAAAATTAACACCTTTAATTATTATATTCTAATGAAAAATTTAATTAATTATATAAATAAAAATTCTAAACACAAGCCTTTTTTAATACAGAAACCTTTTTCTATATTAACAATCATTTCCTTCAACTAATATTCTTAAACATCCAGTTTATTAACATAAGGGACTTTCCGTTTAAAAAAAGCATTTCTTAAGTACAAAAACTAAGTAATCTTCTTAGTTTCATAAACGATTAAACAATCATTTTCTTCAACTAATGTTCTTAAACACTCGGTCCGGTAATAATGAGGGATTTTCCTTTTAAAAAAGATCTATCTTGAATACAAATACCAAGTAATCTTTTTAATTTCACAAACAACTTCAACTTAAGGTGTCTTCTTCTATATTTTCTTTGTGAATGATATATAAATCTTTAATATATTACACTGCATGTAACTTAAGAATATATTTGTAAATTGATCTTAATCCAATTATCTATAAATTACTAGAACTAGATCTTCTATAGCATGTTTTACTCTACGAGGTATGCCTTGTTTTATTTTATTTTTTTTGGCAAACACCAAAGTATTAGGAAACACTTTCCTTAACTTTTTTTCATGCACGGAATAAAGGTTATTAAGTATAATTTCTTTTATTTTCAGGATAATACATCTTCTAATTAGCTAAAGTACCTATAGTTTCTATTGCTCACTACATTAAGCTTTATTACTCCAACTATGATTTCTTTAGGTAAATCAATGTCTATTTTTGCCTGCAAACAAAAAATAAACTAATTTGGCTTTCCTTTTACATTGTCGATCCCAAGTTTGTCCATCTTTATTTTTCCTTAAAAAACTCCCACACTAACTAATCTAAGATCTTTGATGTCCATTTGCTAAGGTCAAACCTAAAAGGAAAAGATGCTTAAATAGTATATACAAATAATGGAAGCCTGTAATTACAAAGTACTCTTCTTGAATAACAACTTTGAACCAAACATTCAATAACATACACATGGTTAAGGGTTCTATATCCTTAATCAACATGGAAGATTGTTGAGTTGTCTTGTTTTTCTCCTTTTCTTCAAAAACATTTGCAGATTATTAAGGTTGTCATGCTATTTTTTTATTCGAAGCTCTGAAACTAATTGTTAAAAAACTAAATACACAAATATTTAACCTCTCAAGATTTTATTGATAGATTCAACACTTTCAAATTTTGAATACATGAATCCTTATAGAAAGATTACAATCTCTAACTATCATAATCTAAAGATTCTAATTTTACACAAATCTTTTTTATCTAAAAAACTTTTTCCTTGTCGTAACAAAAATGAATTTAAATTGAATTTAAAAGGTTATATCCATTTGATGAAACTATACGGCTGCATTTGGATATCAATCATTGAGTGCTAATCTTTTTTTTTTTAACTAACCTCGAATTATAGAACAAGGAGCAATGATCGTCCAAATTTCCAAACTTCACCCAAGCCCAATATCATTTCTAGAGTTTCAACCTCAACTTGCTAGTAGAAAAACCAAATCTTAATCATTCAGGCATCCCCTTGAAGGCCATGTGTTTATCATATTTAGTTCATCTATGGAACTGTTATTAATTTATCATTATTGATATCGACATCGATATCGTGTTAACATGCCGACATATACGATGACGACCACTTAATTAGAACATATGGGATAAAGAGTACAAGATGAAAGTGAAGTTTCTTGAGTCGACAGAAAGATGTGATGATTCCATCTTTACACGTGTATTGCATGTTACTTTTTCTAGTGCACGTGCAATTGTCTGCAAGCATGTAAATGAACCTATTCCATGCTTTTAATTGGCTTATGGGTAGGTTTTAAAAATTAATTTTTCTGCTTTTTAACCTAGTGGTAAGCTTCGGGATAGTTAAAACACTGAAGAGAAGAAGAACATTGTGAAATCCTTAATTGTTTAGGGCCGACTACTATTGTATTTATAGTGTAGGGTTACAATTGATACGAATAAGTGTCTGTATAGCAATACAAGCCTATATATACAATGAATAAATCATTTACAATAAATCAGGAATTGTCTTTCTTGTTTATATCCTTAACACAATCAGTTTCCTTGGCATTCCCTCTGAAGTTCATGGGAATAGGAAGAATATGAAACATGTTCTTGAGCATTAGAAACCGATAAGTAAAGAGTGTTTATGTAAACAAATCTACACCTGATCAATAGTGCTAAAACAACGAAACTCATGGTTTAGTTTGGCAATATTATAGAATGTACCTATACAGGGTTTAAAATAATTAGGAGGCTTAACATATTGGTTAGCCAACCTTTTATGTGTATGTGTATGTGTGTGTGTAGAGCAATATATACAATAGTAATGGTGGAGATTACAACATAAGAGTATGCCTATAATATTTTCTATATAGGTACATTCTATAATATGCCCCCTCAAGATGAGGGTGGAGGATTGACCTGAAGCTTGAAACAAAAGGCAGTAAACGAAGTAGTAGGAAGTAGCTTAGTAAAGACATATGCAAGTTAATCCTGAGAGGAAATAAAACGAATCAAGAAAAGAATTTTACAACCTAGAAGAAAAATCAAGAAAAGGCAAGACACATAGACCATATTTAATATTACAGTCATTCAACCATAAACATATAATCACATTAGTCTTTAATGTCTATAATCATCCATCATGCATAATAATATTTAATATGCATAATAAAATTATTGCATGCTTCAATTCTAATTATTGCCTTTATATGTAATTTTTAAAATAAAATTCTAACATTTAGAAATATTAAACAAATCTACTTTGATAATTTCTCAAACATAATAAATTTTATTTAATATATATTTTCTTTGAAAAACAATATTTCAAAATTTAATAAGAAAAATAATCATATCAAAATTCTTATTAAAATCCTAAACATTATAGGATCAAATAAATAAAAATTTATGGCTTAAAACTCCTTTTCTTTTAGAAAAAAATATTTTTTTCTAAACATTATTTAATTAAAAATTTTAATTAAATCCTAACCCAATTAGGATATTATAAAACACAAAAAATTTTGAATTAAACATTTTAATTCAATCTTAATCCTATTAGGAAAATTAATTCTACAATTAATTTAATTTGTTTTTCAATTTTAAAATATAAAATCAAGATTTTATATAAGGAAGGGTAGAATTGTAATTCTATAAATTACACCTCAAAACCCTTTTGTAATAAATTATAAGTGCTAAAAACCCTAAAAAAGCATTAGGGGCAGAATTGTAATTATTTCCCTCTCCCTTCCTTTTCTCTTTGCTATGGCGTGGGAACACTGCCCATGTCGACTACGATCATATCGGCGGCGGCGCGTGTGCTCTACCGCTCAAGACCGCCTGGAGCTACTCGTGGTAGCGCCTATGGCATCTGGCGCTACGTGCAGCAGCCTCATAGCACAAGGTGTTACTCAAAACCGTGTTAATGATAGATCTCCTCTTTTAAAAACAAAATATTGCCAGATTTCAGCCAGATTCATGAAATCCAACCAGATCTTACTAGAACAATAGACTTTCAATTTTAAAAAAAAAATCAGGAGAGAAATTAATTTTTAGAAAATGATTTTGCACATAAAATTAATTTAAAATTAACACCAATAAAATTAAAATATGCAATCATCAACCTTAATTGTCTAACAATGGCTCCGTTACCACAGTTGGGTTTTCCGAAACACTTATACGCAGCAGAAACAATAAATTTAAAATTTTTTCAAGAATCCCAAGGATCTAGTTAGACAGATCTAGGGTTGTTTAGGATTTATTACTTGAAGATCAGGTGTTCTTTTCAATTTTGAATAATTATTTTCAGGCTGAATTGTCACAAATCACAAGTTGTCCAAATGTTTGGCCTATAATGGTAATCCACACAAACCACCAGTGAGAAATCTCTTAAACCTTTTTAGGAAAGAGAGATTATTATACCCTAGAGTGCTAGCTTTTTTCTTTTAAGTTTTTAGTATTTCAGTATTGTACTCTACTCACCTTTTTCACCTTCCACTAGAAATAAGAGGCATGACTTTCTATAAACACTCTCTATATAAGATAACTTAGAGATCTCAAGTTTAAGGATCACTTGCACAACCATGATGTGAGCCTTTCTATAGAAACAAGTGATCTTTCCATATGAAATTCTCATACAAATCAGTTTAGAGAACGTTTGGAAAGGCGGGCCAACTTGCGTTTCCAAAAAATTCAAAAACTTTTTTTTTTGCTAAAAATTAATATTTTTTTATGTTTTGGATCGTTTTGATGCGCTGATCTAAAAAATAATTTTAAAAAAATAAAAAAAATATCATTTTGATGCATTTCAGCATGAAAAACACTTTGAAAAGCAACCACAACCACACTCCCAAACAGGCCCTCATACCTTAGTTTATAAGAACAATTACTTCCTTTCATAAAGGAAAGAACATAATATGTACTAGTCTCAACAGCTCTAATTAATGTTCAGTCTTAATAGAGCATTGATCAGGAACATTTAGGAACATTGCTTTGATGCAATAGAAATCACATAGTTATAACAACTTTATAATTTCTTTTGCAAAGCATTTTTGTCCCAAAAACTTTACCTTTACTCTAGATTCATTAATCAAATATTATATTTATTAATAAAATATTTGATAAATATTAAAGATATATAAGCCTTCATTAATAAATTAAATATTTTTACATGAAAAAAAAAAGTCAATGCCACATGTAACCAAACGATTGGCTACATGGCATTATACAACATTTCAATCCTGTATAGAGGGGGATTATTGTCTAATTTTTCCATGACTAGTGTCCAAAACTAAGATTTGAGAATAGACCACTTATGATGCATAGTGTTTTTATTAATAGCATATTAATACATCCATTTTAAAAGTAAAAAATAAAAAATATCAAAGAAGCCCAAAATATTATTCATATATTTTGAAAAGTTAGTCTAAGACTTTCCATCATCTAAAATTGTTGAAATAGTTTAATTCTTTAACTCGTATATTTTAAAAAGAAGTTTTTTAAATTTTATTCATTCAAAAAAGGGTAACATAGAAAATGATTTGTTAGCAAGTCATGTCTCAAACCTCTATCATACCAAGTTATCACCTCAAAGAAATCATGACATGTCAAAAGCTTATAATGACTAGGCTTTTTGTGATGTTGTTTTTGAATACTTTCCCCAAGAGTTTATCAGCATCTTTAGCCATAAGATGCAGATGCTTTCAATCCTCTATTAGGACAATCCCTCTTTATTTTCAATCTTTAGACTCATTTTAGAACTATTCTTAATTGTCTTGTCACATATCTCAAAATTACATGCATATCAAGCTTGCCTTGTGATATTATATAGAGATGTCCTATAGGAGGTTCTTGTCATTACATGAGAGTAGGTTGATTAACATATTGTTCTTAAAAGAATCGCTCATTGCTTAGATCACAAAGCCCCAAAGGTTGATCTGATGCCTATAAATAGCAAAAAGTCTAAACTGAGGTAAAGCTGATTGTGACCTTGTATATTTTCAACGAGATTCTAAGGTTTTATGTGTGCTAGCCTAAAACAAAGTCATATCAAAACACCATTAATTCCTCATGCCAACCTAAAATGATGTATACGCAAATGATTTTCGTGCAGTGGGTGTATGGGCATAAGTCCATATCCAATCCTATATGCATAATAACAAAATATATGAAAATAAAAAATAAAAATAAATAAACAAGAGCACAAAAACCAATATAACAAATCACATAATATAGATAATCACATAAAAAACAAAAGATATAACAAGCATATTATTTTCAACCAAGCAAACAAAGTCTAGCCCTTACTAATTTCCCAACGGAGTTGTCATTTTATCATAGGAAAAATCTCAACGATCTTGATTATTTCAGGATTGACGAAGGTAAAATTAAATACATGAATCACCACCTAGTTTTATAGTAATCGATAACCCTAAATGATCTTTAGAGATTTTTGGATAAGGTTCAAGCTATGAAGATAATATCATAGGCATCTATTACACCTCATATGCAAACTACAAAGGCACTGGTGTAAATAAGAATGTATCATCCAAAATCAACACAACAGGTATAGACAAGCAATATCTCAATCTCAGAAGCTTCCCTGATGGAACCAAAATTTGTTACCTTTGAAACCTACGCACGGGGTCAGCAAGAACAATCTGATCAGTGCAGGGTTTTTGTATGTTAACTATGATGAACTACGATGGGAAGCAGTGAGACTGAATGATGCATCCACTCCCCTCACAACAGAAATCATCCATGTCCTTTCTTCAGATAATATAGACATTTGTCTTGTGAACACAGCTTTTGGGACACCTTTCATATCAGTTTTGGAGCTCAGGCTTTTGGACAATAACACTTACAGCAATGTACCTGAGTTGTTGGCCGCAGAGTTGGTTGTGGTGTAGCCTATTCAGATTCGATCAGGTGAGCCATTTTCTTTCATGTTTTCATACATTACCTCAACTGTCCAGTATTATCTAGAAATTTCTCCGTAAACAGAAACATATCATCAAGGTTCTCTAACGATGTCTATGATTGAATTTGGTCACCTCTTCTGCCTCTTGGTTGTGAAGCTAAAAATACTAGCTATGCCATTAAATCACCAGATGATAACAAGTACACTTTCCCATCTGCTATCATGCAAAGAGCAGCGGTTCCAATCAACCATAGCAATCCCCTAGTGTTCTATTTTCAACGTCACAACCCCACCAACCAGTTTTTCCTCTACATGCACTTCGCTGAAATTGGAAAATTGCCAGCAAACCAGACCAGAGAATTCAACACCTATGTCAACAATAAGCTGTGGCATGGACCGATTGTTCCAACATAATTGCAGACAATTACAGTAAGCAGCATATCCGTATTGGAAGGAACATAATTTACAGTTCCGAACAATAAAACCAGAATGTTGAATTTTAAGATTTGAAGCATTTTCCACCGATCAATTAGGCAAATAATAAACTTGAGAATCAATGATCTGACAATCCAATTTAGCATGTAGGGTATTGTCATGTGTAATGCAAATTGGCCCGTTGCTATCAATATTCAGCTCCACTTGTCAAAAATAAAAATGAGTTCAATTTTTTCTAAAGAAAAATATATCAAACTTCATTGTAGCACCATATCCATAACAGAACTTTCTCAAAAAAAGAATACTAATATATTAATTGGTATATAAAGTCAATTGAATAAGACTTTACGTAGTCGAGACATGAAAAATATAATAACGAGGATATTCACCTGTTCAACTGTGTCATTGTGCTGCCAATTAGGAATATTGAAGGAAAATTGATCGCTGACTGCAGAAAGCAATCTTTTCAGTAGAAATAAAAAGAAGTCCTGCAACAGCACCAGTTTCAGTTGACAAAAAGAAGTGTGATGTCTTTAGCAGCTTTTCTCCAGCTCTAACGTCAAATTTCTGCTTGAAAATGTTCTTCCTCCCACCTTTTTTAATTCTTTTGCCTCAAATTTCATTGTCTAAGAGACCAGCCGACGTAACTGCAATTATATAACATATGATTAATGATATTAATTTTTTTTCTGAAGAAGAATCTCACCCTTGATTTATTCATTCATAATGGGGTAAGAGAGAGAGAGAGAGAGAGAGAGTGAGGACAATACTTCAAATAATTCAATGGAATGAGTGTTAACTACCACGGTCAACGCAATTTGCAGTGGTGCTGCTTGATTCCCCATCTGCATCAACTTCTTCAGCTGCACCTGCAAGTCAATGAATTAAAGTTATCGACAAATATTGATTTAGATGCAGCAATACTAACTGATAATCTTGGGGAGAACTAGAAGACGAACCAGGATGATTAGAGGAAGAGGGTGTTCCTGGTTGCTAGCAACAAAGTGGAAAAGGTCACCTCATTGTCTTTACCACCACCATCCTTTAACATCCCATGACAAACTTCAAAAGCATCCATCGATAACCCATTTTGGGCATACACAGCAATCATAGAATTCCAACACCTTTCCAGGCAAACTCATTTCACCACACTTTATATACGCATCCAACAAAGTATTCTCAACTCCCATCACTTTATCCAACCCGACCTTCATAGCAACCCCATGAACTCCCTCACTGACTGCTTTATTAGAAACACAAGAACAAGCCAATAAAACAGAAACCATAGCAACAGAATCAACAGAAGTTCCTACCTCTTCACCATTTCCTTCACTCTTCTCAATCAAAAACTCCTTAGAAACCATTAACGCTTCATGAGCATCATCATTTTGAACATACCCGGTGATTAAAGAAGTCCAATTAACAATCTTTCTCTAAGGAATTTCATCGAACAGTATTCTTGCATCACTTAACTTCCCACATTTTAAACACATATCAATCAAAGCTGGTGATACAAATAGGTCCGATTCAAACCCAAGAACAAGAGCTTGTTGGTGGGTTTGTTTTCCAGAGTCAAAACCAAACAAAGCCGAACATGATTTCCTAGAATGATGAGAGTACAAAGTTATATTTTATACGAAGGGAAATCATTTTATAAATAACAACTCTACAGTGAATTTCCTATTCCTTTTGATAAGATATATTTTGGATAAATGACATGTGGTTAATTACTTCTTCTTACGGTTTCTCTTGTATAAAAAAAAAATGATAATTGAACTATAAACGATAATTTTAGTATCTTTAATTTGTTTATAAAAATGGATTAAAACTGAAAGAAAAAGATTTGCACTAAATTATTTGTTCATCCACCACGTAAAACATAAATTAAATTAAATAGAATGATGAAAAACGGTCATATATCTTGCTGAAACAATCATTAATATTGAAATTATGATAACCTATGTGATTTAAAGTGATTTTTATTTAAAAATATATTAAAATAATATTCTTCTTATATATTCATCTATCCACAATCAAACAAATCTAACAACTTGAGGGCAAGCTGAAGTTGCTGGGACTTTCAGCCCTCTGCCCTCTCAAACATGGCACTAACCTGCACCAGCACCAGCACTTGTGTATTTCATTTTACTATCACGAAGACACTTCCAAAAGATAGGAACAAAGATGCTGAGTAATTTGCAGCCTTGTTATTAGCATTATTTGAACCAATTCAGAGCTTTTCAATCCCTTTCGTTCATCATTTTAAGGTTCTTCCTTGGAGAGGCTACATGAAATGATTAGGTGTAGATATTACCACCCTTAAAAAACAACATTCCACTACTTCTTTTTAATTAAATGAAATATGTTTATAATTGTAAATGAAATATGTTATACGAAGGTGTACTCGATGATAAATAAGTGTTTTGCATAATTGTTTATGATTGTAAATGAAGTATATTATTGGAATATGTATGTGATGAGAAATAGGTGATTTATGAAATTGTTTACAATTATAAATGAAGAATATAATAGAAAAGCGTAGGTGATATGAAAATTATATCATATAAATTATGCTTTTAGGATAGGAAAATAATATCATATAAATTATACCTTCATGTTAGGAAAATTATATTAAATGAAGATATTTAGAGAATAATTTAAATCATATCATGAGACCTGTCCTTAATATGATATCAGAGCTTTGATTATCAAGCGATCACGAGTTTGAATTTCACCATCCTCATTTATTTGATAAAAATTAAGTATAAGGTAATATAGATCTATGCAAGTTTCAAGCCCAAAAATCTTTCACTTGAGGGGGTGTGTTACAGAATAATATAAATCATATTCTGGAACTTCATCTAATAGTTTAAACTGTTGGGTTAAGATGGTTCAGTGACAAAAATATGCCTACGATATTAAAAATTAATATGAAAAGAAATATGCAGTAAATAATTGACATAGTCAAACCATTGAGTTATGAAACTCCTAAGTTGATCGTAATGGTGAGGACTAATTGGATAAGTTTAAAATCAATTATAGTGCGAAAACTAATTATAAAAATCATAAGTTGATCATAATAGTAAAGATTAATTGGATAAATTTAAAGTTGACCGCAACGACAGGAAATAAGTATGAAAATCTTAAGCTGACCATAATGACGGGCTAAAATGTTGATTTTGGTTAGTCTTAATGTTGAAGAAGCCGACTGTGTAATGGCATAAATAATGAATGACTTGGAACAAGGAATAAAAACAAGAAAGGTTATTGTACCGATCAAAAAGGGGTATATTATAAAAAGCATGTATGAGATATGAATATTGTTTCGGACTATTGAATCCATAATTGAATTAATATACGATATATGAGTATGGAATGAGATTAATGAATCCATAATTGAATTAATATACGATATATGAGTATGGAATGAGATTAATGAATCCATAATTGAATTAAAGCACGATTTATAACTACTGAAATGGGTAAGCGATCAAATCATTGTTGGGATCTTAGCTTGTTCATGAAGATGATGATATATTAAGTCAAATGTATGAAACAAAAGTTATCGCTTGATGAAGAAAACGAAATAAATTGAAAAGATAGTATCGCTTTAATGTGATCATGAAATAATCAATGATGATGTGTTTCTTCTAGTTATGAAATAAATTAGAAAGATGGTATTGCTTTATGAATAATAAAAAAAGAAATTCACTCCATGAAAAATAGGGCGAACTAAACCCTAAAGCCACAATCCTTTTCTTAATGGTTGCTGCTTCTTAGCACAGCCAACACAAGGTCTCTGTACCATATAAACAACTACGAGCGATTGATTATTTTCGGTTTTTATTAAAAAAAATAATCAAAATAATTTTTTTAAAAAAAACCAAAACTAAACTGAAATCAGTTCAAACCGACCAGATTCAGTTCGGTTTTGTAGAGCAAAAACCAGCTCAAACCAGTTTAACTCGGTTTTTTTGGTTTGGCTCGGTTTGAGTTCGGTTCGGTTCAGTTTTTTTGGTTTCAAGTTTATAAAATCAAAACCGAACCGAACCGAACCAAACCGGTTAATTTTTTTAAATTTTAATCTATTTAATCAATTCTTTTTTACAATTTAATTTTTATAATTTTTTTTATAATTTTCTTGATTTAATCTGTTTTTTAATTTTTTCCTCACCTCTACAAACAACACGGTAAGAGACAAGATAAGTTCGGAAGAGAAGCCATGTCCATGCGGTCGGTATACATGATTCGAAGCCTCATCCACAATTCATCGGTCGACAACAATTTGTCCTAGCCATTGCCATAATTTTAAATAATCAGATTTATCCACTTGTCTTCACCACAAAAAATCCTGCCATCTATAATCTCCTCTCATCTTTCCGCACGCTTCCCAATATCTACACTCGGTCCCACCGTATCTTCTCCGTCTCACGATTGCTTCAAGTTCAAAACATTTGTAGATAAAATAAAATTAATTACTATAATTTAACTAAATTTTGTTTTTATTTATTTGTTTTATGGAACCATATAAATAAAAACAAAATCCAACCAAAAAAAATAAAAAACATATATATATTAAGAGCCTAAAATGGTACAAGTGATGGTGGGTTTTCCTTAGATGACAAAATGCCACCCAAAACACACAATGGAGAATTGAAATAAATCTCCCTACTCTTCTTGACTCTTGAGAGCGAGAGAGAGAGAGAGACCGGAGAGAGTTTTGGTTGGAGAAGGAGAGCCAAAGGAAATGGGAAGAGCATTTGTGTATGTTATTCTTGGAGGAGGAGTGGCAGCTGGGTATGCAGCTCTTGAATTCACAAAGAAAGGGGTCTCACCTGGAGAACTTTGCATCATCTCTGAAGAAACTGTGAGCGAAAAAAAAAAAACCTCATCTTTTTAGCCTTTCTAGGTTTATTTTCCTTAATGGGCATCTGATTTTTTTTCGCTCTTTGTTCTATTCATGCTTTTTTTTTATGGGTTCAATTTTCAGTTTGTTAGTTGCTTTGTCTCCTTAATTCTGCTTCTTCCTCTCTCTTTTCTATCATTGTTGGTTAGATTATGAAAAGTGAGTTACGTTTATGAAATCCCAAGAATGAATAGCATGCTGCTTAACTATAAGGAGGATTCTGAAATTTGAACAGTTTGCATCGCCATTGTTACCAAATGTATTTTGCTATAGCTCTTTTTTTTTTTCTTGTATTGGTTGATTGATTGCAAATTCTTGCCTTGCCTTGTGACTTTAAGTAATCGTAGACTGCAATAGTTATTGTCAATTTCATATTACTTATATCATGTATTTTCCTCATTCTTTTAATGGAATATAAGCCATTGGGGACATTTCTGTGAACAAGTACCTTCTCTTTCTATTGGTCTTATTTTGGTATGTGGGGTTTTAAAGTTGGAAAGCAATAATGAAAATGGCTAACCCTATAGCGGATTCCGCAGCTGCCACCATTGGAACCAATAAAGCAAATAATTGACCCATCATATCATCCAAAGAAACAGAAAAGACCAAAAAGCTCAAATTCACAGCTAATAACAATCTCGTATATGGGTTTTTAAAGTTCGTGCACTAGACATTTTCAGTCTGAAGTTATGCCGGCTTTATAATTTGGCATCATAGTATTGAAGGTGCAAAATGAATTTGATTAATATTTTAGTCATTGATATGTAATGTTGATGATAACACAAAAGCTTAGCTTGTGCGAATGAATAAACTTGATGTTAGCTGTGAGTTGGGAAAACCCTTGCACGGGTGATAATTATGCAATGGAACAATAATAAGACTGAAATGAAAGTTTTTCTGCAGGTCATAAAATTGTATTCGCCTCATATTTCCTGCTTGCCATGTCTAGTTAGATAGTGATTCATGAATGTCTACTGGATTTCTTTCAGGTTCCACCTTACGAGAGACCTGCATTGAGCAAAGGTTATTTACTTCCTGAAGGTAAAAGTTCTCATCCTTCAAGTTCAGGGTCTGGTTATCTAATATAATCAACTATTTTGGTAGAATTCTTTATGTAGTGTGACATATAAATAATCTACTGAAATGTGCTGCTTGTTATTAGTCAATAGCTTTGCCCAAGTCACATAGATGTGTCAGGCTGAACTTGGGGATAGTCAACTTTGAGTCTGGATGCAATGTGGGGGCTTTGGTTTCTTTTTCCTGATGTGCTGTCCTAAAATTCACAACTTAACTAGGGAGGGAAAATGCTAATCATTTGTTGTTTAATGTTCCTCCCGTTCATTTATTATTCTAATATTCAGCCTTTTATTGAAACTTTTGCTAACATGCAGCTCCAGCACGCCTTCCATCGTTTCACACTTGTGTTGGAGCTAATGAGGAAAGGTTGACTCCAAAATGGTATAAGGAACACGGTAATCTATTTTTGGCTCGTATGATTCTTTTCACTGACCAGTGAGAATAATAATCTTATAGCACTGTACTTATTCTCTGGAATACCTATTTCAAAGTTTGCTATGTTATCCATAATTTTATTTGTCTAGAATCTGGATGGTTCTTTATGCATTCTAATTGGAATTATTTAGCTTTCAGGTATAGCATCCTTCAAACGTTCTTATCTAGATTACCTGTAATTATAATTTGCTTATATCAAATGTCAAAGGAGCAGAGGTAGATGAAAAAAATGCAGAATGAATTCAAGTTATACAATTTTGTTCCTGCTCGATATTTGTGATCTCACCTGCTCAACTATATATATGACATGAATTGTGTCGATGGCAGTTGTATTATATTTGCATGTTTGATCCAATTGGGTTGCATACTTGTACAATGAGGCTTTTATTACCAATTACTAAATACAGCAACTATGATCATCATGCTTCATGTGTAGATTTAAGTTGACAATTAGGTTGCCATACAATATCTGCTCGTTAATATCATTGACATGAGAAAGTTCTTTGACTATCGAGTCTAGCATCTTTAATTAGTTAACCTGTTGCTATAAAGATTTTTACATAAGTAAAAATGAGACATACTTTTCTCTTGTGGAAATATAGACTTACTAATTACATAGATAGTCTTAATCAAGCATTTTGTGATGGGTACAGCTCTTCATATTTTACCTACATCCAACGTAACCAAGATCAGAAGTAAATGTCTCTTCATTTTTGGGGAAAAACTCCCTAGTAGAATTTTTTCAGACACAAATACCAGTAAAAGTTTCTGTTACAAGTTTAATATCAAGTCTTCTAAATTGTTGGCAGCTGAGATTCTTACTTTTATGTTTTATCCCTAATTGACGGGTATATGAATTATTTTTTCTAGGAATTGAATTGATTCTGGGAACTCGAGTTAAGTCTGTTGATGTGAGGCGCAAGACACTACTAACTGCAGTTGGCGAGACTATAAGCTACAAGATTCTCATTATTGCAACAGGTGCTCGGGTATTGAAACTGATCTTTCAATTTGTTGATGCTATTTTTTATTCAGATGGTTAGTTGATGTTTTTAATGTAGGGTAAATGCAGTATAAAAATACCAAGTAGGGGTCTGATTTCGCTTTGGGAAAATTAGAGGAATTACAATCCATGTCCTTTTGTTTGGTAGCATTTTGAATGGGACCACTTTTCATTGTTAAACATATATAATATTGGAGAGACAAAATGTTCAATTAGATCTTATCATCATGTTAGCTTGCATTTTTTGCCATATTTTAACTTTGGAAATGGTTCTCAAAAGACTCTTATTAAAAAAAAAAAAAGGAAGAAAAAAACTGTTGGCCTTTATAAAAATTTCATTGAAATAATAAAATGTGTAGAAAGTGAATTGCATTGTTCAAGTAATAATATGACATTAAAGTAACTCTTTTTTTTTTCATTGTTCAATGTAGGCTTTGAAGCTTGAAGAATTTGGAGTGAGTGGATCAGATGCTGAAAATGTTTGTTATTTGCGAGATTTAGCTGATGCAAACAGGGTTGTTGATGTGATGCAATCTTGTGCTTCTGGGAATGCTGTTGTTATTGGTGGTGGCTATATAGGAATGGAGTGTGCTGCCTCTTTGGTGACAAATCGAATTAATGTCACTATGGTTTTCCCGGAAGTACATTGTAGTAAGTGCTCCCAATGCTGCTTTATGCTTCCTCTTTTGAGATCTTAAAACTTATTTTTGAGGAAGAAAACCTTTGAAGTTAAAGGCTGTGGAACGTCTCATATCTATCAAACTTGTTTGCATTTATTCATGCAAGAACAGTTGTTTTTGAAGATTTTCCTGCCATGTTTTCTGACCACAAAAATTTAGGACTGCCAATTCTTTCCCAAACTATTGTCTTGATTTCTTCTTGAATACAAGTTACTAGTAAAATATGTCACTGTCTTTGCCTTTTGTAGTGGCTCGCTTGTTTACACCCAAGATTGCAAGTTATTATGAGGGTTATTACAATTCAAAAGGAGTTCGATTTGTAAAAGGAACTGTCCTGTCATCTTTCGAGATTGACCCCATTGGAAAGGTAAATCTCCTGCCGCTTAACAATCTTGCTAGAACTAGTCTCAATCTGTTTCATGTTGTGGAATATCTCAGACATAGTATTGGTTACTGTTACAGTTTTTGTTATGCTGATTGGGTTCATCAGATGATTCTTATAATTTTTCCGGTGTGAAAAATGTCAAAATGCAGGAAGCTTCATGAGTTCATAAGCATCAGGAGCTTTAGCTTCCTTAAAAATTGATCACCAAGTCTGGCTTAACCAATCCAATTCATCTTTTTCAGGTTACCGCTGTTAATCTTCGAGATGGAAGTCAGCTTCCTGCTGACATGGTTGTAGTGGGCATTGGGATCCGTCCAAACACGAGCCTGTTTGAAGGCCAACTGACTTTGGAGAAAGGTGGGATCAAAGTAAATGGACGAATGCAAACGAGCAACACCTCGGTCTATGCGGTAGGAGATGTTGCTGCATTTCCAGTGAAACTATTTGGTGAAACACGTAGGCTTGAGCATGTTGACTCGGCGCGGAAAACAGCAAAACATGCTGTTGCAGCAATAATGGAGCCTGAGAAAACAGATGAGTTTGATTACCTGCCCTTTTTCTATTCCAGGTTCTTCACATTTTCCTGGCAGTTTTATGGGGACAATGCAGGGGAAGTGGTGCATTTTGGGGATTACTCGGGGAATACAATTGGAGCATACTGGATAAGTAAAGGTCACCTTGTTGGATCTTTCCTTGAAGGAGGAACGAAAGAAGAGTATGAAGCTCTAGCCAAGACCACAAGACTTAAGCCAGCAATAGACGACATTACTGAGCTGGAAAGGCAGGGTTTGGGCTTTGCAGTGACAGTTAGTAAGAAACCACTAACATCTCCACCTGCTGATGTTAGTGATTCTACCCTTGTTCTGGAGAGGCCATTGTTTGCTTGGCATGCGACAGCTGGTGTTATCACGGCAGCATCAATAGCTGCGTTCGCATATTGGTATGGAAAGAGGCGCCGGAGGTGGTGAAGTTGCGGTTTCCAAAGCAATTTAGTAGGGTTATCGGGGTTTAAGAATGAATTTTATGATACCATGTTGTAGCATTAATAGGTCAGGAGATGTGGAATACTATGATCTCGTGTGATTAACTTCAATATATTGCTGAATACTAAATCAAACCACTTCATTTTGTTGTTGTGATTGATATATGTGGTACTGTGTTGTTTGGTTTGTTCAGATTCATCCGTGATTCCAAAATATTATCTAGAGAACGAGACATGAACTTGGTCAAGGAGTAAAAATAAATAAATAAATAAATAAATCGCATTGTGTGTCATTTATTTAGCTGCCATTGATTCCCTAATCATATCCCCTGTTTTTGTCATGTAAATAGTAAGGTCTCCATCTTTACTTATTTTCATTTTTTTTCCCTTTTATGTTTGCATCAAAACAATTGTTAAACGCAACTTTAAGCTATTTGTTGAATGTTGGAGTTATAGCTTGTTTGGTGTTCGTGGTTTTATTTAAAGTGTTTATTTATTGAAAAACATATTAAAACAATTATTTTTTTAGTTTTTAAAATTTATTTTTAATATTATGCCGGGTTGTTATTGTATGGATTTTAATATTTTTTTTTATTTTGTTCGTTTCTGTGTTGCATAAGGAAAATGTATTACAATATGTTTTAATTGCACATAAACGAAAAGAGGGCATTTGGTCTAGTGGTATGATTCTCGCTTTGGGTGCGAGAGGTCCCGAGTTCGATTCTCGGAATGCCCCAGCATTTCTTTTTTGTTATTTTCCAGAGTGTAGCCGGAAATTGAAAGGACCTTTTAGTCTAGTTTAAGAAAAAAAAAAAGGGACCTTTTATATAAGATTTATATTAATCTATAAGAAAGAAAAATAATATTTTAATATTAAAAATACAGGAAAAAGGAAAAAAAAAAAAAAAAACCATCGTTTCATAAACCTTTCATCTCCTCATCTCTCTCCCCATAACCTTATCTTCAAAACACCTATCCATCTGTTTCTCTCTATTTCATCTCCATAGAAAAGAAGAGAAGAAATCCTTGGATTCCCCATCATCAGAAATGGCAACAACAAACCCCCTCTCTACAACAACCCCAACACTCTCTCTCCACTCTCCATCGTCCTCCACCACACACTCCCCCACCAAACACTTCCTCCTCTTCCCTCGCCGCCAACTCCCCCTCTCTTTCCGCTCCTCCCACGTCCGCCCCGTCGCCGCCGTCGCCGCCCCTGAAAAAATCGAGAAACTCGGTGCAGAAATCTCCTCCTTAACCCTCGAAGAAGCCCGCACCCTCGTCGACTACCTTCAGGACAAGCTCGGGGTTTCGGCTGCTGCATTTGCACCAGCAGCTGCCGTGGGTGTCGCGCCAGGGGCTGCAGCTGACGCGGGAGCAGCAGTGGTAGAGGAGAAGACGGAGTTCGATGTTGTTATTGAGGAAGTGCCCAGTAATGTTAGAATTGCGGTGATTAAATCCGTTAGGGCTTTGACCAGCTTGGCATTGAAGGAGGCCAAGGAATTGATTGAAGGATTGCCTAAGAAGTTTAAAGAAGGGGTTTCTAAAGATGAAGCTGAAGAGGCCAAGAAGCAACTTGAAGCGGCTGGAGCTAAATGTTCTGTTGTTTGACACAACAGCTTTTCCTTAATTTTCATTTGTTGGAGTAGCTTGTTTTTGTGATGAAAAACCTTTACACTTGCTGCTAGTAGTGATGGTGCTGTATGCTTTGCTTGCTTCAATTTTAATTTAATTTAATTTAGCATATGGATTGGATTACCTTCATTTCCCCTTCCTTGAATCAGAAATTGTGCGCCAACAATGTTTAAACAGCATGCTCTATTGTTGATTTTACCCTTCAATCTCATCTCCACAGGTGCAGAGTGCTAAGTTGTGACCCAGAAGGCTGGATATGAAAAGAAAAGAAGCTTTTCATAAAATAATACAAGATGGGCACTGATCCTTTTCTCTTAAGAATTGAACACTGTTATAGGGTTGCTTGTTCTACTAGATTATACCTTGCAATCTGCAATTTCCACTGTCTATCCAAAATGAAACTGCGAGTCAGCATGCATTCACCAGTGCGAAATTCTAATACGCAGCACGCCCCCACATGGCCACATAGTCAGCCAAGGGCGCATTGCTACACGATCTTATCATCAAGCAAGAGAACATTTGAGATTTCCCTTTGAAAATATTGATCATGCGTGCCATTCAAGAAGAGGTTTTCTTTGACGAGTCCCAGACTACTGTTCGGTGCAAATCCAACCTTCATCATCCGATCTTGCAGCTCTGTGAACTTGGCCGTACCACCATCTTCGCAAGCAATGCTGATGAAGTGTATTATAACTCTCACTATCAAAAACCTGGAATTCCCTGGTAAAGAATACCAAGAGTGATTCTGCTTTGCCTGGCATCCCTTTTACCACGGTACCCATTTATCATTGCTATGCATATTTCTGGATCAGGTTGCAAACCAGAATGAAGCATTTCTTCCATCAACTATTCAGCCTTTATGCTTCTGCCCGTTCTACACCTGCAGCAGATGAGGGCTTTATAGGTTAGAAGAGTAGGGTTTAGAGGTAAAGCATCTGCTACACGATCACTTTTGCAGAGGGACTCGATGAGTTTATTGTAGATTTCCACAAGAGGTATATAACCACGCCCAGACATTCTTTCCAGAAGAGTCTTTCTTTGCTGCAAACGGTTGATCCTCTTCGCATAACAAAACTACTAGATAATCATAAAATATCTGGAGAGATTGAGACATCAAATTTCTCAAGCTCCACAACCGAGTTCAAAGCAGAAATAGCCTTCCCTCTTTACCATATCCTTGAATAAGAACCCGACAAGTAAAACTATCAGGGCATCCCGTTTCCTATCATCTCCTACAACAATGACTTAGACCCTAGCATCTTTCCTTCCTTGCAATAACCACAAATAAGAGTTTTATACGAAACAAGATCGAGATTCAACCTCCATGAACCATTCTATGGAACCTTCCTTCTTTACAAAGGCCATTCATTAATGCAGCATACAAAACCATAATTTTTCTAGTTTGTTGTCAATTAGTTCCTTAAAGAACTGAGATTTTTTAGATTGAGTAGTAAAAGGTGAAATGTGAGCTTATTATCTTTACAAAGGCCATTCATTAATCCAGCATACAAAACTGGAATTTTTCTAATTTGTTGTGAATTAGTTCTTTAAAGAACTGAGATTTTTTAGATTGAGTGGTAAAAGGTGAAATGTGAGCTTATTATAGTGAAAAACCAAAACTTTATGTGAAATACGAGAGAAATAACATCTATTGAGTGTAAACATGCAAGGGAGTTTGTGGATATATTTCTCTTATTGCGAATGTGATTTTCAAATCTTGACGATGTCAACCAAAAGTGGATCACCACCGCCAAAGGATAGGAACAATCTGGAATGAGGTTATTCAGCTATGCAACAACAATTAGAGTTGATGAACATGAAGTTTGGAGAGGTTATGAATGAGATGAGTGAATTGATAATTAAAGTAGCTAGCTTATGAGATGGGTCAGGCCGTAGAGGTCTCGAGGGTAGAAGGCTTGTAAGACGAGTTATTTCACCTCTAGAGGAGTCTATAGCAAAAAAAAATATAGATGAGGAGTTTGAGGATTTTGATCATGATTATAATGCTAGGTTTCAACAACATAAAAACCATAAGTATGAGGGAGTTCGGCCACATGGACATTTATGCCAAAGAGAGTAGACCGAGAGAGTGGTTTTTTTTTATGATTTAGACAGAAATTTTGAGAGTATTAAGATGAAGATCCTGACTTTTCAAGAAAAAAAGATCATAAAGCATACTTGGAATGAGAGAAGAAAATAGAGTTATTCTTTTATTGTCACCTATACTCTAAGAAAAATAAGATAAACTCGTTATTGAGTTTATTGACTGTACTATTATTTGGTGGGATCAAATTATTTCAGGTAGAACAATGAATGGAGAGAAATCCGTAGAGACTTGGGATGAGATGAAAGAAATCATGAGAAATAAGTTTGTTCATGGATGTTATTATAAGGAATTGTTTTAGAGATTGCAAAGTTTGACTCAATAGTCTAAAAGTGTAGAGGATTGACGATTATCATAATTAGAGGTAATATTGTAGAGGAAAGAGATGTTACAGTGGAAAATTTTTTAAATGGTTTGAATAGAGAGATAACTAATGTGGTTAAGTTGTAGCATTATGTTGAGATAATGGATATGGTTCACATGGCTACCAAGGTTTAAAGGGTAATACACGCTTAGGAGGTAATTCAAATTTCTTTTCCACTTGAAGGCTAATTTATAGAAGAGATATCCCCCCCTATCAAAGTCGAATACTATGAGAAACAAAATTGAACCACTTAAAGATCCATTAAAAGTTTCAAATTGGTCGATTGCAAGATCAAGAGAAAGAAAAAAAGCTCAAAGATACATTCAATTAGCTTATTTAGAGTATTTGGGTCAAGGTGAATTTCAAAAAGGCTATACTTTCATGTAATGGTCATACTTTAGCTAGTTTAATCTATATACAAAAGAGCTTGATTCGTCTACTTCATGTGCTAATTAATTTTGGTAACTAGAGGCATATTTTTTCTAATACATAGTTTTACTTAACAAGCATAGTTTCTTATCCAATTGTTGGATGATATGAAAATTTTATTAGAAGATTTCAAAGGCCTTGTTTTATTTTGGGTTAAAATTTTAAGCCAGTCAGACATCAAGAAGGCCTTATGATAAGGTGTAGAAGCTACTATGCTGAATTGTATTAGTTTCTTAGTTGTTTTAGGATTATTTTTTTCTATTTTTTTAGAATACTTTTATTATTTTCCAGCATTTTTTAGGATATTTTTATCTAGTATAAATAGAGTTCTTTAGCTTATAATTAGGGTTTTTTTACAGACTTTGATTTTAACAATTATTATTGTGTGTGAAGTTTTGCTCATACTTTTTTGTTCTTTATTGAACTACTCTAATTTATCAAATAATTGACCAAGCTTTTTGGTATCTTCTATGTTTCTCATTTGCGTCTCTTATAGGCATTGGATGGGGTTTTTATCGATTACTTATAATTTTGGTGTCTCGGTACATGTTATTATTATCTTAAGCTCAAAGCTTGAATTTAGCTTTCTTGAGAAATGTTGATTTGAGTGTGGGTTTCTGGATCTTTATATCCAGGGGGTTCACATCACGAGTTGGAAAGAGAAATAAGAAAAATAAAGTTTTTGAATTAAAAAGAATGTAGTTTTGAACCAATAAGTAGGAGAAGGGAGAGAGAAAGAAAAGAAAAGAAAAGGAAAAGGAAAAAACAAGAGAAACTTGTAATTAGAGAGAGAAAATCATAAAAAGACCTCTCCATCACGAGTACCACCATCATCTTCACCACTAGAAGCCACCACAACATCTCCCCACTCTTGTGGAACCACCTTTAAGGTAAGCCACAAACTCTCATTCCTTTTTTTTTCTTTTTACAATAGGGTTTTACATGCATGATACAATTCACTCGTTTATTTATTGATTTTGAATCATATTAATTTCATTTTGTAAAACTAAAATTCTCATTTTTATGAACGTATAAACATGGATTTGTTTTCAAAATCAGCAACATTTCACTCTTACATTTGTTTTTATTTTATTTGGATTTTGTTTCATTTTTAGTACATTCTCGACAATGTTTGATTCATTTCATAAAACTATGTTGTCATATTTTTACTTATGTATGTGTGTGAAAATAACTTTGTTTAGGAAAAATGTGATTTTTCACTCATGTATTTATTTTATTTTATTTGGTTATCACATACGACATTGCAGCGACCAACTCTCTTTCCTATAAGGGAAGGGCCTTTAGGTTTTGAGATGGAAAAGGTCTAAAACTTATTAAGAAAAAGTTACCACCTGGTATGATAGTCATTTTAAACCTTAACTAGTCTTTCACAATTCTAAGATAATGGACTAGTTATGCTTGAGGGAAGATACTATCACCCTAAAGTATCTTACCCGAGGTAAGTTGTATTGTAACTTGTCTTCTATTTCTAATGGTCTCGTTACACCTAATTTTTCAATGGTCTTACTTATATGGATGATAGCAAGTTTACTTCAAATAGTTAAACCTCGAGTAGATGTTTCGGGCTTGAGCCTATCCATTCTAAAATCCAGGTTATTTCGCCACTTTCAATTGCTACCATTCATTCATTTGATAACATCTACTCGAGATGTTATCAAATGAACTAGTTATTTGGTTATCACATACGACATTGCAGCGACCAACTCTCTTTCCTATAAGGGAAGGGCCTTTAGGTTTTGAGATGGAAAAGGTCTAAAACTTATTAAGAAAAAGTTACCACCTGATATGATAGTTATTTTAAACCTTAACTAGTCTTTCACAATTCTAAGATAATGGACTAGTTATGCTTGAGGGAAGATACTATCACCCTAAAGTATCTTACCTGAGGTAAGTTGTATTGTAACTTGTCTTCTATTTCTAATGGTCTGTTACACCTAATTTTTCAATGGTCTTACTTATATGGATGATAGCAAGTTTACTTCAAATAGTTAAACCTCGAGTAGATGTTTTGGCTTGAGCCTATCCATTCTAAAATCCAGGTTATTTCGCCACTTTCAATTGCTACCATTCATTCATTTGATAACATCTACTCGAGATGTTATCAAATGAACTAGTTATTTGGTTATCACATACAACATTGCGTGACAGCTCTCTTTCCCGAAGGGAAGGGCCTTTAGGTTTTGAGATGGAAAAGGTCTAAAACTTATTAAAAAAAAAGTTACCACCTGGTATGATAGTCATTTTGAACCTTAACTGGTCTTCACAGTTGTAAGATAATGGACTAGTTATGCTTGAGGGAAGATACTATCACCCTAAAGTATCTTACCTAAGTTAAGTTGTATTGTAACTTATCTTCTATTTCTAATGGTCTGTTACACCTAATTTTTCAATGGTTTACTTATATGGATGATAGCAAGTTTACTTCAAATAGTTAAACCTCGAGTAGATGTTTCGGCTTGAGCCTATCCATTCCAAAATCCAGGTTATTTCGCCACTTTCAATTGCTACCATTCATTCATTTGATAACATCTACTCGAGATGTTATCAAATGAATTAGTTATTTGGTTATCACATACGACATTACAGCGACCAACTCTCTTTCCCAGAAGGGAAGGGCCTTTAGGTTTTGAGATGGAAAAGGTTTAAAACTTATTAAAAAAAAAGTTACCACCTGGTATGATAGTCATTTTGAACCTTAACTGGTCTTCACAGTTCTAAGATAATGGACTAGTTATGCTTGAGGGAAGATATCATCACCCTAAAGTATCTTACCTAAGTTAAGTTGTATTGTAACTTATCTTCTATTTCTAATGGTCTCGTTACACCTAATTTTTCAATGGTTTACTTATATGGATGATAGCAAGTTTACTTCAAATAGTTAAACCTCGAGTAGATGTTTCGGCTTGAGCCTATCCATTCCAAAATCCGAGGTTATTTCGCCACTTTCAATTGCTACCATTCATTCATTTGATAACAATTAGTGAATTAACATATCTATAATCAACTACTCTCGATCAAGTAAGTGATCAATAATGGTCTATCAAGTTATGTCAATGAATAATTGGATAGGATTTTAGTGAGATCATTGAACTCAACCAAAATCCTAGGAGGTGTTATCGCTAAAATTGTTGTTTATACAACAGTAGCCCATGGATAATGGTCAATTAATGATTGTTTACACTATAGTGTTAATATATTTTCCCTATAGTTAATTGGTTGATTATACATGGCATTAACTTTGTTCATGCAAAACATATTTATTATTAATAAAGACTTCTTTAACTTTAATATTCATTTGTGTTTGATTAATAAATCTTGAGTAAAGATAAAGTCCTTGAAAAAAAATATTTTGTAAAAGAAATTATAAAGTTGTTCTAATATTCAATTGTTTCCTATTGCATTAAAGCATTGTTCATAAATGTTTCTAGCCAATGCTCTATTAATATTAGACATTAATTAGAGTCATTGAGACTAGCACATATTATATTATTTTCTTTATGAAAGAAAACAGTTGTTCTCATAAGCTGAGATATGAGGGATACCTAAAACTAATATATATGTGCTTTTTAGATGACATGTACTCCAAACAAAACCGTATGAGAATTCCATATAGAGAGATCTCCAATGTCTATAAAAATGCTCATATAACAGTTGTGTAAGTGATCTTTATACTTGAGATCACTAAGTTATCTTATATAGGGAATGTTATGCTTTGATCCTAACTACAATTTGTTCTAATAAAGGGTAATTTACGAGCATATATTAGGTATAACATGAATTATATGAAGGTATTTGAGTAATCAAGAGATGATTTATCATCCTAGATAAATTAGGAAAAATGTTCTACTTATTCTCAAATAGTTTGATTGTGAAATTGTTTAGCAATGTGAAATGAGATTTGAAAAGAGTTTCATATCTTATTTAAAGAATCAATGACTATAGTGTTGAGAACAAACATGATTTCACATAGCATACATACTTCATGCTATAATTAATGTCTAAATAAAAAAATTCTTGTTGAAGGATAATAATTGCATTTGGAAACTGCTTATTGAAAGGTTAAGTCAAACCACATATGACTTTCCTAACATTAGACGGATCATGAAACGTTGTTAGACAATGCACTTGATCTTTAAATATAAATCAATCAATTATTTTATTGATAATAAATTAAATTATTTAATTTATTTAATCCTATTTAATCTAGGATTATGATTTATATTTGGGTCAACTTATTAGAAACCTAATGAGTCACACACATTAAGAAGTATTGATCACAAATTAAATTGGAATAATTAATCAAGTGTGACTTGATTGTAAATAAGTTTTAGAAATTGAGGACTAGAATATAATTAATATAGGAAATTACAACTCTAGACATAGAAAAATCAAGTAGGGACATAATTAAATAAACTTTTAAAATCATCTAGAAATAATATATTTGATATTATTCAATGGGATAAATTGATATTTTATCATTAATAGAGTTATTAGGTTTTCCTTTAAATAGAATGTTATGCCTCATATTTTTTTAAAGGGGAGAAAAATTACATAAGTTACAAGACAAAAAGAGCTAGCATTCATAGGCATAACAATTCCTTCATTCTAAAAAGAATTTTAGGAGATTTCTCATTAGTGGTTGGTATGAATAACTATTAGAGACTAGATACTTAGATTGCTTATGGTTTTCGACAACATAATCATGAAATAATTGATCAAACCTCAAAAGAAGATGCGAGTATATGTTTGGGAAAGCCGACATATAGTACTAAGGTTCACTCGTAATTTTGTTGAATGAGTTTTTATACCCCAACCCTAAATATCTAAGCAATGACCTATTATAGGTTTATCTACTTGAAAATAGGATCTAATGGCATGAATATCCTTTTGAACTTGGTTTAGACAATGACCTCTATGGATTCATTTTTCCCAATATATTTTGTTAAGTTTAACAATCATATTGGTACTTTAATTCTACGATGTTGCCCTATGTCAATGTTTGTATATATTGGTCGATAAGACTAGTGAATGCACTTTCATAGTAAATGGACAACATTATTTTATTAGAAAATTTCAATTTTCTTTTCTTATTATTGATGTGCATTTTGAAAGGTGGTTTACTAAAGGCTTTAATACTCTTAATTGGTGCTTGGGTATTGTTGATAAATACTAAGCTTAAAGACTTAGAAGTTTTACAAACTCGTTTCTTTGGAAACAAAAACGGAAGAAGTGTTACTCCACATTAATGTCCAAAGTAATAACTTATTATAAGTCCATTACCCCCAAACACTATTAGTGAATAACAAAAAAAAGGACATAATTTATACAATTTCATAAATGAAAGTTTTTTAAGAAAATAAAATAGAAATGTTGTCTCATACAAGTCTTTTGATGTGGGTTGTTAGGCTTTACAAACTTGTTTCAAGGCCCAAAAAAGCATGTGTGAATGGTTTTTGTTATCTTAAACAAAAAAAACAAAAAACAAAAGGAGCAACACCTACTACCTTGGTAGATTCAAAATCATAGTCATAACAGGATTCCATGAAGCCATAACATTGCAAGATATGGTAAAAAATAAATCAAACACAAGGTGGAAAACTTGATATGAGTTTCAGCCAAATGAAATACAAGTGAAAACTTAAAACCGAGTATAAATCATATCTGAAAAGAACAAACTAGGAAATCGATAGGCCTTTTAGAAAACCTACTTTGGTTTGAGTTTTTTACTCTACTAATTAGAAGAAGAAAAAAAACTAAATTAAACCTTCAATGTAGAAATCATTAATCTACATATCATTCAAATTTACATATAGTTCATGATAGGCATGGATAAGATAACCATATGGAAAAGATAGAACATAGAGAAAACATTTGCAAACAATGTAAAATTCCAAGCTACTTTTAGGCTTGAACTTTAAAGGGCAATACATTTTAATCATTCCAGAGTTGTTCATAATGAGTGAACATTAAAATGAATATCTGACCTACTTAAAGATTCCATCTTACAAAGGTAACTTAAAACTTAATCACGCAATCCAAAAGTTTAACTCACGAAGAGTGAATCCTATTACAAATAAACATTATCATCAAAATAGCTGTACAAAAAAGCTTATAACACAATCACACAATTCCAAAGCTTTACTTATGAAGAGTGAGCCCTATCACAAAAAACAAATCTCATCTAAATAGTAACATATGACATCTCAAGATTCATGGATATAGACATTTTTCACATCACAAATTACACCATTATAGTTATAAAAACTAAGGCATTAAAGAAAGAAAATGAGCAAAAAAAAAAAACAAGGTAAAATACCTACGCTTGGAGGAAGATGGGGGTTGAATCAACCGAAATGTAAACCAAGACTCATAAGCTTTTTGGAACCCTAATTTCTCACTCTCCAACAATAAAACCTTCAAGACTTTCTTGCCCAGAATCCCGAATAACAAACTTAATTTTTCTTTTTTTGTTTATTTCAGTTCTCTAATCTAACTATATTTCCTCTAAGTGTTCCTTCCTTTTACTTTTTTTCTCTCTCTCACACACACCCTAGACCTATTTATAGGGGAAGAGGACTGACCTACCTTCCTAAACCAAATCAACACAAATCACATGATCTGTAAGTATGAAATCTACAATGTTGAAGGGTTAAGACAAAACAAGGATCACAGGTTTCAGTACATGGGCATGAAAAGGCTCTCTTGTAACGGGTCGTGAGTTAGTTTTTGAGGAAAAAAAATAAAAGCAAAAAAAAAAACAACGAGGTTAACATGTTGCCATGTAGAGAAGAACAACCAAAGGTTGAACAACGCTAAAATCATGAAAGAACAACGCTTAAAAATGAATGAAACAATGCTAAAATATCTAAAACAACAATGGTTAGTGACGCTTTGTCAGGAAAATTATAGGAGTGGTGGCTAGAATTCCTGATTTTGATCCCTGAAAAAGAAGACAAAGAGGTGGAGGGTATATATAGTAAGGCCTTGAAATGACGATGTTTGGTATGGAAAAAACTCAAAATAGTATTTGAAAGTCAATGCCTTTTTAGTTTTAATCCTCTTGAAGTTTTAATTATTCAATTAGGTACAAAATCAAAGCCAAATTAATAAAATCTATTAATGATGTCATGCACCAAAGTTAAATAAACCCTTCAACTTCTCAGCTATAAAATCATAAATTTGTTTAATTAAGCCCCTGATTGAATTAATAAGACCTCCTAAATTAAACCAATTTGATAAATTTGGTCCTTAGATCCTTCAATTAAAACCATTTTTATTTAATTTAAATCCTTAAAAATTTTCTTATTTAATTTAAATCCTTAAAATTTTTCTTATTTAATTAAAAACTAGAGGAATTTTGATTGACTTATTTAAAAAAATAATGTTTTTGGATTTTCCTCTCTTTTTGAAAATATTTTTGGGTAAAAATAGGTTATAATAGTTTTCCTTTCTTTACAATGTTTATAGCACAAAGGCTTATAGAAAAGGAATTTTGATTGACTTATTTAAAAAAATAATGTTTTTGGATTTTCCTCTCTTTTTGAAAATATTTTTGGGTAAAAATAGGTTATAATAGTTTTCCTTTCTTTACAATGTTTATAGCACAAAGGCTTATAGAAAAGGCTTTGTATAATAGGATTGTCAAGGAAAGATGGTGTTCGTGAAAACTTTGAAAAGTGGTAAAGTCAAGAAAAGACGATGCATGGAAATTTTAAATGTTAGTTAAATCAAGAGGTAACCAACCTCATTTGTCTTTGATCGTAGAGTTTGTTTGGCTTACTTATAGGATTTGACCGAATATATCTTAATTGCAGGAGTGAAGCCTTCTGATAACATAATTGAATTTTGATTGAATTCTGACACGAGGACGGATCTCCTAATACAAGTTGAATTCTGCCGCAAGACCACTTGTTTTAAAGAATCAAATCCACGATGCTCTTTAATTGTAGGGCTAAAAATTTTAGTGCCAAGTTAAGTTGGAAGAAACCTTGTCAAATCTTTGTTGACATGGATTTATTAGAGCTTTTTTAGATTCCAATTGGGAATTTTACCTATAAGATTACTATAAAACATTACACAATGCTAAACACTTTTGGATAGATGACATGTATATATCATTATCTAGATTAAAATATAACCCCCCCTTCTTTTGTAATACATCTTCCTTATTGATAGCAGGACCGATTATTTCTAATTTTACCTCTCTTAGTCATTTGACACACCAGCCCACTCGAGTTTTACTGTGCAAATCCTTTGTTTGGTTGCTTACGGGTCATATGACCTAGGGCTTTTTGCAATAACATCCCAATATACAAGGGTGCATTGATCTTATCGTCATATACCTAACATTTATAGTATTTTTTTTATATGTTCTATGCAGTCTCTTTACATTGTCATCTAGAAGTAACCAAATCATTGAATCTAGTCAACCATCATGTGTCTGTTTGAATAAGTGGCATAAATCCTTTTATGAACTTATCACAAGGCCTTTTTGGCTTCTTTTTTATTCAAACATCTTAATAGAGTTTTGTTAAATGATCTTTTGCATAGGGTTTCTCCATCCAGGTAGTATTATTCAATTATCATCCTTCTTAAGGTTTTCTTGTCTACCTTGAATGCTCCTAATGGATATTTATGGCATTCGATGAACTGTTTGATGTCATGATACCAAGGTTTCCTAATTATTTCTCCTTCAACTAAACAACAATGATCCAGAGAATTCCTGATCTCTATGTAGATTAGGTGCACTCTGATTTCATCTCCAACCCATGAATGCATGCCTCATATCATGTCACATTGTTAGTACAATCAAACTATAACTTGATTGAGATGAGATGCTAACTTATGTAGAAGAAAAAAAAGGAAAAATCTAGCATATATTTGGCCCTAGTACTTCTATGGATAATAGAAATGCAATTTATTATAGGTTGGGGAGCAAGCCTATAACTGAAAAGCAAATCGAGTATCCGAACAAGGTGGGGGAGGTCCAAGTCACAAGTCGTTGGTTTTAACTTTGATTGTATTTGTGGAAAGTTACAATCTTGAAAGCAGAAATTATTATCACAAATAGGAAGGAAGGTTTCGTTTAAGGCAATGATTGCTGCCACCCCAAATCATATGATGTCCAGTTTTAAATTGCTAACAAGTTTTTGTTGTAATTGTTGTCTAATAAGGAAGTTTTAGCATTGAAATAATATGTATTGGGCCTACAGTTGCAAAGAACACCTTAGTATGGGATTAAGAAAAGCTTGGAAGCCTAACTATAAAGTATGGATATTCTGTACAATCATCCTTGCATAACATCTCATGTCAGATATAATCTGTTTCACGTTGTGTCTTAAGATCAAGTGAGGCTATCCAAAGCTTCTAAGAGAAATAATAGGCTCTCAAGATACCTTAGAAAATCACAAATTTCTTGTGTGAGGCTTTACAAACTCTTTAGCCACATGAGAGGGTTTGTTTAAGAGAAATATTGGCCCAAATTTTGTATCTTATATGTGGAGTGGAAGTAGAATTAGTGGAATATACCTTTCTTTTCTGGTGATCATGGATAGTGGACGTGGCTCACAAGCCAATTAGGTAATAGCGCAAGTGATATCGATTTTATTTTGATAAAGGATCTGTAATTTGGTCAAATTGCATTACTCTAATGGCATATTTGAAAAGCAAAGACCGACTATTTTCAAAGGGAAAGTCACTAATCCTAAGAGTCTATTTTTAGTTGCTTCAAAAGATCTTTGAATCAGCATTACTCTTTAATGTTGCATAACCAATATAGTGTTTGAAATTATAATAGTAGTTGCTTTTTGCTTTAAAATATATCAAAATTATATTTTTTTTATTTTAAAAAAATTATTTTTGACATCACAATAATCAAAAATTATATAAAAAAATAATTCAAAATAAAAAAAAACAAAAATTTTCAAAAACATTTTTTGAATACAAACACACAGTTCTTGGAACTATTAGTAGCATTTGAACGTCATGATCAACAACAGACAACTTGGACCATTTCAAAATGGTGTAAAAAAACATGTGCTCTCTAGTTTGATTTTTTGATCAAATTTGCTTAACCTTAAATTTTTATTAAGCATGATTCTTTCAACCTGATTTGTAATTCAATGTATCAATCCTTAGCTTTCTACTTGTTTCAATTAATCTCGTACCACCCCAATATCAAAAATCTCATCATCCATCTTTGCTCAATTCATAGATAAGACAGCAAGGTAATTCCTTAGGATATTAAGGCGACATGGGACATGGTAGGGAAGGACAGTGTTAGCTATACACCTAGAATGGTCAGCATTTACTGATTGGGCGGTCCTGAACGTGTTCGTTGACTGGATCAACTGCCAGATGAAGAGAATGGTGCAAATTCCTCATATTTGATTTTTTTGTAACTAAATTAATTATATATATATATATATATATATATATATATATTGATGTACTAATATCAAAAATAATTTTTTAAAAATAAAATAAAATTATTTTAATACATTTCTAAACGAGAAACATTTTAAACCACAACCGCTATAGAATCTCAAACATGCTGAAAAAAAATAGCTTGTGTAATAACATTTTGATTGTTAAATGAGTTGCAACCTTCCATCCAAAAACGAAGAAAACAGGAAAAAACCTGAATATAAAGACGCACCATAATCACCAATTACTCTTTACCTCCCATGTTGAAGGCAGTTTTAGAAGCAACCGTGGTTGCTGGAACAGCTTGAACACGAAGAATTTAAATCAGATTATTTAAACAGAGTACAGACATCAAGGTTACATAAAGGTTAGAAACAACTGACCATTTAGTAAAGCTATATATTTACATATAAACTATTGGTGACTGATACCTGAAAAGGGGGAGTCCCTTGTGTCGCCATTTTGATGGAAACCCAGAAACTTGTGCATTCTAGCCCTTTAGCCTCACATAAAGGACTCGTGGAATGAGATCCAGTTAGAAAAAGAAAACCAATTAGAGATAAGCTTCACGCAGGAATAGTAATGCTTTCTAACTGAATAGTTAGAGATGCCGCAAGCAAAGATAATATATAGCCTTATTGACTGCAAGTTAGGCTATGACCCTCTCTCAAGTGACCGGCATATTGGCAAGCCTAAGCTGCTTCTCCAAAGGCAAATACTCTTTTAAACATGTACAGGTATGATACATCACATGCAATAGAAAGGAGGCAATATCCTTTTCACTTCCGTCAATAGGTTGTGTGCTATTTGTATTGTCAGGGGGTCCTTTGTCAGTAACCAAGTAGTATATGCGTTCGGTTGATGTCCAAAGGGTAGAAACAATGGATTCCGCAACAACTTCCCAACTAGGTTCGGTCACAAGGGAAGGGAGGGTAACTGGTAGATCACTCAACACGGATAACTGGTCCAAAGTCAGAAGAGACCCATATTTGCAACAGCTACCAGATAGCAGACCGAGAAACTTTAAGGCCTGCAGAAGAAATGTAAAGACCCTTTATTCAAAAGCATTATCACAAAGAAAAATTAAAAACAAAAACAAAAGAACTTTAAAGGTGAGAAATAATACAGGTTCCTTTGCCCCTTATGATTCAGATGACACAATGGCAGAAAACAACGCATGGGAATCACTAATTTCTACACAGAAATGCATTTTGAAAAGGTTCGAATTAAAGAGAGCTGAACTTCTTAAAAACATGTACACAAGAATGGAAGCGGAAGCGGAAGCGGAAGCGAAGCGTATCAACTGCCAATGAGGGATGGATTTTTCAAGGCTGCATTTACATACAAGTAACACTAGCCAGACTACTTGCACAGATCAACTATACCACCACCACCCTCCCCCCCTGACTGCAGGTAAACAAACTATCCTCCTAAATACATACAGGGTTACTATTCCATATTTTGCTTAGACTATAGCTACCATGCCGGTGCCTTGTGTTGGGAAATGGGAACCAGTCACCTATGCATTTTGATTGTGTAAAAAAAAGCTTACTATGGAAGGATAGCTCGAGACACAACTAATCTCCACTGCATCAACAAGCCACTGTCTTTTGACACTACCATCTGCATACTGCAAAGCTGCTACCACTTCAGCATGCAAATTCCAAATATCTGTATTGTTGAAAAGAGGTGCATTAAACCAATTCTAAGCAAGAAATTCAAAGGCAAGAACCACCAAAACATGCAGCAAATTGAATCCAATTTGGCATCATACAAACAACATTAGCAATATTTAGAATTAGACTGGCTCAAAGTTATTCAACTACCATGCTCTTTCCAAGTAAAGTAACTAACCCTTTGATTTAGAGTTCAGCATATAAGCTTTTAATCTTCCAAGCTCGGTTAATGGGATGGAACCCATCCTAACTAGCTTCACTTTCGCTAGAATCTTCTTTAGGACTTCATTTGACTGGCTACCTCCTCGCACAAGATCCCCTAATGGAACCTGCAAAGCAAACATTGCAACATAATTTTCTGAGAATAGAACATAATGGAAATTCAAATGCTCCTACATAAACTCTACAAGACTAAATAATGTTTTGAACCATTTTGGGTTCAGCTCAGTATTTACAAACCAAGTTGTTGAATATAGATATACATGAAAGAGTTCCAAAGAGTACTCCCCATAGTACTAAATATGATTATCAGTAGAAACTTGATGCTCTTCAAAACAATTATCAGTAGATATGATTCAAGTTCATAGCATATGACCTAAATATCCACAAAGCAGAAACGAAGACAAGAATTTTCTGAAAAGAAATGCTCCAAAGAGAGATAATTGACCATGTTTACCTGCAGGAAATCCAATAACCAATCCCCTTGAGCCTTTGCCAAGCATTGAACTGCCACACGCCATTCCTCTGCAGCGTTTGGCAGATTCACTCCTGTGAAGGCAGCAGATTCTGATGCAGGCAACAAGTGAAACAGCACCTCTATGCACTTTTCAAGGTTTGATATGTACTCTACAGAGCTAAGGACAGCTTCTTCTAGACACTGATAGAGACCCACCCAGCATGAGATTCGCAATGAGCTCTTCTGATCAGAGCTATACCCTTGGTATAAAATATCTGAGCAAAAGTATTCAGCAATATCATCAAGCAGTTTCTCTAGCCTGGAACCTGAGAATACTTTTATCAGGCCTGCAAGATGAAAGAGCAGACATGACTGTAGATTCAGCTCTAGTGTCCTGAACCTAGTCAAATCAGATAGCTCGTCAAGGAAAGTCAGGAGGGGGTCAAATTGATTCGCATGAGCTATTGAGAATTGTACACATTCCTCCCGAAGGGCTCCCCTCTTAAGAGCTGAATCTGGCAACAACACCTCAGACACTTGAGCCTCATATCTCATGCAGCGTCTAATGATCAATCCCCAATCCACTGTTGGCAATCTAGGAGCTCGGGAAAGGCATCTTAAAACTGTCACAACAGTGCCCACATGTGCAATAGCCCCTGCCTGAAAATTAGACAGCATGAAATTAGAAAGAAGAATTCACAAAAAGCATCTCTCAATAAGAAAAAAATAGCTGAAGAAAATAATATATGCAAGCAATAAGATAAGACTAACGAGTAGGTAGTGGAAGAAGGCAAAAACATTAATAAGTCTGCATGTATTTGCTTATGCTGGTGTTGTAAATCTACAATGTGATAACAGAGATTTCCCAGCACCTGATGCATAAACTAGAATAGATCATTATACGAGGCAGAACCCAAAGTTATAAGCAGACAGAAGTTGATTGTTCTCTCTCCATTCCAAAGTTGAAAATGTCTCCACACATGCACAAAGAACTAGAGTCCATCTACTTCTTATGCCAAAACTTCAATTATTCTACAATCTTTCAGCATAAACAGGGAGAAGCAGAAGCATGCGTGATAGTTCATAGTTCTTTCTGAAAATATACTAGAAAACATTCATTGCCTTCTAATGATTGCACTCTAGCCTAAAGCCAAACAAGGATAGAGAAATAGAGAGACGAGAGATGAGAGATGAGGGGGGAAATCAAGAAATAGTGAGCTGGGAGGCTTTAATTTCAATAACATCCAAAGCGGTCTCCAGACATAATATTGTATTCTTTATATAAGGACACCAAAGAAATCCTAACATCCTTTTAAATAACTATATGAAAACAAATACCTAATATCCAACTAATATTAATGCATTTTCTTCCAAATATAAAACAACAAAAAATCCTTAGGGGATCCTCCATCATAGCTTGCATACCAGCACAACACACTAGTGCATCCACCAAGAAAACATGGGCCACTGTGGAAAACTTCCCTCTCTTTCATTTACCTTTATCCGTCCACATAGCAAGGTCAACTAGCTAAGTGCATTCCAATTTAATAAAATGTGAATAAGATATTTACTTACACACATACATAAATACATATGTGCACACGAGCAAACACATATAATCTAAGAATTGGTTTTAGCATTCATCACCAACAAAGAGACACTACAAGAAACATGCTTATAGACACACCTTAAGGTATAAACTGTTAGAGAATTATATAAATCATATCTTGAAACCTCACTTAATAGCTTAAACTATTAAACTGAAATGGTTCTTTGACATGGTATCAGAGTCTTGCTGACTAAGCGATCACGAATTCGAATTTCACCTCCTCATTTTATTTGATAAAAATTAACCACAAGTTAGCGTAGGCCTGTGCAAGTTTCAAGCCCAAAAAGCTTTCACTTGAGAGAGAGTGTTAAAAAATTATATAAATCATATCTTGAAACCTCATTTAATAGCTTAAGCTATTGGGTTGAGATAGTTCTTTGACATAAACATGATGTGTTCACACACACATACAGCATAAACCCCATGTTTATCTCAGGCATGCATTCTCACTAAAAGAGCTATACATACATTCATGTTTAGCGAGAGAGAAGATGAAACAAATCACAGCTCATATTAGATAAAGAAAGCCACAAAGGAATAAAATTACTACAATAAACATGTAACCTGGAACGTTTAGACAGAACCTACCCTGGAGTTGTTTAGATGCATTAACCATATAGTCAGCTTCATAACTAAATTGTCCTCAGGAAAATTGTGAGAAATTGTTTTGCTATCAACAACATCAGTCTGATCATTGCTTTCAGCATTTAGAAGTTCCTTTGACCACAAACCATTTCGAAGGAATGAAACGGCCCAAGCTGCATTTTGTTGCATTTTAAGATCATCAGAATTTTGCGCAATGAGAAATATCTCTTGCACCAATGTTGTCAAATGTGGCTCACAAAAAGGGCTTGAAAGTAAAGGGCCCAAAATATGAGAAGATTCCTGTTAACCAAAACAAAGAATGGTGTTCAAAACATAAACCCCTATTTTTGTGAGGGTAACTCTTCCAAAAACACAGAATATAAGAAAGAACCTTTTGTTCACAAGCAGTCTTGATTGAGGCTGAGAAGTGATGGGCATGAACCAAAATCCCTGCACCAGCTCCCATTGCATTAACTACTCCAAGCATCCCACCCAAATGGATGATAGGAGGGAAAGAACTACAGTAGCATTTTCTAAACATCTCCAGTAAACCTTTTACAAATTCAGCTTCAAGAGGGTGCACACCTTCATTCAAAATGCAAGCGATAAGACTTCCGGCACCAATGCATGATGCCAACATCAAGCTCTGATGGAAAGTACCAGATTTTTTAACAGATAATAACTCAGATATGAGCTCATGATAGCCCTTTAATAGTTGATCCAGCTCATTATCATTGATCATTTCCACTCTCCGGCAGAATGCCACGACACTGGGAAGTGCAAGACAGGATCCTACTGATAAAGCTTTCTCCCTTCCTTCACTGGAAAAAGATGAGTTCGTTACTAGAGAGTTTACATGTGGGATCCATGATATAATCAAGTCCTTTATCTTCAGCATAGCATCATGTGCCCCAGCTCTATACATTGCACTGAAAGAGATCCCCAAGCCAAGGACAAGACCAGCAACACCCCAAGGATCTTCCTCCAAGTCATCACACTTCTCAAGCAACTGGTCAGATGTCAAATTGATTTCCATATCATTAGCACCCATGCTGAAAAATGGAGGAAGACTTTCTAGAATATCATATGAAGCACTACTGAGCTGGCTTGTCATCAGAAGTAATGTCCTAAGAATCTTCCCTAATAAGTCAACCTCCTGTGCCTTGTACTTTTCTTTATCCAAATCAACATTATCAGCAGCTTCAAACCTGGTAAGAAGGTCTTGGCATGCAAAGCCCAAGCCAAGCCCACAAGCTCCTTTGACGAGGATGCTTTTGCTTCCATGCAAAACCTGAAAGCATGCACTGTCTTATAACAAATGCCATATAACTTGTATAATCCTTTGCAAAAGAATCTAAGTTGATCCCTTTCATAATAATTTTCTGAAGTATACTTCATTAATCCCTCTGTTAGTGACACCAAAAAAAAACCCTACGTGTACAAATACACTCATTTTGAAAGCTTTTTCAAGATGGACTGGAATAAAATGTTCACAGTTCCAAACCACAGATCTTCATACCTTTATAAGTCCAGTGATATTCTCAAATTTCTGTTTGTGATCAGTTACATGAAGACAACTTGAAACCAATCCAAGAGATATTGCGGCTGACCATTGGCGATGATCATGCTCATTCTGGAACAACCAGTTTAGCAGAAACTTTGAAGCAGTTGATTTGACAGTATGGGTAGATGGAGCCAACACCTAACAGTAGCCAGCAAAACCAACCATTTAACTGACAAAGCATGTGAATCAAGAAGTTTAAATGTGAATGGTAGTGCATTTCTATTTAATAAAAAACCAAACCATTACTCAAAAATCAGAATGACTGGTTAAGAGGCCTTTAATAGAATAAGATGAAATAGCAGGATTGTGCCAGGACCTGAAACCAATTAACTGACCACCAAACTTTCACCCAGCCTCATAACTTGGTTAAGGGAAATTTGCAGTTCAGATGCCCTGGATGGCATTTTCATTTTCCTTTTTTTTCAATATCACTGTCTGTTTCCCACATTAATGCCAGCCTGGGCTGAAATTTGAATCCACAGTCTCTACATTCCATCTCATAAATATCATGGATATGCATATAAAATTGATCTTATGATTGGTACAATGATCCCAAGCACCGAACAAAGTAAAGACATCAGTAAGTAGTTAGATTGTGAAATCTGGAATGAGATTTATAGAGCAATCTCTTACCACACAGAGTGCACCAATAGCCAGAGCAATATTTTCAGCAGAACTTGGGATAGACTCTTCAGCAAGTCGCATCACACGCTGCAAGAAAATAATGCAGTAGAAGAGCATTACACATGGCATGAATCTGTTTAAAATTACTGCAGATAAAATATTATGGTACAAATGCTAGAAGAGGAAAAGGTGAACCTTCAGGATATCTGTAGCAGCTTTAGAAGTTTTATCTAATGAAACAGATGGTGCTTTAGCATCAAGGGATGAAATATTTGCCCTTATCCAACGCCGCATGAAGGACTTCCAAGATTGCAATGAAAGAAGGGCGGTGAAAATATTTCTTGATAATTGAAGAGAAGCAGCTATTTCCACCAGTGCACTCTCATATCCAGCATGGAAATCTACAGATACCTGGGAGAGAAAGTAACATAGATTTAAATATCATAGTAAATTCTCAAGAAAAGAACTCAACATATGATTTCTTACTCTTGACAAGCATTGGCTGTTCACATCTTTAGGGGTAAAGGAAAGGCATAACAGAGCTGCCCCAGGTAATTGCCCAGCACTACCTTTTATCCCTGCAAATGTATTGCTCATTTGATTTACTGTACAGGTCACGCATAAGAAATGAACAGACTCCAAGACAACTCGACGTAAAATGAGGAGGTGAAGTAGATAACCTAGCATTCAATAGGCTAAACCATCTTAGATGGACAAGAAACTAGAGCTCTTGAAATCCATACAAACAAACACAAAAAGACTTTTCAAGACTCCTTTTCATTCACCAAAAGGCCCTCTCAAAGTTTACAACAAATGTAACACGAAGTCAGTCCTAAAGAGTCATAACCAAATAAAAAATAAAACCTTAATGAAAAAAACTACATAACAATCCAGATAGTAGCAAAAAAAAGACATTTCAAACCTTATAACTAGAACCTTCTCAGATATGACAAAATTACACCATTAGTGAAAGTTTAAAGTGACTAAGAAAACGCCCTTCATATTGTACCGCATCAAGAAAGTTTGCAGTGGTCACCTTTAAGAAAGGGCAATCACCCTTGTCAGCTAGATGCCTGTATTTGTCAAACAATATTATCCATCTATGATGAATCTAATACATCATTTTTCTATATTTTACCTTCTTTTTCCTTTTCCCACCCTTGTCTGCTAGATTCCTGTATTTGTCAAACACTATTATCCATCTATGATGAATCTAATACTTCATTTTTCTATATTTTACTGTATTATTCACCTCATATATTGCTTCTCTACTAGTTTTACATTGTATTATTCCTCTCATCTCATTTTCCTTTTCTTTTTCATTTCCAAAGTCCACTCAATATCTTTCAACTCTTTTTCCCACTTATTCTGCATCAGGACCTGTAACAAGGGCAGACAATAAACTTCTCGCAATCACTTGAGTTGTCATGATGCCATAAAATGCTTTGGACAGAGGGGGTTGAGATGCCATAAAATGCTTTGGACAGAGGGGGTTGAGGATTAGAGACAATAAACCAAAACTCACATGGAAAGCAGCATGATCTACATCAGAACCCAATTGCATATAATACCTGAGACGAGAACCTGTGGAAATACATTTAGCAACTTCTCAATCTTACTTCCAGCAATTTTTTTCTCCTTCACCAACCTTCGACGATTCCTGGAGCAAATATAACCAAAGTATCAAGCTTCAATATCTTATGGTTTTCAGCAAGTGAAGGAGAAAAGTGGATATGTTATTTACACATGTTCATGAGTTATGATCTTGACTTGAAATCCTTCCATAGCCGTGAGCACATCAAGATTCGTCTCACATAAAAGCAAATCCGTGTTCACTGTCTTAAAATCTGGAATTCCTATTTGTATATGTGTAACCTAGTAAAGCATAAAGTCATTCAGAGAATCTGTTTTAACTGGAGCATATGATGTGAGGATGCAAGAAACCAAACATGGTTAGCAGCAAAATAGATGAGTACCGGGACTAACTATAGTACATTTTGTCAAAGTAAAATTATCAAGACAGAAGATTTTGAAAACAATAAAATTTTCCAATGATTTTATATAACTTTCAATAATAAGCATCTCACACAATTTACCTCATATTGGCTCAGGGCCTCAAAGGCAAAGATCCTTGCCCTTGCCCACCCAAGTGCTTGACTGACATGTACAGCAGTTCCAATACCCCATAGAATTTGCAAGACATTCCTTGAAGCTTCTGAATATGCTTCAGCATCCATTGCACCCCATCTCAGAAGGAGGCATATGCTGTCAATGGCAAGAAGTCATTTGGTATATATTAATATATCAATTGAAAGAAAGGATGAAAAAGTTACGGCTAAATGGATTAGGTACAAAGATTTGACAGAAATATCAGGCGCAACTAAGAATGTTGTCCTCAAGGTAAATCAACAAAACTGATTACTGTTGCCCTAAAGTTAATGAGAAAAAAAGGAGCAATATAAATTATAACAAGGAGAACAAATGGGGAATGTTTTAGGGTGCAATTTTCCAAACAGGAAGAAAAATGTTGAGAAAGGTTCTTATTTAACCACTGGGTAATACTGCCTCCTGACTAGGGTAAAATGTCCCCCTTTTACAAAAGGATACGATGCCTGGACAGCTAAAGGTAGGCAATCCTTTAGCAATCTAAAGTTACCTAGCCTCACCTTTCTTTTGGTATGATCTATATTGGTTATATAATCAGGATTGCCAAATGGAGGCACAAATTTAAATAGCAACCAAAACCAGCACGTGCTTACCTTTGTGCAAGAGCCGGGTCTGTGGTGTAGTCTACCGCATGCTTACCAATGACATCCCAGGCAGTATAAAAATCTAAAAAGAAAATTTATTCAACTGTGGTTCAGAACATAACATAATGATAATTAGTGCAATTTTAACTTATCATGAACATAATCGCTGGAAGACATACAATTGAAATATATGGGTAAGAAAACACACATTATCCTGCTGACAATAATTGAAGTATTTGTGGTTAAACTTAGCATTCAAATTTTCAGGCCGCATACAAGCATGGAGTTAGCATTTTTCCAAAAACATCATATCATTCAAACTATGACTTTATAGAAATGCTCAAATATGTTCTGAAATAATAACTACCACTGCAGTCAAGGTAAGGATACTAATACAAAAATCTACAGCATTAATTGATAATCATAATAAATGAAATTGACAATATCTGTCCAGTAAAAAATAGAAGAGGTGGGAAACAAAAAGAAGGGTGGATAAAAATCCATCTTATTAAGAGTTAAAACTTGGAGATAAGTCGTTCCTAAACTTTCTGCAGAGGAGCTGCAGGTTCACTAAGCAAGCATAAGGCACCTCCATTCTAGCAATTACATGTCATCATTTATGATGGTCTTGACCATCAGATAACTAGAAATCAAAATGAGTACGCCATTACATACTTGAACTTGCAAGACAAATTTGGATAAAAAGCATACAGAATGTTCTCAAGAAATATGATGCAATTTTTCAGACATAACGGAAGAGGCAAAAGCAACATTTTCAAACCTAGAAATGCTTAAGATATAAATTGGAAAAGGAAAAGGATTGGATTTTAAAGCAGGAGGAGGATTACCAATTACATCAGCTTCACATAGATGTGCAAGGCTCTGAAATCCAAGAGCTTTAATAATATGATCTTGGCTCTCAATGCAAGCCTGTTAGTTCAGAGGAATGAGACCCTATTAAATTTTGTAAACTCGGGACATTAGAAAATAGAGCAGCTATGGCTTCACACATACCGAAACAGATAAGATAAGATCCACCCCCCTATCAGGGTTCTTTCTGCAAATGTCCCGAATGGAGGCAGCCAAACTTATTAAGATGTTTCTCTCATGCTTGAATTCAGTGAGCCCCTTCGGAAGCAATATTGCCTAAAAGTCAACTAGCATGTTAGTATCACAGCATAGTAATATAGCAATAGAATTTGAGAATGAAACAAACTCATGGACAGGAAAATCTGTTTAGCATGGATGAATGACTTCTGTTAATTTACCATAGAAAATTAGATATTTTAGTTCGTACTTGGTACTTCTTTAGGGAGTCTAGACATTTGAGGTTATCATGACATTTAGTATTAGTTATAAATTTTATTTTGTTATATTTCCTGTTTGAATAGCCTTTATTCATCTTCAGTATTGACAAAGGCTGAAGTGTCATTTCAGCCAAAATCTTTTCTTTATGGCAGCAATATTCACAATAATTGTTGTACAATGGCCATTCAGTTTTAGTGCCTGTGAGTTTCATCAATCATGAACATTCTAAACAATCATCCACCCTTCTATACCTTCAGGACAAAAGGAGCGGATAAAATCCAAGAAATTGTGAGAAGGAGCTCTATGAAGCTTTAGATCAAAAAATGTCTCCTGAAGTCTGTAACTACACTTAACAACATCCAAGAATCTTTAGACCAGGCAATCACTATACTTCAAGTTTGTGTTAACAAGCTCAAAACAAAAGCAGTAGAAGAAACACTAGTTCCATCATTCCATGATAAGAAATAGCAGCAACTAAGAAACTAAGAATTGCAGAATAACAAAAAGTTCCAGTAGTAGATTTTTTACAGGCAGAATGTGGACAACATGTTTAAAAACTTTACTTCATTATTCAAGTAGACAGGATGTTCAAGAAATTAATTCATCATTCCAAAAAAGAAAAAAAAAACCCTTGAATGGTGATGTTGAAGGCAAGTAAAAATGCATGTATCCAGGCCAGGAGTGCAACTTCAAGTTATGGAGAAAGCATAGAAAATGCAGATTCTTATTACTACAACACTTTGAAACACAAGGTTGAGTTTTTTCTAACAAAGGGAGAATGGTGTTGCAGTTTGAGTTTTTTCCCAAAATCACTAATCTTGGGAAAATTAGGGATTTTATTTTACTTCAAATGTTTCTCATTTAGTGAATCTACTTGTTTTATGTTATTATAATAACTAATATTAACTATAACTTTTTTGGTTAGAAATTTTATTCCAATTCCCGTTTTCTTTTATGGTTCCACGGTTTAATTCTTTACAAAAAGCATATCTTTCTTGGTTTAGGGTTTCTTGTTGAATTGATAATAAAATTAGAATTGTTCTCTGCCTACTGCCATTCTTCAAAGATTCATCTCCCCCTTTTTCTTCCTCCCTCTCTCTCCTTTCTTCCCTCCCCTCCTTCCAGAATCCTTTCTCAGGTCCTAGATAATGATGCCGAATGGCTATATTAATTTTGACACAAATAAATAGAAATTATCTTCTCTTTTTGAGCAACATGCTAGTCCCACTTCATCCTCACCATTCTTTGCACACAAGCCTCCAAATGGAACAGAATTTGCATCTAATTGCATTACACGAACACATATTAAACAATCTTTACTGGGATCAAAAAAGAATTTTTCAAACTTTCTTCTATCAAACAGTTCTGCACATCTCAACTTCATTGATTATTTCAAATTTTTGTTGTATGTTTGTTTCTGCTTTCCTAAACAATTAAAATGAATGGTTATTTGCAATTCAGCAGAGTGGAAGCAGAAGAATCTTACTTGCAAACTCCCAAAGGCACGGTCATTGATTGCCCAGGTCTGACAAAGCAAACGAGCGCCGGTGGCATACAATACACTGAATATGACACATAGGTTGTAGTTAAAAAAATACAGATATGAAGAAAGGACAGCTAAGATTATGTAACAAGTTAAAAAAGTTTTAGAGGTCACCAGTAAATGATAAGACTTTAAAGGTTTAATTGCATATTTCATCCATGAACTATTAGAATTGGCAGTTTCAATCTTATGCTTCATTTGCATTTATTAGGTCCCTGAATTTTTCTTGGTGGATGCCATTCACCAGAGTCCAACTATAAACCAAGAAAGTTGAAGACTAACTATTGACCATAACCAACAAGTTTCAGTTAGAGTCACACACAGATGGCATCTTGACTATAATGTCTTTCATATATCTGTTCAAATTCCAACTTTCTTGGAAAATCAACAGCTTTCCCGGGAATCTACTACGCCCAAACCACCAAAGCATAAAAAAAAAACATCAACCATGCCAGCACCAATGACTACACCAATGAGTTCATCAACACTGCTTGCCTCTAACTCAGCAAACACCTCAATTTGCAGTTGTGAAGCATAAATCAAGCTCAGGCCCATTCAGTTCTTGAACTTCAAAACCCATAATACATGTTTAGGATATAGTTTTTTATTTTTGTTTTTTCCTTCTCTCTTTTGGTAAAATCTTCAAAATTTTGTTTCTCTTAGTTCTGTTACTATATTAGATTTGATATTCTGTTAAAAAAAAATAAGGATTTTAATTTTCCTCTGATACTTCATCTTTAGCAGCCACAATGTGGATAGCTTAAGTTCTTTGCTTGAATTGCTGATAATTCACATACAATTTCAGTTGCTTCTTTGAGGATTTGGGTTGTTTTATTTTTGTTGTTGGTCTAGGATTCTACCATGAAAGGCTTTTATTGTAAAAAGGTGGGGTTGGAAATTTGAGGAAGATAGAATCAAACTATTTTCTGCTTTGCATGATTTGAATAGAGCATTCAAATGGGCTTAGAGAACATTTTTGTCCATTTGTTGAGCTGGAATGCTTATCAACACTTTGTCCTTTTTTTTACTTTTAAAGAGGGATCACAAGTTTTCCATGTGGTCTCTGTCAACTTCATGCACCTGGTAATTCGGTCAGCCAAACTGAACGGCTTATTAACTAATAATTAACGTTGACAGATCAACATTTCTAGTGACAGAGTTTTGGCTCAGTAACAACACAAGGGGAACAAAATGAGTTTGGACACTTGCAGCCCATCATAAAAGTATAAGAATGAAACATCCCCAAATGGAAAGTTGGAAGATTAAATATGTGTTTAAGCATTCTATTGTGGTTCTCATCATATCAATGACAGCAACTTCACTATTCATACACCCATTCATGCTGAGTGCCCATGAAATCTGTTAAGCTGTCTAGAGACATGATTACTCACTATTACCCACTGAATGAGCACAACAAATGGTGTCTAGGACAGTTAGAACTGGATGATTGAGCCAAATAAACAGTAGTAAGACAAACGATTTTCAATAGAGTCAGACACTGACTCAACTACCAGATTTAGGCATATAGCATAGGTTGGAATTTAGCATGCATCAAGTGCAATTCAGAGGAATGAAAGTAGTTCAAGACCATTGGTATTTAAAAGTACTGAAAGAAAATTATTAGACAGGCAATAAAAGAAACCACTTGCTATGCAAAGTCCCGACGTAATAGATCCTATTACGACTCTTCAAATAGCCAAAAGAGCCAACTGAGCAAAAAAATAGAACCCCACAATTGGTCAGGCAAGCCATCAGGTACCAAATGGTTAGTTATCTGGGAAAACTCATCAGGTTTTTCTCATACCCACTGCGTTGTATAGGTGTAGAAAATTTGGAGCATGCAATTATACCGAACTTATTGTATGTGTTATCCAATTTAGGCACTTGGTGAAAATTTTAATTATAAAGTCAGTTTAATTATCAGGTCATCCTATGATGGTGGGTAGCTCATCACAAGTGTCCATGGTCACATTATTTGCAAAATCAGTCAACCATAAGAGAAGCAATACATGTTTCGGAAAGGAAAACAAGCCTATTAGAACAGTTAGAACATATTAATAACAAATCAATGGGCTAATGTGAACCACACTAAAATGACAATTCAAGCTGGCATGTCCTATATATACGAGGACAACTATGGACATGGCTATTGTTTCTACCCTTTCTCACTATCCTGTTCCACCCGAGAAAAAATGTTATAATTGTCCATAGCATATATCTCCCATCCCTTCATGGCATAGCTATGATCACCACAATACACAATATCACTAGGACAGCTCAATGAAATTCTTCAAAAACAAAAAATGCACTAAAAAGGAAGGATAAGAGAAAAGACAAACATCATGAGTTGTAGAGAACATACAGTTTTCCATCTTTCTGAAGCATCGGCAAGATTGTCTGAATTATGAGGGGAATCATCACAGAATGTGAAGCAAGTGATGGAAGTAATGCCAGAAGTTTTGGCTGCAAGAATCAAAAATCTTACTGTGAAAGACATCAAAGGGAGAGCTGGATACACTCTTGTATCAACTAAAATTAGACGTGAAGCAAGGTAAGAAAAGAAAAACTCACCAACATATTCTGGTAACTAATGTCTTTACTGGTGAAGATGTTACTATAAAATAGAATTGCTAGCAGCAGTGGCACTCCCTGTTTGGGGTCCACAATGCCAATAGCACCCAGCAAATCAATTGCCGTATCTCCAAATGACCGGTGCATCACCAAAACACCAGTAATGGCACCGAGTAAAGGGGGCAGTTCTGCAAGATAATAAAGTGGGTATAAAGTGAACATGATATTAAAGCACAACAATTTTAAAGCAATTTTTCTGAAACAATAGGATACCATGAAGAATGAACCAAACATAATTCATTGGTGTTATTCTATCTTACCCCTTGTGAAACGTTCTTGAGACTGAGAAACAGATAGGGAGGATTTTCTTCTGTCTACAATCGACAAAATGTATTCTCTTAACTGAGAAGCCCAATGTCTTGGTTTCTGGTGCATTACTTTGACATCCGTTTTGCCACTGGAAGCAAAATTCAGGAAGGAAGTGGGCAGTAAAAACTGGTCCTGGAAAACAGAACAGACAGAATCTTACAAGACCTCAATCATCATATGCTAGTCAAAATAGAACCATTCCAACAACTTGACACACTAAACCTTGATTTCAACTAAATGGACCACATGAATACTATTGCACCATTCTACTTTATCTGATGCAAAAATGGCACTTCTAGAGTCCCAACATTACTGCCTTATCCTCTTCCTCTCCTACATAAAGCATAATGGCATCTTAAATGAGCTTGTTAATAGGACTGTCATATTTTTCTCATTTGAGAACAAAAGTGTGAAATGGAACCCAGGAAAGAACAATATTGTCTTTCCTTCTCTTTTCCAGGTTAGGGGTGAGAACAACAAATGAAAAACACAAACCATATCCCAATACTTAAACTTGCAACAAGTATTAAACAAACAAAAAATTTCCCACTCTTAACATAATAATCAGAGTAATATTGAACCTGAAACCACAAGCATCGCAAAAGCCTATAAGCAATGGATCCTAGAGAGCTGATAGGGGGAATCCCCCTTCTGTGGCTAGTCCAGCCTTTGGTGCTTTTGACAGTTCTACTAGGACCTTTTCCAGCGTCACAAGCAATTCTGCTGCTTCTCCTTTAATAGATCTAGAAGTAGATGATAATAGGTTGATGACAGGAAATGTGAACAAAAGCTCTTCGCTCATAGCACATTTGACTCTATCGACCTCATATTCTGAAAAATAAATAAATAAGTTACCTTATATTGCAAGAAGGTTAACAGTGGATGAAAAAAGGCAACTATACACAATGATAAGAACATTGAAGTAGAATCAAGTGCCTGAAAAAGGCTTGGAAGTGAGATTAAGACAATGTCAAACAGTGAGTATTCATTTTCTAACTAATAATTGCAGTGAAACCAGTCATTCTTAATGATGCAAAACACAAAATGCAAAGGAAACATTGCACAAAACAAGGCTGCAAACTAACTGAAGATGAAAGGAGAAGCCTTGCATAAAAATTTTAATAGACAGATAACTCTAAGGCAACTTAAATGATCATATGGCATCCAAAAGTATTAAGAGAATACTATATTGTGTAACATCATAAATACAGAATTTGCATCAGAACAATTTCCAATTAACCAAGAAGCTTGCACAAGAAGATTACGATTTAACTAATGGGCTTGTAATAGGTAGCCAATCATTAATTCATGCCAGCAAAATGAGAGTTAGGAAACATACCCTTTTCACTTTTCCATTTTAAAAGGAAGTTCAGGAGTTTCAATAAAGAGAGTTGTTCGTATTCAAGATCAGATTGAATCAGGACAACAAACAAGGATAGCAGTGTTGATGATATTTCAGGCATATATTGCAAAGAAAGATTTTTCTGGGCAACAAACAGCCGCTTCACTAGTTCAACAATTGGTTCACTACTACCAGCATGCCCGTGATGACACGTCAATAATGAAAGAATAGCATCTGACAGTTCCACACCAAACAGTTGAGCCTCAGTAACCAGCTGTGAACGGGAGAAGATAACAATTAACAGCAAGTTATGGCAGACAAGCTCCATGCAAAATTATAATAGTTCCATGTCCACAAAAAAAACAAACTTTCATAATGCACAAATGAGACAACAGATTATGCTGATGCTGCATTGAGAAGCATACCAGTCCGGTTCCAACCAAGTGTCTCAAAACGACCGTATATGCATCAACTATGGATTCCAGAAAATAATATGCGTTCTTAAGCTCCTGCACATCATCAAGAAATTAGAATTAATAGCTATGAGCTTGCATTGAAGTATGAACCAGTTAAATTTATTATCTATGCTCCAGTTAAATCAATCAGTTAAGCAACGTGAGAGTATAGCTCCATCTGAATAAAAGAAAAGGTAAAAGAAACAATTACTAAGCAAGCATACTGACATCTGAATTCTTATGTGACGCATGCTTAAGGCAACCTATCAGTAGCTTTAAAACCGGAATCGCCTCATCAGGGAAAGAACAACAAAACGAAGCCATTGATGATATCAACTGCCTTGCAAACAAAGATGACGAAGAATTCGAAAAGGGCACGCGTAGAATCGAAAAATTCAAAAAGGGTCTCAAGAATTCACAAATTTCCACCATTCCCGATCTTCTATTCTGTCCGAAAAATAGTAAGACTTGCTGAACCAATTCAGACTGAACCTCAGTTCTTGATGACAAAATCTGCAATCCATGACTCAAAATTATTGATTTTACACTTTAATCAAACACAATAAACCTCAAATTAGCCAAAAATATTTTTTAATAATAATAATAATAGTAATACAGTCCATTAAAATGTGATCCTCGAAATTAGGAACTTTTTAATTCCAATTAAGTTAACAAACCATAACAAAGGGGTGATTCTCAATAGAAGGAAAACGCCACGACCCATGATTCCTTTGAAACCCGACCCGAACGACAAATCCAAGAGCTTTAACAAATAAACCAACAAATTTTGGGTCGGACCCTTCGAGTGCAGACTGGAGCTCCAGCAAAGTTCGGGAGAGGTCCAATCTGGAGTCCAATAGGAGGCGACAGAGCTCGCGTACAGACTGGTCGACGACGGATGGAGAAGCGGAGCGGAGGCATTGAGAGATAGCTTCTCTACCGGGTCCGGAATCCGGGTCGAGGTAACTCGGCGCGGATCGTAGCTTCGAGAAGATTGAAATCACCGCGAATTTTTGGAGCGAGGGTTGTGGAACCCGTGTTTTCTGGAGTAAAGGAGTGTAAGAGTCCATTTGTGCAGTGAGAGAGAGCGCGATTGAGAGTTAAAACGGAGGAAATGCTATGACAGAAACGACGGGGGATTCCGCGTTTCGTTCAGGGTCCTAGTGACGTCGTTTTCATCTTGAACCCGTAGTTAAAAAAATTCCTTCGTTCTCTGATTTATAAACCTTAAAATTAGCCTTGGTAGAATTTAAGAATTTATTAAATTCATGTGAATACATAAGAGGAGGTTGCAGGAGGTATGTTTTTAAAATCTTCCAAAATAGAATTTAATCTTAATTATACGTATCATTTAATTCAAGAATATTTTTAATATCAAATAAAAAAACTAGTTATTAATCTTCACATGACATGCGGTCATTATAATTTTACAATATGATACTTTTGGTTTCAAGATTTAATTGCTAAGAGATGAAATGGTAAGAGGTTAATTGCTAATAGATTAATTGGCTTAATATTAAATATTAAGGGGTTAATTATTAATAGATGAAGTATTAAGGATGTAAAAAAAATGGTAGATAGATGAAGCAATAGTTAGTTCTTGCAATACAAATGTGTTTTGAAAAAATTTAAAATTTATTTTTAAAAAATTAATATTTTTATATTATTTTAATGTGCTGATATCAAAAATAAATTTTAAAAAATAAAAAATATATATTATTTTAATACATTTCCAAGTAAAAAACACTTTGAAAAACAATCATTACCATAATGTCAAATAGGCTCGAAGTGTTGTAAAAATTATGTAATGATAGGAATCATTAGATTTTAAATCAAATTTTAATTTAAATATAATTTAAATAATTAATTCATGTTAGTGGGAACTAATTTTGTGTAAGAAAGAGAGAATGAATGATAGTTTAAAGGAAAAAAATAACTCAATTTTTAGATAGTGTTTGGTTATTGTCTTGAGATAGAAAAAAATGAAGATAGTGAAAACAAAAATGTGTTTAGTTAAAGAAACATAGACATAAAATAAATCTGTCTTTAAGACAATTTTAGAGGGAATTTATGTTGGACAAGTTTGTAAAGATAATATTTTTTATTTTTTATTTCTAAAATATTCTTATAAAAAACTCTTAATTCCAAAATTATCCAACTAAGACATGTAAGGAAAAAAATTGTTATTATCATAATTTTAAAACTCAACTCGAGAGTCAATCCTGGGCAAAGCTCGAGTCACCAGTCGAAGCCCAGATCATGGGTCGGGTTGAACCAAATTAGCGTAAAAATAAAAGTGTTTATTATTATAATTTTAAAACCTAATTCTAGGGTCAACCCGGAATAAGGCTCGGGTCACAAGTCAAAAGGATTAAACCTTATTGACCCAGTCAACATAAAAATAAAAATGGAAAGATTGTTGACATTTAGTGTCACGCGTTCATGTGTGTGTGTGTGTGTGTGTATTGACAATAACAATAACATGAAAAATGGACTAATGATATGTTTGGTTGAGAATAAGCTTTAAACAAGTTTTGTACGAAGAACATATCAATAAGCATGACGAATTTCATAAAGAAATCAATCAAGAAGTCCAAGAAAAAAAGAAAATAAAGACTTGGATTAAGCATTTATTTTAGTACTCATATAAATTTTTATATCATACTTGATAGCACAATTAAAATGAACTCACACACTTCACTCTGCATGCATTAAATGATTGATAAATAATGTGATTTAATCTAAAATAGATGATTTTAAGAATCCATTAAGGTTAATTTATTAAAACTGAAATTATGCATGAACTAATCGATCACTTATTCATAAGTGATGAACACCTGAGAATTTTGTAATAACCGGTCAATCGATTGACTTGACTAATCTTAACTGGTTGATAGTTTGAATTGTCAGTGAGATTATATAACTATAAACAACTAGTTTTTCTTAGAAACATATGTATAACTTGTCTAATTGCAAAATTAAAAAGGGATTCCAAACATATATGAAACATAAGCTATTTTGAGAGTAAAAGCACCTTAAAATCATCAATTCTTGATTACACTCTAATTTGTGCTATTAAACTTTCATAATCTAGCACAAAAGTATTCAATCTCATTCTCACTATACTTAAACACCTTAAAATCTTATAAGTGATATCTTATGAGATATTAGAATTTTCAATTGTATTATTCACTCTATTAAAAGAGTTAGTTGTGATAACAAAATTACCTTATAAATCTTTGAGAGTTAGGTAAAAAGTCTTGGTATTGGTGAGATAATTTCACTAAAAAAAAAATCTTGAAAAGGATATATCTTCAAGTGGAAAAAAAATATTAAAGAGGGTATATCTTCAAGTGGAAAAAATCTTGAAGAGAGAATATCTTCAAGTGGTGTAAAAATTTTGGTGTTGATTATTCGAATGACTATTGTACTCTTGAACTTTGAGAGTTAGGAAAAAACTGACAATGTTTAGTACTTGAGGTGTGGATATAGACTTGTCGAACTTTGAGAGTTAGGTAAAAACTTTGAGAGTTAGGCTATTATACTCTTGAACTTGAACTAATGAAGGAATACAATACTCAAGTACGGTTTGGTACTTGAGGTGTGGATGTAGACTTGTCGAATTACATTAATAACGAGTTTACAAATTCTCTCATTTATCTCTTTACTTTAAATACTTTAATTATATTGTTGGTTATTGTATTTACTTGAGGTAATTTGCCTTATTTGTAGAAATTAATGATACACGTAATTTGCTCCTCTTTTAGATGTTAAGTTGCTTTAATTATTGAACAATAAAGACCTAAGTCACGAATTAGAAAGGTTAACTCAGGTTGACCGGGGTCAATGTAATAATAAAAATTGTTATTATCATAATTTTAAAATCTAACTTGGGAGTTGACATGAGGCGGGGTTTAAGTCACGGTTTGGGGGGGTCAACCCAGTTGACCAATTTAAAAAAAAACAATCAAAGCAAGCTTGTTTCGACCAATTATTTTTCAAAAAAATCAACAAGTTTTTAACCCGTGTTTTATCAGGGGTTGAACTAGGTTTTTTAACAAGTCAAGTCGAGTCAATTCTTCCTCGATTGACTCAAACCAATCAATTTTTTCTTAAACTCGTACCAGTCCAAGTCCTAGGTCAACCCGATTTTAAGTCAACTAGGGTTATTATAAAATACAAAAAAAATTATTTTTTGAAATATATAAGTTTGACAACAATACATATTAAGGGTAAAATAGACTTTTTTATATTTTATTTTATTTTGTTTACCATAACCAAATAGATATAGAAACAATCATTTTGCCTTGTACATCACTACCAAATATAATTTTATGTTTGTCTCCTTTTTTGTCTTGTGTCCTTTATATCTATCTTTTTATCCCGAAATAATAATCAAACGCTACCTTAAAATCTTGTCCCTACTCCCTACTAGGTTAACACTTAACCCCTACTAAATTAACACTTAAGTATTTCAATTTTCTCCTTTACTGTTAAAATTTACCAAACATGGTTAAAAAAGGTTATATGTTAATGAATAAACACTTAACATCCTTTAATCCAAAACCAAACTCAACTTAGGGATGTGATAAAGTGGTTAAAAAGAAGTGTAAAAATTATATATATGGTGAAACCTAATAATTTTTAAATATAATTAAATAAAAATATAATAAAAAATAATAAATAAGGTATAATGATGGGACTAATTTATTGGATAGATATATAAAAATAAACACTAAAGTTGAATGTAAAAACATTGTGCACTGAAACTCAATTTATTATTCACTACAATAGTAAAATGATGGGTTTTGTTTTTAAAAAATAAACCCAGTTACCTTTGTTCTGGGATATTTTTATCTTTTCACATTGTGCATTGGTCATTAAAGGATTATCAAGGTTATAATTGTATTTTTAAAAATTTTGTAACAACATTAAAATGATCTAATTATCTCTAAATTCAAAAATTTATAAAACTGATGAAGATAGATATAATTGTCTTTTTATTTATTCATGTACAGTAATTTGACAAGTATACATTTGGATTCAAAAATTTAAATTGTAGGTTTAGGAGCTTTTTGGTCTTTTCCTTAAAGTTTTTTTCTGTAATTACTAAGGCAATTAAGAGCATTTTTGTCTTTTAACATTGATTAAAAATCATTTAATTCTAAAAAGCTACTTGTATGTGTAGTGCACACACTAGTGCATAGGAGGTGTTTGTGCTTGCACCTTTTATGTGGTACCTCTCGATGACATAAAATGTCACTCCACCATGTTGTTGGAAAATACAGGTTAATCCTCTTTATTGTTGACATTTTAACTTTAGTCCTTATTTTTTTTATTTTAATTTTTGTCCTTGGTATTTTTTTTTAAGTTTTATTCGTTTTCAATTTAAACCTTTAATTCTAATTTGTAATGTATAAGTTTTTTTCTAATTTAGTTCTTTCTATTTTGATTTTTTTTTCCTTCGCCATTTTGTAAAAGTTTATATATGTTCAATTTCATTATTTTATCCAAGTTTATGATATATTATTTTTTCTAATTTGGTCCTCTTTCTTTTGATTTTTTTGTCTTTTTGTTAGATTTATTTTTCTTTTCAATATAACTCTCCAATAAAAAACATTATTCCCTTCTAATTTATTTTTATTTTGATTTTCACCCTCATTCATTTAATTGATATTCTTTTTTTATATCATTTTGTGTAATTAATTTTTTTTTCCCAATTTCATCCTTCAATATTTGATTTGCTAAGGATTGGACTTCATGTTTTTTCCAAGTATGGTGCTTCCGTCTAATGACCTAAGTCATGATCTTGAAAAATTAATGTTGGTCGACGTCTTTTTTTGGCTTATTTTCTTTTTTGATTTCATTGTTTGACATTTTTTTTTAATATTGACTTCGTAGTTTTCTTCAATTTATTTTTTATCAGGTTACCTCAATCTCAAAATATAGGCCATGGTTTTTATGAGTTAATTCGAGTTAGCTCATCCCTTATTACTCATGTTATATGTTTATCACGCTACCTTGAATTGACTCGAGTAAGGTTTTTTGTCTATTTTTTATTAAGTTATGTACTTCCAAAGGTTTTTTCTCCATGTTACCATGGTCTTTTTTTTTAAAAAAAAATATTTGTTAACTATCATTGTTAAATTCTTTTATCATATAATTAAAATAAAACCAACTTATTAAACCTGATCGGGGCTATTATCCAAGTTGTTTGTTTTTCTTTTTTCTTTGAAACGGGCTTGCATCACCTAGACATCATTTCTTTACGCAAAAAAAAAAAGCGGGCCCACAAAGTAGCACTACTAGAAATATGGAAAACAAAAGTTGAATATGAAAAAAAAATCACAAACTTTAACATTTTTCCCGCTTAAAATTCTGTTAGTAATTAAAAAAACAATTAAAAGAGAAAGTGGTTTATAATTTTTTTTCAATGATAATAATAATGATTTCAATTTAGTCCCTCTTCTTCTGATTTTTTATTGTTTCATTACACTTTCAAAAGTCGTGTCAAAAGTCTTTATTGTTTAGGAATTCCTAATCTAAAGGCTTCTCTCATTGTTAAAATTGATACATCTAATATTAGTTATGTTAGTATTCTCCAACAATAGGATCAAGGTTAAGAACAAGTAGTACAATATTATTCATGTATTTGTTGGTGGGTCATCAAGAAAACTATTCAACTATCAAAAAGAAATTTTATCAGTTGTCTTATGAATCTCATCTTTTCAAGATGATTTATTTCTCAAAAAACTCTTTTTATGAATATATTGTCAATTTGCTAAATATATCATTGAAAAAGGTGTTTCAAATATTATTTCAAAGCAGATTTTTATCAGATAGCTAGAAATATTATCAAATATTGATTTTGAAATTGAGTTCATAAAATGACAGGATAACTATCTTATAAACTTTCTATCCAGAGAAATTTTACATGGCTCAAAATAAGTGTTCCAATCAAGAAATCAAAAGAATCGTATGCTCTTACACTCTCAAAACCAATTCATTTTATAGCAACAAGTAATCAATAAACTTCAAGGAGGGTAAATCCTCATACAGTAATGCTAGCTTTTACCTTAAATAACTGATTCTCTATCCTTTCAGTATCACCTAGTCGAAACACTTTACCTAAAAACTATTCTCAAGCTCTAGACATCTTTTCTCATTCAACCTCAAAAAACACCTTCAACAACTTTATTATTACCCTTTAAATCCTTTTACAAAAAACACTCATTAACCCTTACAAGTCAAAAAATTATGATCTTTAAATTTGTCCAATTGAAAAATAATTTTATAATGAATACTCAAAGAAAATAACTCCTTATATCTTTCCTCTTCAATTTCAATTCTTTCTAGAAAATTTGTAAAAAATAAGACAATTCTATGAATTTATCTCTTAAGAACCACTTTTTTAAAAAATAAAAATTCTAAACTAGAATCAAAGTCCTCACACCTTAAAATGATTTTTTTCAAAACTATCATCCCCAAAGATTTAATTACTTTGATTATTAGCAAGCTTGGTTATACTCTTTTCTTAAAAAACATTGACCATTCATAGTTTATCCATTTTGATAAAAACTATTTGAAGAATTTTTTAGCTTAGTTTTCAAAATATTGGTGGCAATATTTTTATCCTATATATGAAATTCTTCCTAAGAAATAATAGAAGGTTTGGAATTTTTACAGCAAAACGACCTTTAAATTCAATTCCCACCTCTTTGCATTTTATTTCAACATTTGGTGTCCTATGAATTATATGCTAAGATTCATAATAATACATGATGTAGACGAAGATATCAGTTACTCTCCAAACCTTATAAGAGATATTAAAGTCAAATAGTGACCCTAATTGAAATAATCTCAAGTTGCTCATTATTGGTTATAATCTAATCAAGCTCTATAACAACAACTATCTATCAGCTCCATTCAAAAACTTATATATATATATATATATATATATATATATATATATATTCTTTTTCATTTTTCTACATCTTATTTCCAAAACATACTTTATATTTAAAAAATGGTAGTATATAATTTCCTATAAAGAAAAAAGCTCTTACAAAAAACCAATTTTGCTGCTATTATTAATATTTTATTTTCAAATTGTGATACATCCTAAACAAAATAGTATATAATTTTCCAAAAAGAAAAACGTGATTGCAAAAAAATCTTATTTTTTGTTTCACATTTTTTATAACTTATTATATTTCTAATTCAAAATGTTTTTTATTGATTATTTTATCTTATAAACTTCACCATAATATTAAACATTTTTACTCGAGATCCAATTTACTGCTATTTATTGTGAATATATTCTTGTAGAACTTACATCAATTTATTGCAAGTTAGTTGTTGTATCTATATGATATCTATTTCAAGTATTATTTCCAACTGTTCAAAATAAAAGTTAATTGGTAAAACTCATTAACCATGACATAAGAATGTAACAAAGATAAAATATCAAACGTGCAAGGATGACATTATTACATAAAAGATTTAAAGGACTTTTTAAACATAAAAATTCAAGAATTCAATGACTCTATGCAGGAATTAACCTATTATAACTTTCTTAATTTTTATTAGTGAAAAACATGCCAACCTCTTATGCACTATCTGCCAAAGTAAAAATAGTATCTAAATAAAATTAGGGTGAAAATTAGGTCCTATTAAACAAGGCTAGGTTTCCATCCAATTGAGTTAAAATAAATTAGTGCTTATCATATCACACTCCTAACCACTTAATACAATAATCTAATGATATCCCAAATTTTATATAAGGAATGATGAATAATTTGTTATAAGAGTACTTGTGCCTTGACAAATATTATAGAGAGCCTAGCATATAATAAAATAAACTAAAAAGGGAAGGGTGAAATCCATAGTGCCAATTATTGTAGCTATAGACTCAATGATACTATGGATAATAATAGTGAAGTTATGGTTTTACCTCTCATGACAAAAATATTTGGCCTAATTGATGAGATTAATAGGATCTTTTTATTATTTTATGAACAGTAAAAAATAAAAAATTACCCTTGGAGCAAAAAAAATCTAAAGCTGATATATATGAGCATTTTTTTCCTTTTCATTTTTAAATGCAAAATGAATTTATTATATTGCCTTTGAAGTCAACAAAAGCTTTAACTTTGGTCTAATGTTATTTTGATCATTTCAATATGTTTTTTTTGTTATTATTAAGTGGGATGAATATTGTCCGTTTGTGTTTGAGCAGTGTATGCGACGTCGTCTCTGCACTTGAAAGTTGTCTACCCTGTTTGGGAGGCATGTTCGATGTCATCCGACGACCAAATGGTGGCTTTTAAAGTGGCGTCTGAATTGTCTCAGCGGCCCTTTCATCCTTGAACAATGTTTGTTAGGAATAAATATCTAGTTTTGTGCAGATGACCTTTTTTTTCTTTTTCTTTTTCGCTCTCCTCCTCACTTTCTATGTCTAGCCCTCTAAATTTTCAAAGCAGCCCCTCAATTTTTTTTTCCTTTGAATATGATTTATGTTCTTTTGATTTCTAACTATTAGCCTTTTTGTAAAGTTTTGATTTTGTTTTTCAATTTCATCATTCAATTCTAATTATTATGTGTTGTTTTTTCCACTTTGGTCCTTTTTTTATTTCTAATTTTTCCTAACCTTTTTGTGCAATTTTACTAGTTTTCAATCTTATTCCTCAATCCAAATCTATGGTATATTATTGTTTTCAATTTGATCCTTATTTTTTTGATTTTTTTGTCATTTTGTTAAAGTTATTTTTCTTTTCAATTTCACACTTCAATCGAAAGTTTGTAGTTGACATCTAACTTCTTCTTTTTCTTCTTTTTCTTCTTCTTTGTTTTTAATTTTGATTTTTACCTCTTTTCTTTTAATTGCCATGTTTTTTATTTTAGATTCTTCTGTATTATTGATTTTTCCCTAATTTCAACCTTTAATATTTAATTTGCTGGGGATTGAATTTCATGAGTTTTTCATGTATGATGCTTCTAATCTAATGACTCGGGTCACAGGTTTGAAAAACGTGGAATAGTTTTTTGTACTTATTTTGTTTTCTAATTTTATTGTTTAACATTATTTTTAAGAAACTCGTTTTCTTTAATTTATTTTCATTTGGATTATCTCGATCTCATAACCTGAGTCACAAGTTTAATAGGTTAACCCGATTGACTTGCCATTTATTACTCAGGTTATATGTCTATCATGCTAACTTGGTTTGGCTCAGGCTGGTTTCCCCTCTTATTCCCTCTAATTTTGTCCTTTCAAAGGTTTTTCCCTAACTTATTGTGATTGATTTTTTTCTTAAAAAAGATTTTGTTCTATATACTAATTTTGTTTTTGATTACTGCTGTCTATTTTTTATTTTTATTTAAAATAAAATAACTTATTAAATCCAATTGGGCTATAACTCAAGTAGTTGATTTTTCTTCTTTCTTTGAAATGAGCTTCCAACAATGAAATGTAATTTTTTATGAGAAAAAAAATCTGCAGAATAACACTGAATCACATCTAGTTCTACACGAGAGTGTTTGGTTTGGAGGTAGCTTTGATTTTTTTTTCGGGGTCCACACAAAAAACATGTATTTTAAAATTTTGGAAGTGTGGTTTGTGTTTTAAAAAAACTGTACATTTGGAAAAAAATCACTACACCTTCAAACCAAACACCCTTTAAACATGAGAAGAAAACCTAACCCCATTTAACAAAAATTACCTTGTTTTCCTTTAATATTATCTAGACCCTGTTTGCGATGAATAATAATTTATTCAATAACTATTTGTTTTTTTAACCAATAATATATGGAAACTTGCATGTTTTACCATTTTATGATTATTCAAAATATTTTTGTTCTTTAAATTGCCAACTTAGCTCACTAAAAACAAAAAAGTCTATTTCATAATCCATATCTATACATGAAAACTTAAAATCCTTATAATTGTTTTGATAGACTATCATATCATTTACATAATATTAACATAATAATCTACTACAATATAAATACATAATTTTATTTCATTCAAATTAAAAACTATTATGAAAAAATTACACCATTAACTAAAAAATAGTTATATTAGATTTGTGATTAAAATTAAATTTATAATACCAACTAATATGTAAAAGAAAAAAATCTCTTATATTTGCTAAAAAGTATTTGTATATAAAAGAAAAAAATATATTATTTATGTATTTTTCTCATTTGAAAAACAATAACAAACTTGTAAAGTAAAACAAGAGAAAACCTCTAAAATATATTTTCCAAACTCGCACATATTATTAACAAGAAAAGAGAGTGCTTATATTATATTTTCATTTTTTACTGCAATGCAATTAAAATTTACTTTATAGGGTTAATAATTATATATACGTGTCTTAACCCTGAAGTCTAAACCCCGTTAATTGGCCTCTTTGAACTGGATAATTATTAACCCTATTTCGGCCTAAAACCCTATTCCTTCCTCTGTATCCATCCATGGCTATGACGTCGCTTACAGAACTCGATGATGATACGGTGCGCAGCATGTCTATTGGAGCTGTTTTCTCCGAATTTGTAAGCTTCACGAACAGAACAAATCCTTTAGCTTAATTTTAATTACTATGCAATTCAATTAATGCGGTTTAGCTCTGTTTAAGCTCTTAGTTTGTGTATGTTTTATACTTATTTATTTGTTAATTTATTCAGGGGGGGAAGATTAATTCAATTGATTTTCATCGAAAAGACGATTTGTTAGTTACAGCTAGCGAGGATGATTCGGTTCGCCTTTACGACATTGCAAGTGCCAAGTCTGTTTCCCTTTTCCTTTTTTTCTTTAAGAAGATGAATTGCTTGCTGTTTATATATATATATATATATATATATATTATGGGATACTGAGTTTTTTAGAATTGAATTTCAGATTGCTGAAGACTACGTTTCACAAGAAACACGGTGCAGATCGAATATGTTTCACGCACCACCCTAGCTCTGTTATTTGTTCCTCAACATACAATTTAGATTCTACCGGAGGTTTTTTTTTTTTTTCTGTTTTCTTTTGAGTTTTATATATCATTGTTTCATGTATGAGCGAGTGATGGAAAATGTTGCAGAATCATTACGTTATCTATCAATGTATGATAATCGATGTCTTCGCTACTTCAAAGGGCATAAAGAGAGGTATTGGCTCTTCAGTAATGAGCACTGATTTTGGTTTTAATCGCGTTTATTTGCTTGCAAAAACTTTGTTTAGTTATTTATTTATGTGGGAGTTATGGAAGTGAACTCAATAGCATCTACCTTTTGGTAACTTGCAAGAATACTTCCAGTTTTTATTTGTTTTTCGAGGTAGCTGGAATATTTGAATATGGGCACTACAACTCATAGGTCTCATCTTAAGTCATTTACCATAAGCCAATTCCTTGATGGCAGAAACATTTTGTTTACACGATTCCTTCTCATAATTGGGCGCTTCAGCCTTCTCTTTACATTTCATTGTATCACATTAATGCACAGGCATGTCTTATTTAGGTTAGCTTAGATGGTTATTGCCTTTTTTATTTTTCCAATGTCTCAAACCAATGTGGCTTCTATCTCATGATGCTGACATGAAAAATTTCACTATATATGATGTTTCAGGGTTGTTTCCCTCTGCATGTCTCCAATCAATGATAGCTTCATGTCTGGTTCTCTTGATCACAGCGTTAGAATATGGGATCTTCGTGTAAATGCCTGCCAGGTTTGCTTCTAATTCAGCATTAAATTTTGATGTGAGGCTCTTTCAATAAATACACAAAATCAGTTTCAAACAGGGTGCATCATAACCAGCAGTCGAGATGACTAATCTAGTATCACAAACAGCTTTTATTTATTCTACATGATTGTGATTTATGCTCACTGTTATAGTTTTCAGGGAATTCTGCGTTTACGTGGTAGACCCACAGTTGCATATGACCAACAAGGTCTTGTCTTTGCTGTGGCAATGGAAGGGGGTGCTATTAAGCTGTTTGATTCACGTTCCTATGACAAGGTTCGTACCTACAAAGCACCAACTTAAGACTTAGCATTTTTATCTGCTGAGTTTGACCTGTTTCTCTAATTGCAGGGTCCCTTTGACACCTTTTTAGTTGGTGGAGATACAGCTGAGGTTTGTGATATTAAATTCAGCAACGATGGCAAATCAATGCTATTGACGACCACAAGTAACAACATCTATGTTCTCGATGCATATGGTGGAGAGAAGGTTAGCTTCCTGGGTTGGATACTCAAAGCCTGATTATCTCCTTAAAGCCCGCTCAATATCCTGCTGATTTGCTTCTGAATAAGCTTGTGTATTGTTCTGTTTATGTATAATTTGTGGAATAAGTGATTGATCTAAAGTTTCTCAAGAAGCTTGTGCATTGTTCTTTTTATGTATAATGTATGGATTGAGTGATCAATCTAAAGTTTTCCTCATGCAGCGATGTGGGTTCAGTTTGGAACCATCTCCAAATACAAAAATAGAGGCAACTTTTACCCCAGATGGCCAATATGTGGTATCAGGTATCTGATTTTGGTTCTATTTTCCTAAATAAAATGTTGTTAAATTTTATTCATTCCCATTTAATCCACAAAAAAACTAATATGATACAGGATGCTGAATGCCAACGCTATCAATTTGAGTTTTGAAACTAATGTTAGCCTTTCAAAGTTAAAAGGCATCCATTAATAATCACAATATAAACATTTATGCTAATATCACCTGCTGTGCGTTTTTTTGATGAATAGCAATACAGCCCTAGATGGTTTTTAGCTATCATCTAACGTGGCCTAATGAGATGCAAATTTCAACCTAGTCTTTTGATGTTTTCTATTTTGAGTACTAAAATGGTGCTAATGGTTTTTTCTGTTATAGGCTCAGGAGATGGAACCTTGCATGCCTGGAACATCAACATGCGAAATGAGGTATAGATTATCTCAATATTTTGTCAGATGGAGTTTCTAGATTGCACAGGATGATCATGGCAAAATAAATAAATAAATGGAATTCAATGTAGCTAGGCTAGGCACCCCTTTGATTCTCTTAAGAAAGAGTTCATATAGTGCAAGGATTTAAAAGACATTTGTTTTTTCGTACTTCTTTCCACACATGCAGTGATTGAATTCTGTGTCGACTCCATTTTCTTCCTTTTGGTATACTAGGTCCAGGGATTCTTCAGAATTTTGCCAATATGTCAATGTGGTGGTTGTAGCAAGCAGAGTATATTTGCCTACTGCCTAAGTAGTGTAGATTCCCCCATGCACCAAAGGGGAGTCATCCCGCTAGTTGGATTGATACGCCTGTGGCAAATTTAATATCCTCAATATCCTTTACTTGCATATATATAAAAAATAAATCAACCTGCACATTTATAAAAGTACTATGGCTGTATTGGCAATGAAAACAACCTTCTTAGATATTCAATTTTACCTTGTCTATTGTGTTACAAACTTAGGAATTTGGAATTCCTTCTTGGGAAACTTTTTCTGTATGATTAAGCTATCATCAAGTAATTGTTACGAAAATGATAGTCCTCATACTGAATCAATCTATTGGGTTAACCTACAATTTTGTACTAAAAACAGGCTTTGAAGTCAAGATAGCAATACCAATGTGGTTCTTTTGCAGGTATCATGCTGGAACAGTCACATAGGTATCGCATCATGCTTGAAATGGGCTCCTCGTCGTGCCATGTTTGTTGCTGCGTCTACTGTTCTCACGTTTTGGATACCTGACAGCTCAAAATCAACTGTCGAACCTCGTCCCATGGACGTTGAAGGGGCAGCTCCATCTGAAAATGTATCTCAACAATGAATCCTGGTTTCCTCTTTTGTTTAATTTTACAAGGAATCCTAGGTGCTTAGCTTAATCATGTACATTAGGTAGGGAATCACAATAAACCTAATGTACCCTTGTTGGGCCAAAATTTTGGTGTCTGAAGCGGCCTCAGATTTTGTACATAACACTTTATATGTAATGAGTGGATCCTGTGATTTCAACACGTTCCCTTTCTTTTCTATTTTTTCTTATGAAAAAAGAGCTCGTTTTACGGAGGAACATGAATAATGGTAAGCATCACACAATTGCTCACTTATACTTAAAGAGTTACTGTCAGAAATTAGAAATTTACCTTTTCTCTATACCTTCGAAATTTTATGTTTTACCAGCATTAATTTTGCAAGAGAACCACCATCCTGTGATCAGAAATCTGAAATTCTGGAGAGAGAGATTACAGGAGAGAACGCAAGATAACATTGAAATTCAACGATGGAACCCAGAATACAAAACAGTACAAAGGCTCACATTCTAAATTAAGGTAGAACTCATAAACCAAACTCATTCTACCTCGCAATAGAGATTCCTTACAACTACATACAACAAAAGTAGCTCTAGAAAACCAGCCCTCGCATACATAACCCTAGAAACCAAACATTATTCTTCACTTGATTTCATTTCATTTCATTTCCCGTCATGTGCCTTCCTCTGGATTTCTTGGCCCACTTCCTTGGTCTTCTGTCCCACATAACCTGCCATGTCTTGCATGCGCCTCTTTGCCTGGTCAAGACTCTCCGGCATGGTCTGGGTAGCCTCCTGGATGTACCTTCCAACCCAGGAGAGCGACCAGGACCCTGTCAGTCCGAAAGCCCCAGATGCCAAAAATGAGGTCACAGCTAACCCTATTACAAGGGCAGCTGGGACCAGAACGGGGCTGAACAGGATAAAAAGAGGGGTGGTTACAGCTAGACCGATCAGGGTGCCAACTAGGGTTATACCTGCAAGTGCAAGAAGCCCACCACCTACAGGTAGCATTGTGAGCACAGCCAGGGCTTTGGAGGCTGATGGCCCTTGCTGTTGTTGACCCTTCAAGCCATGCACTTGCACTTGGTGCGGCTGCATACGATCAGCCATTGGTGATGATAACACAACTTCGAGGAAAATGAAGATATGGGATAACGAGACCACACAGAGAGAGAAGGACAGGAGGTAAGGAAGAGAGATGGGGTGGTGGTGTTGTTTTAAAGAGAAGACGGAAGTGCGTTATGGCGACACGTTGAAGGGCGAGATGGTGAGTAAGGGCTTTGCATGGGAAACAAGTTTCAGGGCCTATGTTGGGAAAATAACCAAAAAGGAGAACTGAAAATGTAAAATGAAAATGAGGTGGCTCATTGAGAGGGGATCTCTGTTGCCACTAAGCCGTTGCAGCTCGGTGAAATTTGTAGGGTTGTGCATTATACATGGAAACAAGTGGGTTTTTGGCCTGGAACCGAAGATGGTTGTTACCTTCAGAACGATTCTACTCAGTTTATATAATTTGTATCAATTCAGATCAAGTCTCTCTAGCTACTCTTATGATCATGTTAAAAAATCAATTGATATGGTGGTCCTCTGAGTCAAGCAAACTACACATGCTAAATAAATATGGTAAGATGAATTAGAATGATAGTTAGATTGTTATACATATCTAGTTTCCAATCTAATTAGAATCGCATTATAACTCTTTTTGTAAATAGACAAAAGTTCAGAATGATAGATTTAAGTATTTTTAACCTAAACCTCTTGACTTAGCCCATCCTGTTGAATCCACTTTGATTTAGATCTTACAATAGACCCAATAAAAATTCCTAATAGATCCTTTGATGTTATAGCCATGATCACATAACATGTACACAATCTCAAATGGTGTTTTCTAGTAGCACTATGTTTGAAACTGTTGTAAATGAATTCCACCTTAGCCAATGTAACATCCCACTATTTAAGTTTGTCCCTATAAATGCTACGAATTAGATTGTTCAAAGTTCTATTTAGAGACTCTGTTTGACCATTAGTTTATGGATGAATAGTACTACTAAAATTTAAAGAGGACCAAGGAACTTGGTATCTCTATTAGATATGAGGGATTTTAAAACACTATGCAACTTCACTATCTCTTTGAAAAATAGCCTAGCCACACTGATTGCATCTGTAGTCATCTTTGAATATCTATCCATAACAACAAAAATATAATATATACCTCATTGAGTTCATGGAAGACCTAACACGAAATCCATTAAAATATCTTCCCAATTATGTTCAGGTATAGGAATGGGCATATATAAACCAGTGTTTTGAGATTGGTCCTTAGCTGTTTGACAAGTAAAATAATGTTGAACAAATATGTTTGTATCACATTTGAGATGAGGCCAATATTACTTATCCTCCGAAGTTGACATTGTTTTGTCTCTTCCTCCATGACCCTTTAATCTACCACTATGTAAGTCTTGAATCACTTTCTTATATAGGGATGTACGAGGGATATACAATTGATTACGTTTCATTAAGTAACCATCTTGTATATAAAAATCTTAACTAGCTCGACCATCAGAATACTTCTCCCATATCTTTTAAAAATCAGCATCTTCACCGTACAACTTCTTTAGACATTCAAAAACCAAAATCTTATTGTAGAAAATGATTAGTAGGGAAACTCGCCTACTCAATATATCAACCACTTTGTTTTGAACTCTAGCCTTGTGCTTCAGACTAAAACTGAACTTCTAAAGAAATGTATTAACTATCTTTTGACTATTCAATCTACCTAGCTATCATATCCGTACTAACTTTCTTTTGACTATTTCACAGACTTTAGAGCTTTATGATTTGAATATAAGATAAAATCTAAATATGATGGTATCCATTCCTCAAACTAATTTCTGAAATGATTGTTGCACAAAGATAACTAATCTAGCATGCCATTTAATCATCAAACTGGAAACCAGTATCCCAAATCAATTTTGTTGATGGCACAACTATTAACATTATTACCACTAATACCACCACGACTACCACGACTACTATCATTACCACCACCACCACCACCACCACCACCACCACCACTATTATGATTATTACTACTACCACTATGACCACTACCATCACCACCACTTCTACCACCACTACCATTGTCGCACCTTGGTGGACATCACGATGGGGGCCACTACCGCCATTGCATCAAATTTGACGTTGCGACGGGGGTTAAAAATAGTATCATCGTAGAAAATTAAAGTCATCACCTAGTAATTAAAAAAAACTAGGGATCCTAAAATATGCATTACTTTCAAAGATTCAGATAAGAGATTAATTAATTATACTTAAATGAAGAACAACTTCACCCTTACAACATCCTTTCTTATGAAAGGTTACCTTTACTATGTGTTTTCTTTTAAATTTGTTTTTTTTATTGCCATTAATTATCTTATTTTTCAATTTCAATTTATTTATGAAAGATTTGATGGTTTTTGACATGTCATCTTGACTATTAAACTTCCACTTCGATAATAGAAATGAAAAAGAAATCTATTTTCCTTTTTTTGAAAAAGATTGAATATCGATCCTAAAAGAAAAGACTTATTGGAATAACCTAAATTAAACATGTATGTATTTTTTTTTATTTTAAAGTTAACTCCCCATGCCTTAGAATCTTTTTTTTTAAATAGCTTAAAATCTGTTTCTGATCGGGTGAAACTACAAGTATAAGAAGATGTTGATAAATTTTACTTTTTTTTACTCAAGGTTTTGAGACAATTACCTCCCCTTCAATGTGTGTCCCTAAAAGAAATGTGTCCCTAAAAGAAAAATGGTATCATGCATTCTATTTTTGTGTTTCATTTTTTTGTTTACCATGCATTATATTTCTATTGTCAAATTATGGAAACTCAAGATAAAACCATAACCATGTTTCTTTTTTAAGGAGATTCATTAAGGCTATTTCGGTCTAACATTAAAAAAAAGAACACAAGTCATTTTCTAGAGACACTCGGCCACTTATCACTACATAATTCCTTTTTTTAATTAAGTTTTAAGTTGTCTAACAGTGCATCTTTCAAATCGTTACCATAAAGCACCTGTAAAGGAATAAATTATTGGGCCACTCTTTTTTGGTTTCAAAAGAAAAAGAGAAAAGCAAAAAAAAACAACATCATAGACTTCTTGCAGATGAAAGAGGAATACTCTCCTTATGGATTTTTGTATATGTCAATTTATTATGATTTATTACAATAATATGAAATAACTATATAACAAATCTTATTGTAAATTTATTTTCCAAACCTTATTAACCCGAATACATGTTGTCCATATACCAAAATCTCTTTATTTCTTGACTTATCTTAAAGATCATTTTTTGGTTTCACGTAAAGCCAACATCAAAGAAAGTTTAAACTAATAAAGTTAAGGCACAAGTTTTTAGTTTTATACACATACACTCATATGTTAAGAAGCAAAGTAAAACTGGAATTCCAATTAAAACTTTATATAGAAATTGTAAAGATACATCAATGTACAAAGATATTTGAACTTGGTTCCGTAGAAATCTTACTCCTAGAATGAACTAGATTTTGTAGAGAAGAAACAAAAAAACTATGCTACTGCTTTTGCGATGTGTGTTACTTTTGTTATAGCCATGCCTTCTTCTTGCTCTTTTTGAGTGTGTTTCTTACTCTCTGTATATTCCTCTTTTCTCCTGTTTGCCCTTCTCCATAGTTTTTCTAGTTTTCTTTTTCTTTTCTGCCCTTTCTTTCCCCCTTTTTACTTCCTCTATTTTTTTTTTCTTTTATAGGAGGTTCTTAGTCTCTTTCGAAAAGGAAAGAAAATCACTGCCTTTATTAGCATCCAATATTTAGAGATAATGTTGTAAACCAATTTAGTTATTGACCATTGATTGCTCTTTGCTTGCTTTGTGGAGATAAGATCAAATTTTAAAAGCTAAATCTTGCATCAAAATGGAAAGGATAATTGTTGTTTTGGAGGAAGGCTGAATGAGTAAGCATGTTTGGCATGAAATATTTAGAGGATTCTGATAGTTAAAGCTTGATTACTCGTATCGTGATTGTAGCCAACATATCAGAGAACATGTTCTTAGCTTAATTCATGGAGATAAGATCAAATTTTGAAAGTTAAATCATGGATAAAAATGGAAATGATGACTGTTGGCTGATTAAGTGAGCATGTTTGGCATGAAACTGTAGTGGATTATGAGAGTTAAAGCCTGGTTTCTTATACAATAATTATAGCCAACATACCAGAGAGCATGTTTCGTTTGTTTTTGTGTCACCAAAAGAATCATTTAGGATTAAAATTAAGCCATAATAGTGTACGAGACTCAATCGTTTATGCTTTTCCCCCCTAGAAATCTACAAATGCCATGAATAAAATGACGTTGTTATTTTCCCTACCTTCATCAACATGTTCTTCTCTCTTTAAGTAAAATACATTGTTTCACTTAAAGTGAAACGACGTCATTTTTGCTTCTTCAAGATAATTAGGTTTTTTCTAATTCAATAAAGCCAAACTTCAAAGAAAGTCCCTCCATTTCAGCGCCTTTTGCTCCTTGGTCCCTGGTCTTTTAATTTTTTGTTTTGGGTCAATTTTTATCCTTTTTATTTAATTTCACCCCTGACCGAGTTACCTTAGGCCTTTGATTTCTTCAAGGATTCCATTTCAGTCATTGGTTCTTTAATTTTCTATTTTTAAGCCAAGTTGACTTCTAACTTTTTTTTTTTTAGTTAAGCTCTTAATTGATTTCCTAACTTGACTATTTGTTCCAAACTCACCTTTAAACTTTACTTCTTTGAATTTTAGCCAAATTAATCAAATTAAGCCTTTTCTTCAATTTCTTCTTCAATTAAACCCTCAATTATGACCCTAAAATTCCCAAACCTTATTTTTGTTCATGATACTTAATTATCAATCCAATTTCTACCCCAATTATATTTTTATTTTTTGGATTTTTTTAAATTTTTTTTATGACTTCTCAAGTTTTTTTTTTTACACACAAAAATTATATAAAAATGAAGAAAATATGAAATGGTTAAAATTAACTAAAATGACTGAAAAGACATGTTTGTTTTTTTGGATTTTTGAATTTTAAAAGAAAAAATATATATACAAAAATGGGAGGGGGGTTAAAATTAGTTTACAACCGCCGCCACCACCACCATTAAATAAAAATGAAGAAAATAAGAAATGGTTAATATTAACAAAAATTACTGAAAAGACATGTTTTGTTTTTTGGATTTTTTGTAATTTTAAAAGAAAAGGGAAGGGGGGTCAAAAATTGGGTTACCAACACCACTGCTACTTCGACTACTATGACTATCACCACCACCACCTCCATCACCACCACCATTATTACAGCTACTATCACTAGCACCAGCACCACTACGACAACCACTACAACCATGACTATTACTACGATCACAACCACCATGACGACTTCGGCTACCACTTCATAACTTAATAATAATAATAATAATAAGTCACGTGTATGCATGTTATTTATTTCTTATTTTTTGTCATAACTTATTTTTTACCCCCGCTTTCTAATGTATTTTCAAAAATCTATAAAAAATATATTTTGATATAATTTAGTTAATTTAAAGTTATTTTACGATTTTGATGTTTTTGTTTTATTCTTTTTGTAATTTCTTATACTAAAAGTAAAAAAATAAAAAAAATCAAGATGTGAAGTAATGAATAATGAAGAAAAGGGGGAACAAAATGATGAAGGATCAAATAATAAAGAGAAAATGATGCAAATGAAAAAAGTAAAAAGAAATAGAGATTCAAGGAAAATGATAAAAATTATAGAAATAGATCCTCATTCAAGAAGGAAATAATATAAATCTTTCAATATCTTTTTTTTCTAGTTTTAACAAGGAACCAATAACATCAATTAAAACTTAAGGAAATGACATAAAAAGAAGACATATGAAAAATACATTAAAAAAACCTTACCTATAAAACATAAAAAAAGCCCTACATGAGAACCTTAAACAAAATAAAACAATGAAAAAAAAGATCAGAAGAGCAAAAATAAAGACTAATAAAAACCAAAATAACCTTAGCCAACAACTCTTTTTTCCTTTCTTCTCTCTAGTATCCGAAATCTAACAACCACACTCCACCATATTGATCAACAACACAAAATTCAACTAGCCATGTTCATTCTCCAACTAAAGCAAGCCTTTCCTCTCCCTCCCCCTCTCTCTCTCACCCTATCTTTTTAGATACAATCCAGACTACACCTAATGATCCATTAGAAGTTCTAGTTAGGCAAATTACAAGATCAAGGCTAAAAAAGCGTATTCATTGGGCTTATTCAGAGTATTTGAGCCAATATAAATTTCAAGGAGGCTATAGCTTCAACAAACGATGATCAAACCTTAATCAATTTAATCTATGTATAAGAGGGGCTTTATCCATCTACTTCGCGGGCTTAATTAATTTTGGCAACCATAAGTTTATTTATTTTCATGTGTTTTATGGATTTCTAGCTATGAGAGAATTCTTTATTATGCATGGAAACATAGGTGGCTAAGGAAGAATTAATTGAAATATTTTTTCTTATTTTTTTTGAACTTTAAGGGCGCAACATAACATATATTTGGCCAGGGGTTGTTTTTAGGGAAGGATTTCATTCAACAATTATTTCTTTTACTCTATCATATACGACACATTAAATTATTTTTTAGAATTATTATTTTTATTAATTTTTCATGTTTTGGGCCTTATTTGAGATACTTTGGGCTTTATTTTAATATGAGTTGATGTTAGCATATTAGGTCAACTAGGATGTAGTTTTTTCAAAGTATAAATACGCTTGCAAGACTTATATTTTTTAGAAGTTGGATAATACATTATTGCCATATATTTTGTATGTATTGTGAGAGGATTATCTTGTTTTGGTTTTTTTTTGAACTACTTTAACTTATTAAATAATTAACCAAGTTTCATGGTATCTTCCAAACTACTCGTTTGCGTCTTTTTATAGACATTGGATGAGGGTTTAATTTCTATATTCTTAGTTTCTCAGTACAAGTAATCATTGTTTCAATCTCAATTTCATAAATATTGGTCCACACACATATGTATGAATTAAACCTAAATATTCATTAGATCTTTTAGTCTTTCAATAAAATGTGTTTTGGTTATTTTACCTAATAAATACACTTTTCAAGTTTCATATGATTCATAATCAAAAGGATTAAATATCTTTTTTTTTATGTAACTTAATGATTCTTTTTTTATTAATATGACCTAGTCTACAATTCCATAACTAATATGAATATTGATTATTTAATCTATTTTTCTTGCCATTTTAAGATCAGGTATATAAACCATTTGTATAAGCAACAAATGCATATTACATATCATTATTATATAATGAACAATATTTGTTTCTTAATAATAAATCTAAATCCATTTAGAAATGGATACGATATTTCTATAAAATGCTAGAAAAAAATAAAAATTATTAAGTTTTAGTATCAGTCTACTTAACAAAGTTAATGCAACAACCTTTGCTTCATTACCAACTCGTAGGTCCATTTTATCTTTATTCAATCATAAACACACATGAAACAGAAGCTTCAATATGTTTTTTAGCCTTCAGGGTTGCAAGATAGTCTTTGCATAATCCTTCTCTAGTGTTTTTCTTTGCCACAATAATAACAAATACCCTTGTCTTTCTTGATGCCCAAAATAAAATTCTATATTTAGACTACAAGACCAAGTTAATGCTTAACTCATGGTCCATGACAAAGCCCAATTGGCCTTATTTTTTAAATAGCCGATCATCCTTAACACATGGGTATTCATTGAAGAACCCTCTGTCATCTTATAGCAAAACAATTCCTCAGAGGTCTCATACCTCTCAATTCTACTAGTCACATGAAACAACTCTTTAAGATACATAATTATTATATGAGCATCTATATTCTCATGCTATATTTGAAGTTTAAGTGATATGCTGGCAAACATTACATATGTAGCCTACTTATTATCATCAATGTGACATTGATATTCAGTCCTAGCTTCATTAACAAGGATGTGAGGAATATAATTTTAAGAATATATAACTTTCTTTATTGTTTGAGAACAATTCTCACATTTTAGTATCAATCCAAGATGTTTAGTTCAATCAATTTATTAACATCAAATACGTTACGTAGGGATAAATTTATCCTTACTCATGGTAATCTATCAACCTATTTATGTAAAGATAATAAGTATTGGTTTCATATATAAACATTTATAACCAAATTTAGATAAGGTCTTTAATCATAATTTGGTCTCCCACTATTTCCTGCAAATTAATAGCCCTCACTATTAATTCAAAAAATTTCGCTTAGATCCCCTTGTAAGCTAAGATCCTATTTAATTTATATGGCCTTAAGTAACTTAATAAATCAGAATAAAGTAAATTAGCTAGATAGCATAACTTATCAATCGTATTTTTATGTGACAGTTAGGTGACAACTATTTATCTAAACATATCATACATATATGTTTCGCCTAACTACTACCTCTAATCTTATATGATCATAAATAACTCATCCAAATCATATAAGTTGGTTAAGTAGGACTTAATTTTATATCATTAAACATATTTGAATAACGGTGATTTTGAGTAACTCAACAAGTTATCCATGAATAGAACTCTAGTTTTATGCATATCAAATCAAAAAGAAATAAATCATGTTCTCAACATGTACTTAATATATTAATTGTAACATCCCCATTTCCGAAACCAACACATCAATCATAAAAAAAAGAAAACATGGTAATTGTTTTTACTTTGTTTTTTTGTTGAACTCATACAAAGTTTATTGAAATTTCTACCGAAATTTCGGCAGAGTCTCCCCTATACCGGGAGGTCCCACGTTATCAACAAATCATTTGTACACATCCTGTATTCATTGTTCATACACATTCCAAAAATTCCAACTCTCAAACTATAACACCCCAAACTTTTAAGATAAAATTCACACAATTATCAAGTTATAAAAATGAAAAGAATCCCAAGAAGTTTTATTTATTTATTTATTAAGAGATAACCATTAATTAACCATCGTAATTGCATTCATACATTAGCATAATAAAAATTCTAAATTTCAAATTACTACTTAAAGTTTTAACAAAATAGTACTACATAACTTTATACATACAAATTACAAGTATTGTTAAATACAATCTAAAATAAAATTCTTCCATTTTTCTACTAACTTAAGTGACTATAAAGAGGGAACACCCATGCATTAACTAAGGGTTACGCTGCTTAGATGAACCTGCATAGTAATTTGTATAAACATAATTAAATTAATTAAGATGATCTAGTATATTTTTCATTACACTAACAATTTGCTTTTTTAATTCATTTATCATCAATTTCTATAATTTCCCACATGTTTGCACACCAATATTGTCCAATAATAACTAATTCTATTGATCGCCCATTCACAGGGCACCAGTTCCAAACTAGGACACTGGTCCAATCATCAACCTATTCACCAGACGCCAGTCCCAAACCAGGAATTGGTTCAACCCTCATTCAAACACTACATATAAATACTAAAATTTGAACTATATATTATTAGGGACTAAGCTAAAGAATTAAACAAGACTTTAAATTAGAGATCTAAGTGTCAGACACCTACCGGAAATCTATGCTCTGCTAATCGTCCCCTGCTCTCGTCTATTTCTCACAATCTCTCCTATACCAATAGTTACACTAATTTAAATTTCAAGTCTTGACCACATACACACACACGTATACATACTGCCATTATAATTTAACATTTTCTAATAAAAAACAATTCCAAATAGAAGTTACCAATTTACAAGTTTTAGGTGGCTCAACATAACAAATTCCAAATAATGTTTAGTATTTTGAGTATAACCGAAGCTATAGAACTCGGTTTTATGCGTGGTTTGTTTCTTTGGAACGTTAAAACATGGATATGCAAATTTCATGCAGATGAATATACCCAGTTTTTCCATCTACATGCCTAAATTCATAAATTTCAGAAACCTAAAAATTTGTCCTGCTGATTCACGATTTTGACCTATCTTCGATTATCTTCCATATTTAATGTTTTGTCACTCTAATTTAAGCAAGGTTAATTTCATTTGAAAATTAATATCCATGTCTACAACTTTCATGAAGGAAAATATCTCAAATTCTATCATCTTAGGGTTCAAAGCTTAGTAGAGAAATTGAGAGACAACCTGTTCAGTTTTGATTTCTAAGTTCAACAAGTATAAATTTGTTTCCCATGCATTTTTTCATCATTTCCAGCCACTATAAACACAAAATGCCTCTACCTATCATTATTTAACAAACTTCTTAAACCTACACTAAGGTATTCTAAAATCTCAATTATTCATGAAAAACACAAACAAATTCAAGTAACTTAATAAGAGAGCTTGTTACCTTCTATTACAAAAAAAAAAAGAGTTAAGAGATTGAGAGCAACCCCTTTTCTTCTTCCCCTTCCTTCCTTCCTTCTTCTAACCCTTCCCTTTCTACTAGTAAATTCTCTAGGTTTTCTCAAAGTTTTCTTACTAAATCTTACTTGAAGCACTCTTAGTTCACTTTCTCTCACTTTTCTTTCGATTCAAAGGATGAATTTACAAGGTTTCCTCTTAATTTTTCTTTTCTCCTCTTTCTTCCTCTTCTTGGCCGGTCATTACTCTTATAATTATGTTCTTTCCTTATTTGCATCTTGCCCCCTCATATTTACTTCTATTTTCACATTGAGCCCACCATTTCTTTTATTAATCTATTAACCCCACTACTTCTTTTTCTCTTTACTAACTCCTTTATTATTGTTTTTAATTTCCCCTCTCATTAAATAACTTCTCTTTTAATCCAATTAATTTGTTCAATTTAATCATTTCTTCATATCCTTTGTATTTTATTTTATTTTACTAAATCATGAGATTATTTTATCCGAGGGTTTACATTCTCCCCTGCTAAAAAAATTTCATCCTCGAAATTAAAATTTTATACCTAAGTTTAGAAAATTCCAGGGTACTTCCTCCTCATCTTCGCCTCCTTTTCTCACGTTTCTTCCTCAATTTAAGAATTCCTCCATAACACCTTGACTAATGGAATTTTCTTATTTCAAAGCTCCTTTTCACTGCGATCCAAAATCTTTACAGGTTGCAGTTCTAAAGTCAAATCTTCTTCAATCTCTATAGGAACTTGTGGTAGCACTCGAGCTGGGTCTATCTTTGCTTTCCATAACATAGAAACATGAAACACATCATAGATCATGGTCAAATATGGGGGCAACGCCAACTGATACGCCACAGGTCCAATTCTCTTTACCACTTCTTAAGGCTCGATGCATCTTGGTGCTAACTTTCCCTTCATACCAAATCTTAACATGTGCTTCCATGGAAAAATCTTGAGTTGCATTCGAGAGAAATTAGATGAGAAAAGAATTTTACAACCCCGACAGAAAAATAGAGAAAAGGCAGGACATGCATGCCCTATTTAATATTACATTCATTCAACTATAAAAAACACAATCACATTGGTCTTTAAATGTCCATAACCATCTATCATACATAATAACATATTAATATCCGTAAACAAATATATTACATGCTTTAATTCTAATTATTGGCTTTATATGCAATTTTAAAATAGTATTTCTAACACTTAGAAATATTAAATCTAATCTAATTTTATAATTTCTCAAACTTAATAAAAAATTTTCATTGAATTTTTTTTTTCAAAATTTAATAAGAAAATTAATCATATTAAAATTCTTATTAACATTCTTAACTCTTTTAGGATTAATTAAATAAAATTTTCTAGCTTAAAAACTCTCTTTATTTAGAGAATTTTTTTTGTAAAAATTTTAATTAAATAATTTAATTAAATCCTAATCCAATTAGGATAACATAAAATTAAGAAAATTTTGAATTAAACACTTTAATTCAATCCTAAGCTAGTTAGAAAAATTAATTCTACAATTAATTTAATTTGGGTTCTAATTTTAAATTATAAAATCAATATTTTATATGTAGATGGACAAAATCATAATTCTACCATTAAACTACTTATTATAATTTGGTATAAGGGTTAGAGGCAAATATGTCATCTTGCCCTGAAACCCTAAAATATTGCTTCATGGGAAAAATCGTAATTTTGCCCCTCATCTCTTCTTCTTCTTCTTCATGCTACTAATAGTGCGCTAGCAGCTATTATAGTTACTGCTACCAGTGTGGGCTGTTCATGTTAGAGGCTGCCTCCAGCACTGGTAGCAACGTTGCTACCGTTTTTAGTGGTAATGCAGGGCGGTAGCTCTCATGCTGCACCACTTGCAGTGTCATGGTCAGGGTGCAACTATAGTGTTTTATTGTTCCTCGCCAACAATGAGCTTGTCATGGCTAGGCATGCTGACAATGCTATTATGAAAAATATTTTTTTATAAATATATTTCAAGGTGGATTCTGGCCATATTTGACCTAAACAGTAACTGAATACCTTTTTTTCTTAAAAATCATGAGATAAAATAATTTTGCCCATAAATGTAATTTGCAATTAATGCTAATAATAATAATAATAATAATAATAATAATAATAATAATATGAAATCAACAACTATAATTGTCTAACAATGAATTTGATACCACTATCGGATTTTCCAAAACACATATACACAAAGAAAATGTTAAATCTAAAAATTTCTCTAGGAGTTTCGTGAACCTCTTAGATAGATCTAGAGTTATTTTGAGTTTATAACAAGATTACCCGAGGATTGAAAAGCTTTGAATAATTGCTTCTAGGTCAAGTTATTACAAACCATAAGTCATCCAAGTTTCCAACCTCTAACATTAATCCACACGAACCATCAATGAGAAATCTCGTAAACTCTTTTAGAAGAGAGAGATTGCTATGTCTTTGAGAACTGACTATTTTCATTTGTATTTTTCAGGTTTTCTATGTACTGTAGTACTATGTGTTTGTATGTAAAGAAAATAAGAGGCATAACATACTATTTATAGGGAACCCTGAAAACTCTATAAATAAATAAAAATATCAATTTGCCTCCTGAATAATATCACATATATTATTTCAAAATAATTTTTAAGATTTATTCAATCAAGTCCCTACTTTATTTTTCTAGGTCTAGAATTATAATTCTCTGCATAAGTTACATTATATTCCTCAATTTCTAAAATTTATTTACAATCAAGTCACATTTGATTAATCATCCCATTTTAATTTCTGAAAAATAGTTCTTATGTGTGTGCCCTATTAAGCTCACTAATAAGTTGGTCCAAATATAAATCACAATCCTAAATAAAATGGGATTAAATAAATTAAACAAATTAATTTATTATCAATTCAACAATTGATGTATTTATATTTGAAGATAAGTACAATGTTTAATAATTTATCATAATCATGTTTGTTAGGATGATGTGATCCTGACTTTACAAAAAAATCCATTAAAAGTTCTAGTTGGGCCAATTACAAGATTAAGGGCAAAAAAGTTTTAAGATGTAGAATATGTTTGGCAGTGTGGTTGCGGTTGCTTTTCAAATAACTTTTCGTGCCAAAATGCATGCCAATGATGTTTTTTTTTTTATTTTTAAAAAATTATTTTTGACATCAGCACATCAAAACGATCCAAAACATACAAACCATATTAAATTTTAGTAAAAAAAAATTTGAATTTCCCAAACGGTTTCATAATCATTGGGCTTATTAGTATTTGAACCAAGTTAAATTTCAAAGAAGCTACAACTTCAACAAGTGATGATCAGACCTCAGTTAATTTAATCTATATATAAGAGGGGTTTTATACTTCACGGGCTTAATTAATTTTGGCAACCATAGGCTTATTTATTTCCATGTGTTTTATGGATTCCGTGCTATGAGAGGGTTATTTATTATGTATGGAAACATAGGCGGCTAAGGAAGAATTAATTGCAATAGTTTTTCTTATTGTTTTTTTTTTTTACTCTAAGGGGCAACACAACATATATTTTGGCCAGGGGTTCTTTTCAAGGAAGATTTCATTCAACAATTATTTCTTTTACTCTATCATATATGACACATTAGCATTATTTTTTAGAACTATTATTTTATTATTTTTCATGTTTTGGGCTTTATTTGAGATACTTTAGGTTTTATTTTAATATGAGTTGATGTTAGCCTATTAGGTCAACTAAGATGTAGTTTTTTCAAAGTATAAATACGCTTGTAAGACATTATATTTTTTTAGAAGTTAGATAATACATTATTGCTTTATATTTTATATGTATTGTGATAGGATTCTCTTGTTTTGGTTTTTCATTTAACTACTTTAACTTATCAAAGAATTAAACAAGCTTCATTATATCTTCCATATTACTCAGTTGCATCTCTTCATACGTATTGGATGAAGGTTCAATTTCTATATTTTTGGTGTCTTTGTACAGGTTATCATGGTATCAATTTCAATCACAAGCTTGCATTTAATACATTTTGTTAATTCAAAACAATCATTGTACCTTTGTTGGCTCATTAATCACACACATTCATTTTATCAAGCATTAGGCCAATTTTGGCTCACTAAGAACCCATATTGATTCCAAACACTTCTTTAGTCATTTAACTTCACTAATGTTAGTCATTCATTTTAACTAATATATAGTTTGCACATTCATTCAACTTATCCTACATAGGATCCTATATTCTCAATCTTTCCAAAACCCATTCACATTAACTTAACGCTACATATAACAATTCTTAAGGATCACAATCATACATAATATACAATTCATACAATAACATATAATTCAACACAAAATTTATAAGGCGGCCCATTGTTATGGCTAACAAATTTAATATAGGAAGAGGAGTTTTTTTTTTTAAAATACGGCAATACTATTAATTTTATACGCTGTATGATATTTTCATCAAAACTCTAATTACTATTGTTTTTTTTTATACAAATTCTTATTTATTTTTACCTGAGATTTTAACTAATTTACTAGGGAATTTTATCTCAAGTCATAAAAATCTTTCCTTAATTAATTGTTTTTCAGTTGAGAATTTCTCTATGGTTTACAATTCTGAAGCCTAAATTCAAAACCATTTGCTTAGACTTTCAAACAAAACATGTTGTTTTCAGCAATTCATAGCACAACCAATACTTTTTTTAATTTTTCTAATGAACAAAAATATGATTTATCTTAAATAAGATGAATAAGGTAATTCTTATATAAAATATCTAAAAACTACTAGTTATGATTTTTAGTTAACATAAAACTAAATGGTAATTTTTTTTATTTATTTTTACCTTTATCATTACCGAGATTTTTCATGCAACATTTTTAGTGTTATATTTTTTGAAATTTTATTTCAATAGATAATGAATTAAGATTTGATAAATTAAAACGAGATGGTTAAATTAAAAATCATTGTGCTGGAGAATTAAACTTGGATCATCCCGTCACGAGGGGACATTTGAGTAGGGGAAGATGTATAACCCACGTGGATCAAACTCACTAATTCCTATATCTACCTTAGGATCTGTTCACTAAACATGTGGTAAGGTCCACTGGGCTTGAGGCACGTCGAATCAATCAGTCAATCAATCGACATAGATTGCAACAGAAGCTGTCTTCGGTCGTGGAGTTTCTGGCTGGGTCAGTTGATATATAGTTTTGGGCGGTTGAGGGGGGTAGCCCATGAAGTCCCCAAGAGAACGATGGATGTGACCCTTTCTTGATCAAAGAGAGGCGAATAAACTCACTAGACTAGACCAGGTCCCAGATTGTAACCCTCTTTTAACTCCCACACCTTTGATTCCTCTCCCCTTTTGTCTCCTCTGCTGCTCGTGCGCGTGCCTTGTTATGTCTTCAATTTCATCAAAAGGAGGCATGCTCATACTAGGAGTCATCCTATTCTTTTCATGTTATCGACCGACCTACCTATGCCCCCTTTTCACTCATGAAAAATGGTTCATGGTGTGACTTTTTTTCTCTCAGAAATATGTTTATATTTTACTCCAGATTCTACATGTTAATGCTTTTTCAGTACAAAAAAGCATTGGGATAACACATTGAAAAGGACACGCCAACCCCCGCTTAATCACGAACTGCTTAAGGAAAAGCAATTGTAATTAGCTTTGGAAAGAAAGAAACTAATTAACACAACGCAACTCATCTCTCTGGACATCTCTCTGAATGCATGGCACTTGACGGTGGTGGAAACCAGGCGTTTTCGGTATCGTGTCATCATGAAACTGTAAACTTCATGGGTTTAGATGAGAGGCACAAAACTACATCTACAATATGATTTTCTTCCTTTTTAGGAAAAAAATATATATATGAAGTGATCATGATTCAAAGGAAATTAAGCTTCGATTATATGGGATATATGATAAGCAAAGAAACGAAGTCCTTGCATGGTTAATCTCTCCCATTCCCAATTACACAACAAAGATTTGGACACCTTTTAATTTCTCACCTATCCCCTCTAATTTGATCGTCTAGCGCCTTTACTATAGGAAAGTGGACATAATATTTCCCTTCACCTAAATGGCATGCCCGAAGAATTGAAGAGGTGGAGCAGTCTGGCTCATCATCATTAGCAAAAATGTAACCAGCAGACTAGAAGGGGATAAAAAATCATCATGGAAATTGAAGGAGCTAAGCTATTGTACAGCATGTCTGCAGAGGAGTTGCCACTGCGTTTTGTGGAACGATCATGGAGGTCATTACAGGGATGATAATTAAGTACTGTGAAAGATACATTAAATGTTAAAAATCCAACTAAGATCCTCATGCAATTTTTTCTTCTGTGGATGCACGTACCCTCACATGGGAAAACAATCCTTCTTGTGCTTTCTATTAGACTAGGCACCTGTACGACATACTGTTACAGAAAATGACATTACATATTTGCTATAGTAGGACCAAGATGACACGAAAAATCACAAGCAACCACTATATATATATACATGGGGCTAAAATATAAAAGAGATTTCAGATACACAAAGAGAAGTCAACAAATTTACAGTGTCAACTTTTTACGATATCTGTCTCTGGCTTGAAAAGAAAAGCTGAATTTAGTCAAGTTGGTGCAAAGCTTGAAGATTGATGTAGAAAAAAGCCTTAAAAGAAGCACATGTCAATTTTCATTTTTCACTTGTTCACACTTAGGAATTAGGCCGGTTAAAGAAGGGAAACACCTCCTGGTCGTTTAATTATGGTTAATCGGTGCTGACGTTATTTCACAGCTTGCAATATTTCAATCACAAATCAACTCCGAACCTTTAATTTCTTCATTTCAGTACCAAAACTATTTGGACAAGGCAATGTAACCCTTCTCCGTGATCAGGATTCCATCTTGATTCAACAATAAAATGGGGAGGGGGAGCCATAAAAAGACGTCAAAAAGAGCTTGTTTTCTTCGAGAGTGGTTTTTGTTTTTATTTTTTTATTATAATTCTTAAATGTGGATCTTGAAATTTAAGGCGGGGTATTTTGTCTTCTTCTGGATTTTGGAGATGAGAAGATGATCATATATATTTGGATTTTTCTACCATGTCCTCTAAGGGCACATGTTCGTTGCTATAAATAGAATGATTTAATTTTTATACTCTCTGCTATATTGAATTATGGACGAGGATACAAATAAACCTATTAATCATACAAGGAAAACTTTCCAGTTATATCAATCAAACATGCGCCTTTACTTGTTTTACTGTGGGAAAAATATCATTTCAGTGGCTCTTGGAATCATGGACTGGCTGTTGTTATCAGCTAGCCAAGAGTTGAAGTCAAGAGTTAGCTCATGAGCCTGGCTTTGATTTTAATGTTAGCCTGGAGCATCTCCTCTTGAATTAAAGCAATATATTTCCCTTGTAAATCAAGGCTGCTTGGAACTGGAGCAAGTTTCGCAGAAGCAAAATAGAAGGCTATCATTAATCTTCCAAGAAATTATGTAGTCAACAAAACATGAAGATGGCGCTTTAAACTAGTTAAGAGGTTCAAGAAGTGGGCACCTAGTTTATATATAGTTATACCGTGTGATGTCCTTCTCTCTTAAGATGCAAATGATTGTCTGTTAAAAAAATATGGATTATCAGAAAACTAAGAAATTTTATAAGCAGTCGGTGGTTAGTGAAGGTTCAGCTAGCTTTCGTGGTTATATAAACTATACATGTTAGGTTGGTACTCACAAAAGTGAACTCTAAATATATGATCTTATGGCAGGAATATTATTTTATACTCCCATTAAAGAATATACGAGAAACATATACATAAGGTTGCAATAATTGGTAGACCAGAGCAATTAAATTCTTAATATCTAGCACACAATGTTTTACAATAACTTTACATTTCCAATTCTCATCTTTCTCGTCACGTACCCTTGTGTTTACTCATCAACACATGAGTTTCTGAAGCACTTGTATTCATATATTCTTTCTTTAATCAATAATACAAGGATAAAGGAAACATAATATTGTTTAAACCCTTTCTAACAAATAAAAAAGGTATTTATTATCGGATAGAACTTTGAAAATTCTTAATTTATAGAGATATTCTTACGGACAAGAGTGACAGATTATACTTTAAAATCTGATCCACTATGACTTTATGCCTAAATATCATAGTCTTTTAAACAAGCTTACAACATTATAATTTCTCTACAGAAAATCCTATAACTTGTTTAAGATAAATCTAACAAGGAACCAGACTTCAAGATTATAGAAAAAGGTCTTACTTTAAATTATTTGATTCATTCGTTTTAGTTCATACAAAGCCTACAATTCCTTGTTGATCCACTTTTTGAGATTTATAGCGAGTAACAAATAATATTTAAAACTTATAAAAGTATAACAATATCTAAAAAAAAACCCAACACAATATATAAAAGTGATGTATTATTCATCAAGACAAAATACATCAGATAAACAAAACACTATAGATGATCATACATTTGAAGAGAGCATTGGAACTGATGTTAGCCAATAAAAAAGCATAGTTATAAAGACATAGTTGTTTTCAATGTTTTTTCTTAGACAGAGAGGTCTTACTAACTATTTTCAACCTTTTCTTTTGGATCTTGCGTGGTAGGTTTTTATCATGTAGAAACAAGTGTATTACATCTTTATTGATGAAATTGCTTATTATTTGTATAAACGATGTATGAAAAAAAAACCTACTTACGATTTTATAATTTTAAATCTATTTTTACAATATAAGTTTATATTGTATTCATGTCATGTTAAAAAAATATTTTTGACAATCATATGTAAGATTACAAGATAGATAGCCTTCCTCTTTTAAATATCATCTCACTCCTTTAATTAGTGTTTGAACTTGAGATCTCTGTATAAAACTCTGAAAGTTTTAACCGTTGGGATGGGTTTGGTGTCTCTTTTAAAGCACAATGACCTTATTCCAGAGCTTTACTCGAGAAAATGATCTAAAAGTAAAGTACAGTCTCACATGTTATATATATATATTTATATATAGAAAGATCTCTCTACAAGGTAACAAATCATACTTCACCATGATAATGCAGGAGTCATGTGCATAAGAAACCCTAAATAGGTATTCTCCATGCTAATAATATAGCACATATAATCCCGATTTTATACAGGCTTGGAGAGCTTAAATGCTACCATCTCCTCTCTCACCACAAGTGTCATTATTCCATGGAGAAGGATAATATATACCAGAACTTTGATCATAAGAAACCCCTCCATGACCCATTCTTCTTCCAAATTGGGGGTTTGCTGCTGGCATTTCATTGCAGGCATATCGGATCAAATCAGCATTTGTAGCATCTAATTCCTTTTGGAGTCTGATAACTTGCCTTTGGAGGACTGAAATAGCACCAACACAGCCATAGACTGGATCTTTCATGCGTGCCTCAGCTTCGTAGGCAAGAGAGTTGACAGCATCTTCTCTCTGATGAGGAAGGACCTCATTGAGGAGCTTACTGACATTGCTTGCACCAAATATCTTGTGAACATTGGCAAACTTCTGAGGCTCTTCAGGTGGGAAGTATGGTGCAAAGATGCAATCTGGCATGCATTTTCTCCGTAGGAACTTGCAAGCAGCACAAGGAGAATTGGAATAGCTTGAAGAAGCCATCTATTATGCTGCAAAAAATTAATTGAACACCTTAATCCATCAAACATGTTCTTATTGATGCATAACCTCTTAAGGTTTGGAATTTACAATATGAAAAACTTAAAGTAGTTATTTTACATTATTTTTTGATAATCTGAAGACCAAGGGTGATTGATGTGGGCAGAACCTTTGTTATTTATATTATACAGAGACTTGTTTGGAGCACATGCATATGCGTATGACCAGTTTAGCAGCACAAGTATTTTTCATGACAGCAGTTTTCCTCCCTAGTTATGCATCTCCTTTTCAAACTTTTACTTTTCGGCCTGAAAAGCAGTCTTTCTTGAATCTGATACTACTGTGTGAATATTTCATCTCCAAAATTTACTTAAAAACTCCCTATAGTAAAAATAAATAAATAAAATGAAATTAATAAAAGATAAATAAATAGTCAAAACAGAATACATCAGGGTACAGGGATAGTTTCCTGTGTGGGGATTCTTTGAACCTTTAGTCAATAGCTCCATGGCTGCAACATGACACAGCCCCCCACGCCCCCTCCTCCCCATTTTCTCTCTCCAAATTTTAATTCCTACACCTACTGCAATGTAGACAGATCCTTTTTTTTGAAGTTGTCATCAGTGGGATCTCTCATACGGTGCAATCTTATAGCCTTCATCATATGTATATATTCTTCCTTAAAGGTGTTGAGGCATTTGTTAACAGATATTCTACCTATTGAATCGAATCACAAGTACATAAACCATTAATCTCTTCTTCTATAACATAACCTTAATTGAGCAGAGTGCTTTAAGATGAAGAATATAAGCAAAAATGAAAAGATCTTGTAGCTGGGCTGCCTGTACTTACCTTTTTTTGACTAGGTTTCTTTTATCAGGTAAAAAGGAATACTACCTGTTTACCCCTCTCGTGTAGGCTCTTTCAAGATCCAGAGACTTTGATTTTGCCAATGAAAAAGACTATCCAGTCAGCTGTTGAAAGATGAGAAACTTGGTAATTAATTTATTGAAAGATGTGAGAGTTCAAAGGGGAAACCCTAGTTGCAGGACGGTGAGAGAAACCTGCAAATACAGTGACGAAAAGCAAGGAAGATTAAAGAAAAGGGGAGGCAAAGAGCATTTAGTGAAGAGGAACGGAAAGCAAAAGAGAAGTGCAATAAATGGGCAGCAAGAAAAAGGATGACTTTGACACTGCTCTTATAATAATATCAAACACTGTTCAAGAACTTGGCCAATCAATTATCTTAAAAAAAAAAAAAAAAGCAAAAACTTTGAACTCCAAATCAAACTAAAAACACATAAATAACTAATGAAATAATTTTCTTCGCCAATATTTTGCATTACAAGGAGAAGATCTGACACAATCACAAGATTCAACTAACTCATGATTTAAGGGGTCAACTTAGTTTGATCCGTGATCCCAGACACCTTTGAAGGCATACCTCATAATGGGCAATCTCATTGCAGAACTGGACTGCTGTTTATGGCCATATTTTGGCTTTATTCTTGTGGCTTATTCGTATATGCAGCCAATCTGGAACTGAACAGAGAGTTTCTTCATAATTGAAGAGGAAAAAAAAAATATCATACTCTTTTAAAAAATTAATTTCAAGAAGAAATAAAAAATAAAGAGCAAAAATACAGCATCACCAAATTTCTCATTACACGTAAAGGAGATATTTAGGCAAATAAAATAAAAAGGTAAAGAAGAGATAAAGGAGTTGTCACTATTTTAAAGGCAACGATACTTAAGGTTGCTCTAGTGTAGATTACAAGATAAGTGGCTGGTTATATCAAGTAAACATAAAAATTACCCTCTCATAAGATAAAATATTTTGATTTGTTAAACTTAGATAGTGTTTGGTTATCATTTCAGAACAAAAAAAAAAAAAACAGAGACAGTTGGGACATTGCGAATATTTTTATGTTTTGAAAAAATAAAAATTTACTTCAAAATCATTTCAGAGACAAATTTATTTTTATATCAATGTTTATATCTCTTCAATCAAACACATTTCTATTCATTCTATCATGAAATACTAACCAAACACAATCTTAAGGAAATATTCTGAAAGTCACCTTTATCTTAAGTTATCTAACTTGGTATTTGTGTTTATTATTAAGTAAAAAACTAGACAATCTAAGAAATAAAGTGATTTTGGATTCATGTCTAAATAAAATGCTCAATTCCTCACTTTTTTTTTCTATCAATTATGGACCTTGGACCCAAAATATTAAGAGGAATTAAATTGGATATATGCACATTCTAATTTATTAATACAGAACAAGCTTGAAGAACACTACTCACTCAATGTACTTGTAAAGGGTTGAAATGACTAATTAAAAGAAAGAAGAAGAGAAAAAGCACATTTTTCAATGTTGATATAACCAATGTGCTTCATAACACAAACACATTGAAAACCAAAAATAGAAATGAGGTGTCATGCAACTATATAATTCTTTACACATTGAATGGAGATTAAATAGATGAATAATATTTATAAATATATAAAATGTTCAAATATTAATAAATGATAAAAATAAATGAATCACCTTATAAGTGACATAACTAACTAAACTACAACTAGATGGAAAACCAGAGAAGCAATTCAAAAGGGTATTGTTGGTGGCATCCTTGAACATGCAAATTCAAATGCACAAATCATAAAATAAGAGTTAAAATATTAATTAGAATAAAATAAAAGAATGCATTATCTATTTATATATTCATAACATAATTTTCGAGGGACATAATTACCATAGGATCAAATGAATGAGGGATAAAATAATTAAAGGGTCATAATATCGAGGAATGAAATAGCCTAAGAGCATTTTATGAATAAATAAATAAATTATATTTTTAAGAATATAATGACCTCAAGACTGGATTCTGATGACCTTAAGACTTGATTCAAGCAGAGTAAGTTTCATATCACATATTAAGTTGCTCATTCTTTGAACCTGATAAAGATAGGTTCATTATCAAACAAATACACATTCAACCAATCATGATCACCCATCATCTTTATATATATATATATATAAACCTAACATACAACTAGAACATACAAAACACTTGTATATATAAATAAAAATATTAAGATATCAAAAACAACACAAAATCATTCAAAAAAATTAAAAAAGAATCCAAAAAAATATAATCATAGGCAGAACATTGATGAACAAGATTAAACCACAATAAACATATATTTTAAATATGATAACTTTAGGGAAAAAAAAAGTTCAAAAAGAAAATTCTACATTGAATAGAAAAATACATTCATCCAAATATGAAATAAAAATCAAAATCATATGCAAGCCATGTTTTTTAAGTTTCAATTCAAAGTTGTAATGTTTAAAGATTCAGGATTAACTAATTTCCATGTAATGAAATCCCATTTAACATCGATGCAATCCAAATAAATAGTTTTGAGTTCAAAACTAACACATAAAAATTGATTTCCATGAATTTAAGAAATAACTTTGCAATAATTGATAATTTTGAATTATAAATCTTTGATTTGAAAATTAGATTTTTATGTGAAAAACTAAAGCTAATACAATATCATGAGCATGAATTAAAATATGAATTTAAACTGACCTAATCTCAATACTATAATATTGAGAAAAATATATAAGAAAAGGTATAAACTTCTCTTTTAAATTGTATTCTAAATATGTATGTTCTTACTTGTTTTTTTTTTGTTTTTTTAACATGTTATTAACACGATCACTCTATTTAATTTATATTAGAATCTTGGCACACATGAACTCCTATGTTACATGGCTTTTTCAATATCAATATTCTCTTTTCATTATTGTTCATACTTTATGAAATATATTTGGCTCTGTAACTTATTTTGACAATTTGTTTTTATTCATCAAGATTTAAAGTTCCTGAAAAACTAGTATTGTAAGTTTTTGAAGAATTAAATAAATTAAATACAGTTCTTGAAGAACTAATATTTTTAAAGAATTGAATAGAAGTCTTAAAAGACTGATTTTTTTTATATTCATGATTTTATTTAATAATTTATTTTCTTTTTTATATATACGTGAAATCTGACGAAACTTGAATTTATCGTCTTGATATATATGGGAATAAATTTTTGTCATAGATCCTTGACACTGAGATTTATCTGAAAGTTAAGAATCTTGGAGAGACCATCAAAGAAGAAAATAGTGCATCCTTGCAGGATCGTATTAAAGCAATGATTTTCATTCACCACCATCTCCATGAAGGATTAAAGTTGAATATCTCACAATAAATTATCATCTTGTTCTGTGGCAAAATCTAAAGGAAAGATATGACCACTAAAAGTATATTATATTCCCTCAAGCTTGTTATAATTTGTTGTACCTGAGGTTGCAAGATTTTAATTTGGTTAATGAATATAATTCTGTTTTTTTTAAAATTATCTCACAGCTGAAATTGTACGGTGAAAATATTACAGAAGACCAAATGTTAGAGGAAACATTCTCTACTTTTCATGCCTCAAATATTGTCCTGCAACAACAATATAGAGAACATAATTTCAAGAGGTATTCAGAACTAATTTCATGTCTTCTTGTAGCTGATTAAAATAATGAGTTTTTAATATAAAAAATATCATCAATCCCATCCCACAGGTTCTAAACCATTCCCTAAAGTGAATGGACCTTTGTTCAAAAGACAAGAAAGAACCAAGGGTATAGATATGAAAAAAATTAAATGGAAAATGAGAAGAGATAATCCTTCAAAAGGCAACCCACCATACCACCAGAAGTGAAGACACAATGAACCCAAACAAGAAAAGGGCAAGAATTTGAATAAACTTGAAGATAAGTGTCATATGTGTAATATATCACATCGGCGGGTGAGGAAGTGGTAACTGGCCTTATTAAGAGTGTTGGTTGCCAACTTGTCATACGCGTTTTGAGGCGTCAGGCTCATAAGTGGGCTCGCTTTACCAGGAACAAAACCGTGAGGGCGGTAAGGCCCAAAGTGGACAATATATGGCAGATTGGGCCGGGCTGTTACATTTGGTATCGAGCCGACCTCACTGGCTGTCCGGTTGTGCCAACAGGGTCGTCGGGCTCCTTAACAGGGGTGGATTGTAATATCTCACATCGGCGGGTGAGGGAGTGGTAGCTGGCTTTATTAAGAGTGCTGGTTGCCAACTTGTCATACACGTTTTGGGGCGTCAGGCTCAGAAGTGGGCTCGCGTTACCAGGAACAAAACCGTGAGGGCGGTAAAGCCCAAAGCGGACAATATATGGCAGATTGGGCCGGGCAGTTACATATGTGTGGTATGTATGGTCATTGGTCTCGCACTTATCGAGCGCCAAAACATCTTACAGATTTATATCAAGTCTCTCTAAAAGAAAATGTAGTTGAAACTAATTTATTTATAAATATGATTTTAAAGGTCATAATGCTTATCTTGATGTTTCTGATTTCTTTGGAAACCCAAATAAAAAAAATAACATACTTAGTGATGGAATCCTTAGGGATGATTAATATTTTTATTTTTATTAGGATATTTATCATATTGTATTTTTAACAAATAATGTCAATTTTATTTCAGTTAAATTATAAACTTTTATTATATTTTGAATAGAAGCATGACTTTTCATGATAGAGATTTATGTCTAGCAGATAGTGTAACAACACATACAATTCTCAAGGAAAAGAAATACTTTGAATATTTGACATTAACCAAAGCCAATGCCACTAATATAAGGTCCAACAAACATTATTAAAGACTCTGGAAGAGTTAATATTTTGTTATCAAATAACACAAAACTTGACATTAAAGATGCATTATATTCACCTGAGTCCAGAAGAAATTTACTCAGTTTTAAAGATATATGCGCTAATGGTTATCATATTGAAACAATAGTTGAGGACAAAAAAGAACATCTTTATATTATTTCATATATTTCAGGCCAGAAGCTTGTACTTGAAAAATTACGTGCTTTCTCTTCTGGAATTTATTACACGATCATGAAATCTATTGAAACAAATTTTGTGATACACCTAAAGTGTTCTGAACCAAAACTATTTATGCTTTGTCATGATTGACTTAGACATCCAGGATCAATAATGATATGACAAGTTATTGAAAATTCACATGGACATCCTTTAAAACACCTAAAGATTTTCTTACCAAGTGAAAATCCATGCACTGTATGTTCTCAAGGTAAATTAATTACTAAACTATCTCTATCAAATGTTGTTACAGAATCACCATCTTTTCTCAAAAAAATTCAAGGAGATATATATGGACCTATTCATCTACCATGCAGACCTTTTAGATATTTTATGGTATTAATTGTTGCATCAAGTAAATGGTCACGTGTTTGTTTACTTTCTAGTCAAAATGTTGCATATACTAGATTAATAGAAAAACTTATCAGATTAAGGGCACAATTTCATCATTCTCCAATCAAGAAAATTCGATTGGACAATGTTGGTGAGTTTACTTTTCAAGAATTTGATAATTTTTGCACTTCTATTAGAATAGATGTTGAACATCTTATTGCTCATGTAAATACCCATAATGGTCTAGCAAATCATTTATAAAGTGCCTAAAATTAACTGTTAGACCATTACTTATGAAATGAAAATTGCCTACATTTATTTAGGGACATGTTATATTACACGTTGCATCATTGGTTAGAATTAAGTCAAGTGCTTATCTTAAATATTTTTCTTTGCAACTTTATTTTACTATACCACCGAATATACTTCATCTATGAATTTTTGGTTATGCAGTATATGTGCTTACAGCACCCCCTATAAAGGATTAAAATGGGTTTATAACATAGAATAAAAATTATGTTGGTTTTAATTCTCTATCTATTATTAGGTTCCTTGAACCTTTAACTGGTGATGTCTTTAAAGCACGTTTTGAAGACTGTTATTTTGATGAGAATATTTTTTCATCTTTGGAGAAAGAAAAGTTAGTGCCTGAAGTACAATAAGAAATTACTTGGAATCACCCGAACTTATCTCATTTTGATCCAAAGACAAGTCAATGTGAACTTGAAGTTCAAAAAATAATTCATTTATAAAATATTGCAAATCAATTACCGGATGTTTTCACCAATTATGAATAAGTGGTTAAATCCCATATTGTAGCTGTAAATGATTCATTTAGAATTGAAATTTATGAAGGAAAAAAAGGCAACATAGTAGCAAATAAATCTATACCACGCTTGAAGCGCAAAAGACCTGTTGGTGCTAAGGATAAAAATCCTAGAAAACAAAAAAATACAACAAATAGATGATGGTACTTCTGAAGATTCATCACACATTAAACAGACAATAAATATTGAGTTAAAATCAAAGATTCATCATACATTAAACAAACAATAAATATTGAGTTAAAATCATCTCCTAATATTGATCCTATTGAAGAAGGACCTTATGAAGATGCATTTTCTAAAAAAATCCAAGTACCTGAAAATAATGAGATCTCCATAAACTATGTTCACACATGAGAGATTTTGGATCGAAATAAAATTGTCATAAATGATGCATTTGCATTTAAGGTTGCTTTTGGCATCACCAGAAGTGATGATGAAATTAAACCATAAACTGTCGAAGAATGTTGACATAGAAATGATTGGCCAATATGGAAAGAATCAATCCAAACAAAGTTAAAATCACTTGTAAAACGTGAAGTATTTGGACCTATAGTTCATAAATCTAAAGGTGTTATGCTTGTTGGATATAAGCGGGTTATCGTTAAAAAATAAAATGAGAACAATGAAATTTATACGATACAAGGCACGACTTGTTGCACAAGGTTTCTCATAAAGACCTAGAATTAATTATGAGAAAACTTATTTCCAAGTTATGGATGCAATCACTTTCAGATTTTTGATTGGTTTAGTAGTCTTAAGAACTCTTGATATACGTTTAATTGATGTAGTTACAACATATCTATATGGATCATTAGATAAAGATATCCATATGAAAATCCCTGTAGAATTTAAATGCCTGAAGCCTTTTATGATAAACCTATAAGTGTTTATTCTATTAAACTAAAAAAATATTTATATAGGTTGAAGCAATCTGGTTGAATATGGTTGAACAATGAAATCGTCTTAATGAATACCTCCTAAAAAAAGGGTTTGAGAATAATGAGATTTGCCCATGCATTTTTATTAAAAAAAAAACCACATCTGGATTTGCTATTGTTGTAGTATATGTTAATGATTTAAATCTTGTTGATACTCTTAAAGAGCTCATAAAAATTATAACCTATTTGAAAGATGAATTTGAAATGAAAGATCTTGAAAAGCCAAAAATTTTCCTTAGTTTATATATTGAACATTGTTCAAATGGAAAATTTGTCCATCACTCGACATATATAGAAAAGGTCTTGAAACACTTTTACATAGATAATGCTTATCCTTTGAGTACATCTATGGTTGTTCGATCATTCAATGTGAAGAAAAACCCTTTTCAATCGCTAAAAGAGGATGGAGAAATTCTTGGTCCAGAAGTACCATATCTTAGTGCTATTAGAGCACTCATGATCTTGCAAATTATACAAGACCAGGTATATCTTTTGCAATCAATTTACCGACAAGATATAGTTCCAGTCCCATAAAAAGACACTAGAACGGGATCAAACATATACTTTTCTATCTCTGTGGAATAACTAAAATATGATTATTTTATAGTGTATCAAATTCATAATTGATTGGATATGCAGATGCAAGTTATCTCTCTAATCACCATAAAGGGAGATAAACATGTTATTTGTTTATATATGGAGGTATTACAATTTCTTGGAGATTTGTCAAACAAACATTAGTGGTTATTTTATCAAATCATTAAAAAATTATTGCAAACCATGAAGCAAGTCGATAATGCATATGGCTAAGATCAATTATCCAGCACATAAAAGAAAAATATGGATTGTTAACTATTGAAGATAGTCCGACAATATTGTTTCAAGATAATTTTGCAAGCATCACTCAACTTAGAGGAGACTATATTAAAGGAGACAAAATAAAACATATCTCACTAAAGTTCTTTTATACCCATGAGCTTCAACAAAAAGGAAAGATTGATATCAAGCAAATCAGGTCAAGTTATAATTTAGCAAACTTATTTACAAAGTCTTTACCAACCTCAACTTTCAATAAGCTTGTCCATAATATTGGAGTCATCTTAAAAATTTATCATAAGACATGTACTATTGAGGTGAAGTCAATGTAAATTGTATTCTTTTTCCTTCGTTTTTTTTTTATCACATTGGGTTTTCCTTTACAAGGTTTTAATGAGGCAATTTGATATATTTTTTTTAATCCTGAAGTATTCAAATATGAATTTTGAAGTATCAATATAAAACATTCTATTGAATTCTGAAGCATTCAGAAATTTTATAAGAATGTTGTACTCTTTTTCCTTGGCTTAGTTTTTTTTTCCATTGGATTTTTCTTTATAATGTTTTAATAAGACACATTTTTAGTACATGGGGGAAGTATTATAAAATCTATAATTATATATATTGGATGCCTATTAGAATCTCTTAGATTTCATGACTCTTAAGTTTAGTCTCTTGATTTTTCAAGACACTTGGGTTTCTTAGTGTCCTTTAATGTTCTCATTTTCTTTTCCTATAAATACTACTTGTCTTGTAGTCTAAGTATTGAGAAAATTATATAAAAAAAGATTTGAACTTCTCTTTCAAGTTTTATTTTGAATATGTATATTTTTACTTCTTTTTTATTTTTTTAACAGGCAAGTCCTATTTGAATATGTTTGATTTAAATGTTAGAAATAATCTTAATTTAGAGTTGTGAAATAGAAAAACTAGACAAAAATATGTATAAATTAGATAACAACATTGTAGCCCTTAATTTTATTTATTTTCATATAATTTTTTTACTCTTAATTTTTTCATTTTTTTCTTTTTAATTTTTTAATTTTCCACTCTCACTCATCATTTTGTCTTTTTCTATCTTTTTTTTCCTCACACTCTATCTTCTTTTTTGAATGTTTCTCCTTTTTTTCCCTTACTTGAAATCCAAATAAAATAAATAAATATTTTAAACTATATTTTTTTAGGGAATGACTAAATTTTTAAGAATTGGAGAACGCGTATAAAAATGCATTTTCTTTTAGAATCACTTTTTTATAGAATTGTTTAAAAATCTAAATGTCGTTTTATCATGCACAACAATTACTGTGTAAGAATATAATAGAAAATACAAAACAAATTAAATAAAAAACTGTTGTTTTTACTTTGAAAAAATAGCTTTTAGTTTTTATCTCTATTTTTCTTATTTTTTTCAAAATAGAAAATAAGTATTTTGATTGACTTACCTAAGAAATAATAGAAGAAATGAACATAAAAAATTAGGTCAACTAACAAGGATCTTATTTTCATAGGGTCTATTCAGAAATTAAAAACAATTTCTATTTAAAATTTTCTTATCTTATTTTTATTTTTCCTTTTCCTATATATATAAAAATATGTTCATTTGTAAAAAATATAGAAAAATTTCTTACAAAAAAATAAGAAATATGTCAAATTGTAACTATTTTACTTAAAAAAAATTAAAACCATGATTTTTCGATAATCATCTTAGTATTAGTATTTGTGATAATAAAATTATAAAATGTCAATGAAAAATTATCATGAAAATATATACTTATTAACTCAAAAAAAGTAAATACTTAATATTAGATTTTTAATGAAAAACCAATTTAGGACTCTAACCAAATATAAAAAATATAAAAAATTAATGTTTTGCATTTCTAAAATGTCTTATATATGAAAGAATAATATTGTATTATTCACCATTTTATTTTTTTTATTTGGAAAACAATGAAAAACATAAAAACATAAATCCATGACCCTAACCAAATATAAAAAAAACATATTTTGCATTTATAAAAGTTCTAATGTATGAAAGAATAATATTGTATTATTCATTATTTTATTTTATTTGGAAAAAATAAAACAATTACGGAAGTTAAACTAAAAATGTGTTTTCCAACTTGGAAAAAAGTTAGAAAACTGGAAAACTAGTTTTGCAGTTTTCCAGATAGAGGAATATTGTATTTTAATAAGTTTTAGTCCTCTATTTTTCTAAAAGATTGAAGCATTCCTCTTTTTCTGAATATACTCTATGCATGTGTATTTTCACTAACAAAAAATTATTGACCTTTTTTACTTTTCTTTTTTTCAATGAAAAATTAAGAAACATGTTCATTTATTGAAAACAAAGATGAATTTTTTCATCGAAAAAAGTTAAGACATCAACATTATTACTATTCAAAACAAAAATCAAAACTAAAATTTATAATAAACCTGGTAATATTTTATATTTGTGATACTCTAATTAAAAAATCTTAGTTTTATTTTATTCAAATTAAAACTATCATAAAAAGACATGTTGTTAGCTCCAAAAAAGAAAACTTTATATTAGATTTATAATAAAAATTAATTTTATGACACTAACTAAATATGAAAATGTAAGAAAATTAATCTTTCACATTGCTAAGAAAATGTAACAATACCTTGAGTCAAAAATCATTTGTCATTCCCCTATATAATTTACAAGTTTAGTTTTGTGATTGACTTTTGGAATTACATTGTCAAAATATAATTTTAGTTTAAAATTAAGAGTGTGTGGTTTTGTATTCAAACAACGCTTTTAAAATTATTTCAAATTAATGTTTTTTTAGATTTTAAATCGCTTTTGTGTGCTGATGTCAAAAATAATTTTTTTTTAAATTATCTTGATGAATTTCCAAGTAAAAAACACTTTGAAAAGCAACCATTACCATAATTCTAATCACTAAATGCCTAAACAAATATAAATTCACATATAAAAGGAATTCTACACACACACACACACACACACACACACTCAGTTGAGCATTTGGGGCATTAAAATCGTTAAAGAAAATCTAATTCAAAGCTATAGGGTTCCCATGAATCCTGAAATCCCTATTTTATTAGGTTTAATGGTATTAATCGATTCTCGAATGCAAAATCTTATTAAATTGTATTTGATGCATTAATTCATCCATAATTATTCCCCCGAGCATTAAAAAAGAGGAGGAAAAAATTCAAATTTTTTATAAATAAATTATCATAAAAATGTGTTAATATTACTTTTATTAATAAAATGTCAATTGATTGAATTCATGAGACTCACGCTTGATTACTTATAGATTGATATTGTTGTATGAAAATACGATAAAGAACATAAACAAAATAAAACTTGAGGCGTGTACAAACACTATCTTTAAGGATATTTCCTTAATACAAGGCTATCCGCCGGGATTAAACAAGTTTCTCCTCTAAAACGAGGCTCGCAAAAATAGATAGACTAAGAGCAAAAAAGAAATACCAGCAAGTTTTGCAAACATAAGAAAATACAATGGTTTTTAGCAGTCTTTAATTGTAAGAGTGCATGGTATGTATATGTTGCTAGCATGTAACAGCTAGGCAGGAAATAAATTAGAGAATTAAAGAGTTGTTAGGGGATTAAAGAGTTGTAGCTGTTAAAAAAGGTTTTAAAATAAAAAAGCTATTAGAGAATTAAAGAGTTGTAGTTGTTAAAAAGCTTTTAAAATAAAAGAGTTGTTAGGATTTTATGACTGTTAGAAAATTAATTCTAAGTGTTTAAAAATTATGGTTTCAGTTTAAAGTCCAAAAACAAATTACTGTTGGAGACAAAAGGTTTAGAAAGTACAGGCATTGCCTTACATATAGGGGGCAATCAAATATTTTCCTCTTGCTCGACTCAACCTTATACACACGAGCCCACTATCCTTTTCTTATTGGTTAATATCTCATATCAAAGTTTACTATATAAACACTAGATGAGGCTCTTATTTTTTCAATGTAGGATAGAAAACCTTATATATACTCTATGTTCACAAGAAGTAAGTTGTGTTTTTCCAATATGGGATAATAACCTTTTAAAATAGTCTTTATTATTTACAACAATCACACACATATTTCAAAAGAATTTTGGAATAAAAATATACTTACTAGATTTTTATCTATTAAGTGTAATGCATCTAACTTGATGTCTTTTGGACTATGAACCAGATCATAGAAAGAATGAGATTTAACTTATAAAATTATTGGTGAAATTATTAATTTGTATGAACCAAAAAATCTTATTTTAAGTTAGGTATCTCACCAATCACATTATACCCCTATAATTTCTTGTTTTTTTACTCGGTTTTGCACTTAATAAGCTATGTGTGCACCTGATTGTTTATAAGTGCTTCAGAGATTTTCCTAGTATCTCATATGAGTGGCCTCACTCCATCCTCATATAGGTGATTCTATCAAGTGTTCACTGCAATTTGAACACTATCTATGAGGAATATGAAACTCATTAAAAACTTTGTAGTTCATCCTCTCTTTAATTGCAGTCTGGCACAATTCTCACATCATACGGAAGGATTTTTTTTTATAGTGCTACAGAATCACAAATAACTTTGTAATTACCCCTATGAACCTAATTCATGGGATCTTTATTCCCATAGGTTGGTTACCATCATTTTTATTTCTCACTTAAGCATTAGTCTCATTTCTCTCAATGTTTCTAATATCATCTTTTTACCAAGTGGTTTAGTTAGAGGATTGGTCAAATTTATTTCTGACTTCACATAATCAATTGAAATAATTTCATCTTTTAGTAGCTGCTTTACAACATCATGTCTAAATCGAATATGTCAATTTTTACCATTAAAATATTTATTCTTAGCAATGACTATTGTCGTTTGGCAATCACAATGCATGGATATAGAAGGTGTTGGTTTTATTCCCAATTGAATTTTAGTTAAAAAAAATTCCTCAACCAAACATCTTCATTTCCTACTGATTCCAAAGCTATAAATTCTAACTTCATGGTGGATCGAGCGATTAAACTTTGCTTGGATGATTTCCAAGATACTACACCACCACCAAGAATAAAGATATAACCACTAGTGGATTTAATCTTAATTGAATCTGAAATTCAGATAACATTGTTGTATCCTTCTAATACAACGGGAAATCCACTATATAGAATACCGTAGTCCATGGTACCTCTCAAATATTTTATTAGTTGGATTATTGCCGTTCAATGCTCATGATTGGGATTTTATGTATATCTACTTAATCTACACATAATGTACAAGTCGAGTGAAGTTCATTAAATCCATCAACTCCTAATAATTTGAGCATATTTAAGCCGAGTAACAACTTCACCTTTATTTTTCATAATTGAGTGTTAGCATCATAAGGAGTACTCACAGGTGTCAGATTAAAGTGACGAAACTTCTAGAGAAGTTTCTTTACATAATGTTCTTATGTTAACATTATACCATTGTCTCTCCTTATAATTTTAATACGCAATATTACACTAGTTTCACCCATATCTTTCATATCAAATTTAGAGGCTAAGAAACATTTAGTGTTATACATGACATTCATGCTAATACTAAAAACAAGCATATCATCTACATATAAACTAATGATCACATATTTATTATCAATAGACTTAGTATACACACATTTATCAACACTAACTAAAGAAAAACTATCACTCAAAAACAACTTGATTAAATTTCACATGCCACTGTTTCAGAGCTTGCTTTAAGCCATATAAAGACTTTAACAACTTACAAACTTTAATCTTTTGACCAGGAACTATACAACCTTCAGGTTGTAACATATACATCTCTTTTTCTAGATCACCATTTAAAAAAGTAGTTTTAACATCCATTTCATGTATAAAAAGGTTATACATAGAAGCTAAAGCAATTAAAACTCAAATTAAAGAAATTCTAGTTACAGGTCAAAAAGATATCAAAATAATCCACATTTTGTTTTTTTGAGTAAAACCTTTTGCAACTAATCTTGCTTTGTGTTTATCTATAGAACCATTAGGAAAACATTTTCTTTTAAGAATGTATTTACAACTAATAGGTTTTACACTTGGGGGCAAATCCATAATCTCTCAAATTTAATTTTGTAAAAGTGAATCAATTTCAACTTTAATTGTTTCTTTCAAAAATAAAGAATCATAAGAAAAGATAGCTTCGGATTAAGTCACTGGATCCTTATCTACTAGATAAGTGAAAAAATCATTTCCAAATGAATTTTATTTCCTTTATCTCTTCCTCCTTCTCACTTCCTTAATGTGAGTTTCATTATCATTAACAGGTGCATGAGAAATCTTTTCATTTAATGGATAAATATGTTCAAAGAATTCTGTATTTTTTTGTTTCAATAATAGTATTGTAATCTAGCACATCACTCTTTAAAACTAGAGACATATATGCAGCACTAATTTCAACATAACCATTAAACATAAAATCAGAAGTTTTTGAACTTATCTTTCTTTTTTTTAGTTCATATAACATAACCTTAGCTAGACACCCCCATTCTTTTAGATATTTTAAATTAGAAGAATAACATTTCCATAATTGATAAGGTGTTAAACCAGTTTTCTTACAAGAAATTTTATTTTGTAAATGGCATGCAGATCAAATAGCTTCACCCCATAAATTATCAGGTGTTGAAGAACTATCTAACATAACACTCATCATTTCTTTTAAAGTTCTATTTTTCCTTTCATCTACCCCATTAGACTCGGGTGAATAAGGTGGAGTAACTTCATGTATTATACATTTCTTTTCACAATAATTATTCATTAGAACATACTCACCTCCTCTATCAGATCTAACTCGTTTGATTTTTTTATTTAGTTGATTTTCTACTTCTACTTTATATAACAAGAACATGTTATAAGCTTTATCTTTACTTCTAAGCAGTTAAAGTTTTGTATATCTTGAAAAATCATCTATGAAGGTCACATAATATTTCTTACCTCCTCTAATTATAGTTTGTTTTAAATCTTCTAAGTCTGTGTGTATTAAGCTAAGTAATTTAGTTTCTCTTTTAACAGATATATATGTTTTCTTAGTAATTTTAGCTTCAACACATATTTCATGTTTATTCATAGATGAAGAATTTAAGCTAGAAATGAAACCAAAAGAATTTATTTTCTTAAGATAAGATAAACTAACATGTCCTAATCTAGCATGTCATAGATCAATAGAGTCAAGCAAGTAAGCAGAAGAAGATGGATTTCATTCATTTCATTATCAATATTGAGTACAAAAAGTTCATGGTTACAATATCTTTTTCCCCACAAAACATTGTTCTTAATCATTACAATCTTGTCAGATTCAATTGACACTTTGATCCCAAATTTTCCCAACGAAGCTATTGAGACCAAATTTGCTCTTATATTAGGGACATGTAGTACCTCATTCAAAGCTAGCGTCTTGCCCGAAGTCAATTTTAGAAGGACTTTGTATTTTCCAAAAACATTTGCAGTTCTTGAGTCTCCAAGGTTGACCACTTCTTCTCCATCCTTAAAAGGTTTATAGGTAGAGAAGAATTCTTTATTTGCACACATGTGCCTAGTATCACCAGAGTCTACCACCCAATTTCTCTCATTAGTCACCATATTGACTTAAGAAACAATCGCAACAATGATGTCTTCTCCTTCAACCATGATGACCTTAGTTTTAGGAGGATTATTGTTTCTCTTTCAATTTCAGCATTAAAATGCATGGTGGTCAAGTTTGCCACACACAAAACAATTTCTCTTGTTATTAAAATTATTGGTTTTGGGTTTGAACATATTGGTATTGTTACCATTGGACTTATTATTATTATTATTATTATTATTATTATTATTATTATTATTATTATTATACCTTTTTTATGTGAACTCATTTCTACTAAGTTTGCTTTGGTGATCATTTCCTTCTTCCTAGTAGTTTGCAACTCCTTTCTATTTATATCTTCAATGTTGATGTGGTGATAAGATCAATCAACGATAATTATCTATGCGTTGGTTAGTTTATCGATCAATATTTCAAAGAACTAATCCTTTAGGAAGGTTGATATTTTTGGCTTTCATGTCCTCTAGTAGTCTATAGTATTCGTTAATTTGAATTTTGATATCTTTGTTATCCACCATTTTCCATTGATAAAATTTTTCAATGACAAATTTTTGTTTTCCCACATCTTCGGCAGTATACTTTGTCACCATATTGCTCCATATCTTCTTCTCTTTCTTGTAGCTGCAATATACATCAAATAACTCATTGGAGAGAGTGCTTAAAATGGAGTGTCTACAAACATTGTTCTCATGTGTCTATGCTTTGAAATTGTCAGTGGTCTTAAGATCGAGTAAAAACCAAAGCAACTCCATGCATGTCAAGGACACCAAAGATTCTTTCTTGCCACCTTCTAAAGTTTTCTCCAACAAAAAACTCAATCTTTTAAATATTAAGGAACGACTTAGCTAATGACATAGTGGTAGCAGCAGTAGAGTTCTCAACAACATCAATGTTGAGGGTAGCAGCGTTGTCGGCATCAGTGTTTCTGTCCATGTTACTAAAATATCCTTAAGATTGTTGTAAGAAAATACGATGAAGAACAGAAATAAAATAAAACTTGAGGTGTGTATAAACATTGTTCTTAAGGATATTTTCTCAACACATGGCTATCCTCCAGGATCCAACAAGTTCCTCTTCTAAAATGAGGGTCACAGAAACAACTAAACCAAGAGCGAAAGGAAATACTAACAAGTTTTGCAAACACAAGAAAATACAATAGATTTTGGCAGCCTTTGATTATAAGAGTGCATGGTATATACATGTAACAGCTAGATAGAAAATAAATTAAAGAATTAAAAAGTTGTTACAATAGTTCAAAAATAAAAAAACTGTTAGGGAATTAAAGAGTTATAGCTGTTAAAAAAGATTTTAAAATAAAAGAGTAGTTAGGATTTTTTAACTATTAAAAAATTAATTTCAATTGTTTAAAAATTATGATTTCAGTTTAAGGGCCAAAAACAAATTATTGTTGGAGACAAAAGGTTCAGAAAGTATAGGCGTTGCCTCGCACGCAGGGGGCAATAAGAGGTTTTTCTTATGCGTGCAAGCGTACTATCCTTTTCTTATTGGTTATTATCTCATATCAAAGTTCACTATATAAATACTAGATGAAAATCTTATTTTTCCAATGTGGGATAGAAAGTTCTATATATTCTCTATGTTCACAAGATGCAAGTTGTGTTTTTTTTAATTTGTAATAAAAAACCCTTTTGAAATAGTCTTGATTATTTACGGTAGATGCATCAAGAAACTTAGTATAAAATTTTTGTTTATATATTATTTTCCAAGACAAAAAATGGTATGAGACTATGAGCCCACATACAATTACTAAAAATTTTAATAGCTTAAAAGCCAACCCAATCAATTTTTTTCAACAAAATTTATAGATACAAGCTGAATTCGAACTCTGTTATATAGGTTCTATTATTGAGTTCAACTATACGAAGATGATGAAGCAATGAGATATATACTGTTGGACTCTCTATTATTGGATTCAGTTTATCAGCTTGTAGACAGAAGCTAGCTAGGTTCCATCTTTGTGGTCCTAGAAAAATTTAGCAGAAATACAAGGACATTCGTCAAAATAAATGTGGCTGGGTCTCTCTCATGTTTTCTCTTCTCAGCTAGCTCTTTACCTTATCTTCTCCCTTTATTTGCTGACAATTTGACAACTTGTATGTACTCAATTATTGCCGGACACAAGTCTAAGATGCGATTTGGAGACAAATGCTGACGAGATACAATCTTGATAGCAGAACTTTGAGAAATTTTAACAACGAGAGCCCACCAAGTTTCAAATTTGTATGTACGGTCATTTTTAAGTTTGAAGGAATTATTTGTTACAACTTACAAGACCTTGATTAATTAACATTGCGTATGGGTGCTAGTTTTATGTATTTTGGCACAAATTTGCTCTAGCTATTTGTTCAAGTGTGTAGATCCTTCAAATTAATCTTTATGAAAATTCTCAAGTTGTTAAAATTGAGAGTGTTTTTTTTTTTTTATCTAGAAAGAATTATATATTTATTTGGAAAGAATTATTTTTCATTGTAAAATCCAAAGTATTTTGGACCTAGAAATTAATATTGGATTCATACATTTATGATTTATCCACGATTTTTTTTTTTTATGTATTTCAATCTAAGCTTTTTCCACCGAGTATTCGGCAAACATTAATTGTCCATCCACAATAGTATTTTTGTATTGTAAATTATCTAGTTCGAATATTGATCATTTTAGAACAAGCCTTGTTATATGGTGAGGAATATCTTTTGATCAACCAAAAAAGGCTTAAAAAAGAAAGGTGGGGAATATCTTTTGATCAGTTTATGCATTTATTAAAAGAAATCAGGTGGTTTGGAGAAACCATTTTAGTATTATTCATTTTCTTACAAATCACGGTGGATTAAAATAATAATTTTTTTATAAATTTTCAATTTGATCCTTAAATATTTTTTATGCACAATTAAGCCTTTTATTTATCCCAAATTAGCACCCAATTGCATTTTTTTTTTTTAAGAAATGGTTGGATTTAAAGTTAGAGGACAAAATTAAAAATAACAGGTAAAATTGGTGGCGGCATTGAATTTCATTTTAAATGTTTATTTTGATCCCCCATCTTTTTCGGTTTATAGGTGATCGGTCCCTTCAGTTTTCAGAAATTTTATTTTGGTATTAAAGTCTATTTTCATTATTTTTAAGTTTTTTTTCATGAGAAAAGAGATAGAATCACTAGATTCCGGTATAGAGAAAGAAATTTATCAATGATGAAGATTCCAGCCATCAAAATAATTGAAATTGGTGTTAATGAGTTTCATTTCATTAAGATAGTTTCACCTAGGGGCTTTCTTCCTTCTCCTTGCCTGAAGAGACAGATTTGACCGTGAGAATGTTTTTGGGTTTGTGTTAATTTTGGTTTTTTGAGCTGTTTTGTTTTTTTTTTATTTTTTTAGGCTATGCATAGGTTTATCAAGATGTTTAGGATTTTTTAGGGTAAAAAAATGATGAAAATGGGGTTTTAAGCCAAGAAAACTGAGACCTCATTTGTTGTCACAAAGGGCACTTCATTTGCTATCTTTTTTTAAAAAAACAATAAGAAAATTAGGTGAACAACATATTGTTAGCCCTTTTAAAAATTGTAAAACAAATAAAAATAAAAATAAACCTAAACGTGCAAACTATTTTTAATGCCAGGCATGTTGGGCCACCAGGCCCACATGCCTGGGCTCCTTTTATTTTTTATTTTTTTTATTTTATGTTTGGGTTAAGAAAATTGATACAAAAATCATTGAATCCAATTGAGTCTATAAATTGGATCGCAAGTTTAACGGGTTAATCCACAACATTCAGGCTATTATTTATTTATTTTTGTTTAATGCTTTTTCTACCCCTTAATTTTTTTAAAAATACAATTTCATCTTTTGTTATCGATGATATGTTTTTTTTTATTTAACTCAAACCTAAAAGAATGCAATTTCACCATTTGTTATTAATGATCTACTTTTACTATCTTTGCACCATGGTTTTTTAACTTTAAAAACAATATTTCATACAAAAATATTATCATGCACTTTATTGTAGTATAATAAATAAAAAAAATCTCTGGGATAAAAATATTTATTGAATCCAAAGATGTGCATGACTTGCATTGTAAGGTTGCTTGACTGACTTGAGTTCACTTATTTTTTTAAAAAAACTTAAATGCTAGTTTTTACCGATTTAATTCTTCAATATTAAGTTAATTCAAGATTGAGATTTCCAACTTGTTTTTTTTTTAAATTATCTCTATGAATTTTACGAGACAACTCAGGTTAACTTAGGTAAATGAAATGTTTTTCTATCTCATTATTAGATAAAAATATCATTTAATTCAGGATTAAACCCTTCTTCTTCTTTTTTAAGACACGTCACCATTATCTAAACATTTTTTTTTTGCTTTTAAAAAAAAATTACTCTGACTCGCAGTGTAGTGCAGACAAACGAACTAGTTGAGACTAAATCCAGTCCACATATAATTTTGCATACATATTTTTTATATTAATTCGGTTCATTCAAAGAATAAATTACTTTAAATATTGATCCAAACATATATATATATATAAATTAAGTAAACCAATTTGACTCACCGGTCTAGTCTTTAGAGTTATATGAAATGTTTTTGACAATTATGAAAAGTCAAACAATAAATTTTTTGCTTCCATCTTCCAATTGTGAAAACAATAATTAAGAGTAAATATTATATAGTTCTACTTTCATTATTGAAAACAATTTCAACTAAAATTATCTAAAAAAGGAAAGATAAAGTGTACGTATTAACTACCTAAATAAACTTATCGTAATTTCACCACCTTTCTTGATTTTAGAATTTCCCTAAACCCTAAACTGTGGATTTAGCAGATATTTGGAACACGATCGTATATACTATAAATAAGAGTAGGCATTGTGTTTTATGTATAAAACTAGTGTAATTAAACCAAATTTGCGGTAAAGTTTCCCAAAAAATTAGAATTGAAATACTTGAGTATAAAACATATGACGAGCTGCTATAAATTATTTTTATTTTTATTTTTATTTTTATTTTTTGAGAACGCTGTCATTGATGCTGAAGATATATCATCATACACGATGAATGAGTGGCTCATATGAAAGATAAAGGGTGGCTGGGGATTTACAGAACTGATTTACAATTTCATTTTCTATAAGTACTTGTTTTACCTTTAATTGATTTGACTTGCTTTTAGGGCATCACCACTCAGTAAGATATACAATAGTGTGTTTGATACGAACACTATTTGTTCATAATACCCAGCCACAGCATATATATATATATATATATATAAACCCTTCTACAGCAAAAACCTGTTCAAAATCCAAAATATATTCGAGTCAAAAACTTTTTTATAAACAACCAGCCTATAAATACTGACAACAATTTTACTCCAAATCAGATCAATCTTATTACAAAAAACCCTACATCAAATTTATCAAATCCCATAAACCTTTCTAGTCAAAACCCAAACCAAAATTTAACCCCAAAAACATTACTTGTTACAAATATAACCAGAAAAGACATACATCTCGTTTTTGCAAAGTCAATTCCAAACTTCATGAGCTCGAAATAGATGAAAAAATCATCAACCAAATACAATATATATATATATATATATATAAGAAAATGGGACCTCATCAAATAATGCATTGAGACTTTGGAAATTCTAAGACTAAAACAATGATATGATCATTTATGTCATTAAACTAAATGTTATTAATTTTCAGTTCCTTCCAAAAAGTAAAAAAATAAATAAAATGGAAGCATGCGTACATATTGTCGGCTTCATCAGAAGAGAATACTTGCGCTAGTAATGAAGTGATGGTAATTTCTTTTGCATTATATGTGGTTCATGAATCTGCTTTTTGTAGTCTAATATCATATACAGACGCGTGCATGAGAACAAATATGCCCACACTTTTCACTCTTTTTTTAAGGGAAAGTTATGTGAAGGGATCAAATCAAACGATGTCCACCCTCTCCATTTCTTAATCATTTGATGCCATGGTAGCTTAAAAGTCATCAAGAAAAGAAACATGGAGATACTTTGCCTACTATATCTCCAATACTCAAATCACTACTTCAGCAAGATAGGCCCTTGCTTACACCAAATCTATGATTGAAAATCTTAATTTTTAGACTATTTTGTATCTATATGTACTCTTTATATTATTTTTTTCTGGGAAATAATATATTATTTTTCTTTATATTAGTTTTTTCTGGGAAAATCCATGGGGATCCTCCTTCATGGATTTATTTTCTTTTCGAAGTGCCAATATTTTGATTAAGTTAATTTGTGCTTGGCCCATCGATGAAAGATTGGAAAGGAGATAAAAGAGGAATATTTTTAAGTCGACTCAAGCATGGTCCTAATGATTAGAGATGCAATTATTTGATGATGAAATGCAAAATAATGTAACTTCAGGTTTCTGTTGCCTTTCGTCTTCTAAAAATAATATTATTTCATGAGTTGTGGTGACCACAAGGTATCTATCTCTTTGCCTCTCCAAAATCTGGGCTCAGCTTCACAGGGTATTTTCCCAGTTCACTACTGAGTAACCAAATTAATGTTGCTTGGTGCTCTCTTCTTCTTTTTTTACTGTATATTATTAAGCTTGAAAGTTGAATATTTATATTATTTAAAAAATCTAAGTCTTGCGATGGGTGGTTTATTATTAACTTTATGTATTCATATTCTTTTATTTACTTATTCATGTTATTATATATTGTTTACTAACACTTCCTCTATGTGTAATTGCAACTTGTCTTTTTGAAGTTAACAAGTGAATTGAATTTTATGATCTTTATTTGGCATGAATGCTTCTACTAGTTGAGTATGACTTTTATGAACTAGGAAGCAATCAATCACAAAGAAAAGTGTTCGCCTAATTAACTAGAATATCAATTCTTATTATATTGACAAGTATTACAAATTAGTTAGGATATATATAGTTGTATAGGAATATAAATTATATTAGAATTCATATAATGAGCTCGTAATTTGCTATAAATAATTTGTCTATCTATAGGAATTACAATTCATGCAGTATTTCATCTTTGTGATAATATAAAAAGATCATCCAAATACTAGAAATAGTGACCAACTCTATCTATAAATTTCATTATCTTTTTTTTTTTCTGCGATTCATCTTTCATATCATAATTTATTGCTTTTCTATTCTTTGCTTTTATTTACACTTTTTCCTTTACTTTTTTATCACTTTCTTGTGTTTTTATCTTGTTTGATTTTTAACATCACCTTTCTTTTCTTCTTAACATGTTAAAGCAAAGTTAAGGACCTTACATTTTGTTTAATTTGTGAGGTTGCCATCTACATCCACTCAAGATTGAATGTAGTTTCTTCCCATTAGACAGAAGAAACAAAAAAACATATAGTATATTGATTAAGATATCAACAATTGATAAATAGTTTATATAGATTGATCATGAAGATTATTTATCATATCAACAATACCACAATGCATTTTAATATATTAGCTATTTACATGTAATTTTTTATGGAAATCATTTTTTTATAATAAACATAATTTTGTATGTTTAATGAACGTTCAACTATTATTTGTTTATAAATTATGAAATACTAAAACTTTATATTATAGTTTCCCCAAATCACTTAATAATTACAATACAACATTCAATATTAGTTTAAGAAAGCAAAATATAATACTAACAATTGATATTGAATTTGTCAATTTTTCGGTCATTATAAATAAATGTTATTTGAAATTAAATATTTTTTTATTTTAAAGAAGTAGTTAGCTAAAATGAAACCTAATTTAGTTCATAAGAGTATGGAGTAGGGTTACAAGTGTTTTTAGTGAGAACTAGTCAAATGAATGCAATATCGCAAGGAACTTTTCGACGATGTTATTAAACCAAGTCAAGTCTAATGAGTCATCATGGTGACCCATCGACCCTTCGGTCACTAGATGAGGTTGAGTTTTACAGCAAATCTTGTAGGAGCTAACCAAGTATGACTTAGTTGACTTGACGATTGCACCTGCAAATTGATCAACCAGGTAGAAACTCAGCTTAAGAAAAAATTATTTTTTTAAAAAAAATGTTGATTTAATGTTTTTTTATTAAAAAAATATCAAAATGATACATTTTTATTATCCTAATTAAACTGGGTAAAGGCATCAAACTCGTGCTCTAAGTTATGACCCTAGCTAGGTTTAATAACCTTGCTTTCTAGAACTATTGTTTTTATTAAATTAAACAATTTAAAAAATATATATATTTACAGGAAAGACAACGAGTAAAATTATTAATAAAAAATGTATTTTTTTCATATAAATTATTTTTTTATGAATGTATTTATTTATTTTGCTATAAAAGTTGGTTTTTTAATAGCAACATGGTTCATTAAGTCCAAACAGCAACAATAAAAAGAAGTTTAAAGAAACTACATCAATTTTAAATAAAAAGAAAAGGTGTGTCTTTTTAATTAAAAAAAAGCTAAATTTTCCTATTAATGCATTTGAATTTTGTCAAAAACATATTTTTTAGGAGTATTGTTTCTTAAATAAAAACTCATTATGATCATGAAAGCAATCTTCAGTTTTTTAAAAAAATCATAAATCGACTATCTCTTTGCTACTATATAAAAAACAAATGACAATAAATTTGAAAAGATTATATAAAACAATTTATAATGAAAAAATAAAAATAAAAATATTTTATACTCATTCAATATTAATGAGAAAATTATCATAAAAATTATGATTATATATCAAGCAGATATATAATTATCCATAAAGCAATTGTCGATATCATCATAGAAAAGTCCTAATTATCTTAGAAAACAACGTCATAGCTTTTTTACAAGGAGCATGTTTTTAAATAAAAGGCATTGACAATAAAAATAAAGGTTTTTTTTATAAGTCTCAGCCATTTAAAATGAGTAGAAAAAGGATGTATTTTGTAATTGTATAGAAGATATTCACTCTTTGTTGCTTTAAATCACCCTCTCTCTTTTTTATCTAAACACTCAATGGTAGCCTAATCATAAGTGATTCATCCTCAACTAAATACTCTACATTATCATCACTAGCATCTTCAAATGATGGCATTTCATCATCATTGTTATCTTTTTCATATTCAATCTCCTCATGATCATGTAAGAATATAGGATATTGAGATGCTATGTGATCTATTTTCAAACATCAAAAACATTTGATATCAAGAGTAAGGGTTTTTTGAGTATCAGATTTACATCTAGTATCAGTGGAGACTCTTTTTTTTCATTAGGTTGTTTGGTTTTAGCTCCCACAATAGGCTTATTTTGGGCAACCCTTTCTTTCCTAAAATTTAGCCTCCATGTTGAAAAAGAACCTAGATTTTGAATTTGCCATGTACGACCCTTTTCTTTTAAGTTTTATTTTCAACTTTGTAGGCGATTGCATCATTTTTTCTAACTCCACATAGTTCTACATTTCCACCACATTCGTTATCTCACAGTTCAAAGCATTCAAAAACCACACCAAACCTCACATCCATCCTTTCAAATTGCTACCACATGTCTTGTAATATAAAGAACAAGTTTTCCATTTACTTTATAGGTGATGATCCATCTTTGAAAGACATCATCAAAATCTAAAATTTCATGTTAGTAGAAAAAAAAAAGCATATCCCCACACACTCCCTCATGTGTTTACACTCAATATGATATCACTTCACTCTTGTTTCACTCAATTATTGCTTTTCACGATAATATACTCACATTTTACCTCTCGTGTTTTTCTTTTCAATTCTTTAAGGAACTAATCATAAACAATAAAAAATCACAGCTTCGTAACATCCAACCAAAGATTTTCAAGACATAAACAATCAAGAAAAATAAAAACGATAATGAAATGAATTAAAAAATGAAAATGAGAGTGAAATAAAAAACAACAATGAATATGATAACGAACACAAAAATGAATATGAAAGTGAAGATGAATGCAATAAATATTATTAAACCCGAAACCATAATTAAGATAAACGAACCCAAAACTAATAGCAACAAACAAAATAATTTATTGATGATACAAATTGATTCGGTAGACACTGATTTGTATTTTTCTCAAGTGCTAAATTCAAGAATTGTAAGTTTCGATTTTGCGGGAGTAACAAAAACTTGTGATTTAAACTTTTCTTCATCTTTTTTTAATATATTGATTCAGTAGTAGTCTTTTTTAATAGAAACTTTTTTTATATACTATTGCCACAAACTCAAGACTGAAGAACAACGAAAAAATAACACAAAAAATTTAAAGATAAAAAGATAGAACTTGATTTTAGAGCCTTGCTCTATTATCAACCGAAGCAAACCCAAAGGGTAAGAACTAATAAACCCACATGAAAGAAATAACAACCCAAGTAAGCTAAAATCATACTACAATAAAGAACTTGATACAATGATTACTTGAATCAAATCACTCACGTTATTGGATGAAAAAAACCCTAGCCCTTTGATTATAACAAATTAAGAGCTAAAGGTATAAGAAAGAACGTCATAATGACAATTAATCTTTGATAAGTCCAAAAGAGTTCAATGAAGAACCGAGAATATGAGCAACCTCGCACACATATAGTATTATTCTAAAATAAACCAACTTTCTCCAAAAAAATATAAATACAAGTTAAATAACCCTATTTATACTAGGTAAAAATATCTTAAACAAGTCTGGAAAATAATAAAAAAGTACTTATCCACATAGGAAAAGAATCTTAAACCAACTAGGATAATAATGTAAATCTTACATGGTAGCTTCGAACTTTATCGTAAGACTTTATAAATGTCTGATCACTATGAAATTTTAATTTTATAGAAAATAAGGCCTTATAATATTTTGGAAAAGCTTCGGTGAAGGATCCTTTATTTTGAAAACCAAAAAGTCAATCTTAGTGTCAATTGGTTCATCTTGTTGAGAGGAGTTCTATTAGTATGGTTTAGAACTTTTATCTTGCCAGAAAAAAGTATATCAAACATTGAGAGAAAAAAATTATTTTAATTTAATGTGGTATTATGTTATTTATTAGGGTTTTTCAGGTGAAAAAAAAGTTGAAAACTGGGTTTTTAAGGTCCTAAAACTCAGACCCCGACTTTCCAAAACCGGAGGTGGTAAGTATCTAAACCAGTAGATATGCGACGTTTGCAAATATGAATGACACGCTGTCCATTTATTTAAAAAAAATAGTGTGGGAAACATGACATCAGACCTTAAACTAAAAATTTGCACACCCGATCACTTGGCCTTCTTTCTATTAGGCCAAGTGTGTTGGCCTGATCTCCTGGGTTTAGTTGCTTGTCCTCTTTTGGTAGCCCTATAAGCCTAATATTTTAGTTCATTGATTGATTTCACCCATTGAGGACTTGATCTTTTCTGAGTGATTCTTCTCGGTCTGTGCTATCTTTTTATCTTTCATGACTTAGTTTAATATGGGCTTTTGAGGAAAATTTGTATTTGTTTTCCCTTCTATAAAAACTAAAAAAAAAATAACTCGCATAAATACAAAAATTCACAAAAATAATATCTTGAAATAAATAATTGGATATAGAGTAAACCTTTGTGATATGTTAAAAGAGTTGTGGAATCTTTTAATGATGATCAAAAGTTTGATAATCATTTTAACACTCTTGATTTATAAGGGAACTTGCTTCCATCAATGACTAAGATACAGTACTGTGACTTTTCCATGGATAGATCAGATTTCATTGATAATTAGACTTATATTGGAACTCTTCTTATATAGAATTCAATACTTGGACATCTTGTCACCCATGCACATCAAGCCTACCCAGTGTGATATTTAAAAGGAAACACCCTAAATGAAGGTTCTAGACATTATGTGGGTAGGTTGGTTAGCCTATTGGTCTTAAAATATCCCACATCATTTGGATCACAAAGCTTTAAATATTGATCTGACGCCAATAAGGTTTAAAGAGTATAGACTAAGAAAATCCACATCAACTACTAATCATGACCTTGCAAAATTTTGATGAGAGTCTAAAGGTTCATATGTGCTAGCCTAGGTCAAAGCCATATCAAGATACCATTAATTCTTTATGATAACTTAAAGCAATGTGTGTGCAGAATAAGGGTTGTATAGTGTGTGCAATGGAATGGATCCATATCCAATCTAGACATAATGGAGAAATACATGAAATAAGGTACATAAAATAAACATATAAAAAATATAAAAAAACAAAAAAAAACAACACATAGTGGTCAGTTTATAAAAAAAAAATAGCAAGGTAACCTTTAAAGAACACATCAAAGCATATAATAGATGTTATCATAAAAATCAAGCAAAAAAAGCTTAGCTCTAAAACAAGGTCCCCTAATGGAGTCGACATTCTATCGCATATGACATCTTAGTGAAATGAGGGTAAAAATATAAAATAGAAGTCATCACCTAGTTTTTATGGTAACTAGGAACCATAACTAGTCTTCAAAGTGTTAGGTAAGAGGATGGTTATATAATAGGAAAAATGACTACTACCATATACATTCTACCTAAGTTGCATTGTTGCTTATCCTTGATGATAAAGGTACATATTGTGTCATTACTAAAGTTTTTCTAAATTGGTATATATGCATCTTTATGATAAAAGATTACTAAAACCTAAGACAATGATTGGGAATATATGTTTGGCAATGAAGCACAATCCTCACTTTTGGGTATAAGAACCGAAAGGATGGTTAATGGTAACTTGGGTCTCAAACCCGTTTTCCTTGATTATATCCAAAATAGGCATGAAAACAATCACTCACACTCAATGGGCCTCGGTGGTGTCACATTGACCCAGCCGAAATCAACTCATAATGATGCAATATTGAAGAATTAATATGTTCATAAACCTCAAATTATACAAAACTATCATTCTCATAAGAATATATTTACAAACAAAAGATCAAAATAAAATTTACATAAAATACTTATACATATATAATGAGTTTTTTAGAAAAAGAAAGATGTAGTCACCTTTAAAGTAACTCCATAGGTAGGATTGTGGTTTACTTTATGTGGAAAAAATGAGTTAAGAGGGTATTATTGATAAAATATGCCCTTAACTCACAAATTCATATAAATAAATAAAAAATGATATTTTATATTAGAAAAATAGAATATATTTAATATAACACAAGCATTGTTATTATTATTATTATATTAACAAAATATCAACATTTGAACGACAAATTTCTTTTAAAGATTGTACTACCATTGAGTTTATATTTTATTAAAATATCCCTACCTTATGTTTTAAAAAAAATCATTGAAAATGTTTGAAACTCACATGCACACATAAATTAACATTTGTATTTTAAATCAACACATCAACAAGTAAATTCAAGCATGTCCACGAATAAGTTTAAACATATCCATACACATTCACACAAGAAAAATTCCACGTATAAAAATTAATAAAGATCAAGTTAGTATGTAGGAGATAAACAAAAAGAAACCTTTGGGAGATGTTCGAGCAGACTAGGAATGTTAGGTTTCTTAAAAGTTTTACATGCAATGGAAATGATAATTTTTTCGGGAACTCCAAAGATCATGTTAGATTATTTAGACTCAATATTTAGGATTTGGATGAAGATTATTTATGTTCCGTGGAAGGTTGATATAAGAATAAAAACCAAGTCATTAATATTTTGGATCTTTCAAAATTAGATATGTACTTTGTTTTTGTTTTTATAATTTGACATGTGGATTTGGGTCTAAGGTCTAAATTTATTTATTTTTATTCTATTTTATTTTATTTTTATTTATTTTGGCTTAGGTTTTCTAACTAGTAAACAAGGTCCAGTCCTAAATATTTTCCTTCCTAAATGGACTCCAGTGGCTAGTATCAATTTAAGTGAGAGATTAGACCATGTTTCACTCTTCAAATCACCTTAGCTATGATTGATTAGAAAAAGCTCAATAATCAACTCATAAACTCGGCTTGAGATGTGGACATCTAATTTAACTTGCATAAGAAATCCCTTTAAGTTAGAATTAAGTAGTAATCCCATTACGATGATATATTAAGGTGATTGTGCTCTTAGTTATGAAAAAAACTCCTTGGCTTGAAACTTTTAGAATGAGTGTTAAGTTTTTCTTAGTTATCGCATTTAAGAAAAAATATATGGCCACTCTTTTATTAGAAGTGTTTTTTTTTATCACCTAAATGTCATCATCCATCTTATAACTCAATTGTGACTCATTTGCTTTTAATTTAATTTTAAGAGGATTAAAATTTGAAATTAAAATATCAGGGATTGATTTTGGTTAAAGGTGTGATTTATCAACTTATGGGAAAACTATGGATTATAATGTGTTTTTGTCATTCTCTGCATCTTCACTTTAAAAGGATCATCAAGATAATAATAGTTATCCATTTTCAAATCTAATTTTTAATTCTATTCAAATTTAAATTTTTTAAAAATGAGTTTATTTGGGACTTTGTTTCTCATATGCTATGGGACTCCTGTATTATAAATATAGATCCCAATGCAAACAAAAAAGGAGAGAGCCATTATAAGAAATACTAAAGAAATACAATACACACAAAAAAATCTAGCCCTCATTGCACCAACTGTGCCTCCATACACCATCTTTATAATCTAGTCATACACATTTTTTTCCTCTTGGTTGCCAAAAGACACGCCTTTATTTTCTCTTCCCCAGCCTCTTCACCAGACTTACCCCACACCATACAAGGCATGCCATCTTTTGATATTGTTCCAAAGAACCCCAAGCACAATAGTTGAACCTGCACCATATCCCTCATCATCTTCAGAAAACAAAATCAACTACCCAGATCGGTGATGGAAGTCTTGGGCATTGTAATGGATATGGTTTGGTGTGAATTTGATGGGGAATTGGAGTCTGGCCAAAGCCATTTCTGTGGCTGGTCGACTGGATTTCCCCTGCTTCCAGAGGAAGTGGAGAATACACAGTGTTTGGAACGACGTTGTTTTAGGCTAGGACTGTTATTTTTCAATCTCCCCCTAAAATATTAGTGCCTATTCACTTTAGTCCCTAGAATTTAATTCTTTCAATTTTGACCCAAACTGACCATGAACTTTGATATTTCTTCAATTAAGCCCTTAATTGCATTAATTAATTAAATCAAAGTTTAATTAAGTCCCTAAATTTATCAATTCTTCTAATTTTTGGCTAAATTGACTTCCAAATTTATAATTTCATCATTATTAGTCCTCAAACTTTCAATTTGTGTTGTCTTTACCCAATTCTCAAATTATTTTTCATTCATTCATTTTTTTTTATTTTTTTTAAAATTCAAAAATTGAGGTTATGATAATCATTTTAAAAATTTAATCCAAAAGTGTTCGAGGTAAATGGATTCACGATGAATATCAATCCTAGTATTCACTGACGTCAAAGTCATAAATATCAACTCTGATATTTATTGATGCCAGAGTCAAAAATATCAACTCCAATATTCACTGACGCCAAAGTCAGGAATATCATATATTTTTTTCATGTAATATTTATCAATACCAGAGTTAGAAGTATTTGTAGTTGAATATTTATTGACACCAGAGTTAGGAATATTATAGGCAGACCATCAAAAGTGTAATACAAAAAATCCTTAGCAATTTAAAACAAAACTAGCAATGAGCTTACCTCAGGTAGGACGCTTAAAAGGTGATAGTATCTTTTCTTCTTTCTTTTTTTGCTTAATCAGTCTCATACCATAGAATCTTTGTTGACCAGTTAGGGTTCCTAGTGATCATAATACTATGTGGCGACTCCTTAATAATACTAGGTGGCGACTCCAGAGTCAAAAATATCAACTCTGATATTTATTGATGCCTAAGTCAAAAATATCAACTCTAATATTCACTGACGTCAAAGTCAGGAATATCATATATATTTTTTCACGTAATATTTATCCATACCAGAGTTAGAAGTATTTGTAGTTAAATATTTACCAGCGCCAGAGTTAGAAATATTATAGGTAGACCATCAAAAGCGTAATACAACAAATCCTTAGTAATTTAAAACAAAACTAGCAATGAGTCTACCTCAGATAGGACGCTTAAGAGGTGATAATATCTTTCATTTTGCGTAATCAGTCTCATATCATAAAATTTTTGTTGACCAGTTAGAGTTCCTAGTGACTATAATATTAGGTAGCGACTCCTTAAATTAGATTTTTTTCTCATCAAAAATAAGATGTCAGATATTTGTTTTTTTTCTAAAAGCATTAAAGGTCGTCGCGATGTCGGGTGCGACAATCCATATAACATAATGGCAACTCTTCTAGGAACTTATGGGTTACACTAGCTTATTTCTTTACATTTATGAATTTTATATGTATGTATCGATAATTGTATGCCCAATGTGACTCTTATTCACACACAACACTACACTCTATGAATTACGCACACCATTTCAAACTATAACCTAAGATTAGATTGGCGAGGGCCTCAACGCTTTGGGATTTCGATCTTAGAGTATGTGGAGTGGCCATTTCTACTCCCGTCGACACTTGCTTACATAATAGATCCACGAAAGGAAAGCTAGCGACCTTCCAAATATGGGAAGCAAGGCTCAGAAACCATCTATTATAGTTAGAATTCAAACTAGCGATGGGGGACTATATAATGGAGGATAAATTAGGACTAGACGTTAAACTTTATCTTCAACTTTAGTTAAATCCGACAACCTAGCTACCACTAGGTTATCTTGTAGGACAGAGGCATACTTTTTCTTTTTATTTTATAAACAAAGTACTGATCATAACAACATTTTGTGATCTTATCAAGAGTCAGTATCATGGCCGCTAAGACCACCTCAATCAAAATACTAAATAAGGATTTCATATATGATCGGTTTGAGTTTTGCAAATTACTTACACTTTCTAAGATGATTAATGAGGCATCAACCCATTACGTTAGTAAAAGTACCTAATAAACTCATTACTAATTTAAGAAAGTAAAAGTTAGTACGAAGCGTCCCATTGGGTGAAATTCTAAATAGACTCATATTGTGATCAATGCTAGTTGAAATAGTTGGTCTTGAGCCTATTGTTGGCCAAAAACCAAAATGGTGATCAAATAATCATAGGAATTGCCAGTCGAATTAAGCAAATCGAGCCCACTGATGATCGAAATGCTAAAGGTTCATAGAATCATGGAAAACAAGGAAAGAACTCTATCATAACGAAGTCAAATCAAGGAGATTGAATCCCTCAAAGGAGAAGTAGCTCGATTAGTTAGTTTACTTGGTAGGCACTCTAAACACATAGGAAAACTCCACAATCTTCTTGTTGCGGTTCTAGCATCCTCCAATAATGTCTACCCTAAAAACTTAGACCTCCAAGGCATGAGGAAAGGGAGTGGTGAGCTTTTTAACTAGTATTGGTAAGGGATGGCGGGAAATAGTTGCTCAAGTACACCCGCCATTAAATGAGAAGGAGCTTATTTACATATTCATCAACACTTTTAGATCCCCGTAATATGAGTGTCTGTTGGACCATCTCTCATTTTCTTTCGAAAAACTCGTCACTATGGCTAAAAAGATAGAATATGGTATAGGTATGAGGTTGATCAAGGATGTGGCTATAAGGCCCTATAAGTAATAATAAAAATGGCACCCCTCTCTCCACATAAGTCATCCTCAAGGATTGGAATCCCTCTTCCATATAGTGTAGCATACCAATGCCTCTTGCTCGCTTAACTAATTGCACCTACTTCAGCGAATCTTATACACCTACTATACCCTAACTAGTACGATCCGAGTATATAGTAAGAGTATCATTATGGAATTCAAGGTTCTATTAAGAAATGCAAGCATCGAGTCTTGAACTGTGAGGTTGGGGATAATAGATTTTGAAGAAAGTAATGGAAGATACAACAATATCAACACCAATCCTTAATATGTTGGAGACTAAAGTACTCTAAAAGAAACGAGGATCTTTACCTTAGTTACCTCACTCCTACAATGATATCTATCATCTTCTTCTAAGAGCTCGTCAAATAAAACCTGCATTGATCAAGCCTATCCAACCACTACGTACTTTCTAAGTGGTAAAAAGTGTGAGTTTCATGCTATGGCTAATTAAAAGACACAATGTTGAGAATTGTCAAGACTTCAAGAGGCAGGCGTAGCATGATCAATAATGGAATATGGTCGAGATAGAGTCACCCATTAAACCCACATATATACCTCTTTCGACAAGCCAATGAGATTATTGAGTAGAGAAAATGAAGATATGGGATTATCCAATGAACTAAGTGACGAGAAGAAAAATCTATAGTAATTATTGTACAAGACAAAGCTTTTCATTTACTTGCAAGAAGATTGCATGGTTGTAAAAAGTGTTCATACTTTATATTTAGTTTCAAACATTGTTTTTCCTGAAAAAAAAACTTTTTTTGGCATTTGCTTTCATGAAGATTTACCAACATATTTTAATGATTCCATTTTTTTATTATTATTAATTTGAAGTTAATTGAGGATAATTTGGGCAAAATTGAAAAAGGATAGTCGAATGTGGATCTAAAATGGATAGAAATATGAAAGAAAGAGCACAGGTCCAAAACAGATAAGATGACCAATTATATAGACCAAAATAAAACAAAAAAATAGGAAAGAGCGAACGATGTTCAAACAACTAAGGGAATCATGAGGTTATTCAGAAATAGAATACTATTTTTCTTTTACTTTTTTCAATTTTCTTTTTTTTTTTCAAGTTTTTATTTCTAATATAGAATTAAAAAAACATATTGTTCATGAATTTTTCAAACAAAAATAAAAAAACATATTAATATTATAACTATTTTTCATTAAAAAAAATCAAAACCATATTTATATAATAATCATCTTAATATTTTGTATTCATGATAATTTAATTATAAAATATTAATTTTATTTCATTTGTTATATTGTTAACTCAGAAAAATAGTCATGTTAGATTTATAATTAAAATAAAAATAAAAATTGTTAAAAAGTGTTTAATTATATATATATAATAGAAAACTAATTAGATTGTTTGTCTTTTATTTATTTGAAAAACAATGGAAGACTTGTAAGAAAATTATGAATAACTTTTAAATGTGTTTTTCAAATTCAACACAAATTTTAAAAATTGGTTTTCGTGTGAAGAAATATTATATTTCAACTGAAAGTTTTAGTTTTTTATTTTTAATCCAGTTTTTTAAAAAAAATGAAATATTATTCACGTTTATGTGTAGCCTTGCCTTTCTTCCTCTGCTCCCTGCATGTTGTTGTTTCAAACAAACACGACAGCTACTTTTCTCCTCTCTCGTGCTCTTCTATCTCCTCAAATCAGCCAAGACACACAGGTTTTTCCTGCATTGTTTTCCCCATCCCTAAAAAGAAATTAACTCACATAACCTGCTGCAAAGCAGCCAAAAACACACCCTCTAAAGCCTTGAAAAACGCTGTCCACCATTAAAATACACACATCTCCACAGCTGCTATTCTTGCTCCAAAAACAGTACAGAGACATCTAACAAAAGAGTTGGGCGGTGCAGGTTAATTGGGCAAAATAAAAGACCGACATTTAGCCAGAAAGTTAGAAAGGAGAGTTTTTGTTTTTTTTTTTTTTTGGGAGAGGAAACGCTCTGGAGTATTCGGCTCTGGGTTTCTAAGTTTCCAAAAAGAGGGAGAGACTGCTTGAGGGAGTATGAGAAGGAGAAGTGCAGTAGTTATACATTCTTACTGTCGTTCAGAGGGAAAAAGAAGAACACCCTCTGTGCTTGTGTTATATATTCGGAACGCTGCCAAGGTTCTCTAATCGGTCAGACCAAGCTTCACTCAGGTACACTATCCATGCCCTTTCTTTGTTCAACTTAAAGAGTCGGTGCACAGTTCTGTTGTTTTCCTTTTCTTTTGCATTGAGAATTTAATCTAGATATATATATATATATATATATATATATATATATATATAGTAGAAATCACGTTGTGTTTATCCTGCTTCCTTCGTACCTGTTAAAACCTCACGTGACGGGTTCAATGGTTGATTGAAGATTAAGATTTCATTTTATTTTATTTTTCGTGCGAAGAAGAATAAAGAGAATGAATGCCTTGTTAAAGTCCAGATAATAGGCTTTGCTCGGTTCATGTTGAGCTTAAGTACGAAGAAGGCCGTTTGGTCGCTAAAAAATGGGACTTGTAAGGCGGTGATGGGTGCGGCCGTGAGGGCTAGTTCGTTTCTGGTATCTCGAGTTGCTGTGCAGCTAGCTTAGCTTTGTCTAGGATGAGCATGAAACGCAGAAATACGAATGGAATAACATCAGTGAGTGTCCTTGTGTAGTGGCAAGCCAAAACTCTAGGTACCCATGTGTCGGATATTGTGGTGGAAACGTGCTTTTGCTGGCTGTTTCCTTGTCAATCTCCTTTGGTTTGGACGCTAGTTGAAACATTAGCTGTTAGTTAATTAATAAGAGACGAGGTATGCATTTGGGTTTTGGGTGGATGGGGGGACAATTTCCAGACTTCTAAGTTTAAGTTTGCTTTGTTTTTGGCATGGCTTGATAATGAACGAGGACCATGTTTCTGTCATTTTTTTCTTACATGAGAACCATGCCCTTGTTGTTATGTGATTTCAGCAAGTCTTGTTGCTTGATTGGACAGGGGGTTAAGATGGTTAGGTGTAGGTTTCATCCAATATATGTATGTATGCGTAGGTATATCTCCCCTATGCTAGCCCTAGTTTTGGATTTCCCTTGATATTTTGAGTTGTTTGAATATAAATTGTGTTTGTTTTAGCGGTTGGTCAAGTGTTTTTAAAAAATTCAAAATACTTTTTTTTAAGATTAGTTTTTTTTATGTTTTTAAATCGTTTTGATGTATTAATATCAAAAAAAAATTAAAAAAAAAATTATTTTGATGCATTTCTGAGTGAAAAACACTTTTAAAAACAATCGCTACCACAATGTCAAACACTACTAGAGTGGGAAAAGAAAGTAGAGTTGATTGTCACCATTACTATGCGGAGAAAAGGTAAAAACATGTTGTTATTGAGTTTAGTGACTATCATATTATTTGGTAGGATCAACTTGTTTTAGGTAGAAGAAGGAATTGAGAGAGACCTGAAGAGACTTAGGATGAGAAGAAAACAATTATGAGAAAAAGATTTATTTATAGACATTATTATAGGGAATTATTTTAGAGATTATAGAGTTTAACTCAAGGGTCTAAAAGTGTGGAGGATTATCACAAGGAGATAGAAATTGTCATGATTAGAGTTAATATTATGAAGGATAAAGAGGTTACAATGACAAGGTTCTTGGTTTGAATAGAGAGGTAGCTAATGTGATTGAATTATAGCATTATGTTAAGCTAGAAAATATGGTTCACTTGGATAATAAGGTAGAAAAACAAATGAAGAGAAAGGCAATACATGCCAATGAGGTAATTCAAGTTCTTTTTCAGCTTAGAAGCTGAATTATAGAGGGAAGGAGCTGCCCCATTAAAGTCAAATACAGTGGGGAACAAATTTAATCCACCTAAAGCTAAAAAAAGGGATTTGTCCACTACTATCCATGGTAAAATCAAAACTCAAATTAATCATAACCTTGATATTAAGTGTTTTGGGTGTTTGGAAAATGGATATATAGCTTCATAATGTCCAAATAAAATGGTTATAGTTATGATAGAACATGGAGAGATTGAATCCGAGAGTGACACATCAGAGGAGGATGAGATGTCACCACTTAAGGATTATAATGATATTAAGTATCCAGTTGATAAATAGACTTTGGTAATTAGAAGATCACTTAATGTTCAAATCAAAGAAAATGATGTAGAGCAATAAAAGGATGACATCTTCCATACTAAATGTCACATAAGTAACAATGTATATAGTATGATTTTTTATAATGGGAGTTCTGTTAATGTTGTTAGTGCTATATTTGTAAGAAAATTAAGTATGGACACTATTAAACATGAAAGACCTTATAGACTTTAATTGTTGAATGAATGTGGTGAAGTAAGAGTTATTAAATAGGTTTTGATTTCTTTTTCAGCTGGGAAGTAAAAGGATGAGGTTTTGTGTGATTTGGTTCTTATGCATGCTACTTATTTATTGTTGGGGTGTATTTGGCAATTTGATAGGAAGGCTAAGCATGATAGGTTTAAAAATAAATATTCTCTTGAAAAGGATGAAAAGACTCACACTTGTACCATTGTCACTTAGATAAATTTATGAAGATCAATTGAAACTAAAAAAGAAAGGTGAAGCTAAAAGTTCAGAACAACCATGTGAGGATGTGATGACGAGTGAAAATAATAAGAGCACCGAAAGAAAAGATTTGGATAAGATAGGGAAAAAAAAGGTTTCATCCGAGAGAAGAAAGAAGAAAAAAAGGGTGAAAAAATAAGAGAGTGGAAAAAAATAAAGAAATATGTTAGTTTTTATGCAAATAAGAGTGAGGTTAAGGATACTTATTTTTTGACATGCCTATGATTTTACTTGTGTATAAGAAGACATATTTTAACACTAATAAAATTGATCCTTGTATTCCTAGTGTTTATATTTCTTTATTACAAAATTACAAGGAGATTTTTCCTGACAAGGTTCCTAGTAGGTTACCACGTATTAAGAGAATTGAACATCAAATAGATTTTATACCCGGAGTAATAATACCTAATTGATCAGCCTATAGAAGTAATTTGGAGGAGACAAAAAACCTTCAAAGGCAAATGCAGAGCTGATGTCAAAAAGGGTACATAAGAGAAAGCATAAGTCCATGTGTAATTCTGGTGTTGTTGGTACCAAAAAGGGATAGGACTTGGAGAATATGTGTTGATTGTTGTGCAATCAATAATATTATGGTAAAGTATAGACATTTAATTCCTAAACTTGATGATATGTTAGATAAATTGCATGGATCCTATGTATTTTCTAAAATTGATTTGAAAAGTGGGTATCATCAAATTATGATGAAAGAGAGAGATTAATGGAAAACTGCTTTTAAAACTAAATATAGTTTGTATAAGTGGTTAGTTATGCTTTTTGGACTAACTAATGCACCGTTACTTTCATGAGATTAATGAACCATATTTTGTGTAATTTTATAGTTAGATTTGTTGTAATTTATTGTGATGATATTCTAATTTATAGCAAGAATTTAGATGAGCATGTTGAGCATTTAAGAAATGTATTGAATGTCTTAATAGAATAATGTTTATATGCTAATCTGAAAATGTGTGACTTTTGCATGGAGAAAATTATCTTTCTTGGTTATGTTGTTAGTTTAAAAAGTATTGAAATGGATGGGGGAAAGGCAAGGGTTATCCAAGAATGGCCTACATTTATGTCAATTATAGAGGTAAAAAGTTTTCATGGTTTAACTAGTTCTTATTGGAGATTTGTTAAAGATTTCAGCACTCTAATCGCATTTTTAACTAAAATTATTAAAAAGTCAATAGGGTTTAAATGGGGTAAAAAAACAAGAGAATGTATTTAATTTGTTAAAGGAAAAATTGATTTCGACACCATTGTTATCATTATCTAAATTTACAAAAAAAATTGAGATTGAGTGCAGGGATAGGTATTAGAGCTTTTTTAATTCAGGAAAAATAGCACATAGCGTATTTTAGTGAATAACTCAATGGTGCAACATTGAGTTACCCTGCTTATGATAAAAAGGTTTATGCTTTGGTGAGGGCATTGGAGATTTGGCAACATTACTTGTGGCCTACAAAGTTCATGATCCATTTGGATCATGAATCATTGAAACATTTAAAGGGCCAATGAAAGATGAACTACCAGCATGCCAAGTGGGTTGAGTTCATATAAATGTTTTCATATGTGATAAACTACAAGCGAGGTAAGGAAAATATAGTTTTTAATGTATTATCATGAATGTATGTACTTATTTCAACTTTGAATACTAAATTATTATGATTTGAGTATGTGAAAGACTTGTATCTTGATGATATTGATTTCAGCCAGGTTTATAAAGCATGTAAGAATTCAGCATTTGACAAATTTTATAGGTTTGGTGGTTATTTTTAAAAATAAAAAATAATGTGCGTGCCTAATTGTTTTATGTGTGAATTTCTTGTTTGTGAAGTTCATGGAGGCAATTTAATGGGACACTTTGGGGTTGTTAAGACTTTAGATGTTTTGTATAAGCATTTTTATTAGGTAAAGATGAAAAGATATATGCAAAGAATTTGTGATAGATACATAACATATAGACAAGATAAGTTTAAAGTACCTAATGGTTTGTGTACTCATTTACCAGTACCTAAGAAATCTTGGGTTGATATATCTATAGATTTTATTTTAGGTTTGCTTAGGTTAAAAAGTGGTAGGGGTTCTATTTTTATGGTTGTGGATAGGTTTTTTAAGATGGCACATTTTATATCTTGTCATAAAACCAATGATGCAACTAACATAGTAGATCTATTTTTTAGGGAGATAGTCTCGCTTCATAGGGTTCCTATAAGCATTATTTCTTATCATGATGTTAAATTTATTAGTTATTTTTGGAAGGTTTTGTAGGGTAAGTTAGGAACTAAATTGTTGTTTTATATTACTTGTCATCCACAAACAGATGGTCAAATTAAAGTAGTTAATAGGACTTTAACTATATTATTAAAAACTATCATTCAAATGAATTTAAAAAATTTTAAAGATTGTATGTCGTTTGTTGAATTTGTATATAATAGGAGAATACTGATTATTCTCATTTTAAGATTGTTTATTGCTTTAATCCTTAAACTTTTTTGGATTTGATTCTTACCTATTGATGAAATGGTTAATCTTGATGGCATTAGAAAAACACAAGTAGTGAAGGCTCTCCATGAGAGTATACGGTGACAAATATATATATATACACATTCAAAGATAATAAGGACTGGAAAGGGTTATCTTTGAATCAGGTGATTGGATTTAGGTACATATATGTAAAGAAAGGATTCTTAAATATAAGAGATTTAAACTGATGTCGAGAGGAGATAGTTCATTCCAAATCCTTGAAAAAATTAATGATAATGCCTACAAAGTATATTTGCTAAGTGAGTATGGTATTTGTTGTAACCCATTTTTGGGTCCCCACATAAAAAAATACAAAAAAATCAAAAATATATTCGGAAGAAAAATCCAAAACAATAATAATAGTGAAAAAAGGAAGCCAAAACGCCCAGAAAATGACTTAAAATTGATTGAGAAGGTTCAAAAATACAAAGATTGAAATTTGACAGTATTTTATTTACTGATGAGAGCTCTGTTGACAAAGAAAATTCAATTTGAGGAAGAAAAGTCCAAAATCAGATGTTTATGGACTCAATTAAATTTTATTGAATGTTTAATTGAATTTATGGAGGGTTGATTGTAAGAAAAATTGATTTTGAAGTCAATTTGGGTTTTAATTGGAAGAAATTAAAGTTCTGAGGTCAAAATATAATTTTTGATAGTTAATTTGGTCAAATCAGGGGCTTAATTGCATAAATATTGAAGTTTGATGACCAATTAGGGACTTAATTAAAGAGATCCAAAACTAGGGACCAAACTGGAAAAGGCACGTAAATAGAGGGGCTATAATTAAACCGAATCAGGGGTCAAATTGAAGAAATTAGAAGTTTATTGATCAATCGAGGGTTAAATTGAATAAATTCAAGACCAAGGACCAAAGTGAAAAAGGCGGCCAACTTCAGGGCCGCTGTTTGTTTTTTGACAGGGATGCAATTGCATTGATTTTTAAATCAAAATTGCAATTGAGGACTCGATTGAACAAATCACAAATTGAGGACCAATGTGAACTCTAACACATTTGTTTTGCCGCCTTTTCCTTTTAAATGAAACGGTGCGTTTTATTCAAAACGGCGCCGTTTCATACACTGTTCATTAAAAAAAAAAGGAAAAGCCCAAAACGGTGTCATTTTGAACGGCACTGTAGCTTTTCTTCTTTCCCTCGACGCGCGAGGCAGGGGAAAAAGAAGACTTTTCTCCCCTACTTTGTCCATTCCCTCTTTCTCTGAAAAACCACTAAAAAGACGCCGACCCAAAACACCCCACTTGCCTAAGTTCTGACCTGTAACCTACCACAGGGTAAAGAAAAGCAAAAGGGATGCACCCCTTGGGCAGTTGTGGGGCGGCTGCACAGTGGCCACCCCTGCCTCTCTCTCCCCTCTGTTTTACCTATAAATACAGAGGGGAGAGCACAAAAGGAGGACGCAAAAAAGGAAAGGGTGGACAGACCGAAAGAAAGGAAAAAAAAAGAGGAAAAACAAAAGAATATAAGAAAAAGAAGAAAACAGAGGAAGAGAGAGAGAGCAAGAAAAAAAACAGAGAAAAAGAAAGAAGGAGAGCAGGAGGGACGAACAAAAAAGAAAAAAAACAGAGAGGGAAAGGAGAGAAACAAAGAAGACAGACGAAGAAGAGAAAACAGAGGAGAGGCTGCCACTGTCACCGCCACCATCACCGCCGTTAACGGACACGCTCAGGTTGCACCACCCCCAGGTAACCTCCTGCTGCCCTGTTTATTTCCTTCTTGCTTCGCCCTTGCCTCCATTTGAATGCAGCACGTGAATAATTCATTTTTTGCAGCAAATGAGGTAGGGTGGGTTCTTGTGCTTATGCACGGTAACTAGTCCCTTTAGTTTTGGGCCGAGTCTGACCCAGCCCACTGATTTGGGCCGGGTCCGGCCCACTTCCGGAATAAAAAAAAGAAAAAAACATTTAAAAAATATTTTTTCAGAATTTTACAATTTTCCCGCGTATTTTTTATGTCATTTTAATTAATATCAGGTAGTATTTTTATGTTACTAAAAATACAAAATCCGATATGACAATACTCGGTTTTCGTCAAAACTTCTAAAAATACAAAAAAAAAATGTTTTTGTGCATACGACCTAGTGTCTCAAAGCAATCATATTGTGTTTTTCATACACCAAAAAACAATGTTTTAGCATGCATTTTAGCTTTAATAACCAGTTTATTAACGTCAAGAGAACATTGGCCAAAATATCAAAAACAAAAACAAAATTTATTTTGTATTGTTTTAGTATCAGGGATTACGAATTTATAAGTAAAACGTATTCCCGATATTAAAAGAGTATTTTCTTTTGACGACATAGAACAATTAGGTTTTTACCCGATAAGATAAGGATCTCCTTATAGAGGAGGACTTTTCTTAAACCATAAACAGACCGACAAATTAGAAACCACAATAAGACTTTAGATTTTATCAGACAACAAAACAATGCAGCTTACCTTAGGTAGGGCGTTGTTAGGATGCTAATACCTTCCATTTATGCAACCAGTCTCTGTACCCGATCTCTGAGACCAGTTAGGGTTCCTAGTGACCAGAACACTAGGTGGCGACTCCCATTCAAATTTTCCACTGATAAGAGACAAGAATTCCTTGTCTCCCCACATTTGCCAGATAGACCATTGCATTTTCCTTGAGAGTGGTGAACGATCGTCGCGACGCCGCACACATGCGACAGTATTAGTGCTACTTTTAATGTTTCTAGTCTCTCTTTGTTTAATGTAGATGATGATTCAAAGTCAAATTTTTTTAAGAAGAGAGGGGATGATGTGATTCAAACCACACCAAAAATTTATTAGAAGTTCTAGTTGGGCCAATTACAAGATCAAGGGAAAAAAAAGCTCAACTGTGCATTCAATGGGCTTATTCAAAGTATTTGGGCCAAAATGAATTTTAAAGAGGCTACAACTTCAACTAGTGATTAGCAAACCATAGTCAACTTAATATATGTACAAAATAGACCTAATCCATCTACTTCTTTGGCTTAATTAATTTTGGCAGTATAGGTTATCCATAGAGGGAGCATTCGGAAACTATGGGGTTATGTGTTTCCATGTGTTTTATGAATTTCAAACTATAAAAGGATTTTTTATTATGTGGAAACATAAGAGGCTAAGAAAGAATTATCTCCTTGTTTGTTTTGGATCCCAAGGGGCGATACTACATTCTATTCAGCTAAGAGTCCTTTTTAGCAAGGATTTCATTCAAAAATTGTTTTTTTATTCATAATGTGCAGCAACTAAGCATTATTTTTTACAATTATTATTTTTATTATTTTTCATGTTTTGAGTCTGATTTAAGATACTTTTGGGGTTCATTTTAATTTGTGTTTATGCTAGATCCAGTAGGTCATATAGGGCTTAGTTTTTCCAAGTATAAATACTATTCTAAGACTTTTTTAAAGTTGGATAATAGAGTATTGACACTTATCTTATATGTATTGTGAGAGGATTCTTTTAGTTTGGTTCTTCATTAAACTATTGTGACTTATCAAAAAATTAATCAAGTTTCATGATATCTTTCATACTACTTATTCGCTTCTCTTCATAGGCAATGAGTGGGGATTTGGTTTTTATAGTCTTGGTATCTCAGTATTAGTTATTGTTGTGTCAAACTCAATTACAAACCTAAATTTAGCTTTATTGGGAATGGTCGATTTGACTGTAAGTTTTAAGATCTTTATATCCGCAAAGTTTGTATCAAATATAATTGAATTAATAAAATAAGTACATCCAAGTCAATTATCCTGATTTTATATATATATATATATATATTGATCAAAAGTTTTTCTTTCATATATAGAACTTTTTAACCCATAATCAATGGTTAGACAATTAGGGAATTGATGTTAGTAATTAGTAGCTAATGATGCAGGGGAATCATTTTAACCACCACTTAAAGATGGCAATGGATCGGGGTTGGATTTTTCTACATCCACCTCTGACCTAAAATATTCAAATCCATCACATCCCTTCACCTCTTACTCGGTCAAATTAGGTTGGGTGAAGGACTTTCTCCTCTTAGAAGGTATCTACTAGGTATCCAATCTTATCTTTTTCTTTCTTTCTTTTTTTCAAATCAATTTTACAAAAATAAAAAATAAGTTTAAAAAATAAACTACATTTCCATTAATGAATCAAAAAAATCAAAAAATAAAGTCTAAACTACAAATCTACAGGTGTGCATATTTGATACAACCATGGATGACATGGGATGTTTGATGGATGGTTGCCATTGCCATCCTTGCCACCATTACAAAGATGAGGAGATATTTCAGCCTCGTTAAGGTTTTTTTAAAAAAAAAAGCTTAAATTCTCAGGTGCGAGGTTTTGTATGTGTGACCTCATATAAGTACAAAGAGCTCGTTACCGGACCAAAAATATATTGGTTAATGTTAACCGAAAGTTATTATAATGTTTTGTGGGAAGTTTCAAAAGACATGTGCATGAGAGCGTTTGGAAATGGGAGTTAACCCGTGTTTTTAAAAAAAATTAATTTTTTTTGCTAAAAATTAATTTTTTTTGGTATGTTTTAGATTATTTTGATGCTCTGATCTCAAAATTAATTTTTTTTAAAAAATATCATTTTGATGCATTTTAGAATGAAAAACATTTTGAAAAGCAACCGCAACTACACTCCTAAACAGGCAAGTTTGTTTAGTTTAGTTTTAGGTTTATTTTTTAATCAAAATCATAAAAACCAAATTTTGTAAATCAATATATTTTGGTTGGACTTTTCAATTATCAATTATTTTCAGGGGAAATTTTTCAAGATTTAAACTTTTTGTTTTCTGGTTTTTCATTTTTTAATGTTTTTTGAAAAACAAATGAAGATTAGTTTTTTTATTAGCATCATTTTCAAACTAGGCCAAATTAAGACCAAACAACTAGAGTGAACACACTGAAAAAGCAAACTAAATGAATTGAATTGAAGTGGTTAGATTTGGTTTTTTAGTTTAAACCAAATACTGCTACACTGTAAGTGGGATTCCAAGTTATTTTTTCAACGCAGGAGAGAATGTTTTGGTATCGGGAATGCATTTTCTTGAATCATAAAAAATTTTAATTGGAAATTGGAAAGTCAATGTGTTTATTTAATGAAATAAAATAAAAATTATATGAGCTAATAAATTGTAAAAATAGTAGTTAACACTACCTAAACACTAAAACATGAAGCTAAACAATCAATGTATATGATTATATCTGACCTCGTGATGCATAATATTTTTTAAATATTTTTTATTTAATTATTTGACAATAAAAATAGATTTTTATCACAAATGTACAATTTGAGTTTTGTAGAAAAAAAAATTAATTGTTAGTATAAATCCTTAATTATTTTATTAATGTGTTTTTCTTAACAAAAAAAACATATCTTCTTTTAGCTATTTTTTTATTGCATGAAAACTATAAACAATTAAAATCAAGATAAAAAATATATATAGCGACCTAAAATAAAACTGAAAAAAAAAATTTCTTTTAGTAAAACCTCTTTCTCTTATTAATGTGTTCTTTTTTTTTAACCAAATATTTTTTTATTAGAAGCTTTATTTTTTAAACAAAATCTTATCATAATCCTAGAAGGAGATTTTAATAAAACAAAACAATAAAATAATGAATTAATAATTTTGACATGAATGTATGAAAAAATAATATAGCAATAATAATGTTGAAAAATATTATATAAAAAATTACAATAAAATTTTGAAAATAGATACTAAATGGTTATTTATGAACTATATGCATAATGTATTTTAAATAATTCTCTGCAATTAACTAATTGTTAATATCTAAATATCATTTAAATAAGTTTATTTAAAAATAATTCAATTAAAAAACATGAAAATACAAAACAAATGGGAAAAAATAAAGGGTCAAGCACGCATGGGCTAGAATGCATGCCTAGCCCACATGAAACCCAGACACATTTAGGCCAAGAAGCTAAGGCCCACACACCTAATTTTTATTTTTTTATCTTAATAAAGTGGATGACACATTCTCTATCCCATTTATTTTCTTGATAACAAAATTGATGGATGATATATAGTCTGCCTATCATCTTTTCCTGTCACCAGATATGTCTTTACTGGCTGAAAAATTAAGAACCCCAAAAACCTATATTTCAACACTTTAGCACCTTAAAAATATGAAAAATAAAATATCATAAACCTTTATAACCTGATTTTTAACAACAAAACGCATTCTAATCAACTTAAAAACTTAGAATCATATCAAATAAAAAAGAATCCAAAGCTCAGATCTATTTTTTTTTTAGCATCATTAAATATGAAAACCACCTCCATGAAGTTTCTATCTTTAAGAAAAATCCATAAACACTAAAAATTAAAGTTATTAGTGGGCAGAATCTAGTCACTTAAAAATTTTCTCTTTCCTCCAATTTTTTTGGTAACTTTCTTTCTCCTCTTCCGGATATTGAAACATAAGACAAATAAAATTTGGGATCAAAACAAAAATTTAAAATTACAAGGGATCGAATTAAAGAAAAAAATAAAAATTAAAGGACTAAATATAGATATACATACTTTTTTTAACAATTATTGGCAATATTAAATTTAGTCTTTGTTCTTTTAATAATCTTTTACAAAAATTTAAAATTTTTATATGTAAAATAGTCATGTCACTAAGCCCATGAAATAATTTTCGACATCTAGGAAACGTGTAAATATGAAATCTAAAGAGAAAAACCTATGATAAAAACAAAAGATTTTTTTAAGGATAAATCAAAAGAATTTGCAGCTTGAAGGGAGAAAAAAAGGGGGGGGGACAAAATGCTACAGTGAAAGCCCGTTGATTGATGTTAATGTTAATAAAAGTGGTGGGATTATTAAGCATAGCAAGTTTCAAAGCCCAATTTGATGTTAATCCAAACAAGAGACCCAAATGTTTCATGGGCGTGTTTGACATCTAACTAGTGCAACGTTGTTGGCGACGAGCAGATGCGGTGGTGTCTTCAATCTTCAGCTCTGAAGCAACTAACAAAATCACATTCATTCAGTGAGTTGTAATAAGATGGATTAAATCTGTGCACTGCAAGTAAGTATAATTTAACTCTTGATTTTTTATTTCTTCCTTGTGATAACCATAAATTACCTGTGAAATGGAAGCAGTGTTCTATTTATTCTGATCTGTGTCTTGATTGCTTTTTTTTTCGCATTTTTTTAATGCATTCTTTTCTGGGTTTTGATTATTTTCCAAAATAGAATTGTATTGATCATGAACTGTTGAGATGGATCGTGATTATTCTTGCATGAGGCTGTTTAATGATATTTCAGGATATGTATTTGAAGTTTGCGATTTGTTGCTCAGGCATATTTACTTTGAGCGAGGTATACTGGAATCAATCAACTTGCAGCAAGTTACTTGCTTGAACCTTAACAAAAGTTTGTGTCTTTCTGGCCAATCTTGATCTTAACTTCAATTAGGGGAGTGTGAGAGTGACAGTCATTATGAATTTGCTTTGATGGTAATGGAATAAAATTAGGTTTCTTTCAATCTCTCTGTGTTCTTTTCATATTGGCATGAAATCTAGTCTGGATGCTGTGGGGATAGTTATAGTTTTTTTTTAACAATGTATTATCAAATACTAATTTGTATATGCGAGCATGAAGTTTGAGATCGGAGAGATCAGAGGATGAACTTGAGGAATATGAGTCTTTGCTGAATTCTGTTTCAGTCTTTAATTTGTTAAAATATTGTTCGGCTTCTTTAAAGAATAACAATGAGTTTTTCGGTGCATGGATGGATAGAGCTAGTGGGAAGGCATCGATGACTTGATGATTCTGTTATTGGTGTCATAATAAATTATCATGGCTGGGTTGGAGGAGCTAAAAAGGAAGCTTACACCATTGTTTGATTCTGAAAAAGGCTTCTCATCCGATTCAACCTTGGACCCTAGTGATTCTTATGTGGTGAGTATCCCATATAAAGAGAATGAGTATTCTAGTTCAAGGACTTTTTGCTAAAATTCTGCTGGGTTTGCGAAGCTTTCAGATGGTGGAACCGTAAACTTACTAAGCAGATCATATGGAGTGTACAACATAAATGAGCTGGGATTGCAAAAATGCACTACTTCACCTGAAGATGAAACAGACCATAGCGAAAAGACATATCGATGTGCCTCTCATGAAATGAGGATTTTTGGAGCAATAGGCAGTGGTGCTAGCAGTGTTGTTCAGAGAGCTCTCCATATTCCTATGCACAGAATTCTTGCCTTGAAGAAAATTAATATTTTTGAAAAGGTCAGCATTGTACTTCTTGCTCATAATTTATATTATTGTCTTGATGCAAGGAGTTGGATTATTGCTTCTTATGCTCCAGCTTTTGCTTGGATGGATGGCAGATGTGTTGGCATACTATTATCTGTTTTCAATTCACTTTAAAAAATTCAAGTTCTGCTAAATAATTCCCATTTGGTGAAATTGTATGCTTGACTATAGGGAAATTATCCTGTAGAATGCTGTGGATATCATGCTTGAACATTTGCCTGTGAATTTTGTTAACCAATCAGAAGAATGCAGTTTCTACATGTTGATACTGAGAGGTGTCCCTTGACATGCACCATGCTTTGTTGGGAGAAGAGAAAGGAAAGAGTGTAAATAAATAGAAGGGGAGGGCAAGCAAAGGTGGGGTGATCCCTTTGTTTCAGTATATGGAAGGGGGAGAAATAGCTTCCTCATCTTTTTTTAAGGTAGAAAGGAGTGTGTGGCGGTAAAGGCACATTTATTATATCTTACCAAACATTCTAGGGAACTTAAGGTTGACTTTAAAAGAACAAGGGACTAAATTATAAATCATATTCCCTCCTGTCCTTGACTCCCCAGTTTAGGGTGTTGGGGTTTTTGCTTTTTGGTGGGGACTGGGGAAAACCTTCCAATCCTATCTAATCCCCTCCAAGTCCCATTATTTTCCCTCAAAAAAGGCTCCCAAACAATGCAAATTGTTCATTCTTTGTTATTTTCCCTTTCACCCACAAATCTACCCATCTACACAGAGTGCCAGTCTATTGGAATGGAACCGCTGTAGCTGTAGCAACATTGACATACAATCAAGTATATAATTATTACGAGCATTCTTGCTTCATCTTCTTTAGTTGCTCTACAACCAAATTAAGCATCTTTTCCTCTCTTCAATACTGACAGTTCTAAACTTTTTATTATTATTATTATTATTATTATTATTATTATTATTATTATTATTATTGTACTGACAGTTCTAAACTTTTTATTATTATTATTATTATTATTGTACTGACAGTTCTAAATTAAGCTTTCATGAATATGACATATACTTTAATGGTATGCAGTGCCAGCAAAAATATGATTGATGGTGGATGTTCCATTTTAAAATTCCACAGTTAAAAGGTGTCATTTAGGTTATTCAACTTATGCATTATCTTAACTTGCTTGTTAGGAGAAAAGACAACAGCTTCTTACTGAAATACGGACGCTTTGCGAGGCACCTTGTTATGAAGGTCTTGTGGAATTCCATGGAGCATTTTATACTCCTGATTCTGGGCAAATAAGCATAGCTTTAGAATACATGGATGGAGGATCGCTGGCTGATATTTTACGATTGCGGAAAAGAATACCAGAACCAGTGCTTTCACATATGTTTCAAAAGCTTCTAATTGTAAGGAAATTATGTTTGGTGTTAGTTTCTTCTCGTTACAGCTGTTCCATGTCTGCTAATATCTTTTTTCATGTCATATCCTCCTTAAAGGGACTAAGCTACTTGCATGGGGTTAGGCACTTAGTTCACAGAGATATCAAACCAGCAAATCTGCTCGTGAATCTCAAAGGGGAACCAAAAATAACAGATTTTGGGATAAGTGCTGGCCTAGAAAATTCTGTGGCAATGGTTGGTGACAGATACTACTTAATCTGTGATATCTTTCATGTTTTTTAGCTGTTCCTTTAGTGAATGTTAATTTGAACTGGTTCAAATAAATATTCTGAATGTCCGAGAGTTGTTGCTTACTTGTTCCTGACTTCAACGTGTCATGTCAGTGTGCTACTTTTGTTGGAACTGTAACATACATGTCACCTGAGCGGATTCGGAATGATAGCTATTCTTATCCAGCTGATATTTGGAGCCTAGGTCTTGCTCTCTTTGAGTGCGGAACAGGGGAATTCCCATACACAGCTAATGAAGGACTTGTCAATCTTATGTTGCAGGTAAAATGATATGTTAAAACCGTTCTTTTCTAATTATGTTTCCCTTAAAAAAAAATTCTGAGCGTGTCATTTTTTGCTATTTCCAACTAACATTATTATTCTTCATGGAAGATCTTGGAAGACCCTTCACCATCACCATCCAAAAACAATTTTTCTCCAGAGTTCTGCTCATTTATTGATGCTTGCCTGCAGAAGGATCCAGATACTAGACCAACAGCAGAGCAGGTGAACAAAATGACAGGCGGGATTTGTAACATGTAACTGAACTTGTAGAGATATACTTAGGAATATACCTGTGGGAAAAAATAAGAATACCTTCTGAGTATTTCAAGTTTGTGGCAAAAGACCATTTCTTTATCAGTATGTCAGAAGTTATTTGAAACTCGAAATTTTGGAGTTAGTAAATGCATATGGTTCTTCAATCTTGTCATTGTTTTTTTGCTGTTTTTTTTCTGAATGCAGCTTCTTTCATACCCATTTATTACAAAGTATGCGCACTCTGATGTGGACCTAGCAGCATTTGTCCAGAGCGTGTTTGATCCAACTCAGAGGATGAAGGATTTGGCTGATGTAAGTATACAACATCCAGCATATATGTGAATGTGTCTGGATCAATGTACATGAACCTGATTCAATTATGCTTTACTAAGCCTCAATTGCAACCTGGCTGGGATGTCAATCCATAGAGACATGATAAAAATGTGCACATGTGCATGTGTATCGCGTTGTGCTTTTACACATGTTAGTGCCTGGAGCAAGCTAAATTTGTAGGCTGTGGATATGAAATGTAAGAAATTCAATTTTGGAGACACCAACCCAAGAGCATCTTACATGATTCATGCAGAAAAGTATGGGTTTAAACTGATTATATGCTTATTTGTAGCAGCATAGACCCGGCACTTGATAGAACTACTTAAGAAATTGTCATTTCAAAGTCAGTATATTTTCATCTTTGTTGAGATTTCTACTCTGATACATTTGTGAATTACCTATATTCTGATTTGATCTAAAGTTGGAGTTGGACTCTCAAGTGTTTTTATTTCTAGTTTTGATCTTCTGTGCATTTTTGTCAGTAAAAAGTCAAGCATACATCTCATGTTGGAAAAATGAATGCCTGAAGCAGTTGGAGCTGCACGGTCCCCTGGTGATAATTCTGAGTGGATACTAATGTGTATCTTTTTTTTTTTATTGACCAGATGCTGACAATACACTATTACTTACTTTTTGATGGGCCTGAAGAACTTTGGCAGCACACAAAGGCCTTCTATAATGAAGGCTCGATATTTAGGTACTGAATTATGCCATGGCATTGTCTCCTATCTTTTCCATGAAATGAGGAATTTTGTTGCTCTGGGGAGTTCAGCAATCAAAACCAGTAGAGTTCGGTGGTCAAGTATCGTTTTTTCAATAAAAATATTTATGATAGTTAGCATTGATCAGGTCAAGTGAATATCCAGAGAAACCAAATTTCTGAAACTCTTCATTTAGTACTACTTTTTTATGAAGAGTGGTGGTGATCGTTGCTGTGACAGTTTATTGTGGCTTGGGGTAGAGATGGCAAAACAGAGGATGCTGAACTGAAATTTGATATTTTTAGCTTTTATTTCGTATTTTTACTTTGGAATTGCAGGTCAGCATGATATGTTCTTGACATTTATGTGGCCTAAGATACGTTTCTTGTACTTTCTAGTTTCTCCGGGAAACAATCTGTTGGTTCAGATGATATTTTTGCAACCTTGACCAACATACGGAGTACATTAGCAGGTGACTGGCCTCCTGAAAGACTTGTTCATGTTGTGGAAAAACTACAGTGCCGCGCTCATGGTGAAGATGCAGTTGCAATCCGCGTTTCAGGATCCTTTGTAATTGGAAATCAGTTTCTCATATGCGGAGATGGTGTGCAATGCGAGGGACTGCCAAATTTTAAGGATCTCTCTATCGACATCCCTAGCAAGCGAATGGGTACATTTAAGGAACAGTTTATCATGGAGCCTGGAAATGTGATCGGGCGTTACTTCATAGCTAAACAAGAGCTTTATATATTTCAGGAGAATAACTGACAAGTATTGTTTACTTCATGGCTAAACTAGAGCTTTACATTATTGTTGTCTTTACAGAAGTATGTATTCATAGTATTCGTGCTCTATGTTCCTCCAGTTACCTTGTTGCCCTGGCACTAAGCTACTCTTGTACCTTGTAGCTGTAACTTAAAACTCCATTCGTGACAGATATGAAACCATTTCTTCTTCATCTGCAAGAGCTCCAAGGTTATTAACTTATCTGCTCCACTCCGTCCATGTATGAGCACATTTTATGATCAAATAGGTTATAAATGCAACTTAATCCGATTGCTTACAGATTTTCCTGTCAAGTGCAGTGGTTTCCTTTTCATTTACTTTCCTTAAATAAATGATATCATGCTTGTATGGCTAAGATAATTTTCATCAATTAGTTAATTCCCAATAGCTACTTTTCAATGCCGGAGAGTAGAAACTGATGGTGCAACCTCAGGCATTTTAACCAGAAGAAGCATGTAGCTGCATCACCGCACCAGGCTGGAGAGCAATTTTCATAAATCGATTCCATGCATAGACAAAACAAAAATCTAAAGTTTTCAATTAAAGAAAAAAATTCTTATGACCTAAGTTGAAATGGTTCTGATATGCTCTAAAAGAACCCGTGTGTGAAATAACCTACTATTCCTTTTGGATAGAACTTGGAAGTATATTTGGTACCTGATTTTCAACTGTTAACTTTTTTTTTTATTGTAAAGACATCAAAATAATAATTTTTAAAATGTTTTTTTTTATATGTTTTTGATGTGTTGATATCAAAATTTAAAAAAAAAATCTAAAAAAATATCATTGTAATACTTTACAAAAACAACTACACTGTATTAAGGACACAAAAATTGCAGTTTCAAACAGGGATGGATACAAGCAGTTGAATGCAGTGTATAATCCATCCCTGATAGCTTTTGACAGGGTCTACGCTGTCAAAGAGTTACATCACTAGACATGCTAGAGAAAATCAGTGTAAGCTACATTTATATAAACGTATTTGAAGTTTATCCTACAAGCAATCTAAGATCTACACTTGAAAAAAGAAAAACCTAGGGTCAGATTAAATTGATGGCAGATGTTACCCAATCCATCCTCCTTTTTCTTGCTTTACGTTTCAAATTCATCCCTGCAAAGTGAAAAGCCAACCCTGCCAAGCTCAGCATTAATGTGTGCAAGGTGCAACTCTATCAAAGAAAGCGCAAGCAAAGAGATAAGATTAGGAAAACAGAACTTACCATAAATGTGGAAAGAACTGATGCACCATCCACAAGGAATAATTAACATGTAGGAAATATTTTACTCTTTCCTGGAAAATTAAGCTGCTAGAAAGTAATCTCTGATAGTTCTTTTTAAAGAAGAAGGAGGGTTCAATACAGAAGAGGGGCTCTTCATCGCTGCTTCAGGGGTTTTCTCAAAAGTTTCTTTAGAATCAGAATCTAGTGAAAACTTTTTCTTGTGGGCTTCAGGGGTACTAATTGTGGGCATTGTTATAGGAATAGGTGGGTTATTTTGGTTGAACACTTCATCTGAAGGAAGCAGATTGTCAGGAACCTTTGTTGGATCAATTCGTTCATCGTTCATCAAAAGTTCCCTACATTCCTCTCTTGGGATTGCCATTACCCTCCTTCGAATGGCAGATGGAGATCTTGTTGTGCTTGAACAATAACTGCTATTAATGTTCCAGATGCGAACCTAACAAATAGAGTCGCAGAGAAAATGAGATAACGGAAATAGGCACGGATACTAGGAAGCAACAAAGCATGGTAAGAAAATGAAAAGAAATTTAATTTCCAGGATACACCAATTGACTTTGTTAGGAGTGTTTAGCTTACTGTAAAATCATCTGAAGAAGTTGCTATCTTCCCAACCTCAGATGGACACCTGCAACGGATGTGATAAATGATTGGTAAACATGTGAAGTCCACTAATGAAAATAGTATATGCTTTGGGAAAAAATTACCAATCTACTGCTGTAACCTCTCCATCATGAGTTTTCAATGTGATGGGATCCACATCGGGCTTGTTCACCTGGTTCAGCGAGCTAAAAACATTATACAGGCGTTTCCATATGAAGGCATTTCCATCACTAAAGCTAAATCAAAAAACCCTTCTTCAAAGAAGGAATCAAACCTGCCACATGTAGGCGTTTCCATCACTAGAGCCACTGAGTATGTGAGCTGCGTCAGGACTGATTGTTGACTGCAATTGTACAGTTCATATCAACATGGATTGCTACAAAGCATCATTTGGCAACAGAGAACTTGATGCAAGAGCTTCTAAAGGAAGCAGTGTTTTAGGGTTCCGAGGGAATCAGAAAAGGTGCGTACCTTTACATAGAATGATTCTATCCGACATCCAGAAAATGACCGCATCGGACCCTTATCAAGCTGAAGTACATTATACAAGTATATTCTGCAGAAGAAAAGAGAAAAATATAACTTTCAGAGATACGCTGCATGCATCTATTATTTATTTGAAAGGAAAAGTAGTTGAAAACTTGAAAATACCTATTGTCCATGCATGTAGCTGTAAGAAACACGCCATTTAAATCCTGGGACAGACTAGATATGCCATGTAATCTTCTTTCCTGGAACAAGGATAATAAAATATAACTTAGGCTGATAAATGATTAACATATCACAAATTTGAAGTTAACTTGAAATTTAGAATTATGGAATATTATCTCTATAGAATACTGACGAGATGAGGCATATCAGTTAGAAATCATCATTTGGCCGCACTGACCTTCTCAGTTGATGACTTGATATTAGGGGATGCCTGAGTGACCTGAACCTTTAGATTTCTAGTATCCCAGAATTTAACAATGCTGAAATATGACCAATAGTTGAAATAAAAGTCAGTATGATACTATTTCTGCCGAGGAATCAAAACTTTCACTCATGAAATCCTGCTGATGGCTTTCACTAACCTGTCTGCTGCTCCAGCAGTGGCAATGGATACCTCGTCTTTAAGATAAAGAACTGATGTAATGCTCATCGAAGCAGCCTGAAAGAACTATAGTGTTAACAGAAAACAAGATACATGGACTCAAATTGAAAAGAAACCTGCACAGACAAACAAACCTTGCCACGCCTGACCCGCTTTGCTCGAGAAGAAAGATGAGCTCCTTGGACCATGGCAGCTGGACTGGATGAGGTAAAAACAAAGTATTGATCACAATGCGATTCATTAACCAAGATAGAGCAAAGAAAAACCCATTATCAACAACAACTTCACAGGACAAAATCAGAACGTTGAAAACCACACGAATAAAAGGTGTAATGAACTCACGCGACATGTGCTTCACTGCATCTAGTTTTGGAAGTTGTCTTGCATCTCAGATCCCAGATAGCAAATGACCCGTCTCTGGAAGCCGAGATAAGAAGATCTGCGGAACAACTTAGAGTATAAATTTATAACAATGGATTAAGAAATTAGCCGTTCTGGTCAACAGAGGGCAATGCAAGACAGGTACCCGAATTTGTTGGATGGGGAGACAGAGATTTAACACTTCCTGTGTGCCCCATCAATATTCCAGTACATTTCTTCTCTTGTGCATCCCATACCTTTATCTGTAAAACAAATTTCAGTTGTGTGATTTCTTTGACTATGCTGCCACTAGGTAGTATTTTCATAAAAGTGAATTCACATCATCAACTAAGAGTTACAGTAAGATACAAATACATTCTGAAGAACATAATCAATACTCCATAAAAGGGACAGCACATGGGCAAATATTGAAGATGCTACAACAGCAACCAGCCAACGTTATGATGTGATGGGAAATATAATAAAATAATATACTATACTTACAGTTTGATCGCCTGAAGCTGTGAGTATGTTGGTATCTTCCTGAAACAAAATCCCACAATCCAACAGCTCATAACTCTTTTCTTTCTTTAAAATAAGAAAAAGGAGAAAAAGGGGCCTAATTTATTCCGAATTTCTCTTTCTATGATAACTAGAAAATCATAATAAATCAAATGAAATGAAAATTGGCCTTACCTTGATCCAACAAACATCAAAGATGGCGTTCTGGTGAGCTACCCAGTCACTGATTCTTGCTTTCTCTGTAAATAAACCACGTAATTAATTAATTAATTAATTAATTAATATTCGTGAAATCAATAACATAGAGAAAAGAAAAACTAACTGACCAGAAGGGAATTCGGTACGAGTATCAAACATGCTCACATAGCCATCCTCGTCCGACACCGCCAAAATATGTGAATATTTACTTGTCTTGCAAAAAGAGACAGACAGTGGTGGCGTTTCATCGCCGTTATGTTCGACCGTCACCGATCCCATTTCAGTGAAATCGGATCCCAGTTGGGTAATAAAGCGCCGTTTTCTAAAACCACCCAGCTCTCTTGACCTCATGTCTCGAAACAGTGATTTAGATCTGCTAGACCTCTCCATTTACAATCAATCAAACAAGCAATATTTTTACGATTATTTCCGCAGATTAGGCTCAGAGAGAGGGGGGGTTGAGGGGGATAGCGTGTGTTTTTGTTGAAGAAATTGTTTTATCGAAACTAATTTGGATTGGCGCCAGCGGGATAGTTGTCGTTTCAAAACCACGCGGGAAGCTCAAAATTTTTCTTTTCCCTCTTTTCACCGCTGCTTAAAACCCCCCCCCCCCCCCCCCCCCCAAAGATACGGTTTAGTGACCCATTGAGGTTATTAGAACCCGGGCTGGCACAGTGAATTGAATAGGGATCCGGTTGATCCAACCTTAACCAAGTTTTAAATGAGCAAAACTGAGGCTTGTAATTCTCTCGGTCAAATTCAGGTGACTCTCCGAGTCAATTTGAAATCTAATATAACTCGGGTGAGATCCGGCTAAAAAACCATGATAGAAGTGCATAGTAAATTTACTTGGATCAACATGTAAAATCTAAAAATCCAGTTTTTTGGCTGAATCAATCCTTAAATCGGATTTAATAATTATGGTTAATATAAATTAAGGCTTGTACAGTTAATTGTATCTTGAAGTTTGAATTATCATTATCATATTTTTGGAAAAATTTTGCTTCCTCTTTTCTTTTTCTTTTTTTTATTGTTAATCCTTGGTCAAAACCTATCTTTAAAAAATTCAGATTTTGGTATTTTAAATTAAAATTGTCATATATGCTAATGGAAATTCAATTCAGTTTCGAGAATAGTTTCAAATAAATTCCAGTACATATTTAAATTCCCTTGCTCTAAAATATAAATATTTAAAATATTAACTAGTTTATTAACTTTAAAATTTATTTCAGTCCATCTTAAATAACTTAAAAATAAAATCAAAGTCTTGAAACTAAAATGAATCTCGGATTTGATCTTCATTCTATCACGGTGAATTCTTTGACATCTTTTTTCTTTAAAAATGTGGCCGACAATATCACATTTCACGATAATAAAGATAAAAACAAAAAAATAGCTAAAATATAAAGTGGTAAATTTATCAAGTGTGAAAAAAAAACAAAAAAATATATAAATTTATCATTGCTACAACAAAAAAGAAAATTACAAATTTGTCATTTTCACATCATTTCATTTTAGTTTATGTACTAGTATATTGGCTCACGCTCTACTGTGGGTTAGATTATTATTTTTTTTAATGTAAAAATGTATATTAAGAGCATGAGGGATTTTTTAGCAATGTCATCAAATTGGGGCAAGTGGGTAAATCTTGAAACCTCTTGGCCCAACTCTTTACCTAGCATGAGTTTCCAATCAAATCATATCACAGTTAACTCGATGTGAATTAATTGATTTCATAGATTTAAAGGCAACTCGAATGACCAGTAAAAACATGACTTAACTTATAAAAAACATCAGGATGAAAGCCTTTTCTCTTTAATTATTGAGAAGATGGCATATCGAATGACCCTGGTCACCCCGCGACTCGATTCATTGACTCAACTGGGTTTAATAACTTTTTTTTATTAATTATATGATAAAAAATAGATGCTTGTAATTTTGAGTATCAATCTAAAATGGATGTTTGTTTGAGACCATGAAAACCTTAAACAAAACAGGAAAAAATCACCCATAAAATCTATTTCTCAACCAATCCAACATCGAAAGATGAGATTGGAAAAAATAAAATAATTTTTTTAATTATCATCAATATTAATTAAAAAAACAAATTACATCTAAGATCACGATAAAGCCCTAAAATCGAGCTTTAAGAGTGAAACTTAAAAAAAAAAAAACTTGAACTCAAGCTAAGTGTTGTTTTGTTTTGAAGGGTATTCTAGTAATTTAACTCTGCAAAAAAAAAAGTAAAAGGACAATAATATCCTTGATCAATTAAAGAATGGCTAATCCACAATAATTAAAGGAGGGCGAGTATGAAAGGTATTATAGGAAAAAACAGTAAATTTATTATTTCAATCCACGATAATTGATTCGAGCGTAGGTTAATATTCTAAAATCACACCCCGTGAAATTATAGACATGGACTCAATCTAAAAGTTCAATTCTCGACCAATTTATATTGAAGGATAAAATTAAAAAAAAAGTAACAAATTAAAAATCTCACCAACACAAAAAAAAATAGCAATAAAAAAAATGAGCATCAAATATGAAAGAAAAAATAAATGAAGAGGTTGAAATTAAAAAGAAAAAAAAATTAAAAAACTATCTTAAAAAAAAAAAAAGAATGAGATCCAAATCTAACATACTAAAAAAATTGAAGGAGGATGAAATTAAAAAAAATGAGATTCGAGAAATTAATTAAAATAAAACAAACAAGAATAAAAAAAGATGGACAAAATAAAAAAAAATAACTTGAAGGGTTGATCTATAAATCTCGAGGGTTAGATGCGGATTTCTAGAAGGAAGGATAAAAAAAAAAAAGACTATCAACAATGCATCAAAGGTTCATAGACATCACGTGCAGCACAAGAAAAAAAAGGAGGTCGAAACAAATTAAACGATGCAGCGGAACAATAACCACCAGCATCAATAGCTCGAAGGAGGTTGCACACGTTAGCACCCTTTTGATACATATGTTTTTAAAACATTACATTGCCTCAGTGACCTAAAAATTATCACGAAAAAACCATTATAAAATGATGAATAAGTCCTTCTAGTCAAGTTTTTGAAAGCTTGCATTCAAGGGCAAAAAAGTTATTACACTGTAACAAAAATAAAAAATACCAGAAAAACCCCTAGCTAATTTTTTATTTTACTTTCAAGAGCAATAAAATAACAATAAAAGTATCAAGATACCCTCAAATGATTTTAGAAAAGCAAATGAACCAAGAAAAAAACCCATTTTTTCCCTTGAAAAGCAATTGATTGCAGTTTTTTGAAGTGCAAAATCTTCTATTCAAGGTCACAAGACATGTATAAATACATGTTCAAGTACTTTTACCACGTGTTTTAGCCCTTTCTTTTAATAAAATAATTATATAACAATTACTCTCAAGTCTCAAGAACACCAATGCCTTCCATTAGCTTAAGAGTCTCCACTCTCAATGACTTACTTCTTTTCCATTTCACACGTAGCTGTGAAAGGTTTGTTATGGGTGTTATTACTGGTGTGAAGTAAAGGGTTAAATTCCAGAAATGCCTTTTCTTCTTCTTCTCTATCTAGCTTGGAATCCCTGATACCATATTACGACTTCAAACAAGTAGTGACATCAAACCAGAGATTTTTATATACTTTACTACAAACATTCGAGCTGTATCTCAAAAGCTCACAACATTAAAATTCCCAGAATCCAGAATCTGAAAACATAAACTCCTGTATATACAAAAGCTCCCACACCTGAACCTTGAACATATTTCCGAAAGTAAACCATGCTATGTCTTGCCTGTGCTTCATTTTGGTGAATGTTGTTTTGGATGAGAAGACTTGCCTGTAATGGCTTTCTTCACCTTAGAAATTGAGTTCTTCACTTTTGATCCAACACCTGATAGTATGTTATAGTGCTTTTTGCTTGCAACCTTCACATCTACTATATCCCTAGATGCTTCTACCATGACTGGAGCATCGGAGCCCGAGTCTGTCTTTTTGTGTTCCTCTCCTTCCTCCTCCTCCTCCTCTTCCTTTTCTTCGTCTGATTTTGCCTTCTCTCCTTCAACTCTTGTTTCTTCTGTCAGGTCTCCCCCCACTTGCATTTCTCTTGTGGAGCTCTGCATCATGTCAAGCAAAGAAGTCTTTGCTGACATACTCCCATCATTCCCTCTTATATTCTCCTCATCAATACTTCTCTCTGCTTTGTGCTCGAATCCTTGTGCATCAACGATTCCTGTAGCTTTTCCAGGTTCCGATTCTCCTACTCCAGCACCCTGCGTGGCTTCAGCAATCGGCTCCTGCAGCAGCACTTGTGGAGCATCTTTCTCCCTCTCTGTGGTTTCTTGGGGTTCTGCTTCTATTGGAATTGGCCTTTCAGAAGTTGAATCAGAGTCTCTCTCTCCCTGATGAATGTCTTGTGTGGTTTCATTGGCTTCTGCAGGAGCTTGGAGGCTTTCTTTTTCTGATATCTCTGTGCCAAATTCCTGATAAGAAAAAAAAAATCAAGCTGCAGGTAAGAATGAGAAATGCTAAGAAAACACTCAAGGATACATAGAAGCAGATTGTTTTCTTAATGTTTTTGTTCTTCTTTTCTTTTCCAAGATCCTAGTGGGGGTTCAAATCACATGTATTGTTGCTGTTCATAAAATCTCATTTCTATGCTGAAGCTTCTTTCTTTTTCTTGAACTAATTGCTAGAAGAAAATCCACGACATTATATGATTCCTCATTGAAAAAGGTTATCATGTCTGCACGAGTCACGGAAAGAGTTGGAGCTTTTAAAAAAGCGCTGAACGTTTTTTTTTTTTGGGTCTAATTTTCAATTTTTTCAGAAAAGTGTATATGACAGGCTTCCAATACAGAGGGAAAGAGAAATGCAGCCTAACCTCGTTTGTTATGGTTGTGGCTTCTGTTCTGTCATATCCAGAAATTTTCTCATCGCTATGATTTTCAACCTGCAGCTTAGTTCCCATATCCTCAGCATTCTCTACCAATGCTTCATCTGGAAAGCTCTCGTTGATGGTCTCATTCTCGACAGCAGTTTGGTGAAGGTATTCGCCACTCTCGTTGCTTACCTGTTTTTAAATTGCATCAGTGTATGCAGTCCTCGTATTATTTATAAACTTATTTATTATCCCAAACACAAGTTGATCTAGTTAGCCATTCTTATTGCAAAAGTATTTATGGGGCCTTTAAATTGTACTATAATCACCAATGAGATCTAACGTATCGCTCAAGGTCATTTCCATGAAAACAGAGAAGGCCTTGGAGGTCAGATTATGTAACCATGTCAAAACAGAAGCTTTAGTTTTATATCAATTGAGTGGTTAGGTAAAAACTAAAATTTAATGGTTCTTCGGTATCTATAATCTGACTGACCTCTTCATTCTGAATTTCATTTTCCATCTTATCTTCCTGACTTTTTTCAGCCTTCAGATCATATATTTGGCGGCTTTCTTTAGTTGTTTCTTCACCAAGGTTTATTGGATTACAATTCTTGGTATCTTCCTTTTCCTCCTTGAACTGTTGTTTGTCCTGCTTGGTCAGCTGTTATCAAATTTTAATACTTGCAGAAAAAGAAAGATGAAGGAGAACAGATAAAAAGTTTCACGAGAAGCAGAAAGTTGTGTCTAGTTCTCTTTCTTACCTCTTCATTTGTGAGTTCATCATGCACGACATCAGTTGCGTCAATTGTTTTCTTATTCTGATTTTCCCCTGCCACCAAATCAGTTACTGCAACCTCTGTATGCTTTTCTTTTTTTATTTCAGCATGTTCTGACTCAGCGAGAACTTCGTGTTCATGAACTTCTGACACCGATTTGAAAGCCTCTTCACCTGTCTCAGCCCTGAGATCGGAGATTTTTTCAAATGCTCCTGTTTCTGTTATTTCTGTCATTTTGTTACTTTCTGGTAGATATTCTTTATCTTTTATCTTGTTTTCGTATCCTTGAGGCTGTAGTGTTGAATCTTCATCTGGTGTTCTGCCTTCTTCCTCATCGAATTCATTTGAACCGTTCTTCTGCATGTCTGTGCTGCATTCAACTCCCGAACCACATACTTCCTGCTCTTTAGTCTCTTCTTTTTGCGAGCATGTGTTTTCTGTTGTCTTTGGTGCAGAAGGATGTTCATCAACTTCTATTTCCACCTCTTTAACACGCTCTTCAATGTGCTCGGTAGTGGTTTTAGAGGTTTCCTCGTTCTCATGGATGTCACGGGTGGCTTCATTGGCTTCTACAAGATCCGTGGGGACTTCTTTTTGTGATATCTCTACATCCATTTCCTGACAAGAATGGTTTGTTGAAATTCCGGAAGCAATTTTTTTTAATCCATTCAGATATTCATGCTTCATTTGTTCTTCAAAAGAATGAGAAATGTTAAGGAAAATTTAGAGTTCTGAAAAACAGACTCTTAAGGTTTTTCTGTCCTTTAATTTCTTTGTAGATCCAAAAATGGTTGAAGTAAAGCATGTTCTTGGTCATTACATAATTCCAAGTTATCTTGATCCATGTTTCATTTTCAAGAAGTGATTTTGGTGTTGATGATTTTGGCTGTCACCAAAGCTTGAAGCTAGGTTTAGTGATTTGGATCAACACCAAACCTGTTATGTAAGAAGCATCATTATTTTCAAGAAGTCATTGCTAGAAAATATGTGCAACATTGTTTGGCATCTCACAGATCTTGTCTGCATGAATCTTAGAAAGAGTTGGGGTTTTCAATGAAAGTGTAGTTTTCTTTTTGCCCTTTTAAGCTGGAAGGCTATTAGGTTTCCAGTGTATGGTTTATGCATGTGCTTGTGTGTTTGGGGAGGAAGTTGAGCGCAGCCTCACCTCTTCTTTTACATTTGCAGCTTCTGTTCTGCCATCATTTCCAGAAGCTATCTCACAGGTCTGACTTTCAAGGTGCAACTCGGATCCTGCTTCATCCAGAAAGGACTCCTTCATAGTCTCATTTTCAGCAGCAGCTAGGTGAAGGTGCTCAATGATTCTTTCAGTATCCAGCTGCTTTTCAATTCCATCAGCATTTTCAACTTCCTTGTATAACTATTTGCAAGATAAAAACTTTCTAATTTATAGCAATCGGAGAAGTTAGGTAAAAGTAATGTCTGTATTTATAGTCTAACCTCTTCATTTTGAATGTCTTTTTGTGTTCCCTCATCTCCTAGACTTTCCTCAGCCTTCAGCTCATGCTCTTCCTGACACACTTTAGTTGTTTCTTCACCAAGGGTTACTGGGTCACCATTTTTGGCTCCTTCCTTTTCCTCCATGATCTCTTGGTTTTCCCTCTTGGTTAGCTATTATCGGATATTTTAGTACTTGCCGAAAACAAAGCAAAGGGAAAAAAACAGGAAAATGTACGAGAAGCTAAAATTTATGACAGAAAAATGTACGGGAAGCTAAAAGTTATGACTATTCTCTAACTGACCTCTTCGCTTTTGAGTTTATCGTGTATAATTTCAGTAGCGTCAATCGTTCTCTCACTCCGATTTTCCTCTGCAGCCATATCAGTTACTGTTATCTCTGGATTCTTGTCTTTGATTTCGGTATCTTCTGATTCAGCGAGAGCTTCATGTCCATGAACTTCTGAAATAGATTTGAATGCCTCTTTGCTTAACTCAGTCTTGAGATTGGTGGTTCTTTCAAATGTTCCTTCTTCTATTACCTCATCATGTATGATTTCAGCTGGATCAATTATTTTCTCACTCCGATCCTCTTCTACTGCCAAATCAGTTATTGCTACCTCTAGATGCTTTTCTTCGATTTCAGTTTCTTCTGATGCAGTGAAGCCTTTGTGGCCATGAGCTTCTGACATAGATTCAAAAGCCTCTTTGCTCGTTTTATATTCTGGAGTCTGTAATTTAGAGACATCATTCGGACTCTTACTTTCTTCTACTTGGACTTCATTCGGACTATCCTTCGCATTCCGTGTTGAGTTCAACCCCAAATCCCGAGACTTCAAGCTCATTGGTCTCTTCCTTATGCAAGCATGTATCTTCGTTATCTTTTTTGGAGAATCATTTTGTGGATCGGTTGGTATTTCCACTCGCACACACTCCTCAATATTCTCAATAATCATTTCGGTCCCACAATCCTTTTCCTTAGAAAGCAATGCCGCTGGCGCGTCTCGATTTTGCTCTTCTAATTTCTCTTCCGGACAGCTCGACTGAAGTGCTCTCTTCTTCTTTTAGTGCTTCAAAACCTTGAGAATCAGTCATGGATACTAATTTTGGACCTTCCTTGATTTCTTCTTTAGTTTCATCAGGAGTTCCACATTCTTCTTCTAGTACCTCATTTGGACTCGATTCGTTTATTGGATTGAAGCTCTAATTGAGAGATGTCACGTTCCCTACAATCATCCTTTTGCAAGGGCACCTCTTCGTTTTTTCTCAAATCATCTTCCAAGCAACTCCACATCCTTCATATTTTCTTCCCTTCTTTCGAGTTGTTCTTGAAATTCCTTGCTCTTCTTTTGATATAACTTCTGGGGGATTACGGCCAATAGTAATTTCATTTGTTGCTTTGCTTCAACACCTAGAGATTCAACTATTTCGAGGATTTCTCATTTTCCTCTTTAATTTTGCTTGTGATCGGCTCTTCAATACCATTATCTTTGAATTCATAAACTACATCAGAAGCTCTTTCATTTTCCTGAACATCATCTGCATCTGCATTTTCCTTAGCTACCTGCTCCCTCATTATGTTTTCATGATCATCAATTAGAATTGGAGATGTCAAGTTTGATGGTAGCTCAAGTCCCACGTTATCTTTGATTTTTCTTGTTGGCATGCTTCAGACTTCAATTTCCAGAGAAACGCTATCATTTGAGGTAATATTAGATACTTGTACCGGCTTTTCATCCAAATGAGCTTCTTCCAAGCTAGTCTTTGCTATCTCTACCATAGTTGTTGCCTTGATCTTGTCACAACAACTATCTTCTTCCTTTATAATCTTTATCATTTCATCTGACTCTTCAGCTGGTTTGGTGGTGGAGAGAACAGCAGGCATCTCATTATCTTCATCATTTATTGCTTTTGAAAGTGACATCTCCTCCATGGTTGGTGTCTCTTGAAAGTCTGAGCTCATAATTGCTGTCTGTTCATTAGACTCTGTTGCTTCATGACATTCCTCACTTGTAAGGTGGATTCTTTTACCGATGAGTAATGATGCTTCAAAAAAATGTTCATGGTGGAAATAAATACATAACATATAAAAATTATATCAAATAGTACTATTGTTAAGTCGACCTCATGAACCCTTTCATCTTCGATGGATTTAGCACAAAGTTCCGGGTGTCATTTACATCCTTTTCCGTGCATTTGAGAGTTTCACTACCAGCTTTGTCAACTTTTTCGTGCACCCGATAAAGAGATAGTGTCAAGAAAATGAGCCTAGGAGATAGAGTAAATCGCGGACTTTAGAAGCTAATCATGCTTAACAAAGGGTTTGTATCCGACCTCTTCAGTTAACAAGGCATCTTTTACAGTCTCATCTCGTGTTTTGTGTTTCCTTTACATCACCTTCGAGTCTCAAATCTCGCTCTGTTTTCTCACCTGTCTCCTCTCGAACTTCTTGGGATTCTAGGGAACTTTGTTCTACTGATTTCAAAGTCTTATTCGAATTTCGTAATGTTCTCAACTTTACCTGGATCTGTCTCGGGGATCTTTTGGCGCTTTGATCTCCTGTCTCGTATTCGGGAGACACCTTCAAGCTTCTTACCAGATTCGGATACTTCAAAATTCTGTTACAATCCGATGATTAGTATAAGGTTGCATGTGATCATAGAAAACGAAACAAGAAGAGCTAGGTTGATATATAACAAAGTTATGTTGTAAGTTTTAAGCTCTTTGACACGACCTATAACTCAATTTGTTTGTTAACATAGGAATATTTGAGGGTGAGATAGTTTGGCTCGAATTTTATTGGTAAATACAATAGGACCGCTCACATTTTTGCTACATTTAATGCCCTTTTAAAGGATCCATCTGCAGTATCTCGTTTTCATCATTAGGGATGGAGGAAAACAAATTCATATAGGCTAATTACTTATTTTATTGTTAGGAAATGCAAAAGAGAAAAAAGAAAATTAGGTTGCTCTAACCTCTTCTGCTAGAAGTCCATAGTCTTTGGTGCCAATAGCCTTCTTGGTTGTTGGTTCCCTCTTCGAGCTCAAATGCCTTGCTTTGTTTGCTTCAACATTATCTCGGTAAGCTATCTTCATATTTCTTAGTAGAGTTATCTTCTTCCAGGATAGCCTCTTTTCTTTCTGCACTAGTTGCTTCAATACACTTTAAGGCCTCATCTCCTACAATTGATGAATACCCATCTTCCAAACTCATCAGCTTGCAAATCTCTCCCTGATTGGCTAGGTCTCTTACTTCTGATGATTTAGAGATATCTATGCCTCCTTGTTTTTCATTCTCTAGCTCATGATGCTCGTTCAGATTGTCGAATTGGTAAGACCCAACTTCTTCCTTTATACTTTCTATTCTAGGATCCACTGATTTAGAGGCATCTCTTGCATTGATGGGCATATCTTCCTTTAGCATGATTTCTATTTCCTGTGGAGTTTGGGGAGTTTCTATGATTTCTATTTCCTGTGGAGTCTGGGGAGTTTCTATGTTTTCATATGTTGTTGAATTCTCATCTGTTGCCTTGTTTCCTTCATTGGTCATGAGCTCGGAGGTTCTTTAGGTAGCATTGTAGAGCATTCCACCTGCTTATCATCTAAAACATTACCTAGAGATGTCTCATTAGTGGTCTCCTCTTTGTAATCTTCGCTTCCTGTTATTGGAGTTTCCTCATGCATTTCATTCTCTAGCTCTTCTACTTCACTGGCAGCTGGAATCCCATGGTCCTCATTCTCAATAAAGTTGGAATCCTCTGGTTTGGCATCAATATCCATACTTTCCAGTGTAGTTCTTTCCGTGCTCTCGTCACTGGTCCCTTCTCTTGAGGAGCAGGTTCGAAACTCTCTATTTGCCTTTTATCTTCCGGGTTCAGCTTCCTTAAAGCTCGTTTCTCTTGTAATTCCTGTTGTAAGTGCTTGAGCTAGAATCATTAACATCGGCTGAACTTCTTCCAAGATTTCTCCTTTACTCTCGGACTCTAAGTAGGAGATTTCAACGGGGCTTTTATTGCTTTCTTTTTCTCAAACTCCTTCGATGCTTTTACAAGGTAGATGTCACTATTTGGTCCTTGTTTGCCCCTTAAGGTCTCAAATTCTTGTCTCGTCCACTGAACCTCGGCTTCAAACGGTTCAGTGAATTCAGATTTTGAGTCCTTAACCCGTAAACACACGAAACTATAATTAAGCAACTAGAAAAAATGGCAAAACAGAATGCAGGGTCCAATTCGAGAGCACCTCTTCGTTTGGCTTTACTTTATCACTTTCATCTTCTGTTTCCTTGTGTAGAGGATTCTCTTCATTTGTCTTTGCTTAGAGGTACCTCATAGCCGTCCTTAATAACATCGCCTTGTTTTCCAATATCCCCATACTCCTCACTTGTTTGAATAATCTCATGTACCTAGGTAAATGATGTGGTATTGATTGATTTAGAACTGAATGAGAATATACGAGACATAGAAATAAGAGAAGATAGGATAAAAGTTCGATATTGAGTCTTTGGAGCAGTAATGTTCAATTTACCTCTTGTTCTACCAACATTCCCGATTCGCCACCTTTGTATATAATCCTAGACTCGGTCATTAATAGCACTTTCCTCCTCTGGAACCTTTTTCTCGGCGTCCTCATCTACGGTTATCACTGATTCTTCCATCTGTACAATAGATGTTGAATATGAATTAGAGGACGTTAACATGCAACAGAAACATGAATAAATTAACTTCTCAAGCCAACCTCCTTTACAGTTTTTTCTTTTTCCTCAGCTGTTGTTTCTCCAGGTGGTTTGTGGTGAGATATCTCGTATTGGTGTGCTTTTCAGTTGTGACGTGTTTTTCGGTGTCAACACTCAAGTCGGCAAGCTTAGTATCTCCACATACCCGCATGTAAAAGAGGCTCACGCTAGGTAAACAATCAGAAGTGGGAAAAAGAGTAAATGGTTTGAGATTAAGTGAAGATTAATGTATTTAGCTGGACCTCTTTGATGTCTTCATTCATCGTTTCCTCTTCTTTATTCTCCCTCTTCTCTTCAACCTCCAGCTTCTGTATGGAGTCCAATCCAAATGTCTTTTCGATTGTTTCAACTTCTTTTCCACCCGATATAATATTTTCCTCCTCCGCATCATTCTCCACGCTTTTGTTTGCATCGATGCTTCGCATCTAATTTGAGATCCTGCGTCACAGTTAAATCACAATGTCATTAGCGTAGCTTTTTTTGAGATACATCCAATCACATTAGTGAATGAAATCAAGAGGAAAAAACCATTATGTAAGGTCATTTCGACTATTACCTCTTCCATTACAGCTCTTTTAACTTTGGTCACATCGATATCTTCACTTCCTTCTTTCTTTTCTTTCTCAATGGTTTCTTCAATGTTTTGGATGGTGACAACTTCTTCCTGGCTTGGAATATCATCAATCTTGTCACTCAAAGTGCCCGCCTCAGTTTCAGGAGCCATAACAGTTGATGACTCTTCAGGTTCTCTTGGTTCAATTCTATGCGCTTCTTGTTCGAATCTTCTTGGACCTTCGATGCTTCCATGCTGTCCGGGTTAGTCACGGTTAAGTCGGATTGCTATCGTTTCCATCATCTGCTCTCCTCCAAAGGTCGATGCTCTTCTTTCTTTTCTTTCTCTACGGTTTCTTCAATGTTTTGGATGGTGACAACTTCTTCCTGGCTCGTAACATCATCAATCTTGTCACTCAAAGTGCCCGCCTCGGTTTCAAGCCATAACAGTTGATGACTCTTCAGGTTCTCCTGGTTCAATTCTCTGCAATTCTTGTTCGGAATCTTCTTGGACCTTCGATGCTTCCCTTGCGCTGTCCAGGTTAGTCACGGTTAAGTCGGGATTGCTATCGTTTCCATCATCTGCTCTGTCAAAGGTCTATGCTCTTCTTTCTTTTCTTTCTCTACGGTTTCTTCAATGTTTTGGATGGTGACAACTTCTTCCTGGCTCGTAACATCGTCAATCTTGTCACTCAAAGTGCCGCCTCGTTTCAAGCAGCCATAACAATTGATGACTCTTCGGTTCTCCTGGTTCAATTCTCTGCAGTTCTTGTTCGAGAATCTTCTTGGACCTTCGATGCTTCCCTTGCGCTGTCCAGGTTAGTCACGATTAAGTCAGGATTGTTATCATTACCTTCACCTGTTTTGTCCAAAGGTCCATGCTCTTCTTTCTTTTCTTTCTCTACGGTTTCTTCAATGTTTTGGACTGTGACAACTTCTTCCTGGCTTGTAACATCATCAATCTTGTCACTCAAAGTGCCGCCTCGGTTTGACCAGCCCATAACAGTTGATGACTCTTCGGTTCTCCTGGTTCAATTCTCTGCAGTTCTTGTTCAGAATCTTCTTGGACCTTCGATGATTCCCTTGCGTCCCGGGTTAGTCGCGGTTAGGTCGGGATTGCTATCATTTCCTTCATCTGCTCTGTCCAAAGGTCCATGCTCTTCTTTCTTTTCTTTCTCTACGGTTTCTTCAATGTTTTGGATGGTGAAAACTTCTTCCTGGCTTGTAACATCATCAATCTTGTCACTCAAAGTGTCCGCCTCAGTTTCAGCAGCCATAACAGTTGACGACTCTTCAGGTTCTCCTGGTTCAATTCTATGCGAGTTCTTGTTCGAATCTTCTTGGACCTTCGATGCTTCCTTGCGTCCGGGTTAGTCACGGTTAAGTCGGATTGCTATCGTTTCCATCATCTGCTCTGTCCAAAGGTTCACGCTCTTCTTTCTTTTCTTTCTCTACGGTTTCTTCAATGTTTTGGGACTGTGACAACTTCTTCCTGGCTTGTAACATCATCAATCTTGTCACTCAAAGTGCCCGCCTCGGTTTCAGCAGCCATAACAGTTGATGACTCTTCGAGTTCTCCTGGTTCAATTCTCTGCAGTTCTTGTTCGAATCTTCTTGGACCTTCGATGCTTCCCTTGCGTCCAGGTTAGTAACTGTTAGGTCAGGATTGTTATCATTACCTTCACCTACTTTGTCCAAAGATCCATGTTCTTCTTTCTTTTCTTTCTCTACGGTTTCTTCAATGTTTGGGACTGTGACAACTTCTTCCTGGCTTGTAACATCATCAATCTTGTCACCCAAAGTGCCCGCCTCAGTTTCAGCAGCCATTACAGCTTGATGACTCTTCGGGTTCTCCTGGTTCAATTCTCTGCAATTCTTGTTCAGAATCTTCTTGGACCTTAGATGCTTCCCTCGCTGTCCTGGTTAGTCACAGTTAGGTCGGATTGCTATCATTTCCTTCACCTGCTTTTTCCAAAGATCCATGCTCTTCTTTCATTTCTTTCTCCACGGTTTCTTCAATGTTTTGGATTGTGACAACTTCTTCCTGGCTTGTAATATCATCAATCTTGTCATTCAAAGTGCCCGCCTCAGTTTCAGCAGCCATAACAGTTGATGATTCTTCGGGTTCTCCTGGTTCAATTCTCTGCAATTCTTTTTCAAAGTCTTCTTGGACCTTCAATGCTTCCTTGCGCTGTCCTGGTTAGTCACAGTTAGGTCACGATTGCTATCATTTCCATCATCTGCTCTGTCCCAAGATCCATGCTCTTCTTTTTCATCATGTGTTGAAGGCTCAGCTGTAGTGATGTTCTTATCCTCACCTTCGAAACTTTCATCTATTTTATCCACGGAAATGGTAAGACTTGAGTTGCAGTCTTCATCATTCGTATTTGTTTCATCACCTCCAGCTATTTGAGACTCTAACATCTGCATAAGATACCAAGTCTTTGTTCAACATACAAGACTGTGAACTGACAACGTCAAATATTGTTTCAAGTACAGACTTACCTCCTCGGTGGACTTCTCAGAATTCTTTGCAGCATTCTGGAAGTCCTTAATTGGAATTTCTTCAGCGGATTCTTGTGAGAGGCTATTGATATTGCTCTCTTCTACGACATGTACCTCGATATTTTCATATTTTTTCTCTTCTGGTGAAGTTTCTTCTGGAGTTAGGTTATCTCTTTGCACGCTTGCCTGTTCTTCTACTGGTGAAGTTTCCAGAGTCGAGTTAGGGAATTCAATGTGCTGATTTGTCTCAGGTGCAACAGCATCAATTTTTTTGGATGTTTCCTCGTCACTCTTCTCTAGATCCTCCTCCAGCTTGATTTCGCTGGAATTATCTCCAACCCTTTTAAACCCTCTAGCCCGATCATGTTCTTCCTCCTCTTCTGGCGAAGCTTCTGCTGGAATTGTGTCCTTACCCTCACCCTGCACAATTTCCACTTGTTTCACTGTTGAAGTTTCAAGGGCTGCGTTGGGGGTTCCATCATTCTGATACGTTGCATCTGTAATACTCTCATTTGTTCCAGCTGCCACAGATTCCTCAGAAATCTGCTTAAGAAACAAAAACATTTCAGTCAACAAACAAAAGTATGGAATAAATTGATAGAGAGAAAGTTTATACTCACCTCTCTTTTGAACTCCTCGGCATTATTTTCATCATTCGGCAGTTTGCTAACTGGAACCTCCTTGATGGATTCTACTGGGATGCTTTTAGCATCGTTCTCATCAATGACCTGTTCCTCGCCATCTTCTTTTCCAGTTTCTGCCTCCTTTTTGACGCCTTCAACACCCTCATCCATCTCTTCCTCAGTTTTCTGAGTCGTTTTATTCAAAGCAACTTCCTCGGTTTCTGCAGATATCATGCTAGCTGAACTTTCAAGATTTTCTCCTGACTCATTCATTGGCGATATTTGTTCTACATCTTCTTCATCTTTCAATGTCTCTTTCGCTGTCGAAGTTTCAAGAGCTGCATTGGGGGTTGTTCCATCATTCTGATACGTCGCATCTGTAATACTCTCATTTGTTCCAGCTGCCACAGATTCCTCAGAAATCTGCTTAAGAAACAAAAACTTTTCAGTCAACAAACAAGAGTATGGAATAAATTGATAGAGAGAAAGTTTACACTCACCTCTCTTTTGAACTCCTCGGCATTATTTTCATCATTCGGCAGTTTGCTAACTGGAACCTCCTTGATGGATTCTACTGGGATGCTTTTAGCATCGTTCTCATCAATGACCTGTTCCTCGCCATCTTCTTTTCTAGTTTCTGCCTCCTTTTTGACGCCTTCAACACCCTTATCCATCTCTTCCTCAGTTTTCTGAGTCGTTTTATTCGAAGCAACTTCCTCGGTTTCTGCAGATATCATGCTAGCTGACCTTTCAAGATTTTCTCCTGGCTCATCCATTGGCGATATTTGTTCTACATCTTCTTCACCTTTCAATGTCTCTTTCTCACTACACTCCTTAACCTCTTTTAGCCCATCATCATTGTCTTCATCTTCATCCTTTCTGATAGAAGATCCGTCTTCATCTTTTTCCTCTGCTTCTGCAGTAAGATTTTCAGTTTGCAAACTTTCCTGTTCTTTTAGCAGTGAAGCCTGTAGAGTTGAGTCGGGGCTTTCATCATTATTGTTTGTCTTATCCTTTTCTTCCGCCTCGGACACTTCAGACATCTGGATAAGATCACAAGAAATTAACTTTTTAGATTAAAAAGATGTAGAGCTAAGATGTGATGAAAACTAAGTTGTGTTCACTTTCATGCTGACCTCTCTGCTGGACCTTTCAGCATTCTTCAAATCATTTTGGAAGTCATTAACTGAGGCTTCTTGAATAGATTCTTGTAAGATGACCTTAGCATTGTAGTCCTTCATCATCTGTTGTTCAATGCCATCTCCTTTTGACATCTCTGCCACTGTTTCATTGTCTTGGGAGCTCTCAACTAACTTTTCATCAAAGACTAGTTCTGATGAAAGGTGTGTTGCATCATCTTTAATTTTCTCTTCATCAATGACCTCTCCAATGTCTGTGATCTTAGGTTCATCAATCACCTGTACCAGCAAACACCATCATACAAAAGAATTTAAAGACATAAAGAAAATGAGATTCGGTGTTAATCAATGTGTGTTGGAGTACCTCTTCGTTTACTATGCCACTCATTTCGTAATTCTCTCCAACTCCGTTTTTTAATGGTGTTTCTGCCTCCTGAAAACCTGCTGCTTGAACACTACGCTCTACTTTTTTGTCAACAAATTCTATACTGCAAACTTCATCTGAGGTTACTTCTTCAATTCTATCAGCTGCAATGGATGTTTGAGGGCCGTCATTACCTAATAAACTCTTACGCTTGTCCTTTTCATTTATATGTTTTTTTGTGATTAGATATCATTGTGATATTTAAAGATTTCTTCTTCAATTTGAGAGAGAGAAGATTTGGAAATTTAAAGAACTTACTTGTTGCCATTTGATATGCCTGTTCATCATGGGCTTCTTCCTTCTTTTGCATCTCCTCTTCTAAGTTAGTCCCAGCATCATCGATCGTTAACTTTTCCTCGGATTCCAATTCATGGATCTTTTCCTCTTTCTCAACAGCCATTTCATTTGCTTTTGAGTTCACTTCTGTTGTTATTGCCCCTTCGGCAGACGGATTCTCTAAATTGGTGTTCTGCATGCTTTCACATGCTTCAGAGGCATCTTCAGCATGTTTTTCCAAGTCTTTAGATGGTATATTTTCTTCATGATCTTGTTCTTGAGGTTCAAAATCAGAGAGTTTTGGCTGTTTTTCGTCTTGTACTGGTATTGTTTCTTGTTCCAACGAATGACTTATGTGCAACTCACTGGAATTCTTGTACTGAAGCTCAAGTCCTGCGTCTTCAATCTTCTCATTCAAGTCCGTTGGTAGAAGACTCTGCAAGAAGAATAGAAAAGTTGGTGGTTCTGTTGTCATTATTGATGCTGAATTTTCATGTTGTTGGAGGAATTGAAATACAAATAATCATGAGTCATGTATAGTTTTAACCTTTTCTATTGGAAGCCCACTGTCTACGACAGCTTCGGCATCAATTGGTTTCTCTTCCTTCTTATCCTCAAAGCTTTCTCCTGGGGTTTTGATGGGTGTCTCCTCTTTGGCAGATGCAATTGCTTCAGAGCATTCACTTGAAGTCGCTGTATCTATCTCCCCAGATATCAATGCCAAGGAATTTTCAATCTTCTCATTTACTGCTTCATCTTGCAGTGCAAAAGTTTCCTTGATCTTATCCTCGTATTTAGACATCTCCTTTTTGCTATGCTCTGGAACAACATTGGCTACTACATCCATGATTTTGTCATCTTCTATCACAGAATGATCCTGAGCAGTAGTAATGGTAATAGGTACCGCATCACTTGTGTTGTTTTCAGCTGCTATCACAGTAGGAGTCTCCATGTCTCTTTTTTCCGCTGTTGATTCTTCTGCCATAGCCAGATCCTGATGCATGCTTTGCTTGTTCTCCTCATGTTTCACAAACAAACCATCAGGCTTTTGTTCAGGATTCATCCCATCCTTAATATTTTCACCTTCACTGCTGTCAACTTCAGCTGTTTTCTCAAGGATAAGATTTTGACCTTCTCTTTGTGGACTCTTATTGACAATTTCCTCTGATTCAGATTCTGAGACCATGCATACGTCAGGCTTGTCTACTTGCTGAGAGTACATTTCTTCTGTCTCTTGTGTTTTTTGAGCGACAGTCGCGATGTCTTCTGTATTCCGTTTGTCCTGCATACCTTCTCCAGTTCCAGGTGTCGTTTCTTTTTCATTCTGAATGTCTATGCCTGCTTCTACTATATAGGTTCCCCCTCCCATTGTATCGCATGTGGTGCCCTCTTTCTCATTTTCTGTCTTTTCAATGGCTTTGACCACATCAGTACCCTTGTCATCCAAGAAACTAGAGCAACTCCCTGATTTCTCTCCTTCTTTTCTTTCTTCTCGTATCCGCTGTTCATTTATAGTTCCATCACCTGTGCCACTGTCTTTGATTTCTTTCTCCTGGCAAACTTCTTTGACTGTTTCAGGATTGTCCAGGCTGTTGACTATCGCATCAGCGGTTTGACTCAGAGCTTCTTTTCCCTGACTCAAGCCTGGCTCAAATGAGCTAACTTCATTGCTAGTTTCAAGCTCAACACTCTCTTCTATCTTCATTTCTCCTTCCTCATATTTCTCTGGGCCGCCAATTTCCTTCTCGATACTCTTTGGTTTTCCTTCAACGTCAGCCTCCCCATCTTCCATGGCTTCAACATGTTTGACTATTTTCTCCTCTTCTTCAATGTTGACGCATGGTCCTTCAATCTTATCCACCTGCAAAATGGTTCCAGTAACATCATCAACTTGTTTTTCCTTTTCCGCAATCAACTTAGTTTCCCCCTCTTCTGTAGTGTCAAAACCCTCATCTTCCTGCGCCAGTTTCTCATTCTTTTCTACCAGGCATGGTACTTGATCGATCTGTTTTCTGAAGATTTCTTCTCCTGGAACCTTGGCAATCGAGGGTGGTTCCAAAAAACTTCCACCCTCAGGCACAACAGCATTGCCTCCAAGGCTGGTATGTACAGTTTCAAGCCCTTCTGTTTCCTGGCTACGTGAATAACTAATTAATATAAATGAAATGGGAGATGATGCGTACAGGTAATTAAGTAGTAGATGGATGGTTTTATGGCATGTCGAAGGACGCAGCTATTTATATATCATATCATTTAAGATTTTAAAATTGCTTAATTAATTCTTACAAGTAAATTATGGATTGACTTATACGATTACAGAAGACAAATGAATAGCTACCTAAATTAATAAAGCTTGTGGTTAATGTTAAGTATATGCATCCCTATCAGACATCTGGCAAATATGGTTTCGCACGACGGCAAAGATTTAAGGAAGACCAAGCCGGATCGCACTGGCAGAGAATGAACTACTATATGAAGATCTCTGCAGCCATCAGATCCTTGTTTTTTATTTTATTTTCTTAAAAGAAACATGGTGGATAATATACGAGGATATTTAGAGAGAAATGTAGAAAAGCACTCAATATTCATATGATTTATCTCCTCTCTTTCAAGAAAAGGAGGGGATGCGGCAGAGCAAGTTTCCTGGTAGGAAACAAAGCTAAGAAAAGGCTGCAAACCTTTTTCTTGGTATCTGTCGAAAAGGAGAAGGATCACAGTCTTGTTGCAGTGAAAGCATGAATCAAAGAAGAGCTTTTTGATTTATTGATTTCATTGCTTGGATTCTTTTATTTCAAAGTGATCATGAAACCTATACATGTCAAATGATCTATAGCTAGCAAACTTGTCATGCAATATCCTGCAGTTTATATCATTACAAGCAAGCAAAATCAAAAGCAAAAGGCATGCAGTAGAAGAATAATTAAGGGGAGGAACGTACCATTGAAGATAAAGGTTCTGATATATTTCATGCAAGCAGATATATATGCAGGAAAAAAGTTGGGATTTTTGCTAAATCTTTGATCGAAACTCTCACTCTCAGTTTTTCTACTGAAATCTCTCGTTCTAATGCCACTACACTTGTAACTAGGAGAGATTTTGATACACTATGAATATATAGTGGATCATTAGGTACTGGTAATTGTCTGCTGACAGGTATATATTCCTAAAGTATGCTAGGAAGTGACAAAATGCAACTTGATATAGGTAATGTGTTTTGTGAGTTGGCAAGATACAAAATGGTCCTACTGAATGGCCATCCACATGCCCTAATGACTCATGTATTCGTATCGTAAAATTGCACAGGGCTCAAATGGACTGGTTGTTCTTGGACTCGATTGAGATGTGCCACTCTTTTTGACAGTTCATTTCCGCCTTTCTCAAGGCTACAATCTTACTTTCTGTGGGAGACTTTTGATGATTCAAGGCATGTCTATACTCAAGGGTCCGTCACTGTAATATTGCAGTGTAAATTTGGTTTTAGGAGAAGGAAATTGCTTGTAGTCATGCTGTTAATTATACGAGACATCTTTCTTAGCTGATAAAATTGGTTGCGACTGTGTTGAATTGGTGAGACTAAGCAAAAAGGATTAGCCATGATATCATGAATTGAGATTGAAGCAATATCCGTGTTCGGAGCACGGTCGAACCATGATTCTCAAAAATCCTGCCTCTTTTCTTTTTGTTTTAATAGGCTGATGTTAGAAATGAATTTCAAGAAAAAAAAAATATTATTTTAATATATTTTCAAGTGAAAAGCACTCTAACAAATAATTTCTAACACATTCTTAAAAATACCTAGTTCCTTAAACATGACTTTGGTTCCAAGGAGCCGCTTGTATCAATCAAAATCCACGTCCAATGACGCTTGGAAATGGTGGGGGAGGAAGGGAAAGCAAGAGTAGCTTCAAAATGGTCCAGAAGCAATGAATTTTGAGGATTAAATTTTTGAAAATGGAAGCAGCTGTAACTGGTTGGTTTTTGACTCTCAGTCCAAAGATAATTATGGAAAATAAGAATGATAATGATATCTTAATGACTTGATTATAGCCTAATCGAGAAAAAAGAAATCATTATGGAATCTCTTGTATCGTAAAATGTCAGTGTCATTGTGGGCCAATATGGTGGGCCCCCACCATATGAACATTTACTAATAAAAATATAGGAAATAATTTTAAGAATAAAGTAATGTTTCAATCTTTAAAAGAAGGAAAAACAACTGGGAGCTGTTGATTCTTAGAAATGTTTTTTTTTTTATTGTTGTTTTCTTTTTCTTTTTCTATTTCTATTACCCTTTCAGTTTGTCAAAGCATTGTTGTTCATCAAGAAACTTTTAACTATAAACTGAAAACGTTAATGCTTGCTATTAATAAATTTGATTGGAAATTATATATATATATATATATATATATATATATATATATAGTAGAGATAAAAATATATTTAATTGAAGAAATAAAAAAAAATATAAATATAAAAATAAATTTATCATTAGAATATTTTTATAATGAATTTCTATATTTTCTATAGGCTAAACAACACCTCAAAGAAACTCTTCTCCTTGAATGTAATTCGTTAACATTAAAATTAATCTTTTTTGTTGACGGAATGTGGTTAGCCAATTTTCTCTCTCTCTTTCACCCAATAAATTTATCTTTCCTCTCTTAAAATTAGAAACTAAAAAATAAATAAAATAAATTTTGGGATCAAAACTAAAACTTCAAAAACTATAGGCACAAAAATGAAAGTGTAAAATTTCTCAGAAAAAATTATTTAAAAAGTAGCGACTTAAAAAGTAATTAAAAAGCACCCTACATTGTTGCCATCTTTGCAAACTTGATCTCCTTTTTTTTTTTAAGCAGCGAAATCAATATTTTTTTTAAAAAAAAAAAATAAAACATCTACACATTGTTAAGGTGCTCTTTTGACACCATAACAACCTCATAAAAAAAAAAATTAAAACAAATCATAAAATCTAATTCTAAACTAAGGCAATATGAAAGAATGAATTTGAAGAACAAAAATAGTTCAGTGACCGATGGAAAAACAAAAATTAGATAAGAATAATTGTATAAAAGAGAAAAAACTATACAAAAATACAAGGAGCATACCCTAAGAAATACAAATGCTTGTTGCCCAGGTCAAACCAACTAAAGACAATTGGAAAAGGAAGCAAAAGCTAAGAGAAAATCAAAAGTGAAAATAACATATTGCCGAGACAAATAGCTTGTTAACCAGTTAATCAATTTTTAGGAAAACTAGAAGCGATTGACATGTTGTTCATATAGAAACCTAGAAAATAAAAAAACTCAGAAAACGGTTGACCGGTTTATCAAGATCACACAACCAGTCAACCGGTTTCTGCAAAAAAAATAGAACCAATAAGCAGCAGAAACAATGAAACCTCAAGACATTAGAAGGCGTCAGATAGATCAAAGGGCAACTACGATTTGATACCTCGGTTCAAGCTCAATCAAATGGGATCGAATGAGCTCAAAAATCTCCTCACATACATCCGGATGGGATTGATAAATCGATGGAAGACCAGTTATTCCTCTCAAATAAGATGAAGTAAACTATGACTAAAAGGACTAATTGAGCAAGTAAAAGCAGAACTCCTTCTTTTTTAAATGCGTGTATACCCACTATAGCAGATATCAACATGTCATGGAAGACCAACCCGCTGGTAGAAAAACACTAAAAGAACCAAAAAAAATGCATTGTACGAATTCATAGTATATAGCTATAATGTTTTTTCTTGTAATTGTATTTGTAATGTAATGTACAAATATTTTTTTAAAAAAATAAATTTTGAAGTGTTTAAACATGTATAATTACTAACTTCATTTGGTCTTGATAATGTTTTTTTTTTATAAATCTATATGAAAACATTTAATCGCACTAATCAATTCCAATAATCTTTTATGTAATTTATTATATAGGATAAACAATTGATAATGTTCATAAATCTTAGATTCTTTTATCAAATACCAATCACACATATGCCTTTCATTTTTACTACTAGGAAATAAACAAGAACTGGTAAATCAATCTGGTAGTTAGAAATTAAGTAGGTATTATTTATGTTTATTCATAGTTTTGAAACCTGACCCGACCTGGCGAGTCGACCCGGGATCCGGTGTGACCCGACCAACCCGACGAGTTGACTCAGCAAAACTCGATTATAACCTATTGACTTTTATTTTTTTTACGAAAATAACGTCGTTTTGAATTTTTTTTTAAAATAAAAAATGGCCTGGCCAATCCGATTATCCAATAAAAACTCGAAACCTGAATCTTGAACCGGACGAGCTACCAGAGCAGGTTAGAAAACTATGTGTCTATCCAATAAAAAGTAGAATAAACATCTTTAAAAAAGTTAAAAGATGAAATGTCAGTTTGTGGAAGAGGCAAAAACAAGGAAAGCAAAGCCAAGAACCAATTAGGCTCTTGCGTTTGCCAATAAAACTCACAGCTTTATGTCATTGTCACTCAAAAAGTTGTGTGTTTGAGCCCCTCACTGTAATAAAAATTGAGTGAATTTTAGATTAATCCCTGTATTTTTGTAAAATAATCAATTAGTCTCTTTACTGTGTCGATCATGTTTAATTTAATATTATTATTTTTTAGAATATATCTTTTTTTTTCCATCAGTTTTTCATACCACTAACTCTTTTTTTTCCTTCTTATATTCCATAAAACAAAAACAAAAAACACAAAATAATTTGAAAGAGAACATGAAATGGGCATATAAAATCAAGTTACAAGTACATTTATAAATAGCAGGGTTACTTAATTAATTTTTTTATTATTATTATTAACATGGATGTTCGAACTAATTTGAGTACACCTTGACTAATTTCACGGGTCCTGAAGTTAATGACCATGTAAGCCTTCAATAATCTCGAGAAGACACAAACTCGTAGTTACTAGGGAGTAAACTCAAGACCTAACCAGTTGAGCTACCCGGTTCCGTAATTTGTTTTTGAATATAAGAAACTGTATTTACGAAAGCTAAAAAGAGAAATAAAAAATAAAGACTTTTTGGGTTTATTTGAGACTATTTGGGGGAGGAGTTATGCGTGGATTATAGAGCTGACGTCGATGGTGACAAGGGCACAACAAGGTGATGTAATCTACTGGATGAGTCTCAATGACCATATGAGCCGTCCAAGTGGCAGAAGTCTAAGAAAGTGGGCAAGCAATAATTTATTTTCGATTTTTTTTTATTATTATACGTAGATGATGATTATTGAGATTGGGGTCGCCACGGGTGCATACGTGTAAAGTAGCATAAAACAACATGAAGACAGTCTTCATCAAACCGACCAAACAAAAAATTGTTGTCTTTTATGGCCGCCCTCATAGCATAAAATTGGTACGGCTCCATCTTCGTTTTGCTTTTTCTTTTACAAGTATATCTGGGAGCATGCTGTAAATAATCTTTTTAATATGTCAATAAATAAAAAAGACGGTTTAGAAACGTTAAAATATATATATATTTTTTAAGGTGTTTTTTTATTTTATACCGAGGTGGTATTAGATATAAACTCTATAAATTTCCAAAAGAATAATACAAAAAAAAGACACAAAAAAAATTTATTTTTATTGCATGTGTGTTCTATGTGTAATAACATGTTTATTAGAATTAAAATATTATGTATGTTAATATTATAATTGTTAATAAAATAATTATATTTTAAGTTAAATTGAATAGCTACTATTTAGTTTTATCTCGATAATTATAAATATCAAAATTAATTATGAAAATATGTATATAATAGCATTGAAAAGCCCATTTACCGTGACTTTCACTTAATTTATCACACAATAAAAGAAGAGATTATTTTTTTTCAAGGTGGAATATATATCTTTTTCTTTTTTATTCATTTACAAACTACACCAATAGAAGTTGTTTTTAAAATATTTTTGGCTTGGAGATTGTATCAAAATAATAGGTATTTTTTAATTTTTAATTTTATTTTTAATATCCAAAACATAAAAGAAAAATTAATTTAAAAAAATTAATAAGTTTTCAAAAACATGATTGGGTCACACTGGGCATAGAAAGAAAAGAAAATTATGTGATATGCTTGGGCTTTTGGATCAATCAAGGGTCACATCAGGTGTATGCTTCAGGTCTTCTTTTTCATAGTTACAGTTTTGAAACTTAGAAGAGTTACCTTCGTGATCTTGTTTGCCTTCCCATCCTACTATACTATACTATACTATACTATATTATATTATATTATATTATATTATATAATAAGGTGATATGGGGGTTGAAAAATGTGATACTTTGACCGTCTTTATATTTATATATTAAGAGTTTTTATTTTGTGGTAAAGACATGCATTGCTATCGACATTCGAATCAAGAGATGATGATATGAAAGAGAATTTTAAATGTTTTTGAAGTTTGAAAGGTAAAATAGGCAAGAAAGAAGCAACACCTCCTACAATGATGCATGGTTTTGATTTGATACGTGGTCCTAAAATCCTGCTGGGGAAGTTGCAACTTGCAAGTGCTGCATGCCAGATGTTACAGGTCTCGAAATGACTACTCCAATTCTGTAATCAATAGATGCAATTATTATTAAAATATAAACTACAAAAAAAATCAGTAATTTTACGGTATATTTCCTTATAAAACATTATTTACTTTAATAATATTCTTTTATATTTTAATATTTAGTTTATTGAAGATAAACTTTATAATTTATCGTGGTTTACTTTATATTTGATTAGCTCGGTCTCATAACCCGTGTTATGAATAACCCGTGTTATGAATTTAGTTGGTTGATTTTAGTTTTTTTTTAATTGATATTTTTTTTTTCAATTTCATACTTCAGAATTATGTTGATTGAGAATTAAGTTTATAATTTATTTTGATTTGCTTTTTATGAAGTTATCTCGGTCTCATGCTTTTACTAGTTGTTTGAGTTGTCTTTAGACTCATCAAGTCGATCAAGTCATGTTGGGTCAACCTCCACACGATTATTTTTACTAGAAAAATGTTAGCGATACCTGGATTTTTTTTTTATATGTTCAAAAAAAAAGATTTGATCTAACCCGCAACGTATCACAAGTCAACAATCTGGTTCTAATTCTAATTGGATATGAAAATCCTATTTCTCTACCCTATCATTTCACTAATCTACTTGGTTAGAAGAAAAAAAAATATTGGTGCATAATCTTTTCATAAAACGTTCATTAATCCCACTTATCCTAGTTAAAAATGTTTTCAAATAAAAAAAAAGTGGTGTGATATAGAAAATACTAGATATGTGGTAAACACTACACTATGGGTCAGGTTAAACTTTTCCTAACATAAAAAAAAAAAAAGCAAGAAGCATTTGAAATCCATGTCATTGACTTGACTGAGTTTAAACAAAAGACATTGATAATTAACTATAAAAAATGAGCTATTAAATCGTATTCAGGAGAGAACAGAGAAAAGTTCACGAGAGACTCATTGTCACTCCACTGTGAACACTACCACTAGAAAGAGCTCATTGAGATAGTTCTAACATAATTGCAAGAAGTCGCACGACAATATTGAAAGAGGTTGTATACGTCTCCAGAGCAATATTTGACTAGAGAGAGAACCAAGAAAAGCTCGTTGGAGACTCATTGTTGCTCCATTGTGAACACCGTCCTTCAAATAGAAAGAGCTCATCGAGACGGTTCTAACATCATTGCAGAAGGTTACACGACAACATCGAAAGAGGCTGCACGCGCCGCCAGAGCAACGACCCAGAAAACAAACTAAACAAAATAACATGAGGTGAGCATATCATGCTTATATTTAATCAATTAATTTAATCTAATTCAAAAACAAGATTTCTTTTAGAAAAACTAAATTTAATAAAGAACAAAAATTAAAAAGACCCGAGATAACCCATGTTATTTTTTAAATCAGTGAAAAATCTATAGAAAACAAATATAAAAAAATAACAAAGCCCAATCTCCAATTAAATAAATTTTGAAGGATGAAACCGAAAAAACATGAGTTAAAAAAAAATCAAGCAAACTCGGTGAATCTCCTAAACTAGAGTTAATCTCCCAAATTCACAACATGTGAAATCCTAGACATATTCTCAATCAAGAAACTCAATTCTCAATCAATTTATACTAAAAAATAAAATCAGAAAAAAATAATAAAAAGAATAAAGATGAAGTCTAATAGGGAAAAAACCTAAAGGATGATGAAATTATAAGAAAAAATAATTTTAAAAATTCTCTCAAATAAAAAAAATAGCAACAAAAATAATGGAAACTAAATTTAACAAATGAAAAAATTAGAGGGTAAAATTAAAAAAATACATATTTTTATAAAACATTTCAATTAAAATAAATAATAATTAAAAGAACATGGATCAAATATGAAAGAAAAACAAATTGAAAGGTTATTTTGAAAAGTTGAAAATCAAGGAGAATAGAGAAAAGAAAGGAAAAAATAAAAGAAGACAACTTACGCTAAATTGAAGGTCAGTAAGCCACACACGACGTCTAGAAGGGAGGGATTGTTGAGACGATTCTAACACTATTGTAAAAGGTAGCGTTTAGCCAATGCAATACGCCTCACTCGTCGTCCGAAGACGACAAAGGCTTCACACACGCAGTATACTTTTGGTTTTTAATAATATTTTATATTTATTAAAATATCAAATTGCTCCTCAATCAACTTGATTATAACTAAAATATAATATTTAAATTTTTTATTTTTTATTTTAAGAGTAATTTAGTCACTATAATGTGCTTAAATTTTTATTTAAAAAAACTTATTTATCCTCAATTAATTAAATAATAACTAATATATATTGAATAAAAAAACACAATACCCTCGCTGTCAAGTTCAATGATTGCATGTGTAAATAGCAAAAAAAAATCATTACAAATGCAGCAATTATTCTAAATCCGTGTACAATAAAACAACGATGACTCTTAGTTTTTTTTTTTAGGTAGACTTCCTGGCTTTTAATTTTTTTTACAAATAAAAATAAAAACAAAAGGAAATCTCCCATTAGTGTCCCTGTCATGACAACTCACGTACCGTCGCATTCCTTTTCGATGGGATCGGACAAAGGACAATAACATCACAAATGGGCCCCACGTTGATTCATCCCCCGGCTGGGTTCAAGCGTGAGGTAGGACGTCTGTTGGATTTCCACCGTCCAAAAGAGGAAGCTGCCAGTCAACGAAAATATTGATCAGCTGTAGGTCCCATGCATGTGAAGCCTCTACAGGCTTTGTGGAGCCAGATCAGCTATGGGCTTTCGATTGGCTTGCCAGGTAGGAGCTGGTAGCCGCCCATCGCACCACACCTCACCAAGGACCGGCAAATGGCTGCTCCTGTATTTTTTTACGCAGTGCTCGAAACTATTTTTTAAAACCATCTCTTTTGAATAATTTTGATACGTTAAAATAAAAAAAAATACTTGAAAAAAATATCAGATTCCACGAGTTATTACAGCACAGATTGATGGCTGTCAAACATTTCTTCATCTTCTCCGAATTATGCCCACTCCAGTGACTTCTTAGCCGTGTGTAGAAGCTTAACTATTGTCTCAAAAAAAGAAGCAGCCGCTGATGACTGGACAAGCTTCTTTCGGACAACCTCGTATTAATCCTCAGCCTATGGAGGCCTTTTTCTCAGTCAAAGTCTCCAAAGTCAAACACGTATTTGGACTGAGCTGCGGAAGAACAATGGTTAGGCATACTTGTTGATCAAAGGATTCATTGCTGGTTTACTTGAGAGAAGGGAGTAACAGTTTGAGAAATCTGTCCACTTTTCCTTTTGTTTTTACTGATGACGACAATGGCGATCTCCTCCTTCCTAATGACTACCTCCTTGTATCGGACTGGGAGTGTTGGATCGATGGAATTCTTGGTGCTTTTCAATGCAAAAGGATAACCACTAACAAACGAAAACCGCTGCTTTATCACAATTGCCAACAAAAATGAATAAATAATTTATTATTTTCGTATCTATCAAGAAAATCTTATGGGATTTTATTATCTTACCTTTTAGGTTTGTTTTGAGAAACAAACAAGTATGATGTTGGGAAAAATAAATAAAATTCATGACCGATAATGGTTGTGTTGTGTTTCGTAGAAAATTTTAATGCATAACCGATAATGGTTGTGACTATGGTTATATATGCAATATCCATAACTATTTTTTATGGTTTTTAGTTTATATTTTGTTCATGGTTAATCACTTTTTTTAATTTTCAAATCATCTAATTTAAAATTAAAATTGGTTAGAAAATGCATATATAATAATCAACTCACAAGTCATGATAGAAAATCAAACTTAAAAGGTAGACTTCCATAAAAAATTCTCATAGGTTAAAAATGAAAGTGAGTACCTTGCTACGAAGGTATGCTAAAAAAATTATTTTTTGTTTATTATTAATGTTTAGTAAATATCTACAATTGAAAACTCTTGAAAAACCTTAGAGATAATTACATATATAAAACTCTTATAGTTTGATCATTTTTTTTTCATTTTTCCTCCATACTCTTAGAATTATATGTCAATAATAATTTACATCCTCAAGTTAGCACATAAAAAAAATTAAAAAAATATTCGATTATATAAAAGATTGTCATTATATTAAATTTAATAACTAAAGAGTTTTTGGTACCTCAAAATTATAAAAATACCATAAATTGATCATTGTTTGCATTTTAAAAAAAACAAGTTGTTGACGAAGTTCTTCATAATTACAATAATGTCACCAATTACATGTTTTTAATAAGAAATCTTCCTCTTCCGTCACCCATTTCTAGCCACAATCAACCCAAAATTTCCAGCAAACTTATCATCCAAATTTCCACTAAACAAACCCTAACTACCATCAAACACATTTTCTTTTATTCAAGCAAACACACACTCAAAATTCAAGCAAACACATTCTCTTTTATTCAAGCAAACAAACAACCAAAAGTCATGCATACACTACCCAAAATATGTGCAACACTATCTTTTTGGCATGTCCTAGAATTGTGGTCATATCGCTTGCATATATATGGTACATCTAAGTGTGGAAGTTCTTTTTCTTACAATACTAGATTAACATTTTTCTTGTTCCATTCATCTATTCTTTATTGGTCTACCCATGCTTCTTTTAAGGATTGAAGTAGAACAATCACATCTCTTTTATTGTAATTTGTGAGGTTAGAAAATTCTCATAGTTTTGTTGCTGGATACCACTAATCAAATCATGAAAACATGTCAAAGAAAGAAACTAAATCAAATTAAGTATACATAAATACGAGAGCATATGATTCAAATGGATTTAGATGATTGGTTTCCATCATGCCAAGCATTCCCTCCATTAGACGTGTTAAAGTCGAGATTAAATCAAGTGTCTTTAAATAAAGCTTAAAAAATATCAAAATTAATTTACTAGGTGATATTTGAATTCCCCCATTACATGTTATTCGCTTAGATCACAAATACAATTATCACTTATAAATAGAGATAAATACAACTATAACTAACACACATCTGCTAGCCACTCTTGTCCATAAAAAAAAAAGAAACTCGCCTCCACATTATCCTATTAAATCCAAGAAGCAAGGATAATGAATAAGCATGCACATCCATAAAACAATTCTAAATGAAGACACATAAAAAAAAACCTAACAAATATAGCAAAAAGCAAATCAAAACATTGCCACCAATGTCAAACCTCACAAAAATCCATTATTTCAATCTCTTCCCCGTTAAAAAGTCTTTATCTTGATTGAAATCTTTACTAATAACAAAAAAACCAAACCTAAGTAATTTTATCTTTGAACAACTTATATTACCACATAATCTTATTTCTTAAATCTTGTTAAAACAAACATAATGAAAAAAAAATTCGAAAGCAAAATTTATGAAAAAAATTCAACAGGTTAAATTTTAAAACTTTGTAATTTACTTGTATTGATTCGTAGCAACAAAAAGAAAAGAAGAGAAATACTTAAACTTTTTGTTAGCAGCCTTTATGAGGTCAGCAATGGCTTTGGTTATTTCTCTAGCAACATACCTTCTAATGTCTTCTATACTCTTTCCATCCATGTACTGAAATAATAATAATAATAATAATAATAATAATAATAATAATAAGTAATCATGTTTCTATAGAAGATAATTCATTTCTACCATAAAAAATAAAAGAAAAATTTAACAATCAGATTCAAGAAAAAGGAAAGTCTGGCCTAGCGATATGAAATCTATTAAGACCTTTATCATAACAAATTTTCTTAAGCACATTAACACAACACCTACACCAATAATTACACAATCTTAACATGTCTAATTAACTAATTAGGATATATAATGGTTAAAGAAAGTTAATGAAAGGCTTCAATCCAATTAACAATGTTCTGAGCAAAGAAATAAAAAGGGTTATATGAATAGTAACCCTGATATTCAAACTGGTTTTTTTTTCAATATTTTCAATTAAACATGTCTAATTAGGTTAAAGTTAAAATATGTATGAAAATTGATTTTTATCGATTGAACAACCAACATTGGATTTTTTAGGGTTTCCAATATTAGAACTCAATTTTCAACAATAAATAATCGAGAGGAATTTTTGTTTAGTTGAGTAAAAAAACCTATATTGTAATGAAATAACCAATTTCTTATCAACAAAATGCACTAAAACCAGTTTTTGAAATCTCAATTAAAGAAAACAATTGTAACATATCTTATAAGTGTTGTTGAGTTTCCAAGGAGAGGGATTCCAACTTTGTTGAGTTTCAGACGTGAAGAGAGAGGGTTTCATAAGAGACGAGAACATAACTCTATTAAATAAATTTTGATTTTGATTTCAATTTTTTATCAGCAAGGAAAGATGAGAGAGATTATGTTATTTTTTAGAGAAAAAACGAGATAAAAGGGAGTGTGTGATCTGTCATTTCCATTGGTTCTCTCATATATTATATATAAAGGTAATTTAGTCTCTCTTTTTTTTTAGATTTTTGTTTTGGTCAAGAATGTAAAGTGTAATTTTTAAAAGTATGAAGGTTGTTGTATCCGATATCGTGGCCACCAAAGACCTTTTTTCGTAGAAAAAAGGAAAGGTTTTTTTTTGTGTTAAGGGGGAAAGGTCTTATGTTAAAAATGAGTTATCACCCAGTATTATTATCACTAGAAACTCTAATTGGTCTTCAGAGTTACAAGATAAGTGACTGATTATACTAGAGGAAAGATATTATCACATTAAAATATTCTACTTAAGGCAAGTTGCATTGTCACGTGTCTTTTATTTCTAATGGTTTGTTATGCCTAATATTAATGGTCTATCTGCATGGGTGATAATGATTATACTATAATGAGTTAAACTCTAAATGTTTGATTTAAGTCTAACCATTCTAAGATCTGGTTCATCTTTGCCACTCTTAGTTACTATCTTTTGATAATACTTGGTGAAGTGACATGTCTATAGCCAGCGACTCTTGATCATGACTTGTGACCAATATGTTGTCAAGTCATGGTAATGAATTACCAATGGATTTATGTTGGGCTTATTAAACGTAACCCAGATCTTTTGAGGAGTGTTGTTAAACATTTTGTTTATGCAAAAGTGGTCCATGGATAATGACTTGTTTTGATTTATTTATTATATAGTACTAGGGTTCACTGATACTTTTTGTTGATGAGGATTTTATACCCTAGTCCCAAAATATCCAAGCAGTAAACATTATGAGTTGATCTATTTAATGGTAGGATCTAGTGGCACAAATACTTTGGACTTAATTTTGGCAATGACCTTTTTGGGGTTCATTCACCATGTGGTGTGCTATTTAAAAATCATGTTTTTGGATTTTATTTTTTGTTGTTTTATTGCCCCACATCAGTATTAGTACACTTCAATGTTATGATTCATGTATGTATTCCCACAACAAATGAATAAGTCATCAAATTTTATCATTTTTGTTGTTGCTGATTGTCAACATCCATATGTGAAAACTTATTAAAGAGGTCAACACTCCCAATTGTTTTATGAATATTGAACTTTAATATTTCTAAAACTTATTTTATTATTTGAAATCAAAAGGATAGGCTACCCCTTCTAATATCCAAAGCAATGGTCTATGTTGATTCCATTTACCCTAGATGCCAAGAGTGAATAGCAAAATATTTTGGACATGATCTTTTTCTATTAGAAAAAAAAATGATTTTTGAAAGATTTGAAATGTTGGCCCAATAAGAATTTTAATACAGGTCAAATCTCCATGGGTTTTATAAATAATTTATAAGAACCCAATATGAAAACATGCAATGTGATGAATTTTTTTATTTGTTTTTAGAAATGAGAACATGGACACAACATATTAATTACAAAACTTGTATGAACACTAACTAAATGCAATTTTTTTTAGAGGTTTGGCCAAATCGCATGGAGTTTGAATTGAAACACATTTTTCTTAACATGGTCATGAAGACAAGGATTACAGCAAGCATAAAAACCCAAGATAATAATTTAATCTTAAGAGTAAAAGATCTCGAGTCATATTATTCATCCAAACAAGCAAAAATACATGTTTTGATTTTTTTCATTTATAATCAAGGAAGCATGCAACATATGAAAGAAAAAACAAAAAACAAGGCACATCTCAACACCCTAACTTTTGTTATTCCAAGTTTAGGTTACAAGTAAGCCTAAAAACACAAGCTTTGATTTTTCTTCCATGCACTTGTTTTTTGCCAAAATCATCATATTTATTCTAATTTTTTATATATATTTTTAGATAAAAGACATGCAACACCTAAATCAATCACACATAAACCCTAAAAATCCAAACTTTAAATACTTATCCATGCATTTTTTCACATATTTAGCCACCATATTTTTTGTATATTTTTTTTTATAAAATCGCACAATATCAAGATTAAACTTAGCTAAACCTAAAAGCACCATTTTTACTTGTGTTCATGCATTTCAAAATAAAAAAGCACCATCTTACACTATTTATGTCATAAACCCTAAAGAAGAAGAAAAAAAGAAGAGAGTGGTGATATACCTCAAGGGTGGTTCCAGTAAAGTAGGTAGGTTCGGTGGATCCCACGGTGGTTGGCCAGTGGTGGAGAGGATTTTGGTGATTCTCTCTCCCTAGACTAGGGTTTGTTTTTTCTCATTGGTTAATGCCTTTTTTTATCTACTTTATTCTTCCTTTTCTTGCTCTTTTCATCCTTTATACCCTCTAAAACTCTTTGGTTTGAAATGAAATGGTTTGGTGATCCAATTACCAAGTTTTTTTTCTTCTTTATAATTTGGGTTTTTGGTGTGATTTTACCCTCTTTTTATTTCTTTTCTTTCTCTATTCACTCATTTCTACCCTGTGGACATATAGTTTGAGCTTAAACCTTTTTCCTTCACTTTCTCTTTTAATTTCAGGTCTTTCTTTCTCTCCTTCCTCTTTTTTTTCTCCTCCTTGTGCCCCTCTATGTACAGTCAGGGAGAAAGGTCCTAGAACCTTTCTAGATGGGCTAATCTTGTTTGTTGATCTCCTCGAATCAATCCTGATCATCTATCATTGATGTACACTTTGTATAACATGCTCGAGTTAGTTTATTTGGCACTAGTTTTTTGCCACCACATAGAGGCAATAAAGCGTGTCTTTGGCTAAAAATAAAGTACAAATGCATGTGAAAAGAATGGTGTGCCTCTTAGCCATTAATCCTTGTGCGCAAGAGAGAGATTCCTACTTAAAATCGGGCCAAAATAGGTGTGAAAAAAGAGAGGAAGAAAAAACCATACATGCTTGAAGGAGGAAGACAACCCCTTTTCTTTAATTAAAATGACATTGTTTAGACGTGCTAGTGTGGCTAAATCACTATTTTCTATTTAATCCTTGATCTTTTAATTGTATCATATTCGGCTAATTTTGGTTTAATTTTCCAAGATTTCTTTTAATTAAGCCCTTAATAACATTTAAAAACACCCTTTAATATTGGCATCTTTTATACTTTAGTACTTACATTTTCAATTTGTGCAATTTTGGTCAAATTGACCTCAAATCTCAATTTGTTCTTTTATTTCAACGCTTCTTTTATTTTAGTCATTGGTCTTTCAATTTTGGTTAAACTAACTCAGTTTTTCTCTTTAATTTAATATCTGATTGAATTAATTAGATCCCTAAATTTCAAGGGCTTTTTTATTTTGGTCCTTGATCTTCTAATTCTTTTAATTTTGATCAAATTAACTATAAATTACAATCTTTTTTATTCAATTACACCCTAATTATGTTAATTTGAATTCCAAACTTTTTTGTCTCTTTTATTTTGATAATTGGAGTGCAAAAATCTAGTCAATTTTGCCCTTAATTCCATCTTTTCTCCATAACTAGGCTCCCAATTAAACTAATTGGACTTCTAAGCTTTGCCAACTTTTTTATTTTGATCCTCGATCTTTTAATTTGTGCAACTATAACCAATTTCAACCCTTTATTCCAACTCTCTTCAATTGAACTCCAAATAGCATGCTTGCATGACTTTTTGACTAGACGCAAATTAAATTCTTACTTGATTGCAGAACAAAATTTTATTTTATTTTTGAAATCCTTGTTCTTTGATGAATTTTTTTCTAAAAATATTTTCTTTGATGATTTTTTTTAACATGATTTTGAAGACATTTTATTTTTGAAAATTTTGAAAAATTCAGAGGGAGTAAAAATTGAGTTATGACAAAGACTGAGTAAAAAAAAAACCAAACTATATGAGGCTTTTTATAATTATTCAAAAACACTTAAAAAAGTAAAACTTGATAAGTAATTCATTGACTAATTTAGAATGTCTAATCGATAAGTTCATGTACTAGATGAAGAGAGTGAAAGCCAAGAAGATAGCTTGGAAGGGATAACATGCATTGCTTCTTCAACAGGTCATAACTAATAATCTAAGTGTTCAATTGATACAAATCTTACCAGTTTGAATGCTTACTTTTAAGTCCATTTTATGATTCATACTCGTAGAATAGTCTTATATGGCTACTATTCAGAAATTGTAGCTTTTTTCTTTCTACTTAGGCTTTGAATATATTATATCAATTTAGAAATCATCAACATTATCTTTTCATAAAATCAAGACTATCACAACAATAATATTCTCACGGCTTGAGGTTAAAACAACTTCACATGAAAACTAGATCCTAACACTACACGGTTGTTTGTCATTCAGTTTCAACATGTTTTTCATCAAAATTTAAAAAAGAAATTGCTTTAAATTATTGTTTTAGTGTTTTTGAATCGTTTAATATGCTGATATCAAAAATAAATTTTAAAAAATAAAAAAAATATTATTTTAATATATTTTTAAATAAAAAACTGTTTGAAAAATAATATTTCCTATACTAAGAAACACTCCCTCGCAAATAAACAACACTCCTATATAAATAAACAAAACACAAGCATGTGAGGAGTGGAAAACGTACAGCAGAACACTTATAATTTGAAATTTGGAGTAAAAGAAAAAATGATTTCTACGTAAAAATCGAGATTGATGCAATAATTAGCATGTTGATAGATTCGGATCAAGCAGAAGCATCCTGCTAGCATTTTAGCTATCAATCGATTTTACAGGCTACCAACAACATGCAAGCCAAGCAAAGCAAAGCACAGCACAATACAATAAAATCACATCGAGGCCAATCATTATGTCTGTCTCAAATAATGTAAAATATGTCACATTCCATCCTTCCAGCCTCAGAAATATGTGGTGGTCGGGGCATTGTAAACCAGACACGACTAGTGCCCTTCAAACGTATACAAAAGTAATCAATTTAATGACAAAATATATAATAAATGAACAAGATGATGAGAATTATATATATGTAATGATAAATTCCTTGTAAATATGAAAAGAATTGATCAAAAATAAAGAATTACGTACAGAGAAAATGTTGATTTGAATTTACAGTAAACAATTTTGAATTTTTGTTCCCATAGTATGGAAAAAAATACTATATAATATTGTTTTAGAGATACAAATTACCATTGTAAGAAAATAAATAACAATTTCCTCTTATCGGTTGATTGTTTTTTCAACATTACTCTATTAAAATGACAGAACAAAATTTATCATACAATGTACATATCAAAAATATATATATATTTAATTCAACAACAAAATCCAAGTTCACATAACAAATAGAAAAAAAAATTATATTTTATCCAAAATAAGATTGAAAAAAAATAATTAAAAAAAAAATAAAAAACAAGGGGTTATACAGACTTAGTCTTAGCACGAAATACATGTTGTTTGACTCGCATAATCAAGAAATCTTTAAAGGATATAAAGTTGATATAAAAAAATTATACTAGGGGTAAATTGATACAACCCTAATAATTGGGGGCTAGATATCTATTATTGATTATTTTTTATTATATAGTATAAAATAAAATAGTAACAGTTCAGGTCATGTTTGACAATATTCATAACTTATACATTACTCATAAAGTAAAATAACTATATAAAAAAGTATCATTCATTTTGTTTGGTTTAAGTCCATATCTATCAACTTTGAATTAAATTATCATCGATAATTCTTCCATAAATTAATGTCATTAATGTTGTTTAAAAATAACACATATTATATTCCCACAACATGAATTTTCATTGATATGTATTTTGATCCTTAATGTTTTTTAAATATTTTACTTTTGTCCCTATATTTTAATTTCTCTTACAAAAGTCCTTAATTGAAAAAAGCCTTGTCATCATAATTTACATTAAATATAATTCAATCCCTAACCTAGTTTTATTTTTCAATTAAGTCTTTATATGTCAAATCATATTCTTGATCAAAATTAGTCAAATAATTTAAATGGGTTGATTGAATGAAAGAGTTAAAGTGAATTTAAATAGCTATACGCATTTAAAAAATAAAAAATATATTTTCATATAATATCGATATCTATTATGAGAAATTTTCTTTTATTTTCTTTCTTTTAAAAAAGATTCCTTGACTGTAATCTAAAAGTCAAGATAAAAAGAAAAAAGAAATAAATTCATAATATGTTTGTGCGTGTTTGAATTCTATTTCAAAGTAATAGCTCAATCCACGAGATTCTTTATAGTTTTTATTTGAATGGATTAATCAATCATGAAAAAATAAATAAATCTAAGGACCGTTTTGTAAGAAAAATAAAATATAAAGATCAAAGTAAGCTTTTTAAAACATTTAAAGGATCGAAATGCACATCAATAAAAATTCATGTTGTAGAAACATGACCTTGTCAACGCGTGAAATGTACATACGCTTACGTCGTGTTGTCAACCACCCCCCCCCCCCCCCCCCCCCCCCCCCACAAATAGAAGAAGAAGAACAATTTCAATTCCTCTTTTTGGGGAGAACTACTGCTTCCAACAAAGCTGCGTCTATGATAGAGGAATATGTCCCCATATATAAGATGTGTCCTGTTTGTAGGGCGGAGGAAGAATCCATAGCATCTAACGTTTTTCTGCCCACATGCTAGCTAGGGCAGCTTGGTTTGGCAGTGACGTGGGCTTGCTCTCTTGGTGGAATAATCTGAGCAGGCTCGATGAAGTACTTTTGGGGATATCATTGGTAAGGTTGCCTATGTGTTTTGGATGATTTGGAAAGCTAGAAATGGAGCAGTCTTTGAAATCCTATGGGCACAGTGCAGAATGCCAAGGCAGAGTCTAAGCAGAGCTCCTGAGTTGCACGTTGCCAGCAGTCACGAGACCTGGAATTCCTCAACATACGGGTTCTCAAACCTCACCAAGGTTCTCTAAAAATTAACTGTGATGCTCTTTTAGAAGAGGTTTGTTTCCCTAAGGTTCGGGTGTTGCCGAGATTCTAGGGATGTAAAGGTGTTGAGATGGAAGAGCTCTTCCCCATTGGTAGCAGAAGCTTTGGCGTGAAGAGGAGGTCGATTGGCGTCAAAACGGAAAGGCTATGGCTTGTCTATCAAAAGAGATCCCAGGTGGTGTTTAGAGCTAAGATTGGCCAAGAAACATCCATGGCTTGAGAGATTGAAGCTGTTATAGCTGATGTAAAAGACCTCCTGCAGCATATTCCTAGATGTGATGTTAGGTAGGCAAATAGCAAATGTTCCTAGATATTGTCCACCAGATTGGTTGGCTTCACCTCCAAGGGGTTTTGTAATATGCTTAGTGCAGATGTTCCTGAGAGGCCAAGTCTGTCTTTCATGGTTGTTAAAATAAATGGAAGAGCGTGGTTTAGTCAGAATCATTATAACTAACCAGTTGAGAGTAAGAAGACAATATCAAAACAAAAATTTCATTAACCTAATGATCTGCAAATTTAGTTCAACGGTGCAGGGAGAGTCAAAACAGACAAAAGGTGTCAACAAGAATGAAGTAAAATGTGTAAGCACAACACCCAACATGGCAGATGGACCATACCTATATAAATGTAAGTAGCACTGTTCCATGCCCAAAGGGACTCCATCCAATTCCAGAAGTCACCCATATTAATGCTGTCAAAACCTTCGAATATAGTCTTCACCACAAAAAAAGCAGCTGGCGGAAATGCAACAAAACCCAAAACCACATTACAAATAATCCTCAAGAAACTCCTTAACTTCCCAGCTTTCATGTCAAGCTTCAAAGGTTGAGCTATCAAACACATTGGGACCAAAAGTAATGCACCAATTTCTGCTGCTGCAAAATTAACAACTGACATGACAAGCAAACCAATGAAGACTGCTGAGATGGTCGCTGATTTCAAAATAGCCCATTCGCCTTTCTCCTCAGGTTGAGATATAGAGACATGAGTAGATGGAGAACCCACTATCAAGTACAAGATTAGGAGGCTAAGCATTGAAAGGAAAACCCAGATAACAGAGCTGGACGTTGGGCTGCAGTTTGGTATCTGACAAATGAAATATGGAAGCAATGAAACAGCTGCACCCCATACATGAATGAGAAAAACTTCTTTTGCAGCGTACAGCCATTTCCATGATCTGAAAGTGATGTCAAGCTCGTCAGAAGCAGTGGCTGTAGGAGTAGATTTGGTATTTTTGACACCAAGATCCAGTTGATTAGCATCAGCATAAAGTGAAGCTGCTACCAGGGGAAGTGGTGCTACAAGGAGTGCAAAAGCAATCATGTACACTCCGACTGACACAAACTTACTAGGAGATGTTAACATGTATAGGAAAAATGACTGGTGAAACTTCTCGAGGAGATTATTTATTGATCTTATAACTCCTTCGACCAACCTGCATCAAGAAACAGGAGCATCTTCAGCCAAAAAACAAAACAAAAACTATGAATTTACTTGCTTTGAATCGGGCAATGGCAGGGCCTCTGTATTACTAAATGAGTCCTGATCCACACACAATCAAAATGCAACAAGAAAAGAAAGAAAAAGATCAAGGAAAAGCATTGTCCAGATAAAACTAAATCTAAAGCAGACAATATTCTATGAAAGTCAAGACTTAATTTTTGCAAAAACCATCTCTTCAGCATTCTAAATATCTCATGTTGAGTTTGGTAGGACACAATAAAATGTAACGAAGAGGGACACAGTGGAACATCGTTCTATACCTCCATTACATCAAATACATTCTAACAAAGTATTATCTTTGTGTTAGTGGGAATTTTGAACCACTAACAATCCATCGGGAAAAAAAATCAAATCAGAGCACCTGCTGTTTAGTGCAGTGGTGCAGCTCTCGCATTGTGAATGCAAGCAGGTTCAAACCCCACAAAGGGTGGTCATAGTTGTGATTAATGGGTTTACAGATAGACAAGTAATATCATTGCACATCAAATAAATAAATAAAAGCCGCTGCTTGAATTAGATAAGAATTGAGATCCTTCACTGGGATTCAGCAAATTAATGACACATATAGACAGAGACACACACAAACATGTAGGGGTGTACATTTATTAACAGAAAGCCGATTAAGATGTGTTGAAATGAAATCGATTATGTAAAAAAAAAAAACTGATCATTAAGTTCTTCAGACTAAAAATGCTTCCACTCAAGTCAACACGACCTTGCCGATAAAAAGTTCTCTTTTAAACAATAGCATGCTATAGGGGAACCACTCATTTAAAAACATTATGTCGATACATTGTACTTCTATGATATAAATGCAAGTTACGATGACAATGAAAGAGATGTAAGATGAGCGCTGACCGGCCTCCTCTTAGAAGAAACTCATTGTGCCTGGCTTTGTTATGAGGAAAAACCTTAGGTGAAATCTCCAAAGTAATTGCATCAACTTGGAAATCACGGAAAGCACCATGAGGACCTGTGGGAATGCCCAAAGCCTGATAGCAGCAAATGATTATGTCAAGAAGTAAATATTTACTCACTGATCAGAGGAAGTCAGAAAATGCAATCCCGTGTACTTAGTTCTAATTGTTGTTGTCACACAAAACAGATAAACCAAATCTCACATGGTCAAGTGAAAGAGTAGAGCACCTGGTAATACAATGAACTTGCAAGTGTAGCACTGCCTTCAATATAATCTGCAGCTGAAATACCAAATTTCCATCCAGGATTTAAGCTTCTGGCGACTTTTCCTAGTAACTCAAATATTTCTCCCAAAATCTCAAGCCATCTCGAATCAAGTAGAGTCGAAACTTTCTCAACCTTTACACGCAATCCTTGCCTATGTACAGCTAAATAATTCACAATATTGATGAGATCCAGGTTTGGCATCTGCCCATTGGACGCCTCAGCATAGATATTAAGAGTGTCCTCCAACAGTTCGTTTCTATCTGCAACCTTTAATATCAGTGCAGCAGCCATAGTCCCGGCACGTCTAAAACCATCAGATATCTTTCTTTGCGCAATAGATTTCTGTTCAAATACATAAAGATCATCAATTTTGACGCATGTATCAGCATTTAGGGTGCCCAAACCAGTAAATACAGGCGTGTGATAATCTCTTAGCCAAGCTTCAACGGGGGCATATTCTCCATACTGTGAGTCAGCAACGAACCATATAATGTCCTTGGCCAGCCATGTAACTCGAGAGAGCAAGGAAAATACTGTATATGCAATGCTCAAGGATAAAGTTTCTGCCGCACCACTCTTTCCAAACTTGTAAGGTGTCACCAAGACAATAGCTTCCTTACCATCACCGCGAGGAGCTCTAATTATTCCAACAGTATTGACACCGTGTGCCGAACAACTAAAATTCTTTACTGAACTTGTAGAGTCGGGACTAGAGAAGAAATGCAGCGGATGAAACTGATTTGGCTTATGGTGGAACTTGTGATAACTAACTTCAGCACCCAAGTCAGACATGTATTTTGTAAGGATCCCTCGACTTTCCCTACAATTATTAAGTACAAATAACATAAAGATAGAATAATTTCAAAGTTGTTTTCCTCTATTTATTCAATACTTGGCATTGGCAAGGTCAGTGTGAAGAGAAAACAATGTTAAAAAATGCACCAGACCTGTACCAAGCCACTTCATTTCAGAAGACATTAAAAAAAAAAAAAAAAACAGTAGCAGTTTCGTGTTGATGAATAACTCAAAATATAGTTTTGTACTAATCTAGGATTGACTCATCCACCAGCCAAAATTATGTTTTTAACAACTAATTGCACGAAACTAAATATAATAAGCATTTGAAAAAAAAAAAAAAAAGGAAAAGAGAGAAGAAGTAAACAACACATACAAGGCGGCAGCATCTTGAGGTTCGAAATTCAAACCACTCAAATCACTTGCCAACCTATTTGCCTCTGAAATGTCACGATTAGAGATCATACTGCTTGCAGAACCTGGCATCATCGCAGCATACATTTTCAGTCACACAGAAAATTTAAATAATAAAAAAAAATTGTGAAGTGACCTGGCATGAGAGCATTTTCAGAAATGTAAGTGTTCTTGGCGAGAAGTGGAAGCAGCAAGAGAGCTAAAACCCCAGCCGTACAACAGACAACACTGATACATTAGAAATCATAAATTAAAATTAATTAATTAAATTTGTATAAGAAAGAAAGGAAAAACAAAGAGGGTACAGCTAGCAAGTAGTACCTAACCAGGAGGCTGTGAGAGATGAGGAAGATGCCAAGACGCACGATTGGTCTCGGCTTCATTTTAGGTGTCTCCGTCTCTGTCTTTGGCATATTGAACCAATTCAATTCAGTAGATTTGATTTTGAGAAACAAACCCAATCGAAGTCAAAATAAATAAAACCCTAGCTCATTTACTTTAGATCACCAACTCCAAATCCACCCATAGGACAGTAGGACTCCGTCTCCTAGTATCATACCCGCCATCCGACCTCTTCTGCTGAGGTGAATGTCTCCGATCTCACTACAGCAACAAAAGTGAAGGACTTCTCTTATACTCCCTACTCTCTCTCTCGTGGTGTCGGAGCTCTGGGGGTGATGTGGAGGGGGAGGAGGCTGCTCTCGGTATTGTAGTGGGGAGAGTTCAAGTGGGTTTTCTTTCCTTTTTTGGGGGGTCCAAAACTTAAGTTTTGTTTTTTTTTTTTTTGATTAGCGTGAGATATTCAGGCTAGCTTGCGCGCATCATGACTATTTCCCACGGCCCACTGAACATCTTGTAAGCCCAGTGAGCAGGTAAAGCACCGCGGGGATGACAGACGTGCACATAGAGAGTCAAACCCGGAACGGGAACGGAACAAGTCACATGATTGATCACAGCAGCTAGACCTTCAAGTACAGTTATTTTTATTCTATGATAGAAATGTTAATTTAGAGAAAATCAATCTTATCAATTTGATAGTAAAAACTAAATTAAATATTTTAAAATTTAATTATATATAAGCGTTCACTTCTCACTTATACAATAATAATATTAAAATCAAGGAAAGAAATCCTTCACGTTCTTTTTTATTTTTTCATGCCAATCCAAAATAATAATAATTTAGATAAAATTAAATTTATTAAAAATAAAAAATAGATTTTTAAAAAACAACAAATTACATTTTACATCCTATAATGTAGGTTTTATTTACACTTTACATTTTAAATCAACTTAATTTTTAAATCAGATAAAATAATAAAATTACTCGTATATATTATGAAATTGAATTCATACGAGTGTTAATCTACTGTGATTGTTTTTAAAAGTTTTTTTATTTAAAAAATATATTAAAATAATATTTTTTATTTTTAAAAAAATTATTTTTAATATTAATATATTAAAATAATATGAAAATATTAAAAAAAAAATTAAAATAAAAGAATGAATTTTTTTAAAAAACATTTTTAAAACATAAAAACAAATACTTTCTGAAACTAACCACTGCATCTACATAGTTTTATATCTAGCATCAATTCCAATTAAATTCAAAATAACTAGAAGAATACTTCTTCTTTTTTCACATTCCAAAGATGCATTGCATGCCAAGATAAAACATTTCTCCACCTGTCGTTTTATATCAGGATACCTGGAACCATGCTCAAGAACAAGGCCTTTAACTTGGAAAACAGAACAAGTCATTAAACGTTCCATCACTGTAAAAAAAATTACTCCATAATGCTTTCACCAGCTCTGATAATGTAAAAATACTTCTATAACCTTTACTTTATCTAACACTATTGAAGCTTGTTTTTTATTTCTAATTCTCAACTTATTGCTGGTCAGCAGCTGCTAATACGAGTTTTAAGAAATCAATGATGCATGTTATCCTTTCATACATGCTAAACAAAGTATTGGGTTATGAGTTAGAAAAACCTACAATTAAGTTATAGGTTAGAAAAACACGTGTTGGTGCATTTGTTATTTTTATTCAACCCAGTCCTTTAACACTTTTTTTAGTTTCAAATTCACTCCTTCAAGCTTAAATTGTTCTAAATTAATTAAATTTGATTTAATTTTACTAAACCGAGCATCAACCGATCACCAAATTTATTCATTGACACCACATGAATCTCATATGAAGACAATCGTAGCAAACCATCAAGTGCAATCCTAAACCAATTCATCTTAAAAATGATAAAATTGCAAAGGAAAAAAAATTAGTGATATTATTAGAATCCACAGTAGTTCTATGTTGTGTCTATAGTGAAACTCTAAGCAGTTTTAGTTTTTTTTGTAATCATAACATTAACCTTTTAAATTCACTACCTCTATTTAATATATTAATGTAACTTTTTCATTTTTATATCATGTTGCTTAGCTCTTACTAGTTACTTGACTAACGCTATATTATAAAATAGTTATATGAAATTGGATAAAACAGGAAAAAAAACCTAGCTCGAGGTTGTGTGATGCATAGCTTTAAAACCCGACCCGGCAGGTCGACCCAGGACTGGAATCGAGCCAGGTTTATGAAAAAATAAAGGTAGTTAAAAACTTGCCTGGCCCAGCGGGTTGACCCGACAAGACCAGGTAAAAAACTCGGTTGCAGCCCGTTGACTATTTTGTTTTTACCAAAACAATGTCGTATTGATTTATAAAGAAAATTGAGGTTGACCCGGGCCTTGGGTCGGGTTTATAAACACTGGTGTGATGGACATGTAATATGAGTAATAAGGGGTGAGCTAACCTCCAAGTTAACTAGCAAAACTCGTGACTCAGATCATAAGATTAGAATTACTTGATAAAAAAGAATTAAAGAAAATCACAAAGCTATTCTTAAAAAACAAATCAATGTTAGATGATGAAATCAAAAAAGAAAATAAACAAAAAAACATATGTTGATCCAAGTTAACTTTTCAAATTCGTATTTCGGTTCATTAGACTAAAAACACCATATATGAAAACAAATATGAAGCTCAATCCCTAGTAAATAAAAATGCTGAAAAATGTCAAGAAAAAAAATTAATTACAGGAAAGGAACTAAAATAAAAAATGATAATTAAAAGAATATGGGTGAAAATTGAAGTAAAAAATAAATTAGAAGGCAACAAATTTTTTTGATTAAAGGGTTAAACTGAAAAAAAAAACTTCAATAAAAGAAAAAAATCAAAAGAATGAGAACCAAATCAGATACCCAGAATATAGATTAAAGGGTAGTCCTATAGTTTTTGGCAGAGAAGAGAGAAAATAAAATAAAAAACAACCACCAATGATAAATCATCCATCATTTACAGTCACGTGCCATATCTCTTGAAAGAGATGTTGATGCAATTCCTATGTCGTTGTGGAAGACAGTATTTGACGGTCATTCATCACCGCACAAGCCACTCAAAAAGCACGGGAGATGTCGCCAACAAATTTTTCTTTTTCCCTTGATATCTTATGCCATTAAAAGACTAAAATGCCCATAAGCTTATTCATAAATAATAAAAAATCCTTGACACAAATACAAATTCAAATCTTTTTATTGTTCGTTTAAAAAGGAAATAATCACGAAGCCCCTTCACAAAAGTTCAGTTTTTAAAAGAAAAGGATGGATGTATCTCTATAAAAAAAACTATAATACCCCCTTAGCTGGCCATTATTTTTGTATAAAAATGGACAAAATATAAAAGACATCTGTAATGTTTTTCCTACATGATTCTAGAATTTAGAGTTTTTTTTTTTAATTTTTAAGGGTATTTAGAAGTGTGGTAATGATTGCTTTTCAACGTGTTTTTCATTCCAAAACATTTTAAAATAATATTTTTTTATTTTTTAAAAATTATTTTTGACATCAACATATCAAAATGATGTAAAAACATAAAAAAATATATTAATTTAAATAAAAAATAATTTTTTTAATTTTTTTTTTAAAAACACTTTCGGTTGGCAAACACTCCTGTACAGTTCCACCGAAGTATTTCACAGCATAATTATCCAGCCAAAATCCCACACATGAAATCTCTTGTTCCCTGTTGCTCACAAATCATTATATCAACACAGAGAAAATGAAAGCGGGAGAATGAAAAAACAGCACATAACTTTCACGCTTCAAAATTCAAACCCTGTTTTAATCACAATCTCGCATTTTTCTTGAACTTCAAATCAAAAAGATAATTTTTCATTTAAGAAATTATATTTCTAATAAAAAAATACATTTCGTCAAAAAGAATTAATGAATAAGGAATGAAAGATTTGACTAGAGGAATACATTTTTTTCTCCTTAATTTAAATTATTAAAACTTTATCTTAATTGCTTTAGGTTTTAATTAAAAAACCCATGCCATGCCGCTGACAAAAAGAAATATCTTCCCTCCAAATATTTTTTTCTTAAAAATTTAAATCCTTGAATAATTTCTTTTCAATATTTGTTTTAATTACCACAAATACCCAACATTTTTTTTTTTTTTATAAAAAGGGATAGTTAATTAATTAAAACTCATGGGTACATGGCAAATGTTTTCGGGGCAACACTAACCTCACTCCAACATAACGGCAGCATCACTACTCTCCCTCTCTCTTTCTCTCCTGAAAAGTTTGCTAAAACCCTGCTTTCTAGGGTTTTTCCTTCCATTCTCAGCTTTAGCTCGAACTGAACTCGTTTCCCTTTTCTTTTCTGCTCAGCAATTACTTTCCAAGAAAAAACCACCCCCACCATGCTTTGACTCGACCAGTAACCGAAGGATGAAGGTGCTGCGTTTTGCTGCGTTTTTGGTAACTTTCACTACTCTCATTGTCGTCGGCAAAACGACGTCACATTTGAGCCCCGGACCTCACGTCACCGATGTCAATATTCTGTTGCCTCCTAAAATGACTCGTCCCGTCGAGTATCGCCTCCAAGGAAGTGATGGCTGCTTTAAATGGTAATTACTAATTCATATATATATATATATATATATTATATTTTTAGTGATTTTATTCTAAGTTGTTTTGATTGTGTAAATCTTGACAGGTCATGGGATCATCACGATATTCTATCAGTTATACCCGAGTATAATTTAAGCTACAGCCACTGTTCAACCAGTGCACGGTTGAGATCAATTGCTCCCTTTACCGGTCGGAAGGAGACAGCTATTTATGCTGCTGATGTACACACTGGCATTGTGATTCGCTGCAAGGTCTTTATTGACAATATTTCCAGAATCCAGATATTTCACAATTCTATTAAACTTGATTTAGATGGTCTTGCTACTCTCCGAGCTCGCGCCTTCGATCGTGAAGGTACCTTCGCCCCGGTATATTATTATTGTGATGATGATAGTTGGTAGTGATTCATCTTTTTTCTCCCATGTTTGTTGGTTCTCGGTTTTCTGTTGGTTGCAGATAATGTGTTTTCGTCATTAGCTGGATTGCAATTCATGTGGCAGCTGATGCCTGAAACGGATGGATTGCCGCACCACCTTGTCCATGTTCCTCTCAGGGATTCTCCGCTCAGTGATTGTGGTGGTTTATGTGGTGATTTGAACATCCAAATAGAACTTGAAGATAGTGTATGTCTACTGTTTGCTGCGTACCATAGTAAAATGAGATATATGATTGAGTATTATAATGCATGGTCTAATCTTTGTTACTCAGTGTTGTATTCGATGATTCATTGTGCAGGGTGTATTCTCGGATTTGTATGTTGTGAAAGGAGTCGAAATTGGCCATGAGAATGTTTCGGTGCATTTGCTTGAGCCACAATTTAAGCACTTGTCTGATAAGATTGTTCTAACTGTGGCAGAAGCCATGTCACTTGAACCTCCCTCACCTGTATTGGTCCTCATTGGTGCTGCCTTTCGATATACGCTCAAAGTCATTCGTGGGAATATTCTGCAAGGTTTCTTTCTTGAATCCTTCCTTTTGCACTTGGCAGCAAAATTTTTGTTTGGTTCATTGTCAAGTTTGATGACTCTGTCTGAGAGAATTATGGCCATATAATATGTAATTCTTAATTTCTTTGCCAGTATTCACTTCTGATTCTATGATTGCTATAGCTTAAAACTGAATATAAGATTGCATCAGAAACAAGACAAGTAAGGATTTGGCATCTTCTTTTGAGTAATGGATCAAATTTATTCGGTTCAGATTTCCAGCTCTTGCCACTTAGGTTGTAAACTGGATGATGTTCTTGCCTTGATTTCCATAACTGATTTAAGAGATAATCTAAAACAATTTTTTACCTAAGTTTTTTATTAGATGATTGTTTGTATTGTGCTTGAAAGTTGCACGTGGGTGAATAATATTGAGGATGAATGGTGGAAACTAGTTTTGTTGAAGGCTAGTTTCAGTTGGAAATCTTTTCCTGGGTTTCAAGTCAGAGCAAGATATCTATTGTTCAATTCTTGAGTTTTATGTGCATAGAAATGGCATCTTGGCGTGCGGTATGTTGGTTGTCTTCCATGAACTGTGCTGGCCTCTTAAGAGTTGCATGGGCTATGTGCATCTGGTTGCACTATCAGCTTTACTCTTAATTATCTAACTTCAATATCTGTTGGCATTTTGCAGTGGTTGCTCTTCCATCTCCACATCATAGGTGGTCTGTTTTGAACTCTTCGGTTGCTGAAGTGGACCACTTGTCAGGCTTTGCTCAGGCACTGAGCTTAGGGGTAACATCTGTCATTGTCGAAGATACTAGAGTTGCTGGCCATATGCAAGTTTCATCACTTAATGTGGTTCTACCTGACACTTTGTGCTTATATATAATGCCCTTGCCTGTTTCTGGTGATCCTGTTGATGGATTGAAAGCCATTCCATCCTTGGCACGTTGGTTTGTTGTTTCTGGTCGTCAATATATTATTCAAATGAAGGTTTTCTTGGGGGGACCTGATGCGCAAGAAATCTATATTACAGAGGTAAATCCTACATTCGTCAGGGATCTTAAAATTAAATCAGTTATGGTGTATGTAGTTCATACTTGTAACTTGTTGGAATTCTTTTCATGGTTGTTTTTCTCTTTGTTCAATATGGCTGGCTGTGGTACGTGACTGGTGGAGTCCTCTCACCTCCCTTACCCAATTCCCCTCAGCTCTGCCCCAAAAGAAAATGAACCATATTGTGGCTGTGTATTGAAAGTGCCAAGTATTTGTTGTACCAAGTGTTATACAACATAAATCTAGATTAACCATTTAACAAGCAAAGTATTAAAAGTGAATAAGATAACAAATATAAAGCATGTTAGTATCCAACATTAAGGTCCATGTTAAGTTTATATTATACTTATTCTTACACCATTAGTGTACCCTTTTCACCTTGACATAATTAACTTAGTTAAACATAATGAAAGAAAGAAACATAAATAAACAAGGAAAGGAAATGAAAAGCATAAGCAAGAAATTAATATAAGCAAAACTTAAGCATTACAAAATATAAAGAGAGAGCAAGAGCATGATCTTGATCTGAACACCAAGATGCCTAAATACATGGCAAATGCCTCCTTTTATAGGCCAAAATTCGGAACTATTGATTTGTTGACTAATTGATGAATGGGTGGCCACATCTTGACTTGATGACAATTCTTATCTTCTTGTCCGCCAAGAACGTCATTAATAACGTCATAATTTGAACCGACTTCAATCATGAAAGTTCTAGGAAATTGTCTCATCTTTCCAGGGTAAAAATTTGAGATCATTTGGACTTCTAGAACTCGAGATATGGGCTGAACACTGAACAGTGTCTGGGCTGCAGGATAGATTCCGACTTCTTCGTTGTTGCTACAATTTGGACTTGAAAACGGCCTTCTTAAATCTTGGACTCCTCATGAAAGTTGTAGGTCTATGTTTTAGCTTTCCATCCATATAAAGTGGACCTAAATCAGAGATCTACGAGCTCCAGATATGACCCGATTACCAAACAGTGTTCCAGTTTGGACTGCACCAACATCTCTTTTCTAAGTTTGGCCATCTCTTTGTCCTTTCAATTTCAGTACTTCAACTCATCAATCAATTCTTTCATTTATGTGATAGGCCCGCATTTAAGATAAACATTTACCATAAATTAAAGGTATCTTATATTATTAGATATGTTATTATAAAACATGCTTTAGTTAAGGAGTTATTGATACTTCAAGTGCAAAATGACGATATAAAACCTTGATAAAAATGCACTTTTAAGTACTAATCATGTATCATGGTTGGTTTTTGGACTTATTCTGGATATGAACTTATAGTTGTATGAATGAACAGCCCGAGTCGCTGCTAAAGATAGATCTCAGGCTGAAACTGTATTCATAAAGTACTTAAAAGAAAAAAAAGGATGATGTTTTGAACCCAGGACCTTGGCACTACTTGGATGGACCTTTATCTAGAGGCTAGGTGGCATCCACAAAGCATGGATTTTGGTTTGTTTTGGCCTCAGAATATGCAGTAACTTATGTGAATTCTTCACGCCATTTCTTTCCAATTTTAAGTTTTGATAGTATCTTGGAAGAAGTTGAATAATTCATTGTTCATATGGAAAAGCAATTTCGTAGGATTGTTCACAGCTGTTACCTCTTCGTTATTGTTGCAAGCGCAATGTGATACTGAAATGTTAAGGTGGTGAGTATCATCAATTATATAAGTGCATGCTGTGTATTTTAGCTGATTATTTCTCCCTTAAAAGTCTGCCTAAATAACTGCTTTTAATGTGATAGAAGAATAACTTCCTTTAAATCTTTTATCTTGTATTTTCTGGAATTACAAGAAGTGTCATAATGCTAGAGTAACTCTTCTAAAAAGAATGTCAAAATGTTTTTTGAAACTCATGTTCTTTTTTTATTCACTCTCTATGCTCACCAGATTTTGAATTTATGTGAATTTATCTTATTCTCTTGTATTTCCACTTTCCTGTTAATTCTTGAGTTTTCTAGTTGTGCTTGAAATTTTGCTGGTGGTTGTCTCTTCAGACTTCTTTGTTCTTGGGCATATCTTTTTTGCGGGCCAAATGTTCTGCTGGCACTTTCTCCTTGTTTTCTTGATTGTCATCCCTGAGAAGTTTGCTGCTTTTACAGAGTGATGACCTTAAGTTGCACCATGAGCAGTCTGAATACTGGACAATTTTCATGTTATCAGAGGATATTGTGGTCAAACATGGCTGGCGAAATTCCAGAATTCTGAGAGCAATTTCCCTTGGTCAAGGAAAACTATCAGCTTCTTTAACTTATTTTAGTGGGCACCGGGAGAGAAAAAAGGTGAGACTTTATAGTACTCTTTTGTGTGGTTCTGTAGCCTTTACTGAGCTGCTGTTTTTATCTAGCTCTGCTCTCTTGTATAGGTTCTTAGTGCTGCGCAAGAAATTATGGTATGTGATCAAGTGAAGTTCAGTTTGGATGGAGCAAGCGGTACACATCAGACTATTCTTCTTCCCTGGACTCCTACTATTTACCAGGAGGTGGAGCTAAAGGCAACAGGAGGTTAATCACTTTCTATCTTTCAGTCTCAGTTATCAAGGTGTTTACTTTGCTTCCAAATATCTTGAGGGTAAATGAAAGCTGTTATTTTATGTAGGCTGTGCAAAAACATCCAGTGATTATAAATGGTTTTCTTCAGACACGTCTACTGTGTCAATATCTCCATTTGGGGTACTTCAGGCAAAAAAGCCTGGTAAAGCGACTGTCAGAGTAGTGTCCATTTTTGATTCTTCTAATCATGACGAGGTAATAATATCATAGCTCTCATTTATTAAGGCATATACTTGAGGGGCACAAATCTTAAGCAGTGTTTTTAATTTTTATAATCTTCATTATGAGTTTTGCTTTTAAAGATAGTGGATTTAGAGTTTCCTTGCACTTCCACAGGGTACATGATATGTTTTGCCCTTGTTCTTTTCCAATCCTAGTGTAGCTCCAGCATTTCTCTTTTTGTTAGTGTTATATTTGTGTGTACATGTTGATGATTTATGTAGTCCTTCCATCCAACAATGTCCAGAACAAAGGCACACATAGTAAACTCCTCCACCAAAGGCTGATACCTTAATATTTATATTTGCCGATTGACATGACAAGTTACCCATTTTACCCTACCAACAATACTAGGCAATAATGGTAAGACCCAGCAAAAAAATAGCATATTAATGTGGCTAACTTGTGTCATATTTCAGACCCTTCTCCTTCATCTAGTGGCTTAATAAAATGGAACCTTTTTAAAAGACTATCACAAAAATTACTCTCAATTTCTTATCCAAGTAAAAGTTGAACCATTGGGAAAAATATCAATAGGCAAGAAATAAAAAGAAATGAAATTCTCATGGTAAAGGGAAAGTAAACAGCTAAGAAAGAGATGAAAAATGGAATCCCAGTGACAAGGGAAGAAGCAAATCTGAGTCACAATAGCAACAATGTAAAGAGAAATAGAAAAGAAGTAACATACCCTTAACTTGACTTTCTCTCATTGCCTCAGAGGAGAGAATGATAGAAAATGCACCACCCTTCATTTGCATCCTATCCCTGAGCTGCACACCTATCACTTGGCACAACATTGAAGGCCTCTTAGCTAGGAGTTGTCACATTTTTTGCTTTGTAACTGGCATCTAACGTTGTATTCAAGACCATGTTTGTTACCACTTGCACTTTATAGAAATTCCAATGAAAAGTTTTGGCAAGTCCAGCTGTTAGTCACCACCTTCAAATTTTAGCCCTTTCTCTGTCATCTTAGCTTTGTGGAAATCTAGCAGTTTTGCCCCACATACTAGAATCTCTAAGAAAGAAGGTAGGTTTTGACTAGGCGAAAGCTCAAGCTGCTCAACAAAAGATGAGCTTTCCTTGCTTCAGCACTTCTGCACAAATACACTATGACACCACTAGCATCAAACTTATAAAAAGTGGATTAGGGTAGAATTGGAGCTGAACCGTGATGGTATTAAGTCTGATGGAAGTCTAGTGTTTCCAGTCGCAACATAAAGGAATCAATTTGGTTCTTATTTTATTATCAAATAAAATGAGACCTATTTGAAAGATTACCCCAAATCAAAAGCTAAATAAAAATATGAGGAAGTGCTTTCTCTTATAATTTTTGTATAGAAGCAGGTCATGTCAGAGTTCTAATTTTTTTTCTTGCAAATCTTTTAAGTGAGTCCCATCATGCTTGCTTTGTGCTGCTTGGATGGCAAAACAAGTCAACTTGTCATTTCACTGGCAAACAGATAGGATGGTTCAACAAACTCCAATGGAGGAGTTTGTCATGTTTGCCTCTGCTAACTGTGGTGGTGAACTGCTTTAATCATGGAAGTACATGTACAAGGATTACCTTAGCTAACATGCACATCCAACAATTTATTCCTAGTTGCTCAAAGTATAGTGTGAAGTTGAAGCCTTGCAATATCTAAATAGGTTTTTTTTTTTAATATACATTGAATTGCTCCTATTATCAGTACAATGCTGTGCCTTGAACTCTATTTTCAATATGTGATGCAGTACACAGTGTCTGTCCTCTGCTCTCCTCTCACTTGTTTGTATTTTATTTTGAGTGCTTTGGCATGGGCCATCGGCACCTGCATATTATCATTAATGCGGCTGGAGGTGTACTCTTAGCGAATTCCCAACATTTTTTCTTTCTTTCTTGGGCTTTTGAATTTAATTTATTTGTTTTATTTATTGATCTTGTCCTGTTTAAGAGGCGCAAAGGCACATGGATTAAAGATTATATATTTCTTTCCCAAAGCCTCAAAACCTGAATGTTTGTTTGAAATCTGTGTCTCTTTCTTGTCATGACCATGTCAATATGGAAACTCTAGTCAATCTCTTCAAGTCAGTAATAATGCAGCAATATCTGGATATGCAGGATTTTGTTGAACAATGTTCACGTGGGAAATCTTGTTATCTGGATTGCTTCCTTGTGCTCCCTTGATTAATTTCATCTATATGAACTAATGTATCCTTTTCTTGTAAAAGGTGGTCATTGAAGTTTCTGTACCATCATCTATGATTATGCTTCAAAACTTCCCTGTAGAGACTGTTGTAAGATCACATCTTCCAGCTGCCGTAACAATGAAAGCATCAGATGGTGAAGCCCTTTCTCAAAATCATCAGGAATGTGCTTTTGGTTATAAATGTTTTCACTTTCATGTTCTTTTGTTCAATTCAATTTCATGTTTGCAGGTTCCTATTATTATAGATGTGATGCTTTTCATCTATTCGTAAAATGGAAAGTTGGAAGTGAGTCTTTCGTCATTGTCAATGCAACGGAGGAGGCACGTATTGCAGAAAAACTGGGGGCTTTTCACCTCTATGAATCAGTTTATGGTCCACCATGTTCATGGGCCTATATATATGCTTCCGGTCCTGGGCAGACCATGCTGCAGGCAACATTGTCGAAAGAACATCACTTGGATCAATCGTTTCATGGGTCCATTATTTTGAAGGCATCATCACGTATTGCAGCATATCCACCACTTACAGTGCATCAGGTAGTAGATGGAAGCCAATTTGGTGGGTATTGGCTTGATTTGGGTCATGTTGAAGCAAGCAATCACCTGGAGCCTTTGGAGAGCTTGTATCTTGTCCCTGGAACAAGTTTAGATATCATGCTTCTTGGTGGACCAGCACCATGGGACAAAGATGTTGACTATCTTGAAACTGTGGAAAGATCGGGTGACAAGCATGCTTCCAGTAAAGATGGAATTCATGCACGTCAGATTTCTGGCAGCTATCAGAGTATGTACAGAGTTTCATGCCAAACTCTGGGGATATTTGTAAGTTATATATTGTGTTTTGGAGCTATAGACTATTGTAGTTCTTTTTGTCGAAAGCATTTGTATTGTGCTCTATTTACTACAAAAGTCATAACATTTCTGTCTGTTTGATATGACTCAGGATTTGGTTTTCAAACGCGGGAATTTGGTTGGAGATGACCACTCTCTGCCTGCAATAGCAGAAGTTGCTTTGTCTCTTACATGCAGCTTTCCATCTTCAATTGCACTTATCGTTGATGAACCCGGTGAATATTTAAATTTTTCATCCCAGACATGAATGACAATAAATTATTATTTTATTTTGACTTACCTTGCATGCAATTGGCTGAATTTGTGGCACTCTTCAGTTAACAGACATCCCCAACTAGTTTGGTATTGAGGCTTGGTTGTTGTTGTTTAGTTAACAGACATGATGCCATAAGGTTCGCATCTCTTGCTGATCATAGCACAGGGCAAATCCGCACCACCCCTGTTACTGTGGCAAATGGGCAAACTATTAGGGTGGCTGCAGTTGGCATAGGTGTTTCTGGAGAAGCTTTTGCAAACTCATCTTCTCTTTCTCCGAGGTGGGAGTTGAGCAGCTGTGAAGGACTGGCATATTGGTGGGCTGATGCTTATGAGTCGCAGAGATTGAAATCCAGCTGGGAGAGGTTCTTAGTCTTGCAAAATGAATCAGGACAAGTACTGCCTGAACTTGCTTTTTTTTTTTTTTGTATTTCATGTATTCGTTTCATATTCTATATGCCTCCTTGCTTTTCTTAAATTGTTCTGAGATTTATTTAAGGAATTTTTTTATTTAAGAAAGAAACTCTATTGCTGAATAAGAATATTTCAAAGGTATCTTCATGAACAAATATGCACACGCACACCCCCAACACCCCACATACACTCAATATTCACATGCTCATACATGCATGAAAGGCAAATAGTCTGGTAAGTTTCATAAGGAGCAAGTATTCCCAATATTTGCCAGTTCTGTAAATATGTGAATTACACATCCTCCTAAAATAATGAAAATTCAATATCAATGTTCCCTTTTTATTTATGAAAATTTTAATCTGAGGTGTTGAATATTCGTTTTCAGTGTATTGTTCGTGCCACTGTTATTGGTCTTGATGTTGCCCTCGGTAGTCATTATTTGGCTCAGTTGCGAAGTCTAGAGAATGTTCTTACAGATGCTGTAAAGTTGCAGGTATGCTCTTGTGTTATTTTACATCAAATCTCAGATGATAGTTTATTAAGTTGGGTTCATGTTATGCTGCCATGTGTTTTTTCTATACCTTCTGTTCATATTGATCAATTATTGCTGTCTTAAGTTTGACTCGTCTAAATTTGTACAAATATGCAGCTTGTTTCTTCTTTGAGAGTGAATCCAGAGTTCAACTTGTTGTATTTCAATCCCGATGCTAAGGTAGATTCCAGTGCCAGCCTAATAATTGCTTGTGTCACCTGCTTTTTTTAATAAATATGCACTACCAGTTTCCTTTGAGCTTATTTAATGACATTTGATGACTTGTGTGTGACTTCATGAAATTTCTACTTCTTCCAAGGGAGGGAGTCATCATGTTTTGCACATGCAGGCCATCTTTATCATTTTATTGCCTCTTTTGCTAGTTTTACATCAGCAGAAAACAGACAACTTTATTGTTTGTTTGCAGGTTACATTCTTGTCATGCTAATAAAAAACTGTCACTCAAATAAACGAATTATTGATACTTTTATATGACAGGATTGGTGTTTAGTTAATTGCAAACTGAGAGAGAATGATGGCTTGAGAAATTGAATCACATACAAAGAACACTTGGTATTTTGTTTCTTGTGAAATGAAGTTCACAACCTCGCTGATTGATGTTTTTGTAACTTTTCTGAGTCAACAAAGGAGAAAGGAAGAGTTATCTTCCTATGCAATATGAAGTGCTCAATGCTACATCTCAATTTCCTGTGCAATATAGATGCTCAATGCTCCTTTCCAACTAAACATTTTCAATTTTTTCCTTGCCTCATGTTGTATGTGTCAAGCTGCACCTGTGCATTTTGACATCAAATTTTGTGTATCAAGGACAATTCAAAAGCGAACTCTCATAATGAAAGTTGACATATTGATTAACATATATCTGCAACAATGGTTGGAATAGCTTCAAGAGAGAGTCACCCCTGATTAAAAACCCAATCTCTGCATACCGAGTTGGTTTTTCATCAGATTATGGGAGATAATATTTTTCTCTCAGCAATGTTATCTGTATCATTTTCTTTTATGTGGATTGTGTTTGTTGTATTGAAAGCACATTCGTGATTAAATATGAGCTTGCTAAATGCGAAGGGCTTCTTGTCCAAAAGACTCCTTTGATGTGCTGCTCCAGTCATTTTCTTTGAAAATTCTTTTTTGCTATTTATGATAACTGTTGTTTTGGATGGGATAAATGATGTTTAATGTCCTTTTGTGAGTCCACACTACTTGTGCAATTTTTGATTTGTACCATCAACTATTGCATTTAATAGGTATGTTCAAACTTCAATCTCATTGATTTGGTCCATACTACTTGTGGAATTTTAGATTTGTACCATCAACTATTGCTTTTAATAGGCATGTTCAAACTTCAATCTCATTGATTTGGTTCCAAATGCTTAAGGTATAGAATGTTACTTGAGTATTGGTTCCATATTGAGGTGGATTTAGTTTATGATCGAGCCAGATGGCACAAAAATTGCATGCTCCAACTAGTTTGGATTTGAGTCTTAGCTGCTGCTGCTGCTGTATGATCCCTTAATCATGAATTTCAGGCTTCCACATCTTACACAAGCATTTTTTCTATTTAGGTAAATCTTTCAATTGCTGGAGGGAGCTGTTTATGGGAAGCTGTTGTGAATGATTCTCAAGTGGTAGAAGTTGCTCAGCCCCCACCAGGCTTACAATGCTTTCAGTTGAGGCTCCTTCCTAAAATGTTGGGGACTGCACTTGTGTCAATATCTGATATTGGGCTTATTCCTCCTACTTCAGCTTCTGCTGTGGTAATTTGTTTCATCTATTATCTTACTATACAGTTATTCAAGTGAAATTTCTCAGTTTTACAAAATTGCCACTGACATTGATTAAATTTTTATTTTCTAAAGATACAGAAAGCTAGTAGACTATGTAAATGGTGTGTTTGGGGTGCATTTGTAGTGTTTTTGCCAAGACAGGTGCTTTAAAATGGTTTTGAATTATCCATATCAAACCAACAAAAAGCATCAATTTGATGATATTTCAACCCAAGATCACTTTGGAAATGCATTGCCAAACATACAATAGACAAATCACAGAAGTTCTTAGAGAAAAAAAGGCTCTGGTGGAAAGAGAATTTTTCCTCAAGCATACTGGTGAAACTTGAGAAATTGCCACTGTCATCAAATTAAGCAAAGTGTTAAGAAATTCCACCTTTCCTTACAAAAAAATTGAGATTTTCTTATGCTACAAAGCAAAATCAATCAATCCATCCTCCCCCCTGGAATGTGCATTCTTTTCTTCAAAGCATACTTCATGCTCTATCATGGCATTGTTATTCTCTTCGATTTTTATTTTTCACCAATTAAATAAGATTAAATGCCTAGATCTAGATGTTATTTTGATGTAACGCAACAGTCTTTTTCAATGGTAACTGTTTACCTTACGAAGTGTTGCTATTGCAAAATGTCTGCCAATACATGTTAGTTGTTAAATACTAACATAAATGCAAGGATGGTGATGCACAGATGCATATAATCAGTTGTATAAGACTAACTTCCCTATTTCCAAAATAGGTTTTTCGAACAGCGGATCTATTTTTCATATGCAAGGATAGTAATGCATATATGAATCTAATTTCTACATCATTCAGAAAACATTAATTGTTGTTCCCTAAGAATTTTTTTGTGCCCCTTAGTCATACATGCTCCATATCAGCACATCAATTTAACTAATATCTTGTTTGTACTGTTCAATTATCCCTTGGACTTTATGAACTCTCAGTTGCTTTCACTTCTTTTCTCCTTCAGCTAAATACATGTGATGATAATATTGCCTTTATTCTTGTATTTTATTTTCTATTTCACTCATGGAGTGTTTCATGGAAGTATTGCAGGTTCAAGTGGCTGATGTGGACTGGATTAAAATAGTATCAGGAGAACAAATAAGTCTCATGGTGCGTTTTATGGTGTCTGGTTGACACACAAACACACACACACAAGTATTGTTGTAGTATTCATTTCTTATCTTAATAATTTCAGGAAGGACAGTCACAGCCCATACATTTAATGGCTGGGATTAAGGATGGGAATGCTTTTGACTCTAATCAGGTTTGGATCGATCTGATTAATGCTATTTGGGGAGCTAGTAGTATTCCTGTTCTGGCCCCTGCTTTAACTGGACCTAGTTGTAAATGTATTTGATATTTGTGTGGCCATGCATTTGGAAAGATAGACTGCTTTACAAATTTTCGTAACCTAGTTCATCTCTCCTGTTTGATCTTTTTGTTTCCTAGCGGGACATCTCATGCTCTCTTATCCTCCATTTTGTATTATGTTATTTACTCAATCGTTAAATTCTGTGTAGAAAAGGACAGTCTGTGTTTGTGTGGCCCTGCAAACACTAGCAATGCCAAGTTACACTTGTGTGGTAATTGTTTTAATCCTCAAAATCTTGATGTTTGTGAGCATTTGGTGCAGTATGCGTACATGAAAATCCATGTGCACATCGAGGATCCTATAGTTGAACTTGTTGACAAGGATGGTATGCCTAGTGATGCCGGTGGATATGTTAATGCTCCAAACTTTACGATCAATGCCAAAGATCTTGGATTCACAACACTTTATGTGAGTTCCCGGTTTGATGTCGTGCCTTTTATATTCAAATGCATGTTTATTCATTTTTCTTTGTGTTTCGTTGTCAGAGACACACAGACACACTCTCTCTTTTTTCCCTTTGTTATTTTGTCATGTTTATCGATTCAAAGTTTCAGACTATGTAAGTTTATGGGTAGATCTTGGAATCAGGTTAGTGTTAGACAGCAATCTGGACATGAAATATTGAGTCAATCAATAAAGATAGAAGTATATGCGCCTCTGAGAATTCATCCAGATGATATTTTCCTGGTACCAGGTGCTTGTTATATGGTATGACCCACAATCTTGTGCCTATCCTAAAATGCATTGAAATATGTCCTATCTGAGTTTTGATTTATTGTTCTTGTTTATGTTTCTCATGTATTCTACAACACTTTTTATTGCTTAGCTTGCTATGAAAGGGGGCCCAACAGTTGGTGTATATATTCAGTATGCTTCAATGGATGATGGAATAGCAACAGTGGACAAATCTTCAGGACGACTTTGTGCAATTTCTCCTGGAAACACTGTAAGACCCAGCTGTTAACCTCTTGTAGCAATTTTCATGTATTGACTATGAAATGTAACATAGATTAAATTAAGACTTGGATGAGTTGAGTATCTTGCAAGGCTATTATTTTATGTCCTCGGTGTTGTAGAATTTATATCATTTGTCATATATATGATCTTCAATGTCTGCATGAAAATGAATCCTGATTGACTGGGTTTCTCCTGAATGAATTCTTGTCATTTCCCCGTCATGCTATGTATTCATGTGTGCATGTGTGGACAGTTGATAGTTGACAAGCAGTTCACTATTTTGCATGGACCCGTAATCATTCTGAAATAAATGAATTCATAAGGACTATTTTTCTACCAGAGGATATCAATGAGTAACACAATGAACTCTGCTTGTATTCTTTGAGAAGTTGAGTTTAGAGTGTGCTCCTGTATGGTTACCTATTTTTGTTTCCTATCATAACTTCAGTTGGAGCTTTTGGAAATTAATAGTTTTTACATGCATTTTTATCATTTTGAATTTCATATGGACTAAGATCAGGTTGGATAGTTCTAATTCCCCTGGTCCCTATTGAGCCACATGATTCATGTCCGATGTCAGTCCAAGTCAGGAAGATGATGTCTCCTTATTCTTTATGTAATATGCTTTCACGTATTTGCATTTGTTTTTGTGAACAGACAATCCTTTCCTCGGTGTTTGGGAATGGAGGTGTTGTGGTATGTCAAGCACATGGTGGCATTTATGTTGGAGTTCCTTCTTTGTCAATGTTGAGTGCACAAAGCGATAAGCTTGATGTTGGCCGTGAGATGCCGATATATCCATCATTTCCTGAGGTGAAATTTTAAAGTCAAAAGTATTCTTTATTAATTTATGTATCAGTTCTTGGAATATGACTGGCTCACTTGTATTGTCAGGGTGATTTATTTTCATTTTATGAGCTCTGCAGAAGTTACAAGTGGACCATAGAGGATGAAAAGGTTAGGAGGAATATATTTCTCATAATTACTGTTTCAGATTTCTTTTCTTCTCATATGCCTGGTGATAATAATTAGTTGTCTACTGATTAAATTTAGGTGTTGAGTTTCAACATGGCAGAAAGCTCAAATGTTGAAAAGCACTGGTTCCCATTGGATGATGAGCAGGAACTTGATTTTATTAAAGTCTTGCATGGAAGGTTTGTTTTCCTAAATATTTTGACATGAACTAATAAAGCAAGGCTTCTTCTGTTATGCATTTATAACTTTTCATTTTTTTCTCAGATGTCTTAAATTTAAACCGAACTTTCTTCTTATTTTTTTCCCTTTTCTGCCCCTGTGGTCTATCTTTGATACTCCCCATGAACTTGGCCTCTCCCTCTGACCTGATTATTAAATTTACAACTTGGGACAAAAAAAAACTGAGATTTATAAATTTCATCAGATGATTAAAGTATCTACCTAATTCTTGATGATTTGTTATCTGATGAAAGTGTTTCAGGCCCAACGATGGATGGATCCAAAATTTCCATTCTAATGTTGTATAGCCAATGTCCTCTGACTGTATATGGCCCTTTTCTTTTGGATTTATACTTTTCATTACCAGGCTTGAAACAGTTCTTGAGACTCTTTTATTCATCTCTTCCTAAAGATAACTGGGAAATTCGAAGTATAATTAGTAGATGAGGTAAACTATTTTAGGTGTCCCCTTGTTCAAGGAAGTATTGTGCCTCTTTTTCTCTCTAGTCCTCATGTTGAATTTCTTGATGGGCCTAGATGTAAGTTTTGGAATATTTTGCCCTTGGTTCCTTGTGATAAGCAGCTTTAGCAGTATAATTGATGGACCAGGTCCTTCTCATTGCTTCTGGTCATCTTTCTTCCTTCTTCAGCAAAGGATTGTTCTTGGAGGTCAGGCTATAACAAATTAACTTGGTTTTACGTCACTAATTTGGATTAGAGAAAACCAGGTAGTTCATAACTGTTTGATTGTATCTTTTATGAAATTTGACCCTAAGCAAAGTTACTTTTTGTCGCTGCATCTGGCTATTAAGTACAGGTTCTAGGAGTCTGCAAATTATTCTGTTATCACAGAGAGTTGGCTTTCATGGGATCATGGCATGACCCTAAGCAAAGTTACTTATTTGCTGTAAGATTTAATGTAAACTTCCTTAGAAAGCATAATTATAGTAAAATTTTGATTTTAATTGTGAAACTAGTTTTCTTGTAAGTACTTTGAATCTTTCCTACATTAAGTGCCATAAGTCTGCATTTTCATCTTCCAAGTAATGTAATTTGTCTCATGAGCAATTATGGCTGCATTCCAGATCTGCAGGCAAGGCAAATATCACAGTTACATTCTCTTGTGATTTCGTTTCCGCTTCGTTCTCACAGTCAAGGCTATATGATGCTTCTTTATCACTATTGGTTGTGCCTCCTCTCCCTCTTGCTCTTGGAGTTCCAATGACATGGCTTCTTCCTCCTCATTATGTTACATCTAGCCTTTTGCGTTCATCTTTGGAATCACATGGTCAACAAGATGCTCAGAGTCGTAGAGGAACAATTATCTATTCTTTATTAAGTTGTGAAAAGAATGAAGTTTGGAAAAAAAATGCAATCTCTATAGATGGAGATAGAATAAAAACAACTGAGAGTAACAATCTTGCATGCATACAAGCCAAAGATCGAATCACTGGAAGAACTGAGATTGCATCTTGTGTCAAGGTTGCTGAGGTATTAGTCTTTCTTCTCCAGCATTACTTTTTTAATCTGGTCTATTTGAACGTCTATTTATTTAAATGTTATATGATTTTGATTATCCACACCTAGTATTCTAAATTTTCACCATTAAGCTCAACTCTATGAAGTAACAGGTCATATAACATGATTTTGGTGCTTGGTTGAGAACATCGTCTTACCATTTTCTAACAGTGGTAGCTTTTTGTAGACTAAACAGTCATAGATTTGTCTTACAACTTTGCACGATACAGCAATGCGGCTGAGAGAATCAAGTTGTCTTGAATATTTCCTTAGTACTTGACAGAAACCCAGACTAGAAATAAACACCTCTTATAATGCATCCTTGTGCACTGCTAACAGTGATCAATGTGACTTTGAGAATTTTAACATGCTGCTCGCAATTTTTGTCAAATGCTGGGACTCCGTTGTGTTGGCAAAATATGGAATGTGAATGGTGAATCCTTCCATGTTTATTGCTTTGTTTCAGCATTGCAGTTACTTTTCATTTTATATATGAAGACCTTGGCATCTATGTTTCTGACAATGGTTGATACCGGGCATTTTCATTAGGTGGCTCAAATAAGAATAATGAATAGGGACCCCCCTTTCCATGTAATTTATCTCGCTGTTGGTGCCAACCTTGATCTTCCAATAAGCTATTTTGATGCTTCAGGTATTGATGACCAAATTATACATCTCACATTTTACTGACAACTTATATTTTACATATAAACTTCTTATCTTGTAATTTTTCTTCACCAGGGAATCCCTTTTATGAAGCATATGATGTCATTTCCTATCATGCTGAAACCAACTATCATGAAATTGTCTCCGTTGTACATACAAGAAATGGCAATGGGACTATCCATCTGAAGGTCTGTTGACGAAGTTAACATATATGTTAATTGTTAATTGCTCCTATGCTATCAACAATCTGCAAGGGCTAAATATGGCTTGGACTTTTATTGCTTTCAATTGTTAATTCATGCTCTTAATCATACAAATTCCATAAGCTTGTAGGATTACCATTCTTTCTCTTCATGTGCGTTCTTTTGGCACCTGTTAAATTTCTGCCTGCCAGTGCCTTATGTATGACAATTCTTGTATTAATTTCTGGTTGAAGGCAATGCAAACTGGTAGAGCTCTGGTGCGAGTATCAATGAACAGTAATCCTCGAAAGTTTGACTATATACTGGTAACTATTTGCCTCCTTTTCAACTCCAGAACCATCTCCACTCTATAAGTAATTGGTTGCTATCTAGCTGTGGCTGTTCTATTTTCATTCATCAAATATTGAAAATTGTTGTCTTTATTGGGGAATGGAGAAAGATTTTGCATTAAGCGCTTGCTTTTCCATGATAGCTTGCTTATTTTTACAGATTTTTCTGAAGCAGTATATTCTTCTGTGAAAAAAGAATCAGTCTATTTTCCTTCTTCTTTCTTCTGTGAAGCACGATATGTTAATGAAAAAAACTTCCCCCTCTTTCCCCCCTTTTTTTAATGTGAAAAGGAGCATTTTCTTAAAGGTGATAATTAGTTTTGCGTCTTATGACCTTATGGGACCTACTGAATGGTCATCAGCCACAAACTTGGAGATGAAAAATTAATGTTTTGCGAGTACAATACTTGGAGCAGCTAGCTCAGCTTCGGACCATTATCATTTCTGGTGACCACTCTATTCAAGATTTAATGTTGCAGTAGAGTCACCTGAATCTTTCATTTGTCAGGTTTCAGTTGGTGCTCACATATATCCCCAAAACCCTGTCCTTCAACATGGGAGTTCTCTTAACCTCAGTGTAATAGGTGAGCCTACAGTCCATTCTCTGGATTTTCCTTCTCAAAATGCATTTCCAAGTATATATGGTTGTGTTTGAGGGCAAAACTTCTTTTCATCATTTACTCCTCTTGGTGATAAATTAACGATTTCTTTCTGTGGTAGGCATTAATGATCAAGTTTCTGGCTGCTGGCATAGTGCTGATGAAAGAGTTGTTTCTGTAGACATGCAATCTGGAAAAATTGAAGCATGTGGAATAGGTTCAACCCATGGTATGGAAGAAATAGCTCTTCATAATGTTAATTCTGTAGTTTTGCCTAATGTGACAGCTATGATTTTTCATAATTGGAACTTCTTGTTTATGAACAGTATTTTTCAAATGCCCAAGCATGAAATTGCAAACAGAAATCACAGTGCTATCAGGAAATATTGTTTCTATTCATGCCCCAAAAGAGATCCTAACAAACATTCCTTACCCAGCAAAAGGATATAGCTTCCCTTTGAGCTTAAGGTTTGTAATCGAGAGTATCTTATATTGAAGTTGATCTATTATTGCTCTTTTTTTTTAAGTGACTGCTGTAGAATTTAAATTGATATTTTAATATTTTGAATTAGTAGCATGTGATATTTTGAATTAGTTCTCATCTTGAATCTTTGATAATGCATTTGCTATGCATGTTGTTTTGTGAAATTTAATGCATTTAAACCACAGTTGATGGTCACATCTTTAATACGAACTCCAAATAGAACCATCACAGATCCATCTACAAATCTGACAGATTGTAAGTAATTGATTTGACTTTTTTCTGGATTATATTTTGTTGTTCGAACGTTGTTCATGACAAAATTTAGATTCTGGAACATGCTTTTTAGATCGGGTGATATTAGTAAACCTTCACTGTTAGCAATCGAATAAAATCTATTAGAAAGTTATTTAAATCAAACTAGTTTTAATATTCTGTTGCTCTAGCTTCTTTTTAGGAATAAAGAAAATGGGATCCTAACAGAATACTCTGGTCATTAAAATCAATCAATTTAATTTGCATCTGCAGCTACAATAACATTTGTTTTTGCTTTTTAGCCTCCATAATTGGTTTGCACATAAATATCGGGTTGCTTAAGCCGACTGGACATTGGCATTAATATTTGTGCTGTATTGGAACAGTGATACTTACAACAAGCTTGAAACTCTTGGAAACGGTAAGGGAGTATCATATGACTGCAAGGTTGATCCTCCTTTTGTGGGGTATGTGTCTGACTCTTGTTATGTTCATCTTATAAACAGATATTTGCAACTTTTGATTTGCTCACTCTATTTACTGAAGGTATGCAAAGCCATGGATGGATCTTGAATCTGGGAATTCCTATTGCCTGTTCTTCCCATATTCACCAGAGCACTTGGTGCATTCTGTACCCAGGTTGAAGGACATGAGACCATATGTATCTATTTCTATAAATGTATCACTCAGAGAAGCCAGCCATGTCTCTGGATCTGCATCAGCAATTTTTATTGGAGGGTTTTCAATATTAGAAATGGACAAGGTAATTGATCTGATGTCTTAGTTGAACATATTTTGCTACTTGAAGGGAATGACAGCAATCTGCAATTTGTTTATTTGGGAAACAATGGGTGTATTTTTTCCTCTTCACCGACTGTGTTTGCAATAGTTCTAGGTCTGGCCATCAGCACTTGTTAAGTTCCAATTACTTGTATTTCTATTATAGCAAGACTTTCTTTCTCTAGATTTCACTAAGCTTTTCTTCCATAAAATATAATCAACCTCAAAATCAGGTCATATATATGATTTCAAAACAATACATAAAATGTGTACATGCTGTCAATGTTTTCATTACAGAGTCCAATGCAACTGAACCTGACACCAGATTCCAACAAGACTACTATAACCATCTTGGGAAATACAGGTAAATAAAAGCCTACTTCCTCTGTTTCTCTCTCTGCCTCGTCTGTATTAGGATTTTCTTTTATTATGGTCCAAGTTGATGATAGAGTGCCATCTCACTACTCACAAACCCAACTTATCACTTTCATTTGGAACTAAAAATCAACCCTTCTTTCAGTTGGGCGGTAGTTTCTTTCTATACCTTGTAATCCATGGTATTCCTTTATAGTAGGTGTTCATGCAAGCACATGCTGATAATTGCCTTACTGTATAAGTGGTTTGATTATAAAATATTTACACCAAACTTGCCACATGTTTGGCAGCAATTCAAGTTACAGTACCATTCAAAGATGTCATCACCTCTAACCTCACTTTCCCAAGTCTAAATGGTCACACCATCTTTTCTGAGCTATTAGCTATATGATTACTGCCATCTGGTTTGCTTCTTTCTGCCTTACATAGGATTTTGGAGCGTTAAAAGGAGTGGTGCTGCGGTAGATGTGTTAAGATTTTGTGAACAACTAAATTACATCTCAACTGTCCACCATAAAATTTATTGCAAAGATGAAATTGGTTCTCTCATTGTAGATGTTGAAATCCACTGGCTTGATCGGGATTCAATGAAGATCGCTCTTGTCCACAAGGAAGATTTCGGGATAGGTGGCCATGCACAATATGAGGTGAGCTGGTTTTTTTTTTTTGGTTCAGTATGTGAGAATTTAACAGTTGCAAATGAAATAGGCTTTGCATCATCCAAGATTCCAAGGGATTGTGCCCAAACTGTGGAATAGTTTCGGATGTGTTTCGAAGCCATGAAGAATAGAATGAACTGATTTCAAATGACGCGGGGAGCACATAAGCGTGTATAATTTTTTTTAACTGTTCATTATAATGGTTGATTCTAGCTGCTTTCAACGTCTCCAGGTCGAAGTGTTGAGAGCCAAAAGATTGAAAGATAGAATCACCATCACTCTCCCAGCCAATGGTGAGCCTACATAGCCTTTGAATACTCACAAAAGAGGAGGGTGTCTTTAGCTGCTAAGATGATGTAATCTTGTTTTTCTGTATACAGGTCAGAGAATGGAAATACACGTTACTTATGAACCTGATGCAAAAACGGGGGCAAAAACTAGCTTTGCAACCTTCATTGGGCTACTAGTAGCTGGATGTGTGATCCTTTGTGTAATTTATCTAGGCTGTTCCTTGCTTATCTCTGAGATATCCAGCATACATGTGCCCTCCACCACCCCTGCCACTCCACCTAGCGCAGCACCACAGACACCTGCTCGTGGCAGTCCTGTCTTGACTGAACAGTCGCCTAGAACACCTCAGCCATTTGTGGATTATGTAAGGAAGACAATAGATGAAACTCCCTACTACAAGCGAGAAGTTAGGAGGAGGTCTAATCCACAGAATACTTACTAGACTCCTCTCTCCCCCTGTGTGTTCTGGTGATTCGGATCAGGGAATTTGTTAATCAAAATCTTGTTAGGTATTGTTTACCTGTTGGGAAATTGTATCGCAATTTTGGTAATGGGATCAAGCTAGATGATGAATATGTTTTTGCCTAGATCCACAGCTTCGGTGAGATTGTTGTATTTGTGCATTGCGTTGTCTTCTGTTCCTGTATTGTTGTCTCATATCCACGATGTGGTCATGTTCAGACATGGTATTTTTCTAAATAATTTTCCAAGTTTTAACCAAATACTACTTATATATATATATATATATATACACACACACTACTTTTAGATCAAGAGCAGCTAAAACAGCTATGCCTAAAAACCATAGCAATATCAAATAAACACTAAAATGTGTGTTTATATGTGGTAGCGTCTGTGTTTTCTGTAAATGCAATATATTTAGAGTTTGGTAACCAAAATCAAAAGAATATTCAAATGGTAGGCCCTAGCACTTGTCCGAGGCTGGACCTTGGTTATGGAAGGCAATTTTTTCTGGCTTTTGCAATTTAAGCCACGGGTTGAACTTTTTGGATCTGCAAAAAAAGCTATGAAAAATTACTAAAGCACCTCTCTCTCTTTCTCTTCTTGTTTATTTTCAATTCACATTCATTTCTCATTCAATTCATTCTAATTACAACAATTCTAACAATATAATCACCATTACTGTTTCACAACCCACAAAGTAATGACCATCCCACAAAATAATGACCATCGTAACGTCTTTTTCTTCTCATTTACTTGTTATTGATTTCTCCTTAACAACAAAAAAGGAAGAACAACCCTCGTTATTGCAATCAACAACCTCAAAACAAGAATCAAAATCCTGCTTCATTCAGATACCAAAGCAACAATTTCCAACGGGTTAGTTTGCTAACCGGTCCGCTCGTATAGTTTTGTTAAGTTAATTTTCATTATTTGCTTCTAACCCTAGATCTATTTATTCTTTTTTGTAAATCACTATTTTTTTTATCCTGGTCTGAGATTATTGCTCATTGTTTTCAAATCCATATATCTTATGCCTGTATGTATCTTGAGTTATTGATGTTTTGACTAATGAGATGTTAAACTAATTGAGGCCAAATGAATAGTACTCGTTGCACTATCAACCAATAATAGTTTTCAAGCAACTAGAAAGAATGTCTTGTAGTTTTTTGCTGATGAATTCTAACAAATAAACGAATATTGATTAAACTAATATTTTCCTCTGCTAATTATAAAATCCCATGATAATTGATGAAACAGAACTAATTACAATTACTATGGATGATACTAGATATGTATGATCTTAACACTTCAGATTATTGGGTTAATGTGAAATTTATATTACTTTAAAATGGCATTCAATTAGATAATGGTGGAAATTAGTGTGCACTCCCATGAATGACATTTCACTTATCTTTGTTTTGGGTTTCTTGAGGACAAAACACTTTTTAGATTTGAGGTTTCTACGTGTAGTTTTAGATGTTGTTTCCTTTGTGAAGAAATAGCAGAGCAATCATAGAGTACATTATTTGACAAATGTAATTGCATGCTATTTTTTTTAACGGAACACACCAACTTCAACTGCACAATCTCGAAGAATTTTATTATATTGTTGTCTATAGTTATGCTATTTGATGATTGCTGCAAATGTAATTGCATGTTATTTTAGTTTCTTATTTTAGCCCTTATCAGCATTCAATCTGTTATTTATATAGTTATTTATTTGTTTTATTTTTATTGCATTGTCAACCATTAAGCAATTGATGGGTCTGACACACATGATAAAGCTTGCTGGACCAAGGCAATGTTGCACATGTTTTGTGACATTTGCATTAAAGCTATTGAGAGATGCATGAGACCAAACACCTATTTCGATAAAACTGGCTGGAAATTTATCATACAATCATTCAAAGAGCAAACAAGATTTTTATTAATAAAAGCTCAGCTTAAAAACAAATGAGATGGGATTAAAAAGGACTAGAGGGTGTGGAAAAAAATTAATAAATGAAACTGGAGTTGGTTGGAGTACTGAACTTGGGACCATCTCGGCAACTAATGAATGGTGGAAAAAAAAATTCAGGTTCGTTTTCTTTATCAATAGCCTCACAAAATTATTTGTATTGTTGCATTATTTATTAATCTGCTAGCATTGCTAACTACATCCAACTTTCATTACACAGGAAATGAGAGGAGCAAAGAAGTTTATGCATGTTTGCAAAGAGCCCTTGTTGCGTGCCAAGTACGACATCATGTTTAGTAACATAGTGGCCAAGAGACAATATGTTTGAACTCCCTCACAAGGATTGTTATCAGATGAAGATAATGGGGCTGCTGAAATGAAAAATACAACTAATGAGGAAACTAATATAGAAGAAGGAAGTGGCGACTCTGAAGAGGATGCAATTCTTGATTTCATACATGATGTTAGTAATATGGTTGGTGGAAACAATGTCGCAAAAGTAGCAGCAACCACAATAGTACAAAGAGAAAAGGGTGCACGACCTCAATGCCAGAAAAAAAAAAAAGGGGAACTAGAATGGGAGCACAATTATTCGCACGGCTGGATCAACTTGTTGAGTCTGTCTTCATGGCCAAGGAAAGCACAACAACTTCTAGAGATAAAAAAAAAAAGGATGTAGCATTGAAGAGGTAATAGAAGAACTGCATTCAATTGATGGAGTTAACTTTGGTAGTGCATTGCATATATTTGTCATTGAATTTTTTAGTGCAAGAAGCAAGAGGGAGATGTGGGCTGCAATGGGTTCTATTGATAGAAAAATATCATGGTTGAAAATAATGTTTGAATAAGGAAGAAAACCTTAGATGGACAAGGTCAGGTGTTAACTTATTAACCTATTCATGTCATTTGATTTATGTTGAATACTATAATCCAGTAACATTTTCAATTGTCTGAAATCTTTTCCATTGTTTTTTTACAGACAACTTGTGCTGTAATTTTTGCTGGAAATATGTGAAGTTGGCTACTAATTTGTGTCTTTCTGTTACCAAGTAGTTGAAACACCATTACCATGATGTTTTCACATCATGTATCACTGAATATTTTTGGGTTGGAATTTCATGAGTACTGAACTTGGGACTTTAAATGTTTGGTTACTTATTAGAAAATTTTGGTTTCATACATGGAAATCAAAATTTCAGTTAATATTATTGGAATTTGAATGTTTAGATACTTAACTTTTAATGTTAGGTTTAGGTTATTAAAATCAAAATTTTTAGTTGGTGTGAGACTTTGAATGTTTGGTTACTTGCTTTTGAATGACAGGTTTCATACATGAAAACCAAAATTTCAGTTTGTGTGAGACTGTTTTGGAATGTTAGTTGCCTATTATTTTGAATGTTAGTTACATTCTTGTTATTGGTTTATAAATAACCAAAATTTCAGAAAGCAAACTTCATGCCATATTGCATCCTGTTAAAGAAGAAACCGAAATTATTGCATTGATAAAACATGTGTACTGGTTTCTCATTGCTGATATTTGTCATTGCTAGTATTTGTCATTGATGGTATTTATAATATGTATGTTTCATTTTATTTAGTATGATTGTAGCATATTACTTTCAATATGATGAACTTTATTATAAACAAAATGCATTCTTAGCTTCGTAAACATCTTTTCATTCTCATAATTGCGAGTACAATGTTTTCTATTTATAAGGAACAAGTTAATAACAAGTTTATAAAACTAAAATTTCATATTAGTATATAAAAGTTATTTCAATTTGAATATCTTTAAGATAATACAAATGCATGTTTCATAGAATATCTTTAATTTATGTAACAATTACTTTGAATGTATATTCCCATTAAACATAAAAAATCGTATGTCATAATAGTTATGGATTCACAATGGTTTGAAGCACTTTTTGAAGAGGGTTATGATGATGTAATGAATAACGTAGCCGATTACATTAATTTTGGTCATTGTGCTGATAACGATAGAAATTCCAGTGGCGATCACAGTTCTGATAATGATGACAACGATGATAATGATTCAAATGAAAAAGGTGAGTTATTTTGGAAAAGGAAGTATGATCGTCAGAAATTGGTTCTATGCACGGCAGATGCCCTCACATTATACTATAATACTTATATATACAAGGAACCCTGTATGGATTCGTACAACACTGGAATGCGATGGTTGAGATTGTAGCAAGTTTAATGACACAATTATAAAATATTGTTCTTCCATGTTTAGGTCTCTTTTATAATATTTTGTTATTGTAAAATTAATTTTCATGTAATTGAAAATTAATATTATGAATCAAGTTCTTTTAGGTAATTATACCATAATATCAAATTGAATTATAATTTTTAACCAAATATTTTGACATGCTTTTAATGATCATGAAGTTTAACTATACTTGAAACCAAATATGTATAGTAATAAAATAATATTTTTTTAAAAAATATTTTTATTAAATTTTAACCATAAAAATTACTACAATAACAATCAAACGCAATCTTTTTTTTTTAGATTATCGTGGGTGTCCCAAGGGCCTTGCGCGCACCTCGACTAATCCCACGGGCCCTGAAGTTAACGACCATGTAAGCCTTCAGTGGCCATCATATGAGCAACCACAGGGTTCGAATTGTCGTGTTTATGTGAGGTGGGCTGGAATAATTATTATTATTATTATTATTATTACAATAGAGGTATCCTTAAAGAATAATAAGACATTCAAGCCCTTTTTTTTTATTATGTCTTAAACTGATTTCAAGTGACAGCCGGTGGTTAATTAGCCCGTTTTGTATTTTAAAATTATTTTTAAATAATTATTTTTATTATTTTAAATTAAATTATTTTTTTGATATTTTTAGATTATTTTAACATATTAATATCAAAAATAAATTTTAAAAATAAAAAAAATATTATTGTGATGTATTTTTAAATAAAAAAAATCTTTAAAAAGTAATCATAACAAAATTCTCAAAGATCTTTTAAAATTATTTAATTTTATGTTCGCAGAATATTTTTGAATTTAAATTAACTTTTTATAATTTTAAATTATTTTAATATCTAAATAATAAAATTTTAAAAATAAAAATAAAAATCAAATCAAGAAAAAGGTTAAAAGTCACCTAAAAGGATGTGCAACGATGAAAGGAAAGCATTGGAAACCAGCAACGTCCCATCTATCAACCATGACACAAAGTGAAACCTTTTTAGTTTTTATTACCCTCACCCACACACCTAATTCAGATTAAATAAATAAATAAAACTAAAGGAAGGAGTAAGGACCCAATTTCAAATAGAAAATAGTTGGAGGGAGATCCCATCTAAAATTGAAAGTTGAGGGATTGATTCTCATATAACTCAAAGTACATAGACTGTCTTGCTTTTCTTGGCTTAAACTTACCATTTATTTTTTTATTCTTATTTGTTACAAACCTCTGCATCGAACGAAGCAGGATCTAGGTTCCCCATTGTCGTTCGTTCGAAAGAATTTGAAAATTTTATTTCATTTAAAATTATTTTAATATCAAAATAATTATTTTAAAAAAATATTATTTTAATACATTTTAAAATAAAAAACACGCATAATTCACTTGATCGGAACTTTGAACTAACAAGTTGGATCAGTCTTGCTGGCTTAGGGCTTCTAGTCCAGCTAATCTTTTTCGGTTTTTTTCATCTCTGTTACTTCTAGCACTTGTTGGCAAAATTAATTAATAGTTATTTTATATTTAAAAAGCTATTTGAAAGTGTGATTGTGGTTGTTTTTTAAAATATTTTTTATTTTAAAATGTATTAAAATAATATTTTTTTTATTTTTAAAAAATTATTTTTGATATCAGCATATTAAAATGATTTAAAAATACCAAAAATAAACAAAATATCCTTGTGTCGAGGAACTTGTTCTTTCTTGAGATGATGTGATCATTATTCATCAGGAATGCTTCGAGTGTGGAAGAAAGGGTTACAACTTTGACTATTCTAGCTAGAAGAGCACAATTTGAAGTCTTAAACATGGCTGTAACAGTGATAGAGAAAGCATTTTGTTAGCGTACGCTCTAACTTGACTAACCCATCATCTCTGTTCTATCAAGAAGAAGCTTCAATTCTACCTCTACATATCCTTTTCATGGAGTGCTTGCTGCCTTTTCGATCCATGTTCATGTCATTTAGCTACTAGTGGTGTGAACAACTTAAAAGAAGTCTAGTCTTCTTCTTTTTTTTCAGGGATTTTTTTAAAATTACATTTTATTTTAAAAAAAATATCAAATCGATAATTTATAAGGTAGTGTATATTTAGTAAAAAATAATTTTTAAAAAATAATTTTCTAAATTTTCTTATATTTATTTACTTCTAAAAAAATGTTGGTTAATAAAAAATGATTTTCGGTTAAAGAAAAATTTAGCTTGATTTTTAATAAAGTGTTTTTATTTTATTTTGGATGAAAAACACTTATTAGAAATTGTGAAAAAATAAAATATATCTTACTATTTATATATTACGTTTTACTTTCTGTTTGTTTAATGGTTAGGAGCATAGGAAACTCAATCTTGGTTGATGCATAAAAAAAATAATATTACGATCATAGAATAAGGAAGTATTTTTCTATTGTAAAAAGAAAACAAGATAACTGTATTTTAAAATAAACTTAATTATAACTTACTAAAATAATTAATTTTACTAAAATACAGGGAATGAATTATAATTAACTCTTTTAAAGTAATAAAAATCTCAAATAATATTTGATTATTGTCCTTGTAGTAATGATTTATGTATCTTATTTGGTTAATGATACATACGATATAATAAAATATAAAAATATTCATTTTATCTTTAATATATATTGGTGTTAAACTTATATATTTAAAAAATAATTATATATTATTTTTTATTTAATTTAGTTTATATTGAGTGTTAAAATTAATAATAGTATAATAAATCTAATTATAAAACCTAAACTTGCTTGACAAGTCAGCTCATAACCTAGATCAACTCGGATTTAAGAAAAAATAAAGAAAGAATTGACCCAACTTAATCAGGTCAAAAACCCAGTTGACACGCGACTCAATTGATCCGGGATAAAACCTAGTAAAAAACCCATTGTTTTTTTTTTGTTGATTCTCTTAACCTGCAATTCGAACCTTGCTGCATGTCGAGTTTTAAAACCATGATAATAATCAATTTTATTCTTATAAATCTTAGTTGAATAATTTTAAAATTAATTTTTTTTTATAAGAATATTTTAGAAATAAAAAATAAAAAATATTATCTTTAAAGACATATTCTCTCTATATATTTTATTTTATAAGTATAGAAGTTTACTAAAAAAATTATTCAAATATTTGTTTTTTCAACCGAAGTTTTTTTCTTTACCATTTTCATCTCTTTTGTTTTAGGATATGAATTAAACACTATATTAAATAAACATATCTCCTTTGTTTTTATCTTAGATATATAAAAATATAAACATAAAATAAATATATTTTTATAATGAATTTTTATATTTTTAAATATAAAAATCGAGTGGAAACACTATCTCGTTCTCTTTCAAAGAAAAAAAAAATGGTAATAACTAAGTCATCAAGGGCTTTGAACGGTAAAAGATAAGAATAAAATAATACTCTCAAGTCTGAAACAATAAACCCAATCCACCCATCCATCTAGGGCTTCCTTTCTTGCATTTCTTCTCCTTCTTTGCCTTTCTTTGGGGGAAAAAAATAATAAAACAAGAAGAGAAGCCATTGTTGAAGCTTGAAGCAGCAATGGACCCACACCACAACGAACCCATTCACGACGGTGAACCTAACGACGTTAAATCCACCCACATCCCAAAAGATGACAAGCCTCAACCCCTCTCTGGAGATGGAGCTAGCCCCGGGTAATCTGTTTGTTTCCCGAGAAAATTCTATAGTAATCTCTTCATGCTCAAGTTTTAGCTTGATAGCACTGTAATTCGGGACTTTATTGGGTATATGGGATTTGAAAGATAGGAAATTTGGGATTCTTTGTTAAGTTGTTTTCATTTTATATTCTCTCTCTGCCTTTCACGGGAACCAAACAGGGAATTGGTTTCCTTTCTTAGTTCAATTGCTCTAAAGTATTGGTGGGTTTTCTCTTATTTAATTGCTTCCTTTTCATTGAGGAGGCCCTTGTATATATATATATATAACCTCATATCATTAATGGCAAACTAGTAGGGTTTGGCTGAATAATTAAGCCTTATTGGTGTAGTGATTTTCTTATTTTCTTGGTGTTTTTTTATGAATTTGTTACAATAATCGAAAGAAGAAGAAAAAACCTTTCTCTACCATTGCTAGACCTAGGAATTTGGTGCCCATTATATATGATCCTTTTGGAAAACCTTTAGTTGTGAAGTTTGTTTGATTTTTACTCAACATGTGTTGCAGAAAAATTTTCATTGGAGGTTTAGCAAGAGAGACTACTACTGGTTAGTTTCTTTGTTACTTGACAATTTGCTAATGGAGTCTTTTTTGCTTCAGTATTCTGATTTTTTTTTTAATTGCTTGTTGTTTTGGTTATGTTTGTTATGCAGCACAATTCATCAAACATTTTGGTAAATATGGTGAAATTACGGATTCCGTGATAATGAAGGACCGGAAGACAGGGCAGCCCCGTGGATTTGGCTTCGTGACCTATGCAGATCCATCTGTTGTTGATCAAGTCATTCAGGATACTCATATTATCAATGGCAAACAAGTAGGTTTTGCTGTGGTGCTGATGTTGGATTTAACTGCTGAAAAACTATCTTTATCCTTTTATTTTTCGAAAATTCAATAAATGCAACTTGATGACATGGTTTGGTTTATTGATACTTGTGGTTTTCGGACTCTTTAGGTTGAAATCAAGCGAACAATACCAAAGGGAGTGGTTGGGTCTAAGGATTTTAGGACCAGGAAGATTTTTGTTGGTGGAATACCTGCGGTTGTGACTGAAGGTAATCTAAGCAGTTGTATATGGTTACCTGCCATTACAATGGCCATTGTTTGACTGTTTGGGCATTTGATTATCTATTGTAATGGACAGATGAGTTCAATGAATTCTTTACACAATTCGGAGAGGTTACAGAACATCAGATCATGCGGGACCACTCCACCAATCGTTCTCGTGGGTTTGGATTTATTACATTTGATACAGAGCAGGCAGTTGATGATCTGTTGGCCAGGGGAAATAAACTCGAGCTGGCTGGAACTCAGGTTAGCAGATACCAACTTATATCAATTTTGATTCATCATCCCCTTTTCATGGGTTTTTAAAGACTATATCCATATCTATAAATGCTGGAACTGCCCCTTAAACTTACTCGAGGACACAGTATACTAGGGAATCCATGGGTTTGTCCCAGCAATATGAATAGATAACTTTGAAGAATGTCCAAATCTTAGTGTACATGATAGTTAATATAATCATTGCTTGTTATTTTGCACAAGGATCGTATGTGGTATTTACCGAGAATTTAAACCATTTTCTGATCAACCAAAACCATATAGAATCCCTACTTGAAGGAGAATTGGTGGAGGTCTACTTTCAATGAGCTTCCACTTGTACATTGTTATTGGCCAACTAGATTCCATTTGAGATATATGTAAGAAAGGGTAAAGCTAGAGATAATGACACTTTTAATGAATTAACATTTGACCATTGACAATGACAAACTGCTTAGTAATAGTTTAGCAAAAATGCCAGCATCTCTAACATCATTCTTAAAAAAAGCATGCAACCATTAAGAGTTGACAGAACTTTAGAAGGGGCATTTATGGTTAGGTTTTACTTGATCTCTTTAAAATTTTCAGTTGTGAAAACCAGTATAAGCGTTGCTAGCATGGATATCTGGTATCATTATTTCTTACCATTATAGTTGATACCTCCATGCGTGCATGCAAATTTACTCAATAGAGAATTAGAAAGCCTTCTGCATCCATGTGAAAATGGGATGTAACATTTATAACATCATCTAGAACTCTTCAGTACACAAACATTTTATCATAAAGCTGGAAACACTGGCAGATGCTAGATAAAAATAGCGGTGCCTCTAATCAATTGTGCCTTGTAAGTTTTCTTATCTTACCAAACAAGATGTTTTTGTCAGCAATTTTATTTTTCTTGTTGAAAGATGTCTTTTTTTTCTCAATGTGCTGTTATGTAGGTGTAATTGGATTGTATACGAATAACTAGTTCAGTAGTGTGGTAGGAGTGGGGACGGGAACAGGGAAGTAAAAGTTGAGGAAATCATTTTCTTCCATTGTGTAGCAATAATTGATTTACATAGCCTCCAGTGATTGGATCTTATGATTTTTATGCATTATCTATTGTTTCTCCAACTTGTCATGCTCTCTTGAAGGTGGAGATCAAGAAGGCTGAGCCAAAGAAGGCAAACCCGCCTCCACCTCCATCAAAGCGTTATAATGATTCAAGGCCTGCATTTCGTGGTGGGTTTGATGATGCTTATGGTGGATTTGGAGGCAGTGGATTTGGTAGCATTGGTGGTGGTTATAGGTCTGGAGGGGCCTACGGAAGTAGAGCTGGTGCTTATAGTGGATATGGTGGAGGTGAATTTGGTGGCTATGGAGGATACGGAGTTGGGGGTATCGGTGCTTATAGGGGAGAGCCCTCCTTGGGATATACTGGTCGTTATGGAGGACTGTACAGCAGAGGTTATGATTTAGGTGGTGGGGGTTATGGTGGCCCTGGTGAGAATTATGGCGGATATGGTGGTGGCAGTGGTGGTGGTGGTGGTGGTTCTGGCAGCGGCTATGGAAGTAGCTATGACACTGGTCTTGGAGGTGGCTATGGAGGTAATGGTGGAGGTTCCATGTATGGAAGCAGAGTGGGATATGGTGGTGCTGGGAGTGGTAGGTATCATCCTTATGGGAGATAGGAGGCTTCTAAAATGAAATTTTTTTCGGAACACTGGTGGGCAATGAGGTTATTTTCAATTGCATTAGCTTGACCTCTAGATTGTTTTGCTTTGTTAGGGAGGGGCTTCGTATTTTTCCACCAGATGTCCAATTCATCTATTTTTCGCATCTTGTTTACCTGTACTAGGAATCTAAGAGACTGACTTTATATTTTGTTCATTTATGTTATAATGGACATCCATAAGTTATAAATTGTGAAGAAGCATGTACACCTCTCTCACTTGAAAGAACACCTAAACCTAAAGATGCAATTTTCCTTTCCTATCCATATTTGTTTTCTTATCAGTTTTGCCCTTTTTCATTAACAGGCCACTTCATCATCTCATTGAAGGACTTGTTTTTCCCTACTGTTTCTTTACCGAATCTTGTCCTAATGGCTCATTGAATACAATGGCTTGGCTTGGCTTGGCTTGTCTCCAATGATTTCTGGAAACACTCATCTGCTCTCATCAGATGCCTATTCCTGCTGTAACAGTTCACAACTGAATAAAGTAATTTGTGCTGTTACTTTTTTCGGATTGAACACTATGATCAAAGGAAAATGCCCTTCGATTTTATTAGAAATTAATTCCAGTACCTTCAAGGCTCAACGATGCCCAGAGATGAAATTTAAAATGAACAAATTAAACCTTGATGAATGCCCTATCTCTTAACAAAGCTTCTGCAGCTTTTCTTCCGGAAGCTAATGCACCATCAAAGGTGGCAGAAGTCAAGTGATCGCCACACAAGTATAGACCTGACCCAATTTGAGGGTTTTTCATCAAATTAGTAGGAGGGCATTGATTTGGTTGTGCATATCTGATCCTATACGTTCTCAAGTGCTTCCATGACCCGACCATCGAGCCTCCAAACCAACCTGATAGCTCCGAAATAACCTCGTCTACTAGATCATGATCGGATGTATCATCGAACAACCCAATCAGAGTCACTGATACCAATGCCTTCCCAGGTGGACCATAGGATGGAGCTACATTGGTCGCAAAGAACATGTTATTTACAATGCCTTTGCCTGAACCATTAAGGAACAGAACTGGGTCTCGAACAGGTATATCATCCCTGTCTGCTGAGAAATACAAACACACCGTACTGCGAGCAGGTTTTTTACTTTGAACTGGCCCAATACTGTTAATTTCTGCCAAGAGCTCGTTAACGTGTGGTTCTTCAACAGCCACAATCACTCCAAGCTCGCTTTGTAGAATATCTCCATTTTCCAGTCTAACAAAGGGCATTGGTGTGTTTTGATCCTCGTCTAGACCAACAGAAACAACTCTTGTATTCAACAAGATGGAATCAGCTGGCAACTTAGATGCTAATTGATTTGGAATGGCTCCGATTCCTTTGGCAGGAAGGGTATTGTTGCCGAGAGCGAGACACTTGAATATAAAGTCGAACAGTCTTGAAGTAGTTCCGAGCTCTTTATCAAAAAATATGCCACCAAAGAAAGGCTGGAAAAAGCGCTCCACTATCGAATCCGAAAACCCAATTCTCTTTAGGAGATCAATAGTAGGAACCTCATCAGCACGCATGATTTCATCATCCGATTTACTCAGGACCTGAATCCTTGTCAACGCGATAAGCAATTTGTCGATAACGGATCCTATGGGGTTGGTTAAGGACTTGACAGAATCGAAAAAGTGGCATAAAGGATCAGCCACAGTATGGAACCGGCCATCAAAGTAGATGCGGGCACCTGAGTAGAATTTCCGTAGCTCCAGTGCTTGATAGTCAAGAAGTCTTTGGGCCTCGGGATACGCAGTGATGAAGATTTGGAAGCCTCGGTCGAGGAGGAAACCATCAACAACGTCAGTCCTAACTCGGCCACCAACAGCATCAGAAGCCTCAAGCAGGAGGAAGGGGATGTTTTGAGAGTTTAGCCTGGTTGCGGTAGCTAGACCTGCAAGGCCGGCTCCGATAACAATGACTCCGGTTTTTTGGTGGGAAAGTTGCTGTTTCAGAGAGGCTGGGGAGAGTTGTGTGGAAGCATGGGCTATGAATCTGAAAGGGAGGTGTTTTTTGGAGGATGAGCAGGGGAGAGAAGGGGCAAGAGCGAGAGTAGTCATTGGATGAGGCTAAACTGCTAATGCTTTCGCCATGGCTATTTTTCTGTTTCTGTTTCACAGATAGCTTATCCAGTTCTCTTATCCAGTTCAAGCTAGTTTGTATCTCTGGTGTGGTCCTGGCCCTCTAATTTCTTTGAGGAAATTCGAAAGGTCATAGCCCATTTTGTTTTATGATTTTATTTTCTAAAAAAATCTAACATCCATTTTATTGGAAATTTATGCAGGAGAATATTTATTGCATCCTTCCGTTAATCAGCAAATTAAATAATTGAAATTTAACGCCGTGGTTTTTTTTAATGCGTTTTAAAGATGCCTTGTATGTTAAAATATATTAAATTGATGTATGTTTTTTTAATTAAGTATTTTAGAATGTAAATTAAATCAAATTATAAAGTTCTTGATTCATAAAATATCAAAAGAGAAATTAAAAAAAAAAAACTCAAACCGAGTAAACCTACAAGACCCATGACCCAGGGCATTAGAATGAGATAACCACATAGAAAAAAAACTGAAAAAAAAAATTATAAAACTCAATTCCTAACCAACCCAATATTGAAAGATGAAATTAGAAAAAAAAAATTCATCCTGAAAAAAACGATGAAAAAACAATTCAAGTCGGCCCGAGTTAACCTGCAAAACTTTATTTTGTTTTTGAAACTATTTTTTATTTTATTATACGATAACAAAAACAAATGCTCGCAAAATTGAGAACCAATTAAATGCTAGAAGGTTTGTTTGAGCTCACGACCCTATAGAAACTAAACCAAAACAAAATACAAATACTTATTCAAAATCAATAAAATATTAAATGATGAAATTGAAAAAAAAATCAAGAAAAAAATGAAGAAAAACTCAAAGTTGAAGGATGAAATAAAAAAAAAATAAAAAATAAAAAAAGACCCAAAAAAGGAACCACCTAAGTCAATCCGAGTTAATCTTCCAAACTCATAACACAGTTCATGAGAAAGAGATTTCCCAATAAAAAGCAAATAAAAAAACTATAAAGCCTAATTCTTAAGCAACGCAATTTCAAACTAATGCAATATCGAATGATGAAAATGAAAACAAATATATTCAATTTTAAAAAAGAAGGACAAAATATGACAACTTGTGTCAACCCGAGTAAACCTATTAGACCCGTGACCTGGGTAATGAGAATGAGATAACCATATAGAAATCAAACTGAAAAAAAATTTAAAGCCTAATTCTCAACCAGCCCATGTTGAAGGATAAAATAGAAAAAAAATCAACAAAAAAAAAATCAAAGTCAACCCGAGTTAATTTACAAAAATGTGATTCAAGGCATAAAACCAGAATAACTATATAGAAAATAAAAAAAATAAATATAACAAAGCTCAATTCTAAACTAACCATTATTGACAAATGAAACTAAAAAATAAAATAATCTTTCAAACTCAGGCTAACCTTCCAAACCTACGACTTGGGTCATGAGATCGAAATTAACCCATAAAAAATAAATAAGCATTATGAAGGATGATTTTTTTTAAAAAAATACAATTCTAGAAAGGTCATAAAATAAGAAAATAACTATTTAAAGAATGATAACCAAAATTGATGTATAATAAAATTAACAAAGCAAGGTAGAAAACCAGGTGAATGAGAGAGAAAAGAGAGAGGAGAAGAAAAATGTCAATAGAAACACAACACCAACATCGACACACTTTTATTTACAATTTTTCTCTCTAAGATGATTCAAAAGCAACCGCGAAACAACCCATTTGGTAGTTAGAGAAGGGCCCATGTACCTCCAAGGCATGGTGTCCCTCCTCATTAGTAGGCACATGCATTGCACAAGCTAACCATTCTTTCCCTGCCTTTTTTATTCATCGTTGACCTTGTTTTGTTTTCAAATTTGATCCTTTGGGCCTTAACCATGTTAGATCAATCTAATTGAGTTTTATTTTGCAAAACTAAGTATTAACTACATGCCAAATTGTTTCCTTGACATCACGAAATCCCCATATATAGGCAATCGAAACAAACTCCCAAGTCTAGTACAACAAATATCAATGTAAAAGGATTAAATTGAAAAAAAAGAGTTGAGTCATAAAAAAAATACGATAAACATTTTTCATCACTCGTCCAATTCAGCCCAATGCCAATAAGAAAGAGGGGGCTTAACATTTTTCAATCTTCAAATTCTATCTCTATAAACTTAATTGTATTAAATCAAATACAATTTTATTTAAAATCGACAAATTAAGCATCAACCAAGCGAAGATATTTTTTCTTGATACTGCACTATCCCTAGCCTTGATAGCCAAAACAAACCACCTAGCATAATCCCAAATAAACGCAATGCTATAGGAACAAATAAAAAAAATTAAAATCAAGGGACCAAAATTTAAAAAAAAAAGAAGAAAAAGACAAAAGACAAAAATAAATTAATAATGTTAGCCAAGGAGCTAAACCCCTTTTGAAAAATATTATTCATCCAGATTCATTTGTATTGTTTAGTGAAACAATATAATAATGATTTTACTCCTCAACTTAAAAAAATTTAACACTAGCTTACAAGGGCATTTAAGTGTTTTCATAAGGCCCATTTGCTTTTACTAAATTGACAGGAGACAAACAAGTTTTTTCTTCTTTCAAATGCACGGTGAGACTACTAAAATACCATTTAAAGCAAAAAAAAAAAAACTAACATCAAAGGGTATTTTTATGTTTTCACAAGTTTTTTCATTATTATAATGTTAGCTGAAGAGCAATTTAATATTTAATAAAATAAAAACAAAACTAAAAAAAACTAAAAAAGCATGATGAAATGACTAAAATACGCTTAAAAGCAATAAATTTAAAACTAGAGGCAATGGGCTTTTTATCTTTTTATAATTTATTTTTCTTATTATCAAGTCAGCTTAGAATTTTTTTTGTATTTTATCAAATATATATAAAAAAAAAAGGGTGAGGCGCATGTGACATAGTTTGCAGTGCATGAGAGGACACACCCTTCACCAACGCGTGCAGTGCCTCCTGTGTCTAAAAATACCCTTTTGTCATGTCATTGGAAACTCCTTCGTGTTCTCTTTCTAGTAGAGCAGCGTGTGTCAATGGTGGCGGTCCAATTTGTCACTAGCAGGTCTTTTTTTTTTTATTTTCTCCCCCCTGAAAGCTATCGCTTGGCCCTCTTTGTTGCTAGTATTTCAACTTCAATCTTTATTATTTTGATATCTAATTTTTTTTCTTGGTTTTTTATAGAAGTTTTATTTATTTTCTTTCAATTTGGTTCTCATTTTATTTATTTTTTTGCCCTTTAGTTGAATTAATTTTTCTATTCAATTTCATCCTTCAATAGGTTGGCTTGCTCCTTATTTCTCGAGTTACAAGTTTGTCATACTAACTCAAATTGACTCTAGTAATTTTTTTATCCTTTTTTTATTCAATTTTGTTCTTTTATATTGAATGGGCTGAGAATTAAGTTATATTGTTTGTCCTATTTATAAAAATATTTTTTTTCTAGGTTATTGTTATCACTTTTTTTAAAATTTGGTCCACTTACTATTATTACATATATTTTTTATCAACTAATTAAAAAAACCAACTTATTTGACTCGGTCTAGTCTATGATTCGAGTCATATATTTTTTTTAAAAAAAACATGTTTGTGCTACTTGAACATCATTTTTAACGGAAAAAAAAACTTATAATGTTGTCTTCAAAGAGAAAATAAATATTATTTATTTGTAACAAGTAAGTGATTATGAACTATCAAATAGAAATTTTTAATTTATTATAAAATATTGCCACATATTTCATAATTAAGTTAATTGCTTAGTTAGTTATGAATAATTAAATATAATTTTAATAAAAATACCTTAAGAGAATTTTTGTGATTTATCTTTAAAGAAGGGATATTGTATTCATCTACTCTTAAGTTATATAGATTGAGAGAATTAAGAATTCTCGCTGCTATATGCCCTTGTATCAGTATGTTTGTGTTTTCTCTCATGTTTTTTTACCCCTTTAATCCAAACAAATTATATGCTAGGATAGTAGGATTCAAGTTAAAAATTCCTTCCCAAAATGAAGAAAGATCTTTATATTTTTAATGGCTTACCTTTTCTTTTCTTTTAAAATGAAATGATCTTTATATTTTACTGGCTTACCTTCTTCCACTCTATCTACTCCTGAGAGTCTGAATCACACACACAAAAGAAAGAAACTAAACGCAGAGAGAGAGAGGGAGAGGGAGAGCAGAAGAATGGCAATGGTGTCATGGAACCTAGGTGCATATCAGAAGGTGTGACCTTAATCACCAATTCACAGAGGTTTTCTTTTTCATTTTATTTTTGTTTGATCCATTCACGTTTTCTCACGTATCATCATTTTCAACAATTGCTCTTTAACTAAATTTTGGCTGCAGACACCAGCACTTCATGTAACATGCAGAAAGAAAGAAAGGGACAGAGATCATTCCTACCCTTATAAAGTCATTGAAATCACACCTCCTCCAAAGAACCTCGGAATTCGTTGCTTTCCCACTGTATGTTTTTTTTCCCCTTTGTTTCTGTTATCTTCTGGTTTTTTAATGGTATTTCCTATCTGGGTTTCTCGTGACTTGATAAAATAGAGGACAATGCAATACAGTTGAGAATTATTATTATATGATGTTTTTGTGGTATTTCCTATCTGGGTTTCTCGTGACTTGATAAAATAGAGAAAAATGCAATACAGTTGAGAATTATTATTATATGATGTTTTTGTGGTATTTCCTATCTGGGTTTCTTGCCTAATCCTTCCCATAGAGGAAGTTTTGGTGTTGATTATATGGGGGAAAGAGGTTCTGATGTTTATCCTCGGGTCCTCACTCCTGTCCAGCTCCCTGAAGCTACTTGCTCGCAATCAAATTATAGTGAGAAATCTCCGGGATTATGACCTTATAATGACACTACAAACGCAAAGGCCATGTTAGGTCTTTCATAGAAGAAAAAAGATAAAGAGAACCCAACATCAAGTTTGAATGGATATATATGGAAAGCTAGAGCAAAGAAAAGTTGGAGGTCGCAACATAGATAAAGGTACAAATCCCTGAGATTCGTTTTACCTGCTTGCCAATACAAGAGCTACTTTTAAAGGAAAACGAAGGGGAAGAAAGATCAGCTTTTATGATTTTTATACGCTGTCCAGGAATCATCTGTTCCACAAATGGGGGCTCCCCATAAGGACATGTCTTTATAACTGAAGACATTACAGCATGTTGGATGAGGCTGGGGAAAAAGTTCAGAGACATTATTGTTTGCAGATCACATTATTGTTTGAAGGGTATTGGTTTTTCAATCACTAAAGACTCGTTGTTCTCTCCTTGCTGATTTTAACTTCTTGTTTTGGGATAAATCCCGTGTTCTGTATGTCCTCTGAACTGGGAAAAGACTGATGGTTACGGTATGGGGCCAAGTTACGAAACAATGAGCCGTAAATGTCAAATGTACCTATATGATTTCTAATAGAAGAAACCAAAATGCAGACCCTTCCTTTTGGTCTGTGTACACTAAAACAGAAACTTAACTCCAGTGATCTGTCTGTCTGTAGTCATCCTGTCGCATGTTAGTGTCATTATTCGACCTCAGGGATAGAATCAGATGAATTTGATGTTGGTGTTGTGGGTCAAAGTTTTCTTTCTTGTGTTCATTTACGTTGTTCCTGATGTAGCAGAACCTGCAATGCAGAGAAAGCGTGACTATTGAAGGACAGGCATATACCATTTCAGCTGTGACACATCGATACCAGCTTCGGAAGGGAAAGTATGAGCCTAGCGAGAAGAGACTTGATGTTTTGTCGACAGGGAGATACATCTTGAACTTGTATTTAGAAAACTTGCTAGAACAATCTTGATAATTTTTTCTGAACAAATTAAATTCAATCTTAAACACGGTAATGCCTCCATCATGTTCTTGTTTCTCAATCATCTGTCTCGTGAACATTCTTGAGCTTCAGTGTCCTCGTCTAGCAGATTTATAGAGTCCTCCTGTCTCTGGTCATCATTGTTAAAATCTTGAAGTCCATGCAATCTGCATACTTGCTGTTGAGCAAACTTAATATATATATTTTGCTTTCTTGCATCAAAATCAAAATCAACCCCGGTTGGCTCAAGCTTATTAACCCGAATTAATCAAAAAAAAATTTTCAAGGAAGCTGATTAACACGGGTGAATTGAATATATTATCTTAAAAAAATCAGAATGATTCCATTTCAATTTTGATTTTAACTAGGTTATAAATTGGTTTGTTGGGTTAACTTTGGGTTGATTTTTTTAAGACTTGACCCGGGGTGAAGAACATGCTAAACAGTTCATGCTAATTGAAATTAATTTTTTTTCCTCAAAAAAATATTCTAAGGTTTTGCTGTATGAAATAAAAAAGTACTGATGTTAGAGGGTCACAGAACATGGGAAAGGAGAGGTTTAGGGCAGAAAGTTGTGTGTGGAAATGAGGAAAGGATTCGTTAGTGTGCTACAGCATGATTGATGGCTTAAAAAAGGAGAATGATGCGGTGCATTGCACTCTGAAAATCATTGTTTCAAACATGCTTATGACATTGGCCCCCACAACTATTGAGACCTTGTCTCCGTATCCATCTAATCATTTTTTATACGTGTCTAAATCTAAACCCTTTTTCAAATTTATCTCCTATCATCAACGGTGGAAACTGCTCAATCACGTCGTCGAGCAACAACAACCTCTTAATCTCACCTTTAATTAAGTTATATTTGAGATCGAGTTTTAAAATGTTTTTTATTTAGAAATATATTTAAATAATATATATTTTTTTAAAATTTATTTGTAATGTTAATATATCAAAATAATAAATAAATAATATTTTGGTGTTAAACACGCGGCAGGGACTCGTACGAGAGAAGACTACTCAACCACCGGGTGCCCTCCGTCTGCCCCGCAATTCCCCAAAAAGACCCTCATGGCTGGTGGTGGGGCCCGCCAGCGTGGCGCTCTGGTCCCACGTGCCTGATTAAAAATTAGAAGGTGTTGGGGTGGGCACCGCGGGTGAAAGACGGTTTTATCCTTTAGGAGATTAGTAGTTAGAAAGATGGGCCCCGAAGATTAGTGATTAGGAGGGGGTTGTGCCCTCAACCGCGGGCGCATTGGATTGCCATGCGCCAGGGGCATGACAGCCGGCCACGTGCTTTTGTTGGGGGTCCACGTGCGCGCATGTGAGGCCTCCCTCTTTAATGACATTGGTGCGGTTACTCAAGCCCATGTGATTAGTGTTAATTAAAAGAAAAAAGGAATTGTTTTACTGTCAGCAATAAATCATTTCACATAGAAATACGAAACCAAAATGTTAATGTTGCCAATAGAAAGTACATAGGAGGGAGTGAAGCGTTTTACCTAAAAATACTCTCGGTGGTGACTGTTCCATAATACGGTGCGTTGTATTAAAAATATTTATTTTTTTATTTCAACATATTAAAACCATAAAAAAACATATAAAAATTATTATTTGAATAATTTATGATAATAGCATGTACCAATGCCTACATTTAATGGTGAAATTTAGAAAGTGTTAACTATCACACACTAAGAGCTTTTTGGAGTATAGTTGTGGTTGTTTTTTAAAGTATTTTTCACTCGGAAATGTATTAAAATTATTTTTTTATTTTTTAAAAATTATTTTTGATATCAACACATCAAAATGATATGAAAACACTAAAAAATATATATTAATTTAAAGCAAATAAAAAAATAAAAAAATTTCAAATTCTTTGAAAGCTTTTAAAATGTAATTTTTGAATTTTTAGCATGCAATTATATAAACTTTAGATTTTCTCTACTCTACGCGATTGTGGAAAATTGCCAATCAAATACTCTACGTTAGAAGGGGAAGTTCTCAAAATCTTTTTTTTTTATAAAAAAATATTAATAACAAAAATATATTTACAAAATAAAAAAATTAAAGTGCAACAACAATAAATAGATATTTCCACTCGTTAATTTTTTTTATTATGCCTATTAAAAATACTTTTTTAATAAATTAAACTCTGTTACTCATTTAATTCTTTCAATTATTTCCAATAAAAATTAAAACCTTCTACTCATTTAGTTTCTACTTAAACTATTTTGACAACTATTATAAATATTTATTATTGTTATTATCTCGGATGAAAAAAATATTTTGAGAAATTTTTCTTTTGAGGGAGTAAAAGTTTTTTTTTTTTATCATAAGTGAGTCAAACATTTTAACTTTATCAAAATAAAAATTATTAAATTAATTGGTATAGTTTTTAAGAGCTAACTTTTCGTATAAAAAAATGTTTTATGATACCCTGTTTGTTTTTGCGTGTCAAAAATATTTTTGAAAAAATTTAAATTTTTTTACTTCAAATTAATATTTTGTAGTGTATTTAGACCATTTTAATATGCTGGTGTAAAAAATAATTATTTTTTAAAAAATATTATTTTGATATATTTTTGAGTGAAAAGCAGCTGACTTGTTTAGAAGTGCGGTTATGGTTGTTTTTCAAAGTACTTTTCACTCGGAAATATATCAAAATAAAAAAAAAATATTAGCTATTCAACAAATGTATTTGATTAGTACAATAAAAAAAAATTTGTATTAAATTGAGACAAAAATAAAGTAAAATAAAGCTTATATGCTTAAAAAAATAAAATTACTCTTTGTCATGTCACCTAATAATCATTACACGGAGTTATGAGTTAAGAGACACAAAAACAAGTAAACATAGCTTTCTCCATATCCTTTTAACCTTAGCATGCATATAAAAATAAATAAATAAATAAATAAAAATAAAAAAAGAAAAATAAAAGCCAAAGGACATGTTAATCATTAAAAAAGAAAAACAACAAGGTTGATTATAGTTAATAGCAATAAGTGACAGTGACACCCTATGCATAATGAGTGATGTGATGTGTCCCAATTTGCATCCACACTAGGTGGTGTAATGCTTGAGAGTGAGTTTTTAAATATATTTATGTATATTTTAAAAATGCATTTATTTTAAAAAAATATTAAATTAATATATTTTAATTATTTTTAATATATTTTAGCAATAAGTGACATCAAAATAATACTTTTTATTTTTTAAAAATTATTTTTGATATTAGCATATTAAAATAATATAAAAATACAAAAAAAATATTAATTTGAAGTAAATAAAAAAATTTAATTTTTTTTTTAAAACGCTTTTAAAACACAAAAACAAACATAGTATTTTTTTAAAAAAATATATTTAAATAAGTTTCTTATAGATTTTTTTTATTTTTAATATTAGAATATTAAAGTCATAAAAAAAACTAAAAAAAACCTTTAATTATTTTTTTTAGTAAAATACACTTTTTTATTTTATTTTTTATTTTATCATAACCGCACTTCCGGTCAACAAGAGGAAGGAGGCCTCCAATTTACAAAAAACAAGAACAATAAAGTACGTAGATAAAAGAGAGAGAGTCTTTCTTGAAAGAAAGACACTAACCAATACGCAAAGGCAAAGCACATCTTTCTTTTAGGCTTTGTTTTCTTGGCTCTTTGAAACCTTTAATCCATTCCCTCCCCCTTTCACTCCTCCATTAAACGACGAAAACAATAACAGAAACAGCTCTCGACAACAAAAAAGAAAAAAAAATAAAAAAAAGGAAGCAATCATTTATCATTGTTCAATCTCTCTCTCTCTCTCTTGTTTGGATCGGATCTCAATTCTGAAGTATTCTTCAGTGAAACAGAAAGGCACTCACTCACACACATATACACTCACAAATAACAAAGTTAATTTACTTTCTTTCCTTGTGACCTGTTTTTGGCCTTTTGGGGTCCTTGCGTGTGTGTTTTGGTTGTAACAGTCATGCAAGATTGCTGTCTCTGCATTGCCTTCTCTCTTCTGTAATCAGGTGTATACTCTTTCTCTTTCTTTTTCTTGACTGTTTTGGTCCCTTAATTCATGTTATGTTATTTTGCTTTTTAAAGAAACAACTTAACTTTACTTGAACTAGCCAATTTGCTTCTGTTGGTGTCAAACATCTGGTTTCTTGATTTTTTCCATCTGGGTTCTTGAGCAAATTGCTTAGGACGGTTTTTGATTGAAGAAAACAATGTAAAGTTCTTGTCTTTTTTCTTTTCCTTTTATTTTCTTAATGGGATTTAGATATCTTACTGCTTACAAGGGTTGATTTTGACATTCATTTGACTGTGGATAACGGTAAAATATCTTCATTCACGGGCCACCTTTATTGTATCTTGTTTTTCCCGTTATATTTGGAGTTTCTTTAATTGTAATTTTCTGCGGAGATTGTGTGAATCAATTGTGTTATTTTCTTGTTTGAATTTGCAATACTATGTTGTTTTTGTCTTTGTAGCACCTGTCATAGCATAGCATAGCATATTTTAGATATAAAAGCAATTTAATTCCAAGATTCTGTCGATTAATGGCTTGCTTACCATTCATAGCTACATCTCAGAACATTGCTGTTGTCGAGATATTCCATGGAGTCGTTTGTCAATGGGATTGAATCTTCATCACAGACTCAGAATTCAGCATCTAAAGTAGGCAGCCACCCGCTTTCCACATCTGTCATGTCTCGCCCTTCTCGGCCTCCAACTCTGAAACAGTCTAGACATGAAGGGGCTTCTTCCGGTGCATGCTATGCAAGTTCATCCAATCATGGCATCAAGACTGTCCACCATTCAAATGGTTCTGTAATCTATCCGAAGAATTCCTACAAAACAGCGCATGATGGTATCCGGCATGAAGAATTTCTTAGTACGGCAAAATATTTCTTTAGTCCTCATAAGGGCAAATCTGAGTTTGCAAGCTCGACTGAAGTTGTTAGTCAATCAGCAGAATCTTCTCCTGAGAATAAGGTTTCTATGGCGGAGAACAATTCCTGCATCAAACCTCCCATGGATGATCCAAAGAGCTCTAATTCTAGTGGCTCACTTGAATCTGGAAGTATTGTCTCAGGCCCATCCGAAGCAGATGCTGGGCAGCTTAACAATCACATAGTATCTCAATCAGCTTTAAGCTTCTGTCCAAGTCCTTCAAACAGCATCTATACTGCCACTCACTATGCAGAGGCCAAACAAAGTTTCACCAACACAGAAGTAAGTGAAGAAGCAAGCATTGTTGAGAAGTCTGTTGAAAGTGGTGAAGTAAGCAACTCCTATGATAACGAGAGCAGGAAAATGAGCCTCTATAGAGGCAGCACTGATAGTGATATTAGTGATGAAAGCAGTTCCAGTAGTTTAAGCAGTGCATTATACAAGCCTCACAAGGCAAATGATATAAGATGGGAAGCAATTCAAGCTGTCAGATCTCATGCGGGAGCATTGGGGTTCAATCACTTTAAATTGTTGAAGAGACTAGGATGTGGAGATATAGGCAGTGTTTATCTATCAGAGTTGAGTGGTACTAGAACTTGTTTTGCAATGAAAGTTATGGATAAAGCAGCTCTAGCTGCACGGAAAAAGCTTTTAAGGGCTCAGACTGAACGAGAGATCCTTCAATCTCTGGATCATCCATTTCTACCCACGCTATATTCACATTTTGAAACAGAAAAGTTCTCTTGCTTGTTAATGGAGTTCTGCCCTGGTGGGGACTTGCATGCACTGAGGCAACGCCAACCTGGGAAGTACTTTCCAGAGCATGCTGCCAGGTTCGGAATTTTGTCTTATTTTTTCATGCTTTCGTATTTATATATTGGTAATCTTTAACCATCTGTATGCTTTATAAATACTGAAATTAAATCTATATAGCTTATAACTGTAAGTTTTTGTTGTCTTTGAGGGATCATCGAGAACCCTGTGAAATTTCTAGTTAGGGCTCTTTTTCATGGACTTGACAAAAACTGCATCGAGTAAGCTTGCCATGCTGTGAAATTGAGCAATGATTTTTTATGAACTCGTTTGGTTGTTCACATGAGTTTGTGATTGCATGCTTTGATTCCCGGGGACATCTTTGGCACCAATCTGGAATCTGCTTTCCCAGACCTCCATTGTGATGATTTCAATCAAGCATGAATTTTCTTATTTCCTCTTTTTTTTCCTTTTGACTCTTGCCTTCTGCATCAAGTTTTGTATTTGTAATCTCATGTATAATGTCGCTTAATTTTTTCTGGTGTCTTAATTGACTAAATTTAGTAAGGATGTTATACGCACATATTTTCCAGAAAAAGTTGAGTTTTTGTATCCTGAATTGTGTAGTTCATACTGGTTTGAAGGTGTCCCGGACCAATATTCAAACAAAAAGAAAACAAGGATTTTCCAGGAAATTTCTTGAGATTTTTTGTATGTGTGAAGTTTCTGCAGATGCATCACCCAAATAAGTGATGAGTTACGATACCATTTGTTACAATTCTATTCGTGCAGACAAACTTTGGTGTTGATTATTGTGATGCCATTCTTTGAATGCCATTACTTTATGCAGGTTTTATGTTGCAGAAGTGCTCCTTGCTTTGGAATACTTGCACATGCTTGGGATCATTTACAGAGACCTCAAACCAGAGAATGTTTTGGTGAGGGAAGATGGGCATATAATGCTTTCAGATTTTGATCTCTCTCTAAGATGTGCTGTCTGCCCTACTCTGGTAAAATCATCGAACACCAGCTCAGAGTCGAAGAATTCAGCGTATTGTGTGCAGCCTGCCTGCATTGAGCCAACTTGTGTAATACAACCAGATTGCATCCAGCCAGCATGTTTTGGACCACGCTTCTTCTCATCCAAGGCCAAGAAAGGTAAAAAGAGTAAGTCTAAGAATGAGATGAATCATCAAGTAAACCCTCTGCCTGAGCTCATGGCCGAACCCACAAATGCTCGTTCAATGTCTTTTGTGGGTACGCATGAGTACTTGGCCCCTGAAATAATTAAAGGTGAGGGCCATGGAAGTGCTGTAGATTGGTGGACATTTGGGATATTTCTCTATGAGCTTTTGTTTGGTAAAACTCCTTTCAAGGGAGCAGGAAATCGAGCTACACTATTTAACGTGGTTGGCCAGCCATTAAGATTTCCAGAATCACCTACTGTGAGCTTTGCAGCTAGGGACTTGATCAGAGGTTTACTCGTGAAGGAGCCACAGCATCGTCTTGCTTATAGACGTGGAGCCACTGAAATAAAACAGCATCCATTCTTTCAGAGCATCAATTGGGCGCTCATTCGTTGTACAAATCCTCCGGAGGTGCCAAAACAAGCAATAATGGAATATCTAATGAGAGCTGATTCTCCAAAAGCCCCCACAGATGTGAACGTGCCAGGTGTTGATGTGAAGCCTTCTGGTAATTATTTAGAGATAGATTTCTTTTAGGTTTTGTGATTGGTTTCTCTCATCGGACCAGTTTCCATCACCACATCTTAGTATTTTTCCTCGATGGTTCATTTTCCATTGTAAGGGTATACAAATCCATTGTTCCCTTTTCCATTGTAAGGGGATACAAATCCACTGTTCCCTTGATGACACATGTAACTGCCCTTTGAGTCCTGGCTCGGTAAATAACTCTTGAGGAAATGCAAGTGCAGTTGAATGAGGAATGAAAATGCTTTATCTTTCCCTTCTGTCAAACCTATGCTTCTTTAACTTGGTCACTATGAAGTTGGTTCAATATCCAGAAATACTGGACAGAGCATTGTCTCTCCATTGTTTCATTCTGAACTTAGGATACCTGGGATTGTTACATGGAAGAAGAAAGGAATTGTAACCAAAGAACAGGCCATTGTGAATCTTTCGTTTTTCATTTTCTTGAGAATGATCAATGTGAATCAGTATAGAAAGCTACTTTGTGGAGGATGTTACTGTTTTATCTGTGTTCTTGAAGCCATTGGCCTTTTTCCTGTTTTACTTTGGAAAATCACTCGGCAGCATGTTTTCATATCAATATACCCTTTTGTTTGTGCGGTATGTATATTCATATGGGACTTATAAGATCTGTTCGGTTATGTCATGTTTATAAATAAAGCATCATTTATAGGAGAAGTAAGGGATATCATGCCTCTCATTATCAGCTTTTACCTGTTTCTTCTTCTTCTTCTTCTTCTTCCTCTCTTTTTTATAGGGATTAAATAAATAATTGATTATACCAAGGTTGTCAATTCCGTTTCGGTAGGTGTTTCGTTTTTTCAATTGGAACGGAATGTTTCAGTTTCGGAGTGTTTCGGCGTGCCGTTTCGGGGTTGTACTGTTCATATATATATATATATATATATTCAACAAACATAATTCAAATTCAAGATAAATTAATTATAAATTATGCAATACAAACACAATGCCAAACAAATATAATTTCAAAATTTAAAATATTTCTAAATAGTCAAGATTAAATAGATCTTTAACTTAAAGTAATTCAACTTAAACAAAATATCAAAATATTATGAAAGTAAAATGTTTTAACACAAATATTTTAAATATAAAGTTAGGTCAATGTTATTAAGACTAATGGAATCTAAAGCATCCCTTGTTTTACTCAAATTCCTACAAAGTATAAACATGAAAAAAACAACATGAATATAGACCATATATATTAGTGATAAATCTAATTTTAAAAAATTAATATCATTGTTATAGAAAATAGTAATAAAAAAGAGCTTTTTATAATTGGGTGGTTTAATTAATTAAATTGAATAAGGTTCAATTTGATTCAATGGCTTTTTAAGAGCGGAACGGAACATGTGGAATGGAACCGAACGTTTCGGGGAATTTAGCCGAAAAATCCGAACGGACCAAGATTTAAAATGAGATGAAATTTGTTCCGTTTTGTTCCGTTTTTTGAATTGGTATGGAATGTTTCGGCCATTCCGGGCGGAACAGAACGAAATTGACAACCTTGGATTATACTGCGAGGACTAATTAATTAATTTTAATAAACTATAAAAAGTTATAATTAGCTGAAGGAAACATGGAAGAAAATTGTATGAGAGGGTCAAGTTGAAATCAAATCCAAAAAAAATAAAATAATAAAAATCATATCTAAGAATAAAATTAAAAAGGAATTTCAATAGATGAACTAATCTTTTTGCGAGCCAAGCCACCAAATCAACCGTTAATAAGCATATATGTTTTTTTTTCTAATTACATAAATATGTTTTGGAGTTTAATGCACAATTATGCAAAAATAAATATTAACTCCATATATATGTTGAGTTTTATTATGATTTTGATGCACGGTAGAAATAAGTAATAAAAGATAAATACATTCAACAATAAATTTATTTTAAAAAATCAATTTTCCAAACAAACAAACAATTGCTTCTGAAAAGAGGAAAAAAAAACAATACATATGTTTCAAAAAAAAAAAACATTTACATATGATGCAAGAGCTATTTTAGAAAAATAGATATTTTCCTTAACTAATTTTATTTATTTCTAATTTTATTTTTCTATTCTTTATTATGATATTTTTCTAGTTTTTTTCTATTTAAATATAATATTTTTTCTATTAAATATTATTAGGGTTTCTAGTTTTTTTTATTTATAAAGAGTTATAATAGTTTTTTTACTATAAAAAAATAAAATTAAGTATTTTGATAATCTTCTCATATTTATAATATTTTTTTAACTTATTATAAACCCCTTTTATCTTTGTTAATGAAGATATTGTTCATATACTCCCAATGAATGTTCTCATTTATGAGAAATTATTTGTATATCACGAACTATTCTCCCTCCTTTCACATAAAAATATAATCCATCATAACAATTATTTACAAACCCTATCTCTACATGCAAGACGACCGATTATGACTTTTCAGTGCATTGAATAATTCCTCGTGGGTTGACATGTGATTTAATTAAAATCTATTTTTTTTAAAAAAAAATATTTAATTGATGATATTTTATATTATCTTAGGTCAACCTTAATTAATATATGAGTCTGATTATAAGCTTCATCAGATTTTATAACTCTGCCCATTGAAATCTATTTTTATTTAATTATACAATATTATAAATCATTCAAACAGAATAATGTATTTTCTTTTGTTAAAATTATCTTATTTTTTTATTAGCAATGTAGTTTATTAAATAAAAAGTAACAACAATAAGAAAATAAATTTTTACAGAAACTATAATGATTTGAAATAAAAAGGAAAAAAAACTTATATTTTTAATAAAAAAATTAATTTTTCTATCCATGTATTTATTTTTTATTTTGACAAAAATAATTTTTTTATAATAAACATTGTTTTTTAAGTAAGAACTTATTATAATCGTGAAACAAGTTTTAGTTAAAAAATTTTAAAAATCATGAATTGATCATTTATAGGCATCTATATATATAAAAAATACAAGAACAATAAATTTTAAAAATATATAAAACATTTACAATACCAAAATTAAAAAAATATATATTTTATTCTCATTTAGTATTAATGAGCAAATTATTTTAAAATTTTTGTATGAGGCTAATACATGGTTATCTATAAAACAAATGATAGTATCATCATAAAAAAGTTATAATCATCTTAAAAACAATGATATAATTGGACAAATGTTTAAATATTATTTTAATAAATTAATTTAAAGAGATCTTGTATAAAAAGAGAAAGACAAAAGAAAAACATTTGAGAAATATTTAAGTGGTCACGCACACTTATTCTAAAAACAAAAAAGGTCCAGGGGGCCTTTAAAGGCATACTCATACTTTTTTCTAAAAAAATTGGATAGGTGACCTAATTTTTTTTTTTATATCAAGCAGAAAACATATTAAATAGCTAGGCGAATCATGTGTCATCTTCTGATTGATCGAGGTTCGAGCTTTGAAATCCCAAAAACCTAACATTTCAACTTATTTTTACCTAAAAATATAATAAAAACCTTAAAAAACTCATTTCAAATCCTAAAAAGCCAATAATTACTCTAACCATATAAAAAATAATTACAGTCTTGATTTAATTTTCACAACATATTCAAGGGCATACACCATCTTATAACTTTTCTCTTAAAGACCAATCCATTAACAACAAGATTTACCTTTTTGATGATAAAATTATAGTCGATTGAATGTTTTTTTTTTTTTTTCAATGACTTTTTCTCTTCTCTCAAATATTAAGAACTGAAATGTAAAATTAGGAATTAAATTGTAGTTTTCCACAACCAAGAACAATAATAATAATAATAATAGGCTATGTTATTTAAGCGTTAAATTAGGCCCCTATAATTTTAATATTTTTAATTGATAAAATTAAATTTTATTTTGTAAAATCAAACATTAATTTAATGCCTCAATATTTATAGACATTGCGAATACAATCTAGCATGTGAATTGAAACTAATCATCAGGTTTAAAACTATGTGTACATAAGGATGAAATTGATTTTTTTTTTGTTTTTGTTTGTGTTAAGTTTGGTCTTTATTGTTTTAATTTTTTTATTAATAAAATCAAATTTTATTTTACAAAATAAAAAATGAATGTAATGCCTCAATAGTTTTGTACCCAACAAATACAATAAAACTCATGAATCAAAGCCAAACATTAACAAAACTCTAAAACATGTGGGATTTCTACTGTACATGAATGCATTGTGGACCAAGAGACAGTTCACTGTGGACTTATTGTACATGTATGAACTATGGACCAAGAGACAATTAACTATGGACTTGCATAGTTGCTATATATTAAAACGCTTGAGAAAAATACTATAGATTTATTGTAGATGCAAACTCATTGTACTGTGGACGACACTGTAGTCATAGATTGTTTGCACTGTGGATGACACTGTAACACACTGGAGGCATTGCCTTTGCTGTGTTTTCAATCAAGAATTGCGTCTGGAGGCGTTGCCTTTTATGTGTTTTCTGCCAATAGTTGTTGGGTCTAGTTTAGAGCAAGACCCAAATCACTTCCGAAAGGTTCCAATAGCTTTGGGTCCAGATATGTCCATTTTTATTTGTTTTTCTCTTTATATTTTTTTTCTTTTTCTCTTATTTAATTTTGGCGTAGCTCTCGGACCAATTAGTAAAATATGTAGGGCATATAGGAGAGAGTTCGGCCTATGTAACCACCGAGAGACGTGAAGAATGCCTTTCAACAACTTAAGTGAAGGGGGGTATATAGTTCAGATGGACTACCTCTTATGACCTACACTTATAGAAGTTCATCGAGTTCCCCTACATATCAAGCAACCTACATATCTTGATAGTCTCATAAGCATCTTTCTTCTTTTCTAATAGCATTGGGTCCACATGTTGCCAATTTTATTTGTTGTCCTCTTTAGATTTTTTGCCTTTTCTCTTATTTAATTCCCCCCCCAATAAGACTCGTTAGTGCTGGATTCTTCCCCAAGCAGGACCCAATTGTTTTGGGTTCGGACCCTTAAAGTTAGGTCCTGCCCCCAGCAAGACCCAACATAGCTTTAGGTCCGGCTGAGAGCAGGACCCATTTGAGTTAGGTGCTGCTGGAAGCAGACCCATTCGTTTTGGGTCCTACTGCGACCAGGACCCTTCAGTGTTGAGTCATGCCCCCAGCAGGACCCATCAACATTGGGTCCTGCTTGGGGCAGGACCACCAGCGTTGGGTCCTGTTGGGCAGCAGGAAATTCAAATTTTGTTGGGCATGGCTTCTTGGGCCTGTCATCACATCAAAATAATATAAAAACATAAAAAAATATTAATTTAAAGTAAGGAAAAAAAATAAAAAAAATTCAATTTTTTTAAAATCTTTTTTGAAATGCAAAAAGAAACATGCTTTAATAAGAAAATTCAAGCCAACTTGAAATGAAGAAAAAATTATCATCAAAACATATGAAGAAGTGGAAGAGGAGGAGGAAGACAATGAAGATGATCCAGATGAAGAAACCAATCAAAATGCTCAGATCTCAGCTGTTGAGAATCTAAACGACGACAATGACAAAGATGAGAAACCGATTGAGAAACTTCTTGAATCGTTTGGAAAAGATCAGTTGATTAATTTACTTCATGAAGCAACAGATGTTCACCGAGATGTTGTAGATAAAATCCGGCAGGTGGCTGACCAAGATTCGGTTCGCCGGAAGGTTTTTGTTCATGGGCTTGGTTGGGATACAAATGCTGAGGCTTTGATGAATGTGTTTAAGCCTTATGGTGAGATTGAGGTCTACTGGTCCGGTTCTACAGTCCGGTGCTAGACCCTCTAGGCCAATTGCTGCCGCTGCGCAAACATAGCAACCAGTTTTAGAGTATACGCAGAGGAAGAGTTATTTGAGTACGTGGGAGCAAATTTGGATCCGTAAAAGCTAATGAGTTTCCTTTTGGAGTTTGGAGAGATTGGAGAAGGATCACTATGGCATAATCAGCCATACCCAATGCCAGAACTAAGACTTTTGGGTCCGACTGCCCAACGCTCTTGGGTCCTGCTGGCCAACAGGAGCCAACATTCAGACCCAAGGGGATTAGGTCTAGATGAATACAAATCACGAGAATATATATTTTTCCTCGAATTTTTCATTGAGAAAATTAATTAGTAGATTGTGTTTCACGTATGAACCTTTAATAAAAATAAATAATTAATAAAAATAAAACAATTAATTAATAAAAAAAGAAAACAAAGTATGTTGATTATATCAAAATTATGAGGCAACAAAAATTTTAGTTTATCATGGGTAGGGACACTCTTGTTGCTGACATAAAAACCTCTATACAATCTTCTTGGGTCTGGTTGTGGAGCCACATCCAATCCTTAGGTCTAGCTCTTTCAGCCTGGCTACGCATCCACACCCAATCGCAGCCAAACCTAGTCTCAATATTTTTTTTAAATAACATAAAAATATAAAAAAATATTAATTTGAAGTAAATAAAAAATAAAAAATTTTAAATTTTTTTAAAAGAATTTTTGAAACATAAAAACAAAAGGCATTAATAAGAAAATTCAACCAACCTGATATGAATAAAAACTATTATCACCCAATTTCTGTACAATATATAAAAAAAGTCACATCAATTTATTTTCTTTTTATAGTATGAAAAAAAATTCAATAAGAAACAAGGTAAAAAAATTAGAAATATCTTAAAAGAGAAAAAAATTACAGGGAAAGAAATTAGTTGTCGGTATACTAAGCATTGCTTTATTATGTGTTATTCACAGTATTATCGTAGAAAATACTTTATTTTTAAAGATGATGATGATGCAAATATATTTTTTACTTTTAACTCAACTTAATCATTTTTATATTTTAAAAAAATTATTATTAACCTGCTATTCAAACCTAAAATCACGTAAATATAATATAAAAAAATAAAATTGAAAAGAAAAAAATAACAGAAGAGAATATGTTCACGGCACTGTTTCAAACTTTCACCGTTTTCTTTCGATTGTATAATTATAATTATAATATAATAAGCTCATTTGAGCACGTAAGCACTTATGCTTTTGTAACTGGCCAATTATCATTAGCCAAGTAACAATGAACCCCATACATTTTTCCACATTGAATCTTTCCTCTATCTCTCTTCGAGCGCGCTCATCATGCCCCTCCCACGCCCATTCCCACGTCCTAAATGGCTAAATCTCGTCTTCACTATCCAGTCATCATCAACAAATTAAAATTAAAAACAAAACTAACCCCCCTCTCCCTTCCTATATGCGCATTGCGCACCCTGCCCGCTCTCTCATATCCTCCACCCTCAATTTCTCTTCCCCTCCACTAACCAAACCTCTCTCTTTTCACTCTCTGACTTCAAAAACAACAGAGAGACCACGACGACGTGTCTTTCAATTTTCGATGGAGAAGACGGAGAATGTTTCCACAACGGCGACCGAGGACGCCGCCAATTACGGGTTCACTCGATCGGAGATGTACAAGTCCAACCTCGCTGGAACTGTTGGTCCTTATGACAGACACGTGTTCCTTTGCTTCAAGAACCCTGATGCGTGGCTACCTCATGTTGAGGAAGATGATCTACCGAAACTCGTCGCCACCGCTTTGAAAACTCGCAAAAACGACATCACTGTCAAGGTCAGTTCATCTTCTTTTAAAGAGTTTTTTTTTTAATTATTTTTTAATAATTTTGATTGATAGACGAAGGTGACGATCTGCGAAGGAGGAGAAGGAAGCGAGTTTGAGAACGGAGATGTTTTGATATTTCCTGACATGATTAAATACAAGTAAGTCAATTTTCTTTTTATTTCTCTTGAGAATTTAATTTTTATGGAGATTGAGATTGATATGTTATTAAAGATTTTTTAAAGTTTATTATTGTAGAAGACTTTGCAGTCTGCTTCTTCTAGAGTTGACTTTTTTTAGGATTAATTCTGATTATGACAGATTTATGTGATATGTGATAGTTATGACCATCACAGCTATGATTGGTACTAGTTTTCTTGTTAAATGATCAAAAGAAATGATAGGTAATTAAGGAAGTAGGGTATGTCTTGATATTTCCATTGTGGGGAAAGAACTTGTCTTGAAAATCCAATGATGTTTCAGTGTTTAGTCTGAGAATGAGCTGAAATGATGAATCGCCAGTGAATTTCAAAGATTCGCTGGTCTATTTGTTGGAGACTTGAGTTCCAGCTGTGTTGTGTGCATGCTGGCTTACCAACAAGATTTGATGGCTTAATTTTTTATTTTGAATTCTGGGAATTTGATTAGGCTTTATTGAGTTATGCTCTAGTTTTGGTTTGCTGAAATTATTGCTTTAAGTGAGTTCTTATTGATATTCTCAATTTAGCAAACAACCAATGGTATTTGATATGATGTTTCCTTATTTTGTTTTTGTTTTTAGCCTGGTGTGATTCTGATGCTTGCTTGAAAAGTAACATCATATAAGAAAAGATTATAAGTTACTATATCTTTAGATGTTAATTTGTTGATTCCAAGATTTTGTATTTCTTATATCAAAGGGATTTGAAGGACTCTGATGTCGATGGTTTTGTTGATGATGTACTCGTGAGTGGCAAACCATGGGCCTCCGGGGTGCAGGAGGTGTTGACAGGTTCACATGTATTTGTGTGCGCTCATGGTAGTCGTGATAAGAGATGTGGTATTTGTGGACCGGTTCTTATTGAAAAGCTCAAAGAGGGAATTGAGTCTCGAGGGTTGAACGACAAAGTTTTTGTTAGTGCCTGTTCTCATGTTGGGGGGCATAAATATGCTGGGAACCTGATAATCTATAGTCCGAATTCAGAGGGAAAAACCATGGGTCATTGGTAATTTTTTGCCTTGTTTCTTCTTGACTTGTCATGGTGCAGTTTGAAGGAAATCTAAAATGCTCGAATCTTACAGGTATGGCTATGTTACTCCTGAAGATGTGCCTGAAATATTGGATCAGCATATTGAGAAGGGAATAGTTATAGAACGGATTTGGAGGTTTGTCTTCTGGCATTATACTTGTATTGTTGATCTCTATTTTCTTTCTAGGTGCTGTCAATGTGTTCATTATTTATGGGTTAATTACACGCGTGGTCCCTATACTATGTTAGTTTGATTAAGCAAGTCCCTGCACTACTAATTTGATGCATTAAGTCCCTCTACAATCTTTTCCATTTACTATTGGAGCCCTCCATTTAAGATGCCATTACCTAGGAATGGCAGAGGTGTTATAATACCCCCTTTTTATTCAACATTCGTTTTCAAAAAAGAAATTTTGACATGAACATAAAAATCCAGTTTTCAAAACAATTTTAAAATTAAGAAACAGTAAAAGTAATTGAGATTAAATGCCCTACCATATTAGTTAACCAAACCCATTTGAGATTAGAATCCCCATCACAGATAAAGTTCCTGCTCAACTTCTCTACCACTAAACCTAAAGCTGAACATTTTTACCTTTTTCAGTTGACCCAAATCCTCGCACCAATCACTATCCACCAACATTTGCCATGGCTTCCATTTTTGACATAGAAGGGAGTGAAGGATAACTGACTTTGTTACAAGTCAAATCCCTCAAAGACCAAGAGACACTATAACTTTGGGAGACATCTAAAATATTCAATTTTTATTATCTATGTCTCACTTGTTAAAAGGTTAAAAAGCTATTACTACCCATTATAAAGAAAAAACTAGAAAAGTATAATGATACTGAATAGGAAAATAAAAATAGGAAATAGTAAAATTAACCAAGGAAAATATATATTTTTTCAAAAAAGCTACTGAATCAATTTCCTTAGTTGTACCATTGATGGGCTTGAAGACTTCGTCTCATTCGATTTTGACCGCCCTTTGCACCTCAGCGAACTCTATCTCTGGTGTACGAGTTGATTTGGAAAAGTGAAGATACATGAAATGAATTTTTATGTTTATACATTTGATAGGTACTTGATTGTTAATTTGTTTTTTTAATTTAAGATTTTGTATAGCTGAACTTAGAAATCTAAGAGACATACAGGTGTAGATAATGTTTGAACACTGACTTTAAATGCTTATGGTGACTTTTGTTTTTGGTTTTGGGTTAAGAATTTAGATGACAGGAGTGCTATGTGTACTCTAGGAATGGGAAACTAGACTGGGGAAGAAATGAGACTTGGTTTTATATGGAAGGAGAGATCATGGTGAAAATGGCATTGTTGAGGGAACAAACTCAATATGCTTGTTCTTGGTTGAAAAACGTAGCTGCTGCTGTTGTTATTGTTGGTGTAGGTGTAGAACTCAATGATCTTATCCTTCTTTGGCATGCTAACAAGATTTTGTAGAAAAAGGTTGTCCCCTGTAAATCTTTGGAATGTTGATGTTTTCTTGTTTTTGTGTTTGATTAGGAAGGAAAATGAATAACCTACATGTTTATTTAACTTGGTTTGCATTGCTCCATGTTTTTCTTTTTTCCATTTAATCCAGGTGTTAAATTCAACTATTTTAATCTAATAAATCAGTTTTTCATTAAGCATTTAACTTATTTGTTGTTTAGATTTTTAGTTTCTCTTCCTCATTTTACTAGCTTCTCAACTGATTTGTTCCTTTTCCTTTTACGATAAAAAACAACGAGTTCTTAAATTGTGATCAGGTTTTAATTCTCGTGTAACCGTTTTTTATTTTTATTTGTAAAGTTTCAAATTTGTTTTTTCTATTTAGAATGAGATTTACTATTAAATTTTAATCTTTTTTTTTATTACTCTTCCTTTTTTCCTTTTTTAACTGTAAAATTGTTTTTGAAAATTATTTTATTCATTTTATTAGAAAATGTAGATTAGGTCAGAATGAATCAACCGGGACACATGCCAACCATCCAATGTATCAGCCATTCATTAGTAACAGCATCTCAAACGGAGAGTGTCAAATGTAAATGGAATAGTTAGTGGATGGACTCAATGCATCAATTTAGTAGTAGAGGGATCCAATTAATCAAAACTAATATAGTACGAGGATCACACTTGTCATTAACCCCATTATTTACTAAAACTAATCTGGTTCCATATTATAAACCTTCTTAAAAAGAGGTCTTTTGTTTCTAAAGTCAATGATTACTTTACAATGTGAGTGCTTACAGCTCTTAATCTAAATTGTTGGCCATTGTTTCCTTACTTAATTGTTCATTAATATACAATTAGTTGACACCTTAGCTTTCTTATCAGACATTAGTTGATGAAGTGGTTTTAAGAGCATGTTCTTACATCTCCGAATCAAATCAAAATCCATTTTCTTTTATCTTTTTTTTACCTTCCTGATATCGATTGTCTGGAAATCATTCCCTATAATTTTAAGCTGTATGCTAAAGCTTTTTATCCCTGTCATGTTGTGAAAATAGACTTAAGGCATTAAAAGTGATAAATGTAATGTGGTTCCTTGCACGTGGCTTTCATTGAAAGGGTGTATATTGCATCGATTGGTTAGCTGCTTCCTTAACTTTCCGCTGCACAACGTGCTGGCTAAACTTCCTTGGAGCTAGTGAATTTAGTTCCTCTTGTTGTTATGCATGAAATCTTGATTTGTCACATGCAATTCACTGGAAATTCATATTTCTTTTCTGTTATTTATATCCAAATTTGATTGGTTCACTGACATCTTGAGCATGATTAATACAAGAATAGAACATAAAATTTTAAATTGAAATGCAGGGGCCAAATGGGGTTATCAACTGAAGAAGGCGAGAAAGTTGGGGAACAAAAGCTTCAAAATGGAAAAGATAAGACCAAGAGCAAGAAGCATGAAGAAAACAGCGCTGAGGCCACTAAGGACAATGTGGCCAGCTGTTGCCAGGGTGCTAATGGCTTTTCATGCTGCAGAGATGGGAGTTCGGAGATAATTAAAGAAAAGAAACTGGAGGAGAACATTGAAGGGCATGGAAAGGGGGGGCTGGATAAACTATCAAGGTGGATAGGATCACTGGAGCAAGGTGATGTTCTTGCAGCAGGTGCTGTAGTTGGAGCGGTAGCGACTATTGCAGTGGCTTATAGCATTTATAAAAGGTCAGGCTAAAATATGCCTTGTAATCCATGCACTATTCTATGCTTGTGGGTGAATTTCCTTGCTCTTGGCAACAGAAGCAGTATCACTGGCAAAATAATCCTCCAGACCACGCACTTCTTTAGCAGACTGATCGCATATTTATATAATTCTTGTTTAGCAGGGTGGGGAAGTATCCACAAATTTTAGCAGGATAAGAGCGAAGCATGATCCCACCTTTTTTCATTTTCTTGATCTCTACACGTTATGTAATGTTACAAGATTCAGTGAATGAACAGCTGAATGCTGGAAATATTTCAAGGGGGCTTTATTTTTTTCATTATTTTTTTTGGTCGAGGGGGTCTGGTTCCTCGGAGGCTCGCGATAGATTTATTAATCTACATAAAGCACAACTTTCAACTTTGGGATTCACTCGGGTGGTGATGCTGGAAGCTATTTTCCAGGAAACCAGTACTGGGCTCCGAGGGTAATTCGTAAGTGCGATATTTCAGGGTGTGTTTTTTTAAGATTAACTATTCGTATCATCTCTTCAATAATGAATATGTCTTGTCAATTTAAGGGCTTAATGATGTTAGTCTTAATTCAGACAGTTGGATCCTTTATGGTTTAGGTAACCAGTTAGTTTGTTAGGCAATGGAGATGCTTCTGTCTACGATGCACTTCTCTCTCTCTCTTAGTTCTAGCTATTAAAGAAGAGGATATGCGTTGCCTTTTATTGGTTTTACTTTCATAAAAAATGATTATATTTTTTTAAAAAAGTTGTCAATTTTTTATTTGAATCTCTTCTCGTTTTCTTACTTTATTTTAAAGGAAAACTAGCACCGCAATTCAGAAAACTTGGCAACGCATATTTCTAACTCACATTGGAAGGAAGGAAGGAAGTAAGTTTGGACTTTCATCATTACGTTCAGAAATCATTAAATTTTGATAACCTTTTTGAAACATAGTTGTGGCATTAATATAATAGATCCGAAAAATCAAAATCATAGTTGTGGCATTAATATACGTTGGAAGGAAGGATGTTGGACAACGTGGCTAACCGCCTGGCTGGCTACATGTTTAATATTATATTTTATTTAAAAATATATTAAAATAATATTTTTTTAAATTTTATTTTTAATATCAGCACATAAAACAATCTAAAAATAAAAAAAATTAAACAATTTTTTTTTTCAAATTATGATAAATCACCGAGATGTTTACTTGCTCAATTAAAAATAGACCTTGTTCGCCACCATAATTTTGTGTCACCCATAAGATACATCACCGAGATGTTTACTTGCTCATTTAAAGTGGCCTTGGCCATGCTGAAGAATTGTTTTATATCCCATGAAAAGTTCTCTAACTCCTTAGAACTCCTTAGTCTATCAAATGATTATGTTTAACAAACTTTAAGATTAAAAGTGCTTGCCCTATCAGAAGCATTTGCCATTACTTTTCTTAAGATAACATTAGCTTCCTCTACAAATTGTAACTTTTGACTCCATTATATTGCCAGATCGATGTACAAACTTTCAGCTTTTTTAATGCTCTCAATGGCTTCTTTTAACCTGTCGTTGATAGAGTGATCTTCATCCTCTGTAATTAATCATATTAAATTTGCAAGGTGTGTTAATCTCTTACAAATTATCTTCACAATTGTTGGTATATGAAGTTAAGCCACCAAGCTTTGCAAGCTTTCCTAAAATAATTTGTACAGAATAGGTCATTATTTTGCCCAAAATGTTGTACGCTCCAATGCCATTGTCACATGGATATATTTCTTTTTTAAAATCTCATCCCTTATGTAATAGCCTAGTCTTATTAGACTCAACTTTTCCATAATTTTTTCATTTATGTTTACCTACAACTAAGTGTCTACCACACCCAATAGATTTATCCCACTCTTATAAGTAATAAAATAATCGAAACACACAAGTAGAAAGGAAACAAAATGCATAAATATATTTATAAAAACTCTTTCCCAACCTTTAATTAACTCTTAACAAAAAAAATATACACAAATTTATATGTGTGTGCTATGCACAAAACTTGCATTAAGCTTGCATAATACATAATATAGAATATTGCAACTTATTTATAGAGTTACTATGTAGAAGTTACAAAGGAAACCTTCCCTCTATTTCCAACAATAATTGGGCAATTTGCCTTTAATTCTCCATGAACTTAGTGGCATCAAAAGCATTTCCAGTCATGCCTCATGTTTATCCAACCATACTCTTATGATTTGGCCATGTTCTTATATAACTAGTCATGCTCATAACCACCATAACCACCCAATATTCTGTTGTAACTGCCATACCCATATTGTAAAAACTAACATGTTTATGTATGGCTTTGATAGCCCATTGCCTATGCCAATGTTGAGGCCAATATGAATTTGTTGTTGTATAAACTGTCATACAAACTACCTACATATTTTTGTCACTATTGACATGACTGCCATCTTTCTTTCGCCTTGCTTGCATAACTTGCTATTATTGTAAACCTTATGCACATTTACCCTCTAAACATTAATTTACCATAAAATCCATATCCTCCTCACTATACAACCACCTCCCCTCTCTACTATTGTCCATCTTTATCTCACTCAATTTATCACCACCCTTCTCCACTGTTCATCTTTACCTTACTCTATGCACATAACTCGTCCTCATCTATCCATATCTATCTAAATCCACGAACCATCAAATCCTTTTAAAAACCACTATCAAACCATTTTGTCGACATCCACAAATGAGCCTTTGTCTGTTCTCTTTAATAAAGTTATTAACTCAGTCTAAGACCCGAGTTCCAGGTTGGGTGGGTTAACTTGAATTAGTAAAAATGATGTTTTATTTTTAAAAAAGTTAAAACAATGTCATTTGAAAAATATATTTTTTTGAAAAGTCAAATCAGCTTTTGATTAGGTTAACTAAGTCATGAGTTGGACTCCTACGTCACATGGGTTTAATCGGGTCAACTCCCACTTGATTTTTTTAAAACCCAGCCCAAGCCCAAATCTTTGATCGACCCTTCAGGCTAGGAAGAGTCTAATAACATTGTTCGTTACTACACCTTCTTTGCTATAACTTTCATTTGGCAAGTCATATTTGCAAATATACTAAAAGAGAACATGCTTTGTATATTGTTTTAGCAGTAAGAGTATGTTCTCTTTGCTACATATTTTGTGTTTGGATTTTTTTTCTTTCCATGATCTCATATATACGAAGTGTTAGAGAATATTCTGATGTTAAATAAAAAATCAATATTATAGATTATAATTTTAGATTATAGCTAAAAAAATTCAAAAGAACAAGAACAAAAACTAACTCAAAAAACAAAGCTATTTTTTCATTTCCACTATTCAAAAAGCATGGAAATCTTTAATTTGATCTTTGAAGTTTTGATTTATATATATTTAATTCTCTTTTTATGATTTTATGTTCCAATCCTAAACTTTATTTTCTCATATTTTAGTCATCAAGTGATGAGAGATGGGATATAAAGTCATCGGAAAAGAGAAAGGAAAGAGAAATGGTTTGGCAAACTATATTTCAAACACAAAAAGACTGATCTTAGTGTCAATTGGTTCATCTTAGAGAGTCAAGTTTAATGAGGATGGTTTTCTTTTTCAGACTTGCCCAAAAAAAGTAGATCTAGACTTGTTAATTTTTTGTTTGTTTTTTTTTATTTTGTTAGAGATTGGTTTCTAACCTCATTAGAGGGTATTTTAGGGTTAGAAATGAGTTTATTAAGGTTTCTAAGATGTTTTTGTGTATGTTTATAGGAGAAAAAAAAATTGAAATTTGAGTTTTTGGATCCATAAACTCGGACGTTGTTCTTTTGGTCACAAGAGATAACTAAAAAATGTTCATGCAAATGGCATATCATTTGCACAAGTGCATATTGTGTCATTTGTTCTATTTATAAAAACTTTGAGCAGATAACACAGTGATTGGAAAATGTCCATGTGAATGACATGTTTTTCTAAGCAAATGGATTGTCATCTGTTTTATTTAAACAAAATCCTTGAGGGGATGATGTGTTAGTTGTATTTTTTTTTGTAAAAAATTAACAAAGCCAGGCGCTCGGGTATGACCTTTGTTTATATATATATATATTTTTATTTTTTTTCAATACAAAATTTTATGATACTAAAAAATCTATTTATAATACCAACATTTTATTCTTTTATATTAGAAATTAACTTAAAAATATCCTACCCACAATGTAGGAATCATATATTCTAAAGATATATAAAACCAAGCCATTTTTTAACAAAAACAAAGTAAAACGACCTTCTATATATTATTGGGATTTAGTTGACTCCTTCTATTACTATTATGACTAATGGAGTTTCTTTTTTTCACAATTACTACATTGTGTGTGTATATATATATTAAAAAGTAATTCTTTCACAATTACTACATTTTATTAATTGAAATGAATTAAAAATAAGGAGACTAAAAAACACAATAACTTTAAAGTACGTATATGTAACGTATTCTACATTCTTATAAACATTCAATTTAAATTTAAATTTATTATTGATTTTTTAAAATATTACAAATTATATCACTTGATTTTGTAATTTTATTAGTGAAGGATTTAATTGAAAAACAATAATGGTGTAAATGACATTTTTATAGTTTTGCTCTTATACTATTATATAACTTCTTTAAAATCTACGTTACTTTGATAATTAAGAGTTACCATATCCACGACTCTTCATCGGTCCACGCCAGGTGAATCTGCGACTAAATCTTCTCATCCGCTGAATTTGGCACAAGATCTCCAAATTCTTTTTACATTATTAAGTTTATGTTTGTTTTTTTTTTAATTTTGTTAGAGATTGTTTCTAACCTCATTAGAGGGTATTTTAGGGTTAGAAATGAGTTTATTAAAGTTGAAAAAAAAAAGTAGATCTAAGATGTTTTTGTGAATGTTTATAAGAGAAAAAAAAATTAAAATTTGAGTTTTTGGATCCATAAACTCGACGTTGATCTTTTGATCACAAGAGATAACTAAAAAATGTTCATGCAAATGACATATCATTTGCACAAGTGAACATTGTGTCATCTGTTCTATTTAAAAAACCCTTGAGCAGATAACACAGTAATTGGGAAATGTCCATGTGAATGACATGTCGTTTTTCCAAGCGAATGACACTTGGGTTAGTTGTTGTTTTTGAAAAAAATTAACAAAGCCAGACGTTGGGGTATGACCTTTGATATATATATATATGATCATTTGTTTTCAACTTATTTTTTGGTTATTATCGTCTCTCACATTCTTTTAAATTGTTTAGTTTAGTTTTTTTAAAATAGTAATTAATCTTTTAGATTGTTTCTATAATTTCATAATTCTTTAAAGAGATTATTGCACTTTATCTTTAAACTTTTTTCCTATTAAATTTTAGATAGATCATTTATATTTGCATGATTCATTTACAATAATGAAAATTATATGCACTCAGCGATCCTAATTAACCTCCAATATATATATAAAAGAAAACCTTTAAAGCAAAAAAGACAATCAAGATAAAATATTTGTATGGGTATTTATGTTTTGCTTCTTGATAGGTCAAGCTGGTCAACTTTTCATTTTAGTCTTTAATTAGAGTTCACAATTTTTTTTAGAATTTATTAGTTCATTTATTTTTCATTTTATTTTATAAAGTCCAAACATCATCTTTTCATTTTTCAATACAAAATTTTATGATATTGAAAAATACATCCATAATACCAACATTTTATTCTTTTATATTAGAAACTAACTTAAAAATATCCTACCCACAGTGTAGGTTTCATACATTCTAAAGATATATAAAACCAAGCCATTTTTAACAAAAACAAAGTAAAATGTTTGTTCTATTTATAAAACCTTTGAGCAGATAACACAGTGATTGGAAAATGTCCATGTGAATGACATATCGTTTTTCCAAGCGAATGGATTGTCATCTATTTTATTTAAACAAAACCCTTGAGGGGATGATGTGTTAGTTGTATTTTTTTTGAAAAAAATTAACAAAGCCAGGCACTTAGGTATGACCTTTGTTTTTATATATATATATTCAAAAAAAAATTTTATGATACTAAAATATCTATCTATAATACTAACATTTTATTCTTTTATATTAGAAATTAACTTAAAAATATCATACCCATAGTGTAGGAATCATACATTCTAAAGATATATAAAACCAAGCCATTTTTTAATAAAAACAAAGTAAAACGACCTTTTATATATTATTGGGATTTAGTTGACTCTTCTATTACTATTATGACTAATGGAGTTTCTTTCTTTCACAATTACTACATTGTGTGTGTGTGTATATATTAAAAAGTAATTCTTTCACAAGTACTACATTTTATTAATTGAAATAAATTAAAAATAAGGAAACTAAAAAACACAATAACTTTAAAGTACGTATATGTAATGTATATGTAACGTATTCTACATTCTTATAAACATTCAATTTAAATTTAAATTTATTATTGATTTTTTTAAAATATTACAAATTATATCACTTGATTTTGTAATTTTATTAGTGAAGGATTTAATTGAAAAACAATAATGGTGTAAATGACATTTTTATAGTTTTGCTCTTGTACTATTATATAACTTCTTTAAAATCTACATTACTTTGATAATTAAGAGTTACCATATCCACGACTCTTCATCGGTCCACGCTAGGTGAATCTGCGACTAAATCTTCTCATCCGCTGAATTTGGCACGAGATCTCCAAATTCTTTTTACATTATTAATTTTTTTTTAATTTTGTTAGAGATTGTTTATAACCTCATTAGAGGGTATTTTAAGGTTAGAAATGAGTTTATTAAAGTTGAAAAAAAAAAGTAGATCTAAGATGTTTTTGTGAATGTTTATAGGAGAAAAAAAAATTAAAATTTGAGTTTTTGGATCCATAAACTCGGACGTTAATCTTTTGATCACAAGAGATAACTAAAAAATATTCATGCAAATGACATATCATTTGCACAAGTGAACATTGTGTCATCTGTTCTATTTAAAAAACCCTTGAGCAGATAACACGGTGATTGGGAATTGTCTATGTGAATGACATGTCATTTTTTCAAGCGAATGACACTTGGGTTAGTTGTTGTTTTTGAAAAAAATTAACAAAGCCAGACGCTTTGGGGTATGTCCTTTGCTTTTATATATATATATATATATATATATATATATATATATATATATATATATATAAGGAAGGAGAGGTCATCCAAGCCTATTCCATCGAGACGGATTTAGGACTTAGGACTGACGGATAGACTGAGTCAAGCACTACAAGAATTAGCACAAGGATTAGTGCCGGAAAGGTTGATAGAACAAGAGAAGAGAGAAAGACAGGGAATGAAAATGAAAGTGGGTAAAGCTGTATAGAAAAGTTTTTTTTTTCTGCAGAAAGAAATGATTGTTTTCCCAGATTATATTTTTTCAACTTAGTTTTTGGTTATTATCGTCTCTCACATTCTTTTAAATTGTTTAGTTTAGTTTAGTTTAGTTTTTTTTAAATAGTAATTAATCTTTTAGATTGTTTCTATACTTTCATAATTCTTTAAAGAGATTATTGCACTTTATCTTTAAATTTTTTTCTTATTAAATTTTTGATAGATCATTTATATTTGCATGATTTATTTACAATAATGAAAATTATATGCACTCAGTGATCCTAATTAACCTCCAATATATATATAAAAGAAAACCTTTAAAGCAAAAAAAACAATCAAGATAAAATATTTGTATGGGTATTTATGTTTTGCTTCTTGATAGGTCAAGCTGGTCAACTTTTCATTTTAGTCTTTAATTAGAGTTCATAATTTTTTTTAGAATTTATTAGTTCATTTATTTTTCATTTTATTTTATAAAGTCCAAACATCATCTTTTCATTTTTCAATACAAAATTTTATGATATTGAAAAATACATCCATAATACCAACATTTTATTCTTTTATATTAGAAATTAACTTAAAAATATCCTACCCACAGTGTAGGTTTCATACATTCTAAAGATATATAAAACCAAGCCATTTTTAACAAAAACAAAGTAAAACGACATTCTACTATTTGGATTTATTACGTATTTGAGAGTGTTATTATGGTTGTTTTTTAAAGTGTTTTTCACTCGAAAATATATCAAAATAATATTTTTTTTATTTTTTAAAAATTATTTTTGACATCAGTATATCAAAATGATTTAAAAATATCAAAAAATATTAATTTGAAGCAAATAAAAAAATAAAAAAATTAAATTTTTTTAAAACGCTTTTAAAATATAAAAACAAACAAGGTAAAATATAAAAACAAACAAGGTTTTAGTTCATTCCTTCTACTACTATTATGACCAACGAAGTTTCTTTCCAAAGTAATTCTTTCACAATTATTCCATTGTGTGTGTGTGTGTGTGTTCTTTTAATATTTTGAATTACTTCCTTGTTAGGCGTTCAGGAGACATTTTATACAACACATACCTTATTCAAACACACGTGTTCATCAATTAATATTTATTTGTTTATTAATTGAAATGAATTAAAAATAAGGAAACTAAAAAACACAATAACTTTAAAGTACGTATATGTAATATATTTTATATTCTTATACACATTCAATTTAAATTTAAATTTGTTATTGATTTTTTAAAATATTACAAATTATATCACTTGATTTTGTAATTTTATTAGTAAAGGATTTAATTAAAAAACAATAATGTACTATTATATAACTTCTTTAAAATCTAAGTTACTTTGATAAATAAGAGTTACCATATCCAAGACTCTTTTTCGGTCCATGCCAGGTGAATTTGGGACTAAATATTTTCATCCGCCGAATTTGGTAAGAGATCTCTAAGAGAATTAGAGAATTTCTTAACCTATAATTTCATCATGCAAATTTTAGAAAAATCTTATTATAAAAAAACAACTATCTAAATCAAGAACAAAAATCAAATAAAAAACTATCAGATTAAAGTTTGAATTTACTTGAGTAGGCAATGGCTCTTATAGTCATTTATATCATAACATGTTCATCATGTTTTGAATCTCGCCATTAGTTTGTAACTCGATAATTCAAATTAGGTTAGAGAAATAAAAAAATATGGATAACAATGTTAAATTATTGTTATTTGCACTGCTTAAACTGTTGTAATGGGTCGACGAAGGATTTAGTTTAAGTTGAAATCTAATTAACATGATGGTAGCATTTAGTTACCGTCTCAGAATAAAAAAGATAGAGATAATAGAGATAAAAAAGACAAAACAAAATTGAAAATAAAGATAAAATTATGTCTGGTAATATTGTATAAGATAAAATAATTGTTTTTATATCTTGTATTTTAATTGATGATAGATAATATAAAATAAAATATGAAAACTTTATTTTTTTTCTAGCACGTGTTATTATCAAATTTACATATTAAAAAAAATAATTTGAGTATTGAAAATAAAAAAATGACTAGTTATTTATCCCTAACCATAAAATATAAGGACTTGAGTGTGTTTTTTTTGTTTTTTTTTTATCATGCAATAAATCCATTCAATTTGAATTCAATGATTTACATTTAGACGTGGAAAACGAGAGGATACCTTCTTCTTATAAGGAATCAATTACCCAAACATTGGATGGTGATTTTCGATTAGATTTTAATATCCCAAATTCCCAATAACTGCATTCAATTGTTGAACAAATCCCAAGAGTAAAATTATTAATTAATTTCTTAATTGGTGTATAAGGTTAATTAATTGTGATAATCCTCTTAACACATATGAAGTATGTTTTAATCGTCTACTCATGAGTCATGACCATTCCGTGCCAGAGAATTCGTCAACTTTCCTATCTTCTAATCACAACGCTTTTATCGTGAAGGGTGGAAAATATAAATCCATTTGAGAAATTCTTGGGAACGAAGGAATATATACATATACATATACATATACACACATACACATATACATATACATATACATACACATATACATATACATAGACACTCCTAAATATAAATGGATTTATTAGAGAGATATTCTTGGCAAGGAAGGAGTGTATATAGACACTCCTACATATCTCTCTAATAAATCCATGGATATATATAGAATAGAATTTAATCTAACAATTTCCATAATGGATATTTAATTTTTTGAACTAAAACAAAAATCATGAGAGCATCTTATCCTGTCAGTTATTCACTACACGTAAAACTCATCAACTAGGCCTGCCTCTGATCTCTTTCTCTCTCTATATATATGTATGTGTGCATCCTCTTCTCTATCTCTGAGAATTAAAGTCTCCCTGAGATTGTTGATCTGCTAAGATGGTGTCTGCTGAAGCTGCTCGTAACGTTGTTGGGATTATCGGTATATTTTCTTTCTTCAACCTTCTGCACCCTTTCTGCCACTCCATCTGAATATACAACCTTCTCAGATTGATTTCTCGAAAACTAGCTAGGGTTTTACGGTTTCTCTTCTGTTTGTCACGCTTCTCATACAGTTTTGATGTTTTGTTCTTAGGAATAAAAGCTTTTATGTCGACGTCCGTTTTTCTGATACACATTATATATATATGTTCTTGTCTTTACCTTTCCTTTTCCTTTATAACGTTTTATGAATCTGCTTTAAGGTCTTCAACAGGCATTGTTTATACGTCCCGGTGGAGATTAACTTACAAAAAATTAAAACTCAATGCAAAGTTTGGAGATTAATTTTGAAAAAAGATATAAAATAGGTACAAGAATCATAAACACAATTTGACCTTTGATTGGTATTTCTTTTCCTTCATTCTAATAAAGATATTAATTAATGGAGAATCTGGCAAAGATTGTCTAGGGAAGGGGAAGGGGACGGCCCTTAATTACTCTGTGTACTTGATTAATTACCCTACGCATTCATGATTTTCTTCTTTTTTTTTTGGGAAAGATTAGGAATTTATATTGCAAATTTTATTTTCTTCAAGGAAAACACGATTTCCCATGAAGATATATTCTCCTTTTTGTAACGTTTTGTTTTTTTTTTTTTTTTTTGGCAGGGAATGTCATCTCCTTCGGCCTATTTTTATCTCCAGTGTAACATCTCAGACCATACATGTCCATTTATTATATGCATTTTCAATGTATTTATGCGTGCATGTATTAGTGTAAATATCATTACGATCATACATTCAAGTCCATTTATATTGCATGCATGTATGCAAAGTATTTTCAATATTCAGTTTCAGAAATTGAGAGATTTGCAAATCATTTTTCAAAGCAATATACAGAAACCATTCTGAGCCCAGCACCATCGATAGTACCACTTTCCACACAGACACACACAAGAAATTTTTTTGTTTTTTTTGCTGTTTTATTAACATGACAAACGCAAGAAGTGATATGTATATATATGGTAGACAATATTAGGTGTCAGCTGCGTTTTGATTGAGTTAGTTTGCTTACTTTGGTCATGTGATTTTCTCTATCTGCTCGATGGGTTAACATTTGTTCGACAAAACATTGGATGCAGTCCAACATTTTATCGCATTTGTAAGAAGAAAGATGTGGAAGAGTTTCAACCTTATCCTTATGCTGCGACGGTGTTGAACTGCTTGTTCTGGATTCTTTATGGGCTGCCGATAGTTAAACCAGACAGCACTCTTGTTGTGACCATTAACAGTGTTGGTCTTGTATTTGAGTTGATCTACTTGAGCATATTTTGCATTTTTGACACGCAGAATAAGGGGCGGGTAAGTTACAGATTTTTCCCTTTTCAAGTCTTAGCTTCTAACCTTCATCAGGTGGTGACGTTTTTCTTTCTTCCTCTTTCTCTTTTGCCAGAAGAAGGTTTTTCTTGTGCTTTTTGGCGAGGTAATCTTTATGGCAGCTATTGTTGTAACCACTTTTCTAGCTTTCCACACTCATGAGAGAAGAACTCTTTTTGTCGGAGTTTTCTGTGACATCTTCAACATTTTGATGTACGCTTCACCTCTTACTATAGTCGTAAGTCTCTCTTCACATCCAATTCCACCAGCCATGGCATGCATGGCCTGATTTCCTCTCTAACACTCTGTGCTTTAATGCCATGGCCTGACTTCATTCCTCTCTAACACTCTGTGCTTTAATGCCATGGCCTGACTTCATTCCTCTCTAACACTCTGTGCTTTAATCCATATCCACAGAAAAAGGTTGTGACCACAAAGAGTGTGGAATACATGCCATTGTCCCTTTCATTGGCCAACTTCCTTAATGGCTGTGTCTGGACAGCTTATGCTCTCATCAGATTTGATATCTTCATGCTGGTAAATTCAATATCTACAAATGTTCTTGATATGGATAGCTAGGCTGGTCTGAATCATAAACGAAATTGACCTAATTAACTACACGCATCAACTTGGTCTTTGCAGGTCAGCAATGGTCTTGGAGCTTTCTTTGGTTTTCTCCAGCTCGTCCTTTACGCCTTCTACTACAAATCTACTCCTAAACGTGGTAGTCAAGATGTGAAGCCATCTGAGATCCAGCTTTCCGCTTCAGATGCAGCCTCCAGAGCATGAGACATGCAATTTGATCCGACCGACCCTGCCCTTGAAGTTCCAGTTTTTGCCTGCAATAACTTTTATTTTAATCAATTTCTCTCTTTGGCATCGATGCTCACCTTTGGATTGTCAGGAATATATATACTTCTCATTTTTGGTTTGGGTAAAATGCTGTAGTTGAGTTCTTGGGATATTTTCAAGCTCATTGTGGATTTCCCTCGGTTAAAATGTCAAGTTTTGGGTTTTTAAGATCCACAAGCATGAATCCCTTTCCTAATTTCTTCACTCCCAACATTAAATAAGGCAATAAACAGCAAGTTCAAATATTGGAAGAAGGCTGCAATAAAATATTTTGCCACATAGAAAGTAATAGTAAAGCACTCGGTTCATGAGCCAGTCAATGCCCCAAATATATACACAGAATTCCCAATCTCCCTACAACTAAGCACACCTAAATCAAAACTCTGACAATGTATAAAGAATCATTTACATATCATGTACTGAGCTTTGCAATCATATCCTCTACTAGCCTAAGTGCTTTTGTTCCCATTACTTTCTCTCCCTCTGCATCAATTTCTTGCATAATCTGCTCTACAAGCTCATGCTTTGATTGTTTAGCTCTTGACCGATAACTTGTACAGTCCCTCAAAAGCAGCAATAGCTGTTTAGCTTTCTCCTTAGCCCTCCATGTTCCATCCACACTCAACTGAAGCAGCCCTGGAATCACACCTTCCCTTAAAATCAGCCCTCTGTACTTATCTCTGCAGCTCTGGCAGATGAGGAGGAGAATTCCCACTGCATGCTCTTTGCATTGGGGAGTACCCTCTTCAATTGTTTCTACGAGTGCCCGAATTGCATCTCCTGCACCAGAAGTTTGAGCCAGTGCATTCTCGGATGAAGCAATGATATCTTCAAGAAGTGCCATTGCCTTTTCAACCAACTCCGAGGACTTTTCGTAGCTGTGAATAAGTTGAAGCAAGGTGAAAACTATACCAGAGGAAACTATTGATGGAATAATCTGATGGCAACTTGAGAGATTGTGAAGAGTTGCTACAGCGTCAAGTTTGGCCTGCATGCTAATGCTGTCTGTGTCATCATACTCTCCTCCGAGGATCTTAACAAGGACAGAGATAGCCCCAGAAGCCGCGATTGCGAGCTTGTTCGCCCCACAAGAAGAGATGACTAGGAAAGCTGCTAGTATGAGTTCCGTCAGTGACTCGTTTTGACTTTGGAGGAGCTCTAGCAGCACAGGTATCACCCCCAATTTCACGATTCGGATCTTGTTTCTGGAAAATTATCAAGTTTAATCATCTATCAAAATCTTTTCTCCTGATTCCGCTACATTTTGTTGTTCCCATCAAGAAGACTACTGTGTCTAAAATTTCTGCTAATAGTGCAGTTTCGTCATTCTGGTTGGGCCAAAATGCATTCAACAAAGAGCACATACTCACACTGTTGTTCCCTACAAGCAAATAAAGAGAATTTGCCTACAAAAGCGTTGAGCTTTTTATAGCAAGCAGGCGACATTCTATTTGGTACGCAGATAAAGGTTATATGCGATTTATCTCTTTTGTTTGTGCACCACACTCAATATACATTGGATAAATAAATTTGTAACGAATTGAAAGGGAACGATAGACTAACCTTTCATTGCCAAAGGCAAGGCTGAGCAAAGCAAAGAGAGCAGCTTCAATGGCTTCATAATCTTGAGACTGGAGCATTGAAATCAAAGGAGCAATGACTCCTCGTTCAGCCAACTTATGCCTTTGCTTAGCATTAAGTTTTCCAAGTTGAGTGGCAGCCTGAATCCTCACTTCTCTGCTACCATTGCAAAGATTTTGAGCTACAAATCCCTCCATGGTATCTCTGTTTCTCTCGTGTAACAATAATTAAGGTGCTAGCTAGTATTATATTGTTGCGTAGTGAAGTTAATATTGATATTGGTATATATTGGTGGTTGCTTGAGAATGTGATGTTAGTCTTTTGTGGGTATCCATTGTTTCATGTTGAAGCAACTTCTTGCTCTTTATTCAGCTTTTTTCTCGAATCTCTAATTGGGAAATACAACAACGATTCCTAAGAGTATACTTTCCTTTTACAGAAGCAAGTGCCTTTTTCTTGCGGTTTTGATGTTTTTCCATCTCCATTTCCTGGAGAATTATTTCCAAATATCATGTGTACGGATCCTACCGGGACTTGTTTAGATTGATTTTGGGTCTCTGTATTCTTTTCCCAGGATTCTTTTTATTATTATTGGACATGATATTATTATATTTATTGGCATAATGATTAAAGTATTAGTAAATTGACCACTACGTTACAAACTTGTAAACATGTACATACGGACATATGTGATGTGTCTTCAGTGATCGTGGGACCTGCTGTTCCTTAAGAAGAAATTAATGAACAACGGTAATAACAATAAAGCAAGAGAGCTTAATTTCATACAGCACAAGTTGGAAAGTCGAGAGGGATTCTGTCATGAAAGTAGCCCGGATGACTTGGATGAAAGCAGGCAGCCTCTTGTCATGAACATCATGACTTTTGAGTGTTTCTCGTGATCCAAAGATGACTAATGGGATATTATAGAATTCTTTCTCTCCAAATTACGGGAAGTGGCAGAGAGCAAGGTAAGAATATTTAGGACTGGAACTGAAAGTAATCACAGTCACGAGACAATAATTTTTTAAGGAATTTGTCTGCTTTTCTTGAGGAGCTATACGGCGGCATTGTCTTTCGGCATTGCCTTTCCATATGCTTTGATCACTACTCAACCAAGAACGTTGATGCTCCTAAATTCCTAAATGCAGTTCTGATCCCCACTTTCTGGTGTTTTTAATCAAAGAAACATCTCAATCTAGTTTTTTTGACATGATATAAGAACCTTGATGATTAAACGATTACAAGTTTGAATCTTATCTTTTTTATTTTAAATTGAGATAATTTTTTGATATTTTTAACTTAAAAAAAGTTCTGATATCGAGATGATTCAACTAATAATATTATCAATGCATAATAGCCCAAAAACTTTTTCACTAAACCTACCACGACGAGTATCAAATAATTCCACAACAAGATTTTTAGATGCCGCTACACAGCATCAATGTTGGAAGAATACATAAATTAGCCACAATATATACATTCTAAGAACACTAGCAACATGATCTTTCCCTTACCAAGAAAAGAATCTTTCATTAAAAATAATACTTCAAATTCAATTCCAAGAAAAAAAAAACCTTCAGAAAAAAGTAAGTTATTTTAAATAGAATATGCTAACACATTTCATTCTTATTTAAAACACGTGGGACACCATGGAATTATCAATTTAACTTCAATCACCTCACCAATTTATGTCATAATTTAATAGAATATAATAATGGGAGAGATTAATAATGTAAAAAGAATTTATATGTTAATTATTTTTTAATGTATTTTTTTAGTATTCTTATCACTTGTTAAGGACAAAAATGTTTAGATATATATCTATTTAATCTATTTAACATATTTTGAATCAAAACTTGTTTATTAAACCTATTCTCATGCTTATTTTAAAGATTTATATGTTAATTAATTTTTAATGTATTTTTTTAGTGCTCTTATCACTTGTTAAGGATGAAAATATTTAGATATGTATCTATTTAATCCATTTAACATATTTTGAATCTAAACTTGTTTACTAAACCTATTCTCATGCCTATTTTAAAGATTTATATGTTAATTATTTTTTAATGTATTTTTTTAGTGCCCTTATCACTTGTTAAGGAAGAAAATGTTGAGATATATAACCATTTAACCTATTTAACATAATTTGAATCCAAACTTGTTTGCTAAACCTATTCTCATTCCTGTCTTAAAGATCACTAACCATCAACATATTATAACCAAATAACTGGGATGACATATTCATAAATACCTATCTCACTCAAGTATCATGTTAAAATCACAAACAATTGTATCTTTTATATATTAAAAAATATATAAGAATAAAATAACTAAACTAGTAATATATATACTTGTATCACATATATGATGTTTTGTACCGACTTATTCTATTGGGTTTAGGTTTTTATGATACCCAAGCTCTAATTGGCTAGAAATGTTGATTTTTCAATTTTTTATTATTTCTGATGCCTGCATGCCATGAGGCTTAATTTTTGTTATTTGTAGTGAAGCCCTAAAACAAATAATGTAATGCAATTTACCCTTTAAATAAATAATCTTAACAAATTAACTATATATGGTATTTATGATTACGCCATATATATCCCTTTAGGGAAAATGGATTATTCACATCATGTAGTACTTGATCATGCAAAAGTATCCCCACCATTACTTCTAGGGTTTCCAACAACAATCTTCATCATCAATCTTGGTATCATTCATATACTATTGTACTTAGGATGTTGTTCCATGTATTAATCAAGACAAGATTTAATTGAATCTAGTCTTACATTGTGTTATTCTTCATGTAAATTTAAGGGGTTTATCGAGATTTTAGAGCTTGATATATCAATATCATCTATCTATATTGCTCATGCTTGAATATAAATATTAGCTATGGATATGTATTTAAGTGTTAAACTTATTAAATAAATATTTTAGGTGCAAGGTAATGAGGACATCAAGCTTATGCAACAGATCACATGTATGTATTGACGAAAACAATAAAGGATAGCTCAATTGCACAAACCATTTCGCATTACCAACCATTTCTCTTTGGTTAAGAGACTAAGCATGTTCAAGCCTATATTATTGTACTTTTATTTGGGTATATTAATTAGGCTTTATTTATGTTATGTATTTGGAAATTTTTTTGTAGTGGGTTAAAAGCCTAATAAGTGGTTATTTAATGATTTATTATTAATATATAGTTTTTTACATTATGACAAGTGTTTTGATGAATTGAGACAGACTTTTGGTTTTCTTCCTTTAGTTTTCTCTTATTTCTTTTAACTTTTCTCTTCTCTTCTTCTAACTTTTTTGTTTATACTTGGCTTTTTCTTGTACTCGACTTCTTTTAAATATTTATTTGTCCTGCATTAGCTTTGACAACATTCTTTTCTTAATCTTTTCAAATGCCTTGTTGGCTACCTCACACCATTTAAATTCACTCTATTTCAAGCAATATGTAATAGGAAATATGATAGTGCTAAATTTTTCAATAAGTTTGAGTAATTCAATCAAGAACTAAAGTATGAGAATCACTCACCATATACAGAGCACACACAATATACGATAACTTTTTTTATTATTGTCAAAACTCAATAAAATCCTTACATAAGAATATTTATATATAAACTCTAAAACTAATGGGTCAGACTTACACCCAATTTAAATAAAACCCGAACAAATTAAAATTAGGTTTAAAATAATAAAAATAAATAAATAAATAGTCTAATATTATTTTTAACCCCCTGTAGTATATGATAGTGAAAAATATCCAAGATAAATAATTGTTGAAGAATCCTTGCTGAACAAAAGCCCAATGCCTTGTAAAATAAAAATTAATTTTTGACCAATTAATTCCTTTTGTTTGATATGAAATTCTTGTAAAATAAGTAAGTCAAAGGCTGTCATATAATTTCCGAATAGCATTAAGAACTCCTTATAGTGAATGGAATCCATAACTCTTTAGGAAACCATGTATTTTTTTCGCACTTTGCTGGCAGATTCTAGGTCCAACTTCAAACACATTATTCTCTCTCTTCCAAATAAATTAGCAAGCCTACCATATATAGTTAGAAAGGTAAATATGTCTAGCTTCCAACCCAATTTGAATCACATCCAACCTTATCTTGTAGCTTCATATATGACCCGAAAAGTAGACTAAGATCCATATTGACAGATTTGAACCTTTTTAACACAAGCCTTTTGACTTAGCCCATTGAACTCATCTTGGATCCACTTCATTTTAGGCTTTATAATAGACCCAATGAACCCTTTAATGTCATAGTCAGGATCACATCACAAATGATCAGTAAAAAGTGTGGTATGACTTTAAAAGAAATTAAAGATGGTGTCTTTTTTATATATATATTGAGACAGAAACATATTAGATCGACCCGAGCTTCGCGGCTTAACCTGCCAAACATATGACCTGGATCATAGATTCTACCAAGTTTAACAACTTTTATTTTTTAAAAATATTTTTTACTTAATAATATTATAACAAAAATAAATACTCGTAAAATCAAGCACCAATCAAATGCCAGGATATTTGTTTGAGGCTGTGATAACCTCACAGGAAGCAAATTGAAACAAATTATAAAGATAAATTACAAATCAATAAGATGTTAAAGAATGGAATTGAAAAAAAAAGAAGCAAAACCTGACTCAATCAAAAGAAAAAAAATGGAAGATGTAATCTTTTTAAAAAAAGAATAACAAAAAGGAAAAAAAAAAGGGGGGGGAGGGCCTAACCGAGTGGGTCAAGCTTGAAATCTCTCGATCAATTTCTTTACCTTGGGTTGAAAATTAACTTGCATAGAAGTTGCCCCGACCTAACCCAACCTACTTGGCAGGTCTAAAGAGAACCTGAACAACATGTAAAATACATGGTTTGACTTTGAAAGAATTTGAAGATGAATTTTTTTTTAATATTGAGATTGTGACGTATTGGATCGACCCAGGTTTTTCGGCTTAATCTGTCAAACCTGTAATCTGGATCATGAACTTTATTGGGTTTAACAACTTTATTTTTAAAACTACTTTTTACTTAATGATATGATAACAAAAATAAGTGATCGCAAAATTAGATACAATAAAAAAAATAAATGCTCGCAAAATTAAGAACTAGCAAAATACCAGGACTTTTATTTGAAAATACGATAACCTCACAGAAAGCAAACCAAAATAAATTGTGAAGACAAATTCAAAATCAATAAAATATTAAAGGATAATATTTAAAAAAAAAAACTAAAAAGGATTCAATTGAAATAGACGCTTATAAAATTGAGTATCAACCAATTGTCAAGATATTTATTTAAGACAACAATAAAATTATAAAAAATAAAATGAAATAAATTATAAAAAAACAATTCAGAATTAATAAAATATTAAAAAATAAAATTTAAAACTAAAAATAATTCAATCGAGAAAAAAATTAGAAGATTAAAAAAAAAGAAAAAAAGAGGGGAAGCTCATTCACTGTTTATATAAACAGTGAAGTAGCCGGGTAAAAGTAAATTATATTTATTAAAAAAAGCTTTGAGAATACCTCCAACTCCAAGTGCATGCCAGGAGGATCCATAGCAACAAAGCACAAAATGTCATTTCTTATCTACTTGGGGGTCACGTGCAGTATCGTTAACACCCGTTATAAATTGACATGTGTCATGTTACTACGACATGAAGTTTTTATTAATATATGTTTACTTTGGTCCCTATATTTTATTTCTTACAAAAAGTATTTAATTGAAATTTTGTGGTCATCATACTTTAAATTAAATAAAATTTAGTCTCTGATAATGTTTTGTCAATTATGTTTTTACATGTCAAATCATTAAACTTTGTCAAAATTCTCAAGACAAATAAATGATAATTATAGAAAAGAAAAATTAAATTAAATAAAAATAATATGTTGGCAATAATACAAATAATTACATCCATAATACCAATCCAATAAAAAAATTATCAAGTATAAAAATTAATCAAAATAATTTAAAAAACAAAAGTTCAAATTTTAAAATAAAGAATTTAATTTTTTTGAAAAATCCAAACTTTACTCTTGAAGTGTTCAAGGATCTTTTTAGAGCAAAAAATAAAATTACATCCATTGGAATAAAACAATATATTAAAAAATAAAAAATATATTATGTAAGGATATTTTGAGCAATAATTTATGCTGTCATTTCCATCGATCAAATCGTATGAAAAGCACAATGCCACCGCAAGCCAATTGCAAGTGGATTTTAACGATGAAGTCAGGAGTTCATGAATGATTCGATAGCAACAGCTGGGTGGTCACTAAACCTTCACATCAAAGCAAGTCAGTCAGTCCTATTCTACTTCAATTCATGGAACTTGAGCCGCCGAGTTCACCACGATTTTCTTATCTAGATTCGGGGTCATTGTGGCCCGAATCAAAACCCAATATCTGCGTTAAGAACAATTAAAAGTGTCACAATTTTATTTTTTCATGTATGTGATAAGATATTTAAAATAAGAATTAAAAACTTAACTAATATATTAGATTAAGTCACTCTATATGTTAATAAACAAAAAGAAGTTGGTGTGGCCTGTTTGATTTACGAGCCAAGAGCGAACTGGTCTCTCTACCCAAATGGCGATCTATCTAAAAAGAATTTAGTGTCGCTATTGTTTTAACCTAACTCAAATGCGAAACAATGAGATGTCAAAGAATTAAATTGCAAAAAAAATCTAGAAAAATAAAAATATGGTGACTCATGTTAACCCGTGAAATGCAAAGACGGAGACCCATTATATTGACTTTCGTTAACCTGTTGAATTGACAATCTAGGTAATGAATATGATCACAATGAACTAGCTCCTGTTGAATTGACAATCTAGGTAATGAATATGATCACAATGAACTAGCTCAGTTGGACAACTTGCCTCTTTCTTTTTCCTTCCTTTATCCTCCTATTGATTGGGCTTTGATTGGGTATCAATTGACCTCGAGTTCAATTAAAGAAAGGAAATGAAATCTAAGAAATAAATAAATGTTGAATGATGAAACTAAAAAGAATAACATAAAAGGAGGGGGGGGAAAAGCAAACTCGGGAAAATCCTTTAAACCTGGGTTATTCTTCTAAACTCATAATTCGTGGAATCTTAAATCCTGGTTCAACCAAGAATTTTATTCACAACTAATTTAATGTTAGAGTATGAAATTGCAAAAATAATTTTAATAAAAAAAGTTTCCAAAGCAGAAAGAATTGCAATAAAAATGAATGTGGATCAAATCATATAGGAAAAAAAATTGAAAGATGATGAAATTGCAAAAAAAAAAATCAATTCTAAAAATTATCTAAAACAAAACAAACAACAATAAAAAGAATAAGAACAAAATTCGACAAATAAAAAATTGAAGGAGGACAAAATTAAAAAATAAATAAATATTAAAGGATTAAATAAATATTATTAAAATTTTTTTAATAATATTTAAATTTATTAAAGTATTGAATTGCCTCTAAATCAACATAATTATAACAAAAATAAAAAAATAAAATTAGAATTAAAATACAAAATAGTCGGTGGAAGACAGTTCATTAACTTTTGCTTTTAAGTGTATTTTTATAATTGGATTGTGCTAACTATAAGGAAAAGACAAAAATAATCATGGATGACAATTTATTAATTTTGACTTTTTAAAAATAATTTAATAATTGCACTTTGTGAAAAAAAGTGAAAGACTAGGTTGTCCCAAGAATATTTTATAATAATTAATAAACCACGTAAAAAGATCAATTTACTCTTAAAAACAAGCTCGTTGATTTTTTTAAGGATAAAAAAGCAATTATATTGTTGCAATGAATACTAAAATATTTTTAGCCACAATGTTTTTGCCTTCCATTTTAGTTTTTTTTTTGTTATATTTAACAATTATTCTATAGGCAAAAATAATCATTGAAAAAACTTTGTGGTGGGAATTAAAAAAAACAAATTGTATATTTTCAGATTTCACATATTTATTTTAGTTTCCCTCTACTTCAAAAGGGCTTTTGAATTCTCCCACTCATTAGTATTTGGACATATATAAAATATTAATTAATTATAAAAATGGGTTGCACGTGATGTTCATACAAAAGCGTGTTAATCCTTCCTCGATCTTTGTCCGATGAGTATGGCGTCGTACAGTGATCAAAATATGGCTTTCATGACAGTGTTTTATTCCTTACAGAGTTGCCTCCATTAATAAGCGGTGTGTACCCAAAAAATGTTCAGTTTTGCTTCGATGACTATTTCTTTTTTTCTTTTATTTTTTTCTTTTTTATCCTCGATTTTAGAGCTTTCTCATACACATTTTCAAAGCATCCCTTTGATTTTTTTTTTTTAAAATTTAATTTTTATTATTTTTATTGATGTTTTTTACTTTAAATAATCCATAAAATTAAGATTTTCTTTCAATTTAACCCTCATTTGATTTTTTGACTTTCAAATTTAGTACTCATTCTCTTAATTGTTAAGTTTTTTGTAATCATTCTTTTAATTAAATTATTTTTTTAATTACATCATTCATTATTTTATATCATTCTCTTAATTGAATTATTTTTTCAATTACATCTCTCAATATTTTAGTTTATTTTATTTTATGTCAGATTTGATCCTTATTCTTATGATTGCTCCTTGTTTTATTTTTAGTTCTTTTTTATTGGAACTTTTTTATGTCAGATTTAATCTTTATTTTTTTATTGCTATTTATTATTTTGTTTATTGCTATTTGTTTTTGCTTTGAAACTTGTTTTTTATACTCATCCCCTAACATTTTACTTATTGAGATTTTGTTAACCTTTTGGATCACTAGTTTGAAAGATTAGATCAAGTCTATTTAGTTTTTTTTTTAAGTTTTTTTTTATAATTGATTCTTTGTAATTCTATTATTTTATTGGGTTATCATAATCTTTTGAGCCAGGTCATGAGTTTTACATGTTAGCCCAACTTGACTTGATATAATATAGTTTTTTTTTTTGCTGCCTGTTTTTTTTTTATCATGAGATTTAACTCAATTCTCAAGTTTCTCTACTTCTTTACAAATGTTATCACTACTTAAATATTGTTTTTACACGCTAAAATAAGTTTTGTCTGATTCGAAGTGGTACCAAATATCAATTTAGTTAAAATTAAATGTTTAACTATATTTTAATTAATAGCCTATCCACGTTTAAACTGAAAATAAATATATAAAAAATATTTTAAGCCTGTTCTTAAATTTAAACCTTAGATTTACTCTATTTTTGTCGCCATTGTGCCTCATATTTATAGTTTTTAAACTGATCTGAAGCTCGAATTTTAAATTTTAACTGGGTTATTGAATCATTCGGGTCAATTTTTTTTTTTAAAAAATTAAAACGACGTTATTTTAGTAAAAGAAACAAAAGTTAACGGGTTGCAACTAGGTTTAACTAGGTTAACCGGGTCGTCGAGTTATATCGAGTTTTTTCTTTTTTTATTTTTTTTAAACCCGACTTGGTTCCAGTCCCGGATCAACCAGGTCCCGGATTAACCCACCAGACCGGGCTGAATTTCAAAACTATGCTCATATTAACTACTGATATACACTATTCAACTTGGTTGGTTAAAATGATGACTCAAATTTACAGTACCAGATCACTTAGTCCATTTAATACTCAACTAATTATTTGACCTCATGCATTGCCGTGGTTCAAATAACTGTTTTTGTTATAAAAAAAATATGTAAACTTTTTAAATATGTTTTTATAATTCTAATTATTAATAAAAAAATTTATGTATGCTTTAATTAAATATATTAAGAGTTATCTATACCAATAAATGCAAAAACAAAGTATTAATGACGCTGTAGGTTGACTAATTTTTTTTAAAGCAAAAGAATTAATGTAGGTGTTATTACCGTGTTTTCTGGTATCGAGTAAAAAATATAAATGTGAATTAAAAAGTTAATAATTACATATAATAAAAATCATATATGTTAATAAAAACATGTAAGATCTCAAGCTAATTTTTAGAGTAGTAGAAGAATAAAATAATATTGCAATCGCTACAATAAAACATTATTTCTTTAGTCTTTGTATATTAATTTTTCAAAAAATAAAAAGTATAAAGAAAACAAATTACAAAAATTACAAAAGAATAAAGATAAGAACAAAAAAAATAGTATAAATAGGTCAAGTGTAGAGTGATAAATATTCAAAGTATAAAAAGTAAAAAAAAATATTTGTTTTTCAAAAAACAATGTGTGAAGAAAAAAAAAAGAAAAAACAAAAAAAATATTACATAAAATAAAGATAAGAAAAAAATATGATAAATTGGTCAGTAAAATAATAAAAATATCAATTATAAAGAGAAAAAACAATATAAAAAAAACTTGTTTTTTTTTAAAAATAACCTGAAAATTATAATTTTGTCACATTTATAATATCGCTACAGTAAAAATAATTATCAAAATTTATAATTATATCATTTGTACATAAAAACATTATTTTCTTTAAGTATATGAATAATTTCTTTTTAAAAAATAAAAGTTCCTAGAAGGCACCGAAGCTTTATAAAAGAAGCATTTCATCTTGGGTTCATTTTTTAGCGACGAGTGTTTTTCTTCGGTGACAAAATATAAAAGTGTTGTTTGAGTTTTGAAGCAGAAAGAAATTGTTTTTAAAAGTATTTTTTGTTTTAAAAAATATTAATTTTTTTAATATTTTATTTTTAATATTAACACATCAAAATAATCTAAAAAACCTAAAATAATAATTTAAAAAAATTAAATTTTAATAAAAAACAAGTAAAAACTCACACCAAAGATTCCTAAAGTAACAAACCGTGGGGACCTACAAGAATACATATTTAAGAGTTCATTAAACGACAACCGTCGTTTAAAAGTGCTGCTGATAAAATGAAATGGATGTTGGGAGTCTTTTATTGCATCTTTATGCGTCAACTTTAGAGGAAGAATCCTCTTTGATCACTTCCTATTTTAAGTGATCAATAATAAAAAAAAAATTAGAGATTCAACGAATTTCAGACCACTACGTATTAAAAGGGTATTTAAGAATATAATAGTAACTATTTTTTAAAGTGTTTTTATTAGAAAATATATTAAAATAATATATTTTTTATTTTTTAACAATTATTTTTAATATCAAGACACGATGTGAAAACACTAAAAAGTTAATTTAAACAAAGAAAAAAATAAAAAAAATTTAATTTTTTTAAAACACTTTTAAAACATAAAAATAAACAGACACTACATGTTCATAGTAGCAAATAAAGAGATTCAATAAATTCAGACAACTATATTTAAAAGGGTATTTAAAAATGTAATAATGATTATTTTTTAAAATATTTTTTTTTGTTATAAAATATATCAAAATAATATATTTTTTTATTTTTAAAAAATTTATTTTTAATATCAACACATTAAATGATATAAAAACATAAAAAATTAATTTAGACAAAAAAAAATAAAAATTAATTTTTTAAAAACATTTTTAAAATGCAAAAATAAACAGACCTTAAATCATACATATTACTAATAACTAGTAATTGCTAATGAATTGTAGTTCAACTAGTATTAATATTTCTCTTTTATTAAGATTTCTTACATTCAAGCATTTCTTTCGTAAAGAAGAAATCCCATTCCATTTTTTCATCAAAAAAGAGAGAGACTCGTGATTCCAATTTTGATTTCCATTTTCTTAAGAATCTTAAGCCATTAAAAAATCAAATAATTAAGAGAAGTGGCTCCTTAATTATATTTTAGAAGTTGTGTCCACCCTCGCACTATAGATATTGCAGAAACTCCATTATTGTAAAAAAAATAAAAAATAAATAAATTTCACATGATGCTACGTGGTTGCCTAGCTACCATAATTTTGTCTTCATCTTTTTTGACTTCTTGCATCTAAAAGCATGAGATTGAAGTAAGCTTCTCCATTTTTCCAAACACTAGAGATATGGGGACAACCTTATCTTCATGCTAGGATAGTGATATAAAATGGGAGAGAAGAAGGGTAGAGAAAACTACAGGAAAAGATAGGAGAGGCCGAGAGGGACATTTATATAAAAGGAGAGGTGGAGGAGTTAGGCATCGATCAACGGAGACATGGCGATGGGTTTTTTTTTGTTTTATTGAACCGGTAGGGGAGGGAGAGGGATCGGCGTACGAAGAGTAAGAAAAAAGATATGAAGAAATGAAGACCTACCTACTGAGGAAAGGTACTCCTCCCTTTTCTCTGTTCATTTGAACTTTTAGGCTTTTGGGAGCATAATTTTTATTTTTTTGGATTTTATTATTATTATTATTCTTTGTTTACAATGCTTAACATTCTCATAAAGATTTGGGTGAAGTAGGAAAATGTTTGATTTGACAATGAACAAATTGTTTTTTTTTTTAAGTTTAATAAAATTTAATTTTTTTATTTGAATGGTAGCTTTTTGGTGTTTTGAAATAATGGGTTTTTTTTTTTTTTTTTTTGTTAATTTTGATAAAGTTTCCTGCTTTGTTTTTTTGTAGTTTTGAATTTTGATAAAGACCTCTTGAAATAGAGCTACCAGAACTTTCATGGATTATGACTCCATATATGTCCTGCTAGTGTTGTGCTATTATTGTACATATTTTACTTTGGATTTGAAAATTAAAGTAGACTTTTAGAGGGTGGATGAATGGGTGATGTAATTCATGTTTCTTTGATTTACTAGTAGATTATAAAGTATGCTTATTTTCTTTTAGAGACGGATTCAAAGATTCAATTTAAGTAAGAGCAACATAATATAAGTATATAACTAAATTAATTAAGATTCAAAAAAATTAAAAAATCATAAGCTTCTAATATAAAGTTAAAATTTTTACATATATTATAAAAAGATACTTCAAGAAATTCTTTTTTTTCCCGTATAATTCACAATTGCTTATTCAAGACTTCATATATTAGAAATGTTATAGAATCTTCTCACTTTCAAATCTCTTTTTCAATATAAGTAATCAAACTATCATTCAACTAATCATCCCCATGACTAACTATAAGTTATTTATATCAACCAACCAACACATAACAATAAATTATTTATTTCATCAATTTTTCATGGTCTTTTTCTAACTTAAATTATTTATTTCATCAATTTCAACCAACCATCTATATCAGTTGCTTTAAAAAGGACAAGATTGGATAAGTGATGGAATAAAACTTAACAGAAGAAGTTGTTGTTAATGTAAGTTATTATGATTTTTGTTTTTGTTATTTTGATTGCTTGTATAGTCTAAGAGATTTAATTAGAATGCTAATATAGGTGCATTATTATAAGGATGAGGTTGCTTCAACGAGAACACGTGTTGTTTGTGTTCTTGGTGGTGAGAGGTCAATTTTACTTGATTGCTTATTTGAATACATTGTTGCAAACTTACATAAAATTGTTTATGTTTCGGAACTATAATTGATTGTGCCTTTTTGAATGAATATTTTTTTTTTATGTGTAGAGGGTTATTGGATACAATGTATAAACAAGTTTATGTTTCAGCCAAACTCACTTGATGTGAGGTGCTTATTTTCAATGTCGCTTTAGAGGGTTGTCCATTGGCTACAAAGTATTATCTGGTTTTAAAAAAAAATTAATCTCCATTGTTATAAATTGAATAACTGAGAAATAAGGGATTCTGAAATTTTATTACTTTTAAGGTGAGTTGAACAAATATTATGGGCAACATGCTTTGGGAAAGAAAGAAAAAAAGAAAGTTGGACTAAGGTATTTTGATGATAAGATATAAATTGTGTGTTTGTCTTGAATTTTTATATTTATGAACACCTTTTGAGAGAGAAAAAATGTTAAGTTTAGTATGGGTTAAGATTGGAACCGTCTTGGTGTTGTATTGTTGAATTGAGATCTTTATATCTAAGACTAATGATATTTATCTTGAATTGCAACCTACTAAAGTGCTTATGCAGTATAATAAAAAAAAATTCATCGTCAAATGATTTAATTTGATTGGAAAATGAAGAATATGTATGCTATATCAAGTAGTAGTTGTTATAGTTTTTTCAATATTTCTCTGTTGTCTTTTAAAATTTCTCTATGATCTTCTTCCTTTATACTGGCTATCAAGTTTTATTTTTACATGGATTAGGTTTTCTTTCTCTTGCCATCAATGATGGACAACAAGTAGTTTGGCTACATATGTCAATGCTATTTAGAGTTCTTGGAACCAATCTAAATAGTGACACTTGTTTTTCTATGTCAAGCACCAAATTCATTGTCTCTTTGACGTCTATAAATTTCAATGTAGTTGGATATGAAGCTTTTAAATCTTAATAATGATAATCACGTGTCTAATGTTTATTACTTGGTAATTTGATAATTTGACATTGATGTAAAAGTCTCAAATTGGCAAAAAAAATTAGAACTTCACATTTCATAAGAGCATCCATCTGTTAGAATAAAAGGAATAGTCTAAAGAAAATTACAAATGAATAGATTAGTATAAAAATAATCTTATTGTATAAATGCTTTACAAAATTGATAAATTTAACTTGATTTTCAAGTTCAGTTTTATTTTTAGCATCAATTTCAAGTTTTTTAAGATCTTAAACAACATTAAATTCAAATTCATTTTCAGGTACAAATACTTTTTTGAGTTTTTATACCTTTAGAGTGGTGTTAATTTTGTTTTCATTCATATTTAGATTTTCCCATTTTGCATGGAGAAACTAATCAATATTTATTTCAGCTTTAAGCAAAGACCAACATTAAGTGTTTCAAAAATAACTTGTCTTCTTCACATAATCTTCTATGCTTGAGGTGACTTTTTCTTGGATCAGAAAATTAGTAACACGATATTCTCCAATAATATGTAAGAGAAAATATCTTGGAACTTATTGAAATTACAAGTCACACATCTTAAGATAGATGAGAAAAGTGGAGTGTTTTGGAATATAACACAGTAAAAAATTTGAAAAAATAACATAATCCATAAAATATTTAGAAAAATATCATAGTTTAGCGAGTTGCATATGGCATGTACAACTCATGAGTCGTATGTGTCACATGCGACTCTCTTGAATTATTAAATGGGTTAGCATAAATTATAATAAGAAAAGATGAGAGAAAAAAAAAGGAAAAAAAAGACTTAAGAGGTACACTAAAGCTCCAATGACGATGCACTCAGTACCATTGAAAGGATCTTAATAAGATGAATCTAACAACACTAAGAAAGATTATCAACAATAACTGAAGTGGTCTACACGAGCTGTTAAAAGGTGGTGGGTGGCTTACTTACCTTTAGATGACTAGTGTGGACCACTCTAGTCACCGTTGATGACCTTTCTTGTTACCATTGTATTCATCTCATCAAGATCTTTTCGGTAATACTGGTGGTGTCATCATTAAATCTTTCTGATGGTACCAATGGTGTTGTTATTAGAGCTTCGGTGTTCCTTATGAATCATTTTTTTCCTTTGTTTCTTCTCTCTTCATTGTAATACATAAAGAGAAAGGAGAGAGAAAAAGAAAAAAAAAGATCCTGGAGACACAAAAATTCCGATGATGACAAAAACAATATCATCGGAAAAATCTTGACAATAAGAGTCTAACAACATCAAAAAAGATCATCAACGATGATCGAAGTAGGTCACACGAGCCGTCCAAAGATGGATGTTGGCTAACTCACCTTTGTGCGGCTTGTGTAGCCCAATCTGGTCATCGTTAGTGACCTTTCTTGGTGTTGTTAGACTCTTCTTATTAAGATCTTTCTGATGGTATTGTTTCTTGATGTCATTGAATTCATCTCGTTAAGATCTTTATGATAATATCGGTGATGTCGTTGTTGGAGTTTTGGTATACCTCAAAGGTCTCTATCTTTTTCTTTGTTTCTTTTTTTTCTCTTTTCTCTCTACTCATTTTAATTTGTTCCAGTTCATTTAATAATTTAAGAGAGTTATATGTGACTTACGTGATTCACTAAATTGTGTTATTTTTCCAATTAAGTTTGGAATTGTGTTATTTTTCTAATTTTTTCTTTGCTAAATTCCAAAAACAAATACTAAAAAAAAGTTGTATAACATAATGCATGCTATGCAACTTGCATTTCCTAGATGCACACTTATTTAGGAAAAAGGAAAAAGAGAACTAATCTAGGTACCTTAATGTTTTTTCTACGAATGTTGCTAAGATACATAGCTCTTGATTTGCTTTGATCAACCACTGAACTTTCTTTCTTTGTCTATTTATTATATATTCTAGGCTTTGGATCTCTTTGAATCAGTATTGAGTGCTTCTCCAATGAAAAAGCCATTTTAAATAGTATAATTTATTTTTTCTCTCTCGTTGTACTCCAATGAAAAAAAAGCATTTTAACAAGCCATTTGTTAATCCCTTAATAGTGGTTTGAGGATTCTTAACATGATTAAGTTTTTAATTAATCAAGATAATTTTTTTTCAAATCTCAGTTTTAATGTTCATTTTTTTATTTATAAATGTTGCGTATGAAAGCTTAGATTATAGACATAGTGAATTTTTAAAAAAATTAATTTACATTAAAATAGTGTGCTAGAAAAAGAGTATTATTGATGGATTACCATGAAAGAGTGTACCAAATATCCATTTGCTTATAAAATATTTTTTATATTTTATATGTGGATTTTAAAATTCTAATTTCCAAGTAAATTTTTTTTTTATCACCCTTAATATGACATAAATGCTCATTTCATATTCAGAGAATCATCTTGTATTCTGATTGGTCTCAAATCTAAGATGTATAAGCCTTCCTCATTTTCATTTCAATGAGATTTTTATCTTTAGCATAATAATAATAAAAAATAAAAAATAAATTGGATTTTTTTTTTTATAAAAAGACCTTTGATTATTGTCTTATTTTAACTTTGACTTGTTTAGATGAAAATATTTATATCTTTTATCAAAATCTACTAATATTAAAAGTTTTATCCATGCCTAGGTCTTTAATATTTTGTTCGCGTATAATAAAAATGAACTATTTAAAATAAAAAGATTTTTTAAAATTTAAATTATAACATTGTAATGTTAAAAAACTATTGGAGCCCTAATAAAAAATTTAGTCACATTCAACACTTTATTTATTTATTTATTTACTTATGTTATATATAGATTTTATTTGGAAAAAAAAAAAGATTTGTATGGACGAAAATAATTATTATAATAATATAATAATTTTAATATGTGAAGATATTTTAGTTTTATAATATTAAAATATAAATATTAGTATATGAGATTCAATACTTTATCAAGTTTTTTTTTTTTATTATTATTTTTTTGTAGTTTTTCAAGAGTTTACAATTGTAGATATTACTAAACATGAGTAATCAATATATATATATCATACAAATTTGCTCGTCCAGCCATGCAAAGATCCTTCAAGAGACAGACTATCTTGAGGTCCTAATTTTAGTGACTTGTTATCATGTAAACAGAAAAACCACATTTATTATTAGTCAGGTTGGAGTGGTTGGAGTGTTTTTGTACTTTAGTGCTTTAAAAATAAATAAATAAAATAACACGACACAAAAAATATATAGAAAAGTAGCATAGTTTAGAGAATTGCAAATGATATTTGTGACATATGAGTCTCATAAATCATGTGCGACTCTCTTCAATTTTAAAAATAAGCCAACATAATTTACAATAAAAAAAGACAAGAGAGAAAACAGGGAAAGAAAGAAAGAAAAAGATCTCAGAGACACATTGAAACTCTGATGATGACACCACCGATACCATTGAAAAGATATCGACGTGAAGAATCCAATGACACCAAGGAAGGTATGGTGACCAGAATGGGCCACATGAGTCTTCCAAATATGTTAGGGTTCATTTGCCGATAGGTTGATCGGTAACAAACTGCCCCACCACCACTGACACGTGCTGCTCAAGAATGAAGAGGACTTGGCGGCTCATTCAAAAACAAGACAAAGAGGTGTTTTATTCCATTAGGAGGCGTCGCCCATGCCACCCAAAAAGCACGGATGTCTTCCACGCGTTGGTGTGTGCACTGTACGCGCCAGTAGCTTTTTAGAATTAAATAATATTTAAACAATGTTAAAAGATAAAAATGCCCTTGATTACCCTTGTAATTACAAAAAAAATAAAACTAAGAGAAAAGACCGAAGGCCCTTAAACCTACGACTTAAGTTTTTTAATCCAAAGGTATACTTGTCAATTTACTATATATAAATAAATAAAAAGATAATTATGCCTCAATTCGTCAATTTCACAAATTCTCAGTCTATTATTTGGTACTTCACTCTTGAAATGATGCCTCTCATTATTCATGCTTTCCTTATTGTCTACTTGTTTCACTTTACTACTAAGGTTAAACCAAATTTCTATTATATCAATGTGATTTGAATTCTTGTATATTGATGGGACTATCATTTACACCCCAAACTACATGACCTATGTCCTAGAACTCTATATAAGACTTGTTGGAGAACTATGTCTAAAGTCACGATGAGTCATAAAACTAACTCAAGTATCTACAACCTAAGTAAAGCTTATATCTATTCAAGTTTGTGCATATTATACAGTCCATTTCTTCACTAGAATTAGGATCATCAATTTGAATCTTTGGAAAACCTAATAGCCTATAAGTCTATAATATTATCCATCAAATAGGACATTGTGTGGTCATTAAGCCCAATAAGACAACACCCTCGAACAAAACATGTTGAGTTTCTATATAAGGCCAACCCTAGACCAAGTGAATACACCTTGTAGCTAACCGCTACCTCCTAGACACATTATATTCTCGTGTTAAATTTGAACAAAACATAGATGTATTTAATAAAAACATACATGTCCCTCAAAGGTTAATTCTAATATCATCATTAAAAGTATACAACATATAAAAATTATAATGAAGGCAACTTTTACATAGGTCTATTGTCAACTTGGGCCTTTTTATTCAAGTTGTCTGAAATTATAGGTGTTAAACACATTGATTATCTTATTCTTGCATGGACACAACCATATGGGTTCAAGGCTTTATAAATAAGACAAGATCTTCTTCTCTACAATCATCTTTTTCCTTATTAAGCATCGCTTTGCTCTCCACGAACACACACAACACATTCTTCTAAAGCTTTTTTCTTCTACCATTAGTACCAACATAAGTATCAAAGTTTCCTCTAAACCTAACATGAAACTTGTTTGCAAGCTTCTAGTTTTTCGAACCCAACATCTTATGTCGTCCAGTCAATCATCTAATGATGATACATGAAAAACTACACAAGTGTTTTATACAATATATATATATATATATATATATATATAGTTATAAGATATTTATTAAATATCTTATAATTTAGATATCTATATAAAATATCTTAGATATTTATCTTAAGAAAGTATATATATATATATATACAGAGCTTCATCTCTTTAGATGAAAGGTCTTTTAGAGCTCATATCTCTAGATTCTATATTTCTAGACAACATATGTCTAAAAAAACACAAGTCTGATACAAGATTTAAACAAGGTTTAAGAAACATTTAAGCCTATAAAATATTTATTTTTCTCGTCATTTGAAAAAAACACTATATTGATTTAAGTTTCAGAGTGTTTTTCTTGTAGGTATTGTCGTGCCCACCAAATTCTCCAAGTCTAGTTTTATCGGGCCATAAAAAGCACCCTTAATCTTTCTAATGAGGATTTTTACAGCCTTATCATCCATATTTGTAAAAGGCTTAATTTTTGTGAGATTTTCTACGATCTCATTGTTACCTTAAAAGTTCTCTTACATTGTAGAGTTGCCTGCCATCTTTCTTTACTTGACATAAGAAACATTTGATGGTGGTGGAAAATAGCTATCAAAATAAATATCCTTTATTTTTGACATGATACAAAATCTCTTCATAAGAATCATTAAAACTTGCCTCAATTAATCTCTCTTTACTTGACATAAAAAACACAGACAATCACATTGCAAAATCCCTCTTCAAAAAATCAAACAAAGAAATTTCTTCAAAATTAGAAATGAGCAAAGGAACTTTACAGTGTCCTACATGCCTTGCATCCTTTAATTTGTATAATTGAAATAGTTGCTACCACTTTATTTATCAACAAGATTTATTAATTATAAAAAAAACCCTTCAAACAAAAAAACCGAGAAGAGCTCCAGGGAAAAAGCTAAAGTCGTCAAATTTGTATTATTTCATTATCTTATCGCTAAAAAGGCTAATAGAAATTAAGAAAGATTAATAATATTAAATATAAAGATAAAATAAAATAAAAATGCAATTTGAGATGTTAGTCATTTCCTTTTAAACCACTTGTCTAATTAAATAAAGTAAAAAATTCTAGAAATTCTTAAAAATTAAAGTAGAAATATATATTAAAAAAAATATGCCAAAATCATAAACTTCCGTCCCACTTCAACCAGGTGCTCGACTCGATCTATATTTTTTACATTGAATCAATTTTAAGGAAAAAAATCTAAACTTAAGGTCCATTTTTTTCATAAAATATTTAACAAATAGAAAATATTTTACATGTAAAATATCTTTCCGTAAAATAGTATTCATATAAAATCATATAAAATATTTTTCAATGTTTGGCTTGAAAAATGCTTTTCTGAAAAATATTTTTCAATGGTAACGGTGGTGAGATAGTGGTAGAAGTGATTGTGAGATGACAATAGTAAAGGAGGAGATGGGGTGAGATGACGGTTATGGTTCGATAGCAGTAGTGGTGAGATGATCATGGTGGTGAAGGAGATGGCGCTAGTAATGAGGTGGTGGTAGTGGTGGTTGGAATAGTTGATTGATATTATAAGTGGATTACTATTTGTAAAATATTTTTACTGAACTTCATGAGTTGGAAATATTTTTCAGCAAATGAACTAAGTTTAAAAGTCGATTATAAAATAGTTTTCATTGATCTATTTTACAGGAAACAAATACAAAAAATATTTTCTAAAAATATTTTTTGGGAACAAATATAGAAAAATCTAAAAAATATTTTTGTATGAAATATTTTACACAAAACAAACAGACCTTTAAACGACAAACTACATATCCATCAATGAATTATAAAACCACAAAATAAGATTTAAACTTCAAATCCATGCATAAAATCATATAACAACTCCATTAAATAAAATAAAAAGTTAAAAAAAATGGTGAGTGATGGACTAAATAAACCCCATGTACACCTCTGCATCTTACCCCAAGCCAATCAAACTGGGTTGTATTTTATCCATCTTGATTTGATTGTGCCCAAATAAAAATTGGGTGCAATCAAATCGGATGATATATAATGTCTAACTAGATGTGTACTCGTGCTAAGATGCAGGGTTAGATTTTTTTTTTTTGTAAAAAATAATATTAATGTGTTGCACATGTTTTAAATTTGAAAGAAAAATCTTCAACTTGGATTATAGTTTTAATTGCATTAAATAAGTTAGTTTTATTTTAACTAGATGATAAAAAAAAAGTTACGATAACAAATAAATCAAATAAAAAAATGATCATAATAATTATGGAAAAAACGATATAACTCAATTCTTATCCTATTAACTACAAAAGAACAAAATTGAGTAAAAAACAAACAAAAACAAACCAGCCCAAGTCAACTTAAGTTAGCATGACAAACCTGTAATCTGAGTAATAAGAGTCAGGCCAAATTGAGTTAATCCGTCAAACTCGTGGCCTAGATCATGAGATCAAGATAATCTGATAGAAAAAAAATTAAAAAAAACCACGAAGCCCATTAAAAAAAACACACAATGTCGAATGATGAAGTCAAAAAAAAAATTACATATAACATAAAAAGTAATGTTGACCCACATTAATTTTTCAAACATGTGACCCGAGTTATTAGACCAGAAGCATCATATCTAAAAATAAATTATGAAGCCCAATTTTCAACCAATCAAATGTTGAAGAATGAAATTAAAAAAAAAATCAATTATGTAAAAGGATCCAAAACCAAATGTAGCAATTAAAAGAATGAGTATCAATATTGAAATAAAAAATAAATTAGAAAACAACTACAAATTTTTTATTGAATGATTAAATTAAAAAGAAAAATCAATTTAACAAAAGAATAAAAAAAAAATCAAAAAAAAAAATCAAATTAAACCCCAATCAATATAATAATAAAAAATAAACCTTGAAAAATAAAAATTATCTCCATCCCAGGAACATTGATTTTTTAAGAAGAGCAAATTGGTAATTACATGTTTAACAATACGATGAATCTTCTTTCTCTTTTAGGTTTTTTTTTTTTTTTTAATATATATTTTATTTTATACGTGGGATGAAATTATGATCAAAATCAGACGGCTAATACTCGTCCAATTAGAGTGAATTTTGTGCACATAAAGTCGAAGTGGGGAAGCAAACAAAAAACAAGACAAGGAGAGAAAACACGGCTATACTGGCTAACTGACAGAGACATGAACGAAACAGAGTATCCAATGACAAAAGTGAACTAGTTGCCTTCATTTCCTTGGCTATCCTTTTCTCTTCTCTTCACCAAGGTCCCCATCATCCTCCCATCTCTCTATCTCTCTCTCCCCCTCACACGCACACATAGAGAGAAGAAGCATATGGTATTTTCTTTAATGGCCCTTACCTTTCACCTTTATATATATATATATATATATATATATATATATATATTTGAACTTGTCATGAACTGAGAGTTGGTGGGCTGTTCTTTGTACTCGAAGCCGATTACAAATCTTCTATTATTAGTTTAACAAATCTTAGCAGCTACTACTACAACAATAAACGTAAGTTTTCTTTCTTTTATTATGTTATCCCACTTTGCCATGTTATATTCTTATCTTCTCTCTCTCTCTCTCTCTCTCTCTCTCTCTCTCTGTGTCTGTGTGTGTGTGTTATGTTAGCTTGGTTTATGGTTTCTTGTTGTTGTGGTGGTGAGTGAGATTTTCTTTATTTTTTGTCCTTTCCCTTCTGTGGGTGCTATAGCTGGAGTGGAAGAAAGGGAAAGTGAACCCAATAGTGAGTAGCCTAAGGGAAAGGTTGAGGCTGAAACCCATGCCGTTGAATATGGTTCATGATGCTGATGGACTGCCAAGGATTCTTTTGACTGACCCTACTGGCTCTTCTGCTGAGGTAATTACCCTTTCTCCTTGAATTCTTGTTTATTCTTTACTTTTTCTTGGTTACTTGTAGGTGATGTTTCTGTAATCTAAGACAGAAATTGAAATTGGTGTAGGCATGATTATTAACAATTAATTATGGTAAGTAAGAGATAATTTGCAGTGAATTATGTTAAACCATTTTCAAAAAATGAAAAAAAAAAAGATCAGGATAAGCAGGAGTAAAATAATTGAGTAATTAAATTAATGAATTTCAGTTGAATAAGCAGCAATCTTCACTTTTCATATCCTTTAAAATATGCAATCTTGAAAGTGATATTAAAAAAAAAATAGCAATCATAACTGGAATAACACAAAGAAATGGAAAAAAGTTTACTATTAGGGGTTGGCTTAGGATAGATTGGGCCGAGATAAACACCTTGTGCTGTGTTGAGTTCTAATTTCACATAGTGAAAGAATTCTTCTAGGGCTGTATGCGTGAACCTTACCCAGTACACATGAACAGATAGTTTGCACGGGTGTAGGATTTCGGTTAAGCCATCAAACATATTGAAGTTCCTCTTACCAACTTGCAAAAAATGAATTGAGTCAACTTCAGCACTAAAGAACTCTTCACTGAAAAATGGTTTCAGGTGCTTTTGTATGGCGGGCAGGTTGTTTCATGGAAGAATGAACGAAGAGAGGAACTACTTTTTATGAGCAGCAAGGTGAGCAGTTCTTCTTCTGCATGTTTAACTACTTCTAAGACTACAGATATATTTAAGCTTCATGTGAACCTTATTTAGATTCTAGGAATGACAAGTTGCTGATTTCTGGATATTACACTATCGATAATTCAATCTTTGATAGCTATGCTATTGATTTGGATGTTGGCCTTCACTTTGTTCTCGTACATGTCTAAGGTAGTTGAGCCTTGAGATTCTTTAGCAATTAATAAACCAGTTGATTCCAGCAGTTTTTGAATAATAGCTTAACTTTGATCTAGCAACCATGGCAACATGATGGTAAAAGAATTAGCTGGCTTATCTCAATCTATCACCGCAAGAAAGAACAAATACTAGATAGAAGCTTAATGTATTTTGAACTGTTTTGTTCTGTAGCTATCTGGTCGTCATTTTCCATTAGTTCTATTTCTCTTGGTACATATGCAATCCACACTTTTTTTTCATTACTCATTAGCCATTAGTGCTCTGCTGTTCTTATTAAAAATGGCAAACCTCGAGTTGCTCTCAAACTAGCATACCATTGTTTGAGTTATTAACATTATAGAAGCTACATACAACTATAACTTCCATAATATCTTGTTTATGAGGCATTATTTTCTTAGCAGGCAATTTGGAAGCCACCAAAAGCCATCGGAGGAGGCATTCCTGTCTGCTTTCAACAGGTTTGAGATCTAAGGAATGAAGCAGAATCGTATCATTTTGTCCTTGTTGAGATTATATTTCTTAGTCCATGCTGCAATTTCAGTTAGGGAATCTTGGTTCATTGGAGCGACATGGGTTTGCAAGGAACAAATTGTGGTCATTGGACAATGACCCTTCACCTCTGCCTCCAACAAACAATCAGTCATCAGTGGATCTGATATTGAAGTCCACAGAAGAGGATCTGAAAACCTGGCCTAAAAGGTATGCTTGCAAATTTTTAACCCTTACAAAATAAGACTACATGTCCAAGGGTATCATCAATTGGATGAACTTATGAATCTCATGGTATTCTGCAGCTTTGAGCTGCGGCTTCGTATCACTCTCAGTGCTAGCAAGCTCACTTTGATATCTCGTGTGAGAAATACAGATAACAGGCCCTTCTCCTTCACTTTTGCACTGCGTAACTACTTATCTGTATCAGATATCAGGTTTGTCTCATGAATTCTAAAGTAATTGCTTCGTTTGCAATGACTTGGACTTAAAGTTTGTGACTGGTTTGTCTCATGAATTCTAAAGCAATTGCTTCGTTTGCAATGACTTAGACTTAAAGTTTGTGACTGGTGCCCCTTCCCTCATAATTCCAGTCCTATTCATTCTGAATTGTGCATATTTCTGTAATCTATATGTTTTTGCTATCAACATGCATGCTTTTTTTTCTCATTTTAAAGGGAGTTGGCAGAACATGAATTTGGTAGATATTACATTGCTATTCTTTTCAGAGGGTTGCATGATGCTGTTTCATTTGCAGCGAAGTGCGTGTCGAGGGATTGGAGACACTTGATTACTTAGATAATCTAATGCACAAAGAAAGGTTCACTGAGCAGGCAGATGCGATTACCTTTGATGGCGAGGTACTATGCTTTATTTTCTTCTACTGTCAATTTGAATTTGAATCTTTTGCGTGGACTAATAATTGAAATTTCTAGCCACCGAATGAATTGTGATTTCATGAGTTTCAACTTTGTTCTTTTATTTGAATTCCCATGTGTTGGAGCATGACCTTTTTCCTATGTTTTTCTAATAAAATTAAGTCATTTTTAGGTTGACAGGGTATATTTGAGCACCCCTCAAAGATTGCCATCATAGATCATGAAAAAAAGAGAACCTTTGTACTGCGGAAAGATGGGATGCCAGATGCAGGTTCTAAAATGATTTCTTGATGTTCTAACTGTGTGGCTGAACTTTCAAGTTGCCGCGGTCCTAACCACTCACTGTGTTACTTACATTTTTTACATGATTGACACGCAGTTATGTGGAATCCTTGGGACAGAAAGGCCAAGGCTCTCCCAGATATGGGGGATGAAGACTACAAAAGCATGTTGTGCGTGGATTCAGCTTCTATTGAAACCCCAATTGCCTTGAAACCTTTTGAGGAGTGGAAGGGCTACCAAGAACTCTCTACTGTGTCATCAAGTTATTGCAGTGGTCAATTGGATCCTCGAAGGGTTCTATATGGCTTTCACTGATCTCATTCATGGGCTAAGTGAAGGTTTCTTGTTAGCAATGTCAACTGTTTTATTTAATGTACAATATGGATGCTCTTGCTTTTCTGTATATTGCCCCTCGTGTCTTTTAGGATATCTAGAGTGAGATTAAACAAACTGCTATGGTGGCTTATCATTTTGGGATCACACTGTCACATTATTGAGCAACAAGATATTTTTATGTTGCCTCTGTGTGATGAGGTGATGTGCCTTTCTAGTAATTTCCATGTAAGATATAGTTAAATTTAAGAGTGGGTGATGCCAATGTTGTGATACAGAAATTGTTATAAATTTCTTGAAATCTTAAAATTAGAAACATCAAATTCATGAAAAGTTTATGCACTATCATCAAAGGGTGGGGATTGACTTGGATTCGATTATGGAATCAGCTACAATCTCACCATATACTTGTTCTTATTGAACCAATGCTTAGTCGCTTGGTAGTGGACTCGAACCTTATTCTTGCATGTCCATCAAAGTGTTCCACTGAGTGATTAGAACAGTGAAAGCAAGGACAGCCCAGATTTTTCTATGGTATCCTTGTCAAAGGGATCATCTCCCAGATACATGTGAATGAATGCCCTGCAGAGTTCATTCCAACCTTGCTAACCACCTCATCCATCACTGCACAGGAAATAAAAATGAAGCATCAGCATCTTAAATCTAGTGGACATATATAATATGTAGTTGAAAAATATTTCAGTATTTGCACCTTTTGTTTGAAGAATATATTCTGGAAGTCGAGAAATCTCAATCACAGAACCCGTAGTTAGCTTATGTCATCTGAAGCTGCACCCAGGACCCTATGACTTATGTTTTTCGACTCACATATATAGATATTTTGGACAGGCTACAAAATCTATATATGTGTGATTCACACACATCAAGAACTTATGTTTTTCGACAATGGTGGTGCTTGTCCTAAACTGAAAGGTATGTCTGATAGTCAATGCCATTGCACTGTAGGATAGAAAGAAACTTTGAATTGCTCAATTTCTCATCTTGGAGTGATCTTTCTTTGTAGAGTTCGGACAATTTACACGCTATGGCAATATATACTGCAGGTAATCTCTCTCTATCCTTCAGGGTCATAGAGTCAAAGATGGATAACTTTTTTTTTTTTTTGCAAACATCAAATATATCATCAAACTATTAGGGTATTATCATCTTTGCACCTAAACTATTTTTATATTAATTTTACTACAAAGCTATTTTGATTTCTTAATTAAGGACTTCCATTAGAATCACTTAGCAAAAATATACATCAAGTCCCTACAAAATGATGTGGTTTTCTTAAAAAAAAAAATACAATTTAGAGAGAAATATATATAGAAAACCTTAAAATTGAATGAATTTTCTTAATTGATAATTTTGAAAGTTTAAGGGTAAAATTGATACTAAAAAATCTCATTGATTATTTATGAGCTAGTTTTTTTTATAAAACCTGTGTATATAAGTTTTATATATAACCATAAAAAAATAAAATATTATATAAAAATATGGAATAATTGATTAATTTTCAAATATCATTGCAATTAATTATCTAAATATGGTTTTACTTTAATATGTAAAAAAACAAAAAAACAAAAGAGAAGAGCTTAGAGAATCAACCCATGAAGCATTAAAGCTCATGCATGTTTGAGCTTGTAATGCATGTGTAACATAGACCTACACATTTTGGCTTCAGAATCCAGGTTAGTTTTTTTTTAACATAGGAAATAACTCCTCATTTACTTATAACATTTTCTAGTCACTAGATATGTCACTTACTAAAAATTAGGTTCCAAGATTTTGGACCACAAAAAAATCCTAATTTTAATTTTTTTTTCACCCAAGAACATTATATGGACCTCTAAAACTCTATTCTCAATTATAAAATACATTTTAATCAGCCTAAAGCTCAAAATGGAATCAAAACTTTTTTAAAAAAATTAAGGATGATCTATTTTTTCTTGCATTATTAAAGTTTAAAACCACAATCATTAAATTCCTCTTTTAAAACAAAATCTATAAATAACAAAATCAAAATTATTAGTGGTCATAATTCAATCATCCAGTATTTTTCTGTCTCATTAACTTTGTCAATGATTTTTCTTTACTCTCTCAACCTTCATGGACTCAAACATGATAAAATGAAGTTTGGGGTCAAAACATAACAACCTAAAAGAACAAGAATAATATATATATATATATATATATATATATATATATATATATATATATATATATATAAATTGAAACTTGAGGTATTAAAGGGAACTTTTGTGCCCTTTTTTTTATGGAAAAAAGCTTTGTTTCTTTCTTAATGTCAATTTTGGTTCTTCATATCTTAATTTTTTTTAACAATAAGTTAAAATTCATTTTCATAAAATAAGGGTCATTCATTTAATATCAAAACATTTAATGACAAATCAAGTATGCAATAGAAAAACATCAAAATGGATTTGATGTGATCCAAATATGCTTCTATAGTGTCTACTGAAAGTGCACATCAAACCAAAATTTCATAGAAATTTGGTTTAGGTCAAGCTTGATAATGACTCACGGGACTTCAACTTATTTATAGGGTTTTTGGTTCGGTTTGGATTGAGCATGGGTTGGTTTTGTTGTAGCTTATAGGCTAATGTTTTTCCATCTTGTTTAAATTAGTTCAGAGTTAGTTTGGTCTGGACAATTGCAGCTTAGGCAGCTTGGTTGAGCTGATTTTAGGTTGATTTAGGCCATTAAATACAACTGGAAATTTAGGCAGAAACTCTTGGGTTTCAATTGGGTTATCTTTTCTATTTATGGGTTTGAATCCTTATTTTACAAGGATTAGGAAGTTCAAATATTCAAAGGATTTAGATCTAGTTATTTATGAATTTTATTTTTTGTTTGGTTTGTTTTAAGAAAAACCATAGACATGTATTTATTTTTAAGCAACTTATTAATGACTTGGGTTTTATTTGGGCCTTTGGTTTACAACCCAAAAGGTCTATTAATGTTGCTTTATGGGACTATTTAAGTTAAATTTGAGCTTAAATATTTTGCAGTCGAGTGATTAATAAACTAGTGTGTTTTTATGAGCGAAACTCTCGATTTTGGTTCTTTCGTGAACTTTATCGAACTTATCAAAGAATTTTTACTTTGTGGCGCATTTCCTATACTTTTTATTCTTAATTCTTATAATTAACAGGACAAAATTTCATCCAATAATTTTAGTTTTTTTATTTAGTTAATCTTTGAGTCAAAGTTTTTATTTGAAATATGATTTTAGCTTTTCAGGGATTGTTGTTAATTTTGATATGGCTTCAAGGGTTATTACCCTCCAGGTTATCATCATTTGGTATCATAGTAATGCTTTAAAATCAAGTGTTATCAATCTTTTATTTTTTGTGTTTAGTCTTAATTTCTTATAAATGTTTTTTGTCCATGTTGTTTTAGTTCAATTGGTTTTTTGTCAAGTTGTTTGTTTAATTTTCTTTGTTGTCTGATTTATGTTTGGTTCTAATATATATATATATATATATATATATATATATATATATATATATATATAAGGGTTATTTATGTTCAAATTATTTTATTAAGAATTTTTTAAAAAAAGAAAATGAAAATCATAAAAGTTGGCTGTTAGAATTAGGTTGTTAAGAAATTGTCTAAATTAGGTATTTAAGAATTTCTTATGATAAATTTGGGTTGTTAGAAGAATTCCAAAACTAAATTAGGTTTGATATTAAGTTTTTTATTTGGTTTTGGATTGTTAAGTATCTAAAAGTTTCGAGCAAATTAGATTAATTATATACACTCTTGGTTTGTTAGAAAATTTTGTTATTTTGGTAATAGTTTAATGAGTACTTATTTGAAACACATTTGAGAAAATTTGTATAGATTGGGTTCAATCAATTTGGTATATATTCTAGTATTGATTTGGGGTCTAATTCTTGATTTCGGGTCTAATTCTTGATTTCATAGTGTTTGTTTCATATGTTTTATTATTGATTTCATAATTTTATAACGTTATTACTTGTTTGTATCTTATTTTTCTTGATTGTTTTCATTGATTGAATACATTAGGTTGAACTTTTCAATCTGAATTTTATTGGTTATTTTATTTAGTTATTTAAAGAGTTAAATAGGGGAGTTCGAGAGGGAAAGGGTGAAAAAAGAGAGCATATTATCTTAAAAAGAAAGAATTTAAGATAAACTTGAGTAGAGCAACATTTATTTAAGTGTAAAAACATAAGGAAATGTGCAAGGAAATTTTTTTTCTTATTACTAACTTATTTTATAGATATGAATATGTTATCCAAAAGTGAATAACCATAGAAGGAGGGGAAGCTCAATAATTCTTTTGTGTTATAAGTCATGCAACTATAGTTGGAGTAAATACAGTTGATGTTTAGCGAGGTCACAAATTGGTTAGATCAATAAAAAACAAGGATTGATAATATGAAAAGGTGACCACCATTACAAGTTACTAATTACAAAATGTTGTTAAGGCGGGTTTCCACATTTGTAAATGAGTATGTTAGCGAGAATGAGGATGAGGATGCAAATAAATTTGAGTAGGCTTCATTCAGCCAAGGTGGAAGATTTTAGCAATAAAGGGGTTTTGATAATGAAAGGTTTTGGCCGAACATGTATAAAGAGTTAGGTGTGATTTTGGGATCCGTGATGGTTTGGATAGAAACCTAAGGAGCATTAAGATGAAAACTCTTGCTTTTTATATTAGAAATGATCCAGATGCATATTTAGAATGTGAGAAAAAGGTGAAGTTGATTTTCTATTGTTACAAATATTCAGAGGTGGTGAATGTAAAACTTGTTGTTTTTAGTTCATTAATTATACTATAATTTGGTGGGATTAGCTTGTTCTGAGTAAGAAGAGAAATCTCTAGAGGCTTGTTGAAACTTGGGAGAAAATGAAGGAAATCATGAATAAGAGATTTGTCATTAGTCCATTGTTGTTACGATTTGGAATGGGCATGGTTCAATTTCATTATGGCTTGTGAGTTACTATTTCTTTAGCCTGTTTAAATAAGTTCAAAGTTGGTTTGGACCATACCAAATTTGGTTTGGATAATAACACATTGGGCAATTCAGTTCAGGTTGATTTTAGGTTGTTTTTCGACCATTAAATGCAAGTGACAGTTTAGGAAGCAACTCTTGGGTTCCAGCTGGGTTTTATTTCCTATTTATGGGTTTAAATCCTTATTTTACAAGGACTAGAAAGTCCAAATATTCAAAGAATCCAAATCTGGTTATTTATGTATTTTCCAAATATTCAAAGAATCCAAATCTGGTCATTTATGTATTTTATTTTTGGTAGATAAACCATAAGCTTGTATTTATTTTTCAGTAACTTATTGATTTGGGTTTTATTTGGGCCTTTGGTTTACAACCTAAAAGGTACATTAAGGTTACTTTTTGAGACTATTTAAGTTAAATTTGAGCTGAAAGTTTCGATAGGTAAGTGATTAATAAACCAGTGTGTTTTATGAGCAAAACTCTTGCTTTTGGTTCTTCTATGAACTTTATCGAACTTATAAAAGAATTTTGACTTTGTGGCGTTCTTTCTATACTTATGTTTCTTGATTCTTATAATTAGCAGGTCAAAATTTCATCCAATATATTTGATTCTCTAATTCAAATAATCTTTGTGTCATAGTTTTTATTCGCTTTCTGATTTTAGCTTTTTAGAAATTGTTGTTAATCTCGTTGTGGGTTCTAGGATTCTTACCATTCGGTCTTGCATCAAGATTTCAGTGTATAAAACCATGAAAACTTAACTTTAAATGATTAAATTAAAAATAAATAAAGTTTAGCGACCAAAGTGTAAACCAATAAAAATTTTAAGAATCTAAAAAATCACCTATGAATAATAGGTAAATAGGGTTTTGTGAGAGGATAAACTCTTTGTGTTAAAAAAAACTGTCCTGAAAAAACAAGAAATTTCTTCATGTGAAATGAAGTCTTATAATAGCATAGGCAAAGGGATTTTAAAAGAGTTCATTTTATTTTATGAATTTAGAGTTTTGTAGGTCTAACTTTGAATTTAAATTATAAGATTATATTATAATTTTATTAAGAAAATATGAATTTAATAAAATTTAGTGAATTCTTTTATAGAAAGTTAATTGAAGAATAGTTTATTTGATCAAATGTTACAATATATATATATATATATATATATATATATATATATATATGAAAGATAAAAAAGAGTAAATAGATATTTATCTTTTTGTATCAAGACATGAGAATTTTTATAATTATTTGAAGATATTACAACTACAATCTCTTCAAAGTAACGAATAATTAATTATTTTTATTTATTATATCGTAATGATTTATTTTATCACTCAATAACCTAACCAATTATTTTATAATTATACTAAGTACTCATACTATAGTACAATTACAATTTTTTAAAAAATAATTATATTGTTACCTTGAAAAAGAAAATAAGGGGTAGTTTTCCAAATTTCCTTGTAAGAAGTCTTTTATCCAAAAAACAAAATCCATCAAAATATTTTATGGGAACACTGAAATATTTAATAGGATTAATTAATTAATAAAAACTAATAATTTAAACATTCAAATAATAAAATTAAAAGTACGAACACTGAAATAATAATAGAAAAAATCGAAAGGTTTCATAAGACAAAATGGGCCTGTACAGTTTAGTGGGCCGAAATTAATATCACTAGTGGAATCTATAATGGGCTTCTTACAGCCAGGACAGGAGGACCCCTGCAGCTCTCCTTTCCCTTCTCTACCTCTGAGAAAGAAATAACAAGGTCCGTCTGAAGGTGTGAGCTTGAAAGGGTTTTAGAAGAAGACCAACAGCAAAGCAATGAAGGAAACAAGGAGCACAAAACGCAAGAGAGAAAAACATGGAAAACCTCAAAATATGGCTTCTGCCTCTTCGAAAATAACAAAGTCATCCTCTAATTTTCTCGACAAGGTCCCTCTCTTTCCCTCTTCTTCTTTCTTTATCTAAGTGTGTTGTATGGAAATCTCAATTCTGATAGAATGGATTGTGCTGTATAAAAGCAGATGCGAGCAAGATTATCAGGTGGCCACTTCAGGATGATTAATGAAAAGCTCTACACTTGCACGTAATTTTTTTTTTCATCTAGTAATTGGGGTTTTTCTTTTTATTTTAAACAATATTTTGATGTTTGCTGATGGTTTCTTCTTCTTCTTTTTCACTTTTCTCAGTGGAGATGAAGCTCTCGACTATTTTAAAGAAGACCCATCGTTGTTTGATATGGTAGCCTTTGTTTGTTCCAAAATCAACCCTCCATCTATCTAGTTTCTGTTCTTGTTTGTTGGTTTCTCTTTTTCGTTGTTCAATTACTATATCTTATAGTTTTGGAGAAATTCACATTTATGAGTACATTAATTTTACATATTCAATCATTTCAACGTCTCAACTTTGATTTTTCAACTGAACGCATAACATGCATCTCCATTGAATAGGTTTAACTCTATGAATTTCTCTACATCAGAAGCGCATAATGAGTTTTTCCCCTTCCAACCTTGAGAGTAGAATTTAGTAGAAACTAGAGAGCACTGTAGGCTTTCTTTTCTGGGAAGCAAATTCAAGAAACATGAGATGGGATGAGAAGAGAAAGAAAAGATGAAAGAAAATAGTATGACAAAAGCAAATATTTGAAAAACACTGCATGTCTTTTTTTTCTGTCTGAAGTTCAAATTGCTTGTTCTTGGATATTCATGATAATTCTTGACGCCAAAGTTACCGTGGAAGTCCTCTTGATAACTTAAACTTGATTGGAATAAAACAGTGCTGAATGGTCTGTTGAATTGATCAAGATATGTTTATTGTTTTTATGAAAATCCTAAATATATATGTAGGAGGAAACAAATTCAAGAAAACTAAGGCAGAAGGAAAAAAAGAGCATGATGAAAGCAAAAAATTTAAACAAACTCTACATGTCTGTTTTCTGTCAAAAATTCACAATGCTTGTTGCCGGATATCTGTGACTATTCTCGATGCCAGTCACAATGAGTTATTATGGAAGTCCTTGTAATAACTCAATCTACTTTTGAACAAAACAGTGTAGAATGTCCATCTGATAGATGCCTGATAGTGTAACGTTGCAAATAGATCAGAGCTTCATGGACATGTTAATCTTGAAGTTCAGGATATCTTACCATGCAATTCATACATGGATAGTTTTTATTTGCCTTATCTCTTCTGTCTTTTTAATATCACCATGCAATGCAAATGTCTTACATTTATGTACTTGCACTCATACATGCAAGTCTAGGGAAGTAAACGGAAGTGGAATCATAATTATTTGGATGTTCTAACTCATATCAGAAACTGTCTTGACTGTATTTTATGTTCTTGAGCAGTATCATACCGGATATCAAGAACAGATGTCACATTGGCCCGAGCAGCCAGTGAACATAATCATACAGTGGCTAAAAGCTCGCAGCTCTTCTTTAGTTGTTGCTGATTTTGGCTGCGGTGAGGTTTTACCCTGTCCGCTTTCTATTTCTAGGTTACCATACTCATTTTGTCAACATATATCTGCGGTTCACTGATTTGTTTCTTTGGTTGGTTTGACAATGTAATGTTGCTCCATTTGTTGTAGGGGATGCACGCCTTGCAAAAAATGTGAAGAATAAAGTTTTCTCTTTTGATCTTGTGTCCAATGATCCTTCAGTAATTGCTTGTGATATGTCAAATGTATGTGTGGTATTTAAGTTGCCTTTGAATTTTGAAATTGGGTTCAAAATTATTCCATGGGATTAAACTCTTTTGTCTTAGAATATCTATTTGTAACAACCCTTATGATTGGTTTGTTTAATGTGCTTATTGGCAGACACCCCTTGATGCTTCATCCATAGACGTTGCTGTCTTTTGCCTCTCATTGATGGGGACTAACTTTCCAAGTTACCTTGAGGAAGCGCACAGAGTTCTGAAGCCCAGGTCTGCACTCGGTGCTTGTTTGAAGCTTCTGGATTATCGTCTGTTTGTTGTTTTCTTCTCTTATAAACTAATGGTGCAACTTACATCTGCTCTTTTAGTGGGTGGCTTTTGATAGCAGAAGTAAAAAGCAGATTGGATCCAAACACTGGAGGAGCAGACCCAAAAATGTTTTCAAAGTCCATATCTGATCTAGGATTTACCTCAACGTTAAAGGTCTTTATATGTTCCTCCATCTACTTTTATAAATGGATTTCTTTAGTAGAATGCTTACTGATGCAAATTATGTGCAGGATTTCTCAAACAAAATGTTTGTTTTGCTATATTTCCAGAAAAAGGTCAGTCGCAACCTGGATCGATTATGTCAGTCTGATTTTTGTGCACTTGACTTATCTGCTTGAGAAGCAGTATAATAGTTCATTTGCATGCCTAATCTGTTCACCATTGTTTATAGGAAAAAGAAACTTCGACGAGAAAAGGAATTGAATGGCCTGAGTTGAAACCTTGTTTGTACAAGCGTCGGTGATATCATCAGAGGTTGCCCTTATCAGGTTACTGGTGCATGAACTTAACACTGCATTATCAGCAGTATCGATTTTGATAAAGTTTGTAAAACTTTTATTTCTTTAGATTTCTAATCATGTGCTGTATTAGATGCCAAGATTCTGTGACGTGGAATACCTTTCTTTTTAAGTTTATAGCATGGGAAAATGTATTTTTTATATTATTTTCCCATCATCCTTCGAGTTGTTTTAATTACAAGGTGGTCGTGGCACATTAGCTCTGGCTCTGGTTTTTGTTGCCTCCTGAATTAGAATGCTGTAATGTGTAATTTCAATGGCAAATTACAAAATACAAAAGCAATATCTTTCAGGGAAATAAAGAAATGATTTTTTTGTTCAAATTACAGAAATTAATCAATCCATAAAAGGTGTTTTTCATTTTCATATTAATGTGTTTTTTTGTTGTTACAAAAACTTGTCTTGTTTTTTTATTAGTAACATGTCTTTTTGAATAAAAAATCAAAAGGCCAATAAAATGATAAAAATCTCAATTACTTGAATTAAGGAGGAAAAAAAAATATCGCTTCAATCAAAATATTATTTCCTTTTTCATTTATTTCTTTTTTCTTTTGCCTAAAACAAATTTTTTTATAAGAATTATTACTTTTTAAATAGAGAATTATCATGATCGGTTTAATAATAAAAGAAAAACAAAACATGCTTGATAATTTGTACATGATAAAAAAAATTACAAGAGTAATTAATCTAATATTATCTAAAAAAAACTATATTAAAAAAATAATAAAATACATGTTTTATAAATTTTACATATTAGAATCATATATAATAACTATAAAGCATTTGTTAATATTATTATAAAAACTATAATTTTAATCGCAAACTATTACAAAACTATAATTTTAAATATCTTCTTTATTATTTTATTCAAAATAAATAAAATGAATGACACGTTGTCTATTCAGGCACTGAACTCGTCATCATCTTGTTTAAAATCAGATCACATTTAATAGTTGGAAACTTAGGTTTTGGTTTCTAAGACTGAACAAAACTATTTTCTAACTTGTTTAACCTTAAAACACCTTAACTTAAGTAAACTTATTTTTAACCTCAAAACATCATAAAATCAATCCAAAAACCAAAAAACTATACTGACTCAAAAAATCCTTCTTGAGCTTGGATCTATTTTTTCTAGCAGAATAAAAGTTTAAATCCATCTCCATGAACTCCACACTTTAAAACAAACATATTGATATCAAGATTAATTTTTTTCATGGTCAAGATGTGGTAAGTCATATATTTTTTTTTCTTTTTTCTAATGACTTTCTCTTCCCTCCCTGATACTTAGGGACCAAAATACAAATAAATTAAATAAAGTTTAGAATTTAAATTTAAAATCATCAAATAATAGGAGTCAAATATATATAAAAAAATTAAAACTTTAAGGATCAAGTTAAAGTTTTTTTAAAATACTTATTTTTTAAATAAAAAAAATTAATCCTTGTTCTTGTTCTTATTGGTTTCCCAACAACAAATTAAAACTCTTTTTCATGAAATTGATGTTTAACTAACTGACATAAAACTCACAGAGACCTTGCACATACAATAGAACACTAATAAAAGCGAGTCCTACAAATAAATCCATGCAAATATAAAGTGCAAGGATAAAATAGCAAAATAATAAAGTTCAATATGTTTGACTTTTTTTTTTACACAATTTGTTTCCTCATGTTTTTCTATGATTTTTTTAAAATAAAATAAGAAAATACCCAGAAAACAAATTCCAAAAAAAAAAATTAGTGTAAATAAAAAATTAAGAAAAAAATTAATCCTTATTTTGACTTTTTAAAATAAACTAAAATAATTTTTCAACATAAGAAAAACAAAAAAGATATAATAGTTCAAGAGATAAATAAATAAATAAATTGTTTTAATTATTTTTTTGAATTTTTGAATTATATATATATATATATATGTATGTATATTGCTCTTTATTTCAAAAATTTTATTTCCCTTTAACATTCATCATTAGTAATTTAATTATTTTATCTCCTTTTCGGTAACAATTAATCTTTCAATTTATCAAAATGCCAAACATTCTTAAAAAAAAACAACACTAAATCTTATACCCTTGAAAACTTATTCTTGTTACTTCTTTCTTCTTCTTCTTCTTTTTAACTTAGTACTAAAAAGGTCATCTTTATAGTAATAAGTTAAATATTGCGAAGTAGGCTCGAGTTTTTTTTTTAATTTTCTTGTTAAAATATTAAGTCCAGCATTTAGGAGATTTAATAATAAAAAATTAAATACATTAGGATGATGTGGGAGATGCATCAAGTTTATCATATGAGAAAAATAATCTTAATTGTTATGCAAGCTAGCTTGAGAATTATATATATATATATATATATATATATATATATATATATATATATATATGTATATAAATAATGTTATGCATCATTGTTGTGTTTTTCTGAAATAATATTCAAATTAAATTTTAAGAGTTGCAATCGTGCTAGACCTAACACCACATTCACTTACTAATATCAAGTTCATAAATAACCATGTAAGTTTAGTGGTGAAGATAATCATACAAAGGACCAAAATATATAAGTGATGAGGTCCCAAGAAATCCAAGTAGCTTAAAAGTAAAGCTTATATGTTGGATAATCAGTTAATCTTTTGGTTCTTGATATCTTATATATTTTTTCTAACTAATGTGATTGGTAGCTTGTACATGGTGTCTGATAGCCAAGACAGTTGATGGCTAGTACCTGCAAAAGGCTCTCGTTGGTAGATATGAGAATTCTCAGATGCTCGAATATCATTTTAGAGAGAGAAGTGCAATGATATTTTAGAGATATAGACTTTGAAAATATGTATACTAAAAATGTTGAGAATGAAGAGATTGTGAGCCTGAAACTTGAAGGATTCATAGGGTATTTATAGCTTATGAGTCTTGTCTTTTTGTGGTGAGAATGGGCTGGAGAGTCATTTCATCCATGTGATATTTTGAATTATACTCTACTCAAAATAATATGTATTAGATCAATATAAAATATTAAGGAACTCACGTAGATGTCTAAAAAAAATCTCCAAGAGAGTGTTGAGCTTAGGCAAGTTGCCTAAGCCCTTTAAAGGCGAAGAATGGGCCTAAGTGCATTGTCTGGGCCCATGGATGTTAGGTCCAGGCATCACCTGGATCCATTCTTTTTGGCTCGTTAAGGGTTTTGAGCTCGTTAAATTTTGATTCATCAATAGCCCTCCCAAGTCTTTGTGATAGTGATACGTAAGGACTTGTAAAAATACTTAGTTGTCATGACGAGTTCATTGAGTTTTTTTTTTCATATGAGAATAGGAGCGGAAACCCTGGGTATGGTTGAAAAAAAGAATTTTTAAGTACGTAAAAGGAAACCATGGAGGAACTCATACTTAGAAAAATTTTCAAGAGAGTAAGGTGAAACCATAGAGGAATTCATATTTTGAAAATTTTTCTAATAGGCGAAGAAATTCATAGAGGAAGAGTTTGTATTTAGAAAAATTTCTAAGTGATTATAGAAACCCAAAGAGAGTGAACCTATACTTAGAAATCTTTTTATAAGAGGCTGAGGGGAACCAAAGAAGGTGAGCCTAGAGCCTATACTTTCAAAAAATTTCTAGGAGATTGAGGGGAACTCATAAAGGATAGAGCTCGTACTTAGAAAATTTTTAAGTGGTTAGGAGGAACCTAAGGAGGGTGAGCTTATACTTAAAAAATTTCTAAGTCCCTCCATGAAGGAGCCCATACTTAAAAAAAAAAAATTCAGGAAGGTAAGGTGAAACCATAGAGAAATCCATATTTAGAGAATTTTTCTAATATGTGAAGAAATCTATGAAGGAGGAGTCTGTACATAGAAAAGTTTCTAAGTGGTTAGAGGAACCTAAAGAGAGTGAACATATACTTAGAAATTTTTTTCTAAAAGGCTGAATAGAACCCAAAGAGGATGGGCCTATACTTTAAAAAAATTTCTAAGAGATTAAGGGGGAACCCATGGAAGGTAGAGCTCGTATTTAGAAAAAAATTTAAATGGTTAGGGGAAATCCAAGAAAGGTAAGCTTGTGCTTAGAAAATTTATAAGTTGCAATGAGAAACTCATTGGAGAAACCCATTAAGGGTAGAACCCGTACTTAGAAAATTTTTAAGTGGCTAGGGAGAATCCAATTGAGAAACCCATAGGTGGAACCTAAAGGAGGAACTCATCGAAGGAACCCATTGATGGTGGAACCCGTACTTAGAAAATTTCTAAATAGCTAAGAGAACCCAATAGAGGAACCATTGGAAGAATCCAGGGGAAAAACTCCCATTAGAAGAACTCTCATCTCTAAACTCATTAGAGAAATTTCCATTGGAGAAACTCTCATCTCCAAACTCATTAGAGGAACTCCCATATCCAAACTCATTGAAGGAACTCAACTCTTATTATAAAAACTCTCATTGAAGGAACTCTTATCTCCAAACTCATTTGAGGAACTCAACTTCCATTAGACAAACTCATTAGGGGTGGAGCTCGTATTTAGAAAATTTCTAAGTGGCTAGAAGGAACCCATGGAAGGATGAGCTCATATTTTTTAAAAAAAAATAAGTGGCTAAGGGAAACCCAAAGAGGATGGTGGCATTGCACTAGGAAGACCTCATATTAATCTATTTGAAGAGTGATTTTATTGCACTAAGAAGACTTAATACCAATCTCTTGGAGAGTGGTGTTATTGCACTAAAAAGACTATATATCAATCCCTTAGAGAGTGGTGTTATTACACTAGGAAGACCCTATATCAATCCATTAGATAGTGGTGTTATTGCACTAGGAAAACCTTGTATCAATCCCTTGGAGAGTTTCCAGTAGGTGGAGCTTGCCTAGTAGATGGAGCTTGTCCAGTTGGTAAAAATTATTCAGTAGGTCGAGCTCGTCCAGTAGATGGAGCTCGCCTGGTAGGTGGAACTCACCTTTTATATATCATCAGAGCCCCTCAAGTCCTGATGACATTTTTTGATGTGTACAACCACTATAAATATTATAGGCGTAACCTTGGGGCATAGCCGTGAAGCGTGGCCATAGGTGTAGTCATAAGCACAACTATCGTTATGGTAGGGCTTCGTCAGCCATAAAAAGAGCTTTGAGAAACAAGAATGAAGTGGATCTTTGTTTGGTTTTCCATAGACGACGTCAATGATGAGGTCCTAAAAAATCCAGGTAATGTAGGAGCAAAACTTATGTATTGAATAATCAATTAATCTTTTGATTCTAACAATCTGATCTATTATTCCTAGTCAAAGTTGCTGGTAGCTTATACTTGGTATCTGATAGAGGTCAATATAGCTAGTGGCTAATACCTGTAAAAAGTCCTCTTTATTATATGTAGGGACTCTCGTATGCTCAAGTAAGTATTTTTTTTTAAAAGAGAAAGTGCAATGATATTTTAGAGATATAGACTTTGAAAATATATATGCTAAAAATATTGAGAATAGAGAGATTATAAGCTTAGAGCTTGAAGGATTCATGAGGTATTTATAGCGTATGAGTCTTGTTCTTTTATGAAGAGGAGAGGCTGAAGAGTCATTTCATCCATGTGATATTTTGAATTGTACACCACTCAGAATAATACGTATTGGGCTAAAAAAATATTGAGGGACTCATATGGATGTCTCAAAAAATTACCGAGAGAACGTTGGGTTTAGGCAAGTTGTCTAAGTCTGTTAACGGTGGAAAATGAATCTAGGTAATGCTTAGACCCATTTTTTTTTATCCTTGTGAGTTTTAAATTTGATAAATTTAGGTTTATTAGTGACTTTTGCAAAAAAAAATAAATTAAAAAAAGAAGAAGATTGAGATTAATAATTGTAGTTGGTGAAGTCATCGTCTGTTTTTAACATATACCAAAGCCTCTTTTTGACCTCCCAATGTGAAATTCCAAGGCTTTGTTGTGATCAACCCTTCCATTAATAGCCTGTAACTTTGTTCTTGACTCGAGACTTTTCATAATTCAAACTTCCAGTTAATTATTTTTAAATGTACGTAAAGACTACTGCTAAACCTCTGCATATTTTTATCATAAAAAAACAAAATAAAAAACCTTTTTACATATTTTTCCACATAACAATACAATTTTTCCAAAAGTTGAGATTTTACAGAGTACAACAATGGATCTTCTCACAAAAGTCATCACATTTTGCAATCATAAAACATTATCGTTTCCTTCGTGTCAGCATCACGTGGAAGAATCATTCTAGCAACGTTTGGTTCAACAATAATTCAATTTAAAAAAAAATATTTTTTTTTATATTTTAAATCGTTTTATGGACCCATCTCAAAAATAATTTTTAAAAAATAAAAAAATATATTTTTTTAATATATTTTAATATAAAAAACATTTTAAAAAATAATTAAAACTACGTTTATAAGCAGGATCAACAAAGAAAAAGAACTAAACAAACAAGCGAATGCCCTCTCCGTGCACTTTTTTTTTTTTGGTACAACCACCGGTTCGAACCATAGCAAACATCATGACCTTGTGAGCTTTTGCACCAAAAACAAATTCATGACTGGTGGGACCAACTACACTTACACATTTATATTTTATTATTGTATAAATAGGGTATTTTACATGTCAATTAAAATTAAGTTTTTTTAAAGTAATTTAAATAAAGTACCCCCTTGTCCATTTAGTGAGTTTAAAAAAATAATAATATATCTTTTTTAGTGTTGACTCTAAGATTTGGCAATTTCCCATGATTCTCTGTGTATTAGGTATCGTTCAATCTTGTTGAATTGAATTTTTATTTGGTTTAATAATGATCAGATGAAATTCCATCTGATTTGACTAGAGTAAGACTCTCTTTGGGAACGCGGTTGCGGCTGCGTTCCCAAAAAATTTGAATTTTTTTTTTTGCTAAAATTAAATGTGGTTTGTACTTTTTGAATCGTTTTGATGTGCTGATGTCAAAAATGATTTTTAAAAAATGAAAAAAATCATTGGCATGCATTTCGGCACGAAAAGTTATTTAAAAAGCACCCGCAACCACAATGCCAAACACGCTCTAAAAGTTTATTTTTGCCTTCAATCCTAGCATTTTTTTAGAGTTTATTTGTTTTTTATTTTAAAAGTATTTTTAAAAAATTGAATTTTTTTACTTTAAAATTAATATTTTTTTAGTATTTTCATATTGTTTTTATATGCTGATGTCAAAAATAATTTTTAAAAGAATAAAAAAATATTATTTTAATATATTTTTAAACAAAAAATATTTTTAAAAACAAATATTACCACACTCTCAAATACCCTCTTAAATAAAAAAAAATATATAAGTTTTTATCTTATGATTTATGAAAGATATTAACGATTTTATGCATATGGTTTTAAAACCAATCTTGTAGTTTTATGATTCATGGATAGAAATATTGTTTTTTTTTTATCTTAAATAATTTTATTTTTTTTTGTAAAATTGGTTTTCATTAGATATTCAGTTAATATCCATCAAGTAAAAAAGATTTTTCACCCGGCTCGATTCGACCCGGTTAGAGTCGGAGGCCGGTGGTAGATTTGGATATTTTTTAGATGGGAAAAAAGATAAAAGCAAAATTCATCTTCAACCCCATCTACTATCCTCCCTGGCCAAAAAGTCCAATGAAAATAATGTGGCGAAGTGAAAATGGACGGTAATACTTGAAACAGGAGGTGACGTGGCACCGCCATGCTTCGGTTTGTTGACTGCCTGAATCACAGGTAACCGTGTCGGTGTTGGTTGCACTGTCAAACCGTGTAGAGGTCAAACAAAGTTTTTTAGATTAATATTATTCGGTTTTTGGAAGCTTTGATTTTGATTGCCTTTTGCATTATTACGTTGTCGGTTTTTATTTTATTTTATTTTATTTTATTATTTTTAAACATAAGCTTTGGTAACAGGTTGATTTGCTCACGGAGTGGAGATTCATGCATGGGGTTTCATGATACAGATTGGATACCAAAAATATAAAAAGAAAAAAACAAATATATTCGGGTACACGAAGGTATGCTTAAGATGTATTTTGAAGCTAAATTTATAATTATTTTAAAGGATCTAATTGAATTTTTATTTTATGATTTAAAATTTAATAAATTAATTAGAAAAAACCCTGATTTTATATATAATTTTATTGATAATTTATCATTTAAATTATTTACATATTAACTAAACTATTCCAAATTTATCATAGCCATGGTACAATAAACTTGATAAGAAGTTTAAGGATTTCAAACGGGCCTATTTGACTATAAAATACTTATTTAAAAGGGTGATGGATAAAAATATTTAAATTTTATTTTTTAATATTAATTATTGTACGGTAATAACCAAAATAGTAGACTAAAATCCCGTTTGTTTTTATTTTAAATTAAATTTTTTAAATATTTTTAGATAAATTGATATCGAAAATAAATTTTAAAATATAAAAATATATTATTTTAATTTATTTTTAAATAAAAAATAATTGTAAATCAATGTCAAACAGTCGCTAACAGGATTGACATGTATTGATGTGATGTCGATTGATTATCGCTCACAGATATTATTTAATGCAAGCATCTTCCTGTGCCCGAAGCATAACCTTTTAAAATGCCATTATATATATATATATTATATAGTCAGTTGGATGTCCATTTCGAAGATATTTACTCATGTCTATTGACTTTATCTTCTATATTCTGCCAATATGTTTACTTTTTGTACTTTTCACAGAGGAAGGAAGGAAGATTTCGATCGGGGGTTTCTCTTTCTATCTTCCTGTTATGATGAAGTGTGCTGTTGAAAATGTCCTTCCTGCTGTTTACAATGAAGTTGGTGAGACTTTTAGTACAGGGCCATCCGATCTGGGGTATCTTCCTCGCACAAGGAATTTTGTGCAGGGGCGCCTGTCATCGCCATTGACAAGCTGTACTTTGTATTTTCTTATCTTATTTATCCTTTTTAATGCTTTATTACTGTGTTTGATTGATGGGTTCTTGTTCTTTCCAACATCAGTTTTACATCACTTCTATGAACTTGACCAGAAGAACTCCGGTTCATAATTCGATAAAGAAAACTAGAGCCCTCTAAAAAGGAAAGAAAATGGCTCTGATCTTCAACATCTAGCTATCGCTGGTCTCCAGATCTTAGCTCTGATTATTCATGGGCTGAGTTTATTGTGTGTACTCTAGACATTATACTCTTACGTACGTACTGAGATTTATACTTGGTTTAATTTGACATGAAAGTGAGTAGAAATCTCAAGCTATATATGTCGCCAATTCTTTTGGAGAAGACTCGCATAAATGGTGAAAGAAACCAGTTTCTGCAGAAGTTGCATTGTTCCCCATAAGCACAGCCAAGGACTTTCTATGATTTGTTTTCTGCTATGGATGACGCCTCGAACTTTAATCGGAGGCTAATTAAGAGGTTTGGTACGTTAAAATAATGCAAAGACATGAAAAAAAATGGTGCAGTGGCGCAACTGAATGCGTTCTTGACACCTTCTCCCTTCTTCTAAGAAAGGCATGCAGCTGGTCAACTTGATGAGCTCTCTCTAAGAATAGCAGCACTAATTTTCATTGGAGAAGCATCAGCAGTTTTGCCTTCTCTGCCTGCATATATACCACTTACTTCTAAAATATTATTGCAAGAAATTATAATGCTCATATGTCGAAGTTAAGAATTTCAGGATGAAGGTCTATTTTAACAAGGCTAAGTAGGATGTTTTAGACGAAGAACTCTCTCTCTCTCTCTCTCTCTATATATATATATATATATATATATATATAACAAGGCAAAGCTAGTTCTAAGCCATGACTTCATAATTTGCATTATTTGTACAGAACATATGAAATTCTTAAACCATTTTTCCAATGTTCATTAAGCTTAATTTCTGAACATATTCGGTGTGCATGTCAACTTACCTTGATTCACAGCATGGCGGGCATTCTTAAAGATTCTCACTTTCATTTATATGATTCAACAACACGCAATAACTAATAAGTTTATATATATTCTTTTAAACTTATTATACACCTGATCTAACGCTGGATCGATTATAATTGGCTAAGTTAATCTAAAACCAAGATTTTTTTAAAAAATTAAAATAATATTATTTTTTTAAAAATTCAAATTAGATATTGTTTAAATTTTTTTTATTAACGTGGGTGACCGGGCTAGTTTATGTGTACTTCGACTTGTCCTACAAGCCCTGAAGTTAACGACCATATAAGTCTTTAATGATCCTAAGGGGACTCGAACTCGTAACTATTAGGGAGCAAACTCAGAGCCAATGTTGTAAAAAAAGCGAGTTGACTCTTAAAATCTTACGATTTTACGAGTCAACATGTATCTAACATGTCAAATCGAATTAAAACTCGAAAACTAGTAAAATCAATCAAACTCGGTCAAACGCGTTCAAACTCAGTAAAATCGAACCGATTTTACAAGTTTGAAAAACATATAAAATTGTGCATTCTGGTAATCTCTACCTTAACATTTTCATTGTTTTAAATTTATATCTTGCAAAACTTGTGCAATTTGATAATCAAGGGCTTGATTTTGACTATAATTATTATAATTTTTTTAACGATACAAGTTATTTGTGGATTTCATTTCTGTAAAATTAAAATACATATTCATTCTTCATAATTTCTTATGTAAACTATTAACATATCAATTGATATATTACTCTATTTTAGCTGGCAAATATATAGAATAAAAGTTGTAAATTGGCATGCTTGACCCTTTGAGTAATTAATGTTAAATGGTCTATCAAAATTTGAAGGGACTCATTTTTTGTAAATGATGAAGTAAGTGGGTCGATTTGTCCAAGAAGTAGAGGAATCAATGTGAATAAAATAAAGGTGTTTGGACTTTTCTATTATTTATTTTATTTTTATTTTTATTGTGTTATATTGTTAATTACTACTTAATTGAAATTGTTAATATATAATTAATTAAAATATTTTATTTATGATTTTACGATTCGAGTTTATATTGTATATTTCATGTCGTGTTAAAAAAATATTTTTAACAACCTTGCTTAGAGCCTGACTAGTTAAGCTATTTTTAAATTGATATTGTTTAAATTTTAATTAGACCATGGATTGACTTGTATAGTCAATCAAATTTGATTTGATTAAGTTCTAACCTAGTATATAAAACCTAACTTAAATAAAGTTCCAAATCGGTGAGCCATGGAATTAACCATTGAAGATATTCGATACTCATTATTTATGGGTTACACCACATTAATTGAAGATACACCACATTTATGGGCGTATCGGACACTTCTTTTTTCAGCTCTCATTTATTTTATTATTATTTTAATTATTAATTGTTTGTTTAGGAATATAGTTGGTGTATATTTTTGAAAAAAATTTATTTTTTTTAAGATTTAAATTAATATTTTTATTATTTATTTATTTTAATATATTAATATTAAATATAAAAAAAATTATTTTAACAAATTCTAAATCAAAAAAATATTTTATTCACTTTGTAATATACACTGCAACACAGTAAGCATGAAATAAAAAGAAAGATATAATTAACTTTGAAAGATATAGATCAATTGATCAAACTCTAAATTTACTCTTTAAAATTTACTAATTCGAGTTTTATAAATTTTTTGAAAATTTGTATAATTATTAATTTTTAAATTTATAAAATTAGTAAAGATATATACATAATTTAATTTAAAAATAAAATACATGTGGACCATCTCTTTCCTTGCCACCTGTATGTATTTCCTCCTCCTCCTCTCTCTCTCTCTCTCTCTCTCTCTCTCCCTTTTAATAATGTTTCGTTTATCTTATGTAGAAACAAAACACAATTAAAAACCCCACCACTGTTGTCTGACAGAGACTCAAATCCTGCCGCGGCTTTATCTTCAGATCAAGTAAACAAAGCAGTTCCATACGCGTAGATTGCTTTAAACTAATCTCTTTAACACCAAATCCCAATCTGGGTCTCTCTCCCTTTTAGCCGCCTCCTCCTCCACTTCAATCCTCCTTTCATTTTTCCCCTTCTCAATAGTATAATTTTATCTGCTTCTGACAGAGCTTGTTGGGAGTTTTTTTTTTTTTTTGATTCCCATTTGTATTTTAAATTCTTGTTTTGTTAGTGACTGTCTCTAAAACATGTGGGGTTTTATTCTTTGCCTCCTAAACAAAGGCAAATGCTTATCTTTTTGGATCTAAAGTTGTGATTTTTGGGGTACAATATGGAGCATGTTTATTTATAGTTTATCTCTTTTCTATCAAAGTGGTATCCTGCTTTCCATTTCTTTAACTTGACTAGTTAGCTGTTTACTCTGCTTCAAAAGAGCGATAGCAAAAGTTTTGGTCTTGTTCAGTTTGTTGATGTTATTTCATCTACTTTTAGTATAGAGTAAGAAATGGGATCTAGTAATGTGTTTTACTCTGGAGAGTTCAATTTGGATGCCAAGTGGCTCGTTGATCCTAAGCTTCTATTTGTTGGGCCAAAGATTGGAGAAGGTGCTCATGCTAAAGTATATGAAGGGAAGTAAGTCAAACTTCTTGAAGTCTTTGTTTTTTTGTTTCCAAATTGCAGCTCTTGAATCTGATTAACTTTATTACTGGATTTTTCTCTCATCTTTTTAGACTAAACCAAAATTTAGCCATTTTTTAGCTGATCAATTGAGAAAAACTATTGCATATATATCAAATCCCATGTTTTTAGTTTTATTTTCAATTACATGCCTGCTTATCAGATCATTTGACTGAAGTTTTTGACGCTGTTGCTTAAACATTCTTCTTCTTCTTCTTCTTTTCTTGTAGTTTAGATCATTTGCTAAATGGTGGATTGCTATGTGCAGTAATCTCGTTCTGGAATTTATGAATTTTCTTTTGATAGGTACAAGAATCAAAATGTTGCCATTAAAATTGTACATGGAGGAGAAACCCCAGAAGAGATTGCCAAGAGACAAGCTCGGTTTGCAAGAGAGGTTGCAATGTTATCTAGAGTTCAACACAAAAATCTAGTGAAGGTTATTTTTATTGCAATACCATTTCTTGCATTTGATTTTCAGCATTAAAGGGTTGTTAGTGAATTAATTTTACCATGTTGTTAGTTAACATTTGTTGAAGTGGTCAAATACCAAATAACGGGACTGTTGGGTTTGCTCTTGTTAATTAATTTTACTATGTTTTACCAGTTTATTGGTGCTTGCAAGGAGCCTGTCATGGTGATAGTAACTGAGCTTCTTTTAGGTGGGACATTGCGCAAATACTTGCTGAACATGCGACCAAGGTGCTTGGAAATGCGTGTTGCTTTTGGGTTTGCTCTTGATATTGCTCGTGCTATGGAATGCTTACACTCCCATGGGATCATTCATCGTGACCTAAAACCTGGTATGATAAATTTCTTGCTTGTGTTCCTTAGACTTTTGAGCTTGTGAAGTTTGTACAAGTAGCATTTTGTGAGAGGCTTATAAACTTGCTAACTAGTCCCACATAGTTTTATGGACATCTTCTGTTTTTGTGAGCTTTGGGACTTGTATCGTGCATACATTTTAGTGCAAGTTGTCAACTAATTGCTGAATATAACAGTTGGAATATTGTCTCAAGAGGGTACCTACTGTAATTTCTGTTCTCTTTGCCTTTCCATTTGAATTGCAAACAATGCATGTTGGGTTGCTTTCATAAAATACCAGCACCAAAAAAGAAATGCTTTCATATAAATACTTTTTTTTCAGTTGTTTTAGTGAAACTCACTCTGCTCGGGTATGGCAGTTTATTACCTTGACTTTCTAATTTCACTAGTCGATTGGCCCCACGTTATTGGGGATTTGTATTTTCCAGACAATATGATTTTTAGTCTGTTTCCAATTGTTTTTTTAAATAAAGATTTTCTCTTGCAAGAGAGGTAATATCCATTTAAATAAGCAATTGATCAAAGAACATAATAATTGGGACTTGAAAAATACGAGTATAGATAGATGTGTGACTACTTTATGAGTATCTTGGATCCAAAATATCTTTCTAATAATTAAATTGAGGTGGAAACGCAATTAAGTTGCCCCTGCGATGTAGAACCAGACAATAAGATCACCAACTCAAATTTTGAGGTAACCAAAGCAAGAGAAACACGCTCAATCTTAGAGAAAACTCTGCTTTTTTTTTCCGTCAATAATAATACAATAAAACTGAAAGTCTCTTAGGGTGCTTATTTATAAACACCCAATAAAATAAGTCTTGATAAAAATAGGAAACATAAGGAACCTAGAATTTTAAAATTAAACCCTATATTTCTTTCTAAATTAAGTATTCCTAAACAATCTACATGGACCCTCATCAACCTGTTTCTTGCTATTGCGCATGACGACTTTTTGCAAAATAGGAGACAATAAGCTGCCCAAAGGATATCCATATCCCCTACATTCACTTCAAAGATCTCAATGAGTTTCTTTCTCTAGATAACAAAATATATCTTTTGAAACTTATCTTGAGTTGTATTTAAAATGAATCCAAGTATCAAATCAATCATATGGCCTGTGCATTTGAAAGTTCACAAATTATCATGATTTTACATGATAATAGAAAATTCTATTTTGGTCAGGTCTAAATTGATTATACTACATTTCACTTGCTTTTCTTGTGTGATGGAACAAAACTTGATGAAATTTTTGTTTATGTTATGTATTTAATAGGCACCTCTTTATACTTATTTTCTAAGATACTGCATGATAGCAATTAGATTCGACTTTATGTCATAAGCTTGTACTGATTGTTATATCTGCTGGATAGAGATGGGCATAGTACGGGAACTGGCAAGCATTACATTTAATCTTTTTCAGTGACATGTGCAAGTCTGAATACTTAATCAGCATTAGTAAGCAGCCAGGAAATAAACTTCACGAAAGGTTTATATAATGTTTGATAGAATCAGATTCAAAGCATTGAAGGAATTGTCTTTGTTTCTTCTTGTTTCACCTCATTTTTTCTGGACCTTTTTACTTGATCTCTTGAATATATGCACTCCATAAAGATGTCCTTGTGCAGTACTAAAATGAACGGATGGCCTTACAGCCATGTTTAGAGAGCTTCTAGTTTGTGCAATTTCAATTCTATTTGAGCACCTCTCTTGTTTAGAAAGTTTAAACTTGCCGAGTTCAAGGAAAATGATTTACGAACAAACTTTTTATACTAAATTTCCTTGCAAAATGATCTGTCAACATGTAAGTGGTAGAGTGTGGGTTCCATAAATTTGAAATATTGGTCTAACATTACAAGGTAACTGCTACATGTGTTTGTATGAAAAGTTTGTTTTTTGGCTTCACTCTGAGGTTTTTCAACATTTAATATTTCTGTACAAAAGTAAATTGCACTCGTCCATTAGTAGAATTCAATTTTACTCAATTTGTCGCTAAAAAGGCTCCATCATCACTACATTTAGACAAACAACCAGGTACATGGGCAAAAAGCATAAATCATCTCCGAGAAAAACTTTCAAGCATCATCACTGTCAGCCATAAAATTCTAGTGCCATAAACACTGTCTGTGTTTTCTCTGCAACAAATCAGACGTAGCAAAGTGTGAGAGATAAGAAATCAATATCTCCATAGAAAGAGACACAAAGATGATATAGCTGGAGAGGATAGGTGTAGCTGAGCAGCAAGAAAGGAGTGACTGTGGGTTTTTGGGTGTGACTTTGTATTGTATGGAAATCTTGATTTTTGTTGATATGTAGAATTGAATTACATCTTCAAAACAAAGGGGTTTTCTCAGCAACAGGCTGTTAAGCACTGATACAGTGTGATGCTCTAAAATTCAAAAAACATTTGATTACCTAGTAATCAAGCATCAAGGCTTCTTCTGACTACCTCGTTTCCTTTCCTATTCACAGAGAACTTGATCTTGACTGCAGACCATAAAACAGTTAAACTTGCAGATTTTGGTTTAGCCAGAGAAGAGTCATTGACAGAGATGATGACTGCTGAAACAGGGACATACCGGTGGATGGCTCCAGAGGTACTATATTGAATGACTGAGAATCTCTAGAATTGTTTTTATATGATGCCAGATTGTTCACCTTTCTATTTGGTGGCAGCTTTACAGCACAGTCACATTAAGACATGGTGAGAAGAAACACTATAATCACAAGGTGGATGCTTATAGCTTTGCGATAGTGTTGTGGGAGCTCATCCATAATAAATTGCCTTTTGAAGGCATGTCAAATCTACAGGCAGCTTATGCAGCTGCTTTTAAGGTGAGCAGTGTTGTTTTCATTATATCTCAAAATTCAAATGAAATCTTAAGGAAGCATTTATTCCAAGGGGATTTACTTGGATGGTGACTATATTGATGTCCAGCTGGTGTCAGTGCCCTTTTGAGATTATATGAGAAATTGGTGTTTAAATGCTGCTGAACTAGACTTTATCACCTCTTATGACATATTGAGTTTGCTCTTGAGTATTGGACCACAAGGTTGCTTTCTGCAAGATTGGATGCTGATCTCTTTAGAAGTGAAGTATTTTCATTAAGTTGGTGAGTTAATTGATAATCATAAATGCCGATTATAGGGTTGCAGCCTGATGGAGGTGGTTTTGGTGGGGTAGCCGACGGACCTGATGGGGTGTTGGACTGACTGATGGAGACGGTTTTGGTATGCTGCTTATAATTGCTGAAGTAAAATCGCCTAGTGAAATTGTTGTGCTTGGGGGGGTCATTGAGGAGAACTCTCACTTGCGAGATGATGAACATGTTGGACATCACCTTGACCCAGAACTCTCACTAGTGAAATTGGTGTTGGACTGACTGATGGAGATGGTTTGGATATGCTGCTTATAATTGCTGAAGTAAAATCGCCTAGTGAAATTGTTGTGCTTGGGGGGTCATTGAGGAGAACTCTCACTAGCGAGATGATGAACATGTCGGACATCACCTTGACCTAGAAGCCTTCCTCACCTGGCTGCTATCTTTGTCATTGTGGGATTTTACCCCTATGTGCCAACAATTTATGGAGGATTTGATTATAGCATGCAGTTTTTATATTAAGTTGCTTTAGCACTACAGCATGTGAAATATGCATTTCAAGTTTTGAGGCCAGCATCTGGACATCAAAACCAGGACCATCTGACATTCGTCTGCTTTTAATGCTCGAGTACAAAAATTAATAGGGGTTCCAAACTTGATATGCCATAACCTGAATGATTATCTTGTCTTTTAATTATTGATTATAATTATATAGCTCAGTTGCAATTTCCAGCATCTTGACGTAATGGTTTTGCTGTTTCAGAATGTGAGACCCAGTGCTGAAAACCTCCCAGAGGATTTGGCTTTGATTGTGACCTCATGTTGGAAAGAAGATCCAAATGCTCGGCCCAACTTCAGCCAAATTATACAGATGCTCCTGCATTATCTTTCTACCATTTCAGCACCAGAGCCCGCCATCCCTGCTAGGATATTCACATCTGAGAATGCAGTTTTTCCCCCGGAGTCTCCTGGTACAAGTTCCTTAATGGCTGTAAGAGATGACTCAGGGGAAACCCCAAGAACCCAGATAGAAGACAAGCCGAGAGGTTTCTTTTTCTGCTTTAACCAATGTTACTGATCCCTCCTGGTACACAAAGTCGTTTCTGGAGGTATTTAGGTACATTCAAATAAGCAAGTCTCAGATTTTAGAATATACTTACATGTTTGAAAAAAAAATGCCAATCTAGTTAGTTCAGTTGCAGTAGGAAGCTACTCTCATCTGATTATTAACTTTTCCACACTTCTCCCCATGAATAATAGTCTGTTCCGACTTGTGTATTTAGGGTTTCGGAGTTGGGGTTGCTGTGATGATTTATCATTATTGTAAAATAAGGTCCGTCCAAAGGCCTTTACTCCTGTTGTTCATCAAGAATATACATGACTATGTTAGAGTTGATGATGCTTTGGTCATGTATGCATCGACTTGAGGCATGCCGCAAGCTCTTAACTGTGCATTCAGGCTTGTGTCGATATGCTACTACTGTGTGTATGTATTAATGGTGGTAATAAACTTAGATTGATCCGAAATGCTTGATTCCATCCTTCTCTTTATCGGCATTGGCTTAGAAAAATATCAATGAAATGCCACTCATTTCTCATTTTCAGAAACAGGACCCTCCTGTTGCATATGGATCACCACTACGAAAGTCTTGAAGTCGATGGCGCTTCTTGTTTTCGCTACCGCTTGACTTAATGAACTGGTTATTGTCTTTTCTGTTTCAAAATATTACTCTTTAATAGAAGCTTAAAAAATAAAAATTAAAGCCATAATAATGCTATTCTCCACTTAAAATGCAATCATTGCTCCCAGATTGTTTTTATTTATGCTATTAACAAAAACAAAAACAAAAGTTTTTACTTTACTTCTAGTTACAAAATATTATTCATTAAAAAAGTACTTAAGTTTCAATTACACTAAAAGAAAAGGAAATTTTAATTTATATCTCATCAAAAACTATTAACTGAAATAATATTTTATTTTTTTAGGTTTTTCTCGTTTTTTCAAAAAAAAAAATTTATATCAATTAAACTCTTCAATATTAGATTTATTAAAGATTGAATTTTATAATTTTTATAATTTAGTTTTTATAAGGTTGTCAGTCTTATAATATAGATCATCATTTTAATGGGTTGACTCGAGTGTTTTTTATTAATTTTTTTATCAATTTTTTTCTTTAACTTTGAATTAATTGAGAATTAGACTTCATGATTTGTTTTGGTTTGTTTTCTTTATGATTATTATCGTCTCATGACTCAAGTCACGAGGATTGATTAAACCAGATTGACTCGAGATTTTTTTTATATTATTTTTTTAGTTGGATTCTTTTTTCAATTTCATATTTCAACACTTGGTTAATTGGGAATTGAGTTTATAATTTGCTTCAATTTATTTTTTATTGGATCATCTCAATCTCATGATCTAAGTCGCAGGTTTGACAGATTAATATGAGTTTACTTGGGTTATTTTTTTTGTTTTTTTAAATTGATTTCTTTTTCAATTTCATCATTCAACATTGGGTTTACTGGAAATTGATATTTATAATTTGTTTTGATTTACTTTCTATAAGGTTATTATAGTCTCGTGACTTGGCATGAGGAATTGGCAAGTTAACCCAAGTTGATCCGAATCAATCCAATATATTTTCGTCTTAATATTTATATAAAAAATCTCATCTTGAATATTTATGTAGAGTCAAGCTATATTTTTATAAGTCATTTGAGTTGTCTTTGGATCCACTAAGTTGATCGAGTCACATTGAGTCAATCCCCACGTAGTTTAGATTTTTTTCTACTAGAAAAAAAACATTAACAATACTTAAATATTTTTTTATATTAAAAAAATTGATTCGACCCACAACAAACCAAAGATCTAGTAATCATTAAAAACAATCTAAAATGTTTGTTTTGTAAATCTTCTCACAACACTTTTTATTGAAATTATTTTTTTTAGTTCCTTTTATTCTTTTGGTAATTTTTATTTTTGGTTGTGATTTGTTTCCTTGTAAATTAGGTTAAATGAGGTTTTCGGCTCATAATTTATTTGTAATATTTTCCAAAAGGATTCTTGAGATGTGAAAAATTGTTCCCATTAAATTTGGTGTTTGATTTGAAAATATTAAATTCAATTTTATTAATTATAAAATTTGGAGCTCCGAGGACTAAAATTGATAATAGAAAAAATTGTAGCCCATTTTTCTTCTTTTTATTGTACAAGGCTTTTTATTTTGGTCCCTAAAGTTTGATCCTTGTTCTTGAGGTTTTTCTGTTTTGATATTAAAAGCTTTATTTTACTCGTGTTTTAGCCCTTGAGTTTGAGAAAAATAAAAGAGAAAAGAGAAAGTTAATGGTTATTTGCATTCTAACAATTAAAAAAAAATGTTTTTAAGGTTATTGTATTCTATTTAACAAGAGAAATTTTATTAAAATATTTTTTATTTTTTATCTTACTGGAAAAAGTTGATCATGGTTGAGAAAGAAAATTTTTATTTAGTTAGATTTTATGTTTTTCAACTAATTTATGGGTGATATATTTGTTCTAGGCATTTTCAAATAAAAATAGAATTTTAAAGATTAAAAAAAAAAACCTATACCAACTTTTTCAGTGACCTCTTCGATCTTTGGATTCTACTACTATAAATTACGTGTTGTTTGTGCTTTCTTTTTAAATCACATCACCTGCCCTTTAACTTGACAAAGCATGCGAGCTAGGCCTCCTTTATAGGTTAGGTGTGCATGCCCATTTAGGGTTTTGTTCCTTTTCTTTTCAAGATTTTTAATCTCAATCCATTAAAGTGGATTGGTTAAAGATTAATTTGAGAATTGTTTTTTTAATACCATTAATTTTTAATTTTTTTTTAACTAAGATCATAATCTTTTTAAATTATATTGGCAAGCACTTTTTTTTTACAATCCTTAATAATATTTTTTTAATCGATGCTAAATTTTTTTATATAGTTTGAGTTATTGTTTATTTCTGGAAAAGGTTGTAGCATACTTTTTTTAATAATTGTGAACACTCTTTTTCTGTAGCCCTTAATAAAGATTTTTTTAAAAATTTTATTCGTGAGTTTTTTGTATATATTAATTTTTTTATTGTATAGTTAAATAAAAAATAAATCCTAAAAGATAAGTTATTAAACTCACCTTGGCTCTTGGCTCTTGGCTCTTGGCTCTTGTTCTATATTGTAGATTTGATAAATTAATCTAAGTTAATCCAAATCATATAAAAAAAAATAAAACAATTTCATCTTAATATATATTTTTAAAATCAAATTAAATTCTAAATAAATCAAGTCAGCTTTTATTCTATTCTATTTTAAAAACCAATCCAAGGAGGCTTGAGACATGGGTTCTATTTCTTCATTGAAAAACAAATTAGAAAAGGAGGAATTATATTTGCAAATTATTTTGTTTCAATAAAATTTTAATTGTTACTTTTCTTAAAAAAAAAATTCATATAATTAGAAAAAAAAATTCACAGTTTTTCTCTATAAATTTTTCATGGATAAAAACATGAACAATACATATTTTCTTTTATATACAAACACTTTTTAACAATGTAAAACATTAAAATTATTTTGTATATATATTTTCATATTTATCTAACGTTGTAAATTTAGTTTTTATTGTGAATTTAATATAAAGATTTTTTTAGTTAACAACATAACTTTTCATAATAATTATTAATTTAAATGAAGTAAAATTAGTATTTTATAATAATATTGTGACAATTATAGAATATTAAGATGACTATTATAAATTATGGTTTTCATTTTTTATATAAAAATAGTTATAATCTTGATGTATTTCTGATTTTATTTGATGGAAAGAGTCCTCTTTGTTCTTAACAAATGAACATATTTCTTAATTTTTCATTAAAAAAAATTAAAAAAAGAAAAGAAAACTGGAATCGAAAAAGAGAAATAGTATTAGGTCAGTGAACAAATTCTAACCTTTTCAATTTAGTGATTTTAACAAGATTCCTCATTGAGAAATTAAAATAATTAGGGAGTGAAATTGATATAAAAATTAATTTTGGAGAAAAATTAATCATTTTAATTCCCTAACTTCTTAAGTAAAATTTGTGTTTACGTAAAAATTAGGAACACAATTCACTTTTTAAGTCATGGACTAGTTTGTAATATTGTCTTAAAAAATATTAGTATATTTAGTTTATCTAAAGAGTTTCTTATTAAAAAAATATAATTTATTTATTTAAATATATTTTTAATATATTAGAAATATAAATATTTTGTAATAAACAATCTAAAACTACAAATTTAAATTAGAAAATGTATTTTCGCTTTCAAAGCTATTCAAGTTATCTAAACTAATTTATTAAATTTATCTAAATATACTGGAAAAATGTGAGGGATGTGTTTTTAAGATTATCCAGAGAGTGATTTAGTCTCAATTGATATATAAATTGATCCGAAAGTAAGTAAAAAAAAAAATAGCAATGCTATCTAATTAGAAAAAATATATATAATTTTTTGAGATATATCCAGACTAGTAAACTGGACTCATAATTGTTGATCAAATCAAGACTGTCAAAGAATCATCTCAACCTAATAGCTTAAGCGGTTAGGTGAGGTTTCAGGATATGATTTATATTATTCTCTAACACATCTCCTCAAGTGAAAGCCCTTTAGGCTTGAAACTTGCACAGACTCACATTATCTTGTGCTTAATTTTTATCAAATAAATAGGGATGATGAGATTCGAACTCGTGACCGCTTGGTTATCAAGACTCTGATACCATGTCAAAGAACAATCTCAATCCAATAGCTTAAGCTGTTAGATGAGGTTTCAAGATATAATTTATATTATTCTCTAACAAAGACTTACTATAATTTAATTAATTAAATGTCTTATAAATTTTGAGAAATTGTTATTCAAGATCTTATTTTACCTTCTATTTTTCTAACTTTTACACCTTTACTGAAAATCTTAAATTAGTATTTAATAATCAAATTTAAGCTCTTTAAGTGAAATCTTAAATTAATATTTAATAATCAAATTTAAGCTCTTTAAGTGGAAGAGTGGAAGGTGATTCCACTTTTATTAGGTTTCACTTCAAAAACATATGATAATAGATTTTCTTAAGATAGAATGCTGCTTATTTAAAAAAAAAAACAAAAGGACAGAAATGGCTTTAATTTTTTTTTGAAGTTACAACTAATTACAAAAATGCCAATAGTAATATTTACCTTGATACCTATTGCAATATTTCGAGTATTATTATTTTACATTTTCAACCTTATATCCATATATAAATATAAATACTATAATTTTTGTTGAGCAAACTAATATGTTTATTATTTGTCCCTTAAATTATTAAAAAAACTATGATAGTATAAAAGTCAAATTACATGTCATTTATACCCTTACTAATTTTCAATTAAACCCTACACTAATAATATTACAAAATCATGTAATGCATTTTTGTAACATTTCTTTCAAATTTAAATTGAATATATTCTAACACTGTAGAATATATTCATATATTGTATATACATATTTTGAAACTATTTTTTTTAAATTATATTCCATTTGCATTTTTATTAGTTTTTGATCAAGCTATTTTTTAATAAAATTATGATATTAGGTATTATGATTTAATTTTTAGTATTTATTTCAAAAACAATAAAGATCAATTAAGAATATAAATTGAACATCCTTTGGGAATGTAGAACATATAATATATTCATGTTTTTGAATTTTTTATTTTTTATTTTTATTTTAGTTGGAGAGATGATTTTTTTTAATTCAATTTCAATCGATTAATGATTTTAAAAACGGTTAATTTGAATGGATGGATATGTGTTGAGTGGATATGTGTAAAATAAAATATATTTGAAATAATAAAATGATTATAATCATGAGATATGATGCTATTATTACATGGATAGTATAATAAGAATAATGAAAACAAACATAGTTTATCTAATGATATGGTAAAATTATTAAAGATTTACTTATTTATAGATAAATGAGTTACCAAAATCCATCCAATACCATCACGGGGCATACAATTTAACAACAAATATTAAAGGTTTTTTTTACTGTATCACTAGATTAATATGTGAATTATTATAGTAAAATTACCGATTTTCCTTTTAGTGGAAAAAATAAAAGTCTTTATATTGAGGTCAATTTGGTCTTTTACAATGACTCAATGATCATTAAAAAATTATTGGATAGTATATGTGTCTTTTTTATATTTTTTAAACAATAAAACAATTTATTTACTTCAAGTCAAAAAAATTTAAAATTATTAATCAAGTTTTTATTTTCTTTTTGTTTATTAGAATACACTGAAACAATATGTTTGCTCTTAGAAACAAACAAAAAATAAGGCTGTGTTTTGGGGCATTTTAGTCCTTTTACACAAGTTTTTTTTTTTGTAGATTCCAGATTCATGAAGGGCATTTTGGTGTTTCTATATTGGATAATTGATTTTTTATTCAAAAGAAGCTATTGACGCGTGCTTATTATACGCCAATGCATGGAGGCGTCTGCATTATTTGGAAAGCGCGTGCAATACCTTCTAGTGGGATGGTTGCATAGATCCCTTTACGCTTTGAACGCAGCCTTCCTTGGTACCATTAGAATCGTCGTAGCGCATGTTGAATTTGGACTTTCAATGTAGCTCCAACAACTCATTCTTCTTTTATTTCATCTCTTATCTCTCCTCTCCTATTTTGTTGTACTTGTCTCTTTCTATAATTCCAAAGTGACATGCTATTTTTTTTATTTAAATTTAGTTTTTATTTTTTTTTATTGCTATTTTTTTTTGAAATCTTTTATTTATTTATTTTTCAATTTTATCTTTCAAGAAATGAGCTTCGTAATTTGTTTCTGTTTTACTTTCTTTGGAGTGATCTCAATCTCATGATCAAAGTTTGTAGGTTTTGATGATTAACCCGGATTGACTCGAGTTGGTTTTTTTGGATTTTTTTTTTTAAATTGATTTTTTTTTTAATTTTATATTTCAACATTTAGTTGGTTTAGAATTAGAATTCGATTTTTTTAGTTTTCTTTTTATTGAGTTACCTAAGTGTCATGATCCGGATCGTAAGTTTAACAGGTTTACTCTGGTTGACTCAAGTTTTTTTTTTTAAATTGTTTTTTTTCTCTCAATTTTGGCATTCAACATTGGTTTGTTTAGGAGCTGGACTTTGATTTTTTTTTTCAATTAACTTTCTACGAGGCTATCAAAGTCTCATGATTTGGGTTGTGGTTTTGGCGAGTTAACACAGGTTAACCCGATTAGTTATTTTTAAGTCGATTTATTTAAATTGATTTTTCTTTTCAATTTTGTCCTTCAATTTTGGTTTTGCTTGGGAATTACACTTTATTATTGATTTCAATTTTATTTTTATGTGTTTATCATGTTCTCATGACTTGGTCGCAAGTTTAGCAAGTTTACACACATTGACTTGAACCGGTTCTTTTTGGGAACTTTTTTTAAATTTGAATATTTTTTTTTAATATTGGGTTCATTAGGAGTTAATCTTTGTAATTAGTTTTGATTTTATTTTTATAGGGTTATTACGATCTCATGACTCGGGTCTCATATTTTACAGGTTAATCTAAGTTGATCCAGGTGTCATCATCTGAATGTTTTAAAAAAATAATATTTTTCAATATGTTACCGTTTTGATTTTAAAGAAGATATTGTCCAATATGTATCAAATTTAGAGTTTATGATTGATTTTTTTTTTTACTAGAAAACACACAATATTTTTTTATATTTTTTTTTTTTTGTATTTAGAAATTTTTTTTGAACTGACCTTCATGGCAAGAATCTAATATTATTCTAATAATCAACTATGTTAATGTATTCTCAACATTTTTTTCTCTAAGTTAACAATTTTGCTCCCAAAGGTTGACTCATCTTTCGCTAAAGATATCAAATTAGTTTCATTTGTGGAGGTGGTTTAAGTTGTGGTCTTGTCATATGTATAATTATATAAAGATTGTTTTTTCATATATTAAAAATGAATTAAAATGATTTTAGAGTAGAAACATATTTGAAAAAAGAGAGGAAACAAACTAATTTTATAAAAAATACAGTATAAGTTAGGATCCACAAGATACAAATTAAAGGTTTTAAATTTTGATAAATTAAAATTCTTAACTTAATAACAAATTTTGATTTAAATTAAAAATTATTTCTAACAAAACATGATAACAACTTTTTGAAGCATTTTTTTTAAAAATAACTTAAATTAATTAAAAAATAAAATATATTGAACACAACTTTATTAATAATATTAATAAATAACATAATCTTACTCTGAAGATTAATATGAACATGATTTTAGGGTCTTTTGTCATTCTAATTCGGATTAATAAAAGTTTTAGAAAAATAATACAAGTTAGAAAAGTATTAGAAATTAGCACAATTTGAACACAACAGCTATTGAGAATTGAGAATGACAGTTGTTTTAGAATTCATGTCTAATTAACATGTATAAATATCAACCTAAATTTTAATGAGAATTCAATGGTCAAGAGATAATATTTAAAATTCAATGGCTTGAGAGAAAAACTGATATAGCATGAGAAAGAAAAATATAATAAAAAAAGAAAAAGAAAAAGAAAGAATGGGTCTCTAGGTATACATCGGGGCTCCGTTTTTTATACATTCAGTAAAATTAGAAAGATTTCGATGAGATGATTTTAACTACACATTGAAAGCCACCAAACAATGTCGTAATTAGTTAGGGGTTTTGTTCGGGGTTAATTTAGGGTTAATCACGACCTTGTTTGGTGGTCTTTCAATATGTTGTTAGAATTGTATCATCAAGATCTTTTTAATGATACTGAGTATATCAAGAATGGATTCTCGGTGTACCTGTGACCCATTCTTTCTTTCCATTTTTTTCTTCCCTCATTTCTCTCTCATGTCACATAACATTATCTTATTTTTCTTTCTTGGCCATTGAATCTTAAATCTTATCTTTTGATAATTGAATTTTCATAAAATTTTGAGTCGACTCTTGTTAAGGTTAATTAATTCGCAAAATACATTATTTTTAAAACATGATTAAACATTTGCTTTTAAAAATAAAAATTCTATACAAAATTAATATTAAAAAAACACGTTTGTGTTCAAATCCAAATACTTTTTCAACACATATTTTTTTTAAAAAAAAAATTCAATAATTTTAAAGGATAAATTGGGCAATTAGCATCCAAAATATAATTAAATGCTGAAATAGCATAGGATGAAAATGTTTTGGTGAAATAACATAGTTTGAAGATATCGCAGTTCAGAAATGTGACATTTCAACAATGTTGTGGTTTAGAAATGTGACATTTGATAAATGTCATGTTTCAAAATCATGATAACGATGTCGCGGATCATGATTGTGATATTAATAAAATGTCGCATTTATGAACCACAACATTATTGAAATGTTGTAGTTCAAAATTATTTTGAGAAATGGCTAGACATTTGATAAAACGGTTGAACTGTAGCCAAAACGATTTGACCATTTTGGCTACTATAAAGTTTTGGGTTATTTTTGTGTTTTAAGCCTAAATTTTTTTATAAAGTCATAATTTTTGTCAATATAAAATTTTATTTACTTTATGATTTTAGAGAGTTGAAATATTTACAATTTTATCAAAATTTGGATAGAGTTTCCTCTATATAAGAACTATATCTAAAATTTTATCTTGCTTAAAAAAACCTGCAAAAAACCACAATAATTGCAATCAATAAATTCGAACTAAACTCAACATATTCTCATATATATAAATAAATATATATATATATAAATAAATATATATATAAATAAATAATTCAACAATACAATATTCAAGTAATCCCAAAATATATAAATATAATTCATCTATCTATCGACGTCTACGTCGTCTATTGGATGATTCGGGCTCACTAGTAGCATGATCAGATCCAACTCTTGCTCCTGTTTAAATGGCCTCGTCCTCGCCATGATATCATCAAGAGTTAGCATTTCTCCACAGGTTTCAAGTCCAAGTCGGCCAACATTTAACCACCTAGACAATATTGTGTGAACTTTGCTTTCTTCATCGATACTACGAAGATAATGCAACCTCTCGACCTTCTTTGTAATAAAAAGCCAACATAATATTAATAAACATATGGAGTATATATGCTCCGCATACTTAGAAACAAATTAAAATCATCGTAATAATAAACGCAATCATAACAAATAATCAACATATTTAAACATAATTGATTTTGTACCTCCTGAAAACTTCCTTGTCACCATCATCGGTGGTGTCGAAAATATCTCCTCAATCCACTTAAGACATATGCTACCCCTTTCAATTTAGAATGAAGAGGTGCTAATCCAAATGATCGCGATATAACACCATCTTATTACAAACACCAGTAGATGTGACTACTCGTCCATCAATAAGCAATCCAAGAAAAACCACCATGCCTTATGGTGTCGGTGTCATCTATACATGCCTAAGATGGAACGTGTGTATCTCACATCTCCATTGCTTAATTAGTGCATGGATTAAGCTGTGGTTAAACTTGATGTGGTCAAGACAATTGTCATACAAAAAATTAGCTTAGACTACATATGGCTGGACATGCTTATGTAGTCGCATTCGTCTATACATATGATAGTAAATAGTGGTATCTTGCTACATCACAATTTAAATTATAATTGCACCAAAATATAACATTTAATGATCCTTAAATTAAACATAAATGGTAAATATATTAAAATTAAATAAATGATCTACAACCTCGAGTATGTCCTGATCATGAAGAGGTTGGGGGTGGTGGCGTACGTGATTGATGCTTAGCATACTCATACCTAAGCTTGATGTGAAATTATATAATGTTCAATATGTCCAAATAAAAACCCCCACAAGAGGAAATGATCTACCACCTCGAGTACGTGACATATTGGTAATATATCTATGATTGATGTGAAATTATATAAGTTTAATATGCTTAAAAAATATGGTAATACATTACAACATGACCCAATATCTTGTTATACATACGTTGTCGATTAGGACATGTTTTTCTATTATGTCATGTGTCATTACATATACCATACCTATAATGTGCATAACCTTTACTTGTTTCCATATTGTTATGCAAACAAGTAAACATTCGTCGACCTCGTCCTTATTTCTATATAGATGAGTTCGCTTCAACTCGAGGTCTAGTATAATTAGTCCATTCTAACTCATCCGGTACTAGAAGGAATGACATTTCATATGTTGACCCGTAACTCGAACCGTGTAATAATCATCAACAAACCGTGTGAAGTTCAAGTGGTCTTCGGCATAACATGCAAGAGCATGTGAACATAGACAATGGATTGTCAAACTTAATATCATTTGTCATTTGCGGCAAATCATCCAACAATAAACTATTTTTACCTCTACCAACTGAATTTGAAGGACCAATAAAAGTTAGGACACATACAAATTTTGATCGACTACTCACATACAATATCATCATGTTCAAACCATTTTGAATGAAAGAATCAATCATTTTCTTAAAACTACTATCACACACAACCGGTACATGATAACATTGTTGTTCATCAATTTAACACCTCCAAGTTATTTGAACATCAATATCATATAATTCCACCCAAATCCATGACAAATGATTTCTTTCATTTTTATATAGGACATACCTAAATTACTAGTTAACAACAATCTGCTCCCGTCATTGAATGTGATACTATTGTTCACTTCGGAACAATATTGCCATCGTAATGACATAACCTAAATATGTTATTAGACATTATGTAAAAAAAAAAAATTAGATTCTAATAAATTTAACATAATTGTAACTAAATCTTACTACCTTAACCCTAATTGAAAAATTCATAACAAATTCAATCAAATTCTCAAAATGTAACATTAAAGCAAGCTTAAAAAAATAAACATAATTCATGATACATTATCAATTAATATTTTTTATGCTCAAATGCATTAAACCAAATGTAAATTCATAACAAATCAATTTAATTCTAAGAAAATACTAAATTCATCAACTTATCAACAATTCAATAAAAAATATAATTCACCACAATTCAACCACATTTATCCTCTATTGCATGAATGTGTGTGCGTATATAACTATATTATTAGTCGATTCCAAAAATATACACAAAATTCCTAATTTGACAACTTAACCTAAATTAAACGCAGCACATAATTAATTGAAATAATTAATTCATTATTAATCTAACTTATTTTTATATTCAACTATATCAAATAAACTCTAATTGAATGTATTTTAACTAATTTATTATTGATTCAACAAACCTTAAATTCAACCTAAACAATTATTTGATTTCAACCAAACCAAATCCAAATTAATAGCAATGTGGTGTGTTTACCTTATTTATAGAACTATAAGAATGGATGGGGCAACAACGATAACAGCAGTGACAGTAAAGGAAATTGTGGATTTTCAACATAAAAACATCAAAGGATGCTTAAAGACTAAGATGAGTTCGTTTTTTGATTGATTTAAGGGCAAAATCTAAGTGTTTTATGAGTTTTTTGAGAGAGAAGTGAGGGTGCAATGATTTTTTCCGTGACAGAAAGACAACGCTATGTGTTCGATTTGAATAAATTTTAATTAATATTGCACTTGTGAAGCATGATATTTTAAATTGTCACGTTTTAAAAATACAATATTTAATGAATATTATATTTTAAAAACTCTATAAAATCAAACTATAATATTTAATGCACTGTTTATTTTGTATTTTAAAAGTGTTTTTAAAAAAAATTAATTTTTTAATTTTTATACTTTAAATCAATATATATTTTTAATATTTTTAGATTATTTTAATGCACAAATATTAAAAATAATTTTTAAAAAATAAAAAATATTATTTTAATATATTTTTAAATAAAAAACATATTACAAACAACCATTAGAAAACTTTCACAATAAATCGCAACCTATTAAATCTTTGTTAAAAAGATGTATATCTCTCATATTACTGCACTGATTAAAAAAAAACAATTTTAAAAGGAAAGAAATCTATCTCTCTGACAGCGGGTATCTGCTGAATAATCGGGCAATCTCATTCTTCCATGGAGTTTAACGATGACATGACATGACATGACATCTATCCACTATCTACTTAAAGACATTCCAACCCCTCTCTCTCAGCGCGTTCTAAACAGTACTCTCAAAACATTCCTCCCCTTCCTTCCAAAAGGCCAGCAGTCCACTCCTACAAAATGTAAAAATCCATTAACCTTTTTCAGCAGCCGAATCCACAGCGGTTAAAAAAAAAAGAGGCAGTAATTCAGTTTTAACAGTTTCTATTTTAGCTTGGGGAGCAAGTTAAATTTGGACAAAATAACGAAAATGACACCCTACACGGTTTCCAATGTCCTCCACCGCTCGACTTTTTAAAGACACAACATAGGTTCGGGTTTAGGTTCAGTCAACGTTGGGACCCACCAAAGTCAAGTCCACACCTCGTTAGTTAAAAGATTCTGAACCCGAAGCTCTGGTTCGGGCACCGAGCCTCTTATAGCGAGACCGAAGCTCAGTTTTCCCGCTCGCGTACAATCCAGATATAAATAATCACACACACTCTCTCTCTCTGGCTCACTGCGCCTGGTCGAGAAAGGGGGAAGGTTTTTTGAGCTCGTAAAATACTCATAGAAATCTCTCCTTCTCTCTCTAGAAATGGCAAGGTAAGCTTAAATTTAATGAGGGAGTGCTTAATAAGCTTCTACATAAATTGGTTTCCGATGAAGAAATCAACACTTTTTTACAAAAAATAATTGTGGGTTTTTTTTCTTTTGATTGAAAGGTGGGAAATCATGAAGAAAAATCTGATTTTAGGAACTTATGGACTAATTTTTGTCCCTTTTTTTGCTTCATTTAATTTTTTTTGGAATCTTAATCTGTGGGTTTGGCTTGGATTTTTCTACTTTTGTACTCCTGGGATAAATGAAAAAATGCTGCCTAATTTTGGTAAAGAAATACGTGTGTTAGTGTTTTTTTTTTTTTTTTTTTATCATTTTTGTACTCCTGTGATGGGTGAAGATTTTTCTTTTTTTGGCTTTCGAGAGCTACCGAGTTAGAGAAATTGAAGAATGGAGGACCTGCATGATGTCATAAAGCTTAGGACTTTCCTGCTTTTATGTTTATATTTGATGGATTAATTTTATAATGCAATGAGTTTCCATCAATGGTGATTAATTTTTTCTTGACGGTCGGATGAAACCAAAAATAGAGGAGATAGTTTGTTTGAACTGGCCACTCATTGTATTCCCTTGTGTGAAGAGTCTGATACCCAAAAGCATTGGAGGAGCTACAGTATCTTACTTAGGAGAGGCTTTTCGACTAGAATTCTGGTGCTCCTTTTTCATTTAGTTTATAGTTGGAGGTTAAATTATGTTAAAAAGGATCGCTGAATTTTTTGAAAAACCTGCTAACCTCATCATAAATTATAGTCTTGTCTTGGAAGCTTGAAGCTACTTGAACTTGTTTTAGATATGACTTGAACAGAATGTGTCTTCCATTCTTTCCCGTTTCTTCTTTTGTATGTCTAGTTGTATTCCATGATTTCAGCAATTAAGATTACTGGTTTTGTATGTCTATTTGTGTTGGTAATGTTTCTAGTCGTATTGTTGGTTCTTATTTGAAGACAAGTGGGGGTATCATTCACAGTTATTCTGACAATCCTCTGTCTTTTGCTACAAATGTCGCTGTTGCCATCTCTTTCTGGTATATTTTTGAAATTATGCTTTGCTAATTTGGTTATGACTTGTGTCATTCTTGCAGGGCTTGGCTTATTGATGGCAGATCAATTGCAAGGAAAGTGTCTCGATCTTCTGCTTATCAAATCAAAGACTGTGGGGCAAATCGTGAGTGCCCAAAGTGCCATTGTCATATAGATAACAGTGATGTAAGCTGCAGCTTTCGTGTTCCTTTTATTTAACTGACTTTTCCTGAGTCAACTTTGTGGTTTTAACATGAGTTGCATTCTCATTTTTTACCCGGGAGCTTGTTAATCTATCATGGATCTATGGCTGATTGTGCATTTCTGTGGTGTATCTCACTGCTGTTGGTATTTCACATGGAGCTTCTGATCTGCAGGTTACTCAAGAATGGCCTGGCCTGCCTATTGGTGTAAAGTTTGATCCTTCTGATGCACAGCTTTTAGAGCATTTAGAAGCAAAATGTGCTGTTGGAAATTCCAAACCTCACATGTTCATTGATGAGTTTATTCCAACACTAGATGGTGATAAAGGAATTTGTTATACCCATCCAGCAAAGCTTCCTGGTCAGTGGTTGTCAAGCACGATATTTATTCTTGTTTTTCCTAAATGCCACATTTTGATGACTGGTTGATAGCTACAGTTTAGCACGTTTAACTGCCATTTCTGCAAAATGAATTCACTTGATTGAATAAGACAATTTTTTTTCATGGAATATGAGTGTCTATCAAACACTATGAAAGATTCAGACAAGTTCTTTTCCCAGCATGAATACCAACACCTTTTCAAGTATGGGGTGTGTGGCTAATTTTTGATTCACCATTATAAATTTTAGTAATCATCCTACAAGTTAATCTTTGCTGCTCTGGTTGATTTGGTGAGCTTTTTATTCCATGGTTGGCCATGTTTTAGATATCCAAATCCTCCATGTTGGAAATGATAAGTTATATACAGCAGCAGAAGGTGAGAAACTGTTGAATATAGTGAGAAAGTCTTTTATTGCATTTGTATGTGTCTACAATTTTCCGATCTTAAGTAGAGACTAAAACACTTCTCATATAGAAGTTCTGAGTGACTCTTTAAAGACTCGTTAAATATAATGAACAAACACGTACATGAACTTCTAAAAACTGCATACATTCACGAGCTCCTAATACATGATGACTAGATTTTTCTTAAGTATTTATATCTGGAAAAACTCTCAGTCAACAAGAGTAATTAGATACAACTTTGTTGGAGGGCACACATATTATTCTCATCACCATTTCCAAATTTTGTTTCAGGTGCCAAAAAAGATGGAAATAGTGTCCATTTCTTTCACAGAACAAATAATGCTTATGCTACTGGTCAACGAAAGCGCCGGAAGATCCACTGTGAAGTCGGTTCCAATGAGGAGGGTGTACGTTGGCACAAGACAGGCAAGACAAAACCTGTGATGGACAGTGGAGTTCAGAAAGGCTGCAAGAAAATCATGGTTCTTTATAAAAGTTCAAAGAAGGGGTCAAAACCAGATAAGTCTAAGTGGGTTATGCATCAGTACCATCTGGGTACTGATGAAGATGAAAAGGAAGGTGAATATGTAGTTTCCAAAATTTTCTACCAGCAGAAACAAACTGAAAAGAACGATGACAATCTACTTATTGAAGATAATGATATTTTGTCACATCAAACTAGTCCAAGGACCCCTAATTCCAATCCTCCCAACCCGCCACGACCAGGGAAATCTGTCATGTATGATGACATTGCCAATGATAACATAACACATTTGGCTGGGCAGGTAAATTGGTTAGTTTGTAGTACATTTTTCTATAATGTAATGCATATACCTATTGTGGAGTGTGTAGGATAGTTCATCTCTGAGAAAGATTTAAGCACATCTAATGCAAGAATTAACACATTATGTCTACTTGGTCATTCACTTTGTTAAAAATGAATATTCTCATTTAAATATTTCAAAACGATAGCTAAAGCTCATTCATTGAATATTGAAAATGAAACAGTTTCATAAATTTGGACTTTGTTTTGGATGCCATGTCTATAAATTCGATCTTTACCCAAGTTTGTTTTTTGTGGCTAGAACAATGAGATCAAGGAAGAAGCACTTGATGTCCCAGCACATGTTTTTCAGCTTGAGGGTGATGTGGAATTCCCTGAATGGTTTGCTGGTGAATCTCAGGCTGTTGAAAACTCTGATTTCACTGCCTTAGATGATTCTCTGCTATGCAATGAAATTTTTGTTTCTGCTCCTCGTGTTCCAAATAATTCAGGGGTAAACCGTGTTTCATACACTGGCATGGCACACAATACAAACGAAGTGAATGGAAACAATAACGAACCTTGTGGAATTGCTGAATTGGAGAACCTTGAGCTGGACACTCCACCAGATTTCCAGCTTGCTGTAAGCTTCAAATCTTACCCTTTTTCATCATTTTGTTGATTTTAATTCCACTAATGGTATGATCTTCAGTTTCTAATATGTTCCACAGGATCTGCAGTTTGGCTCTCAGGAAAGTATCCTTGGATGGCTAGACCGACTGTGAAGACATGTGGTGGAGCAAAAGCGTCCACCAATAAAAATCACTTGCAAGTTTTGTGTCTCCCATTTTCTGGGTGAAGCTGTCTGATATGACCAGCATTTTCTTCAGCGGAATGAAATTAGCTTTTGAGTAATTGCTTTAGGGGTGCAAGGAGTTCAGCCATAATTTTCGGGTTTGTGAGAAGCACATGAAAATCTTCAGGGCATGACTTGAAGGATCGCAAGGCTATGGGTTGTTACGTCTGATTCTGTGGTTCGAGAATCAGTCCCAGGAGCTGCTACTGTGGTGTGGTGGAAATGGGGCTTTCTGGTGATTTTGTGCTCTTCTATGGTGTTTGCCACCATTTAGGTGTTCAAGTTAGTAATTATTGAACTTAATGCTAATGATGTTGGCTAAAGGGAAAAGCCATATTCTCATAGGAGTTGACTGAGGTGTAATTGTTGTGAAGCACATATACTACTACTACTGGGTACCGCGCAGCAAGCAAAAGCTGTGGAAGCAGCAATTCAATCCTTGGCAACATCTCGAAGATAGAGTAGTGTATTAGACTACTTGTATGTATGACTTGGATGTGTTTAGTGTTTAGGAAGGAATGTTTGGATTGTTTTTCAAGACTTAACTTTTAACTTTATTTTCAAAAAACAGCAAATATTTATTTTTTTAAAAAAATTGTTTTTGATGCATTTTGATTATATTCCTTTTTTGTTTTGTTTTTGTAGATGTTAATTATTCTTTATTCTTATTAATGGTTTTTTATATAAAAAACCAAATTAAAAAAAAAACATGTTTTTAAAACATTCACGTTTATTTTATATTTTTGAATGCTTGTATTTTTGAAAAAAAAAATTTAAAATATTAAAATAAAGAGCAAAATAGATAGGTGATCTATAATATAAAATAAGAAAAAAAAATTGATAAAAAGAGATATTTTAGTATATTCTTGGAATAAGGGATCAAAAAAAATATAAAATTGAAACTTATTATAAAAAATATTAAAAGTTAATAAATATAGATTGAAACAATATAAAAATAAAGTTGTCTTTCTAAACAAAAATTGCTAAACATGCAATTGAGGGTAAGTTTGACATTGAAAAAATGAGACAATATTACTAAAGTGGCATGTGAAGGTGCTCTGGATGGGGTTTTTTCCCTCCCTCCTTTCCCCTCTTCTTCTAGAAAACTGTATTACCCATTGCAAAAAAATAAGATTTGATTATTTATTTGTTAAGTTAAATTAGATTTTCATTCTTTCAATTCTAATGTATTTGACTTTTAATTGTTTGTTGAGTCATTTTTTTTTAATTTAATCCCTTCACAATTGATTTTTATGCTAGATTTAACTTTTATTATTTTAATTGAGGTGTATTTGGTCTTGAATCATTTATCAAGTTTTATTTTTTCAAATTCATCCACTTGCACTTGATTTTTATATTAGATTTGGTTTTTATTTTTTAATTATGATGTATTTGATCTTGAATCCTTTATTGAATTGATTTGTCTTTGAATTTCATCCATTGACATTTTATTTTTATATCAAATATTGTTCTCATTCTTTTTATTGTTATTTTTAGTTGTTAAAAATTGTTTTTCAATTTCATCCTTTATGATTTGGTTATATTTTATTTTTTGTGCAAATTTAGTTATCTTTCTTTTTAAATTTATATTTTTTAAATCACTTCTTTTTTTATTTGTATTTTTAAATTCATTCCTAATTATTTTGGTTGGTTATGAGTTTTACATTGTTAATTTTTTCAAGTTTGACTTTTATGTTGTGATCCGGTCTCATGTTCCGTGTTACAAAATTCTAAAGGTTGGATTGCTTTGAGTTCAATTATTTTTTTTTAAATTTCATCCATTATCATTAGGTTCGTTGAAAATTGGTTTTCTTTGGTTTTTCTTTTGTTTTGTTTTGTATTCATTTGTTAATTTGATTTTTTTTTTAATTTTGGCCTTCAATTCAAGATTTTTTTTTGTCCTCTCAATTTTGTTTTCCAAATGAGGTTTTTGTTCTCTTGATTGCTATTTCTTTATCTTTTTTTTTTTTTATTATTTCATCATTCGACATTTCAATTATTGAGATTTTGTTCTCCTAGTCAATCTAGAACAATAATTGGGTCATGGGTTGAGTGAGTGGACTTGAGTTAACCTAAGCCAACTAAATCCTTTTATTTTATAAAAAAATCAAAATTGACAAGCACTTGCACTTGGTCAATTCTCCTTCAATTTCTTTTGAAGCTCGGCCTGGTCATGAGTTAAACCGTCAGGCCAAGCCAAGTTTTAAAATAGTTGCTTTCCAGATACGATGCTTCCAGTTTAGTTAGTGTCTAGGGTCATGGGTTTAAAAAGTTTACACAGGTTGATATCATTTTCTTTCTTAATTACATCCTTTGAAGTTGTTCGTTTTAAAAAGAAACTTCGTTTATCTGGGTGACCTAGGTTTCTTTTGAAGTTGCTTTTTTTATTCTTTTTTTTTATTTTGTCCTTTAAAATTCATTTCTTTTTAAAATTAAACTTATTTTTTTTTTGTTTTACCTTCTATTTGGTTATCATGTCCATATGATCATTCTCCTGAGTTTTGACACTCTCACTTAGTTTTTTGGTGCTTTGTTTTTTAGTATTTTTTTATTTATTTTTTTCGTGATTTCATCATTCTATATTTTGATTCCCGAGGATTGACAATTATATTTTTTTAGTGCTCTTTTTATGATATCAAGTCATGATTTTTTTTTCTTTTAGAATATAATAACAACACTTCGAGAAATTTTTTTTATGTTGCAAAAAAAAATTATCCCGCTTCAGGCTAAGCGCAAGCAATCTATCTAGTTTCTCTTATAAGGAAAGACTCATCTTTTTTTCATATGAAAAACTTTAGCCATTTTTTTTTTAAAAAAACTACATACAAGAGAAAGAAATGTGAAAAAAGAAGGGGGACAAAAAGAAAACAGAATCAAATAACACAACTCTCTTTTATGAGAAAGAAATGTGCCTATATAGCAAGAAATAAGAGAAATAAAAAATGAAAACAAAAAAAAAAGAATAAAATAACACAACCCTCTTTTTTTATTATTGAAACCCGAGAGATACAAAACAATTAACCCATCGTCACTCTTTCCTCTCTTTCCCATTTCCGCTAACACCACCATGGTCACAAGCACCGTTAATGGCAACACCACTAAAGCATAACAACGCAACCCCCCGATATATACACTACCAAACAGCTACACTCTTATGGCGTATAAGCTCTCTCTACATCAATGTCGCAACAAACCACATCCACGATGATAGCTCCTTCATGTCGAACCCACAACAGCCAATAGCCTCTCCCTTCAAACTGAACAACATCTAACAACATTAATTACCACAACACGCCTTCTTCCCTCCATCGCAACATGACCATTGCTCCTCTAGTAGTGCTTCTTGTCACAATAATAACAACCAAAGGGTAACAACATCAACCATAGAGAGAGAATCAAAAGAAGATTTAGACTTTAACATAATAGATCTTCCTCTACATATATTCGTTTGCTACACCACTATTCGGAAAGTGAATAAGAAAGAGAGGTGTATTCAATCTCGCTAGGTGGCATCCTTGAACAAGTAATGGCATATGAATCCACGTGCCAACAATGGAGTGGAGCGCGAACCCCACTGCCGTCACTGTTTCAAGATTTTTCAATAGCTGTCAACCTTGTTACAATTAATTTTGAACAACCCCAATAGTTTCAAAGGTTAATCTTAAATCCCTTGTGCATTTTATTCCTTATTTAAAGAAAAAATTCAACATGTTATTAATTCTATGATATTATGATAAAATATTTAGATTTGAACAATTTTTGAATATGTTGCTTGAATATTGTGATGACATATTTCTTGATTGAGATTGATTGTGAATTGTTTTGGTTGTAGAATATTTGAAGTATTGTGGGTTCGTGCCCGTTGTGCGACAACCTTGAAGGTATGATAGCGCTATGAAATTTATTTTTATGGTGGAATAAGGTCGGAATCAATACCCCATGATGGGGTTGTGAGGATAGGGTTGCATCGGGTTTATTCGATGTGTAATGGTTTGGTCGCAATGTGAAACTTGACATGTGTTGATGTGGTTTTTGAATTGTGAAATTATATGTTAAATGTGAATTTTAATGTGTGTTGATGTTTATTTGCAAGTTGTGAAGTTTGCATGTGCATTGTCGTGACGTGCACGATGTTGTGTGACGAGAGCCGCCTCCCTGGAATTGAAGGGGAGTTTTGGGTTTAATTATAAAGTTATGATTATGGGGTTCAAGAGTCGCCACTTAGTATTATGGTTATTAGGAAATCTAATGGTTTGTAATAGTATGGATAAAGAGACTAATTATATAAGGGGAAGACACATCACCCTAGTACACCCTACCCGAGGTAAGCCGCATTGTTGATTGATTATTTTTCTAAGTTATGTTTCTATTCGTTGGTCTTTTCTAAGGTTCAAGACGATCTCTCTTCATGATGAAGTCTCTACCTTATGAGGTTAAATCCTAACCATTATATGTCTCAAATTTAACGTTGAGTTTATTTTCTATTTTGTATCTTTAATACTTTAAAATATATTTTATAGTGTAATTTTGTACTCCCAAATATTAAAATCTACAACTAAATCCTTATGCTCCGAATAACAAACTAATTGTTGTAAAATTTTTGGTATCTTGGCTAAACCCTAATGGATAATAATAAATTAGTTACAATATCCATTTTGCATTTTTAAAATATGATAAAAATATGATTTTATCATTTTTAGAAAATATACGTGTAAAACCTTTAGGATTTGGTCGTATGCACAAAAACAAAATATATTTTTTTGTTTTTCAAAATGAAAGTTTATTTTTTAAAAAACTTTCAGAGAAAAATCAGATATTTTTTATATCGAGTCTGTATTTTACTGTAAAAGTCTACAACTCAATATTAAACAAAATTGTTGAAATACATGATGAACCCACAAATGACGTTAAAATGGTCCATGAAATTTTTTAGTTTTTTTTATTGCTTGTTTTTTTGGATAGGCTGCTCGGGCCCGAGGCCTAAGCTTAGCCTAGCAGGTTGGGTAGGGCCGACTGAAGACTCGACAATCTTTTTTTTTAGAATGAGCTGGACCTAGCCTAACCTTATGAGCTGGGCTGAAATGGGTCTAGCCCATCTTTGCCTTTACTGGCGAAAGGCAACAATTCATGTCCTGCATGTAAATAAGGAAAGAAAATGCAAGAGGAAGGGGGTGGTTACCTAGCACAAGGGTGGTTACCTGGCATAAGAAAGAAAATGTTTGGATCCCTGAGATGATACCTTTTATTTCTTTGAGATGAATACTTGAGATAATCCTTTCTTATTTTATTAGTTTTCTAAAAGCTTCTGCCTTCTTTTTGTTTACTAGCTTACCACACAAAACTTTCATAAGATCTTGTTCCGTAAGCATTATAAAGAACAACTTGTTATAACTTAGATTATAACCCACTTTTCAAAATATTTTTCAAAAATAAAAAAAACAAGTTTTTAATGCATTTTGGCCATTTGCATGCTTTTTTTTTTGTAATTCTCGATTAATTTTCTCTTGTTGATGTCTTAAAAAAAACAATTTTAAAAAATATTTTTTTCAATGCATTCACATCCATTTCTCATTTCTTGATTACTTTTCTTATAAAATTGATGTTAATGTTATTTTTTAAAAAACAAAATGAGAAAATGAAAAATCAAAATATATAGTAAAATGGATAGGTGGAAACAAAATGCAAAACAAGTAAAAATAAAGGACTACGTAAATACACAATAAAGATATTCTTAGGATATTTTTGGAATAAGGGATTAAAAAAAGAAAATCCCTAAGGAGAGTAGTATAAATTGAACCTTATCTCTCCCATAAAGGGATCCTCATCTTTTTCCCCTCTATAAACCCTAGCCATCATTAAAAAAAAAAAACAAGAGAGAAATGTGTTGAGTGCGGGGAGAAAAAAAGAGAGAAAAAAAGAAAAGAAAAGAAACAAGCAATAACCTTCTTTATTTGTTGAAAACCAAAAGACACAAAACAATTAACCTACCATCACTCTTTCCTCTCTTTCTTATTTCTAACCAACACCACCATGATCATCAACATCATTGACGATACCACCATAAAAGTATAACAAGCAATAACCCACCATTAAAAAAACTAGAGAGAAATGTGTTGAGTGTGGGGAGAAAAAAGGGGAGAGAAAAAAAGAGAAAAGAAACAAGTAATAACCTTCTCTATTTGTTGAAAAGCGAGAGACACAAAACAATTAACCCACCATCACTCTTTCCTCTCTTTTCTATTTCTCGCCAACACTACCATGATCACCAACATCGTTGACGACACCACTATAAAAGTATAACAACACAACCTCTCTCTTCTAATATCTATATTTCTAAAGCAACCATACTATCACATGAGACCAACTCTCCCCACATTAATGTCAGTGATAAGTTATATCCTAGATGATAATTTCTCCTCTACACCTTAACCACATCATCTTCCTCTTCACACCATCACTAGTAGCGACAACAACCGTGAAGCTAAAAGGGAGGAAGATAGGAAAACATAACAACCTATAGCCTATCCCTCCAAACTAACCGACAACCAACAACATTAAGTACCATAATATGTCTTCTTCTTTCCACCACAACACGACCATTACTCCTTTGGTAGCACTATTTTTATAGCAGTAGTAACCAATGATAATTGCAACAATTGTGAAGAGAGAATCAAGAGAAGGCAAAAACTTTAATATAACATATTTTCCTCTACAGTAGTGCCCAATGGTAACTGCACAGCTAGAGAGGAAGTGAAAAAGATAAAGAGATACATTTAATTTACTAGGTGGCACCTTTCAACAAGTGGCACATGAACCTAGCGTGCCGCCACTATTTCAAGATTTTCTTGTAACTACCAACCTTATTCCGGTTGCTTTCGAACAACCCCAATAAATCTAAAGGTCAATCTTAAACCCCTTATGCATTTTATTTCTTATTTTCATAAAAAAAATTCAACATGTTATAAATTTAATGGTGATGAGATATTTAGATTTGAATAAATTTTAAATTCTTGCATTTCTTTTCAACAAGGTTTTATTGCTTTTATTTGCTGCTTTCAAGTACATTTAAATTCTTGCAATTCTTTTCTTCAAACTCCTATAATATTTTAATGATGTCGCTTCTAGAAATAGACATATTTTATTAGGGTTCGAGATCTAAAATATCAATTTTCATTTGATAGACGTAATTGATATCTCATAATAGGTTAAGTCCTAAGTAAAAAATAATTAGCAACAATAATCGACCCCTTACACTTAATCCCTGAATAGACTAGTTAATATGTTTTCTAGTTATCTTAATACTAAGTGACAATTCTTTTTCTTCATTTCCCCTCTCAAAACTCATCATCTAATATCCCTTTATGATAGAATGATGACTCTACTAGGATTTTAAAGGTTAATCTTTGCTTGTATATTTTTTATGAGTTTAGCCTCTTATTATATATTGTATGTATTTGCCTTCGTTTGATATTTGAGCATTCTTTTTTGTTTTTGTAATTAGATATAGAGTACTATTCATTCACTCACATTACTACATGATAGTTGCACACACACATACTTTTTAGGTTTTTCAAAGGAACGTCATAACAGCCATATTAGTAATGATACGGACAAAAAAAAAATCCCAAAATGATTCTAAAGCTTGTAAATAATACGTGTGTGTGTGTGTGTGTATTATTAACTATTTATCGTGTCGGCATGATGTTGTGGACATGATTTCAAAGTTAATTTATAACATAAGAGAAGAAAGTATCGATATTATGGATACATTTTCTAGTATCATGAAATTTGTTAATAAAGAAATGAAAAGATGATACATGCGCTTAATACATTTAAAAATGAACTAATAAATCATAAAAAGAGTTGTGAATGTTAATCGAACACTATAACAAAAAGTTGATCTTTTAAATAAGAAATAAACGATAGATGCATATATAAATATTTTATAAGAATAGGCTACAGAGAGTCCTACTAGTTAACAATAATATAGGTTCAATAAATCATGGAATAAAGGAAATAATAAAAGTAGTAAAACCATTTTTAAAACCAATTTTTATTTAATGATAAGTCGATTAGTATAAACATTCGAAAGAGTTCAAAAAAAAAAAACAATTCTAAAGAAAAAATGTATTTGTATAATCAAAATTTTTATTTTCTATTTATGCGATATTTTAATATTTTGACAAAAACATGCCCCTTTTATTAACATCGTGAATTTTAGACCCTTAAAACCTAAATTTTAATTTGTTTCTCAATAATCTCATTTTTAACTCGAAAACACTTTTTAATTTGTCTAAAAATAAAAAATCAAATATAAAAAACTTAACGACATTAATTAATTTTTTCTAACATGGTTAATAGGTAAACTTCTCTCTCCAAGATAAACTCACTAATACCAAGATTGATTTTTTTATAGCATGCTAAAATCTTTCTCTCTCCTCTATCAACATTCAAGGACTAAAATGTAAGTTAAATAAATTTTTAAAACCAAAATATTAATACCTAAATCTATAATGACCAAAAATGAAAAAAAAAACTAGGGATCAAATTGAACTTTGTAAACTTCAAGGACTAAATTGAATTTTCTCAGGCATTTGAGGACTAGAACATGACTATAATAAAGTTTTAGGATTGAAACACAAACACCCGAAAATACATGGACTAAAATATAAAATTAAAAAACTTAAAGACCAAATCGAACATTTTGAAAACTTCGGGACCAAATTGAAAATATTTTTAGGATTAAAATTTAAACACCTAAAACCCATGGACCAAAAAATGTAAAAATCAAAACTTTAGGGATTAAATTGAACTTTCACAAAACTTCAAAGATTAAATTGAACTTTTCTCAATATCTATGGACTTAAACATGAATAAAATAAAGTTTTAGGAAGGAAATGTAAACACCTAAAACTGAAAAATATTAATTCAAAAGGTTTAAGAACCAAATTGAAATTTGTTAAAAACTTGAAGGACTAAATTAAACTTTTAAAAATTATATTGTTGTGAAACAATGCAATCCTCACGCAAAGTACAATTAAGAATAACTTATGTTTAACCATCTAGGTGATAGCCAAGTAGTAAGAGCTTGGGACTAAGAGGTTTGCTTCCTCTGTAGTCTCGAGTTCGAACCCCGTGGTTGCTCATATGATAGCCACTTGGAGGCTTACATGGTCATTAACTTCGTGGCCCGTGAAATTAGTCAAGGTGCGCAAAGTTAATCCAGACACCCACGTTAAACTAAAAAATAAAAAAGTAGCTTATGTTTTAGTTTACTGTGTAGAGAGTCAGTAAAATAGTTATTACTTATTAGGCATTGAAATATTTTTAAATGAAGGGTCTTTAATTCATGTGTTTGGGCGGTCGTTTCACTATCATTTTACAAAATTTTGATTTTTATAAATTATTTTTTTATATTTTTAAATAGTTTTAATATATTAATATTATAAATAAATTTAAAAAAATAAAAAAATTATTATTTTAATATATTTTAAAATTAAAAAAAAAACACTTTAAAAAATATTCCTAAAACTCTATTAACTTCAACTTTAGGAGAGCCTGAGTCCATAGCTAGCACCAAACAGGTTGAACCCGCACCCAAACCTCTACTCTTTCACCAAGTCCATATCTCCACTCCCTTAAACCCCTCAAGTCCAAAACCTCGTCTCCTCCACTGTCTCCGCTCCACGCCCTCTTCATTCTTAAACAGAAAGACCCAACTTTCTTATTTGATTTTGTTAGCTTTTTTTCGAAGGGATTGAGGATTTTTGTTTGCAAATGTTTGCTGCTAGGAACCTTCAAAGGAGTTGCTTTAAGACACTCTATTCTCTCCTTCAATCCAGTCCCAAAAGGTACTTAAAAACATCCAAAGTTTACTTATTTAATGTTTTCCCTTCGTTTTCTTAGTAAATCCCTTGTTTTTTGTTGCAACCCAAGATGGGTTTTTGTTTATGTTGTAATACTACAATCTAATTCAATTGTTTTTGGGTTTTGTATTTTAGTAATATTGTGTTATTCAAGGATGTTGCTCCAAAACTTGCTTGTTCAAATGATATTCAACCAAGCTTTTCACCGTTGAATTATCCCCACAATGGATGGTGCCGTTCAATGTCTACTTCAAAAGGGAGGAGCATGAGGAGCAAGGTCGAAAGGCGGATGCGTAAAGAGTCTGGTAAAACACTCAGAGAGATTCGGAGAGCGAAGAAATTGAAGAAGAAATTGATGACTGATGAGGAGAGGCTCATTTACAACCTCAAAAGAGTATGTTATCTCTTATGTCTACTACTCTATTTCTTGTTTCTTAATTGACCAATGATGGGTTGGTTTTCAATTTACTTGGTGTTGATGGGATGAGCTTAGGCTAGTGATGGTAATGGTGAGTAGATTTATGACATTACAGGCTAACTTGTACAATGAATGGTGATCGGGGATCTGTATGTGTATGGTTTAGAGTGTATCATGCTTGGGAAGTTCATGGTGAGCAAACCAGAAATGCTGTTCTTTCCAACTCATGAAATGAATAATGCTGCCACCCTCTTCCTCCCATGGCTATGCAACTTTAGAGCATGCGCAACTGTGTTACGAGGTCATGGGAATAGTTCACAATATTGTTCACCCAGCATTTATCTAAAATTGAAATCCTCGTCCAAAGCCATAACTGTTATTGCGTAATAAATAGTTGCACTCATGAATTTGGGCATGTATATAGTTTTAAATGTGAAAAAGGACTGCTAACCTATGTCATGAGTGGAGCCTAAGGTGGCCTAGTTCCCAAGATCACTACTCATACCCTTAAGAAACAATCTTAGATTAACATGTGCATTTCTCCACAATAACACCTGTATGATATCACGACACATGGACATTAAAAAGCTTTTGAGACCTTTGAAAGAATTTCGATAAGATTAGACTAATTTGTATTGAACTAATCTTAGATTAGCATGTGCATTTCTCTACAATAACACCTGTATGATATCATGACACATGAACATTAAAATGCTTTGAGACCTTTGAAAGAATTTAAATAAGATTAGACTAATTTGTACCCATTAAGTTTCTATGAACAATGGAGCTTAGTTACAAACCTATTCTTTATATTGGGATCTGAACAATGTAGCTCAGAAAAAAAGTTGTTGACTATGTTTATATCTCTTCATCCAACAATGATTATCAACTTCCCAATTCTAGTTATTTGCTGTGTTGTAAGTATATATTTTCACTTTTGTTAAGCTCACAACAGAGTCTTATTTAGTATTATTTGATTAATTATTTTTTCCGATCTGACTATTCCAGGCTAAGAAGAAAGTTGCATTGCTCCTACAGAAGCTAAAAAAATATGATCTACCTGAGTTGCCATCCCCATTGCATGATCCTGAGCTCCTGACACCTGAGCAGCTTCAAGCATATAAGAAGATCGGTTTCAGAAATAAAAATTATGTTCCTGTTGGTGTCCGTGGAGTCTTTGGAGGAGTTGTCCAAAATATGCATATGCATTGGAAGTTTCATGAGACTGTGCAAGTAAGCTGTGACAACTTTCCCAAAGAAAAAATCAAGGAGATGGCTACCATGATAGCAAGACTAAGTGGAGGTATTGTGGTAAATGTTCATAATGTGAAGACAATTATCATGTTCAGAGGCAGAAACTATCGCCAACCAAAAGATTTGATCCCTCTTAACACTCTTACAAAAAGGAAGGTGGGTGAAACTATTTCTTGCTGTATATTTTAGTCTTCATTATAATAGATATTGAAGAAAACAAGATAGCACTTCATTTCATGCTAGCCAGCAGTTAAATTATGTTTTTTTTTAAGCCAATCTTAAACAATGATAGCATACATTTGAGCCATATAGACAGAGGATTGGATTGAGTGCCTAGTGGCCAGATAAAACGAGGACAAGAGTCAGTGGCAAATTGCCATCATTGTAACAAATTTTGTGCCATCTCTCGCTATCCAGAGAGCTATTCTTTAGATGGAGGGTTTTTTTTATATGATAAATAGTGTTAGAGGAGACTTGTCTCCGCAAAGAGACATTTTCTTATGATGCAAGGCTGCAAGAGCTTGTGGATTATAACATGCTTATCATTTGTGCAGGCACTGTTTAAGGCTAGGTTTGAGCAAGCTCTTGAATCTCAGAAGCTAAACATCAAGCAAATTGAACAGCAGCTCCGGCGAATGGGGGTAAACCCTGAGGATCCAGTTGCCATGGCCAGCATTCAGAGAGTAGCTTCCACATTCTTCAATGCTATTGACAAGAAGGAAGGAAGCCCTTATGTCTTTCATGGTGACAAAGGGTCAATGGTGGAGCCCCATGATCATTTAGAGCATTTGGAACCCCCTGCTGACGAGAGTGATCAAGAGGAGCTTGATAGGTTTATTGCTGAGATAGAGGATGCGGCAGATCAAGAGTGGGCTGCAGAAGAAGCTGCAGAGAAAGAAGAATTTGGTAGGATTAGATACTGGAACAGGGAAGATTATGGTGGGCGGATTAGGAGCCCAGAAATACATAGAAGTGAAGTTACCGATGGTGAGGCAAGAGGAGCCAGGCATTGGAGAGATGCACGTGACAAACGGATGAGTTTTAATCGAGATGATGATAGTGATGTTTCTGAGGGTGATAATGAGTGGAATGTTAGAGATAATAGTGATCATGAGAGTGATTTTTATGCAGATCGCAGATCTAGAGGGCTGCGGAGGAAGCAAGATGGGATTGGAAGGGAATATAATTCTCATGATATCAAAAGGAAATTTGAACCTGAATTCAAAGAAAAGATGGCTGAAGAAGATTCTGAATCAGAAGAAATGTTAAGTGATCTTGACAATGCAATGTGGCAATCAGATGCTGAGGAAGAACATGTCTCAAGAACATCAAGAGCGGAAGCAAGTCCCATCTTTAAAAGCAGCAGTGATGATGAGGAGGATACATATCCCTTGAAGAGAAATGAGATCACCAGGGTAACTGATCCGCAGAGTGATGCCTATGACAGTGATGAAGCGCGTGACGAGTTTAAAATATCAAGAAGTTTGAAGCAGAAGAATGGAGTTGGTTCTTTCAAGAGAAATGCTGAAGCAAATTCCAGAAGAAAGACGTTCCAGGAAGATTCTGGGTCAGATATGTATAATGATTCAAAACATGCGATGTGGGAGTCAGATGATGAGGTAGACATATTAAGAGCAGGTAGTGAAAAGGATTATAATTACAGGGACAGTGGTGAAAGTGAAGATCACCTCCAGAAGCAACGGGAGAAGCATGAAGCAAATGGGAAGAAGGTGATATCACGAAAAGAGGTGGATGAGACTTGGGACAGTGATTAGTTCAGTGCTTAGAGCAGTGTTCTTTTTTCATATTTTACTGACAGGGTATCGCCAACAGAAACCAATCTATGACCACTGCAAGCAGGGTCTACGAGACCTAGAAAGCAGTCGACAGCCAAGACACTTCGGGGGATACGGATTGTTCATTTGATGGAATTGAATCCTTGCTCCTTTTCGGAAGGCCACCAGCATATACATCATGCAGCGTTCTGAGAAACAATTTTGTTTTTGAATAATCAAAACAAGCAATGATATTATTTGACATTCTGCAGCGTTGAGAGTATTTATATTGTGTTATGGATGAATTAATATACTTTTATCGCTAGGACTAGAAAGAGTAATGTTAATTTTCTTGAATTAACAGAATATATAAAGCATGTGGCTTATTTAGTGTAGCTTCTTTTACTACTCATCCTTTCATAATCTACCGTCGATTGTAATAGTAAAACAAATGTAAACAATTAATTTGATCTTCAAAACTTTGTTTTAACACAATTGAGCTCTTTGCTCTTTGGAATCCAAATTAAAGCTCAATAACGTATTTTAAAGAAAAAGAATTTAGGTAAAAAACCACCAGGTAACATAAGTAGTGACTCTATAATTTATTTGCAAAGTTCATTTTAATATTCTATCTTCTTAAGCTATTAGATAAGCTGGTTTCTATAATTTTTAAATATTACATTTTGATATCATATGGTATTTTCATCTCTTTTTTTTAGTCTTTTTTTTTAGCAGAAAAGAGAGGGAGGTTATCAATTCCTGCTTAAAAAGAGTTGTTGGCGGCGATTCCGACCACTAAAGCTTGTTGATTTTTGTTTTAAATGGTTCCATTTAATGAGAGGAATTAAAATTAAATGTTTTAAATGGTTCCAAAAAAAACAATCTGAGCTTTATAAATTTTTATTTCGGGTTGATTATAGGTTTTAGGAGCGGGGTTTTTGTGTTTTTTAAGGTTATGGATTGGTTAAATAAGGTTCCAAGAGGTGTTTTCTAGATATTTTGGGTAAAAATAGAGTGAAATAGATTTTTAAGTCTAAAAAATAAGAGTCCGATTTTTCAACGATTACGGTGAAAAAAATAAGGCCTACGTGTGTGGGCTCGGACTTGTAGGCTGGCTTGTAGGCCTTCTTTTGTGAGCTAGGTGCTAGGCCTAGCTTACTAGCTCACATTGCCTAGACCTTATTTTTTATATTATTTTTTTTAAAAAAAAATAATACTTTTTATATGATATTTTTAAATTATATTGAGTGTGTTTAATTTTTATGAGATTGGTATGATTCATATAAAATCTTTTTTATAGTTTATATATATTAAATTTTTTATAAAAATTAATTTTTTTTTTACAATATCTTTAACATGTACAACCCTACTTAAATTTTTTTCCCTTTTATTTTATTTAATAAATTTTACTAGTGTGTCAAATTACGGTTACAAATTGACTTTCATAACTATATTCATTAAACACAACTAAATAAATATTTCGTATTGTAATATTAAATATCTTGATCTACATTTATCGCTTAATTTTTTCAATTACATTTTTATTTATTCATTAAACATAAGCTGAATAAATGACTTGTTTTGTGATATTAAATATCTTGATCTATATTTGTCGCTTAATTTTTCCAATTACATTTTATTTATTGTTGATGGTTTTTTTTTAAAAAATTATTTAAAAACTAGTTTGTAATTTATGTAATAGATGTGTTCATACTTATTCTTTTGATTTTTTCCCTTTTGTTAATGGTTTTACTCTTTTCAATTTAACTCTAAAATTGAAATTTTGTCGTTGTCATTTGATTAATTTTTTCTTATAATTTTAACCACTTATTATTTTAATTGCTATTTTTTTGGATTTTTTTGTCTAATTTTTTTTTTAAGTCATCCTTCAACGTTTTATTTTCTAGAGATTGAGTTTCATAATTTTTTTATGAATAGTAATTATGATATATTGACCTGGTCACAAGTTTTAAAAGTTAACAAGGGTAGATATTTTTTTTACGATGTCATTGTTCAACATTGTTTTATAGACACACACACACAACCGGCAACAAATAACATAGGGTATTCATCTAAAAATTCAATGGTTGAAAGATTTTAGAAAGTGATTTAGGAATAATATTTTAACGAGATTTGTATTGAAAATTTTATGATATTCAAGCTATAAGTACCGGATATTTACATTATAGAAAAGAAATGAAAAAAAAAGATAAAGAGAGAATTACATTTTGTATCCGATTAAAGATTGATAAAAATATATCTTTTTTATTAAAAGTTATATTTTTTAAAATTCTATCTCTTATTTTTGTCTCCCTTCTCTCTTAGTTATTACAATACTTCTTAAAATACCATAAGATTTCTTGAGTGCTATTTACAGTTTAACTAGGTCGAGAGAGATGATGACCACAATTGCACCCTGGTTTATTTTTAAGTACAAGAGAACTCCTTTTAGCTCATTAATAATATATTTTTGTGTCGTTGTTTTAAAAAAAAACAATCAAAAGTAAGAAAAGGTTTTGCCCCATTACAAGAGCAACTATGATAGTAAAGATGGTTGTGTTTGGTTTGGAGCAAAGCAAAGGTGGAGGAGGATGATGATGATGATAGCTTTCAAAAACCAAAAATAAAATTTATTTTTTTATCTTTATCTTTGAAAAAAAAAATGAAAACTTGGTATCCAATTTTTTTAAAGGGATCCGAGAGAAGGAAAAGAAGATGTAAGATATTACAAAATTTTATGTCAAAGCCAGATCCTTATAAGTTTGTTGTAATTTCAAGCCATGCCTTTTTTTACTTATCAACCTTAGTCATTGATGAAAAGCATGGTGGCGTATTTTAACCATTGGATTGTTTTCAAGTCTATCTGGATATATATAAAAAAAATAGTTTACTCTATTTAAAATTATAATTTTATTACAAACTATATAATTAGAGAGAGAGAGTTACAAATCACAAATCATTAATTTGGATTCACAAAGAGAAAATAAAAAAGTATTCATTGCTAACAAAAACTTTTTAAAAAAAAGAATTACATGATGGTTTATGATTTTTTGTCCGATGTATATTGGATATGGCTTTATGTTAATTGACTATAAATGTGCTAATGTACTTCCTTAACAAATAAGATTTTAGAAGAAAATTGAGGAAGAAATAAAAGAAATTGAGAAAGAGATAGAAGTAATGGTTCACATTGCCAAAATATTAATCTTATTGCTTGGATTCCATCGCTCGTACATTCTTATTTATACAATGAATTAACCTTTTAACTATCAAGCAACTTTCATACAACTAGCAGCTTCACTAACTATCTAATTTTCACATGCTAAAATATGTTAATCAACACGTGCAAAATATGCTAATAACGACCTAACTATTTTTGCGGGATATTTATAACTTCTTCTTGCTTACGCTAACTAAGTTCCTTTCATCAATCTTTGGTTTGTAACAATAGTTCTCTTTCCAATACATTCTTCTCTTGAATGTGTGTAAAAATATAAAAATTGTTTATTGAGTTCTTCGATAACTTTCAGAATTTTTTATGAGTCATCCATAATGAAAACCCCTTTGTCGTAAAACTTGATGTTGTTCATGTTCTTACAAATGCCAAACAAACCAAATGAACCTCTCTTTGGCATAAAAATACTTGATCATTGAACTCTAGTTGACCCAGTAACAAGGAAGTGCTCAACAACAAAATAATCCTCTCAAACATTGGTCAAGCTCTTGTAAAAAAAAACATACTCCTTGTTGGTTAAAGAAAAACATTTTACCTTAACTTTAAAATTTTTTGATCCGATATAGTAAGTTCTTGATGTGAAGAGCATTGAACATAAACATTCATTCCCTTTATTATTGGTTGAAAGCTTGTATAGCATTGGAGAGCATTGATGGATGAAATAACATATTGTATTTTGAAAAAAACTTGATTTTCATCATCAAGTATAACAAGATTCGTTTTAATCTGAATGGGCTATGGACCAAGCTTAAGCAAATCAATTTCAAAAACTTCATCCCCAGCGTTGTGAACATAGATAACTTTGAAATGTTTAGTCATTATCTAACAATCCTCCTTCAAAGTTAGACTTAGATCATCTGATGATTGGCTTTTGTTCGGAGCGATTGGTGGGTGAAAGAATCACTTAAGATGATTCAACGTCTCTTACCTCCACCTTTGTGGTTGGTCTGAAGGATTTAAAAGGTTGCCCGATATAGCTTCCATTTAACAGTAAAGTTCCTTCAAAACCTCTCCTTATTGTTTTCCACCATTATTTAATTGTTTTTTTGTGTAGTAACAACCTCCGATTTGGCTTTGGAAAGTTGTTTTGATATCAGTTGTTAAGTATCTTCCCTTGCCAAACAAGAGTTCAGGGGAAATTAAGGGAGAAATAGAAGAAATTAAGAGAGAGAGAGAGAGAGAGAGAGAGATTAACGTCAAAATGTTAATTTTATTGCTTGAATTCCACCATTCTCACCCATATTCTTATTTATACGATCAAAATAACTTTATAACTATGTACTAACTTCCATACAACTAACTAACTAATCTTCACATGTTAAAATATATTGTCAATCAACACATGTAAAATATGCTAACAATAATTAAATATTTTTTTTCATATTTATTACATGTTTGCTAAGTTCCTTCCATCAATTCGTGGCTAGTAACAAAATGTAGTCTAAAAAGCTTGAGTTTTTATCTCACTATAAATAAATTTTTATTTGATTTTTCATATAAGTTTGATTCGTGTTAAGATAGTTTTAAGTAGAACATGATAAAAAAAAACAAGTTAATATATATAGAGTTAGCATAAAATAAAAATTATCTCCAAGGTCGTAGCGTGTTGACAAAGGGTTTGAGATCCGTATAGCGAGGTCTCGAGTTCGGGGATCGGGACGTGCATCTTTTGTAGGACTTTGAGCCTAAAGTCGTTTTTCGGGAAATGGAGTTTTGTTGAATAAAAAAAATTGTAGAAAATATAAAATGTAAGAATATAAAAATTAAAAATAGGAGTTTCTTATAAATTGTAGATATTAAAACTATATCATTGAAATTGAGAAATGTATGAATATAAATTATTAGATTTAGAATCAAATCATGCTGATTTAAAATGATTTTTTACATTATATTAATGTTGCAGTATTTTCATTTTAAAAATATATATGAAATTGAGGATTTTACATATTGTCATTAGTCTTTCATGGGAATCTATCACTATAGTCGGATTCTAGCGAGGCTCAGGTCAAAGATGACCTTGGTCTATTCCAATTCTTTTTTCTTTCCAAATAGCTAGAGTGGATTGCAGATCAATTGACTAGTGTTCACTAATAATTTTTTTAACTTCGAATTTTCCTTTTCTTTTCCGGTTGCTCTTTTCCCGATAAGGAATAAAAAAGATGCCCATTTATTGAGAATGAAAAAAGATTTTTTTATAAAAAAAATTAGATATATTGTCAAAATTACAATTATGTTTTCTAAAAAAAAATAAAAATAAAAATTTATAATAGTCATAATAATCTAATTTTGGAATGTTAATTCTATTTTATTCAAATTAAAATCACATTGTTCACTTAAAAAAATTCTTTCTATTAGGTAAGTAACAATAACAATTAAATTTATAAAGAATAACTATTATAAAAATATATAAAAAATAATTTTAATATTTGACATTGTTAAAGAGTGTTAGTGAAGACTAATTAAAGCGACTATTTTGTGATAATTATTAGGGATTTCCTGTTGAATCCAAACTCACCGAGTACTAATGTGCAATGGATGATTGCTTCTCTTTATCGGTTTATCCAATAATAATAATAACAAGTAAATAAATAAATAAATATCCGTGAACAGAGAGAGACCAGTTGGGGCTTCTTGTCCCTTTTAAAAAAAAATTAATTTAACTAATGAATTATATTTAAGGCTTGTCGCTTTTAATTTAATTTGTTTTTTATAAAGTTAATTTTGACTTTAATTTTAATAATCATTTTAATTGGTCCCTCCAAAGTTTGCTTATGGCCGAATTCATTTAGTTTATTTTTATATTGTGCTTTCAAAGTACAATTATATTTCTATAGTTAATAAGTTTGTCTTATTTTTATTTTTTTATTTTTATTTGGGTGCTTGTTTAAAGGGAATCAGAGGTTTGGCTCAAATTAAATGCTTTAAATATATATGAATGCGATAAATTATCAAATTTAATATTTTGGACTTCGACCAAGCATTAAACTACGAAGTATATAGATATTCCCCTTTGATAAAATCAAAGATATTTTTCGATAAATATTATGATATTTTATTTGTGATAAAGCTAGAGATATTTCTTTGACGGCAGTTAAATGTATAAAAATAAAGATATTTGAGTCATCCCCTCAATAAAAGGTAAGAAGAATAAGATATAAAGACCATTGATTTAATAAAAAGAGGTTTTAAATCTTCATTCCATGACATATTTATTTTTGAAGTTTCTCTCTAAATATGTTATATTTTCTCTCAAAAGATACTTAAATATTGAAGATACTAAATCTATAAAGAGGAATCTTTACGGATATTAAACACTAACTCATGGCATCACTCAACTGCATTAAATGCAAGCCGTCATTTTTTCTTTTTTAAGACTCATCTTATTAATAAAGTAATTTTTAATACAGCAACGATTGCTATGTAGAATAGCCAAATCTTATAGGGAAGGTAGAAAGGATTTCATTTATAAGTAACCTTTACGAAAATCTTTGTGTAATAAATATAAAGACTTTGGGACTATTGATAGATTAACATGTTTTATTCTTATTTTTATTTTTATTTAGATCCTCATTTAAGGAAACCACGAGGCCGGAGTGATAACCCAGCATCATTAGAAACCAGGTTAAGCGTTAAACCCAAATATATGAGTCAGTGAGCTGTCAAACC